>CANSZD010003065.1:272500-1522500 GCA_947648045.1 Beta corolliflora
TGACATTTTTGCCTACGTTTAAGCCTACATAACATTCGATAAATACTTTGAGTAGGGACTTATGAATTAGTAAAGCAGTGCCAATACTTCCCTCCATCTGCTAGATTGTTTTGAAGCCCTTACAATTTACAATTAGGGGCAATATGTGCTTAAACTTTTACAAAATAATGGGCGGGAATGAGAAATCACTTTATAAAAATCTAGGAGACACAAGAGTAATACAGTAAGCAAAGGAGTTCATCTAAATCCTAATAACGAAAAGCAATATTTTAAAAAAAATGTCTTCCAATTTAGCTCACTTTTTTCTCCTTTTTTCTGGTCTTGATATCACATGGTTGTCACGGAAACTCTTATTATAGCTTCAATCACTTCGTCTTATATGCCAAAATGTTCTGGATACGTTCCTCCTACTGTCTCAATTTCAAAATATTATACTAACCCGAATTTTATAGATGTTCCTAAACGCACCATGGTACCAATGCATTCACACTTAATTTGAGTACATGCACAACTGCAAATAGTTGTGTTCGAAAAGAGATAAGATAACGACTTTCCAAGTTCGTACCTTGAACGCCCTAATTTTATTCTAGACCAGCGTGTAATGGCAGTCACGTGGTGTTCATCCAAGATGATGATCAACATGCTAATAGACTCGTCACTCGTTTATAATCACGTCATCTGTATACATAATCAGCAATAAAATCGACCCAGAAATGATTTGAGCAATATGACAATTATGACAATGCTTCTGAAAGAGCAGCTTTTGCCAGAACCTAACTTGAAAGACATGTGCAACATAAGAGGGACAAAGTAGTTACTATAATTTCAAGTGCACCAAGTACAGAGATAAAGAAAAACACAATTTACATTGGTCAATTAACAGTTTAACACTTATTCATGCATTCTAGGTGACCAAATCTCACCTTGAAAATGACTGGCCCAATAGATATGTGCCCAAAGCCTACTTTTACATCTATGATGGGATTGCTAGGGGGGGATCCATTCAGGCAAAAGGCTTGGACATGTACAAAGATATGAGCATCAATGCGATCAAAGTTTATATCTTGTCATGTAGTGGCGAATATATGGCTTTTAAGATCTTGGACATGGAGTTGCAATCAGCTCTACAATAAATACGTGTGATAGCAAACTAAAGGGTGAACATAATACATGGACATCAAACTTAGAAATCTCACATCAATAGAGTAACGTAATTCTACACAATTTGTTGAACCAAAAGGCTAGAGAATAAAAGAGGATCCAAAGGCATTGAAATTAACCACAACTCCACAAGATCATTCCTTGGAAGTATAACTTTAATCATAGTAGTTATAGAGGAACAAAAGAGTTGCAATGCAATACGATAAACAAAAAAAATGTATGCTAAATCCTCAAATCTACACAACAAAGAACAATCTGCCAGTCTTTACTTTAGCATATCCATGAATAAAAAATGATCAAACAAAAAATTCATTAGAAACTGTAAATAACCAACAACACCTTCCGAAGGCGATAATTCTAGAAAATGTCACGCTCCAACATCAAAAATATAACAAAGAGGGAGCTGAAGTCATTATAATAGTACCTAAACAAGCTCGATGTAGGCCATTGGGGGCATTGTCCCCTCTCCTTGGCGGGGTCTCCGATGATCCTTGTGTATCCTCCATTTCTGTCTCCATACCCATCTCGCACCTCAGCAAATAAGGCATGAACGATCTGCTTCTCATATATAAGCCCAAGTGCTTGCCTTCTTTTGTGAAGAGTACCCTCTTTAGACAAGGTTATTATACCGTAGAACGATGATGGTCAACATGCTAATAGACTCGTCACTCATATATAATCACATCATCTGTATACATAATCAGCAATAAAATCGACCCAAAAATGATTTGAAGAATATGACAATTATGACAATGCTTCTGTGAGAATTAACGATTAGCAAGCACAAAAGGACCGTGCGCTATCGCAATCATCTTTGTAAGCTAAGTGATCCAAGCCCTTTCAAAGAATTACTCAAAACATAATAGCCTTTCCACTTTTTGGTATACATTACCAAGTCTCTATATCAAATTCGTAGCTCCTTCCAAATCCCTAACCATCATTACACATAAACCCCCCACCCAGAGGACCCTTCACCATATATTCTCAGTAATTATTGCAAATAATATTATCTCATCACACGAAACCTCGAACAAGAAAACCCTAATCAACAAACCGAACCTACCTGGTGCATAATCACTCCAAAATCTAACCAGCATCATCCTCGAATTCACAATGCACCGAAAAACATTAAATAACTCCACCATAAAACTCCAACACTTCTATTGTACAATACATAAACATCAAATTCATCAACTATCTACTCATTTGCAGATTTTTCTACAAAAGTCACAATGCCTTACACTTACGGAAAAATGAACTTGAAATAACATTAATCATAAAGATTAGATGAGGGGAAGGTGAGGGTTACCACAAATCTTAATTGGCGCTTGAAGTTCGAGAAGATTAGGTTGGTGCATGAAAATTTCACGAGAAGCGACGCAAAAGTTGTCGGATCTGATCCCTCTCCGATAACTGAACCTATTTTCGAGGACGAGCAAGTCGAACCTCCAAAAGTCGTCCGATAATATCGTCCAACACTGCTGGGTCCATACCTTGACTTCTTGCTTGCGTCACCATTTTCAATTAGACGAATTTAAGCTTCAATCGATAACAATGGCGGAAACCCTAGAGATTTGAAAAGAAAGGAACAATTCAGGAGAGGAGGAGGAAAGAAGGATGACTATTAGGTATGAGACTATGCAAAAAGTAGGGAGATAAGCAGCCATGGATCGAAAGCTTTCCCTCGTCATCATCGGCGTGACATCGAGTATGAGTTGATTCTAAATGTAGAGAAAACAGAGATGTCGTAGGAGAGAAGGAAAATGACGCCATTGGAGAAGAAGAAAGCTTGTTCTTCAATGGACGAGAAACTGAAAAAAGAGGACAGAGATGAAGAAGACTAAGAAAGTGACAATGGAGGGGAAAGTAGGACGACAGGAGGCAATGAAGATGGAGAAAGTGAAGGGGAACTATCTAGGTTAAGAGGGTTCAGAGGAAGACCCAGAGCTGTGTGATGCAACCAACGGAGACACGAGGGAAAGTAAGGACTAAACAACAATTACAAAAAGTTGCAGGGGTAAAATGGTAAGTCCACTGTTCCTAAGCTACAGTAACACAACTTCTCACTTTTTAATGGGTATGGATTCTGCAACCAATCATACAAAAAATTGAGGGGTAAAAGTGTAAGGTAACAACAAAATAGTGTGAACACATTTATTGCTCTTTGAATAACTCTATGTTAGACAACCAATTAGACAAAAGTTTGAGGGGTAGAAAGGTAAAAAATGACTACTCAATAGTGTGAATACATTTATTACATCTCAAAACTAATGGGAAATTTAATTCATAAATTATATTATTTATCGAAAGATTCAAAATAGGAACAACATATTGAAATTTCCCAATGAGGAATACATGAACAACAAAAGAAAACGGAGGGAGTACTATTTAGGGTGCGTTCTCTTCACCTTAATAAATTAAGTTTCAGGTCCAATTAGTTAAGTTCAGTTCAGATAAGTTTCAATCAGGTCCAATCAGAGCAATAAGTTCCAATCAGGTCCAATAAGTTCCAATCAGGTGCAATAAGTTCCAATCAGGTGCAATAAGTTACAATCATGTCCAATCAGGTCCAATAAGTTTCAATAAGGTCCAAATAGTCAATGATCAATAAATTTAAATTAAAGTACTACTATAATTATTATATAGTATTATATTTGTAATATCGTCTATTATTTTATTATTCATATTACTATTAGCTGATTATGTTATTATTAAATTTTTTAATTAAAGTACCCCTATGATTATATAGTATTACATTTGCATTATTATCTATTATTTTATTATTCATATTACTATTAGCTGATTATGTTATTATTGAAAAATATTATCATGGTCACATAAGGTTAACAATAATAATCATCATAATTATAATATTTTGCAATTCATCTTTAAATAATTAGAGATAACATGTTTTCGTTACTAATAACAATGAAAGATATAAATGTTATTAATTGATTTCCTACTAGTGCTTTATGAAATCAAAGCAAGACTATTATATATATTAATGGTGAAAGTTGTCTATAGGCAAGCATATAAATAGTATTTTTTTGTTAAAATGTTAATCATAAGAGATAATTAATAATTACTATTTTTTGAAGGATAAATTTTAATAATTACTATGTCATAATAAATTTTGAGGGATAGTGTTTATGTTAGGGGTAATATTTATATTATTACTCATCAAATTTTTTGTTAAATAAGGTCAAATAAGTTCCAATCAGGTCCAATAAGGTCTAATAAGTTCCAATCAGGTCTAATCAGGTCTAATAAGTTTCAATCAGGTCCAGTAAGTTCCAATCAGATTCAATCAGGTCCAACAAGTTCAGTTCAATTCAGTTCAGTTCAGTTCAGTTCAGGGTTATTCAGGTGAAGAGAATGCACCCTTAATAATCATAGTGGTGCTTTAATTAAAATTTTAAAAATTTATTAATCATTGACTATTTGGACCTTATTGGAACTTATTGGACCTGATTAGACCTGATTGGACCTGATTGGAACTTATTGGACCTTATTGGAACTTATTGGACCTGATTGGAACTTATTGACCTGATTGAAACTTATCTGAACTGAAATGAACTGAACTGATTGGACCTGAAACTTAATTTTTTAAGGTGAAGAGAACACATCATTAGCAGTATAAGAAAATTACAATTTACGTTAGTGGAGTATAGTAAGTTACATTATGCGTTAGTGGAGTGGAGTATAATAAGGAGTATAATAAATTTACAATTTACATTACTGGAGTATATTTAGTTACATACTTACATTATACGTTAGTGGAATGGAGTTTAATAAGTATAACTAGTCCAATTAAAGTTACATGTTACGTTAGTGAAGTTCAATAAGTAGTACAATTTAAGTTACATTATACGTTAGTGGAGTTTGATAAGTAGTGTACTAAGTAGTGTAACATTATGCTAATTGGTAATTAGTAAGTTAGTGCCCATAAAGTAGCTTACCAAAGTGAAACTAAAATAAGTGTCATTGTTAAAAATGCTTACATATTAAGTGCATACATATTATTGATAAGTGTACTAAGTAATTGCCAAATAAATTAGTCAAACATAATAAGTGTACTAAGTTATTGCCAAATAAGTGCACTAATTAAATTATAAGTGAAGTCAAACTAAATTATAGGTGTATTATTTTTTTTTCCAATTAAATTAGCACTACTGTTGTAGCCGCAAAATCATTGTTATTATTTTACAAACTAATGTTCGGCTTTTAAAAAACACTGTTCAGATACTATCATATGTTGTTCGTGTTAAGTTAGTACTTGTAATTTACCAATTAAATGAGTCCAATACTTTTTATAGGCCCATAATCATTGTTATTATTTTATAAAATAGTGTTCGACTTTTAAAAAAACCCTATTCAAATACTTGCATATGTTGTTCGTGTTAAGGTACTGCTTTTAGTTTACCACTTAAATGAGTCCAATACTTTTTATAGGCCCATAATCATTGTTATTATTTTATAAACTAGTGTTCGACTTTTTAAATAACCGTATTCAGCTACTTTCTTATGTTGTTCGTGTTAAGTTACTGCTTTTACTTTACCAATTAAATGAGTCCAATAATTTTATAGGCCCATAATCATTGTTATTATTTTATGAGCTAGTGTTTGAGTTATAAAAAACATTGTTGTTAATTTACACACTAGTGTTTGGTGTTTTAAAACACCTATTTAGATACGTCCATATGTTGTTCGTGTTCAGTAACTGCCTTCACAATTTATTTACCAAACTATATGTAACTTATGTATATTGTTGGTCCCTTTATTTAAAATTAACCCTCAATTAACCCCTCAGACCTTTGTTGATAGATGGAAAACAAAGGGTCGTCTTCAACCTCGAAGGGTCGGAAATCTTCATCAGGCGCCGTCAACTGTAACCATGACCGCGAGGCCGTTCTCCGGGAGACGAAAAAAGTCGGTCTAAATGCCGGAAGAAAATTTTATGGCTGTTCACTGTGGCGGTAAATTTCCTTTCACTGTTCTCGTTTAATTTCGCTGCGTTTGATTTTAATTTGTTAACTACATTCAATTGCTCAATTGCACAAGATGAAGGGCATTGCGGTTTCTTCCAATACGCGAGAATTAATTGCGGATTTGCAGCACAATGTTCAAGTGGCTCAGACAACAATCATGGGTTTGGAAGAACAAAAAAAGGCAATGGAAAAGTGTTTATGCAAGTGCCAGAAAAAGAATTCGGAATTGGAGGATGCAAACCAATTGCCCTAAAAACAATCACTTTCTTCACTCAGTTCAAAAGTTCGACAATTCTGCTCTCTGTTAATCTAATTGCAAAATGCACTCACGTTATTGTACAGTTTTTCTTCCACCATTAACATAATTTTTCCAATGTAGGAGAAGGAGAAATTAAGAGAGATAAAGTGTTACCAAAAAAAAATGACAATTCCTACTTTATGACAAATGTACTGTTACTTTTTGACAATTGTACTGTTACAAACAAATTAAAATATTGGGAAATTCCACTGCACCACCGTGTCTTTCGCTTTCCAACTCAGGACCCAATTTTTTTGGATTCTATAGAGTGCACCACCGTAGTTTGACTTATTCTTCTACCGTAACATTATGTTAAACAAAATGTTAGTTTGGGGGTACAATAGGGTTAGAGGTTTGTCTAATTTTCCATAATTAAGGTTTGAGAGTCATTTTTGTCTCTAACGACCAATATAAGGTCCAATTTGGTAAAAAAAATAAGTAGGATTTCCTAACACGTAAAACGAGGTTCTAATCGTTTTTCTCCAATTTCAACTTCAATTTTGGCCCATAAGAGCGAAATGCCTCCCAAACCTTAACGAACAATTTTCGATGCACAAGACACGTAAACGAGGCAAACCATCGACCATATTTAACCCAAAATAATGTTTTATTTAAAGGAATGTTATCAGTAGAAAATAAATCCAAAATATAGTAAGTATTCATATGTAATTCACGAAACAATCGGCATCAAAATGGAAAAACCTAAAATACGATGTGCATCAAATGGAATTTCCCTAAAATATTTGACATTTCTTACTTTTTGAACGCCGTTTACTATCCGTTACACCATTCCTTTCCTTGCTTTACTCTTCTATTCCCTCGACCCACATCACCACCTTTTCAGCTTTTATTATTTTATTGGCTGCTAGATCATGATTCACCTTTTCTTTCCCCCTCTCTCTCCTCACCTAAATTACTTTTGTTGACTCCTCTTGTTGCAAGTAAAACCAAACGGAGATATTACATAATTTCCTGTAGCACTTGTAGTCTTGTACATATTGCTGACGTGTATCTCTTTTAATATACTCCCTCCGTCTCGTAATACCGAACACTTTCCTTTTGTTTGTCATTCCAAATTAATAACACTTCTATTTTTGGCATGGTCCCACTATTAATATATTATTTCTTTTACATATTTTTGGCCCACACTCAACCTTTTATCAATAAAAAGTTACCCAATTTTCTCTGTCCTCTAATAAAAAATACCCCACCAATTCCTATCACATCTACTTTTTAAATAAAATAACATCCGATAAATACACTACAACTTATCATCTTAAACTACGTTGCCTCAACAAGTCAGCTCGATTTTTTCCGGGACGGATGGAGTAGTATTTAATAATACTTGTTTTTATTTAATGTAACAATGTTTGACTTTCACGCTTGCTTTACATAAAATTTTGCCAAATAATATCGTAAATTTCAATGAAGAGGATGCTAATGATGGTGAAACAAATGTAGAATGTAGTTGACGGAAAGATAGACAAATCACAGCACAAACAGTAAAAAGCTAGACATACACATTTTGTATAGAGATTCTCTATACACAAAGTGTTGAAAAGCTTTTTATTGGCTTATATTTCCTCCATTTTTCAATAAGTGAAACATAGAGAAAGTGGGAGAATACCAAGGAATGTAGAGAGAGAAAGTTGGAACCACAATAAAGTAGGGTAATTCAGGTGGTGAAACAAAAAAGTTATGGCCCCTTTTCTTTGTAGATATTTGCAATAATATTGAACTTTTTTTAACCATTTTGAGAACTGGTTGCAATTGTTGAACTATTTCAAATAAGGAAAGTGTTTCACTTATTGAGAAAAGGAGGTAGTATATTGTGAGGTTTAAAGTGATGAGAGTAGTTTTTACATTTGATTTTCAAATTTCATTTGTGAGTTGCAATGCAACATTAATTGAAGTCACCTTTCATTAACAAAGTAGTTTTAAAATTAATTTTTACTGACTTCAACTTTCATTTGTAGACTTCTTCCTCTCTTGCTCCGAGATGATTATAGCAAACACACCATTTCCATTATTGAGATTTTAGATAATCTTTCTCACCATTGAAAACTCTCGTCGAAAAATATATATTAAATGTTTGGGTTTTTTTTGTCAGAAAGTATCTTATAAACTACGTTTTTTTTAAAAGTACTACATCCGTTCTTTTTCCATTGCAACAATGGGTTTGAGCACGGTTTTTAGGAAGTGGAAAAAGTGGATAGTTTAGCATAACAGTACCCCTTTAATTAACTAGAGTAGGAGAGAAATTAATCCTTAATAAAGTAAAAGCAACTTTATGAGGTAAAGTGAGTAATTAATGATGGATTTAGTAAGATAAAGTAAGGGCAATATTGTCAACTAAAGTTGCTTTTTTTACCAAAAGTGGAATTGTTGCAATAGATATGAAACTATCCAAAGTGGTAATTATTGCAATAGAAAAAGAATGAAGGAAGTACCTTATAAAAAAAATATTGTCAAAAATACCTTAAAATGGGTTTTTTCTTCTGAAATGACACCTTTTGCCGGATTTTGGGAGTTGATCAAACTCTCGACGTTGACTGGGTCACGTGCAAGAATCATTAAACCCTCCCAAAATCCCTAATTTGAACCAGTTAACCAATTTTTCCCCTATTTCCCCCAATTGGCCCGATTCTCTTTTTTCTTCCTCTTGTCCTCCATAACTCCCCATTTTCCATTCTCACTCTTCTCTTCTTCTCGTCTCCAATTTGGTATACATTGCTATAGCTAGGATCAGGGGGAACCGCAACCATCCTCTGTGATGGTTGTACTAATAGCGATATTAGGGTTCATGCTCAAACGGGATGGAAGAGCCATTGTCATTTGTACTGCATGTATAAATTGTTGGTTCATTAAATTTGGAGAACTATCACAATACTGTGGATGCATGAACATGGGTCTTGGAGCTTCCAAGACTTGATTTGCAAATGGTTTGCTGCAAATCATATCCAAGAGGTTGTTGCTGCCCATGTGAAGAAAGGAAAATGGAGATTCAAGGAGGAGCAGAGGGAGAAGAGAGAGAATGGGAGTTTTGGAAGGGGTTTTGGGAAAATCTGAAAATGGAGGTAAAAACTAGGGATTTGGGGTTGGTTTAAGGGTCACATGTAAGTCATGTGACTAAGTCAACGCCGGCTCACACCAAAAAACTTTTATAAGGTTTTTTTTGACAATATTTTTTTATAAGGTACTTTTTCACAAAAAACGTATTTATAAGGTACTTTATGACAAAAAACCCTAAATGTTTATTTGATATAAAAAACTAATAATTTGTGTCAAACACACTTTTTAAATATCAAATAATTTATTGTACTTAATAGCACAATTGTTATAAGTAATATTGAGTTATAAATATTAACGTGCTAATGTCAATATAGTTACTTGTGCTAAACCTAAACTCTGTTGTCAGTGTTATACGTGTGCAGACGCAGGATCAATTCCTCGCAAGCCATAATGAGTGTCCCAAAATTGTTATTTTATGCGTTTCAACATGTTGGTTGTTTTATAGAAGATGAAACATTTGATATTTAAACATAGCCAATACTCCTATATTCTTTTATTAATCCCACTTTCCACTGCATGGTTGCCCATGGCTATTTTAACGTTAAATATAAACACTTTTTTTTTCTTATGTATTGAAAAGAATTTAGAAGAATCTCTCTAATTGTGAATAATGTCAAGATTCCAAGTAAGCATAATAAAATAATGCAAAGGGGTTATATAGCAAGTAAGGGGTGATAATTTTGTTACTAGATATGGTGTTATAGGTTACATGGTTATAGGATATTGGTTTTGGTTATAGGATATAGAAAATTGATATTTACGCGGTTACATAGTTTGAAAGAATTGGATGTTCTTCAGAAAATGATAGATTGATATTTAAATAGTGTGAAAATTTATATTATACATCACATTTCCTTTATGTTCAAATATAAAAACTTTTTTTTTTTAAATAAAAAAAACACCTTAAGAGCATTTTTGTAAACAATCACCTTATATGATTGTTTTTTTTAAAGATTGCAGCAAGTTGAGATACTAGGTTTAATAAGTTGTCAATTCTTACACGGGGATCGATGACAAAAGTAGGATTGAATCACTATTATCGGATCAGATTCTATGAAATTGATAAAATTATCCTAAGTAATTTATGTCGAACGTTTAAATAATAATATTCTATGTTTTTTTTATTTAAAATCATTGAACTTGAATATTTTCATGTCTATAGCATATCCTAATAATTAAAGTTGAAATGACAATTGAAGAAACTTTTTGAAAGAAGCCTACAATATCGTTTATGTAAAAAAAGATACATGATATACTATTTTGAAGCTAAAATTTCAGCAACTATTTCAATGTAGACATTTTAACATGGTCGACATCCCTGATGCCTTAGTATTTACCAATAATAAAATAACAGAGAGTTTACCCGACGTTCTAAAGAATAAAGTATCATTATTATTGTAGGCATATTTTTATTGCCTACGTGGTGTGCGCGCGAATTTCACTACCTCATTATAAATGTTTTAGTTCTGAAATTCATTTTGGAAAAGATGTAGCCGACAAGTTTTTAAAGGAAGACTCATAAACATAATTGGATATTTGGGAAACCATAGGGACATCTTAGGGACTTATCGAATGTAGATTTTCTCGTCATGACTTCATAATTGGTTAATGAACCAAAATTTGTGTTCGAGGGTCATGGTACAATATGATCATGAAACAAGTTCACCCATTATTGACGTCTACTAAATACGATTCATATTCTAGTTTTATGCAATCAAACAACCAAGCAACATTTTTCAAGCACCCCGACAATTAAACTATGTTGGTTTGTCAAACATGCAAAAGGTACCTTTTGTGATATGTTCATTACAATCAAATTACTAGGTTCTTATAGGCGTGTCGCACACCTAACAAAAATAAATAACCTAACTAACTTCTTAACTATGTAGCAGGGTAAGTCAAGGTCGAATCTTCAGAGACAAACGGTACCAAACACTAGATAACTTAAACTCAATTTAACTAAACATACAAGTGACATATAATCAATAGCAAATCCGTTTTAATGGGGTTAGGTTATTCATGTATCTTCTCCAATTGCAATCTGTTTTAGGCACATATAATCTTATGTATTTGAGGAAAACAATAATTTTTTCTTGAAGTACACCTTTTTTGAATCTGATTTGATTCAAAATGATATGTTTGAATCTGATTCACTTCCATTTAAATCAAAATTCTTTGTTTGAATTTGTTTAACTTCCATTTGATTCAAAATGCCTTGTTTGACTTCCGTTTCACTTTCATTTGGATTCAAAAAGCTTTGTTTGACTTCCGTTTCACTTTCATTTGGATTCAAAAATCTTTGTTTGAATCCGTTTCACTTCCATTTGATTCAAATTTCTTTGTTTGAATACGTTTCACTTCTATTTGATTCAAAATGCTTTATTTGAATCTGTTTCACATCCATTGGATTCAAAAATCCTTTATTTGAATCCATTTCACTTCCAACTGATTCAAAATGCTTTATTTGATTATATTTCACTTCCAGTAGACACAAAATCGTGTCTTCCTATCAAGTACCAATTGTTGAAATATACCGTCGTCCTCATTGGGCCGGTCTAAAGTATGAGCAATCTGAAAAGCTAAGCCCAAAATCATTTCGAAAATATAAAGTCTATTTATCAAATACAAGTCCAATTTTAAAGGCTCAATTTATTATTCCTGATAATTAATTGTATTTTAATATTTCAAAATTAATTATTCCGGACAATTAATTTTTAATGGATATTTCGGACATCAGTTTTTTTAGTCCTAAAGATAGCTGATTTCGAATTTCAAAGGATAGATTTAATCAAAAATAAAAAAGAATCTTATAATGCTAAAATAAACCGGCCAGATCTACATTGTATATAAGGCAACGTATTGCATACGCGCAACGTCGATGTCGTACACAAAAACGAAAAACGTGAAGCCAGTGCGCTAGATGCACATGCCGTGCTCCTCGCGCACATGCTGTGCGTCCGGCACACAGTTTTAGCTTATCTTTCCGCTTCATTTTCGGTTTCCCTTGCATATAAATAGCCTTGACGTCTTCGAATATTTTTTCTTACGACTTCATCACTTCATAATACTTGACAACTACATTTATACATTGAAACACACACTCAAACACATTCAAGCACATTCATTACTTCGAATTTCATATTTCAAGTTTCAAGATTGCTCCTCTTGTAGATCGTTATACAAGACCTGAGAGACAAAGGTATTATTCCTGAGGGTCAATTCCAATTTGATTCCTTTTGTACTAACAATTTACTTGTCATGATGTAGATACAGGAATTTAACACTTTCTTGTACATTTTTCTCTAATCTATTTCATTTTTTATATTTCTTTATATATTATTCATATTCATATACCTGTTGTATGATTTAATGCTTTCATAACTGCACATATTAATTTTTGTTAATCACAGACCAAAATAAATGTTCCGACGCTATATTCAGATAATTTGGAGAATTGGATTAGGTCCCCATTAATATGATTGCATAATAACATGTCACCGAAAATTAGTCTTTTACATTTTTAATGAATCGACATAGATTAATTTATACATTGCATTGAAATATTACTTGGTTCTTTATTTACATAAACTTTACATGAATCGATATTATGTAGAGGCCGTCGATGGGCGAATTTGATTCCTGACCATATTCGTGCCTTTACCCCCGAACTCAATCTATGGTTCATTGACCATTCATGGAGTCCTGAGGGGGAAATCTACATTGGATAAGTCCCTAATTGTTCCTACGATTTCCAAACATCCAATTAGATTTATGATTCTTCCTTTAAGACTTAATGGCGACTTGGAAAACATTTTCAATAAAAAACTTTACAATAAGGTAGTCAAATACGCGTTCATCCAGCGTAGGCGATAAAAAAACCTTACGCTTCCATTTGATAAAAAATGCTTTATTTGAATCCATTTCACTTTAGTTTGATTCAAAATGATTTGTTTGACTCCATTTCACTTCCATATGATTCAAAATGCTTTGTTTTAATCCGTTCACTTTAATATGATTCAAAATGCTTTGTTTGAATTCGCTTAACTTCCATTTTGATTCAAAATGCTTTGTTTTATTTTCATTTCACTTCCATTTGTATATTTCGGTTACGCGGTGTGAGCGCGTATTTGACTACCCCATTGTAAAGGTTTTATTGAAATACATTTTTGAAGTCGCCAACAAATCTTTAGTGGAAAACTCATTAACCTAATTGGATATTGGGAAACCTTAGGGACAACTTTGGGACTTATCCAATGTAGATTTCCCCGTCATGACTCCATAGATGGTCAATGAACCAAAAATTGAGTTCGGGGGTGAGGGTACGAACACGGTCATGAACCACGTTCTCCCATTGCTGGCCTCTACTAAATATCGATTCATAGCAAATTTTATGCAAAAGAATAACCACATATTGTTGCAAAATTTTCACCATATGCCCCTAACAAATTTTTTTTTGCACCAACCCTTGCAACTTTTGAAATTCACCATATACCTCCCACCAACTGTACAATAGCATTTATTGCCCTTTTTGTGGACAGACGTTAACTCACCGTTAGCTTTTTATTACAAGTTTGCCATTAAGGTGGGGGTATATGGTGAATTTCAAAACTTGCAAGGGTATTTGGTGTAAAAAAATTTGTCAGGGGTATATGGTGAAAAAACCGTATTTTTAAACACCCTAAAAAAGATTAGTCTAGGTTGGTTCATGAAACACATAAAAGACTACTATTTTAGTGACAAGTTATTTAACCATCATAATATTGTGTTCCTAACAGGTTGTCCAAGTTATCTGATTTAGTTAGAACATTTATTTAGGTCTTGATTAACAATTATATACAAGGTGAAAAATATTGCAATCAGGCATATAAAATAATGTTCATGGATAAGAAATAAAAATATAAGGGAGTTAGTATAATATACAATACTTACAGTCGCAAAAATATATTAACAATCTACATCATGAATAGAATGTTAGTAACTTCAAGAAAAATAATAGAAAATAAATAACGAAGGTTTGTTACTTTAATTGACCCTTAGAAATTATACCTCCATCTGGGGTCGTTGATTTGTACGGATCTTGGACGAACATCGAACGAGCCTTTAAAATAATATTTGTTGTCCAGCGTTGTATATTGCATCGAAAAATATCAAGTTTGCATTGAGCGAATGGTTTACTTTCAATTTTCTTTTGATTAGTGTCATGTAGTGCGTGTTCGGCAACAATAGCTGTTGTAGTACCTTTTAGCTGTGAGAGTAGCTGTTAGCGGTGCTGGTAGCTGTTAGTGGTTGGTGTATAGGCATTTGTTAGGCATTAGTTTGTCCAAGTAGCGATATAAGATATTGATGTTTGGTAAAAGAAGTCACAAAGTATTGTTTACAAATAATTAATTAAGAACTCAACCAAAACTTTAATATGTAATTTATACACCACCAAACGCTATCCCAAAAGCTACAAATTCTAGCTTTTCACAAACACTACTAAACACTAATTATACCACTAAAAGCTACTTACACCACTAACTTACCAAATACTACTATTTTTTTAATTAGTATTTTGACCTAGTCAAGACACTAAAAGCTACTTAAAAAGCTTGTGTCGAACACACCCGTAGTGTATTTGTTGATGAGTTGACTTTGTATTAGGATGCAGTGAGGTGTAGTAGTATGGCAGTAATTAGGAGTAAGTAGATTAGTGTGCTATATGAATGGGTTTAAATAGTGGCGAATGATGAGGATTGACGATGAAGGCTAGATGATGATGGTCAATGAGGATGATCAGGTGATGGAGTGATTTGGCGTGGGAGCAGATGAATATGTGGTACGTGGGTTTTTTGTGAGATGCGAGATAATTGGTTAGTCCGTCTTAGGATATGAGTTATGCCGTGAGAATATGAGGGTGAGGCGTGAGACTAGAGAGGTTACGAAGGGAGTATATATAGGTTTAGGTATTTGGGGAATAATAGGTAACCGAAACCTATTAGGTATTTAAAAGATTTTTTATTAAAAAGATTTTAGAAAAGATTTTAGTAAGAAGATATTTGAAAACACTTTGGAGAAAGACGATTTTTTTTATAAAAGATATTTTTATCAATGAAACTAATTAATATAATTAATTAATTCTATTAGTTTAATTGGGCTAGAAAAGGAGTTTTAGAAATTGGCTGTCATAAAAACTATTTTTCAAAAGGTTTTTCAAACATGGGTTTTTTAAAAATTTATTTTAAAACGTTTTATAAAGTGGGCTTAGTAAAATTATTTATAAAAAAGGTTTTCGAGAATGGATTGTTAAAACGGGTTAGAATATGGTTTTGGGCTTAAAATATTTTATTTTAGACTCCTTTATTCTTTCCTCGATCCGGACCTACTCGAGCGGGGTATCAATCATCATAGGGTACTCAAATGGGGAGACACGATTATGTGTCTACAGAAGCCCCCACTTTGATTGAGTTTGGTAAAACCGAAAGTCAAAGTATTCGTGTCGGGACGGAGAATGATTCTAGATGCTGTGCAATCTAAATCCACTCTTTTAACATCGGTAACTGCAAAAAAAAGCATAAGTTTGCTGAAACAGACATATATAAAAAGTATCAATTCGCAAGACAAGCACAAGTTTGTGAAATGAAAGCGGTACCTACAAAACAAGCATAAGTTCGCAGAAACAGATATATATGAAAAACATTTGGAAAACAAGCATAAGTTTATATAATGAAAGGATATGTGAAAAGGATATCATGAGTTGTGGCCGACTCATATCGTTATAGAGCTTCGACCTGCTCCAGGGGTGTAAGTGGGATATTGGCCGGCTTACGACGGTATAGAGCTACATCCCGCTCCATGGGTATGGGCTGTTGGCCAGCTCATGACGATATAGAGCTACGTCCCGCTCCTTGGGTAATACTTAGCTGTAGACTAGCGCTGGACTTGACCGCTGTTGTTGTCTTTAAGAACACGAACCATATTAATGCTGGACTTTCCGTTGTATCAGCCCGTAACAGTTTAGAACTTCAACCCGCTCTAGGGGTGATCTATAACTAAAGACTAGCACTAGACTTGAGCGCTGTCGTTGTCTTCAGAAACACGAACCATATTAACGCTGGACTTCCCGTTGTCTCGGCCCGTAGTTGTCCTCAGAAATAGCGCTGGACGTACCGCTGTCGTTGTTCTTTGGAAATAACGCTGGATTTACTGCTGTCTATATTTTTGAGATGCGCAAATGATCTCTCCGATAATTTTATCATTAAAGGTCCGCACACTTCGACGGAATATAACTCGTATAGAGTTGTTCAACGCTGGATACCTCTAAATGCAAAAAATACACAGATATGTAGTTAAACTATTATGGGACGTGCATATGCCCGTGATGTGGGTGCTAGTGTATAGATAGGAAATTACTTGACCTATAAAGAGTGACCTCTAATACTCTAGACATAACGGTGCTATCGTGTGTGCGTGTATGCATATGGGTGTGTGTGACTCCATGACTATGCTAGGATCCTATGACTAAGGACCAAGGGTGTATGCAATGATTGACCCAATGTTTGTATGATGCAAAATGCAAATATGTAATGCACATGCAGAAACATGATGATGTCGCTCAAGAATCCTTTCCTTAGCAAATGGGCAACTTCTCTTCTTAATGCAATACGTTCATCTGTTGTGTGCCCAATATCTGCATGAAAATCGCACCATCTTGGCGAGTCTTTCTTGTCTGATGGTTTGTCTAATTTTTCCAGCCATCTGACGGCGTCGCCTAATTTGCCAAGGTTGTTGACCAATCCTACGGGACTGACGATGAAGTTGTATTCCCTAATTCATGGAGGGTGGTTTGGATCTCTTGAATTGCCCAGCCAGGATAGGAATCTACCATATCAACATGTGGCGCAACATCTTTGTAGTTAGGCTTGTATCGGTTGTCTTGTTGTTGTTGCTTGGGGCTTTTCTGTCACCCCTGTCGAGTTCTGCTATGCCTTTTCTGGTGTCGACATTCTTCCTCGAACCTGATTTGCGCAAGAGCTTTGGCTTGGGCATCTTTGAAGGTTGGACAGGGGTACTTCATCAACTCCTTGTACAATTCTGATTCTTCAAGCAAACCTCTTCGGAAGATTTCTATGACTGTAGGAGCGTCGCATCTCAGGATGGAGACCTTCGCGCAGTTGAACCTATTGAGGTAGTCTCTTAACGGTTCGCCATACCTTTGGACAACTCGGTACAGATCGCTAGTTTGCTTTTCAAGGCGCCTATTGCTGGCGAATTGAAGGATGAACATGTCCACCAAACCTGCAAAAGTAGAAATTGCACTATTAGGTAGCAAGATTAATGAACCATTGAAGAGCAGGTGCTCATAAAGTTGACCTAAATCCTTGCACTTGCAGGCCTCGTGCATCTCTCGTGGGATAGAGCTTCATGGCAGGGATAGTGAAGCACTACGGGATCTCGACTAGGGCAATGGCATCTGCAAACGGCGAATCGGCATAGATTGTCAAGGGAACTTTTTCCACAGGCCTTGGCACTCCGGGAATCTTGAGGATCATCCCTTCGACCTGCCTGAGAAGCTCGTACAACGGATCTACAGTTGCACTTGCAGGCATGATATTTTGCACATTCTATCTGGCCAAGTTGTCTGCATCGTTGGAGGGTTGCTGCTGACATCCTACTCCTTTTGGCACGGGTCCGAGGGGAATTGGTTACTCGGGCAGGTTGCCATTTCTTGCACCCTCATTAAAGGGAGGATGCCTTTCGAAGGCGGCTTGGCAGTTCAGATTGGGATATTCGTCGGCGGCTGTGATGACTTGCCCTTCGTCGTTGACTCGTCCTTTGCCCAACATCTTCTCCATCTTCGTGGATTAGTCCATCTATATCAAGTTGCTTGGCGAAACTGTCAAGGTCATTCTGACGCTGCCTCCGGGAGTTGGATGTGATTGATGCATAGGACAACATCTGGGTACGAAGTTCGCCGGTCTTTCTTTCGAACTGGACACCTTGGACATCGATTTCTTCTCTAAGTGATTTCTTCTTCTCGTTGATGTCTCCCATGATTTTGCCATGGCATCTTGACCTGGCACTTTAGAAAGAGTGTTGGGATCGAGTTGTGGGGGATCCAACTTCGATGATTTCGGCCATGATGCTTGGCAAGTTGCTAGGATTGATAATACGGTTTTTTCACCAGGTACCCCTGAGGTTTCACAATATTCACCTGGTACCCTCGTGTTTTCAACAATTCATCTGGTGCCCCTGAGGTTTTGAAAAATACATGGCTTGCCCCTGCCGTTAAATTTTCGTTACAAACTTTATTCACCATTTACCCCTATAGTTTGTGAGAATTTAGGATTCGACGATTGCCAACATTTCCACTCGTATTTCATTTCTCTCTCCACCACAACAGCACCAACACCACCACCCCTACCTCCCACTGCTGCATCACCACTAAAACTACCACCCTCCACTCATTGCTTCGCCGGTGTCTACGCCTCCAACTGGATTTCCTTCTCTCACTTTGCCTTGATTTCTCTCTCTTTAATTTTTTCATTGTTGATCCTAACCCCATTGAAGTGTTTGAATCCTAACCCACCCCCTCCCCTTCCCCTTCACCACCCCCACCCCTCTCCCTTTCTTCCACCACGCCCCACCCTCCCCATCCCCTCCACCGCCGAAGCCCCCCTCCCTTCCCCGCCGCCACCCGGCCCCCTCCCCCCCCCTCCGCCGCAGCCCCCTACCTCCTCCCCCGCCAACCCAACCCCCACCCCTCCCCTTCGATTTCTTTCCCCGACGCACCACCAAAACAAAACAACAACAAAGAAGAACGACCAAAACAACAATAGCGGCAATGACGGGGAGAGAGAAACGCCGTGTGAGAGAGAAAACAACGGTGTAGAGAGAGAAACGGCGGTGTGAGGTGGGGTCTGGGCTGGATGATGGTGTCGGGTTGACTGCTTCGGGGTTGGGTTGGCAGTCTTTGCCTTCTTGGGTGGGGGCTGCGAGGGTGGGGTGAGGGGAGGTGGTGGGGTTTGGGTGGTTAGGACATTAGGGTGGGGTGGGGGTCGGGTGGTGGGGTTAGGGGTTAGGGAGAGAGATAGGTTAATTAGGGTTTAAAGTTATTAATTAGGTTTAATTAGAGTTAATTAGGATTAATTAGTATTAGTTAGGTTAGTTAGGGGTTAATTTGGTTGATTTAGCCTTAATGACTAACGGAGTTGACGACCGTTAGTCATTAAGGGTATTCTGAGTATTTTACAAAACCTCAGGGGCGCCAGATGAATTGTTGAAAACGTGAGGGTACCAAGTGAATATTGTGAAACCTCAGGGGTACCTGGTGAAAAAACCGTTGATAATATTGCTTTTTATTTATCAGCCCCATGGTGGGCGCCACATTATTTTAGGCAAATTTCACACTAAGACTAATTTGCTTGGAGAGGGGATTGACAATTAACTTGCGATATAGAATAAGTTGCGTAAATTAAAGTGCGAAATATAGTAAAGGACACAAACCAAGTTTTTACGTGGAAAACCCTTAGAAAAGATGGAAAAATCACGGGAGGATTTATATCCTGCCAATACACTAAGTATGCTTGAGTTTGCGTGTGGTTACAAGAGAGTTGCAAAGCTAGTGAGTAAGTAATGAGAGCAGTGAATATGAGATGATTTACAAAGTGAGCTAGTGAACTCTATTTATACTTAAAGATAATATGGTCGTTTCCCTTGTAGCCGTTTTTCCCTTGGACTATTATTGGCTTAGATCCTATAATCATGGGATTATGGAATATCTTCAACACAACGGTTGCAGCTCGCTCCACTTCCTTCTCAACGCAGCACACTTCCTCCTAGATTATAGGAAGCCCTTAACCATCTTGCCAAGTCAGCGATCCAAACTCCTTTTGCTTAGGCAATAATACGACGCTACTTGGTATTGTGAACTAACACAAATTACACGAGTTACCTGCTGCCATGTGGATAGAAAAATCAACCCCTAACACCAAGTACAGTCTTGCTAAGCAAGGCCCTTTAGTAGCGCACCTTATAGGATTTAATTGCTTTCTTTTTGTTTCGTAGTTTGTTTGTATGAGCAAGTAATGTGCATTTCCCATAATTAGTTGGTTTGTTCAACTATGCAACTTGTAAAGAGCTCTTATAACTCATAGTAATCGTTGTCTACTTTGAATTTTTGCTAGAGTACCCTTTTACGAGCGAAAATTAGTTATGAGACATAAAATTTCCAAGCGACGTAATTTACTTCGTCTAGTGGTTAAGACTGAGGACCTGTGTAGTGTGTACAATAGGTCACGGGTTCGAATCCCCCCACCCCCATTTGTAATATGACGCACCGCCCTTGTGTCTCATTCGAACAAATAAAAACCTCCTAATTTAATTACGAGAAGATCAGAAATCAAGCACGTAAATGTGTATGAGTGTGTGTGCGTCTATATATATATATATATATATATATATATATATATATATATATATATATATATATATATATAGTTTGAAAAGATCACCCTGAAATAACAACATGTTTGGGATGGACTAAAGAGGAGTTTTGAGTAGGATTTTGGCCATCGAACATAATTGCAAGCTTAGCAAATATGGCTTAGGATGAGGTATATATGAGCGAGACTGCGAGAGGCTGAGAAAGATTTCATTACAATGTAACAACAAATAATACTCCGTACACGATTTAAACTTGTAAAACTTTCCATATATACAATATTATATTCAATCTTGCTCTAAAGATATACTCCCTCTGTAGACACATAATCGTGTGTCGTCCTTTGAGTCAGTGTCGCAGGGGTAACTTTCTTCCTCTTCAATCAAGAAAGCACTAGGCCACCTCAGTCGACACTAGTAGAGTCGAATATCCCATTCTGGATGAGGTATAGCCAACCACTGGTGCTAACACCGATGGCGACCTCAACTCCATTCTGGCGGCCAGTCAGTCAGCTTCGAATGTCGACGCAAGACAAGCGGCGAGTGTCATTTCGTCCGCCAATTAGTCACCCCTCCATGATGACACATACCCCATCTTTTAGGCACTTTGTAAGTCAGCCACCACCACCAACTACGGCGGCAAATGTCTTCTCTACCTATCTGGGAGGGAGTAAGTGGGGTTCAGGGCGTTACCCACAATTAATCATGTGCATACTAACCACTAGGTAAGCACTCCCAATCCTCATTTCACTACTTAAATAATGTGAGTTAAGGGAGGTGGGGTGTTTTCGGCTTTTCTAGTTGTTGATATTTGCTTTTTTGATTGACTTCATAATTATTTATCTATATTACATAAATCTTTTATAAAGTTTAGTCCTAATATTCGGAAGAGCAACAACAACTCTATAAAGCTACTCTCCGAATGAATGCTCAAGACTCGCTTGGGAAATATCTTGGAGTGCAAATCGACTTTCAAGGAAACAAAGTGGCTCATTTTACACCACTTTTGGATAAGTTAACTGCTATCATCTCGCATTGGAGCCATCGAACTCTTTCGCAACCTGCAAAACTAGTTATTATCAATTCCATTCTGATTACTTGCCGTTTTTCGCATTCCTACCACTATTGCAAACAAGATAGATAGTCTGCTAGCCAGTTTTTTTGGCGGAATACAGACTCCACCAGGATACATTGGAAAAAGCGAAAACTTCTACATCAACTTCGTGGCATGGGAGGGCTCGGAATTCGCAATATTGGGGTTTTTAATACAGCTCTCTTGATGAAAAAAGCTAAGCGAATTCAGCAAAATCCGCAGTTATTGCCCTCCAAAGTCTTCTGCGCCCGTAGGCCAATGCAACACACACCCTCCAACGCATCGTTCCGACTCCTGGGGTCGAAAGGGTCTAGCTATGGCGACTGATCTTTAGACGACAAATTGTGTTTGGAAAGTAGGCAATGACATGCAAATCTAAGCTTCCAAACAAAAGTGGGTGCATAGGAGGATACCCGTATTCAAGGATCATACCCCTCTAAGGGTTGTTTCTCGTCTCAAAGTTGCTAATCTCCTCCTTCCAGATCAACAAGGGTGGGATATGCACAAGATCAATAATCTGTTTGAATCTCCCAGTGCTAGAAGCATCAAAGGGCTGGAATTACCAACTTACATGGATTGCCAAGATAGTCTCTATTGGCCCCTAACTCGATCCAAGGACTACACTACAAATTCGGGGTATCAATTTCTACTCCAACACCAGCAAAACGAAATTAGCAGCATGACAACGCCAAGAGATGAAAAAAAATTTCGCACTCTTTGGGGTTTGAACATCATGCCTACACTAGTGGAAAAAAGCTCAATTGCTCTGGTTAAAAACCCCTCAAATGCTCCGTATTTGACCCATAGCAATCGTCATACGAGCATTTGAGCATTTCACAAATGCTCCGGTTATCAACCGGAGCATTTATTTCCTCAAATGCTCCGGTTGTGATAAAAACCAGAGCATTTGAGCTTTTTTACAGGAGTAAAATACCACAAATGCTTCGGTTTTTAAGGAAAACCGGAACATTTGTGTATTTTATATAGTAAAAAATAAGGTTCAGCTACTGCCAGCATGCGTGCAGCTAGCATCTTACACTATTACACTAACTCAGCAGACCAGCATTACATAAGGATATATGGAGTACTTGTAAATAGATAACTGAATGCATAATAACTTTAAAATAATAGATTAAGGTATGTGATCCAATTATAGAACCTCAAGCAGATAGTGAAAGAACAGATAAAGTGTAAAATCAAACTCATGGTAAAGAATACACAAATCAATCCTTCACAAGAATGTTCAGTTCCAGAATTCCAGTCAAGACTTATAGTACAAGGTAGAGCGATGAAGGGTGAATACTATAGTGCTAAATTACATAATTTAGAGATGGCAAAAGCAACTATAATACAAATAGAGGTTTCACAGAATAGAAGAACTCCTTAAGGTAAAAAGGATAGACATTGTTGTAAGGAAACACTCTTCAAAAGAAAGATAGACAAAACATCAAGATCACTGATGTAGAGAGAGAACATAAATTGAGCAGATCCACTGAATCCAAAATTCTATGGACTTCACAAAACACAAAGCCTCAGCAGGCACATAATAAACAAAGGAACTGCACCAGGTTGCAGAATCCCTTATGAAGTAGTTGCATGGATTGAAGGATGTAGAAGCAAAAACTCACCACCATTGCGAAAAGGGCAGTCAGAATATCAAGCGGTTCAAGATTCCAGAGAACATCTACAATGTGATCATCTTCCAGACGGTACAAGTTAGTTATCGGCATGTTCTTGGAGTTCTTACCTGGAATAACTCCTGTATCACTTGTCGAAGTGCATCGGTCTTGTTTGTTGAAAACATTAAGGTGAGAGGACTTAGTTACCATTGTATCCTTGCCCTCCCTATCATAAATAACTCTAGAATCACTTGTTGAAGTGCATTGCTGAGTTGTAGCCTTTACCCCATCGTTTACACAAGAAACAAGTTCATAAAGTGCCTGACGTGCAGGGAGGCTAAGATCATGAAGTTTGACATTTAGATTTGGCTTATTCTCATGTTTCTGGTACACAACATTTCCTAGACCATCTGATGCATGAACAATAAAATCCATTTACTCGAGAAAAATGATATATTCACCAATGACTAATTCACAAACACGCACAAACACACATATTCACCAATGCAATGGATAAAAGAAGACCTGCTTTTCCACCGTCATGTGCCTCACTTATGCAATCGTTCAATTTACCAGAGCCTCCATCACATGTTTTTTGCAACATCTGATTCTGCCCTATTGAAAAAGAAAGAAGCAGCAAGAAAATATGTTAATGAAACCTGTTAGACGGTTCTAGATTTTCAAAGAATGCATCAGTAAAAGCAACGTCTCAGGATAATACACTACAATACGCGGCGGGCTGGCAGCGCAAAGGTAATACTAGCTTTTTTAAGATAAAAATTTCTCAGTAATGTCATGATTTAGTTGAAAAAATCTATGAAAACACATTAGTACGTTACACCTTTCCAGTTTTTTACAAATTCATATTTTTTGCAATGTCTAAGCATTGCCAAAGCAACAGAGCAATGCATACCGATTTTCCAAAATATAAAATGAATCAACAGAAACATTACTGTTAATAGGGCCAAGTCCAACACGAATTGCCCACCAAGGCAATAGACAGAAAAAAATCTACTCTGAATAAAAAATTATCCACACATCAAGGCAGACATGCATCTTCACTTCAGATAAGCAACAAACTTTTACACATTATTGACAAAGCTAAAAAGAGATTCTTAGGCAATGAAATCTGTTTTCCACTACAAAATTTAGTGTAGAATTATGAATTCCTAAATCTCATTGCAGTGCAAGAAGTATTTGCCAAGACACTAGCCAACCAAAAGGCTCATTTGAGATTCTGTTAAGACTTAATAGCCATAACTATTTGCTTTGAAACCTAGAAATCTTACTCAACAAATTCAGCATGATTATGACAGAGAAGGAGGCGAAATTTCCAAAATACAGACAGTTCAGAGTATATACGTAATCTTATATCCCTAATTTTAAACTAGAAATGCAATCTTAACCCTAATTAGAAGAAAATTCGAGAAAAAATTTAACCTAGAAATGCAATCTTAACCCTAAGTTAGTGAAACGAAACATGATAAATGAAATTTCAATCTACCAACAGAAAGAGACGAAAATTACTCGGTTGTATCAGATACAAGAACCATCGTAGCAGCTTCCTGGCGATGGTTGCTAGGGTTGTTGGCACCTGTGTTGCTTGGCTCCGGTTTCGATCAACAATCCAAATTCGTCGTATTGAGTGAGAGAAGTGAGAAAGAAAATGGTGGTTGAGTGAGAGGAGTAAAAAGAGAGGACGGTGGTAAAGTGAGAGAAACCCTAAGTCTACCTTATTTCCAAATCAAGCCCTAAAATACAGTAGAGTGAACAATGAACTTGAAGTAGCACGAGCAGTGAATTAAACCCTAGAACCATAGATTCTAGGGCTACTGCTGCTCCAAATTGCGCGGATCTAGCACCGGAGCGAAGCAGCCAGCGACAGAGCAGCAAGAGATATCGAGAGTGATACTGCTAACATAAAAAAATTACATACATTAACATATTCAATAATTTATAAAGGTTAAATTAGCCTCCTTTCTAAGTTTTCCAGCAATAAATCATCAAGATTATTCTGTCGCCTACGAGTAAATTAAAGTTCGTATTATTCATAATAGATAGTTCAATTCGTATTATTTCGAACACATCTAGCAAAATTCAACCACCAAATATATTAAAATTCTACCATACCTCAGCCTCAGGAGACATAGCAACATCATCATGTCCATAATCAACAATGCTAAGGTTATCTCTCCTCTGTCTCGACGCATCTGAATCAGGCGGCACGAAACTCTGAGCTGGCGGTCTCAAATTGCTCTATTTCAGAGTCGAATTAGGGTTCAATTGAGTCGAATTAGCTGTAGTAGTTGGCACACCAACTTCATCAATTTCATCTTTGTTCGCACTTGCAATTCTTCTACTCTTCTTTGTGGCTCAGATTTTGTAACTTCGTCTTCATTTTCGGTCTTTTCGGCATCTTCCATGTCGTCGTCGTCATCTTGGTACAAGTTCGGCAAATTGAAAACCTCCTTCGATGCCATTTGAGATATTCTAGGGTTTCCGAGAGAAGCAAAGTTCGAATTGGAAGGGAGAAATTAGGGTTTATAGGAGAGAGAGAGTGAAATTAGGGAAGTTGATTGTTGATAGGGTTTTAACGATCAAGATTAAAGAAGAGGGAAATAGGATTTGGGAGGGAATGAACGAGAAAATGTTTGTTTGAGACTTCCACATGCATGGTAGATGAGAGAGATCGAGAGTGGATAGGGTAACTAGGTAAGAGAGAGAAAGGGAGAAAGAGAGAGTGTGTCGAACAGAGAGAGGCAAGAGAAAAATCAAAAGGCGGAGAGCAATAATTAGAATCGAGGAGAGGAAGGGAGCGAGTGAAAAAAAAAGTGGCAGGAATAACAAATGCTCCGGTCAAACGGAGCATTTGTGAATTTTTTATTATTAAAATATTAAAGGAACTCACCAAATGCTCCGTTTGTGAAACAACTGAAGCATTTGACAAGTAGCAAAAGAACATTTTTCCACTAGTGCTAAATGGAAGATCTTCTTATGGAAGCTTTGGCACAATGGCTTAGCAACCACACACAATCTCTTCAAATGTCAACTAAGTCCTACGGACCATTGTCCTATCTGCCTTGATGGGCCTGAGGACTGCCAATACCTCTTTCATTTTTGTCCGTTGGCAAGTGAAGCATGGGATCTAAGCCAACTTAGTGTTCAGACTACTGATCCTCATTGCCTCTCGTTTCGTAGTTGGCTCATAAATTGGACACTCAAATACTACACTGAAGATGGCTATAATGGACTGCGACTACCTTCGTTGGTTGGTACGTTATGGGCCATTTGGAAAACCCGCAATCAACAAGTTTTTTCGGCAAGTTTGAGCTAGTATTCTAGTCCTAACTCACTACATCCACGAAAGTTCTAGCCAACATCTATCATTTGCTCAAGGACATCCGAATCATATTACTCGTCCTCCAGAGCCTGCTGGGCCTCCTAGGTTTCACATACCAAACCTTGGTCAACAACTCAATGGAAACTCTTCGATTACTCTTCTATTGGATAGACTCTGGGATAAAATCACAAAAATAGGAGGAGCATCTTGGGTTTGTTCCTTTACAACAGTGCAGCCCAACATTTCTCAAGGGATTTGGTTTTATGCTCACTCGGCAGTGGCAACGGAAGCAACTTTTACGTCGATTCTACTCTCTACAAATTCAACGTTACTTGTGCAACTGTTGGTGTCGCGACGTTGTCTGGATATCGATGTCAGCCACACTATTCCTAGCATCCGTTCCATATAGCTCAAGAGTTTGTGTGGTGTTGGCTAATAAAAGTGCCTAAACTTCAGGTCACTCCTGCTCACCAATTAGCACGTTGGTGTAGGAAACATAGGATGTATTATCTTTGATTTTCGCATTTCGTTGTACGTTTTCTTGATAACAAAAAAATATATATTACATATTTATGGGAAGAGGGGTGTTTTGGACTTTATAGGTAGACAACAATTTAGGGGTGTTCATAAATATCCGATCCAATCGATCCAATCCGGTAAAGCGGATATCCGATCCACTTTTTTGGTGTAGGGATAAAAAATTTCGAACTGGATACGTAGGAGATTTTCATTTTCGGATATTCGAATATATCCGAAACATGCGGATGTTTTTGGATATTTTTTGGATATATTTTGGATATATTCGGATATCTGATCTAAAATATCCAAAATATCTGATTTCATAACCGGATATCCGAAAATATCCGGTTTTATGACTGGATATCCGATCCGAAACATTTTTTTCAAGCTTTTCATAAAAAAATTGAACTTTCTAGTTTTCGGATATCTGATCCGATCTGAATTTTCGGGTATCCCAAATTTCCGGATCGGAATCGGATCACACTTTCTCCGATCCGAAATTTCGAATCGGATCGGATAATCCTAAATGAGCACCCCCTAAACATCATATCCTCCCTCCTTCCCTTATATAATAGAAATAATTAGCCTTTTTCTTCATACAATGCGTGCATGAAATTTATGATGCATTTAAACTGATGATTTGAAATAAATATCATAGAATTAGTATCATTATTATTTTAAAGTCTCCAAACCATAAGGTAAATACATTTTCATCACAAATAACTGATTGGGTGAATGGGGAAAAGTAAAAGGAAAATTAGACCTTCTTCTCACAAGGGACAATAGTCTTTTTGGGTAGACATGACTCCCAGCTCCTTTCTTTGTACTTCGTATAATAAAGATCTATTTCTATTTCTAAGGAAGTTATCCTTCTTTCCCCCTTTGATTGTGCTCCTTTTAATTTTATGAATATATAGTTGTATTTTATCCGCAACTTTGAATTTAATTTGAGAATGTCATTTGTATTTGTCAAACTACTTCAAATTATTTGATGTAATTTTGTGTTTTATGAATTTTTTTACCGCTTATTAAAGTGTTCAATACTAAATTATAATAATATAAGTGTACTTGATTTGGGTATAATTGAAATCAATATAAATTAGAAATCCTTTAGATATTTAATTGCCTTAAACGCACCCACGTATTGAAGTGAAAAGAAAATTAATCAATTAAGTGTATTAAGGTAATATCACATGGACACAATTACGGAGGTTGAGGTGGTGGAGGAGTGGCATCGCTCCCCACCTCATATCCCCGAGGTCCAGGGATCAAATCTCATGGGACTCATTTGAGTATTTCCCTCCCCCCTCAAGTGAGTCCCTTTCATCTTACCTTAAAAAAAAAATAGACACAATTACGTTCTACCCTGACTTATATAATAGAGATAAGGTTTTTTTTACGGGAAGAACAATATCGTCAATAGTAAGTTATACGAGTGGCATCTACAATGATAATTTAGATCTAAACGTCATAGATATAGAGAAAATACACAACTGTTACAATTAAAACAATTACTATTTTACTTTCTAAAGTACGACTGGTATTCCACCACTCTGAAATCGATGCAAGCAGTGATATTCGATGACTTTGCATCTTTCCAGGTACAGCCTTCGCAATCTGTGCACATATAGTTCCGGTTGACGAGTTAATGACAAGCCCTAAAATCATATAGATCGAGATCATATTCTCCATTATTAAGAGCCAAAAAAAAAAGCACATAAAAAAACAGAATCTCAAAGATGACATCAATTGATCTCTATTATATAAGGGAAGGAGGAGGTTACGGTGTCCCTTTTATTAAATGACTTTAATGCCCTTAAAATATATTTATTAAAATATTTTTTTTGTAACAATAAATGGTGATGGACAATAAATCAATAAAAAGTACTTGTCATTTAAAAAAAAAACAAATTTTGACAAATGAGAATTGTCAATTTAAAACTAGGTCAAAATAAAAGACTAATTTTTTTAAAAAAATGAAAATTTATTTCATTATATAAAGGAAGGGGGAGCTATGATGTCCCCCTGTAAAATTATTTGCCTACCCAAATTAATAACTCCGATAAAAAGAAGAAAAAAAAACAAAGTCAAATTTAAATAAAGCATTAAAGCTCCCCACCTCATATCCCTGAGGTCTAGGGATCACATCTCATGAGACTCATTTGAGTATTTCCCCTTTCCCCCCCTCAAGTGAGTCCCTTTCATCTTACCTTAAAAAAAAATGGAAACAATTACGTCCTACCCTGACTTATATAATAGAGATAAGGTTTTTTTTTTATTACGGGAAGAACAATATCGTCAATAATAAGTTATACGAGTGGCATCTACAATGATAATTTAGATCTAAACATCATAGATATAGAGAAAATACACAACTGTTACAATTAAAACAATTACTATTTTGCTTTCTAAAGTACGACTGGTATTCCATCACTCTGAAATCGATGCAAGCAGTGATATTCGATGAATTTGCATCTTTCCAGGTACAGCCTTCGCAATCTGTGCACATATAGTTCCGGTTGACGAGTTAATGACAAGCCCTAAAATCATATAGATCGAGATCATATTCTCCATTATTAAGACCCAAAAAAAAAGCACATAAAAAAGCAGAATCTCATAGATAACATCAATTTATCTCTATTATATAAGGGAAAGAGGAGGTTATGGTGTCCCTTTTATTAAATGACTTTAATGCCCTTAAAATATATTTATTAAAATATTTTTGTTTGTAATAATAAATGGTGATGGATAATAAATCAATAAAAAGTACTTGTCATTTAAAAAAAAAAAAACTTTGACAAATGAGAATTGTCAAATTAAAACTAGGTCAAAATAAAAAGACTAATTTTTTAAAAACAATGAAAATTTATTTCATTATATAAAGGAAGGGGGAGCTATGATGTCCCCCTATAAAATTATTTAACTATCCAAATTAATAACTCCACTAAAACGAAGAAAAAAAACAAGTCAATTTAAATAAAGCATTAAAAAATTAAAGCTCCCCACCTCATATCCCTGAGGTCTAGGGATCAAATCTCATGGGACTCATTTGAGTATTTCCCCTTTTCCCCCTTCAAGTGAGTCCTTTTCATCTTACCTTAAAAAAAAATGGACACAATTACGTCCTACCCTGACTTATATAATAGAGATAAGGTTTTTTTTATTACGGGAAGAACAATATCGTCAATAATAAGTTATACGAGTGGCATCTACAATGATAATTTAGATCTAAACGTCATTGATATAGAGAAAATACACAACTGTTACAATTAAAACAATTACTATTTTGCTTTCTAAAGTACAACTGGTATTCCACCACTCTGAAATCGATGCAAGCAATGATATTCAATGACTTTGCATCTTTTCAGGTACAACCTTCGCAATCTGTGCACATATAGTTCCGGTTGACGAGTTAATGACAAGCCCTAAAATCATATAGATCGAGATCATATTCTCCATTATTAAGACCCATAAAAAAAGCACATAAAAAAAGCAGAATCTCAAAGATGACATCAATTTATCTCTATTATATAAGGGAAGGAGGAGGTTATGGTGTCCCTTTTATTAAATAAATTTAATGCCCTTAAAATATATTTATTAAAATATTATTTTTTGAAACAATAAATGGTGATGGATAATAAATCAATAAAAAGTACTTGTCATTTAAAAAAAAAAAGCAAATTTTGACAAATGAGAATTGTCAAATTAAAACTAGGTCAAAATAAAAAGACTAATTTTTTAAAAACAATGAAAATTTTATTTCATTGTATAAAGGAAGGGGGAGCTATGATGTCCCCCTGTAAAAATTATATAACTACCCAAATTAATAACTCTACTAAAAAGAAGAAAAATAACAAGTCAATTTAAATAAAGCATTAAAAAATTAAAGCTCCCCACCTCATATCCCTGAGGTCTAGGGATCAAATCTCATGGGACTCATTTGGGTATTTTCCCTTTTTCCCCCTCAAGTGAGTCACTTTCATCTTACCTTAAAAAAAATGGACACAATTACGTCCTACCCTGACTTATATAATAGAGATAAGTTTTTTTTTTAACGGGAAGAACAATATCGTCAATAATAAGTTATACGAGTGGCATCTACAATGATAATTTAGATCTAAACGTCATAGTTATAGAGAAAATACACAACTGTTACAACTAAAACAATTACTATTTTGCTTTCTAAAGTACGACTGGTATTCCACCACTCTGAAATCGATGCAAGCAGTGATATTCGATGACTTTGCATCTTTCCAGGTACAGACTTCGCAATCTGTGCACAAATAGTTCCCGTTGACGAGTTAATGACAAGCCCTAAAATCATATAGATCGAGATCATATTCTCCATTATTATGACCCAAAAAAAAAAGCACATAAAAAAAGCAGAATCTCAAAGATGACATCAATTTATCTCTATTATATAAGGGAAGGAGGAGGTTATGGTGTCGCTTTTATTAAATGACTTTAATGCCCTTAAAATATATTTATTAAAATATTTTTTTTGTAACAATAAATGGTGATGGATAATAAATCAATAAAAAGTACTTGTCATTTAAAAAAAATAAAGCAAATTTTGACAAATGAGAATTGTCTAATTAAAACTAGGTCAAAATAAAAAGACTAATTTTTTAAAAACAATGAAAATTTATTTCATTGTATAAAGGAAGGGGGAGCTATGATGTCCCCCCTGTAAAATTATTTAACTACCCAAATTAATAACTCCGCTAAAAAGAAGAAAAAAAAACAATGTCAAATTTAAATAAAGCATTAAAAAATTAAAGCCGACTTTATATTCCTGGTTGTTGCCCCCTCTCGTCCCTCTTTTTTCTATAAAATTAGGGTTTTTAGGCCGGAAATAGTCAAAAGAAATTTGGCTATTCTCGACCCTTTCCTTTAGTTATTTAATGTTTTTGTTACTAGGTTTAATAAAATTTAGTACTCTATTCAAAGTTAGTGTGTCTATGGTGGGATTAGGGTTAGTATCCCTCTAGTGGGAATTGTCGTCGTTGCAGTTTGTTTTTTTCGGATTTATTTATGTAAAATTAGTTCTTTAGTGAAGATTTATGCGGGATCAATAAGGAGGAAAACATTTTCAAGCACAATCAAATAAAAATATATTATCCTCATGACTACAACAGATCAGTAGAACTTTTCGTATTATAGGCTAAACCACGATGTGTATAATGTTCTATATGCAACACGGTTATATATAGCACTGAAGAGAAAATTTTATTTGATTCAATTATTATGTGTTTGTTTAGATTCATTTTTTTTGTACATGTCGTTTGACTATTCATTAATGGATTAACTTTTACTTTTCAAAAACAATAGCATTAAAAAATTTAATAAAATGTATAAGACAATTAAATCAAAACTTAATCTAAGATGTATGAAAAAGTTGAAGCACACATCACGTGCATTGAAGGCTAGTTGAAAGCTATAAAAAGTCTTTTGAGGCTTACCACCAATAAGAATACCAGGGGAAGCCGCTGCAAAGATTTACAATTGAGACCAAGAAGAGAAGAGATTGGAGAGAAAGTGAAGGAGAGCCTTTAAAAAGGAAAGAAATTAGCTATGGAAGCTAGACAAAACCCACGCAAGACCCTAGATGGGAAAGGAAAGAGGCCCCATTGAATAAGGTATGTTACCATATTGATTTTGTTTGGATAAAATGTTACCATATTGATTACTAGCATTTTTTGCACGCAATGTGTGCGTGTCATATTAACTTTTTTTTCCTCAATTAGTTATTCATCAGTGTTACAAAATTTTTTATTCGAACAGACATTTATAATTATTTTCAATTTTTCAAATATATTTTTCTTAAATCAATGTTACGTTGGTTTTTTTTAGTTATTTGTTTATCATTATTCAAATATAGTATTGAGAAGGAAAAACAAAGCTGAAGAAAGCTTGTGCTCAAATAAAGTGGAAGAATTTGTGTATCAGGTTCAAACGTTGAATATTAATGAAGTGGAAGAGTTTGATTTATATAATATAAATTACCGAATACTCCCTCTGTATTTTTTTATCTTTCCTACTTTGACTTTGCACGTTTGTCAATGCACTTATTCTACTTTAAATATCTTTCATTATATATTAGTGAAAATTATAATAATTGAATATTAATAAACTACTCATTGAGACGAATCGAACAAGACCCCACATGACTATATTTTTTCTTATATATTGAGAAAAATTTAAAAGATTCTCTCTAATTATAAATAGTGTCAAGATTCTAAGTGAGAAAGATAAAAAAATACAGAGGGAGTAATAGTCAACATTTAGGTTTTAAAATATTATCATATATAATTATTAATATGAAATTCAAGTTTTTATTTTTTCTTCTGATTGTGTCAATTAAGTTATATTGTCAATTTAATTTTAATCAGAGTTTTTCACACATATGTAAAAAGAAGATATCGTTCTCCTTAATTTAATATTTAATTAAAATTTCAAATTCAATTCAATTGTTAACTTGTTCAATATATATGGGAAGTAGGAACAATAAAAGATTTTTATTAATATATATGACAATTTAAATTCATTAAGGGTATATCTGACTTTTTGTAAGGGAACACCATCTTCCTCCCCCCTTCACTTATACAATTGAGATATTTGATTAAGTTCAAAAATCTTTTATTTTTAGCAGTGACGGATCTTGAACAATTTTTTTTAGGGGTCGTCTAATATTATACTTAAAAATAAATATAGGTGTACTACTAGCCTAATAATTCAATTGAATTGCATTTTCATTATTGCGGTCATATGGTTATTATCTGGGATTGTATTATTCTCTAACTCTTTTCATTTTAAAAAAAGGAAGCTACTAGTTTTAGTATATCTATAATTGTTGACCTAAAATTGGAACGTACATATATAATTTTTGTACTTAAAAGAAACAATATACATATAATTGCAAAAGACAATAGGAAATTTTCCTCAATCGATAACTTTTAATTTAAAAAGAAGTGGCAAAGACGTATATTGATTGCATATTGCCAATTTATACAAATTACAAGAATCAATAACAAAGAATTTTAAAGACTTTAAAAAGTAGCGCTCGGGTAAAAGTTTGATTTATGGATGATGTGAGGGTAAATAAATTTTGAGAGAGAGAAAAAAAAGTTGTGTCAGACTTCAACGGCAATTGGAAATTGTTAGATTGCTCACGTGGGTGCGTTCTCTTCAATTTATTGGCCCTGAACTTATCTGAACTTATCTGAACTGAACTTATTGAACCTGAAATGAACTGATTGGAACTTATTAAACCTGATTGGACATGATTCAACTTATTGGACCTGATTGGACCTGATTGGAACTTATTAGACCGATTGAAACTTATTGGCCCCCGATTGGCCCCGATTGAAACTTATTAGACCTTATTGGACCCTGATTGAAACTTATTAGACCTTATTGGACCTGATTGAAACTTATTTGACCTTATTAGACAAAAAAATTGACGAGTAATAACATAAATATTACCCCTAACGTAAATACTACCCCTCAAAATTTATTATGGAGTAATAATTATTAAAATTATTCGTACTTTAAAAAAATAATTATTATTAATTATCTCTTATGATAAAGATACTCCGATGAAGAAAGATTCTCCGGTGATGATAATGAAGCAATCAATTGATAACATTTATATCTTTCATTGTTATTAGTAACGAAAACATGTTATCTCTAGTTATTTAAAGACGAATTGCAAAATATTGTAATTATAATGATTATTATTGTTAACCTTATTTGACCATGATTATAATATTTTTTAATAATAATAATATAAGCAGCTAATAGTAATATGAATAATCAAATAATAGACAATAATACAAGTATAATACTATACATTGTGGTACTTTAATAAAAAATGCTAATAATAACATAATCAGCTACTAAGTAATATGAATAATAAAATAATAGACAATAATACAAATATTTAATAAAATAATAGACAATAATACAAGTATAATACTAAATAATCATTGTGGTACTTTAATTAAAATTCTAATAATAACATAATCAGCTAATAGTGATATGAATAATAAAATAATGGACAATAATACAAATATTTATTGAACATTGACTATTTGGACCTTATTGGACCTGATTGAAACTTATTGCACCTGATTAGAACTTATTGGACCTTATTAGTCCTGATTGGAACTTATTGCACCTGATTGGAACTTATTGGACCTTATTAAACCTGATTGGAACTTATTGCCCTAATTGGACCTGATTGCAACTTATCTGAACTTATTGGACCTGAAACTTAATTTTTTAAGTTGAAGAGAACACACCCGTAATGTGATAGCAAGTGGCAACTTTTGTGTATTAACTAGTTATTAAGTTCGGGCTATGCCTCGGATAAGGAAAATTTTCATCTATTGATATTATACTTTAAAATGATAACAATAAGTATCACTTGGTCTAGTAGTTAAGACTTTAGTATATAAACTTCAAGTCATGGGATCAAACCCTGTAATATGTAATTTCTAATTTTTTTTATTGTATGTCCATTACATGGAGTAGAATGCCCTTCGAGAGAGCGCCATGCGGCATCATTCCTTATTGAAAAACGCCTTTTAATATATTAGTATAGATATTCAATGCGCTAATGGGCTTCAGTTATTACTCCAATGCTTGATATGTTTTAAGAGTTTTACGTTGTTTTTTGCTTAAAAGGTTATGCAATAATTTTTTTTTTTTGGGCTACCAGGGGCCGGGCCCCAACTCGCCCCCCCTGAAAATCCGCCTCTGATTTTTGGTAACCACACTAATAAGGTAATAAATACTCTGGATTTCTTTACATATAGAGATCCATTATTTGACTCTTATCTACCTATTTAAGCGCAGTAGCATATCTTCTCTCTATTCCAACATCCCCCAAAAGTCTTTTCTTTATTTTCTTCAGAAATTTGTAGAAAAATCACTCACTAAAAATAGTTAATTAGAGTTATTACTAGTTTACTACTCATGGCTTTATTATTTTTATCTTTGTTTGTTGTATTTGTGTTATGTAGGACATCATCGGCTAATGAACAAGAAGTATATGTGAAGGCTATCAAGGTACATATATGTCATATGGTAATTGTACAAGTTCCTTTTAATAATATTGATCTTTAATTTATTTTGCAACTACAAGTGTTATATACTTACGTATGTATACGCAACCTGCAGATGAAAAACGATGTTTATGATTGTGTAAACTTCTATGAGCAACCAACTTTTAAACATCCCTTACTAAAGAACCATACATCAAAGGCAAGTTTTTTTTTATTGAATGCATGTGTGGTTTGAGTTATCTATTATATTCATACATTTTTGTGTTATTAATAATTTTGTTACCCATATCAATTTTTATATTATTACAAGAGATGTCATTAGGATCCTTTATATTATTGCCCATTGACATCTATAACTCCCTATAAAGTATAAACAAAAGAATACAAGAGACATTGTTCATAAATATTATTTTATTTATCCTAGCTCACAATTTCCATGCACAGGCAATAACAAACTTGGCAAAATTTCAAGCACCAACAGTAAGTGGAGTAGGCCTTGGAGACAACGCTTGCCCTGTTGGAACTGTTCCCATTTTAAGAGCCCATCCAGATTTGCCCAGCAGTGACATGCCAAATTCATCAATATGGCAAAAGCCACAAAAACACTGTGTAAAATATCTACTTCTCTGTGATATCTATAATTTTTATTCTACATAATGTTTTGAAATACTCTAAGGATGAGAGAGTGGCGTGGCGTCCACATAAAATGACATTCTTGCCCTTAACTTATGTGTTATATCCAATAAATTCACATTTAAATAAAAGATTCTAAAACTGATAAAGGAAATGATTAAAAATATTCAATTAGTTGAAATATAAATAAGGCAGTTTATTTATCTTTCAATACAAACTCATGACTAACCGTAACAATTTGTTTAGTTCATTTTCAGTAAAAGAAAGGAAGAGAAGAGGAAGGGATGTAAGAGAAAGGAAAAAACCTTAGGGTCCGTTCGGCAACACTGTAAGTTTCCAATTTTTGGTTTTATGAATATAAAAGGCATATGATATAAGGGGTACAATAAACTTAAAATTAGTCATACTTATACCAATAATGTCAATTTTGAAAACTGACAACAGAAAACTGAAAACTACTTTTTCTGGTTTCCATATTTTTGTTTTTGATTTTCAAAAAAACTAAAAACTGGAAACAGAAAACGATAACGAACGACCCCTTAGGGTCCGTTCGGTATTACTGTGGTTTTCTGTTTTTTGGTTTTTTAATTTTCAAAGTCATATGATATATGTCCTATAATAAATAAAAAATTAGTCAAATTTATTGGGAACATGATGATTTTAAAAACTGACAACTAAAAAGTGAAAACCACTTTATCTGGTTTCCTGTTTTTGGTTTTTAGTTTTCAAAAAAACTGAAAACTGAAAACAAAAAACGATAACGAACGGGCCCTTAACTTCTCATATTTGGTTTTAATTTTTTATTTCCTCCCAAATTCCCCCACTTTTGGGAGGAAAGTAAAGTGAAAAATTATTAGAGAGTCTTTACTTTCAATTTTTTTCCATTCACTTTCACTTATTTTTTTTTTGGTTGAACCAAACATTGGAAAATAACAATTTTGCTTCCACTTCCTTTATTTTCCTTCCAAATCCTTCCTACCAAACCAACTGTAAAGAAAGAACATATCGAAATATACATACAACTAATAGATTATTTATTATTGTAAAAACTTGGATAAACGGATGAAATAAGTAGTAAATTAAATTTCTGTAAGCCTTTCCAAAAAAAATTCTGTAACAATCTCAAATTTTTTTGATCAGTTTATCAAACTATTTACTATTTTCGTATTGTAATTGTAAGAACTCATCATACTCACCATCATTTTCTAAGATGACTACTATATTACAAAAACAATCTAAATTGTTTTGCTTAGCTGTTTACGAATGATTTTTTTATGATACTTGACTAATTGAGTCCAAATTTGCAATTTTGTGTTTTTTTTGTGAGATTTTTAATACAGAGCACTTCACAGTATAGATTTCCTTTACATGTTATGATATTTAAAAAAAAAAATTAACATACATTATTTTTATGAAGTTGATTTAAGGAACTTAAGGTTATGATTGTGATATTGACCAAGTTGCAATAATTCATATCTATACAAATATATTAAAAGGCGTTCCCATCAAAGAAACGGTGCCACGTGACACTCTTCTCAAACTTCTAATACACATGTTTATAATCTCATTAAAAAAATATTAACAATGTGTAGTTACTAAGATTCAAACACAAGACCGTTGAAATGAAATGTGAGTGTTTAACCACTAATCCACTATAATTGTAATGCTTAATGTTTCAAAGTAAAACATAATAAAGTCTTATAATTATATATAATTATAGAGACATAGACAAACTTTTTGATCACTAACACTTTTATCAAGTAATAACATTCTTTTACCCTAATTCCATTGAAATTGTCATTTTTATCTCCAACTCCTTAGAAGTTTTATTAAACAACTCATCATGCCATAATGTCCATTTTTCAATTTCGCACTAGACAAAATATTATGAAAAGCTATAATAAAATCAATTATGAAATTTATGTATAATACTATATTTGATAATTGTAACTGACTCGGGGTATCGCCCGAGCTAAAATACTAGTTTAAAACTAAAGCACGCAGCGCGTGTATATGAGGCAAGTAATATATATGTGAAATGGGTAAGTGAGTTGTTGTATCTCTCGCAAAAGGAAATGAGTGATAATCACCAAGTTCCAAGATTTGTAGAGTGAGGCTATGTTCCGTTCATTTAATTTGATGTGAATATGTCTGATCTAATCTGAATTATTCTTATCTGATCTTATCTGAACTTATTATAATTGTTTTTTGGGAAATGTTATGAAGGTTTGGCGTAATTTCTATTTTACCACTATCTTTTCACGATTACCTGAAACGCCCACCAACCTGCACACTTTTACCTAAAATGCCATTACACTGGACGGAACGTTAACACTGTTAGTTAGTTGGCTTCTAACGTACATAATGTTAATTGTCTTAGGGTTTTCGATAATTACCAACCTCTTTCGTTCCCCCACTCTCCCTCTTTATTTTCAACTGCCTCTATCATCAATTGAAAAGAAAGAAAAAGAACCGTTGAAGAAACATGTGTAGGATTATAAGTACTATAAGCGGAATTTCATGAATCACATTCATAAGCACTTAAAACAGGATCTCATGCATATACATTCAAGGATCACATAATAGTTAAGAATTAACCTTTGACGCGTGATATCCACAAAGCTCTTCGAGATCCAAAGATAGAACCGCAATTGAGATTCCTCTACTAAGTCCACCAATCTAGATCAACGCTCCACCAATGCTAGTTGGAAGGAAGAGGGACTCTTCTATTTCTTGAAGCAATATTACGTGACTTTTGAAGAGAGAGAATAGGAGAGAGAAAATATTGAGAGATACCGTATCTTTTATTTTCTCATTCCTTAACTAATTATAGGAGTAATTAGGTTAAGTAATCCCACTCCCCTTCTCCCTCTTGGTCGGCCACCCTAGGGCCCTTTATGGGCTCTGGGTTTTTCTTTTGTTGATCCAGAAATAATGTGTGACCTTGTAGGATCCATTTAAGTGGGCTTTGGGTTTATTATTTACTAACCCAAAGGTCTATAGCATTCTCTAGCAAGACGTAAAGACGACCCAATTAAATGAATTTATTATCTCCATAATATGATCCATATTATATTTAGTAATTGCATTAGAGTCAATGACACAATTCCTTCAATCTCCCACTTGTCCGAGACGAGTGTGCAATCTTCAAATTCCTTAAGTCTCTCAGTGTCCAATTTGATAGTATGACCATATTTCTATGTCATCCATACTAGTCTTCAAATTAATCCTTGAAATCCGAGTTCGAATTGACAAACAAATGATCATCATATAATCCATTTGAGCACGGCCATGCATTTTTCAACTTTCACTCTCCAAGGGGCCAAGACACCCATCCTATCTCACATAGGAGGACTTTTCAATCTTGTGGCAACCAAAACTCCCACCCAATTTTTAGCACAACCCGAACGCTGCCTTTATAGTTCCCTTTTACGACATGACGTTTGACAACATCAAAGTTATACCAATCATTAGGCTAAGTAGTATTCCACTCATGTCCTAGGAATCCACTAATATAATTACGAAGTTATAGAAACTTCTAAGTAGGTCTTGTTCGATCATGTATCAACTATACATATCCATATGATTGACTAAACATCTCCATGTTCCCATAGCCCATGAAACGACGCTATCAATCAATCTTATATGCTAATCCTTTAATAAGTCATTTATGTCCAATTTAATGACTTAGATTAGGAACTATAATATTCTATAAATTCAATTCACTTATGGTGTTTCATTCATCAAATCACATATTTGACAAAACCATTGAATTCAAGATATATTTTGGACATTTTAATTAATACCAAACCAAAATTAAATAAGACAAAATTTATTTCTCATAAGCATAAAATAGCAAAACCATGTCTCTACATTGTAACAAGTTTCTCTAAACCTAGTACAATCTAAAGCCACTCTAACATTTGCTTCAAGCCTATAGCCCTAGCGTGACACTCATGCTTGGGTTGAGGTAGTGGTTTAGTGAGCGGATCAGCCACATTCTCATCCGTTTGAACTTTGCAGATCCTGACATCCTTCCTGTCAACTATCTCCCGAACAAGGTGATACTTCCTCATTACATGTTTGGATTTGTTATGTGATATCGGTTCTTTTGCTTGCGCAATAGCACCATTGTTATCACAGAAAAACTCAATCCCTTCCAGAGCACTAGGATTGATATCCAGCTCTGTCAAGAACTTCTTTATCCAAACTGCTTCTTTAGCTGCTTCAACCGCTGCTAAATATTCTGATTCTGTCATAGAGTCTGCTACAGTGCTTTGCTTTGAGCTCTTCCAGCTCACTTCTCCTCCATTTAGACAAAAGACGTACCCTGACTGAGAGTGGTAATCATCTCTGTCGGTTTGGAATCTCGCATCAGTATAACCTTTAACAACCAACTCACTTTCACCTCCATAGACTAAGAACATGCCTTTTGTCCTTCTCAAGTACTTATGGATGCTCTTAGCTGCAATCCAATGTGCTTCTCCTAGATTTGCTTGGAACCTGCTACACATGCTCAAGGCATATGCAACATTTGGTCGAGTACTTATCATGGCATACATGATAGATCCTATAGCCGAAGCATAAGGTATGCTACTCATTCGCTTTAACTCACCAGGCTCAGTCGGGCACTAACTCTTGCTAAGTGATATGCCATGTGACATGGGAATGAATCCTCTCTTCAAGTTTTCCATGTTGAACCTTGCAAGAACTTTATCAATATAAGTTTCTTGACTTAGTCCAATCATCCTTCGAGATCTATCTCTATGGATTTTAATTCCCAGTATGTACTCAGCTTCTCCAAGGTCCTTCATGGAGAAACAACTTTTCAACCATTCCTTGACTGACTCAAGCATTGGTATGTCATTTCCCATGAGTGGTATGTCATCTACATACAAAACCAAGAAGACTAAGCTACTCCCACTAAACTTCTTGTAAACACAAGATTCTTCTTCGCTTTTAAGGAAACCAAATTTCTTGATTGCCTCATCAAATCGAAGATTCCAGCTCCGAGATGCCTGCTTCAATCCATAAATGGATCTTTGAAGCTTGCAAATCCTTTTAGGATTTTTGGATCCTCAAAACCCTCATGTTGTGTCATATACACATCCTCATTCAAGAACCCATTCAAGAATGCGGTTTTGACATCCATCTTCCAAATTTCGTAATCGTAAAATGCAGCAATCGCTAAAAGTATCCGAATTGACTTAAGCATTGCTACTAGAGAAAATGTCTCATCATAGTCTATACCATGAATTTGCCTGAATCTTTTTGCAACCAGTCTTGCTTTGTAGACATAGACATTTTCAACTTTGTCTGTTTTCAATTTGAACACCCACTTGCATCCAATAGGGTTAACCCCATCAGGCAAGTCGAGTAGGGTCTAAACTTTATTCTCAGACATGGAGTCTAACTCGGATTTCATGGCCTCAAGCCATTTGTCAGAGTCTGGGCTCGTCAAAGCTTGTTTGTAGGTAGTAGGTTATGAATTCTCCAAAATCATAATTTCAGAGTTTTCAGTTAACAGGAATTCAACAACCTCTTGTTTAGAATCCTTGGTCTACTAGACCTACGTAGGGGGGCCTGAGCATTAAGAGAAATTTTCTCTTCAACTTCTTGAAGATCTTCGCTTGAATTAGATTCAAGTGGGACGGTAGGAGGTTCACGCGTTGAATACGTCATCTCCTGAACTTGACTTTCGTCTTGTCGGGCAGTCTATGACATGGTGTGAACCACGTCCAGTTGTTGCTCATCTCGAATTTCTTCGAGAATTATTTCACTCCCACTTGTCTTTCTAGAAACAAATTCCTTTTCAAGAAAGACACCATCACGAGCAACAAACACTTTGTTCTCTTGACGGTTATAGAAGTAATAACCCCTTGTCTCCTTTGGGTATCCCATAAAGAGACATTTATCTGACTTGGGTGCAAGTTTATCTGATTGTAAACGTTTTACATAGACCTCACATCCCCAGATCTTAAGAAAAGACAAGTTTGGAGTTTTTCCATTCCATAACTCATATGGAGTCTTTTCTACAACCTTTGACGGGCTCCTATTTAGTGTGTGCGGCTGTTTCGAGAGCATATCCCCAAAAAGAAATCAGAAGATCAGCAAGACTCATCATTGATCGAACCATATCCAATAAGGTCCGATTCCTCCTTTCAGATACACCATTTAACTGCGGTGTTCCTGGCGGAGTCAATTGTGAAAGAATTCCACAATCCTTCAAATGATCATCAAACTCTTGGCTCAAATACTCACCACCACGATCGGATCGCAGGGCCTTGATTGTCTTACCAAGTTGATTTTGTACTTCATTTTGGAACTCTTTGAATATGTTAAAAGATTCCGACTTATGTTTCATTAAGTAGACATATCCATATCTACTCAAATCGTCAGTGAAGGTAATGAAGTAGTTAAACCCTCCTCTTGCCTTTGTGCTCATAGGACCACAAACATCTGTATGTATGAGGCCCAAGAGATCTCTGGCCTTTTCACCCTTTCTAGTAAATGGTGACTTTGTCATTTTCCCCATCAACCATGATTCACATACATCAAATGATGGAAGAATGCCATCCTGTTGTAACTTTTGGATGCGCTTTTGGTTTATATGACCCATTCGTTAATGCCAAATGTAGGTTATAATTGATTCATTTGATTTTTGTTTCTTGCTATCTATGTTGTAGACTTGTATTGACCTATCAAGCACATATAAGCCATTTATCAATTTAGCACTAGCATAGAACATATTATTGTAAGAAATGGAACATTTGTTCTTAATTTCAAAACAAAACCCTTCAAAATCCAAAACAGAAACATAAATTATGTTCTTAGTTATCGAAGGAACAAAATAACAATTATTGAGTTCTAAAACAAAGCCAGATGGCAAATGCAGACTATAGCTTCCTACGGCAAGTGCAGCAACCCGTGCTCCATTTCCAACGCGAAGCTCTATCTCGCCCTTTGCCAGTGGCGGGCTCTTCTCGTGAGAGTCACCAAATATAAATTTCTCCTACTCTCTTTTACAATTAAATGTAGAAGGGAAGTAAGGTTCGTATCCACAGGGAAACAGGGACGAGTTTTATATTTAGCGGGAATCAATACCTAGATGACTCTAAGGACCGAGTAACCAATTCGGGGGGTTTTCAAATAAGTTATAAACAAACTAAAATTAATTAGCAAATAAATAAAATGAGAAATCAATATGGAATGATCTTGAATCCGATTAACATCCACTTCAATTTAATTATCGATCATTGAACCTCAACTCTAATTATTACCATAATTATCTATTGTTGAGAACTAATCTCGTATTCTCCTTATTCTTAGTTGAATAGCACGATCAGTGTGACTATAAAACCCTAACTAAAGGATAACCTAGTCCGATCAACGTCTAAGTTCAGTCCAATAGCAGCAATAAACACAGAGAATCAATAGACCTGCTAACGTCATACACGTGATAAACATTCAACAATTGATTTAATTTCCCCAAGAAATAACCAAGATGATCTGCATCAGTTACTCCATAGCTTGCTACAAAGTGATAAAAGAATAAAACAATCCGATTCTATTCTTAAATCTAGCATTAGATTAATTACACAATCAAACTAGTAACGTTCCTACCATAATTATGCAAAAATCATAAAGTATAATCATAGAAATTAAACCATAATCAAGGGAAATAAATAGAAAGGAAAGATCTCACAATAATGGTTGAAGCTTCATGGTAATCTTCTTCAAGAACGGTTCAAGCTACAATCGGCATAGCATAAACCAAATCCAACATTGAAATCTCTAATAAAACTAAGAAAATTAAGAAAAACAAAGAGGAATGAAGAAGGAAAGATGAAGAGAGGAGTATTTTCTCTCTCCTAAAGTCAACTACCTTTTGTTCGTGGCTCAAGGCCTTCTATTTATATCACACGCACAAAATAACCCTCAGCTGACAAACCGCCTCGACCGACCTAGCAGGTCGCGAGGTGCGAGTCTGGTCGCACCGTGCGACGAGCTACTGACTCCAACACACGCTGCAGAGTTTGGCCTGGCAAGGGGGTCGCGATCCGTGAAGTTGCTCGCTCGCGAGGTGCGACCTGCGTGGTTGCTGCTTGCTGGCTTCGAGCGCGCTGCTTTGCTGCGAGCATGCGCGAGCGTTGGCTGCTGCGCTGCTGGGTAGGCTTGGTGTTGTGCTCGGCTAAGGCTTGCGGCGATGCTTGGACTCCTACGCTGCTGGCTGGCTAGGACATACTCAGATGGTGTAACTATGTTGTTGGAGAGATAATGTAGTGTTGTTGAGTCGTTTCATTGGCTAATGCTTCTTCGTGTTACAATCCTGCACTTTCCGCGCATTTCCAAGATAACTATCCGTTTCACCTTAGGAGTTCGGAACTTACAACTTTAACAATAATTAACGTACAAAATTCCGAACTTCCACTAAGAGCTAAATAAAATACAAATGTTAACAATTACAATTAAATCCCTTGGCAAAGTGCACCCAAAACATCATAAAAATATCGTATAACTTGAGTCTATCAAATACCCCCACACTTGAACTTTACTCGACCTCGAGTAAACTCAAAATGAGGATCACCAAATTAATCTTACTCCCGGTAGGACCTCCAACCCAAATTATCGACACCAACCTACACTCTCGACCAACTACATCATCATCATCACATCTTAACATAATCCGCTCAAAACCTAAACGTAAGGGACAATGACTCCCCCACAGTTAGCTTCGAGCTACCATCAGAAATACAGAGACGCGACAACAACAATCACCAAACAACAATAAAAACGTGAGCTCAAATCCTGAAGGATCTCAAAGGAGTTGAACTCACTCCAACCCCACATTATACTGACAGCTCACCTAAAACCTCAAAAGATGAGCTACTACTACTACAACTAACCTAGACAAGAAAGCCATGGAACAATAGCAAAAAGGGATAAATTCCATGCTTACTCCCAAAACAATCGGCTAACCAATACAAGTTCAAATCCTTACCGGTTAAGGTCTTAAATTTCAACAATGACCTCCAATTCACTAAAAATCAACAAAAGAATGTGAAAGCCAATTATAAACAAATCTTCACAAAACCAAGGATGAAATAACTAACCCTACCCGAAAACGTCTTCCGCCTTATGACACCTACTCCGACAAATGAGTTTTCAAAATACATATTTCTCTCTTAATCTCTCATTTTGCCTAGGAGCCCTTTCGGGTTTTCATCCTAGCTTCTCACAATTTTTTTTATCTCACCATCTTACCCGCTCAAATTAAGCCACTTTTTTGCATAGGTTGCCCTTTCGGGTTTTCAACCTATCCGGGCCCCCATTTTTTCCTGAGTCGTCCGCCCTTGCGGATTTTCAACTTAGCGGGTTTCATTTCATCACTTTTTTTTTGTTGTTCAAATTGAAAGTAATAAATACAACATAGATTTTTTTGTTCAAATTGAATGTAATAAATACAACATAGATACATGAGAATGAGAATACCCTCCCCCTTAGTTAAACTACACATTGTCCTCAATGTGACGACAATTAGAAGAAAAAGTAAACTGAAAATGGGGGGGAAAATTGAAAATCGGGTAAATCGAAGATCGAATGCTCAAGACTCATGACAAACAATCCGTCAAACTCAAATTTCTTAACAACACCAACTCAAATCTCATAAATCAACTCACAACCCTCTCCCTCGAATCACTCAAACAATTGACAAGTTCAAAATTCCAAGAAATTTTTGAGATTTGCACCTAGCTTAAGAGATCGAAAAGATTCATTAACAATCTCAACCCTCTAGCTTTACCAACTCTTAGCTATTGGACTCCTCCCTAAGGGCTTTCTTTAGTGGATTTTGGCTCAAAGTGGATTAAGATTTATTGTGGTTCTTTTTAGTGGGTGGGTGGTGGGTGGAAAGAAATTTGTTGTGGTGGTGGAAATTTGATGAGAAATAAAGGAAATGAAAGAAAATAAGAGGGGTCTCGGGTTGCCTCCCGAGAAGCGCTGTTGTTTAAAGTCGTTAGCTCGACTTAGTACCTTAAGCTCAAACATTGGGCTTGTGCTCCATGTGTGACAATGGTGGCTCCATGTCAACCTACAATTCAAGTACCTGTAAAACAGATTGAGAAGAACTCTTGCAATGCATCGTTAGTGGTACGGTTTCAAAACAAGGTGGTAAATCAAGAGGCTTATTCCGCTCTTTCAACTCCGGCACCATAACCTGCATGTTAGTAGGAGGCACACTATCCTCAACCAATACATCATCAACATTCATCGACTCATCAGCCTGCTCAATATCAAGAGCATCATGCAATAAAGAGTCAACAATGTTAATAGAGCAGAGAGGGTTATCCTCCTTAATAAAGGGCTTAGAATCATTGATATTAAACGCCTCTACCTTCCCCTTAAATTCCATGGTCAAAGAGCCAGCGCAAACATCTATCTTAGTGCAAGACGTTTTTAAGAAAGGGCGCCCCAAAAGGATGGGGGCGGCATGCTTATCAGGTTCCATTTCCAAAACATAAAAATCAGTAGGAAATTGCAATTTACCAAACTTAACTAACACATCCTCTAATTTACCCCTAGGATAAACATTGGATCTATCAGCTAATTGAATCACCACACCAGTTTCATGCAAATTGCCAAGTTTCATAGACTTATACAATGAATATGGAATCACATTAATTGACGCACCTAAGTCTAACATGGCTTCAGGAAACACGGTGTCACCTATAGTACATGGGATGGTAAACATGCCTGGGTCATTGCACTTTTGAGGTAAGTTCTTTTGAAAGATAGCAGAGACATGCTCGCTAGCCTCCACTTTGTGCACTACCTTTTGGTTTTGCTTTCTTTTCAAAGTACACAATTCTTTAAGGAACTTAGCATACCTAGGTACTTGATTCAAAGCATCTAAAAGGGGAATGTTTACCTCACATTTACGAAAGATTTCGTAAATGTCTTTGTTGCGCTCTGCCTTGCGGGTTTCTCTCAATGCCTCAGGAAATGGTGACTCCGGTTCATATGGTGGGGGAGGTGATCTTCGGACTTGCTCCTCTTGTAGAGGTGGTGATGATTTAGAATCTGTTGTCGGTTCGTGCACGATCACCTCTTCCTCGATCTCTTTGTCTCGAATCACCAATCTCTCTTTGCTTGCAATCTCCGTCCCGCTTCTCAATGTGATAGCACTCACGTTCATTTTAGGGCTCTGTTTGGGATGGCAACCTCACCGAATCCCTAGCCTCTAACTTGGTTACAGCTCCTACAATTTGGCTTACTTGGCTCTCCAAGTTCTTGATGCTCGATCGAGTTTCTTCTTGGAACTACACTATGTTACCCTGCATGTTAGTCACATTTTTAGTTAAAACATTTAACATTTCTTCAGTGGACATGCTATAGCTCAAGCCTTGGCCCTGGGGCCTAGGATAAGGGTGTGGTGGTGGCCTGTTATAGTGTTGTTGTTGTTGTTGTTGATTGCCAAATCTGAAGTTAGAATGATCTCTCCACCCTTGCTCGGAAGCATAGGAGTAGGGATCATGTCTCTGTAATGCTTGTTGACCTTGAAAACCTACAGCTTTGATCTCTTCCCTAAATTTTTCTTGCATTTGAGGGCAAACATCAGTGTGATGATCTAAAGAATAAATTCTACAAGCTTTTACCTGTTGAACTCTATTGTTCTTTACCATGAACTCACGCATCATCGATGTGAGAGCTTGAACTTGATCCTCGACCTTTGAAGAGCTAGAACCAGGACTTTCAACATTTGCTCTACGATGGATCGATCTTCTACTGAACTGTCTCGAGCCTTCAGCTAGTTCTTCAATGAGCTCCCTAGCTGCAGTTGGAGTTTTGTTGACGATAGAACCTCCACTAACAGTATTCACCATTCTTACATCTTCGTCAGAAAGACCATTGTAGAAGTACAAAATAAGGTCTTCATCAGAATAGTCACGATATGGACAACTAGCACAAAGTCTCTTGAACCTCTCCCAATATTCGTAGAAAGATTCATCGTATTTCTGCTTAATATTGGTGATTTCCTTCTTTAATGTTGATGACTTAGAAGCTGGAAAGAACTTCTCAAGGAATCGCCTCTTCATTTCAACCCAAGTGGAAATACAACCAGGAGGAAGATAATATAACCAATCTTTAGCTCCATCCTGCAAAGCAAAAGGAAAAGCTCTCAACTTGATTTGTTCATCCGTTGCTCCACTTGGTTTCATGCTAGTACAAACCACGTGATACTCTGAAAGAAATTTGTGTGGATCTTCTCCATTTAGCCCATGGAACGAAGGAAGCAAGTGTATCAACCCCGACTTCAACTCAAAAGTAGTGCCTTCATTAAGAGCCGGAAATGAGATGCACAATGGTTGTTGATCAAGGTTAGGAGCCATGAGCTCCCTCAAGGTACGAGTTTCAATTGTCGGAGGCATCTCTTCCTCCACTTCAATGTTAAAAGGTAATTCCTGAAAATTTTCTCGCAAAACGTTTCTCAACCTGAAAATAGTCAATTCTAATTCGGGATCGTAATGCAAAGATTCTTTGTTAGTAGCACGAGTGTTAACCATAAACAAAGAGCACAAGCAATACAATCCAAAAACACACGCTATATACAAACAAGTAACACCGTTTCCCCGACAACGGCGCCAAAATTTGGTGGGCTCTTGTCGTGAGAGTCACCAAATATAAATTTCTCCTACTCTCTTTTACAATTGAATGTAGAAGGGAAGTAAGATTCGTTTCCACAGGGAAACAGGGACGAGTTTTATATTTAGCGGGAATCAATACCTAGATGACTCTAAGGACCGAGTAACCAATTCGGGGGGTTTTCAAATAAGTTATAAACAAACTAAAATTAATTAGCAAATAAATAAAATGAGAAATCAATATGGAAAGATCTTGAATCCGATTAACATCCACTTCAATTTAATTATCGATCATTGAACCTCAACTCTAATTATTACCATAATTATCTATTGTTGAGAACTAATCTCGTATTCTCCTTATTCTTAGTTGAATAACACGATCAGCGTGACTATAAAAACCTAACTAAAGGATAACCTAGTCCGATCAACATCTAAGTTCAGTCCAATAGCAGCAATAAACACAGAGAATCAATAGACCTGCTAACGTCATACACGCGATAAACATTCAACAGTTGATTTACTCTCCCCAAGAAATAACCAAGATGATCTGCATCTAAGTTACTCCATAGCTTGCTACAAAGTGATAAAAGAATAAAACAATTCGATTATATTCTTAAATCTAGCATTAGATTAATTACACAATTAAACTAGTAACGTTCCTAGCATAATGATGCAAAAATCATAAAGTATAATCATAGAAATTAAACCATAATCAAGGGAAATAAATAGAAAGGAAAGATCTCACAATAATGGTTGAAGCTTCATGATAATCTTCTTCAAGAACGGTTCAAGCTACAATCGGCATAGCATAAACCAAATCTAACATTGAAATCTCTAATAAAATTAAGAAAATTAAGAAAAACAAAGAGGAATGAAGAAGGAAAGATGAAGAGAGGAGTATTTTCTCTCTCCTAAAATCTGCTACCTTTTGTTCGTGGCTCAAGGCCTTTTATTTATATCACACGCACAAAATAACCCTCAGCCGACAAACCGCCTCGACCGACCTAGCAGGTTGCGAGGTGCGAGTCTGGTCGCACCGTGCGACGAGCTACTAACTCCAACACACGCTGCAGAGTTTGGCCTGGCAAGGGGGTCGCGATACGTGAAGCTGCTCGAGAGGTGCGATGCACAAGTCGCGAGGTGCGACCTGCGTGCTTGCTGCTTGCTGGCTTCGAGCGCGCTGCTTTGCTGCGAGCATGCGCGAGCGCTGCTGGGTAGGCTTGGTGTTGTGCTCGGCTAAGGCTTGCGGCGATGCTTGGACTTCTACGCTGCTGGCTGGCTAGGACATACTCAGATGGTGCAACTATGTTGTTGGAGAGATAATGTAGTGTTGTTGAGTCGTTTCATTGGCTAATGCTTCTTCGTGTTGCAATTCTGCACTTTTCGGGCATTTCCAAGATAACTATCCGTTTCACCTTAGGAGTTCGGAACTTACAACTTTAACAATAATTAGCGTACAAAATTCCGAACTTCCGCTAAGAGCTAAATAAAACACAAATGTTAACAATTACAATCAAATCCCTTGGCAAAGTGCACCCAAAACATCATAAAAACATCGTATAACTTGAGTCTATCAGCCAGCCTCTTACTTCTTTTTAGTCCCTGCACATCATTAACTATGTGAGAACCACAACCGGTATCCAATACCCATAAAGAAGTAGAAGTCAAATTGATTTCTATAACAAATATACCTGAAGTGGAAGCACCAGACTTCTTTTCCTCCAAGTATAGAGGGCAGTTCCTCTTCCAGTGTCCTATCTTGTGACAATGGAAGCACTTGCTTTCCGCGGCCACCTTTGGCTTGGCGGTTGGCTTAGGTTTTTCAGCAACAACGGCAACTTGCTTGCCTTTGTCCTTCTTTCCTGCACATTTCTTCTTAAAACCCTTTCCCTTCTGAACCATCAAAACCTCTTTCTTTGGTTCTTTGGGGATATTCCTCTCAGCATTGACCAACAACCCGTGCAGCTCTTGTAAAGTCTTTTCAGACTCATTCATGTTGAAGGTCATCCTGAACTGATTGAAGTTGTCAGGCAATGAGTGGAGAGTAATGTCAGTAGCCAACTCTACCCTGTAAGGGAATCCAAGTCGTTCCATGTTTTCGAAAAGACCCATCATAGCGAAAACATGGGGGCCAACAGCTTGACCCTGCTTCATGTGACATTCTAGTATCTCCCTATTGGTCTCATACCGCTCAACTCAGGCCTGTGTTTGAAACATAGCTCGCAGCTCTTGCATGATGGTATAAGCATCCTTGGTTTTGAACCTCTTTTGGAGGTCCGGCTCCATGGCTGCTATCATCAAGCAAGTGATCGGTACAGACCTATCATTGGCCTGCTTAGCATGACGTTTGTCGGCTTCAGTCGACTCATCAGTAATCACAGGAAGTGGGGTTTCTAAGACATCCTCTCGACCCTCAGACCTCAATACGAGTCTTAGGGTTCTTTCCCAGTTAATGAAGTTTTCACCATTCAGCCTGTCCTTTTCAAGGAAAGGACGAATGTTGAAAACAGAGTTGTTGTTGTTGTTGTTAGACATAGTATCTACAGACACAAAAACAAAAGCAAAGTTCAATTTTATGCTTATAAAACAACCTAAAACATGCAAAAGTTTCTAGGTTGATCACCTATTCAATTTTAATGTCCCATTTGAATAAGTGAATACAAGATCCTATCAACATGCAACATTAAGCAGACGGAGACCTTATCTTAACGTTACATTCTCAAGGTAAGTAAACTCTTTTACTAATTATAACACTTTATAATTTTTGTTTAGATTGGTAAACATCGCATGCTTAACTATCTCTTGCTTCAAAACCCAAAACGCTTTTGATGATTTTGTTAAGGATAACCAAACTAAGTTGTAAAATTCGCAATTTTACCTTATTACTATTAATTAAGGGTTAATAAGTATTTTATGTTTGGAAAAGCTAACCTTAATATTTGCGGGACCTAAGTTTATTATGTTGTTATGAATAAGTGAACTCTAGCGCATTGATAACCAACAAACAATAAACTTATAAGCATTTTAAATAATAATAAAATGCAAAAATAAATATGATCTAGTATGGCCCCTAATTCTAAGAACTAATCATCATGGGCTCCTCCTTGGACTCTTCATATATCTCCATCCATCTTAGCCATGGGCCTTCTCTTGATGGGCTCGTCTTTGGATTACATAAGTATCAAAATAATTTAAATAATATCTAAATTAAATAAATTACAAAAATACTTAATGATAAGCAGATCGTATTTAAATTACAAGAATACATCACGATATGCAGATCGTATTTTCTAACTTAAATTTGGGCCATACTAGTCATTTATAGCAATTATATAAAATATAAAATGCCACATAATAAATCATATATTATACTTGCCAACAATCAAAATATCAAATATTCTTAATTAAAGCAAGAGGATAAAATATTTAAGTAATTCCTAACCACCTAAAGATTCTATCCTAGAATATCTAGCCAACTAATTTTAATTAGATTAAAGAATAAAATTATGGAATTAATTTATGACCCAGTCAAAATGAACATAATTAACATAATTAGAATTTACTTAATCTTCTCAAAATTTTATTTTACAAAATTTAAAAAAACCAAAATATGTTCAAGATTCACGCTGCCAGTTACTGAAAATTATAAAATAAAAAAAAATTTGAAAAAGGTCGTGGAGGCCACGAACCAGACCAGCAGCAAGGCTGCCAGTCCCACTCCCACGCATGTACTGCAGAACTCCGGTCACCCTATGTCAAGCGACCTCACCGGAACTCACCGGCAAACCACCCGCCAACTGACGCCGGCAAGGACTCCCAGCGCTAGCCAGCAGCACGCTGCTGCGCAGGTCGAACGTGCGTCGCACGCGTGGCTGTCTGCCAGCGCCAGCCTCGACGATTGCTTGCCGGCAGTCTTCGCAACCCTCACCGACCTCCAGGCCGGAAGACCACCAGAGCAGCCACCAGCTGGGGCTGCTCCTCTTCCTCCTCCTTAATATTTTTATTTTATTTTATTTGAAGGAAATTAAAATTACAACATTTTGTAAAATTAATTTAGTGATCTTAATTAAATTAAACATAAACTCTTTTATGCCTAATTCAGAAAATTAAATTAAAATCTCCATTTTAATTAATTTTAGGGCTATTCACATAAATTAATCTCTAATTCATATAAAACGCTTTTTACATAAATTAATTTTCATTCATAAACAAATTTAAACATGAAAATCAGATTAATAATAGGAACTTAATATCCGAAATTTAGAGATCTAAAATCAGAAATTAAATTTTGAAAATTAGGGTTGAATTTTCGGCCACTTAATATTGAAAAATTAAGCAATTAAATCTCCATTTAATCAATTCCAATTTATTAGTCATTCCATAATTCAATTTCTCCCCTTAATCAAATTAAAATAGTCATGAACACATCAAAATAAATCTAATTATTATGACGAAAAACTATATGCAAGAGGCTAAAACTGATATCACTGTAGGATTATAAGTACTGTAAGAGGAATCTCATGAATCACATTCATAAGCACTTAAAACAGGATCTCATGCATATACATTCAAGGATCACATAATAGTTAAGAATTAACCTTTGACGCGTGATATCCACAACGCTCTTCGAGATCCGGAGATAGAACCGCAATTGAGATTCCTCTACTAAGTCCACCAATCCAGATCAACGCTCCACCAATGCTAGTTGGAAGGAAGAGGGACTCTTCTATTTCTTGAAGCAGTATTACGTGACTTTTGAAGAGAGAGAATAGGAGAAAGAAAATATTGAGAGATACCGTATCTTTTATTTTCTCATTCCTTAACTAATTATAGGAGTAATTAGGTTAGCAATCTCACTCCCCTTCTCCCTCTTGGCCGGCCACCCTAGGGCCCTTTTTATGGGCTCTAGGTTTTTCTTTTGTTGATCCAGAAATAATGTGTGACCTTGTAGGATCCATTTAAGTGGGCTTTGGGTTTATTATTTAATAACCCAAAGGTCTATAGCATTCTCTAGCAAGACGTAAAGACGAACCAATTAAATGAATTTATTATCTCCATAATATGATCCATATTATATTTAGTAATTGCATTAGAGTCAAGTACACATTTCCTTCAACATGGAGAGAGATAGAGGCAGTTGTTCGGACCTCTTGTGTGTAGAGTGTGAACCTTAGTGACATGCATATACATGTTTGTGAATAATTATCTCTATCAACCTGAGTTGTGTGCTAATGCAATTATTTGATTGGTGTAGTGTGGTATTGTTCATACCAATAACTTGAGTTGGAAACTCCTTGGAGCTAGTGGTGGACTCACTCTCTATAGACCTGTTGTTAGAAATGATCAATGGTCTTCAGCTCGAGTAAAACTTTTGAATAGGGACGAGAGTATTGAAGCTGGATGGATGGTTAGAATAATACAAGTTTAAAAATTAATTACGTCTTACATATAACAAATAATGTTTTATAAAAAAATAGAGCATGTGAGTTGATTTGGTCAATTCCCAGGTAAATCCATGGGAATTCAAGGATTATGAAGCTCATTTCTATGCAAAATTCAAGGTAAGTATCAAGTATGATTGTGATGAAGAACATAGCCATCATCAAGTCATTTTATGCATCCAAAAGTGCTTCTAGTCTAGCAAATAGAGAGGTGCATGTTGATTATCACGTGTATTGTATGTGCGTGCGATGAGCCAATGAATATTAGTACACATATGGTCCCGACAACGTCTGATATAAAGAGTTTAATGAAAATGTAAAATACTTTCTCCATACTTAAAATTGCAAAAAAACTCATGATTATTAGGCAAAATTTACTAGTAATGTTAAATGGATATAGAAAATGAAATCCTAATGAATAAAGAAAACATTTGTTTCATCTCATATGAAATTTCCATTTTACATAAATGTTGTATTTTTAAAAAATGAAGGAAGTATATGCGTTATATCCTTTTATTAATACTTTGTACCAAAATAACTTTTGATTTTATTTTTGTATGGCACACTTACAATTGTACATTTGTATAGACGACAAAAGGCGGATGTATTAATCTTCAATGTCCAGGATTTGTGCAAGTGAGTAAAAGTGTTCCTTTGGGTGCTGTCCCAACATCATATTCTAAACATGGACGAGAACAATTCTATTGGACTATATCGATTTCCAAGGTATGAGTCCATGATTTGGCATTTCCGTCGTGTTGAAAGTAACGTTCGTTCTTTTTTGGACAATCGAACCGCATTGAACCGAACTTAATTTGTCCGACCGAACTAAACCGAATAAAAACTGTGAGAGGAAACTAACTTAACTGAACTGAATTGAATTGAATTTCCATTAATTCAGTCCAAAAGAACATAGCCTAAATACTAAATATGAAAAAAATGAACTACTCATTTATTACACCGATTTATGCATGATTTTCGCACGCAATCTCATATATTTACCACTATAGAACATATATTAAATACTTATATGCAACCCTAAAGGCAACATATATTATTACCTTATTACTTTTGCATCTTCAAAGTGCTATAATAATACACTACCCTTCATGTTTTCTTTATTCATCCTAAGACAATTTTTTAAAGTATAAAAAAATCAAAATAATGACAAATAGACATAGAATAAGTATAATTGTATACCTATAAAAGTATAAAGTAATTTTTTATCTTTTAAAATTTTAAAGGTAAAAAGAAATCCTCTAAGCTGCCCTCCCACAGGGCCCCTCACCCAGAGGCCCATTATAAGCCAAACACCCCCAACCACCCTTCCCTCTCCCCTTATATACCAATCAAATGTTTGGGGTAGAAACTGAACCCTAGACTTTGCTAGGGAAGATGAGAAAGCTCACCACTTGAGCCAACCCCAATTCCTAAAAGTATAAAGTATATATGAAGGGGTAAATTGAACCAAATTAAGAACCTGTTCTCCCCAGCTTATTTTCAGTTCAGTTCAGTTCAGTTGCAATCAGTTCAGTTCTGTTCAGTTCAGTTCAATTCAGTTCAGTTCAATTCAGTTTAGTTCAGTTCAGTTCAGTTCCTAAATTATTATCATTACTATTAGTTATAATTTAATTCAGTTCAGTTCAGATTAGTTCAGTTAAGTTCAGTTCAGTTGCAATCTGTTCAGTTAAGTTAAGTTAAGTTAAGTTCAGTTGCAATCGGTTCAGTTCAGTTGTTTGATGCCGAAGAGAATAGGCCCTAAGTAGTTCTCATTTGAAGTTAATATATTTTCATAAAGTTGAGAGATAAATAGGTGACAACCCAGACCAAAAAAGAAAAAAAAACACATGAGGCTTTTTGTTGAGCCCATGAACAACTCACATGTTAGTGTTCCATATTGATGAAGTATGAATTAAGGGGGAGTGTCGGGGAATGAATCCCTCAACGAATAATATGAAGAGTTGTGTCCACTTTATTAGGCTAAGGGGCTACTCCGATCCCCTTACTGTAATATGGTTTTGAAGTAAAACCTCTTTTGTCTTGTAAAATGGACTTGCACATTCCTGTGGAGGGCACAACCCACACTTTTTGTTATGATTAACGAAGAAGGTATTAATAGCATGATAGATGCAGTTTTTAAAAAAAAAAAATATAGAACATGATAGATGCAAGAGGCCTAGGAACTTTCATAACCTTTAGAGTTTAGATCTTTAATTTACTTGAGTAAAAGTAGATTTCATTTTATATTACAATGATATTTAATTAAAGGAAAATGATATATATATATATATATATATATATATATATATATATATATATATATATATATATATATATATGTATAGGGTCAGGATCCGGTGAGAATAAGTCCTTATGTGAAAACACATATCATATGTGAGAATAGATTTATGTTTAGAATATACTCAACACTTTTTAGAACATATGCATTACTTTTTAGAACATACTTAAATTTTTGTTTTTAGAACATATTCAACACTTTTTAGAACATATGCTATGATTTTTAGAACATGAACACATCTTTTTACTTAAGAATCTAATCAACACATATACATATATTAATATATACATGTTTTAAATTTTCAAGCTTATGTCCTAAATTATTTCAAGTATGTTCTAAAATATTTTAAGTCTGTTCTAAATTATTTCAAGTATGTTCTAAATTATTTTTAACATGTTGCAAAGAATAAATTAAAGTAACTAATTATCCAATACTCCCTCTGTATTTTTTTATCTTTCCTACTTTGATTTTGCACGTTTGCCAATGCACTTATTCTACCTTAAATATCTTTTATTATATATTAGTAAAAATTATAATAATTGAATATTAATAAACTACTCATTGAGATGAATCAAACAAGACCCCACATGACTATATTTTTTCTTATATATTGAGAAAAATTTAAAAGATTCTCTCTACTAGTGAATAGTATCAAGATTCCAAGTGAGAAAGATAAAAAAATACAGAGGGAGTAATTCCAAGAAATTTCGGTGTGTTTTTGGTAATTTTCAGTTGATATTTTTTTTAATTCCAACAATGCAGAAATAAAGGATACAATACTATTCATATTTATTTTTTTCATAAATTTATAAATTAGGAACATCAAAACTCTAGTGCGACTATTTAGAACACGACAAGAACTATATAGAACACAACAAGAAATATTTGGAACATAATAAAAACTATTTTGAACACTAGAAGAACTATTTAGAACTTATGTTTTACTATATTTAGAGCATAAGAACAACCACGTAGAACAATATTTTTTTTATTATCAACAAAATAATCACAAAAATAACATGGGAGAAAAATATGTTATGAAACATATACTCTAAAAATTTAAGTATATACTTCCTCAAAAAAAAACTTAAGTATGTATTATAAAAAAAAAGTTTAATAAGTATGTTGTTCTAAAAAATGTTGCGTATGTTCTAAAAATTTAAGTTTGTTACCTTAAAAAAAATTAAGTATGTTTCCCAAAAAAAATTAAGTATGTTTCCCAAAAAAAGTTAAGTATGTTGTTCTAAAAAGTGTTGCATATGTTCTAAAAAGTAAAGTATATTTCCTATAAAAAAAAAAGTTAAGTAGGTTGTTCTAAAACGTGTTTGCATATGTTCTAAAAAAAATGTTACATATATATCTCTCTTAGAGCTATGTTTATGGAGCTAAAATTGGTAATGTTTAGTTAAATCAAACATTTATTACACTGATTGATGCGTGATCCTGACATGCATTCCTAAATTTTTACTATTTTTGTAAGTATATAAATGCCTATAGTTATATATAATTAAAATATCTTAACAAAAAAAAAGTCAATGAAATAGAACTTATAATTTCAAATTCAACATCCATTTTTTAATCTTCAACTTATTTGACATGTGCAGGCCTTAATATTTCCATTACTCCATATTAATTAGTAAGTACTGATATAGATATAATGGGAACAATTATAAGTTAAACATAATTGATACTTCGTTAAAACTTTTATTATGATGTAGCACTCATTTGTACTATTCATGTGTCTCATTATATTTTGGGTCGTAGGTTGAAGGTGACGACGCTTGGTGGCTATTTTTTGGAGGAGAAAAAGTTGGATATTGGCCTAAAAAATTATTCACGACATTATCAGAGTATGCTAATCAAGCTGACTGGGGTGGTGAGATTGATAATCCTGGAAAATCTAGGCCTATTCCTCAGATGGGTAATGGATATTTCGCATCCTATAATCTTAAAAAGTCTGCAAGTGTTATACAAGCTACTATTGTTGATAACAGTTATAAGAGAGTAACCCCAGGACCAGACACCCATAAAATGTGGGATTGCGAACAATTATATACAGTTAAAGATGCTGGTTATAAAGGTGAATTTATAGGTCGACTCTTGTTATATGGAGGACCTAATTTGTAACTATACATGATGTTCTAGTCAATTTGAACTCATAAGAATAAAAGTTTATTTTGTCTGTTGGATGCAGAATTTATTTTTTGTTGCTGGTTTTGTGAAACGTATCAAGGTAGTATGGAGCAATCTAATACATTCTTAGATAAAAGGGTAAAATCTGGGAGCATAAAGCGTAGCTAAATTTGCTATGGGGTGGAAACTTTCGACCTTTTCTTTTAATTTAGGCAAAATTGGCCTCAACACCCTGAACTATAGCGCAGGTGTACCAAACACCCCCAAATAAGACTTATTGATAAATTAGGGATAATGATTATGCTTGATATTTCATTTACTGTCAATCTATCATATAAAAACTAATACTAAGTATGATAGGCCCTAAGCCCATTAAGGCTAATTACACACACACATACAAGAATAAATATTATGTATAACAAACTAATATGGCCCAATACCCCCCCTCAAGTTGGAGCATGAAGATTCGAAATGCCAAACTTGTCTAAGAGATGTAGAAATCGGCGCTTGCCAAGGGCCTTAGTAAAGATGTCAGCAAGCTGCGCATGCGTGAGAACATGATGAGTGGTGATGAGGCCATCACGAATCGCGTCACGCACATAGTGACAATCAACCTCAATGTGCTTCGTACGCTCATGAAACACAGGATTCTGAGCAATATGAATAGCAGACATGCTATCACAATAAAGAGACATAGCATGAGGTTGCTGAACACCCAAACACTCAAGAAGCGCCTTCAGCCATTTCAACTCAGATGTGATATCAGCCATCGAACGATACTCGGCTTCCGCCGAGGAACGAGACACAGTGTGTTGTTTCTTAGTCTTCCAAGAGATAGGGGAAAGACCAAGAAACACAATCCAGCCAGTCAGAGATCGGCGAGTAAGGGGGCAACTAGCCCAATCGGAGTCACACCAATCGGAGAGCGATAAGTCACACTCAGCCGAAAGAATGATGCCCTGCCCTGGGGAACCCTTGAGATACCGTACCACACGTAAGGCGGCATCCCAGTGCTCCTGTCGAGGCGCCTGCATAAACTGAGCAAGAATGTGCACACAATAAGCCAAATCCTTCATATATAACGAGTAAAGGATAAATAAATGAGGCGACCAACAAGGCGCCGATAAGTTTCCGGATCAGGCAAGAGTGGACCAGAAGCAAGAGCAAGAGTGTGATTCTGCTCGATGGGGAAGGTAGCGGGCTTAGCACCCATGAGACCAGTCTCAGATATAATGTCCAATGTGTACTTGCACTGACATAAGAACAGTCCCTCAGGAGAATGAGAAACCTCAATCCCAAGAAAGTACTTGAGAACCCCTAAATCCTTCATATAAAAACAATCACCTAAGTACTTCTTGAAAGCAAGGATAGCTGCCGAATCATTGCCAGAAATAATGAGATCATCGACATACATGAGCATAGACAACTGAACACCAGCATTAGAAAGGGTGAACAAGGAGTAATCAAAGTAGCATTGAACGAAACCATATCGTAGCAAAGAAGTGGCAAGTTTGGCAAACCAGCACCGAGGAGCTTGACGAAGCCCACAAAGGGACTTCCGCAAGCGACACACTTTTCCCGGATGAGAAGAAGTAAAGCCAGGAGGTGGCTTCATGTACACGATCTCCTCCAAATCTCCATGAAGGAAGACATTGTGAACATCTATTTGATGCAACTCCCAATTCTTGGTTGCAGCAACGGCGAGAAAAGCACGAACCGTGACCATTTTGGCGACGGGAGCAAAGGTTTCAGTGTAGTCGATGCCCTCCACCTGATGATTGCCAAAGACAACCAAACGAGCTTTAAGTCGCTCAACAGAACCATCAGACTGATATTTCGCCTTATACACCCACTTGCAACCAAGAGCTTTGTGACCAGGCGGGAGATCTTCCATAGCCCAGGTTCCATTATCTTCCAAAGCATCAATCTCTTTTTGCATAGCCGCACGCCAACCTGGATCCCGCATAGCCTTAGCAAAGGTGCGAGTGTAGACGCATAATCGTGTCTCCCCATTTAGTACCCTATGATGACCAATACCCTGCTCCAATTGGTCCGGATCGAGGAAAGAATAAAGAACGAGTCTAAAATAAAAAGTTTTAAGCCAAATCCATTTTCTAACTCTCTTTATTAACTCATTTCCGAAAACTTTTTTTATAACTAGTTTTACTAAACCCACTTTCTAAAACGTTTTAAAATAATTTTATAAAAGCACATCTTCGAAAACCTTCTAAAAATAGTTTTATGAAAGCCCAATTTTATAAAACCCATTTTCTTGCCCAATTTAATTAATAGAATTAATTAATTTTATTGATTAGTTTTATTAATAAAAATATCTTTTATAAAAAATAATCTTTTTCCCAATTGTTTTCAAATATCTTTTACTAACTATTTTCTAAAATCTTTTTAAATAAAAATCTTTTAGAGATCTACTAGTTTTCGAAAACCTATTGCATCCCAACTATATATATATCTCACGTCTCATAGCTCACAGCTCACAATTCTCACACGGCAACAATAACAAACTTATCGCCAAAAGCAAACCTCTGGCACAATCAATACATTAATCATCATCACCGCCAATGCCTGATTCATCTTCCTACACCTATTATCTTCATCTAATCGTTTCACTCTAATAATCATCATCATTTTTTTGTCCCCTGATCACAATACCAAATTCTCCTGCTGCTACACATACAAACGCCAATCATCATCATCATCATCATCATCATCATCAAACATTCATCAACACCACATTACAATACTCCTAAGTCAACGCCTAATATAGTTGATACAAAGAAATCTTGCGCATAATACATATTACGAAACAATATACAACCTGTTTTTTAAGATTTGTTCAATAATTCAATTTTCCAAGATCCGTACAAATCAACGACCTCGGACGGTGGTATAAATTCTGAGGGTCAACTATATTAACTAACTTTATTTATTTTTATTATTTTCTTGAAGTTACTAACATTCTATTCATGATGTAGATTGTTAACTCGTCCCTGCGACTGTAAGTATTGTATATATTATACTAACTCCATGCTATATTTTATTTTCTTATTTTTGTTTATTTTTATGAACATATTATTTTTATGCCTGATTGCAATATTTATCACCTTGTATTTATTGTTAATCAAGACCTAAATACATGTTCTAACTAATTTAGATAACATGGACAACCTGCTAGGAACCCATTAATATTGATTGTCTAATAACTTACTACTAAAAATTAGTCTTTTAATGTGTTTCCTGAACCAATTTAGACTAATTATTTTTAGGGTGTTTAAAACATTATTTGATTATTCTTTGGCATAAAATCTGTAATGAATCGATATTTAGTAGAGGCCAACTTTGGGCGAATGTGGTTCATTATGACTATATTCGTACCCTCACCCCCGAACTCAATCTCTGGTTCACTTTGACCATCTATGGAGTCAGGACGGGGAAATCTACATTGGATAATTTGTCCCTATGTTTTTCCCATATCCAATTAGGTTTATGATTCTTCCTAAAAAGAATTGTTGGCGACTTCTTTTAATACAAAATAATTTTCAATAAAACCTTAACAGTGGGGTAGTCAAATCTAATACGCGCTCACACCGCGTAGGCGAAATAAAAACACGCCTACAATTTGGCGACTCCACTGGGGAGGATTTTAAAAAAAATATATTTTTTTTAAATGAGTGGGTGAAACTTGAAAAATACGATTCATTCTTATTTTTATGCCTTAGAATAATATACTGTTTTGCATGTGCATGGCTATTAGCCACCATAAGGACAATCTACCTTGCCTCATTAGCACATGTTCTATGTGTGAGGTCACCCCCGGGGGGTTTGCGCTTTGTCCTTCCAAAAAGCTTCCTGAGCGATAGTGTTGGATCTTAGTCATAAGCAAACCTACCCAACCATGGCATTGTTCTCTTGTTCCTGACTTGAGACTGGAGTGCGTCTTACACGTGGCCACCTCTTTAAGCAGGGGTACGAAGCGTGGGATCAATCTCTTAGTCATGGACCCTTTTCAGCCTTAACCCAAACCTGACCAATAGTTGAACATAGAACTGGAATTTAGGGTGACAACTTTGCATATTATTATCTTAATTGTGTATATTTGTGTGTTGCGTGCCTCTAATTGCTATGTGTGGCGTAATTTCCAAAATAGATCGGCAATCGAAGTTACGTGATCGAAACAACAAAAGATGAGATGTCGAGCTTCTTGCACGTCGCGCATCATCTATGCGCTTGGCGCAGCTTGCCAGCGCCGGACGCAATCAGCGTCTCTTCCTTTATTTCCAGTTTGCGTCCTGCGATTCCACAATGCGTGAGGCGCGATTTCTTGCGTTAAGCGCATTCTCTATCGTCGCCCGCATAGCCCAAATTTGATCCCTGCGTCTTGATGTATGCGATTAGTGCATCTAGCCCTTTGTTGTGCGCTGAATCTTAATTTCATTTCGTTGTAGACTTCCTGTCATCCCCACATTTTACCAAGCTATATCCCCTATTCTTTTTCGAAAAAAATATCTCCCATCTTTTAAAAAAAAAAAAATGATATCCATATCTTTTACCAAATATCTCCCATCTTTTTTTCTAAAAAAATGATCACATATCTTTTTCAAAATTTTCATCCCATCTTCAACCTCCTATCTACTTCAAAAATTCTATCTCCACTTTTTATTTCAAAAAAAAATCTCCATCTTTTTTTTTTCTTTTCGTATCACATATCTTGTTTCAAAAATTTATCTCTTCATGTATATTATCCATCTTTTCATATGTACATCAATTAGGATTTCTTTCCTTTTAGTGTCCATCTTGTTGTAAAAGTCTCGTCCACCTAGGAATTCTAACTCCATTAGAAATCCATCTAGCTCATATGTCTAGGTTCATCCAGTTTCACTCCATTTAGAGTTCTTAACCCCATCTAACTCTATCCATGTTAGAGTCTTGATTCGCTTGAGTCTCATCCATCTTAGGAGTCTAAACCCATGAGAATTATGTCCATCTTAGGAGTCTTAATCCATTAGAACTTCGTCCATTTTAGGAATCTAGGTCCACTAGAGTTTCATTCACTTTAGGAGTTCAGGTCCACTAGAGTCTCGTGCATATTAGGAGTCTAGCATCCTTGAAAGTTCATCAAATCCAAAATTCTAAAGTCATTAGAAGTCTGTCAAGTTTAGGATTCTAAAGTCATTAGAATTTCATATCAGTTAGGACAGCATTCATACTAGAGTCCCTCTGCATTGCATAGTCCATCATTCATGCACTCCATGCATAACTAGAGTTCATAGGCATTTAGGAGTCTCATTGCATCCATACTCTCCATTTCATCCCTGCTATCCCTGTCAATCTTACCTTTCCATATTCATCAACTTCAAACACTTACATTTTTCAAGATCAATCCTACGCCCTCTTCTATTCTACCTTTTTTCAAAAACATTTACTAATCATCATAATACCACAACATTTCAAAAAATATATATTTTTCAAAATTAATCCATCATCTTTTCCTAACAGAAGATAAAAACAAGGGGTTCCTTTCAATAACGAATTTCGAAAATTCTAAGCCCAGTCTAAACACCTTCAATCCAATTCAATCCAATCGACCCAATTTACTTGCATTCATTCTAGGCCCATATGCATTAGAGTCCATTTTGCATTCATATAGGGTCCATCTAATTCGAGTCCATGCATTCATATTAGGCCCGCTAGCATTAGAGTCCATTTTAGGCCCATATAAGTCTAGCTCCTGTTAAAATATAGACCCATTTCCATCTTTAGGTGAACCCTAGTCTATGCCAATCCCAGTCCAAGTCTAATCCAACTCTATTCCAATCCAATGTCAAGCCCATGTGCATTTTCAAGTCTAGCGTCAAACCAATATAGGACTAAGTCCAGAATTAGGTCCACATAAGGCCCAACTCATTTCCAATGTCAACCCAGTCCAATTCCAAATCAATATAGGACAAAGTCCAAACCATTAAGTCTAGCGAAGCTAGCATCCCTGTAAGACCATAAAGGCACCCATTTGACCTAGCTAAGCTAGTCGTCCCTGTGAGACCATAACGGCACCCCTTTGAATTAGCTAAGCTAGTCATCCCTAAGAGACCATAACGGCACCCCTTTGACTTAGCTAAGCTAGTCATCCATGTGAGACCATAACGGCACCCCTTTGACCTAGCTAAGCTAGTCATCCCTGTAAGACCATAACGGCACCCCTTTGACCTAGCTAAGCTAGTCATCCCTGTAAGACCATAACGGCACATCTTTGACTTAGCTAAGCTAGTCATCCCTCTAAGACCATAACGGCACCCCTTTGACCTAGCTAAGCTAGTCATCCCTCTAAGACCATAACGGCACCCCTTTGACCTAGCTAAGCTAGCCATCCCTCTAAGACCATAACGACATCCCCTTTGACCTAGCTCAGCTAGTCATCCCTCTAAGACCATAACGACACCCCTTTGACCTAGCTAAGCTAGCCATCCCTCTAAGACCATAACGACATCCCCTTGACCTAGCGAAGCTAGTCATCCCTTTAAGTCCATAATAGCACCGTATAAGTCCATAACGACACCTTGACCTAGCAAAGCTACTCACCCCCAAGACCATAAAGGCACCCTCCGAGTTTAGCGAAGCTACTCCTATCTTACATCTATAGCAACTCCAAAATCATAAAGTCTGGCGAAGCCAATTCCTTCCTAAGCCTAGCGAAGCTAGAGTAGACAATCCTTTTGAGTCTAGTCTATTTGCAAAGTCTAGTCCAATATGCTTGCATAGTCCAGTCCAGTCCAGTCCAATTCACATCTGCATATGCATATAGTTAGGCCCATGTCACCATCATAATCATAATCATACCCATCTCTGATCATTCTCATTTCCATTTCACCTTCCATTTTTCATCCCCATATCCACTTTCATCTTTATTTTCATTTCTCCGTCCCTCATTTCCATTTCTCATTTCGAAAGCATCATTTCTAAAAATCTGCGAGGTCCATTCGATTTCTGTTCAGGACAGGTCGTGAGATTATAACTTGGGAACGTACACAGAGAGGCAACAAGGTCGACCTACCCCTAGACTCGTCAAACGCATCCTCACATTTTCAGACAAATCCTCTGACTCCTCCGAATCGTCATCTGAAATGGGGGACACTAATGAACAACTCAGTGCCATTATGGCCCAACTTCAACTGATGAACTCACGTCTTGAGGAACAAGACAAAGAGATTAAGGCACTAAGGGAGAAGCTAACTGAAGAAGAAGAGCAAGGCGACACTCCACCACCATTCAAGACCAACACAGATTTGAGGTTTGAAAAACTCGAGCAATTGATCCAGTCAATTCCTGCGCTCGAGGGTCAGGTTCATGGCCATGACATAATTGATCCTGAACTGAGGGAAAAACTCCCTAAAAAGGTAACATTGGGTGACCTCCCAAAATTCAAGGGGGTCGAAGACCTAGATGACCACTTGAGAGCTTTCGCCATCTCTATGGCTCTCAAGGGCATGAGCAAGGACCTGTTTGCTTATGTCTTTCCTTTAACCTTGGATGTACATCCATCCAAGTGATTCAGATCATTGAACAAAGCTAAGCTGAACGACTGGGACTACATCAGAGAAGAGTTCCACAAGCAATACATCTACAATACTCAGCTTCCCATCGGCTTTCGTGAGTTGGAATTAACTAAGCAGAATTCCAACGAAGACTTTGTCACCTTCCTTAACAGGTGGAGGGAAAAGGCTGCACAAATGACTAACAGGCCATCCCAAGAGGATCAAGTCCGGTTGGTGATCCGTAACCTGCAGCCCAAATATGGGGATCATATCAAGTTCCAACCTATAGAGTCTTTCACGAAGCTCTATAAGGTAAGCCTGCTGATTGAAGAGGAGGTACAGGCCAATAAGAATAAGGGTTACAACAACAACAACAACTCATTCAAGAAGAGTAACAATGGCCCTTCTAGCTCCAAAAGCAATGAGGTCAATGCCATAGCTACTGACAAGAAAGGCTATCAAGGACCTCAAAGGACATTCACTCCTTTGGGCATGTCTCTAGAAGAAGCCTTCACTAGGCTTCATGCAAAAGGAGCACTTCAGCCTCTTGGCCCTACCGGACCCTCCTCTGGAGAAGAGATTCAGTAGGTGGAACCCCAATTCCTACTGCAAGTATCATCAAGGGAATGGGCATCTGACATCGCAATGCTGGACTTTGAAGCATCATCTGCAGGATATGGTTGAAGATGGTAGATTGCCAATTCCGCCTGCATCAAAAGTCAGCAATAGTGGCAACCCATTGGGAAATGCCTAAATAATGCAGGGGGCTTAGTCATTTAGCGTTGGTTTTCTAGGTTGAGTCGGAGAATCCCTCCCCTTGCTCCTTTATTTCCTTTCTAGTCGAGTCTATGTCACTTTGGTTTTTATTTCTAATAAACCTTGTTCTATTTATTTCTGATTAATAAAATAATTGCATTTTCATTTTCATTTTCATTGGCCTTCCATCATTTTTATCTATGCTTCTAATTCAATAATGAAACTCAAATCACCTAAATGAACTTGACTAATAATAATAAAAAGAGATCAGAAATAAAAAAAAAAAGAGAAAAATAAAAAAAAGAGGACATACTTTGGATCAGGAGTTATTCCCCCTTCCCTTCTATTACCTTCCATAAGCCATCCATGCAATACAATCAAAAATCCTTTAAACCATCATCTCCATTAACCAAATAACCTTTCAAAATCAAAGCTCCGCAAATAACCTTCAAGCCTTCCACTACCCTAAACCAAACTTGTGTGCAAGCCTCACTACAAAAAAATCAATAGTGAAAAAATTCAAAGTGCAAAAAAAATGAAAAAAGCAAAAACGCACATGACAAAAAGAAAAAAGAAAGAGCCAAAGGCAAATAAAAAGTCAAGTTAGGGGGCTTGCACACAAGTTCTACCCCTTATTCAAATCCCTTCGATTCATCAAACCTTTAATCCATATAATCCAAAGTCATAATCCTTTCATCAATCTTAACTCCTTCTCCAAGGTATGTCCAAGCCCGCTAGGTTGAAAACCCGAAAAGGCGGCCTAGGCAAAAGATATGGCACAAAAAAAAATGATGATAATAAAAAAAAGAAATCAGATCCAGAACTACGAATGGTCTGATTCCGCAAGGATACGTAGGAATCCTCATCTCGAGGTCCGACCGCTTCAATAAAATAAAATTGGTCATGGTCTAATGATTTGACTTTCTAGAATTTAGGAGCATACTTTCTCTAGATCCCGACATAGACTCGAGTCTGCACCTAGCCTTGTTAAAGCCTTTTTCCCACCTACATTCATTTGAGTCACAAATTTGAACCTTTTTATTTTTCAATCCAAGCTCTCCTTGTCCCTGAAGGACTCTCCGACAATTCCATGGTTTCTGGCGATATTTGACTTTGCCTAATCATCTTCCCAAAGAAGAATCCCCAGAACAATCCCCAATGATAACTTTCAATGTTCAAGGCAGATCAACAACATTTCGATATCAGATCAAGTACATTTCGATTAAGGCTCATGCCTAATTCACGGCAAGCTCACCCAAAGTGGGGGCTTCCTACGTGTGGTGGTTCCTCCGATTCAAATCAAACTCCCAAAGAGTTGTAATCCGCGGACCTCGTTTAAGAACCCCGATTGTTTACTAAAGACGATTTTCGAAAATCATTCAATCTATTTCTAATCATTCTGATCATTCTATCATTCTATACATCTTCTAGCATTGCAAAATCCTGACCTTGCATCCTAGCTTTGCAAAACCCTGACCTTGCATTGCATTACATACATTCTAGTCCTGCATAAGCCTGACCTTGCATGACGTGTCATCCCTTAGCTTTGCATAACCTTAATCCTTGCATAGCGTCTTGTGCATCCTTAGAGAGTCTAAGTTTGCGTACATTTGCATCACTATGTGCTTTATCTGAGTTGTTCGCACCTATCTGCTAACATCTTCTTTTGCAGGTAATCAGATTGCTTGTAGTTATTGTCCTGCATACTCACTTTATTTTGCAGAGACCGGCGTATATAGATCAGTTCTAAACTGCAGAGCATTTAGAATCGTTCTCCGTCCCGACACCGTATACTTTAACTATCGGTTTCCTGAACCTCAGTCAAAGTGGGGGCTTCTGTAGACACATAATCGTGTCTCCCCAGTTAGTACCCTATGATGACCAATACCCTGCTCCAATTGGTCCGGATCGAGGAAAGAATAAAGAACGAGTCTAAAATAAAAAGTTTTAAGCCAAATCCATTTTCTAACTCTCTTTATTAACTCATTTCCGAAAACCTTTTTTATAACTAGTTTTACTAAACCCACTTTCTAAAACGTTTTAAAATAGTTTTATAAAAGCACATCTTAGAAAACCTTTTAAAAATAGTTTTATGAAAGCCCAATTTTATAAAACCCATTTTCTAGCCCAATTTAATTAATAGAATTAATTAATTTTATTGATTAATTTTATTAATAAAAATATCTTTTATAAAAAATAATCTTTTTCCCAATTGTTTTCAAATATCTTTTACTAACTATTTTCTAAAATCTTTTTAAATAAAACTCTTTTAGAGATCTACTAGTTTTCGAAAACCTATTGCATCCCAACTACCTAAAGATATATATCTCACGTCTCACAGCTCACAGCTCACAATTCTCACACGGCAACAATAACAAACTTATCGCCAAAAGCAAACCTCTGGCACAATCAATACATTAATCATCATCACCGCCAATGCCTGATTCATCTTCCTACACCTATTATCTTCATCTAACTAGGTTTTGGACCCGTGCATACTGCACGAGAACTATTAAGTTTAATAAGAATGTTTATATATTAGCTACATTGAAAACATATAAACTATTCTTTACGTCTATTCGATCAAATTCTAATTTGTATGATAAAAAGGCGTCTTTATATTAATTATAAAGTTGTTTAGCAGATACATAACTCATATGTTTTCTTTATATGCTACATTAATCGTAGTATTAGACATCCCATGTTCTTCCTCATAAATTAGTACTATTAGGCATCTTTTACTCGTGACTCTAGAAATGGTTACGTAAAATTGGCCATGCCTGCTAACTGGTCTCGGGAAACCCACTATGCGATAGAGATTGTCCTTGATTTTTAATACTGCCAAAAGAAACTGCCTTTTTTTGAAACATCATAGGAAATTTTGTTTCATTTGACGGAATATCATACGGAGTATAAATACCTTATTCCCCGTTGCTACCTAAAATGACCACAACTTGGATGATTCGGTTTTTTACATGCTTGATTACCAACCTAGTATTGTTACATAAACCAGATGTTGGTCGGATCAATATTCCTCAGTATCATCACTGGTGTACCAACCTTTAGTCTTATATTGTGATTCAATAGACCGGAACATCTAATGGTATTTAGGAATTCAATGGAGTAGATTTTCATGCACTTCTAAGTTGCATTTTTCCTTAGAAATTACATTTTTAAACTTAAATATACTCTATTAATACCCCGGATAATTCGGACAACACATGATCATTCACAATCTCCACTATCTTATGAGTCGAAGCAAAAATATCTATCATTTGAAAATACTTAGTTTCCTCTAAATGATCCTCTATGTGGCCGAATATATGTTTTCCACTATAGCTGATATAAGATTATTTCCACCATCTATAAAATTGACAATGAGTATATATATAGTACTCGTGCAATGATATTTGCTCTCTTGTTACAGATAAATAATTTACAAATCATCCTAAGTTCAATTATGATAAGGATGATGAATAAAATTTCAAACTGAATATTGATCAACTCGTTGCAATACAAAATTTCAAATCCTTATTTTACATTACTATTTACAATATAAAATTAGTCAGTACACCGTTTTGATTTTCATGTTATATTGTAAACCCTTAAAAGGTTATTGTTGTGGATGAATTTCAATCTTTCTTTAGTATTTAGTGCTATGCTCCCATTTGTATCTTCATTTATTCTAAAAATTTGATATATTTATACTTTTGAACTGCATAATGGATCAGAGTGATTAAAAAATTGATAAATATAATTTTTCCCTTGTTGGTTTTTGTTCCTCGTAATTTCTTTTAGGGTGTGACATTTTCGTACTTCCCACTATACTTTTCGCCTCCCAAAAATTACACTAAATGACACCAGTGACCCACAGTTAACCTTACTCCTTTATTTCTTCTCATAAGCAATCCGAAAGAACAGAAAAATATGAAAGTAGAATTTTAAAATATATCAAGCCAACACCAGTTTTGATATTAATTAAACTAATTTAGAACATATAAATATGTAATACCGTATTATATATGTGTGTTTTGTAGGTTCTCCATATGATTTACATTTTCTGGTTATCCTTTTATATAAGAAAAAGTGAAAACAAAAGTAAATAGACAAAATAACAACTTTAATAATTTAATAACTTTATCCAATCCTTTCAAAACAGTTTCACTCTCTTTCTCTGTGAACATCCCCGAAAACAAATTTCTTTCTTTCAATTCATCTTTCTCTCTAGAAAACCAAAAAGTGAAAAAACAACCAAACTTAGTGTTCATTTATTGGGAGTAAAACCGACTAATTTTGAATACTTACAATCCCTCTTTTGACATATAATGCTAGATAATTAGCTAATTTTGTTGATAAAACTATGCCGAATAGTATCCCTCTTGCTTTCTAGTCTAATACCCATGCGATGTATGGTTACAAATAGTTTTATTACTTTGTAGAAAATTATAAGATAAATAGTTATTCTTTTCAATATCAAATTCATCATTATATCGTATTTATCCCCTACGACTTAATATCGGCGACATATTATTTATGATAATGCTCCTAATCTAACCTTTTCTCTCTTAAAAACGATAAATACGCAAATTACCCTCATTCTATTTTAGATGGGATGAATACAAAGGAAGTCTTTTTCATTTTTACGATGCATACCCTTTCCTCATCAACTATGTCATGTCATTTCCTTTGGTTTAGCAATTTCAGAGTTTAATGTAAATTTAATTATAATGTCAATACACATGGTATTGAAACTTCATTTCAAAACATGAGTTTTTCTTTATAAATTTCATTAGCATCCAATACTACCTTCCCAAATGGTAATATAATGCATTACCATTACCACCATTGATGACCACTAACCAAAATGGCCTTTAATGTATTCCAAAACTGTGACTCTTCTCCCATTAAGAATCCTTCTAAACTGATTACTAACTTAACTACAGTTTAGAAGAAAATCAAAATTTAAAACATACTTTTTTTTTTACCACTGCATATGTATTCTCTTCATCCCGATGGAAATAAATAATAATTTGATTATTTAACGATGGCCAAATCACTATGGTCAAATCACAATGGTCAAAATTAAATTTGTAAATTTTAGAATACTAACCAATATACTTGGAACTCTATGAAAAAAAAGAACACAAAATGAAATGAATCACAAATGAAGAAAATAATAACGTCACACTTATTATTAGCATAGTAAATTGTAGTTGTTGCAGTGACTACTGCACTATTACACATTTTTTAGTCACTCGAATATTGCCCTATAAAAAGATAATTAAGAACAAAAACATTTGAACCATGAAAAAAACTATCCAACACCATCAAATTCGTAGTTTTTTCATCATATCCTGTATTTTATCTCGAGTTTTCTTGACTTTCACTAAAAATTTGCACTGGCAAAATCGTTTTCTCTCTAGATTTGTTGTTCTTATCAAATTGTCAACCCAACTTTTCGGCGAATATGAAGCAGCAATCTACATGTAGAAAACTATAGCCATACTTTGATCTTTCTCGTGCTTCTTCCAACGCGATAAAGTCTTATTTTGCATCTCCAATTGTTAATTTGAAGGCAATATATTATGACTATTGTAAGTTCGGGTATCTTTTTATTACTTCAATTGTAATTGGTTTATGAATTATTAATTCAAGATTTTCAGAGGAAATTATCAATAGACATGCACAAATGGTGGCCTATCCTTCGTAGCTTGTATCATCTGATTGATCTATTGGGATTTCATAATTTTCTTTATCACCCATCCAATTTCAAGTTCAAAATAGAGCTACATTTTGAAGAAAAGGCTTTTAAAAAAATTTGTTGAATTTGCCTTCCTTATTAGCTTATATGAAAAGCTGTAATTTTTTTGTTAACATTGTTTATTATTCGTTGTTGTTAAACAATCTGAATTTAAGACACTTTTTAAGCTACTCTAACCTAGTATTATAAATTTTTTTTTTGAAAAGTTAGTATTATAATTAAGTAGGAGTAAATAACATGAGAAACATTCCTAAAAAAAAAAAAAGAAACAACAAACTCATTTTTTAACGTAGCTTAGTTACAGCTCACTTCTAGGATATTCTAATGTCTTTCATCCTCCCTCTCTTTTTCTCACCTCTACCATTTCATAATTATCTTCCTTCATCATTTGATCTAACTCTCCTCCACTTCCTTCTCTTTCATCTGAAATGAGAAATTTTACATGTATTTTGTGAAAATAGCAATTAACTTTTATCAAATCCATAAATATTTGTGTTCTATATCCTGCTAAAGATGTTGAGCGAGATAGTACACAAATTTTGCTTTTTTTTTTTTTTTTTTTTTTGGTGAACAAAGGTAACATAACATAATTCACAAATTTTGCTTGATCTGATTTACATGCAACAATTAGAAAACAGAGTTATAGGTATGTTTTCACTCCTTCAATTCAAAACTAAACTCGTTCATAAATTACAACTTCACATCACCAAAAAAATGAAAAAGAAAAGGTCAAAGAAAACAATAAACAAAAAGCTTAATATCCTCAACAGATAATTCCGCAAAAAATTCAATCTCAATTTTTTTTGACTTCGAATTCATCGCTGCTATCTTCCTCTCTGTTGGTTGGTTCCCCAATTGCTGATGCTGCCATGTTGATGTACCCGTGTTTTTTCATCTGGGTTTATCTGTTCGAATTATTGTTGTGCAGGAGTTTTTCTCTCTCCTCTCTATTTCTCACTCCAATTGATCGAATTGTTGTTCATTTGGATGAATTACAGAAAAAATGAGCTAAAATTCGATCATGAAATTGAAGGAATTTGGTATTGAGGGTTTGAGAGGAGGGAGATGCAGTAAAACAAATATTGAGATTTAAATATGTGTGAGTTGTTTCCTTTCATGACAATATTCAATTAGGGATTATTTTGTGGAATTAATTTGTTTCCTTAAATGTAAATTGCTAGATTTAAGTTTACCTTACACAACCTAAATCTACACGATTTGCAATCTTTTTAAATCAAATCCAGTGACACGTGGCAAGTGAATGAGAGGCTTGGAAAAACTGAGAAGCAATGAGAGGGGATAAACAATATGGGGCTGCCACATAGGATGAAGTTTTCTTGCTTTAATATTATATATGATCGTTTCACTCTAATAATCATCATCATATTTTTGTCCCCTGATCACAATACCAAATTCTCCTGCTGCTACACATACAAACGCCAATCATCATCATCATCATCATCATCAAACATTCATCAACACCACACTACAATACTCCTAAGTCAACGCCTAATATAGTTGATACAAAGAAATCTTGCGCATAATACATATTACGAAACAATATACAACCTGTTTTTTAAGACTTGTTCAATAATTCAATTTTCCAAGATCTGTACAAATCAACGACCCCGGACGGTGGTATAAATTCTGAGGGTCAACTAAATTAACTAACTTTATTTACTTTCTTTATTTATTTTTATTATTTTCTTGAAGTTACTAACATTCTATTCATGATGTAGATTGTTAACTCGTCCCTGCGACTGTAAGTATTGTATATATTATACTAACTCCCTGTTATATTTTATTTTCTTATTTTTATTTATTTTTATGAACATATTATTTTTTATGCCTGATTGCAATATTTATCACCTTGTATTTATTGTTAATCAAGACCTAAATACATGTTCTAACTAATTCAGATAACATGGACAACCTGCTAGGAACCCATTAATATTGATTGTCTAATAACTTACTACTAAAAATTAGTCTTTTTATGTGTTTCCTGAACCAATTTAGACTAATTATTTTTAGGGTGTTTAAAACATTATTTGATTATTCTTTGGCATAAAATCTGTAATGAATCAATATTTAGTAGAGGCCAACTTTGGGCGAATGTGGTTCATTATGACTATATTCGTACCTTCACCTCCAAACTCAATCTCTGGTTCACTTTGACCATCTATGGAGTCAGGACGGGGAAATCTACATTGGATAATTTGTCCCTATGTTTTTCCCATATCCAATTAGGTTTATGATTCTTCCTAAAAAGAATTGTTGGCGACTTCTTTTAATACAAAATAATTTTCAATAAAACCTTAACAATGGGGTAGTCAAATCTAATACGCGCTCACACCGCGTAGGCGAAATAAAAACACGCCTACAGCGAGGTTCAACACCTGAAGTAACTGCTGCAAGAAAAAGACGATGTCGCGCAGAGAATTTATCACAATTCACAAAGTGTGCTAAAGGGTAAGGAGTACCTGAGGAGCCTAAAGAGGAGGAAGCAGACGATGATGAACTCGATTTCCGTAAAGTGTCAGTGACAAAGTCCCGTAACAACACTGCGGGGCGCTTCTCACGCATACCCCGACCAAGATCCTCAACACCATCATTAGAATCCATAGAGGCTAAGTCCCTAGTAGTACACGGAGAAGGCTGACCCAAGTCAGTGTTAGGCGCGCCCAACACGGGCCGGTCCGCTAAATCAGGCCCAACAGCAGGGCTGGAAGGAGCTGGGCGGGGGACATCCAACGCGGGCTGATCTGCGAGCACAGGCCCAGCAGCAGCACTGGAAGAGGCTGGACCAGGTTCGGTGGGCACGCGCGCAGGAGTAGTGGACCCTAGGGACGGCCCAACAGGAGTAGCTGTAGCTTAGACCAAGTCCAAGGCATCCTCAACCACACATTGGGCTGGAGAAAAATCATTGGGGGTGGCCAAAGCAGAATCAGAAGATGTGTCACTACCCAAATCAAAAGGGAATTCATTTTCATGAAACTGAACATCGCGAGAGACAAAGTATTCCCCAGTTTCGAGATCATACATTTTCCAACCTTTCTTGCCATTCGGATAACCAACAAACACACACCGTCTACTTTGAGAAGCAAACTTATCCCCCTTAGCATGGTGATTATAAGCAAAATATAAACATCCAAACACTCGTATAGCATCAAAAGAGGGAGGGTGACCTGTAAGAGCCTCATAAGGAGTAATACCATTCAACACACCCGAAGGAGTCCGGTTAATCAAATAAACAACAGCCATAACACATTCACCCCCAAAACTAACAGGAAGATGAGCTTGAAACATGAGAGCTCGACTCACATTCAAAATATGTTGATGTTTACGCTCAACTCGCCCATTTTGTTGTGGAGTACCCACACAAGAAGTTTGAAATAAAATCCCATGAGTATCCATATATTCAGATAGACAGTTAAATTCAGTGCCATTGTCGGTGCGGATGATCTTAACAATAGAGTCAAATTGGCGATGAATCATAGCAAAGAAAGACATAAAAGCATGTTGAACCTCCTTTTTATTCCTCAATAAATACACCCACACAGCACGAGAAAAATCATCCACCAATGTCAGAAAATAAATAGCATCACAAGAGGAAGGTGTGTTATAAGGGCCCCAAAGATCACAATGGACAAGTTCAAAAATACGGGAAGCTTTATTATCACTAACGGGAAAACAATCACGAGTTTGTTTAGCCTGAGGACACACAATACAAGCTTTAGTCAATTTCTTCCTAGAAGTACTAGAACTAATAGCAGGAACTAACTTGACAACCCGATCAGACGGATGACCCAAGCGTCGATGCCACAACTCGAACTCAGATAAACCGGGGACTGTCACTGCCTGAACTGTAGGAATGCTACGGAAAAAATAGAGTCCATCACGCCGCTCACCTGCTCCAATCAGGGTCCCCGAACGTTGGTCCTGTATAGAACACAAAGAAGAAGTGAATTTTACGTGACAATTAGACTCATCAATCATTTGCGACACCGAAATTAAATTGCAATTAAGACGGGGAACATATAAAACATGATGGAGAGTAAGGCCCCGAGTGAGAGTCACACGACCCTCCATAGTAGCAACAGCACTAGAGCCATTAGGTAAGCCAACCGGACACGCATCAATCGAAGTAACATGAGTGAGGTTCGCTAGATCGCAAGAAACATGATGCGATGCTCCGGTATCAAGAATCCAGTGAGTAGAAAAACACATACCCGTCATGCGATCACCTTTGGTGGTTTCGGTATTAATTAAGTTCATCAATGCTTGCACTTGGGCCGGACTCAAATCAACAAGGGGAGGACCCACATCGTGGTGAGTGCTGCCACCATTCTCGGTGTGCACAGCGTGGGCCTTGACGACTCCACCCCGACCAGACGACGCAGCAGAAGGTGCTGCGGAAGAAGCGCTGCTAGGGGTCGGAGCAGCAGCCATGGCAGGGGCGAGGTGAGACAAGGCAGATTTGGCGCCACGACCAAATTTTTCCTCCCACCAGTCCGGTTTTCCATGGAGCTTAAAGCAGGTGGACACAACATGGCCCTTCCGTTTGCAGTGGCTGCACACAAGACGTGACCGATCGACACGATCCATGCGAGGTCGATCACGACCAGCCTGAACCGCGAAGGTGTGGACGTCTTCGCGGACTTCTTTCCCACGAGCAATAGCCCTCGAACGTTCCTCTTGCACAAGGGTTTGGTAGATGCGATCCATAGTCGCCGGAGGAGATTGAGACAGAAGATTACTACGGGCTGTGGCATACAAATCATCATCCAACCCAATAAGCAATTGGTGGAATTTCTCCTCTTCTCGGTCAACAACATATTTCTCGGCAACCCCACACGTGCACTGATTACACACGCAGCCATGGAGGGGTTTAAGACGATCAAGTTCGTCATAGAAACCCATCAAACGAGTATAATACTCTTCGATGGACATGTTACGTTGCTGCTTACAGTCAACAATGGATGCCCGGATTTGTTGGAGACGGGGACCGTTGGCGATAGAAAATCGCTTCTCCAAATAATCCCAAAGACGACGCGCCTCATCATGAAACGGAATTGAGGCAGCAAGTTTTGAATCAATACTCCGCAGAAACCAAGAAACGAGCATGGAATTTACGGTTTCCCAGTCAAGTAATTTCGTCTTTTCCGTGGGTTTGGTAATGGTTCCATCCACGAAAACGAATTTTCGACGAGCCTTGAGAGACAAAGTAATGGCTCTCGCCCAAGCCACATAATTGTCACCGGTAAGTAATACATGAGTAATTAAGTTTCCCGGTTGATCACCGGATCCAAGGTAGAAGCGAGAAAAGGGATGAAGTTTTTCGGCGTCCTCCGTGAGTAGCGAACCACGCTGGTGGTGCTACGAAGCAGACGACGGCTGACTGTAGGAGGGTAAAAAAAAGGGATATTATCTCAGAAAAACCCTGACTTATAGGCTTTTTTCCAATATAACCCTGACTTTGGCAGGCCTGTCTCCGATAACCCTGAACTTGATTTTTGTCATTAAACTGGTCGGAATTTGTCACGGCGTTAACTTGACCCTTACTTGGTTTGACTTTTGCTAAATTCATCCCTTTCTCTCTCTTGCTCTTCATCTCTTCTCTCTCTTGTTCTTCATCTCTTCTCAAGCATTCATCAATGGTTTCCACCAAATTCTCTCTCTTCAACTTAGGTAAATCTCTTTAATATTTAAAACCACCATCCTCCAGCCACTACTCCAAAACTAGAACAAAAAAAAAATCACAAAAATCGCAAATAATATCATTACCACATCAATAATCTCTTGGAAATAACATTACTCTTAACACTTCAGAAAAAAAATGCCCAACTTTAAAAAAATCTGAAAGCAAAGGAAAAAATCAGCAGCGGCAACGTCTCTTTTTATTTCAGTACCATCATTCGGAATATGGCCACTGAAAACAAATCAAAAAATTCCTAACTCCAAGATTCGATTTTTCTTTTTCTTTCATTTTCTTCAATTGAACATTCTTTTTGTTGTTGTCATTTATAGGCTGATAATTTGATGTCTACTACATGGTAAGGCGATAAAGCAAGAAAGAAAATCCAAATTATCATGCTCCCAACTTTGAGGAGACCCCATAATTTTCGAACAAGCAATCACAGACTAGTTCACAGCAAGTATTAACCACACCTCAATTTTAAGCATGTGTATCAACCTGATGGGAAATTACAGTGCCTAAATTTGGATTTTAAAACTTGTGTATCAACCTGATGGGAAATTGCAACGCATACTGTGGTATTCCATTATCTCTCCCCTCAAATTTTCCTCTTTCCTTTTTCCATTTTTTCAACAATAACCAATTTTAAATTCAGGAAGAAGATTTAGGCAGGGGATACGAGAAACTGGAAAAAATTCCAATTCATCAATCATAAAAAAAAGACTGAAATTAACATGAAAATTTGATCTTTGAAACTGGAAAAAAGAAAATACAAGAAGCAAACATGTTTGATGAGCATAGGCAGGGGATGCGAGAGAGAGGGGAGAAGTTTGGGGTTTTGATATTTGGTCTTCAACTGGGTGAATAATTAAGTGTTTTCTTGAATTTGATTTTGTGGCTTTTTGTTTTGTTTTGTTTTGTTATGTTTTGGATTAAAGTTTTAATCTGGAGAATTGATTGAGAAAAAAAAAATAAGAGAATGATGGGCTTGAGAAGAGATGAAGAACAAGAGAGAGAAAGAGATAAAGAACAAGAGAGAGAAAGAGATGTTTAGCAAAAGTCAAACTAAGTTAGGGTTTAGTTAACGCCGTGACTAATTCCGTCCAGTTTAATGACAAAAATCAAGTTCAGGGTTATCGGAGACAGGCCTGCCAAAGTCAGGGTTATATTGGAAAAAGGTATATAAGTCAGGGTTATCTGAGATAATATCCCTAAAAAAAACGAGGCTATGCATTTTGCTCCGATACCATGATAAATTATGGATAATGATTATGCTTGATATTTCATTTACTGTCAATCTATCATATACAAACTAATACTAAGTATGATAGGCCCTAAGCCCATTAAGGCTAATTACACACACACATACAAGAATAAATATTATGTATAACAAACTTATATGGCCCAATACTTATAGCCAGAACACCCCAAAGTACGGACCTAGGTGCACTCCGTACCATAAATGAGGTAGGTGACCAGAATTCTCACGGGCAACGGGAAATATTATTTTCTATTCCCCCCTTTTTATTTTCTTCTTTTTTACCCTAATTTTTTTACTTAAATCAAAAAAAGGCACGGAGAAGATACGGGCAACAGCACCGTCAACAACCACCACCAGCACACAGACAGCAGCGGCAACACCAGCAGCGCGTGTAGAGGAGAGAGAGCGAGAGCAGAGCAGCGACGTTGGTGGCTCACTTTAACGCCGATAGCAACATCGGCAGCACAACCGCAACCCCATTCGACCAAGACACTTCTGGCGAGGGCAGCAACGTCAATGAAAGAAGCAACCCAGAAGAAAGAGAGAGAGAGAGAGAGTCGCACATAAGAAAGAATGGGAAGGGTTTGGGGTTTTGGGAATTTGTTTCCTATTTAATTTGGTGAGTAATGAAATACATAGTTTTTAGCTCAATTGTATAGGTCTGAGATGAGTCAAGAAGGTAAGCTTGAGGTGAAGACACGAAGAGAGCAACTCTAGCATAAGATGAAGGAGACACGAAAACAAAGATGAAAAGGGAAGATGTGGCTTTCTTGCAATCAGACATGAGAAGTGGAGAGAGAAACTGAAAATGGGTAAAAAAGAAGAAAATAAGAAAAGGGGGAAAATGGAAAATAATAATAATAAATTAAGAATCTCCCGTTGCCGGTGAGAATTTCGGTTACCTACCTCATTTATGGTACGGAGTGCACCTAGGTCCATACTTTGGGGTGTTCTGGCTATAAGTCTTAGTTGGGGGTGTTTGGTGCACCTGAGCTATAGTTTAGGGTGTTGAGGCCAATTTTGCCTTTAATTTACACATAAAAAATAGATTAATTTTTATAAATGAGCTATGTTGATTAATATATTTTACATTTAAACAATTTCAGGGTCATGTAGGCAAATTAATCGAATGACAAGATAATAAATAAATCTACATTTGGTAAATTGGACAAAAGATAAAGGATATTTACAGCTAAAATTTTCATAAATTTTATTTCCAATAAACAAGTATTGTACTCCAATTTCTTAAGAAATTCCCTTCAAGTATCGTACAAGTAATTTTAATAGGAAAATTTTCAAAAAATTGTACAAGTACCTTTTATAATAAGAATTTTTCACAAAACTACTTTTTCGAAAATTTCTTCTAAAAAACTATCTCATATACGGAGTTACATATTTATTTCAGTATACTAACATTTGACAGCTAAATAAGGTTTGACCACCTATAACAGAGTCATTGCAAACTGTTTTTCTCTTCTCTTCTCTCATTCTCCACCTTTTTCCTCGTTGCCCTACCAATAACAATAACTGGAGCAGTCACCATTTAATGCTTAACATTAAGAGTAAATGTCAAATGGTAGTATATTGAAAGGATTTTGTTATATGTATAAGGTAGTTTTTGATTAAAAAAATTAAAAAATAGTTTTTTTGAAGAAAGTGTATGATAAAAGGTACTAATATATTTTATACTAATATACATACGGAGTATCCTTAGCTTATTATCCCAAAGTATCTCGAATACCTTCCTTTTGCATTTGTCTACATTTATTTGTAGGGCTGATTAACAGATCAGGTCAGGTCAGGTTCGGGTTCGAGTTGGCTATAAACGGGTTGGTACCCCTGGAACCTGAACCTGATCTGTTTGCTTAAATGGGTTCAAAATTGAAACCTGAACCTGATCCGTGGCAGATCAGGTCAACCCGGACCTTATCTGCCCCAACTTGATTTTTGGCCCTTTTTAACATTAAAAAAATCCAGACATTAATTGGTCATTTACCGTAAAGTTAGTAACCAAAATTTTAGATATGCAAAATCAGACATTAATAAATAACTAATCAGACATTTTAGTACCACCCACAAAGTGTTAAACACACACAAAAAGTCAAAAACAATATATTAAGTTCTAAGTTATTACAAACCAAAGTTTAGACCCAAAGGCCATTAATTAGCAATCCATTACAATAAACAGTAGCAAACACCCTCTAATTAGAGTATGGATGAAGAGAGTTCTGGATTTCCAACAACGGGGCTTGGAGATGGACTTGGAGATGGGCAGGGAGTATCATCAGCTTCTTCTACTTTTAAGTTCACACTAGTAGAATAAATGCTTATTGCTGCGGTCATTAAGTGGCCTATTGCGGCGGTTTTGACCGCGCAGCAATTAACGGCCCAAAGAATAGGTAATTAAAGCTGTTCTTTGCGGTTTTAAACCGCAGCAATATTACAACATATTGCTGCGGTTTCTGGTACAAACCGCAGCAATATTCTTTTTTTTTATTATAAAAATATAGCATATTGCTGCGGTTTCTGGGAAAAACCGCAGCAATATACTTTATTTTTATAATAAAAAAAAGAATATTGTTGCGGTTTTTCCCTGAAACCGCAGCAATATCTATTTTTTTATTATAAAAAATACAGTATATTGCTGCGGTTTTTGAAAAAAAAAAATTTATTTTATATTTACGTATGTTCCACCAACCTCCTCTTGCAAGAAGCAGAATGCAGCAAGCAGGATGCAGCAAGCAGAATATTTTCTGCATAAATTTCGGCAGAGCTCCGTTTGTAAATTGAATAAACCCATAATTGGGAATTAACCTGTACAATATTATATGCAACAACCATCCATCCATCATCCAAAATTCATCCAACATCCATCCATCATCCAAAATTCATCCAACAACCAACATATAATCCAAAATTCATCCAACAACCAACAACCAATATCCATCATCCTCTAAGAACCAATTTTCCTCCAACTTCCACGCACAATCCAAATTCCAAGTTCAACAAAAAATAAATACGATTCAATCCAACATAGATATCATGCGAATCCAACATATATATATATATATATATATATATATATATATATATATATATATATATATATATATATATATATATATATATATATATATATATATATATATATATATATATATATATATCATGAAATCCAAGTCAATACGATAATGTCGGTTGGTACAAGTTGCACTAAATTATATTCGTTGTAAGGATAAGAGAAACAAAGAAAAATAACATTAACTAACCTACGCAATGCAATTGTCAATAAAGTATCTTGCCCACTTATTTTTCACCTCATTGATTTGATCTTCCGTATAAGGATCGCGGGTAAAGGTACGAGCAACCTGAAAATAATTCACCAAAGTTAGCATTAAATAGTTAAATATATAAAATATGAAATGAATAATAAGTGAACAAAAACTTACTTCATCGAAATCCTCCGAGCCAGAATATAAAGTGAGTACGTCAAAAATGTTGCGCATGACAAAATAACCGCACTCCGTACCTCCTTGTTGTTGTGGGCACTTTATCAAAAGTTTTAAGAAAATGAGGAAATTTATCGTATAATGAGAATGACATATGCTTTTAATTGAATGAAATAAGTCTATAATACCTGAACACCCCTCCAAAGAAGCTTGTCCCGACGAACTTCGTTTCCGCTCATCCGAAACCTCCTAAAAACACTACATAAAACAAAATCAAATGATTTACAATTTATTTGCTTTATATTATAATTTAAATTCATTTAAAATATATCAAAACGATCAACTTACGCTATCATAGGCGGTCTAATCTTTAACTTCCGCTCCATGTGATAGCTAGCGGAATCGAAGACATAAATTATCCCGAGGTTGGGACGTATGACAAGGAGCATCCAATGACGGCTATTGCAAGATTGAATAATAATAATTACTTAAAAAATTCACATGTCATGCAACAATCAATATTTGTAAAACTATTAAGATAGAATATTACTCTTGAAAGATTGGCGTGAAGATGATACTAGCATCAGCAACGACGGATCCAGTCAAAGCACACTGAATGTAAGTCGTTACATTCTCCAATGCATGCACATCCGCGGTACTCTCCGGGCACATCCAACAAACTCGAACAGCAGCCCCAAATCCATCCAAGTCAGACTGTGTTGCCCTAAAAAAAATAGACAAATGTAAATTTTATGTGGAAAATACAACTATCATACAATCAAATGTAAAAAAAAATCATTACTTTGATTATTGTTACCTCATGTACACTTGGATAATAGAAATATTAAGCATCTCCCCTTTCAGGAACTGAGCAATATCCTCCTTGGTCAGATAAGCGGTGGCATCTTCTGAATAATGGAACAATGAGCTCGGCAAGGTTACAGCAACGGTATCATCGTCTGCGACGGTAAGGGCAAGTGTATCGGGTACATGATGGTTGTTTGCAGACAATTCACCAATTACTTTATTGTGGAACCAATCAATGAAAGACCTGTTATGCTCATTCATCAACACCCTCTCCCCTTTTGACGGGTATTTTTGGCGCAATTCACGCATATGTATATCTAAGTATGGATTAACTTCAGTAACATGGTGCAACACGAAAAGATGAGCTTTATTCAACTCACTCAATGAAGGCGAAATATGTCGCATTCCGACACCACCCTTGCCTTCTAACCTTCCCTCGTGTCTGGACTTTGGAAGACCTATCGTCACAGCCTTAGCAAAATGAGAAGAATAATATCCTCCAACCTCTTCGGCAATTGTTCCTTGAATAATACTCGCCTCTGGTCTTGCTGGGTTCCTCACTTTCTTTTTCAAAGAACCCATATCTCTCTCAAAAGGGTATGCCCATCATAAAAACACAGGGCCACACAGTTTAATATCTCTTACCAAATGAAGGACTAAGTGAACCATAATGTCAAAAAAAGAAGGTGGAAAATACATCTCAAATTGACAAAGTGTTATCACCACCTCATTTTGCAAAGCATCCAACTTATCAGGGTCAAGTACCTTGTTGCATATGGTATTGAAAAATGAACACAACCTCGTGATGGCAAGCCTGGCATGTTTTGGAAGAATCTCGCGTATTGCAATCGGCAAAAACACTTGCATCAACACATGACAGTCATGGGACTTCAACCCAATTAATTTCAGATCAGTCAAAGAAACAAGTCTTCTCATGTTAGATGAGTATCCAGTGGGAACCTTAATACCGTATAAACACTCACAGAACAATCGTTTCTCTTGCCTAGACAATGTATAACAAGCTGGAGGCAAATACGTTGTTGTTCCCTTTCCTTTCTTAGCTTTTTCCTTAACCTTTGGCCATAAATTAGGTCGAATCTTCAATTTCTCCATATCTCTGCGAACCTTAAAACCATCCTTAGTCTTTCCCGGCATATTCAACAGAGTACCAATAATTGCATCACAAACTTTTTTTCAATATGCATTACATCGAGACAATGTCTAACTGGTAAGTATTTCCAATAAGGAAGTCTCCAGAATATAGACTCTTTTTTCCAAATGACACCATCGTCTTTCGAAGGTTTAACCCCCTTACCAAATCTTGTGCCCATCCCCTTAACACGATTATAAACCTCTTTTCCGGTCAACGGTCTAGGAGCTGCATCATTTTCAACTAACCCGTTAAATGGTGCTTTTTTCTATCGATATGGATGAGAATTATGTAGAAATTGCCTATTAATGATATAGACATGTTTCCCACAATGTGGCAAATGTGTAGCCTCCATACCATTCTCACAAATGGGACATGCCTTTTTTCCTTTGACCTTATACCCCGACAAATTGCCATAAGCAGGATAATCATTTATAGTACAGAATAGCATAGCACGAAGCCTGAAATCTTCATTGGAATACGCATCAAACACCATAACACCTTCGTCCCACATCTTTTTGAGATCTTCGATGAGAGGTGCAAGATAGATGTCTATATCATTTCCCGGCTCTTAGGCCCAGAAATTAAGAGAGACAATGTAATATACTTCCGCTTCATGCACAACCATGGACGAAGATTGTATATCACTAAAAGAACAGGCCAAGTACTATGTTGACTACTCAAAGTACCGTAAGGGTTCATTCCGTCCGTACACAATGCAAGTCTCAAGTTCCTAGCTTCCTTACCAAATTCCCTATATCTGGAATCTATAGCCTTCCATTGAGGAGAATCTGCTGGATGCCTAAGCATCCCATCTTTCTTTCTTCGATCAGCATGCCATCTTAGGTTCTTTGCATCTTCTTTGATAGAAAAGAGCCTCCTAAACCTTGGCACAATTGGAAGATACCACAACACTTTCGCAAAAGGACCCGTATTGCCCGGCCTAGGGTCAACCCCATCCGGCAATTTATAGCGGGACTTACCACACCTCGGACATTCATAAAGGTACGCATACTCATTTCGATACAACACGCAATCATTCGGACATGCATCAATCCGCTCATATTCTAAACCCAAAGGACACATTAATTTTTTGGCATAGTAGGTGGATTTTGGTAATAAATTACCCTCAGGAAACATATCTTGTAAAGCTTCTAAGAGTTCGTGAAGCCTACATCGACCAAATTATGTTTCGCTTTGATGTTGAAAAGGGTTAAAACCCCACTCAATTGAGTGTATTTTGTACACCCTGGATAAAGGGGTTTCCCAGCAGCTTCAGACAAACTTTCAAACACTCGTGGCCGCTCATTAAAATGGTCACGGGCACCTTCCAACATCTCACCTAATCGATCATCACCAAACTCTTCATCCTCAGTGTCACTATTATCTCCGTGGTCATTTTCATTACCTACTACATCATCACCTTCAATCCTAACATGATCTTCAATCACAACTTCATTCTCAGCCCCAACATTCGACATATCAATCTCTAATGAGTTACTAGTGCCAAACATCAACAATAACCTTATAATGAATATATTTTCCCTTCTCACCATGTCATAACCAAATATAATACTTGATACGCTCAAGTTACACGTAGTATTTACGTAACTTTGGGTGCACTTTGCTAAGGGTTTGATTGTAATTGTTAACATTCGTGTTTTATTAAACTCTTAGCGGAAGTTCGGAGTTTTGCGAGATAATTTGTGTTAACGTCATGTATTCCGAGCTTCCAAGGTGAAGTGCATTTGAGCCGAGCAAAGCCCAAGCATCACCGCAAGTCGAAGCACCGCATGCCTAACAAGTATCGCAAGCCCAAGCCTCGCCCATCGCAGCAAGCAGCACCCAAGCCAGCCCAGCGCATCATCATCGCACGCCCAGTGCTCGCCCAGCATGCTCGCCCAGCGCTCGAAGCAAGGCTGCCCAGCAGCCCAGCAGCTCGCACCTCGCGAGCTAGGTCGCACCTCGCGACCTGCTTGCTCGCACCTCGCGACCTGCTTCGCACGGTGCGACCTGCCTTGCCCAGCCAAAAGTGCGGTAGGCAGAACACTCTTCGCACGGTGCGACCAGACTCGCACCTCGCGACCCCTAGGTCGGTCTAAATGTCGGCTGATTTTTGAGCTTTAGTATAAATACTAAAGTTGTTTTTGGACCTAGGGGGGCAGCAGCCACAAGGAGAGGGAGTCTCCAAAACTCCACTCCTCTCTTGTTGTCTTCTCTTTTAGTTTTTATTTTCTAGTTTAGTTTTTGTAGATTTCAATTATGGGATTGGCTTATGCTATGCCAATTGTAGCTTGAACCGTTCTTGAACGAGATTAATATGGAGCTTCAAGCATTATTGTGAGATCTTTCCTCTCTATTTAGTTCCTTTGATTATGGTTTAATTTCTATGCTTGCTTTCTATGATTTTTGCATGATTATGCTAGGAATGTTACTAGTTTGATTGTGTAATTAATCTAATGCTAGATTTAAGAATAGAATCGGATTGTTTTATTCTTTTATCGATTTATAGCAAACTAGGGAGTAACTCAGATGCTGATCATCTTGGTTATTTCTTAGGGAAATTGAATTAACTGTTGAATGTTTATCGCTTGTATGACGTTAGCAGGTCTGTTGGTTCTCTGTGTTTATTGCTGCTATTGGATTGAACTTAGACGCTATCGGACTAGATTATCCTTTGGTTAGGGTTTTATAGTCACGCTTATCGTGCTATTCAACTAGGAATAAGGAGAACACGAGATTAATTCTCGACAATAGATAATCATGGAAATAATTAGAGTGGAGGTTCAAGGATCGATAATGAATTGAAGTGGATGTTAATCGGATTCAAGATCTTCCCATATTGATTTCTCATTCTATTTATTTGCTAGTTAATTTTAGCTTGTTTGGGCGAGCGCGGATGTTGTCGTTGTGCACCGCACCCGGCCAAAGATAAAATTTCTCCTACTCTCTTCTACACTAAGGTAGTATAGTGGAAGTAGGGGTCGTATCCACAGGGAAACAGGGACGAGTTTATTATTTAGCGTGAATTAATACCTAGATGACTCTAAGGGTCGAGCAACCTAATAAAAAGGGGGGTTTTCAAAAGAGTTATAAACAAGCTAAAATTAACTAGCAAATAAATAGAATGAGAAATCAATATGGGAAGATCTTGAATCCGATTAACATCCACTTCAATTCATTATCGATCCTTGAACCTCCACTCTAATTATTTCCATGATTATCTATTGTCGAGAATTAATCTCGTGTTCTCCTTATTCCTAGTTGAATAGCACGATAAGCGTGACTATAAAACCCTAACCAAAGGATAATCTAGTCCGATAGCGTCTAAGTTCAATCCAATAGCAGCAATAAACACAAAGAACCAACAGACCTGCTAACGTCATACAAGCGATAAACATTCAACAGTTAATTCAATTTCCCTAAGAAATAACCAAGATGATCAGCATCTGAGTTACTCCCTAGTTTGCTATAAATCGATAAAAGAATAAAACAATCCGATTCTATTCTTAAATCTAGCATTAGATTAATTACACAATCAAACTAGTAACGTTCCTAGCATAATCATGCAAAAATCATAGAAAGCAAGCATAGAAATTAAACCATAATCAAAGGAACTAAATAGAGAGGAAAGATCTCACAATAATGCTTGAAGCTTCATATTAATCTCGTTCAAGAACGGTTCAAGCTACAATCGGCATAGCAATAGCCAATTCCATAATTGAAATCCCTAAAAACTAAACTAGAAAATAAAAACTAAAAAGAGAAGATAAGAAGAGAAGAATGGAGTGTTGGATATTCTCTCTCCTCAAGTGTGTGTCCCCCTAGGTCCAAAAATCAACTTTAGTATTTATAGTAAAGCTCAAAAATCAGTCGACAAATAGACCGACCTAGGGGTCGCGAGGTGCGAAACTGATCGCGAGTCGCGAAGAGCGTTCTTGCCTCCCGCGCACAATTTGGATGGGCACTGGTCGCGAGTCGCGACAGACCTCGCGAGTCGCGACGGCAGTATGCTCGCGAGGTGCGAGGAAGCTCGCGAGTCGCGAGCGCTGGGCGCTGGGCAGTGAGCGCTGGGCAGTGAGCGCTGGCTGAGCGTGCGGGTGTGCGGGCTGCTTGGCGATGGGCGCGGGCGGCTCGGCTGGCGAGCGTGCGGGTGTGCGGGCCGCTTGGCGATGGGCGCGGGCGTCGTGCTCGCTTGCGATGCTTCGAGCCCAGCTTGGCTAGCTTGTGGCTTGTGATGCTCGGCTCAAATGCATTTCACCTTGGAAGCTCGGAATGCATGACATTAACACAACTTATATCGCAAAACTCCGAACTTCCGCTAAGGATGATTTATATGCAAACCTTAACAATTACGAACAAATCCCTTAGCAATGTGCACCTAAAATACCACAAGAACATCGTATAACTTGAGCGTATCAAATACCCCCACACTTGAACTTTACTCGACCTCGAGTAAACTCAAAAAATGAGAAATACCAATTAAATCATCGCCCAAGCTATCGAAACCAACCTACACTCCCCATCAACTACATCATCATCATCACATCTTAACAAAATACGCTCAAAACCTAAACGTAAGGGATGATGATTCCCCCACACTTAGATTCAAGCTCACCTGAAATATACAAAGACGCGACAACAATAATAACCAGCAACGCCAACAAGTTTAACCAACAACACCAACAAGAATCAAAATGCCAGCTCACGACACACTGAACTATCAGCTCTCCCAAACCTCGAAAGATGACCTACTACTACAACAACTAACTTAAAATAGCAAGCCATGGAATCAAAGACAAAAAGGGATAAATTCCATGCTTATTCCCAAAAACAAACAATCAACCAAAAGAATGTGAAAGCCAAAATAAATAGATCTTCACAAAACAAAGGATGAAATAACCAACCCAATGGGCGCGGATGTGTCGTTGGGCACCGCACCCGGCCAAAGATAAAATTTCTCCTACTCTCTTTTACACTAAAGCAGTATAATGGAAGTAGGGGTCGTATCCACAGGGAAACAGGGACGAGTTTAGTACTTAGCGTGATTCGAAACCTAGATTAAGCTAAGGGCCGAGAAACCTAATAATAATTACAAAGGGGGGTTTCAAGTAGATTATAACTAAACTACAACTAACTAGCATATAAACAAAATGAGAAATCAATTATGGAAAGATCTTGAATCCGATTAACATCCACTTCAATTCATTATCGATCCTTGAACCTCCACTCTAATTATTTCCATAATTATCTATTGTTGAGAATTAATCTCGCGTTCTCCTTATTCTTAGTTGAATAGCACGATCAGCGTGACTATAAAACCCTAACTAAAGGATAACCTAGTACGATCGCGTCTAAGTTCAATCCAATAGCAGCAATAAACACAGAGAACCAACAGACCTGCTAACGTCATACAAGCGATAAACATTCAACAGTTAATTCAATTTCCCTAAGAAATAACCAAGATGATCAGCATCTGAGTTACTCCCTAGTTTGCTATAAATCGATAAAAGAATAAAACAATCCGATTCTATTCTTAAATCTAGCATTAGATTAATTACACAATCAAACTAGTAACATTCCTAGCATAATCATGCAAAAATCATAGAAAGCAAGCATAGAAATTAAACCATAATCAAAGGAACTAAATAGAGAGGAAAGATCTCACAATAATGCTTGAAGCTCCATATTAATCTCGTTCAAGAACGGTTCAAGCTACAATTGGCATAGCATAAGCCAATCCCATAATTGAAATCTACAAAAACTAAACTAGAAAATAAAAACTAAAAGAGAAGACAACAAGAGAGGAGTGGAGTTTTGGAGACTCCCTCTCCTTGTGGCCGCTGCCCCCTAGGTCCAAAAAACAACTTTAGTATTTATACTAAAGCTCAAAAATCAGCCGACATTTAGACCGACCTAGGGGTCGCGAGGTGCGAGTCTGGTCGCACCGTGCGAAGAGTGTTCTGCCTACCGCACTTTTGGCTGGGCAAGGCAGGTCGCACCGTGCGAAGCAGGTCGCGAGGTGCGAGCAAGCAGGTCGCGAGGTGCGAGCTGCTGGACTGCTGGGCAGCCTTGCTTCGAGCGCTGGGCGAGCATGCTGGGCGAGCACTGGGCGTGCGATGATGATGCGCTGGGCTGGCTTGGGTGCTGCTTGCTGCGATGGGCGAGGCTTGGGCTTGCGATGCTTGTTAGGCATGCGGTGCTTCGACTTGCGGTGATGCTTGGGCTTTGCTCGGCTCAAATGCACTTCACCTTGGAAGCTCGGAATACATGACGTTAACACAAATTATCTCGCAAAACTCCGAACTTCCGCTAAGAGTTAAATAAAACACGAATGTTAACAATTACAATCAAACCCTTAGCAAAGTGCACCCAAAGTTACGTAAATACTACGTGTAACTTGAGCGTATCAAATACCCCCACACTTGAACTTTACTCGACCTCGAGTAAACTCAAAATGAGGATTTCCAAATAAATCATCACCCAAGCTAACGACACCAACCTTCACTCCCCATCAACTACATCATCATCATCACATCTTAACAACATCCGCTCAAAACCTAAACGTAAGGGATAATGACTCCCCCACACTTAGATTCAAGCTCACCTGAAATATATAAAGATGTAACAACAACAATAACCAGCAAACGACAACCAAAATGTGAGCTCAAATCCTGAAGGATCTCAAAGGAGTTGAACTCTCTCAAACGCCACAATGAAAATGACAGCTCGCCTAAAACCTCAAAAGATAAACTAAAACTAATACTACAACAACTAATTTAAAATAGCAAGCCATGGAATGAAGATAAAAAAGGATAAATTCCATGCATACTCCCAAAAACAAACAATCAACCAAAAGAATGTGAAAGCCAAAACAAATCTTCACAAAATCAAGGATGAATTCACCAACCATACCCGAAAACGCTTTCCACCTTATGACACCATCTCCGGCAAATGAGTTTTCAAAGTGTATAATTCTCTCTTAATCTCTCATTTTGCCTAGGAGCCCTTTCGGGTTTTCATCCTAGCTTCACACATTTCTTTTTGGTTGCATCTCATGAGTTTTGAGAATTCGATCTTCGATTTACCCGATTTTCAAATTTCTCGCCCAGCATGCTCGCCCAGCGCTCGAAGCAAGGCTGCCCAGCAGCCCAGCAGCTCGCACCTCGCGAGCTAGGTCGCACCTCGCGAGCTAGGTCGCACCTCGCGACCTGCTTGCTCGCACCTCGCGACCTGCTTCGCACGGTGCGACCTGCCTTGCCCAGCCAAAAGTGCGGTAGGCAGAACACTCTTCGCACGGTGCGACCAGACTCGCACCTCGCGACCCCTAGGTCGGTCTAAATGTCGGCTGATTTTTGAGCTTTAGTATAAATACTAAAGTTGTTTTTGGACCTAGGGGGGGCAGCAGCCACAAGGAGAGGGAGTCTCCAAAACTCCACTCCTCTCTTGTTGTCTTCTCTTTTAGTTTTTATTTTCTAGTTTAGTTTTTGTAGATTTCAATTATGGGATTGGCTTATGCTATGCCAATTGTAGCTTGAACCGTTCTTGAACGAGATTAATATGGAGCTTCAAGCATTATTGTGAGATCTTTCCTCTCTATTTAGTTCCTTTGATTATGGTTTAATTTCTATGCTTGCTTTCTATGATTTTTGCATGATTATGCTAGGAATGTTACTAGTTTGATTGTGTAATTAATCTAATGCTAGATTTAAGAATAGAACCGGATTGTTTTATTCTTTTATCGATTTATAGCAAACTAGGGAGTAACTCAGATGCTGATCATCTTGGTTATTTCTTAGGGAAATTGAATTAACTGTTGAATGTTTATCGCTTGTATGACGTTAGGTGTCTCATTGGTTCTCTCGTGTTTATTGCTGCTATTGGATTGAACTTAGACGCGATCGTACTAGGTTATCCTTTAGTTAGGGTTTTATAGTCACGCTGATCGTGCTATTCAACTAAGAATAAGGAGAACGCGAGATTAATTCTCAACAATAGATAATTATGGAAATAATTAGAGTGGAGGTTCAAGGATCGATAATGAATTGAAGTGGATGTTAATCGGATTCAAGATCTTTCCATAATTGATTTCTCATTTTGTTTATATGCTAGTTAGTTGTAGTTTAGTTATAATCTACTTGAAACCCCCCTTTGTAATTATTATTAGGTTTCTCGGCCCTTAGCTTAATCTAGGTTTCGAATCACGCTAAGTACTAAACTCGTCCCTGTTTCCCTGTGGATACGACCCCTACTTCCATTATACTGCTTTAGTGTAAAAGAGAGTAGGAGAAATTTTATCTTTGGCCGGGTGCGGTGCCCAACGACACATCCGCGCCCGCCCAATACTCAGCCCTAAATCCTCGACGAATAATATGATCTCTTATTAACCTAATATCAGAAATCGTATTCACATTGTAGCAATCAACACATGGACAATAAATCTCATCCTCGCAAGTAAGTTGTTGATGCTCTACAGCACGTTTACAAAACTCATTCACACCTTGTACGAACTCCAACGTATTCCGTTTTCCATACATCCAACTTCGATCCATTTCTAAAAACCCCCACTCATACATACATACATAAAAAATTATTATCAATTACAAAATTCACATAAATATAACACAACAAGCTAATATTCAATGCATGCTTCCATTGGGTCCTTATCACTCCAACCTAACCCATCCTTAAACGTCCAATCCCACTAGTGAATGCATGTATCATCTTTGATTCTAAGTAAAATTCGGCAGCAATTTCCTTCAGTTCTCCAAGTACACGATGAAGATAATTGCTTATATTATATGCACCCGGAGAACAAATCAGGGAAATGATTAACCGTATTTCACTTAGAATCAAAGAATCAACACACATTCACTACCTAAGTGAGATGTGACGTTTAAGAACAGTCCCAAAACGGGGACTATTCAAGACTTACTCCTAATGAGTAAGTCTTGAACGGGTATCTAGGCATTATGATGTACATAAAAACAATCGCATTCAAGCGATTCCAAGTCATCACCAAACAACAATTACCAAACCATTCCTTAGATTTCCCTTCCCCTCCCATTGGTGAGTCTATCAATATGAAGGCATTGCAAAAACAATCGCATTATACATACAAACAATCGCATTTAAGCGATTTCAAGTCATCACCAAACAACAAATACCAAACCATGCCTTAGATTTCCCTTCCCCTTCCCATTGGTGAGTCTATCAATATGAAGGCATTGCAAAAATAATCCCATTATACATATCACTTCAAATAATTCACCAAACTTATGCAAAAACAATCCCGTATAACATTCTAGGGCATACAAAAACTTAAGCAAAATCATCACAAAATTAGTTTTTAATCCTTAAATCTTATAACTAATCATATATATACATTATATTGAGCATTTTTAACTACTATTTAGGCCAAATTTTTTATTAAAGCACTATTAAATATGAAAATTGAAAATTAATAAGAAATTATGAAAAACTAACCTTCTATGACAAGGGGAAGGTGGCGCTGGCGGTGAAGAATGGTAGTGCGGCTGTGAACGGAGTAGAGGAGAGGGGCGAAAACCCGTCAGTGGAAAAGAAGGGCGAAAACCCGTCGGTGGAGGAGAAAACCGCACCAAAGAGGGGCAAAAACCCTTCTCGCCGGAAAAACGCGAGTAATGTGACCCTTGTCGCCGGAAATTGTAAGAGAGTGAGAGAGTGAGAGAGTGTGAGAGTAGAGAGAGAGAGTGTGTGAGAGTAGAGAGCGAGAGTCGAGAGAAACAGTGAAGCAAAACAAAACAAACCTGTGTTTTTTTCCAGATCTGGCAAAGATATTGCTGCGGTTTCTGTCAGAAACTGCAGCAATACATTAAAATAATTTTTTTTTAAACATTACACTTTTTTCCTGATCTGGCACAGATATTGCTGCGGTTTCTGTCAGAAACCGCAGCAATACATTAAAATATTTTTTTAAAAAAATATTCCACTTTTTTCAAAAAAAATCCGTTGGAAATATATTGCTGCTGTTTTCTGTAGAAAACGCAGCAATATGGTTGGTCAAATGGTCAACTATTTGCAAAAAGTTTCCGTTGGAACCATATTGCTGCGGTTTTTTACAAAAACCGCAGCAATATGGTTATTTTATATTTTACCTTTTCTTTTGTCGTGATATATTGCTGCGTATGGGTAAAACCGCAGCAATAAGCATTTATTCTACTAGTGTCATTATGTGGTCACATAAGTCCTCCATTTGAGGTTCTAGTTTTGCTACAAAGCAAGTCAATAAAAGAATTAGTATAAAATTACTCAAAAACTTCGACACAAAGCATATAAAAAATAGCAAAACATATTCGAAAAATATAAACTTCGACATAATACATACCAAAAACAGCAAAACAAAGATAAAGAAGAAGAAATACCTGATAATGTTGCTTCACCTTGGAAGCTTTAACTGAAAATGGAGAAAAAAGGAAAAAAAACCCATTAAAATAACGATTATATAACAAAGACCAAGAAGAAGAAGGATAATAAAAGAAGAATAACGATTATATAGCAAAAGGATTGAGAAAATACCAAGGGAACTGGTTCCTACTTACTAGCGTAGGAATATTGAAGTGAAAAAGTGAAGAAACATGGTGAGAAATGAGAAGCTGCAGATATTATGAGGGAGACTGGAGAGAGAGTTAGCTGGTTAGGTTAGGTTAGGGTAATTAAATATCACCCTTGTTTTAGCTTATTTAGGTTGGACGTTTGGGCTTAGCCCAATACAAAAAAAAAATGGAACAAGTAAAGAGAGATGGAATTTGAAATATCACCCCTGTTTCATTAAACGGGTTTAGGTGGGTTATTTTCGGGTTTAAAAATCTGACCTGAACTTAACCCATTTAATTAAACGGTTTAATAAGGTCAACTTGTTTAATTAAACGGGTTGAAGATCTCTACCCAAACCCGCTTATTTTAGATCGGGTTCGGGTTCGGTAAACGGGTTGGGTCAGTTTTGCTCAGCCTTATCTATTTGAGTAAACTTTATTCTTCCAAAAAGTTTTTATAGGATCGTCTTATGGATAGACCATGCATCAAGTAGTTAAGTAGTTAGACAAAAGGTTACAACAATTATTAATCACCAATTTAAAAGGTAGTCTATAAACTATGGTTAAAAAAATACGCTAAAGTTATATATATATATATATAAAGTAGAGTCCAATAGCCAGCGCACGAGGTCGCGACATTTGGCGTCCTTATTAGATGCCATTTGTCGCGCTTATTGTCATTATTTTTCAAAATAAATAGAGTTTCAGATTGATAAAAATACACATATAGAGTTTAGGATAAGAAGAAATAGAGTTTAGTTTACAATGAAATACTCAAGTATAGAAACTGGCCAATACATGAAAAAACTTTTTCGGGCTTCGTTTTCTCTCGGCGTAGGATAAGACCCTCTCTTATCTTGCACTTGGCACCATGGCAGGGAAATCAAAAGCTCGGAAAAATTCTCAAAAATCTCGATCAGATGTTTCGGTGCAAAAACCTAAAGGCCCTATGTCGATTCTTAGGCGAAAAAGACGAAATCTATGGACACAATCCTTGGAATTCCAGCAATGGAGGTTGATTCGGGTGAGGAATCATTGGAAGAGGAAGGTGAAATTCTCTCTCCTAAAGCTTCAATTGCTGCATTGGAAGCTCAAAAGGAAGATCATCGAACCTTTTCTTCTTGGTTATCGGTGATGAAATCCGACAATTCTTCAATTACGAATAATCAGGTACCTACAATTCCAATTCTTCAATCTGATGTTGTTAATGGTGATATGAATGATGATGTTGTGAAAATAGAAATGGATGACTTTCAAGATGAGGTTGATTATTGGAATTCAGCCATAGTTTGTTCCGTTAGGTGCTAACTCTCCTCTTTCGGTAATTGAGGGATTTTTTAGACGTATTTAATTTGGAAGGATTTGGGGGTTGATAAAGTAGCTGTCATTGATCATGGGGTGTATATTGTGAGAGTTCTTACAATGGAAAATAAAGATAAGAATTTACAGGATCATAGACCCACATTTGATAAGAAACCTGTAATTTACAAGGCTTGGCATAAGGATATTGTGAATTTTAAAGATGAAATTCATGTAGTTCCAATATGGATTCAATTGAAGAATCTTGATCTAAAATTTTGGGCTAACAAATGCTTGAGTAAGATTGTTGGTTCTGTAGGACAATTTATTCAAGCTGATCATGCAACTCTTAATAGAGATAAACTGCAATTTACTCGTGTGCAAATTGAGGTGGCTTTGTCACAAGAGCTCCTTGATCAGGTTAAATTTCATGATGAAAATGGGCAATTGAAGGTCATTAACATAGGGTATAAATGGAGGCCTATAATATGTGAGCATTGTAAACTGTTGGGGCACCTGTCAAGTGAATGTAAGAAAAAGAAGGGGTCCAAGACTTAGGTGGTGAAGGCACCAAGTAAAGGTGTAGTTTCTTCTGAGGTCCCAAAGGAAGGTTTCACTCCAGTTGTGAGGCATGTTCAGGTCAGGAAGGTTATTGACTACAACTCATGGAATATTATATTTCTAAGCCGAAACTGCATGACTAATACGCAAAAATGGAAAACCATACGACGGAATAAAACTTGCGCTCCAGGACGAAACATGCATTTGACAGGGCACGCGCTCCACGATGCATGATGGTTTTTGTTATTTTTATTTCTTTTTAAAATCTTTATTTATCCGAAAAAGGGGTTCAAAATTTAGTGTCTACAGCTGGGTGCCTCATAAAGCTGGACCTTCAAAAGGCCTATGACACTGTGGATTGGGACTTTGTAGAAGAAATGTTGGTATGTCATCAATCTCCTAGTCACTTTATAAAGTTAATCATGATTTGTGTCAGATCCCCCAGGTTTTCTTTGTCCATTAATGGATCTTTACATGTTTTTTTTAGGGAATGAGGGGCCTAAGATAGGGGGATCCAATTTCCCCCTGCTCTTTGTTTTGTGTGTTGAGTATTTGTCCAGAATACTAAGTGTTATGGGTGAAAGAGAGGGTTTCAAATTCCACCCTAGGTGTAGAGACACACAATTAACCCACCTGTGTTTTGCTGATGATATCATCTTGTGTTGCAAAGGTGACTATAAATCTATCTTTTTAATGATGCAAGGGTTTAGACTTTTCTCTGACACCACTGGCTTGCAAATAAGCCCCGCTAAAACTGTTGTGTACTGCCCTGGTATAGCTAACTCAGAGATCCAAAGGGTGCTTGATATGACTGGGTTTGCTAAAGGTTCTTTCCCCTTTAGATACTTGGGCATTCCTATATGTTCCTGGAAGATTTCAGTGGCAGATTGTGAGAAAATTGTGGAGAAAATATGTGCTAGGATCAAACTCGGGAGTTCTAGGAACATGTCTTTTGCAGGAAGACTCACCCTTGTGAATTCAGTGTTGATGACTCTGCAGACCTATTGGGCTCAAATCATGATCCTCCCAAAAGGTGTGTTCACCCAAATTAATAACATTTGTAGACATTTTTTTATGGAAGGGCAATGCTGACTATGGGTGTCCTGGTAAAGTGGCTTGGAATTCTGTTTGTAAGCCTAAAAAAGCGGGTGGTCTTGGCATTATTAATAGCAAAATTTGGAGCACTGCTGCCATGGGGAAGTATGTTTGGATGATTGCTAGTAAAAAAGATAAGTAGTGGGTCAGATGGATTCACTTAGTGTATCTTAAGGGAAGGAATTGGTGGGAATATAATCCTAAAAATGGGGATAGCTGGTATTGGAGGGCCATATGCCATGTCAAGGAGTCAATGAAGGCCTATTGTACAGAAGCTCAGCTTGGTAGTATGATGAAATACTCTATAAAACAAGCTTACAGCAACATCAATCCCAACAATAGGAGTGTGCACTGGACTAGAGCAGTTTGGTGCAGATTGGGTCAGCCCAAACATCGTTTTATAACCTGGTTGGCAGTGTGGGGTAGATTGAACACTAAGTAGAGGCTGATGCAAATGGGAATCACTTAGGACAATAATTGTATGCTTTTGTGGCATGGTTAAGGAGAGCCATAAACACTTATTTTTTTACTGTCATTTTAGCCTGAATTATATGAAGCAGGTGACTCACTGTATAGGTATGTAGAATAATTCAAAAGACCTTGCTGCCTTGATCAAATGGAGTTACAGAAGGAAAATGAGCAAATTCAGGAAAGAAGTTCACTACTCTATTATAATGTGTACAGTATATCACATATGGAAAGAAAGAAATAATGCCTTGTGGAATGATACTGTGAAGTGCATAGATACTGTTGTCAAAATCATACAAAAAGATGTACATATCAGAGTAAATAGTATTCTTCCTAGAAATATAAGTAGTGGGAATAAAACCTGGTTTACATCTCTCTTTGAGCAATTGTATTAGGCTGCATGTAGCCTGTTGTGTGTTCTTGGTAGTGGAGGCTTGTCTCCATGCCTTGAGTTAGCTCGTATCCTGTTTTTGATGCATATATACTTCTAATCTTGCCGATCAAAAAAGAATTACTTAAGTATAGTAAATCGATTATAAATATTGACATATATTTCAAAAATTAATAATTTTTGTACCATTAGAAGGTATTTTAAAAATACTTTAAAATAAGATCCATTTATAATATTTTTCAACTCTATATTAAAGTAATGTATATGAAGAAATACTTACTATAGTCACGTATTAAAGTAACCTACTGCAATTAGAATTAGGGATGTCATTTCAACTTAAAATTTTCTATAAATCCTATTGATGTTGGAACTAGAAGATCATGTATAAGAATTTTTCCTAAAAAAATGATGTATAAGGAAAAATATTTACTATAGTAACATATTAAAGTAACCTACTGCAATTAGAATTAAGGTTGTGTTTTCAACTCTAACTTTTCTATAAATCATGAGAAATTAAAAGTAACGTATTAAATTGATCTACAAAAACCCAAACCATAAACATAAAATAGAACATGGGACATTTCACTTTTACGAGATTGTCCAATTTTGGAATTCGCGGTTCTGCGCATAACTATTACTTATTCTCTTCTTTTTGTATTTTCTCTCTCTTCTATCCTTTGGGTCACCTCTTTTGCTCTCTTTCTCCTCTCTATTTTTTAGTCTATGTTTTTTCTATAAACCAAACAGTAAGATGTGCGAGAAATTTGAACATTTTTGCCTCTAGATAGAGTTGCTTTCCATTTTGTCTATTGTCTTTCTAATTGGACTATCATATTAGACTTTGCGCAAGAAAATGCAAGCAAGAAAGTTAAAGTATTACACCTATTAGATCTATAAATCGTATAAAATGAAGGAAAAAGAAACGATCCACACAAATAGATGTAAAAAGATTAGACATGACACAATTAGGCTGGAGTTCATTCAATCTGCCAAATCAAATGGTCATCAACATTTTCCTTCTTCTTCCATCAATAAAGAGTTAAATTTGACAATAATGCCTGTTTTGGGTGACATGGAGCTTACAGGAGAAGCAAAAAGAAAAATAAAGAAGTAGAACTCCAAATAATTCTTATCTTCATGTCTTAATTTTTTTGATATTTCTTTCTCATAGATTATTAGGTTACTTTATGAGTCCAAATTAGATCATCAAGTAAGTTTATTATTACATATATATTTAACCCATCAAACTAAAAAATAATAGAATTTTTTCACTTTTTAAATTATAAATATCTATTTCTTATTGAGAACCAATTGATAAAATAAATAATATAAAATTTTAAAATAGTTGCACCACTTTCACTATAATGCTTGCCATAAAAAATCCGATCATTAATATCATCGATTTGGTTGAATAATGTAGGTTTTTCTAAATCTTTGTCTATTCATGATGGTTTATTCGTAAACTTCTAAACTTTTGATAATTGAGGATGTTTAGAAGTATGTAATATGTGTTGTGTGTAGGTAAATATATAATAAGTTTATAAGAATGATTTGAACAATTGTAAAACCGTTCCAATTTAGGCCCCATAAGGGTTATGGTCATTTTATAAAATAGGAAAAATTGTTTTAAATAAGTCAACATTTGCGGTCTTCCCATTTAAGTCTACCTTTGATTATCCCGATTGAGTTAGGCTTGTATGCTCTGTTTTCTTGTATTGAGTTTTAACCTTGTTTGTGACTTGTTTAATAGGTTACTTATGATACGTGTTACAATGTCCCACCCCCACCCGCCCTTTGTTTTAGAAGAAGGGACATTGTAACACGTATCATAAGTAACCTACTAAACAAGTCACAAACAATGCTAAAACTCAATTAAGAAAACAGACATACAAGCCTAACTCAATCGAGATAATCAAAAGGCAGACTTAAAATGGGAAGACCGCGAAAGATTGACTTATTTAAAACAATTTTTCCTATAAAATAAGTTTAGCATGACCACTAATATAATCGAATATTATATTTAAGCCCATTAAGTGTTATAGAAATATTGATAAAAGGTTTAACTATTTAAGCCCCTAAATTATAGCATAATGGGACTAAATTATGATTTTGTTTGGTTTGGTGAATATTTAAGATTGATTAGATACATAGGGTTAAGTGATATATACGATTTCATTAATTAATAATGTGTTTGGCTTGTTTTTTAAACTAATGTTTTTTTTTTTTTTTAGATTAATACGTGGATAATAATTATGTGAACTTTTTTCAACTTTTTTTTATCATAATCTTTAATTCGTAGCAAAATTTATAATTATTACATATAAGGTATATTGTAAAAAAAACGTATTTTATTTCATAACAAAAGCAAAAACTTTAAGAATAAAAAAAATACTAAATATTAAATATTGAAAAAAAAATGATAAGTCTCTAAAACATAAAAAAAAAAAAAAAAATTGAACTTCTCGGTCGCACTTGCATTGTTCACACTGCACTTTATTCCAATTGTTGGCAAAAGAATAGTAATAACGATTCTCCCAGTTGCTGAACTTAGTAGTATGTATTTCTTGTGTTTTGCAAAAAATTGGTGGCTTGGTTACCAATTTCAACCTACTTCTTATCCATATCGTGTTCATCATCCTTCTAAATCATCCTTCTAAATCTCCACCTAAATCTTATGATACTCTCCATACCAACTTCATTTATCAGAGCAATAAGCATTAATGCACCCTTATCTTTAAGCTTTTCTTCTTTATATCAAGGCCAGTAGATAAATTGCAATCTTGAGTCATATGTTCGATGCCTTTTGTATTTGTGGCAATCCACATTGCCAATGACCACGTGTAAATATTGTAACCTATAAACATTGATTTAAAAATAAATTAGGTAAAACAATATACAAATCAATAAAATCATAATATAAATATTATATACATTTATAGATAATGTTAACCATATTAAATTGTACTTACACGTAAAACTGACTCTGGATTATTGCACTCTAGACACCGTTCAAAAAATTCTCTAGCTCTAACATCGAGTCGCCATATGTGATCGAGCATGGCCTATATGGAAACTCGTTTTAAGACACTTTCTTCATTAGAAAAATTGTTAAGTGTCTTGCAACTAAGGAAAAATTGTGAAAAAAAAATGTTAAAATCATTAAAGAAGCACAACCAAGTAGTTTATACTAAAATCACAAACAATTGATACCTTAATTTGCAATTAAATAAATAGAATGGAGCTTGAGAGGCAACTCGTGCAAGGATCTCTATCATTATTGCGTTTGGAAGACGGTTCAATAACAATTCATACCTTAATTTGCAATTAAATAAATAGAATGGAGCTTGAGAGGCGACTCGTGCAAGGATCTCTATCATTATCTCGTTAGGAAGACAGTTCAATAACGTTGGTTTTGCGATAGTTTGTCTCTTCATGGTTTGGAATAAGCGTTTCTTTTCAATATTATTGAACTCGAGAGAAATAAAAGTTGTGTGAGAAATGTAAAAAAAATTCAGCCAACACAATTGCCTATATATAAAGATCTCAAGAAAATATTCGGCCAACTAAAATGTTTTCAAAATTCAAAAGTATATTATATTTTAAAAAATTCGGTCCATAATTAATGTCGGTCAAAATGAAATTAATTCTATAAGGCACTGATTCATATTTTGACTAATTGCGATTTATTGGTTGGATATTGCCTTTATGGGAATATGTAGTATCATTTTAAGTTAAGTTAGGAGTGTATAATATTGAGTAAATATCTAGATTTGGTTATACTACTTGCCTTAATGAAACCTAGAATCACGAAAATTGTGATATACATTGGCCGAAATTTTTTATAGAAATTTATACGTGTAAAATAATCGATTAAATTACTATTATTATTTTTCATATATTAAAAACATATAGAGCATAGTAAATTTTCGACGAACTGTTTATTTTTTCATTGGCCGTATATTTTGTTAATTGTAGTTTAATATTAAATTGAGATCCTAATATGTAGAATCATTTTAAATTGGAACATTAATTGGCCGACAAATTGGATAAATAATTAAGTAATTATAGAGTTTACAAAATGCAGTTTTAAATAATAAAATACATTGAATATAAATGCTTGGCTGCATTAACATTGAGAATATTCGCTGCGTGACCTACATATAAATAGATTAATTTCATTAAACATGTTTTTAAATTATAATGACATAAAAATATGAATATTTACATATAATATAAATGCATACTTGAAAAAATTAGCACATTCTTCATCCCAATGTACATATGTGATATCTTCATCCTTATGTCCTATTAACTCAGAATTGCCAGCATCATGACTTAAAATGAAAACATACGACCTGTTTGCCCGGGACATTAAAGTGAAATGAACAAATTTCCTGCCTTCATTCAAATTTTAATATCAGAGAAAACATAATAGTTAAGTAATTCTATATGACAATCTAAATTTATTATAATCAGTAAATCTTAATAAATGATAAATAATTCAGGAAAAATTGTTTTAAATAAGTCAATTTTTGCTCGGTCTTTCCGTTTGAAGTCTACCTTTTGATTATCCCTGAATGAGTTAGGCTTGTATATACATTTTTTTCTATTGAGTTTTTAACCTAGTTTGTGACTTGTTTAGTAGGTTCTTTATGATACGTGTTCTGATAATGTCCCTTCTTCTAAAACAGGGCGAGGGTGGGGTGGGACATTGTAACACGTATCATAAGAACCTACTAAACAGGTCACAAACAGGTTAAAACTTAAAGAGAAAGCAGACATATGCTCCTAATTCAATCGGGGATAATAAAAGTAGGACTTAAAATGGGAAGACCGCGCAAAGGTTAACTTATTTAAAATAATTTTTCCAATAATTTATTAATTGAATACACACCTGAACCAATTCCTTAATCAATTCGAATATAGTAGTGTGGAATATTACTTCTATTTGTTTATCTTGTAGTAATATATTCACTCTTTCGGTGTTGTCTTCAATAGTCACCATAAAAGATAGGAAAAATTGTCGAGAATAAGTTAACCGCACCTTTGGTGTCTGCTCAAAATAAGTTAACTCTTTAATTAATTCAAAATAAGTAAAGCTTGTGAAGGTACCTTCCCAAATTGGGTGTTGACCGGTTGGTAACCTATTTAATAGGTTAATAATGACACATGTTGCATCATAATTGGTTTTTTTTAATAATTTTTTAAAATTTATTTCTCTCCTCCATCTTCAACACTCATCTCTTTCCTCCCTCATTCTGTATTTCACGGCATCTCCTTCCTCCACCAACTCTTTCTCTCTCCTCCCTCACCCCCACCCTTAGAAACCACCACCCCATCCACTAAATCCCCTCCCCTGCCACCTTCCATGGAACCTCCTTCCATAAAATTAGTAAGGAACAATCATCTTGAAACAATGAACTCTGTCCAATTCCAGAGCAAATCGAGGATTTTTCTTCAATTTCATCATCACTTCCTTATTTTGCGAGTTCTTACTCTCTTTTTCTTCACCAAATCAACTGATAAAGAATTCAAACTACGATGATGATCATCAACAACACTATTAGATGAAGTTGTTCAAGATGACGATGATGAAGTTTTCTGTGGAGAGAGATTGACTAACTTCAAGCCATATGATTCAGCGCACTTGGCTTCGAAAGAGCTAAAATTTGACATTATCTTTTACAATCTAGGTTATAGAAATTGAACTGAGAGAGGAGAGAGAATTTGAAGATTTGTTTTTTTTTTTCGGTTTGGGGATTGTTTTGGTGGAGAGATGGTGGTGGTAAAGTTTGTTTGAGTTTAATGAACATGGGTTGATGATGGAGGAATGGTCGGCGAGGGTGGGGTGGGTGATGATGGCTTCTATGGTAGCATTGTAGGCGTTGGCGTGGTGTGTATGGTGGACGTCGAGGCAGTGGTGATGGTGGTGTAGTAATGGTTGTGAGAGAAAGAAAAAGTAGGTGAGGTTGGGGTTGATGGAGGTTGAGGGTTTTTACAAGTAGTGGTGACCTGTTATTTAGGTAGCAGGTTATTTGACTCAATTAAAGTATATACCCTCACAAGCTTTACTTATTTTAAGTTAATTCAAATGTTAACTTATTTTGAGAAGACCTGTCAAAGGTTGGCTTATTCTTGTTAATTTTTCCTAAAAGATAAATTATATCTATGAAACAACTTGAAACTTTGTGTGTCGATGTCGACTATAGTCGCAATAACCCTACATATTTGTTTCTAAAAAACATTGAAAGAAGAAAGGTAATCATGTTTGTGTTCTTAACTCAAATCAAAGATACTAATACATGTAATAAACAAAATATAAATCAAAAGTAGGATTGAACATACATGTTTTGTATTTAAATAATGAGATATTTTCATTCGCTTTGCATTTGAAATGTTCAGAACTTTTAGAATTGGTAATGGACACGTGTTTATGAAATTCATCTTATCTTTTAGAAAACGATCATCCTTAAACCTAAGTGTCAAACATGATAAGAAAACTATATGTGCGAAATTGTATAAAATTGAATGTTTATTTAAATGTAAGAAATAAGGGAGTTCTAAATAAAACTAATTATTACCAATTAATCAATTCAGAAGCTTTCTTCGTTCGAGGTCGTATGTAGATTATTGAATAACTCGTAAAAGTAAAAAAAAAACCTTTTGCAATAATATACTTAGTATACATAATGACATTGAAATAGTACAGTATTTAGAGGGGCCATACTGGATTTCAACATTGAACTAACTAAAGAAGATATTAACTAAAAGTAAATATGATATAATTATTCATATTACATCCGTCGTTTTCGATAGATAATCACATGCTAGAATACACAATGGTTCATCAATTAATTCACTTTGTTGGATAATTTCTTAACTTAAAGTCAATCTAACTGCAGTACAACTACATATAAAAAATGAAACGAATATTATAAAAAGCGTTTCTAATAGGTTATCAAAATAAAGTTAAATATTTAATAAATGTACAATTTAAAGAATAGAGTACCTTTTATCCAGAATAAATAACTCTTGTGTACAATTGTTTGTAAGCTTTGTTGTTTGATATATAATGATTCCAAGAACATCTAATTTGTTCACGAAATAGTTATATAACTATCATATATGAACGCACATAATCTAATACAAAATAAAATAAAAATAGTATTTCAAACTAACCTACTAATCCAGGCAAGTAATTTGGAGCTTCTTCAGAGATTGAATTTAAACTTAAAAGTTTGATTTGCGATGACAAATCCATTGCAGATTGAATTGTATGCCTCATAGTTTTCTAATTAGGCTTAATAATTTGAGTGCTTGAGAAGTGTAGGTAAAAAAAATAGGTCACAAAATGAGTTTATATACAAATTTTAGATGACATATGAAATATATACTAAAAATATATTATATCTAAATACATGCTAAATGATATCAAATTAGTATTGCAATGAATATATTTAAGATTTTGAATATTCAATATGAGATATTTCGAACCAAAAATAAGGCATAAAAATGGTAATAACAATTTTTTTCATTAATTGTAAATAAACTAAAAAACGAAGTTTTTTTATGTCTGCATAAGTCCATTCTTAATAAAAACATCAATGTTATGATGGAAATTTTTCGAAACTTAAATAAACTACACTTTAAAATGTTGATAAAACTTTATAAAAAATTAAATAGCATAACATTTAATAGTTCAAATTCATAGAAATCGAAATTAAGAACTCTATGCGTAGTCATCACTTGCTATATAACTGTGCAGCACCTTGTTTTTAAGCCGAAGAACATCCCCTTCATTCAAATCGACATCTTCAAAGTAATCATCGCAAACTTTATAAGCTCTTGGCGGAGTGCATTGAAGGTCATATAATATCATTATTACAAAAATCAAAGTATGGCCGGAACCCATCTAGAGTCGTATAAACGTCTTCCACATGAGCCCATACCTCATTGAATTTATTAATATGATATGTAAACACATTAGATACATCATGGAAAAATAGATGACCTCCACGAAAAAGGGTTAAAACCATAGCATCAACATCAAGGAAATTCGAATTTTCCATCCTACGGGGCCATGCGTTTTTCATTATAGCTTTACCTCTTTTTTTGGAAGGGAAATGATATTTCGTCTGAGATAAATGGTGCTGCCATGAAAAAAAATTGTTTAGAGTAATATTTTCATATGGGGCATGGTAACTATTTATACTTGATATCGAAACAATTTTTTTTATTTTTATGAATATAATCCGAAAATATTGCTCCTATTAGAGACATTTATAGAAAAACTGTTAAATAAGATCATAGTAAATCATCACTATAAGGGTCGATTTGATTTAATAACATAAATAAAAAAATCATTGATTTACTAACAATTAAATTAGCAATAGTGGTCCTATTAGAAAGATTTTTCTTTTTAAATATAGTCATATATGATATGAATGTATGACAATTAAGATTGCCAAAATCAAACTACATTTTATTTTCAAAAAAAAATATAGTTATTAATACGTTTCTTATAAATAAATTAAGTAAGAAAGGCATTTCTTGAAGTATTTATACATTTCACTTTCTAATACTTAGCATGAGATTTCTTCAACGAATTTTATAAACTTTATAACTTTTTGTTATTTTCTACATAAATGTTATATCATTTCAAATTTTAAAATAATAAAACATGCATTAATTAAATGCTGACAAAATAATAAAGTCCTTTAAGTTATGTCGTTTTTTTCATCATTCAAATGGTAAAATCAGTAAGTAAATTTAATGCACACCAAATGATCATGACGTCAAAAAAATCATTTATATTAATAAAAAATATATTTAAATAATACAAATATTATTCTAAAACAAAGTTAAATGAAAAAAAATACCCATACTAAATTATTCATAAGTAATAGTCTTTTGTAAAACTTTATTAAAATACACCTTTGATGAAACGTAAATTACAAATAACTTAGTTATTTCTCTATTACATGAATTGAAAAAAAGAAATTAACTTCTCGATCACAACACAAGCTTCACATTTCAAGAAATCATGATCTTCCATAGAGGAATAATAGTCAATAACCTCCATGTTCTTCAATATCATTGTATGTTGTTCGTACATATCGCATGTTATGATTGGTTTTGAGTCCACAACTATAATGTTCTTAACCTATATACTCTCATGACATCTCTAAATATTTTCCTACATTCTATAACTCCTTTTTGACCAATTGCTCTATCATAATGTTGACCATCATTTTAAAATCCTTCTCTTTGCAATCTTTATCTTCACTTTGCATAGATATAGGTTGCCCAATATATAACTTGCATAAATGTATCCTTCCGAGCATGCCTTGTTCAACATCTTGAGTCCAATATGAAATTCATTCTTTGTAAAAATGTTAACCTAAAAGAGTTAGCAAACCAAAATTAACTAACAACTATTAAAAACTATTTTTCAATATTGATAATGAATATTTTTAAATAACAAATTCAGTAAAATTATCAAGCCAAACCTAAAAAGAGCTCGAGGATTGTTGTACTCTAAACACTTGGTAAAAAATATATTAGAATTATGACAATCACGCCATGCCCGATGGATTAATCCCTCTATTGATACACTTTGTATAACATTATTTTGAGAACCAATTTCATTGAATGTTTTGCAAATGTGAACAAAAAATAAAATACATTGATGGTTATATAAAATAAATTTATGATGTATATAAAAATTTTGTTGTATATGAAGGACCTAACCTCAATTTGCAACGAAATAAATCACATGGACTATCAATCGATAAACGTCGAATAATCTCGATAATTATTTCAGTTGGAAGAATTAGCAAAATTCGTGGGCTTCTTCTTGATGATGCCTTCATTGTTTTTTAACTGAGGATTTAGTATATTATTTCGGAATTAAATATGTCTTCTTTACGGTTCACTTATATAAACAAAGGATGAACATAATTGCCTAATTAACTCCTAAAATCATGTCTAACTTAGGTCATATGTATAATCAATGTAGAAGGCCGAATTTTTAGTAAATTTCCTAAATATTTAAGATTTTCGAATTATGTCTTATTTTCGATTTTCGGATTTCATAACCTTATTTAGTCCTAAAATCATGGCAATCACATAAATGAAACAAATCGGGTCACATAACCTTATTAAGTCCTAAAATCGTGGCCATCAAATGCTTTAAATCTTATAAAAACATGGTGATTATGTCTTATTTTTCGACCTCTTATTTGATATCTCTTAGTTTGATTCCAATGTTAAATATTATATAACCGCAAAATTACCGAATTGATAATTTTAATCTTAAATGGCGAATAACACTATTTCTTACAAAACCGTAAAACCGTTAAATTTACTAATTCATATTTTTAGTCTAATATTAAATAATTCGGCATAATCTAGTTATTATTCAACAAAATACATTAAACACTATTAAAAATCGGAACTAAATTAAACCAAAGTGGTATGTGACTTTAAAAATACTAATAAACAACATAATATATTATATTAATCATAACAAAAGATACAAATAAGATAATACATTGATAAACTCTAAAATACTAAACGATTAATAATTAAAAACACAAGACTAATACTAAGCACAACTTGAATAAATACAAACTATGAACTTAAATTTTTTTAAGGCTACAATACTCATAAATTTTGACACACCGTCTTCAAACATCACTTGTTCACTTCATCACGAAAATATTCAACAATACTCTTTGCTTCTTACGTAGCAAGTTCAATTTGATTATGAAAATATATAATTTGACCAATGTAACCCATGATTTCCTTACCTTCATCTTCTTCTAATTTTAGTAATTTGTTACATGCTAACCAAAATCTTCTCGTCAATAGTCGACCAAAACTCCAAAAATTCGAAAGTTCCCTCGTTAACTTCTTTGACATTCTTGGCAATTTTAGGATCCATTGAGAGAATTGCTTAGTTTTGGGAGTTATTGATTCTTAAGAAATGAGTTGATATAATGAGAAAACAAAAAGGATTTTGCCTCTTTTATAATATAGATGGCCGGTTTTGATTTAGGGCACAATTTAATGGCTTTAGGTGGTGGAAGTTGGTATTAAATTTATTAGGTCACATCAAATAGGATATATAAATTGGTAGGTTGGTTTGACCAACTTTTTCAATGATAGATCAATGCATTTAATTGGTAGGGAGATCCTTTAAATTATTTAGTCAAACTTCCTAAATTTCCTTATAAATGCAATAGTACAACAATTACAAAAAAAGCAAGTTATGTTGTTTTTATTATGTCACAACAAGGAATTCGAATAACCGATTATAGTACATTTCTATCAATGCATTTAATTGTCATTATAAATTTCATAGTTGACCTTTTATGTAAACAATAATTTATTAAATAAATATATTTAAAAAAATTGTGAAATATAATGGCCAATTGGCCTTCCAACTTAATATGGAAAAAAAAGACATAACTTGACAAATTCGCCTTCCAAATTAAAACGAAAGATGTAGTACTATTATTTCAATGACATTTAAATAACTCAATTTTTCGTAATTAAAATTAATACAATAATATTTAAAAAAACTAATACCAATCATTAACTAAATAACGCAACAAAACTCTTTTTGTAGGTGGTATAACATCTTCCTCGTTCATGTTGATTTCTTCAAATGGAATTCAACATAATTTATGAGCTCTTTGAGGCTTGCAATGAATAAAGTATAGTGCCATATATACTAGATCAATATAAATTCTAGAATCCTTGATTGTAGAAAAAACATACTTCAACATATACCAATTATCTGAACTCAAATATTCATCTATTGTGACATCCTTGCAAACTTTGTAGAATTTAATATGACCCGAACGGAACATTGTTAGTACCATACCTTCATGATCAAAATAATTTAAGTATTCCACTTTAGGATGCAAAATATTTAAATTTCTAGGTGAAGATGGTGTGTCAAATGAACCATATTCATTCTCCATTTCAAATAAATTTAAGGTGCACGGATATATGGGAAGGTGTTTATGGTTTATGAGTTGTGATTTGAATGACACGCGGTGAATTTGCTTAGTTGGACAATGTTTTAAGTGTCTAAACAGACACGTAGGATTCAATTTATTGGGAAGGGCAAAATGACTGTCAAATGGTCAGAGAAAGTATTTAGTTGACACGTAAGACAAATTTATCCAGCTTTATTAGTATATATAGATAGATATAGATATAGATAGCTATAAAATTACTATTAGTTGTTAAAATATATCCAATATTATGAGTTTCCTTCTTCTGTGTTAGGCATGAGGTTCTTTTGGAAAAAAAAGAAATTGTCTTATTACTTATCTATATTATTATCTAAAGCAAAATGATAAATCCTATGTGGCATGCTCACAATCACCAAGCAAATGTAGAGTTTCACAAAATAAAGTATCTCAAATCCGGTGTGCACGTGACATTTCAATATTTTTATTCTCGAAATTTTTTGTGTTATGTGAATAACCGTGATTTGCTTTAATTAGGGATGTAAATTTGGCAATTAATATCATTATCTCATATGAGATTTGACCGAAATCAAAGATGCCCATTTATATATGAAATGTGCAAATCAAGAATATCAGGTAATTAAATTACCTCCCTTGATTAAGCAAATCAATCAAATCAATCCTCCCAAAAATTGCCAAAATTATCAAATTCATATTTTAGGTAACTGTCAATCAGTACACTTATTACGTGATTGCAAAAAAAAAAAGCAATCTTTGCACTAATTAGTCAAGTAATTACGGTAAGTTTTTGATTTTAGAATCAATAGGATTGGTGATGCCTTTGTATAAATACAGGTTTTATGGTGTTCTTTTTAACCAAATACATCAATTTTTTTTTCCTGCATATCTTTCGTTCGACTCTTATATTTTATAATTCAACCCTTCAATTTCATTATCAAATTTCAACTCAATTGTGCTGTAACTTCATCCAACAATGCGCAGCAATTCAATCGATTAGAGTCAAAGAGCGGCGCTTTCGGTGAACAACTTCATCTTTTCAAGGCTAATCTCACAAGGTTGCTGGAATACATGAAGGGAAGGCACCGGCGGTGGGCTTTGTTGAGACAGCGACGTAAAATCAGCAAACCAGAGGAGTGAGAAAGATACCAAAATAATGAAGGAAAAATTAGAGAAAGAAATCGGGGTTTTAAATATGAAAACATTGAAACTTATTTTCAATTGCTTGGAAACCCATCAATCATGTGTAAAGTTCATGTTTTTCTTTAAAAAATGCTGCAGTAAATCTACCATTTATTCCGGTGCCATGCAAAAAAAAAAGAACCCAATCAATAATATCATTCATTACGCTTTGTATTTTATCAACAAAATTCTAAAAAGAATGGAAAGAAAAATAGGCATTTAACAACTAAACAAAACATGCATGTTAAATTAGATTGAAAAAATATCTATATAAACCACACAGTGACATACAAAAAATCATGAAGTTTTTGGGTCACTCTTCAAAATCTCTCGATTATCAATTGTCCAATTGATCCAAATCTCTCCAATATGACACAAAAAGACTGAATCTTAAGCCTAATTTCAATCAATCAAGCAAAACCAATTACAGATGAGATGCAAGAATATAGCTCCAACCCCTAGAAATTAAAGATAACTTTCACCAACTTTTCACATATTGGGCGATTGCACAAAGAGAAAGAAAGAAATTATAAGGTGCTGAAGATTTCAATTTATGGAGGAATCTCCATTAAAGCTTCACTAAAGCTTAGAAGTAAGGAGAGAGAAGAAATAATGTAATTTGGAAAGAGAAGATATTAAGAGGAAAGAGAAATATCCTTCTATAATACTCCTATTAGATGAATGAATTTTTTTTTTGCTAAATAAGTAATTCATTGATTCATTCAACATACATCCTAAACAAGCTCAAAGCGAAACAAACCAACTAGGTTGGACTCTTTGGCATAAGAGCATGTAAACAGTTCAGCTACAACAGCAATTTCCTGCTCTTAAAGCAGATTACAAACTAGTGAATCGCCTGTGATCTGCCCTAGAAGTTTTCTCTGGGATTACAATTGAAATTTCTAATATTAGTCTCATTTTTTATACTAATCACATTATTAGCAATAGTAGGAATACAATGAGACTAGAAACATCCATTTCTACATCTCCAAACATGATACACAACCGCAAAGCAATACCGCCAAAAGGACCTGTTTATGAAATTTGGTTTTTGCACTTCTTATTCATCTACATATCATGATGTGCAAGTCCAGGATGTTTGTTTGTATTCCCAGGCAACTTTTAATCTGCTTCAAACACTCAGTGCTGAACTTACATTTGAAGAAAAGATGTGAATGATTTTCAATTTCAGTCCCACAAATTAAGCATAAATCCGAATTGCGACCCATATTTGCTTCAATCTCTCGAGAATTTTGCAACTTACTTTGTATTGCAAGCCATAGAATGAATCTATGCTTAGGTGTACACAACTTATTCCATGCAATCTTGTCCCATGTAACCTTCTGCTGTGTTCCAACTATCTTATCATAGACAGCCTTGACTGAGTAATGAGTCATGTTACTCATTTCCTCTCTAGTGAAGTACATCTTCAATTTTTCTTTGACTTCGCAAACTTTCCTCCAATACCAGCTAGCATCTGCACCAAGTTTATAGCTCCACCAATCTACTCTCTTAATATACATTGAGTGAACCCATCTAATCCAAACATTATCCTGTTTGGAAGAAATGGCCCACATATATTTCCCCATACTAGCTATATTCCATTTGATGACATCTCCGAAGCCTAGTCCACCTGTTTTCTTCTCTTGACAAGCGTGCTCCCATGAGATATACCCAGGTTTGGAAGTGAAATGTTGCCCACTCCATAAAAAGGATCTGCGAGATGCTAATCACTTCTTTCAATACCTTCTTTGGTAGAATATATAATTGTGCCCAAGTATCTATGCAAACTAATAAGAATAGAATTTATTAGTTGCACTCTTGCCATATAGGAGAGATTCCCGGAGCTCTATACCCTAATTATGCTTGTCATTTTATCTATCAATACTTCACATTGCGCATCGGATATCTTTTTGGAGCATATTGGAACTCCAAGATATCTAAATGGTAGGAAGTTCCTTACAAACCCTGAAGCTTGTATGAGTCTTTGCACATCCACCTCTTTCATTCCACATGTATACATGGCAGATTTATATGTATTAGCTTTAAGTCCAGATATATTGGAAAAAAGCTTGAATGCACCTAACAACAAATAAGTAGATGCATATTCTCCTTTTGACAGAGAATTAAATCATCTCGCAAAACACATAGTGGGTCGAGTTTAAGTTCCTTGCATCTTAGATGGAACTTAAATTGATTTAATTCACTCATTCTATGCAGCACCCTAGATAGGTATTCCATGCATATAACAAAGAGTAGGGGAGATATGGGGTCACCCTGTCTTAACCCTATCTTAGCTTGGAAAAAACCTTTCGTAGCTCCATCACTAGTTGCCCGAAATTGAAAGGGAAGCCTAAATGATCCAAAGATTTCACCCAACAACTCCCAGTTGACAAGTATCATAAGCCTTTTGAAGATCGAGTCTTCAAAAGATAACTAGGTGATACTGATTTCCTCCCATAGTGCCTGACTATGTCTTGAATCACCATAATATTGTGCACAATATATCTCCCATGTACAAAGCCTCTCTGATTCTCTAGTATTAAATCGGGTAAGATTTGTCTCACCCTATTACATAATACCTTAGTGAGGCATTTGTAAATAGTGTTGCAAAGCATGAAATTGGTCCGTATTCGGGTCACATTCCGAGGGCATTTCACCTTTGGGATGAGTGTTATTGCGGTTGTATTAACTTCTTTCAGGAGTCTTCCACTCGCAATATGTCTTTTACAAGCATCTATGACATCTCGCTCCAACTATCTCCCATGCATCTTTGTAGAAGTGTGTGTGCCAAAGCCATCTCGACCGGGGATTCATTCCCGGGAATAGAAATCAAGGCATGCTTTATTTCATCAAATGTGTATGGAGCTTCTAGGATTGCTCTATGTGTATCATTCACCACTGGACCACCTTTGAATTATTTGAGGTAGCACATGTGATGTACTAGTTGTACTACCTAATAGTTTATTATAATAATCCAAAAAAGGCCTCTCGATACCTTTTCTAAATTATCCATCCACCTTCCCTCTTCATCATATATCTTCGTATATGTTGTTCGTAACCTCCTTGCTTTAATACTTTGATGAAAAAGGGCAGTATTTTAGATGAATGAATTAGAATTACAATGTATCGACAATGAGTGACAAATGCTCCCATTATCATTTTCTAGAATATCTATAAGTAATATGATGGACAGCTAGAAATAAGCTTTAAAAAGTCTATAGAGCCCATTGGCCATTAATAGAAAAGTGGACTTGACTTTAAAATCATAGTTAAAAGCATGGTATTTGTTAAGAGAAAAAAATAGTTATTGTTTTTGCATTTGAAGAGAGGAAAAAAAAGGATCCAAATTTGTGGACCTATAGGCAAGAATTGGGATGTTGTCAATTTTGAATTCTTTGTATATTTCTATTGTGAATGATGAATTTTTTTTTTGTATAATTATGTGGTTAGTTGTGGATTTTTTTGTATATTTGTGTTATAAGTAAGATAATTTGTAACTTCATAAATTTTTGTTTTGTTAATTATTTGGTTAGTTAAAGAAAACATGAAAAGTGAGATCTTCTAGGAAGTAGAAGAAGCCACGAAGGTGTGTTGTTTGGTGGGATATTTGTGTTATCGGGATTTTTTTTATGTCATAAGAAACAATCATGTGAGGTCAAAAGGAACCTTTGGGAAGGTGACGATTACTATTACGATGCTTGTAATTGTAATCAATAACTTATGTATGTCTTAAGTACAATTATATGTTCGGTTTTTATTAAATTTCATTAATAAATGATCAATTTGTGTCTCGCAATTTTTGTGATTTCAATTTTATTATGTATTTAAATTTATATTTTGAAATTATACTTCTTTATATGCTACATCCTAATTTACCCTAATTGTGATTAAGTAATACTCCCTCCGTTTCTTTTTAATCTACACACTTTCCTTTTTAGTTTGTTTCTTTTTAATCTACACATTGTTGCTTTTTCTATTTTTGGTAACATGTCACATCTACTTTCTCCTCTTTTTCCACCCATGTCATCCACTTTTTAATATTTTAACCCACTTTTTAGTTTCTCTCACTTTTCGGTTTCTCTCTCCACCTTTTCGGTTTCTCTCTCATACTTTTGTACTTCCTCCTTGGTTCTCCCCCAAAGTGAAGTGAGTAAATTAAAATGAAACGGAGGGAGTATATGACAACTCAAATTAAGCCTAAAACCAGCTTGGTCATATTTGCTAACCATATATAGATAAATACATTTTTATATAATAGAGATTATGTATTGCTACCAATCCCATATTTACTCCTAATATAATGGGTATTATTTTGTTTAGAATCTTAATAGTTGTAAATTTTCCTCAAATAACTTACATAAAAATGCAAAAAAATATTGTAATTATCGATTTTGTAAAGTCAATTAAAAATAATTTGTAGAAAATACAAACCTACGCACAATTTTGTAACAATAATTATCTATCAAATTAAAGGGACAACATTTTTATTTTAGCATATTAAAAACCGTAATTGGTGTTTTATAAAAGGAAGTTCGCAAGATATAGGTTAATATCTTCTTATAGTATCAATTGTGATTCCAATTTTTTTTAGGTATTTAAATTTATATTTCAAAATTATACTTCTTTATATGCTACATCCTAATTTACCCTAATTGTGATTAGGTAATATATGACAACTCAAATTAAGCCTAAAATCAGCTTGGTCATATTTGCTAACCATAAATAGATATATACTCCTATTATATAATAGATAATATATTTTGCTACCAATCCCAATAGTTGATAATTTTCCTCAAATAACATATAAATATACTTAGAGTCATTCTTTTCTAAATCATTCAATTGATTCATGCAATAGGCGATGAATAATAAAAATGATGATCCAAGATTAGCGAAAAGAAAACATGTGAAGAGGGGGAGGGGGTTCAAAACAACATGCGAGATCATATGGGTATGTATTCCTCTAACGGTTTAGTAAGCTTTAATATGTTAATATTTGTTATTCCACCTAATTTTGAATAAATACAATGCACCGAATTATTACATTACAAATTATCTACAAACAAATTACAATAACTAATTATTACATTAAACATTTAAGATTTACGTGGAATATCAAATATTAACATTAAAAGCTTATTATGCACGATTTAGTAGGACATTTAAAACATAATATATAAATAGTCAAATATATAAGTATGAGGATGCTCACCTTAAATCTTCACAAAACTTATGGCATTTCGTATAACATTAGAGTTGATTGCTTTTATTCATATTGCAATTCCACATGTAAAAATGACAAAAAAGAAGGAATTATTAATACAATGGAAATAGCTTTAAACTATAACTTATAATTATTGAAATTTACTTGCACATATAATAAACACGATATGTATATTTATTCTTTGTACACTTATTCCTTCTTATAAGCTTCTCTAAAATGATATATGTGTTCTCATAGTTTATAAATATATGATTTCTTAACGGACTCAATTAAAAGACAATGCGGGACTTTTTCGACAAGGAGAGAAGATCAATTAACAAGTCAACGCTCTCCTATGAGCGATATTTCAAAAGGTAATATTATTTTCTTATTTTTCTAATAGCAACTTCATTTTTCATTATATAACTAAATAAATATACAGTTGTGACAAACTTTGGAAAACAAGTGCAAGCAAATGTAAAAGCAGATATAACAATCATAAACACTAGGGGACTACTCAAAATGAGAATTACAGATTAGCGAGAGAAAATAGGAAGTATATATAACATCAAAAGCGTAACGAGAAATCAAAGAATATTACATGGTGTGTAGTCTTCATTGTTGTTATTATATTTGTATTTGAATATTTGATAAATTATAATAGAACTACTATTATTGAGAATAAATTATGCTACATCTAGCATGAGCTTTAATTTTTTGTTTTTAGATAATGTTAATACTCAACAAGAACTACATTTTCCTTCTCAAAGCTATCTAAGTTGCATTACTCAAAGAAGCCCTTTAGGCAACATCTCCAATAGTATTTTCATTGCCTAATGTTTTTGGTTCTTATTTATTTGTGTTGTAAATGTAATAACAATAACAAATAAATCGGTTGTATTTTATGTAAGCATGTATGATATTTCGGTTCATATTGTATCATCTAATTTTGACATCATACAATTATAAGTTAGTTGCCATACAAACTTTTTTCCCAAACTGAACTTTCTATTAGACCTTAAGTAATCTCCAACATTGAACATGAACTATGATTTTTCATATTACAAATTTGTTACATGTTTGGTTATGTGGGTTGTGTTAAGATTTTTATATAGTATGTTTAGGTGAAAAAAAAATCAATTAAACCTGTATATCACTATTTAAATTAATCCATAATAATACTAATTAACTACAAATTAAAAAAAAAATCAGTTGTACTTTATGTAAGTACTATAATATACATTATATATTTACATAGTAAGTTAATGAAGAAATTTACTTTTGAATAGGGAGAGTATATATTAAGTTCATGTAAATGGTATTCACGTATTGATGCTTGATCTAAGATATGACATAAGATAAGTATATATTTCGAAACAAATGATAACTTTAAGAATCATAGGTTCCTCAATCTAATTATGTACTTTAAGAATAATTTTAATGAACCACTTTCATTTTGTCAGCCATTTTATTATTCATATGGTTTCTAAGTAAAGGCTGCTTCTCCAGGTTTATTTTCGCCCGTTCGATTCCTAAATGATAATCATTACTATTAATTAGTTATAATTTAATTGATTCGGTTCGGTTGTTTTTGCCGAAGAGAAAAGCGCCCTAAGTCAAAGTCATAGAATAGTCATTTTTAAAAAGTTTTCACCTCTTTTCTACATATGACTTATATTCAAACTTGCGTTCTAAAAAACTTACCCGCAAAGAAACAATATTATCCTATGATCCAATCAAATAAAATCTTTCATAATATGACAAAAATATATCATGAATTGCATCCCAACTAATAACAATAATAACAATAGATACATTACACTTTAAATTAAGTACTCAGCCGACTGATATAATGAGTAATCAAACTATATGACATCAATCAATCACAATTGATCCAACTCAACAATTATAGAGGCTGCAACTGATTATTACATCATCAATCATCCACAAGTAAATCATCAATCCTCTAACAATTAAATCAGGATTTACCACGAATTAGTTGAGTTTATTGCTTCACTCTCTATGAAGAGGGAACATGTTTTGTTATGTGGGTTGAAATTAGATTTTAATAAATTATGTTTCGGTAAACAAAATCACAACAAACAACTAACAATGAAATCAGATTTGTATACATGCATACCCATAGGTATATAATAGATTCAATCAACCATTACTAAAAACACAAAATAAAATCATCAATTAACTAAAATCAAACCAGCAAATTATACAAATAAATGGAAAAGAAAGTGTGACCTTCGATTCTTCCATTTGAACACCATCCTCGAGGGTAGAAAATACCGTACCCAGTCTGCGCAGCCGTATTTGCCCGCAAAAAATATGTAAATAAATAAATAAAATCTGTTACTAAGTGTGTTTCTTCAACATTATCTTCATTTATTAGTAAATCTCTTATTAAACAAAAGAAAAATTAAGTATTTTCTAAATGATAACTACTACTCATGAAGCGATTAAAAAAATCTAAAATTATATTTGAATTTGTACAATATTTTTTTTATATTAAATAAAATCATAGATTTAATAATTTTATGTTATATTTTTTAAGTTATGAGCACAAATATTAGCACAAATGAATAATTATTTTGAAAAAGATAACTACATTTATGGCTCGATTAAAAAAACTCTAGTTATATTAGAATTTGTACAGTCAACATATATAACATAATATCATCGAACTTTACATTTTTAGATTATATGGTATAAGTTATTATCACAAACAAATTTCACAGTTCGATTATTTTTTATAAAATCATGTCTTTTTTATATGTTGTTGCATGCAACCGAAAAAAATCAGTAATACTCTTAGGATAAACTAAACATGCAATCTAAACTTTTGTTTTACAGGACAAATGGTATTTTCGTATAATTTCCGTTGAAAAAAATGGATAAATTTGCGAAAAGAAAATTTTAAAATTTACGGGATATTATTTTGTCATCCATTTAATAATTATTAAAGATCGTCCAAATTATAAGTTTTATATTATTATTTTTGTAAAATCCGTTACAACAAAATGCAAGAAAAAAAAGAACTTACCTAAAATCGATTCATATTCAACCAAACCATCTGAATTTTGTTGAAATCATGACATGGAACCCAATTTTTGATGTTATTTTGATGTACAGTTGCCATCCTTGATAAATAATGAACATGCAAAGTAAAATTTGGAAGGAAATAGTGACGAAAATGACAATTTGTAGAATTTTCGGTTGAAAAAATCCGAAATAGTTGTTAGTTTTTGAGATATAATGTTGAACTAGTTGTTGGCTCGGGCGATGCCCCTAATAATTTATCAATGTGAATTTGAAGTCTTGAATCAAACACTTGAGAAAAGTGAAAAAAAAAGTTATATGCATTGGATTGTGCATAGGAAGTGATCTTCCAGTTCCTATTAAATTTTCTACGTAGTAAATTATAATATGAATTATTCATCAATATAATCTCGCCTTCAAGAGAGTACATATATATATATATATTACTTATAAAAAATATAATACAAACTTTATTTAGATGTAGGTTAATATGTAAGAATACAACATATGCAATGAAATGGTGTAGTAGTGTTAATTACGGTGGTTATAAGAAATTGAAGAGCTTTTTTTAATATAAGATTGCTGAAAAGTAGGACACGCTATTTTTAACAATAGCTTAATGAGTATTAATATATACATTTGTATTTAATTGTCTTAAAAGTAGAAAATTATTTTGTCTTTAAATATATTATTTTTCCCATAAAGACCAATATGAGATAATAGTATAGTTGGTTAGTGCATTTGTGTCTCAAATGAGAGGTCATGGGTTTGAGTCTTATAACACACATTTTTATTGTTTTAGTGAGTATTAATATATACATTTGTATTTAATTGTCTTAAAAATAGAAAATTATCTTGTCTTTAAATATATTCTTTTTCCCATGATGACCAATATGAGATAATAGAGTAGTTGGTTAGTGCATTTGTATCTCAAATGAGAGGTCATGGGTTCGAGTCTTATAATACACATTTTTATTGTTTAATATTTCTCATTTAATTGTGTGAGGGAGGGGAGTATATGTGGCGGCGTAGCGTATTTTTCGCTTGGGTTTTAGATATATATATAGATGTGAAGATTATGATTTGTAAAGTTTTTTTTGAGGGACAGAATCATGGAGAAAAAATTGAGAGATGATAACAACGGCGGAATTTTTTTTTGTTGCACCGTTTTTAGAGATAGGTTTTGAGGGGAATTGAGAGAATTTATTGTAGTGGTTGGTAGTGGATTAAGGAAATAAAGAAGAAGAAGAGTTAATTTCTTCCTTAAAAACGGAGAAAGATGGGCTGGGCAAAAAACATTTGGGCCGAAATAAAACAAAGGGAATAAAGGCGTTTTGGAAAACCGGATTGTTTACGTCCTTGGGACAAATGGTTTTGGGCCGAAAAAAGGATTGTGTTATTATGTGTTTATATAAAATCAGCCCATATTTAGTTTAATAAATTTTAGGAGTCAATTAGTATATGTTTATATTATAACAATTTTTTTTTTTGGAAAACGAAGTAAGCCCAATTTTAATTTAATTACTTTGGCTATAGAATTAGAAATAATATATTACATCTCTATTAAATATGTCAAGCGATGTAGGACAGTAGAAAATATAAAAAAAGGGAAATATATATATATATATATATATATATATATATATATATATATATATATATAGGAATAAGTAGTAAAATTGCAATAACCTAAGTAATAGAAAAAATTAAAATGAAATGAATAACAACAGCCAATATAGCGTGCATAGTAATTTCCTAAATATTATGAAAATTTAATTTTTGAAAACAAATCATATTGCATCCACTAAACATAATGCACTATAAAATGTTTTCTATTGATTATTAAAGGGCATAATTTTGTGGTATTTTACAAATAAATTGTACATTACTTTATCTATAGAAATAATGTATTATATCTCTATTATGTATGTCAACAGATGTAGGACACCAAAAAATACAAAAAAGGAAACAATATCAATTAAGGAATAAGTAGTAAAAGTGCAATAACCAAAATAATAAAAATATTAAAATTGAAATGAATAACAATAATCAATATAGCGTAAATAGTCATTTCCTGAATATTATCAATTTTTAATTTTTTAAAAGAAATTATATTGAAGCCCCTTAACATAATGCACTATAAAATGTTTTCTATTGATTATTTAAGGCATTAATTTTTTGGGTCCTAATGATGGTGAAGCCGTAATCGAGGTTGCAAAATATATCCTTATAGATCCTGGGGTAGATCCAATTTCAGCAATTGCTAATAGCACATACCAAGACCTACAAGAGCATATTTAGGAAGCTAAATACTTCCAAGAAAGAGCTATTTTGACGCCAACAAATGAGATAGTGGAGATGGTCAATTATCATGTTCTATCTACCATTCCTGGAGAAGAGAAAGTGTATTTGAGTTCTAATACTATAAGCAAAGAAGAAGGCAATTTTGGAGTACATGAAATATACTCCACTGAGTTCCTCAATACAATAAGATGCTCAGGGCTCTCGAAGCATAACATACGATTAAAGGTTGGTGCACCAGTTATGCTTTTAAGGAATATCGATCAATCATCTAGATTATGTAATGGCATGAGGTTAGTCGTCAATCATTCATGCAATCGTATTTTTGAAGCTACTGTTATTTCCAGAAGCAATGTCGGAGAAAAAATATTTAGCCCAAGAATGACACTCACCCCGTCTGACTCCACCAAATTTCCTATTAGATTTCAGAGATGGCAGTTTCCTTTAATGGTTTGTTTTGCTATGACTATAAATAAAAGTCAAGGACAATTTCTCTCATGTAGGCCTGTATCTCCAGAGACCTGTTTTCAGCCATGGACAATTTTATGTTGCCGTTTCCTGAGTTACGAGCAAAAAAGGTCTCAAGATTCTTCCGTTTGATAAAGAACACGGTGTGCGTACAAGTACAACAAATGTCGTTTACAAGGAAATATTTGCAAACATATAAATTGATTTGGAAATTTATATTTGTAATTTGTGTTTTTCACCACTCTTACATTATGATTTTATGATTTTGTGTAATTTGTGTCATTGTTATTATGTGACTTCCTTTAAATGTGTAATAAAGCAATAAATATACTCGTGCATTATGCACGGGTCCTAAAACTAGTTTGTAACTAATTTGATTTTCTTAATATTTTCCTTTTTTATTTTGTGAAGAATATTGATTTATATTTCATTTCCGTTGTATAAGTCAAGGGTAAAAGTTTCCTTTTATGTGTACATTACTCCCCTATCACCAAATGTAATTATATCATTTGGAACTATTAAGGGTAAAACAGTCAACGGTAAAAGTTTCCACTAGAACTATCAAAGGTAAAAGTTATCATTAGTCAATCGGTTTGTAAAAAACCACCTTATTTGTTTGCGTATCACTTTGATTTGTAAAGTGTACACTTGAATGGTATCTTAGAAGAGGAAGAGTCATTAGATCTTCCGGGATTTGGGGTTACCCCTGTGAGGTTTCCTTGGTGAGTAAACTTGAATGGTCTGTAGGTGGTCAATGGTTTATACCACTTGTATTATTAGTTCTGTGTGATGAACTAAGTTTATATCTTGGCTTATCATGATGGTATCTTTTTGAGTGGTATTGATCAACTTGACAGCTCAGCTAGTTCAAACTTAATGGATGTGTAAGGATACGTTACTAGACTTGGTGGTTTAAATAGTGAGCTTGATGGTATAGTGACAGGACAATCCACTACCTTTGTGGTGGCTAAATTTATTTGAGCTTGATCGATTGATGAATTTATAACCTTTATGGTGGTTCAACTGGCAATTAAACTTGATAGATTCATGGATATCAGGTTGGGCAGTGATCATCCTTAATGTGTCTATACTCAGTTATGCAGAGGTTACATTTGATTGAGATCTTGAGATGGGATAGTCCAAAGATGGGACTTATAGACACATCGTTGCATACAATGAGATATTGTATGTGAGGTTGAGCTTGACCGTTCTTAATGTTTTCATATCCCAGCAGGCTTGGGTGGTCCTTGGAATGGACTTGATGGTTACACCGTTGTAATGCCTTGTGCATGATCTCACATGGTCGATATCATAGTCCTGTAAAAGGGATGGTCTACTTTGTTCAAACCTTATGGATCGTGAGAGTCTATAGCCTTTATGGTGGTTTGACAAGTAGAGCTTATGATACTCGGTGGCAACCGGTAGGGGTTGTGTTCAAGTCCATGGCCTTTATGGCTGATTCAATTTATTTAAACGTAATGGACTTGATGTTTCTATGGCCTTCGTGGCTGATTCAAATTTATTTGAACGTAATAGAATATCGTGGTTGAGTGTGAAGGGATGGCCTCCTTCAGTCGAATATCGTACTTGTAGACATTCTAGAGCGCTCACTGGAATCCAAGGGTGATGGCCAGGATTGTTGAACTATGTGTATGTTCACAATCATTTGAAAGACACGTGACTTGTCATAAAGGGAAGATGTCTTGTATGATCAACTGTGATGTATGTTGTTCAAGAGGCAATTCATGGACATCGCGGAGTTCCTCAAGCTCTGATGGTAAGATATATTTACCGGGTCCCTTCTCTCTCCTGCAAGTTCAATCCAGTGGACACTTGTAGGTGAGGGGACACCCCATCTCACTAACATGTTAGTTCAATCCTTGGACACTAACTTGTAAGTATCAAACTAATCCATTTACTGCTCATTTCTTGTTTCTCGTGCCTTCGCGTTTGTGAGGGATTGTTAGATGAACATTTCATCTCAAGTAGAACGTGAAGTCAAGAAGGCGAAGTTCGCTGCGCCAAGCGCATCCTGAATGCGTGAGACGCATTCCTGTGCGCCTAGTGCAACCTCGCTACGTGACGCGCGATTCCATGCGTCTAGCGCAGCATATGGAATTGCTTGATCTTCTGTCGAGAGCTTACCGCTATGCACGGTGTGAGCCGCGATTCGCGGTAGCCGCCGCGTCTCGTGGTGTTCGTTGTGTCTCGCGGTGGATCGCCGAGAGCATGTCCGCGACTCGCACCTATTTTCGGAACTCGCGGTTTTCGAGATTTCCGAAAGCCTTATTTTGTTATTTCTGGATTTATTTCGGGTTTGTTTTTCTTAACCCTCATATACTTCTTGGCCCTTTTTTCTCTCTCTGATGATTATTCATTAACCTAAAACACATGGCCAACCTTTCCTTTTAAGAATTGAGCAGTTCTTGAGAAACTCCAACCCTTGAGTTAGGGGTGTAGAATTCAAGGGTGTTGTGTGAACCTTGAGGGGCGTTCGTCATTGGAAGTCTGCACCAGTATGGTGGCGAAATCGCTTCTAAGGCAGTGGCTTTCTTACCACGGCACAACACTGTTCATATGAGAATCAATCAAGTTCAGCAAGTTCAGTTGTCAGATATCTACAGATAAGTTTATTCTAATATATTGTCTATCAATATTATTTATTCGATTGTTCTTCATATATATTTCAATCATACTAATAATTTCCAACAATATTAATGTAATAATGTATACATAAAAAATAAACAATATACGAAGTATACCAGAAAACGTTAGAGGTTGGAGTTAGCAATTAGTCTTGTCACGCTCGTCTTTAGATTAGTCGTTGCAATTGTCATTGGCCGTGTGCAGCTCAGCTACCGGCTGAGATGGAGGAGCAAGCTGATGGACTTTTACTAGTGTTCTAAGTTCTGAGAGGCGAACATGTGCAAGTAGTTGCCTCGTTTCGCAGCTGGGCTTGCAACGCTGGAGCTAGTGTGTGGTGTGTGGTCAGTGTTGTCTGGTGTCCTTTAGTGTCAAAGAGAGGGTTGTGTTGTATTGAAGATAAATGAGGATGGGGGTTGTCTTTGATGATGCAGGGACTAGTAAATTTAGGTGGTGTTATCAGGGATCATTAGTAATTTTGTTGTGGTACGCAGTTGGACCATACTCCTAATTAATAAACATAATAGAAATGTTGTTTCATAAAGGGAAAAAAACGTGTGTTTTTTAAACAAAATATAGCTTTCTATTAAACTCCATAAACCCTTGATTTTTTTTAAAAAAAAACTTTTGTAGGTATATATATGCAAGGGTATTGCTTATTCGTTTGCTCGGGTCTAGAGGTAACAATAACAATTAATCTTTTGCGTCCACCTAATCAGTTTTAATAATTCCTTTTTTTTATAGGAGTTATAATAATTTCTTAACTAGCCTTTTTTGCATGTTATGCGTACGTGTCACATTAATATTTTTTTCTCAATTAGTTATTCATCAGTGTTACAAAAAATTTGATTCGAATAGACATTTAGATAATTATTTTTACTTTTATTAATATGTTTTTCCAAAATTAATATTTCGTTGGTTTTTTTAGTTATTCATTTGTTCCTCTATTGAGATAAGGAAATATAAAGCAGAAGAAAGTTGTGCTCAAATAAAGTGGAATAATTTGGGTATCAGGTTTAATCGTTGAATATTAATAAAGTGGAAGAGTTTGATTTATATAATAGAGGTTTTAAAATATTATCAGTATAATTATTAATATGAAATTCAAGTTTTTATTTTTCTTTCTAATTGTGTCAATCAAGTTATATTGTCAATCAAGTTATATTGTCAATTTAATTTTTTATCAGAGTTTTTCACACTTATGTAAGAAGAGGAAATCATTTTCCTTAATTTAATATTAGATTGAAATTTCAAATTCAATTCCATTGTTAACTTGTTTAATATATATGGCAAGAAGAAAAAATTATTCAATTTACATGGCAATTTAAATTCATTAAGAGTATATCAGTCTTTTTGTAAGGGGACATCATCTTCCTTCCCCTTCACTTATATAATAGAGATAATGAAAAGTTCTCTCTATTGTGCAAGTCACGTGACTTTTTAAACCCAATAAAATCCAAGACATGGTCAATGCCGGAACCTTGGGTCAATGGTCGGAATCTGGCACAAGGTTTGTTCTCAAAAAAAATTATGTAAGGTTTGTTTTCGCTAAAAAAATTATATATAAGATGATTTCTCAAAAATTTCATATAAATAATAATAATAATAATAATAATAATAAATAATAAATAATAAATAATAAATAATAAATAATAAATAATAAATAATAATAATAAATAATAAATAATAATAATAATAAATAATATAATAAATAATAATAATAATAAATAATTAATAATAAATAATAAATAATAATAAATAAATAATAATAAATAATAATAAATTAATAATAATAAATAATAATAATATATAATAATAATATTAATAAAAAAAATAAAATAAAATAATAATAATAAATAAAAAATAAAAAATAATAATAATAATAAATATAAATAATAAATAATAATAATAATAATAAATAATAATAATAATAAATAATAAATACTAAATAATAAATAAAATATAATATAAAAAAAAATAAAATAAAATAAAAAAATAAAATAAAAAAATAAAAAATAAAAAAATAAAAAAATTATAAATTCATCGTTATTACAATTATAATATTATTATTAATAATAATAATAGTAATATTGAAAGCAAAGATAATAATTACAACATTAGATAAGACTAAACTTATTTTTGCTGAACTGAACTTATTTTTGCTGAACTGAACTTATTTTTACTTATTTTTGCTGAACTGAACTTATTTTTACTTATTTTTGCTGAAAATAAGTCCAAAAGAACAGGGCATAACCATCAAGCTTAGTTTGCTGCTTTAACGACCCATACAAAGTATTCCGCAAAAAGTTCTTTCAGGTCGTTGATCTCATGTATGGGGTATGGCTCAAGACTTGATGGAAAAGCCTAGAAATATATTAAATTAGTTAATATACTTTAGAATTCTATAAGTATAAATAACGAATTTTCAACATACATATACCTCATACAAATTCTTTGAATCATAGTAGAAGCGGATAATTAGAAACATGTATCTCATCACGAAATAGCCGCATTCCAGTCCTCCCGGTTGTTGAGCACACTACACCAAATTTAAGATATATATTAGAATCGGAAAAATATTCTAAATAGAATTATAAAGTATCAAATACAAAACCACAAGAGTTTTACCTGCATATATGTCCAAGACAATTTACTTCCCTTATTGGATCCTTCAAGGCGCATGTATTTTGTATATGCACTAAGTATAGAGATTTAGTAACAATTAATTACTATAAACATTTATAAATTATTTAAACTATCATAAAATGCATGTAAACTTATTAACATGTATAACAACTACGAATTTACGTATTCAGCAGTATCTTGATAGCTAAGGATCTATCTCTCTGGAGCGAATCAAATATATATACCGCTTTCTTAGATAGACAAATGACAAGAAGAATCCAATGATCCCTAAGGCATGAAGCAAAATGTGATGTTTATATATATATAACCACAAGTTCATAAAGATAAAACAAAGTAAAGATTAGTTTAACTAACATACTTTTCAATATACGGACATAGGATGTAACACATATATTGATTCGCTTTCATTGAACTTGCCATGTAGTTGATCACGACATCTAGTTGATTGCGTATCATGGTCGCTGAAATCATACTTGGACACATGAAACCAATATTATTATCTCCATGCTCCTCAGACTGCTCTGCCAAGTACCTAGTGTCCAAATACTTATAGTTAGGAGAAACAATAAAAATAAATATCAATGTTAATTAGTTTAGAGTTTGAGAAATCTCACATCATAAATACTTGAAAAATGGATACATTAATCCATGCTCCCGTGCGAAGTTGAAAAACATCTTGTCGCGAGAGAATGATCATCTGATCTCTATCAAAATCGAAGACAGCACCCTTCGTAACTTGCATATGAAAAGGCTCATCTGAGGGTTTGTTGCAAAATATTTGGTGCATCTCCTTGACAGTATCATCCATATCATCCAGTGCCAAGTCAATAAAAGGATCTACGTGCCTATGTGCAGACTCATCGGTGCAAGGATCACTACCAACTATTTTTTTTCTTCTTCTTCTTCTTCATCGCACCTTCTTTAGGTATATGTTCCTAATTCAATTCGACTTCTTTTTAATTCATATTATATATGTATATAGATTATTTCATATATAAATCAGGATTACTTAGTATAAAAAATAAAGATTACTTAGTATATATAAATCAAGATTTCTTAGCATATATATCTACATTTCTTAGTATATAAATCAAAATATTAAACATAAGTTACCTGATTATCTGAGACTAAAAATACCAACTCTTTCGGTCATTCTATGAATGAACCCTCAACTTGACTGAGTTTCACGATGTATGGAGTAGGTAGTGGAACTAGAGCTTCTGCGTAGTTCGAATAAAAATCATCAACACTCACTTTCACGGCCGTAGGATGTGATGATGACTCCTTTTGTGGATGAACGGTACCCTTAGCTACAATGATCGGTCCCGAGAATCCGTTATTGCCAAACGACATGGAACCGGAATCTTAACATCCAATATGAACACAATGTCATTAATTAAGTGTTTTAGAAGCATAATATCATAATCGTAGAAGATATAAAATAAATATATACCTGTAAGTTCACAAATGGATCATTGCCCCCCCTGAGTGACAGCTACTAGGATCAACTAGAGTTTGAGGACTTGTTTTATTTGGTGCTTGAAGACCTAATTACGCCTCAAAAGCCTTCAACCTTTCTTGAACTATTGCATCTATCTTCGAGTTCATCTCTTCCATCGTTTGTTCTCTAACTCTTTGGCTCACTCTAGCCTCAAACTCCTTCATCTCCTCATCATCCATGCCCCTACCCTTTCGAGCGTTACTACTCTGATCAGGATCTCCCCAAATCGATGTAATCCCAATGCTACGCCCAGCTGTTAACACACTCCCAGGACGGTCTTTCCTCTGTAGAGCACGTGATAGAGCATCATCCATCCGACCTGGAACAAACTCTCCTTCTTTCCTTTTCCAATCATCCTGCGTCAAATTAAAAAAAAATCATATGATTAGTAGAATATGAGTAATTAGACAAGAAAATATCATAAAATTTGAAGAATGCTTACAATGGAATATTTTATCTTTTGTATTTCTTCATTAGGGAAGAAAAGATTTCCTTCCTTATCTTTTTTCGATCTCGCGAGAAGCCATGACAAAGTTCGATCCGGCAAGAAGGAGATAACTGATGATGAGGATGAGTCAACAGATGATGCCGTAGAGGATTTAGGGATATACCCTTTGGCTTTCCAAACGGGAATCATCTCCACATATGACTTTTGACCCACAAAATGAGGATGAATGTTAGCATCCTGAGACTTTCTTGCTCTTTCACTTTTAGCCTAATATGAAAACAAGTAACTAGTCAATATTCACAACAAAAAAAAGGGAAATTCTCATTGGTAACCTTGTAGTATTAGGAATTATATTTGGTAACCAATCTCATTGGAAATTCTCATTGGTAACCTTGTAGTTAGTAAATTATTACCGGACGTGACATTAATGAGGTAATTGGTTAACTTTTCGTTAAATGTCATCCCCACCCATGCCGGCCACTCACTTCCCCACCCCCACCCCCGGCCCTCACTCCCCCCCACCCTGCAACCCCCCCACAACAACCCCCCACAAACCCCTCTGCAGTTCCCCCACCGCATTCCCCGCAGTCGCCCCCCCCACACCACTCTCACCATGGAAATGAAACGAGATCCACCCATGCGTTGGTTCCGGGTTGTGGTGGGTACCAGATTATGCGAGACTTTGAAGCCTCGTTAAGGGTAGGAGAGGGGCGATGGGCAGCAGAGGAAAGAGGGTATGCGAAGGGGGGAAGGGTAGGAGAGGGAGGGGGGGAGGGCAGCAGCGGCGAAGGAGGGAGGCGAAGGGTGGTGTGGGGGGGCCGGCGGCCTGTAGGAATGCGGTGGGGGAACCGCAGAGGGGCCGTGTAGGGGGTTGTTGTGGGGGGTTGCGGGGGTGGGGGGTGGAGTGAGGGTGGCAGGGGGTGGGGGTGGGGGTGGGGGTGGGGGGGTGGAGTAAGGGCCGGCATGGGTGGGGATGACATTTAACGGAAAAGTTAACCAATTACCTCATTAATGTCACGTCTGGTAATAATTTACTAACTACAAGGTTACCAATGAGAATTTCCAATGAGATTGGTTACCAAATATAATTCCCAATACTACAAGGTTACCAATGAGAATTTCCCCAAAAAAAATTGATTATAACATATTATGTGATTGTAACGTACATATTATATACCTTAAACTCCTTAGAGCTACACTTTGTCACAAATTCGTCCCAAATCTCTTCCGTGATGAAAGGATAGAGCATGTACGGTTGCATATCATTGTTAGGCCCCTGCCTTGTTTTTGTGATCCATCAACTCACCAATCTTGACTTGAAATTTCTCCACCGCTTATCACAAGTAGTCAACACATCTCATTTCTTCCTCTCATCCTCTTGTATTCCAAACTCTTTCTTCAATATACAAAATTAACCAATAATACACGATTAGTATAATAAACATGATCCAAATTAAATTAAAACAATGGATTTTAAAAATACATAGGTTACTTACTTTAGCATCTTCCCATAAACTATTTTTTAGGCCTTGTGGAACATCATCCCAACTATCGCACAAGATAGACACTTTGCTTCAACTGATTTCGCCGCAATGTGTCTTGTACGCACCAACATGCTCCCCAATCGGACGCATCCAATCATCCCACTGAAGAACTCTTTGTACCCTGGGTTTGGAATGTATCCCTTTTATAGGACCTCTAGGCTTGCTCATTCTTTTCTTCCTACTACCTCCATCAGTTATCTCGGCCTCAGAACGTGGTTGCCGATCATCATCGGATGCATCATACATTATGTGATCTTCCATCACTACACCAGAAACCATAAAGCATAAAGACATGTTAGATTCATCAATGAAGTACTATAAATTTTTTTTAGCAAAGCATAAAGTATATAATTGAAGATTATAAACAATAGTAGTTGCAATAATATTACATAAGTTACCTATTAATCAGTTTTTTCTTTGACAACGTAAAATCCCTCATTATGGTCTCGACGAATGTAATTCGTGTCTAGATCTTCCCCTAATGTACTTGGAATGACTACTGACGAAGCAATGACTTCATTGAATTGCTTATCGTATTCTTCTTCATCGTGTACATCATCAATTCCAAGTATTCTCCTTTTCCCTTCAATGACAACATACCATTTTGAATCGATAGGGTTAACCATGTAGAATACTTATTTTGCTTGTGATGCCAATATCAAAGAATCTTCATGATGCCCTAAATGGCTGAAATTGACTAATGTAAAAAAGTCATGTTCATCCTTCTTTACACCACGACGAATATCAAACCACTTACATTGGAAGAGCCAAAACTTGAAGTCAACATAGTCAAGTTCTAATATCTCTTCAATGAACCCGTAGTAAGACTACATTCTCTCAACAATCGTTCTATCCCTTCTACTTTTATACTCTGATGACAAAGCCCCCAACGTAACACCACTGTTTTGCATCGTGGATTTGTCATCTTGCCGTTTAGTGTAAAATGAATAACCATTGATGTCATACCCTTCATAGGAAAGAACTTGCATCTTTGACCCATATGCCAACCATCTCAACGTATTCGATACATCCTTTTTTAGGTCAGATAGTTGGTTCATAACTCGTTATTTAAACCAATCAACGAACGACCAATTATGCTCAATCATCAACTCACGTTCATTCTTCAATGGATACTGAACACTAAGCATCTTCTTGTGCTCATCTAAGTAAGGATGAACTTGTTTCAGATTTTCTAACACCAAAAATTCTGCTTTTCTTTTCAACTCTCCATCAAGACACAATCTTTTTCTCCCAACGGTACCACAACCATCAAGCCTTCCTTCATGTCTAGATTTTGGCAATCCAATTGCTTGTGCATGTGCTAGATACTGACATACATATTCAGATACTTCCTCCGCAACTGTTCTGTGGACAATACTTGCTTCTGGTCTGGCTGGAATCATCACTTTGCCCTTGAGAGTACCCATATGCCTTTCAAAAGGCCACATATACCTCATACAAACGGGTCCACAAAGTTTAATTTCTCGGACAAGATGAATTATCAAATGAGGCATGATGTCAAAGAACGATGGTGAGAATTACATTTCAAATCGATACATCGTCTCTATTACGTCAGCTTGCAAGTTATCTAGAGTGTTAGGATCAATCACCTTGCTAGACATAGTTCAGAAGAAGAAACACAGCTTTGTAATCGTGTATCTTACTTGGGAAGGCAAAATTCCTCATATTGCAACAGGTAATAAATGCTGCATCAAGATATGACAATCATGAGATTTCAAACCGACGAGTTTCAAGTCCTTCAGTGAGACAAGGTTTCGAAAATTTGACGAGTATCCAGCAGGGACCTTTGACCTATCAGAGACTCACAAAATCTCGTTTTATCCTTCTTAAACAAAGTGTCGCAAGCTGGTGGAAGATAATAGCGTTGTCCCCGCTCCTGAGGTCCTAGTTCTAGTCTACCCATTTCAGCCATGTCTTTCCTAGATTTAACTCCATCCTTTGTCTTCCCGGGCATATTCAACAATGTTCCGACAATGGCATCACAAACATTTTTCTCAATGTGCATTAGATCAAGACAATGTCTGACTTCTAAGCATTCCCAATATGGGAGGTCTTAGAACTTAGACCTTTTCTTGTATAAGTTCTTTAAGACACTTTTAAAGGGCTTGCCAAACAGTGTTTCAATATCCTTTACCTGCTTAGAAACCTCTTTTCCACGTAAGGGTACATGGGCTTCTCTCATATCCACTTTTCCGTTGAACAACTTTTTCTTCTTACGAAATGGATGATCTAAAGGAAGCCATGTACGATAATGCAGGTATACATTCTTCCCATAATGGTGTAACCGCTCATCAATCATATCCTCATCACAAATAGGACATGCCTTCGCTCCTTTAACTGTATACTCTGACAAATTCCCATGAGTCGGAAAATCATTAATCCTGCAAAATATCATGGCACGTAATGTGAAGTCAGTTTTCGTATATGCATCGAACATCAAAACACCTTCATCCCACAACAATTTCAGATCTTGAAGGAGTAGGTCAAGATACACATCTATGTCGTTTCCGGGTTGCTTAGGACCCGAAATAAGAAGCGATAGCAGAATAAATTTACGCTTCATACATAACCAGGGGGCAGATTAAAAATGGTCAGTAGAACTGGCCAAGTGCTATGTTGGGTACCTAGTTTGCCAAATGGGTTCATCCCATCTGTACAAAGTCCAAGCCTAAGATTTCGAGGTTCTTTACCAAAACCTGCGAACTTTCGGTCGATATTTCTCCATTGCGGAGAATCGGCCGAATGTCTAAGCATCCCATCTTTCTTCCTCTTGTCCGCATGCCACCTTAATAATCTAGCATTATTTACATCCGAAAATTAAACGTCTAAATCTCGGAATGATTGGAAGATACCAAAGAACCTTCGCCGGAGTTTCTTTCTTTCTCACTCCCTCATCATCCTCCTTTATCTTGTACCGAGACTCTCTACACCTTGGACACTCACCCAAATCCTTGTACTCATTTCGATACAACACACAATCATTTTGACATGCATGTATCTTCTCATATTCCATACCTAATGGACACAACAATTTCTTTGCCTCATAGGTAGAGTTGGGAATTTCATTCCTTTCAGGTAGTAATTCTTGTAAAAAAGTGAACAACTCACTTAGACTTTTATCTGTCCAACTATACTTCGATTTCATATTGAACAATGTGAGGATGCCAGAAAGTTTAGTGAAATTCTTACACCCCGGATACATAGGTTTATCCGTTGCACTTAGAATACTATCATACATATGCGGACGATCGATTCCTTCATCCTCCAAATTGTGCAACATCTCATCTACCCTATCATTGTCATCAACTACCCTATCATTCTCATTATCATCCTCTCCTTTTTCGATATCAACCTCAACCTCATCATCAATGTGATCAACATGCAAATCATCACACAAGCTAGTGGAGCTCATACCTTGATCATAAAACTCTCCGTGCCGTGTCCACCTAGTATAGTTACTCTTAAACCCACGACGAATCAAATGATCCTTAATTTGATCCACATCACGATACCCCCTAGAGTTATTGCAATCACAAGGACACAAGACTAACTTTGACCCATTCTGCGATTGATGTTCTAACGCAACCCTGGTAAATTCATCAACCCCTTGTAGAAATGTCTCCAAAATTCGATTACCATACATCAAGTTTCGATCCATATTCATACACTAGAGACACCAAACAAGAACACAATCGATCACATCATTCAAAGTGTCTTATCAAATGCAGTCTTGAACATTTGGGTCCTTATCACTCCAACCTAACCCATCCTTGAGTTTCTCATCTCACTAGTGAATGAACATTTAGTTTTCAATTCTAAGAAAAATCCGGCAGCATTCCCTACAATTCTCCAAGTACACGATGAAGATAGTAGGTAAACTATCAACATATGTACCCAGAGAACGCTTAGGGAAATGTGCTAGATCTTTCTTAGAATCGAAAACCAAACATTCATTCACATCCTAAGTGAGATAAGAAACTTAAAGACAGTCCCAAACGGGGGACTATTCAAGTCTTACTCCTAATGAGTAAGCCTCGAACGGGTATCTAGGCCAATGATGCACATTACAATTAAACAACAAAAACCAATCCATTCCTTAGATTTCCCTCCCCACCCCATTAAGGTATGTCCATATCTTAATTGTTCAACTAATTAACACAACAATCCACAAATTCATAATTCATATATAACAAGACAATAATTTCATAAGAAATCCATCAGTTCATATACTTTCTCAATCACATAACCAAACCATTCCTTAGATTTCCCGACGCCCATATAGGTTTGGTCATAATTCAACATTATAGGGACAAATAAAACAAATTCACATAAAGCAAACGGTATAATATATACCTCTGCTCTCAAGGAGCAGCGAAGACAAGCACATCGAGGTGAGCTTGGAGCACCGACAAGCCGACAAGTAGAAGATGGAATGTGGCAACTGCATTAGGGCATTAACCAACCCACAAATTAAATAGTGATAAGAAGTCATAACTCATAAGATTAAAAGTTTATATAAACACAATTTGAGCTCCATTATGAGTCGAAAATTTTAAAGTAACATTATAAATGATACTTTAAACATAATTCTAACCTCTTACAAAAAATCAAAACTAAAAATCAAAGCAACCCCTAAAAAAATTAAGGGAACTTGAAAATACAAGATTATTGTAAATTTATACAAGCAAATTTAATTTGGACTGAAAAAACACAACAACACGAATAGAGAGGTTTTAATATGTTCCTACATTTCTCGTTACCGCCGTTGATTCTTTTTTTTATTCGGTGCAGTAAGTAACTTTATTAATTATCAAGTTTTAAGTATATTTTTAATAGGGTTTAAGGTTGAGGTTTTAATATTTTCACCCTTTTACTTTTACAATTAATGTCACCTATATCAAACTATTTTCAATTGTGTAATGTAGTAGTTTTAGTTCTAGATTGTGGACTTACATTGCCGGCGAGACAGAGTGCAGTGGCGGCGGGAGTTATGCGGCAGCGACAGCGGAGATAAGAGTGTGGTGGGAGTTCTGCGACAGCGACGGAGCGGAGAGAAGAGTGCGGTGGGAGTTCAGTCGGCGAGATGAGAAGAGTGAGCGAGTGAGTGCAACGAGATTTGCCGACGAGATGAGAAGAGTGAGCGAGTGCAAAGATTCGAAAACGGAGCGGAGATGTCGGCGAAGTCGGCGGCGAGAGGAGATGCCGGTGAAGTCGACGGCGAGTGTTTAATGTTTAGGAACTGATGGGGCTAGGGCAGACGGATTCGCATGAGAGACAAAGAAGTTCGAGTAGTGAGTGTTTTAATTTTAGAACTGATGGGGCAGGGGATTCCCGAAAACACATAAAGCAAGAAACATCTGCGTCTGATGGGAGGTTGGATCCGACGCAGATGACGATTTTAATTAGGGCGAAAAAACCAAGAATGACCGGGCACATTAATGTGTGTCGCACCTAACACAGATTCAACGCAGATCCTCGTGTCTGTGGGAGAAGACATATGCGTCGCATGTAGGCCGGATTTGACGCAGATGCTAAGGTCCAATTATGTGCGTTGCACATACCATACATCCAACGCGCATAGCTTGTGGATTTGATGTTTTGGCTTCTGTAATGTGCATCGCATGTTTTGTCTGTCCGACGCACATAGATGTTTTGCGTCGCACGCTAGCTAAATACGACGCACATATGGAGTCTTTTGCGTCGAGTTCCAGTTACATGCGACGCAAATGATGTCCCCATTCACTTCTGCGTCATTTTTCCTGTTGTGCGACGCACTTGGGGAGACGCAAATCGCCGTTTTTCTACTAGTGAGTCCACATGACTCAATATGGTCAATAAACTTAGACTCTTCACGAGTACTGTAAAGCAACTCCAAACAACCAAATGTACAACATGTATACAACATATATACAACATATATACAACAATATGCAGAAATAGGCAACTTTCAATCCGTGAATCAAATAAACATTCTGAACAATTAAACTCCCTTGGAAGCTTTATTCCTCACAATACTCATCTAAATGAGTTCAACTAACTACCTGTTAGTCTCAAAAAATAACTTACCCCCATATTGCATCGCACATTCAATAATAACATAATTTATTAAAAACCAATCAATGGGGCACATAATCACATATTATGCAAAGTGAAAGTTTGACAGTGTGTAAGATGGATGGGAAACTTCTGTGAGTGTGTCAAAGTTGCTTCAGTAATCCACATGGACTAAATAGATCCTACCATTCAAGGTTCTCACTTTGCAACGTCATGGTTCCTTTCCATGAATCGACATTCTCGTGGAGTGTTCTTCCGTGCCACCAAGATATGCATATCCAACACAAGTTGGTCTTGCTTAGACGCCTCAAGTCTTAACTTAACCTTAAACTTGACTAACAGTGTAACAGAACATCAACACAAGTATGAATTATGTTGCAAAGTTAAAGTATAGTAAACTTAAATTCCATATAATACCTCCCTTCATGAATTTACTCTTTGAAATTTCATCGAACACCTTGTGGACACTAGAATTTACAATTCCAGATTTCTCCATAGATTATATAAAATATATAGTTCAAAGGAAATAACTTTCCCAATCATTGCCTAACATTACGATAGGCATAAGACCTCCAATCCACACTTTAAAATCCCATTGTAAGTCAAAGCACAATACTTAATTTTTTTAACAATATCAAAACAAAATTCCAGTACTCAAGGAATTCTCTCCAAGGTAGATTGTCAAAGATAGGTTAGAAAAACTTGTAATCAACATGAATATAACAATCAAGAAATCGCTTCTAAATTGTTGGAAATTATTAGTATAATTGAAATATTCATGAAGAACAATCGAATAAATAATATTGACAAACAATATATTAGAATAAACTTATCTGCAGATATCTGACAACTGAACTTGCTGAACTTGATTGATTCTCATATGAACAGTGTTGTGCCGTGGTAAGAAAGCCACTGCTTAGAAGCGATTTCACCACCATACCGGTGCAAGCCCCCCAAGGTTCACACAACACCCTTGAATTCTACACCACGAACTCAAGGGTTGGAGTTTCTCAAGAACTGCTCAATTCTTAGAAGGAAAGGCTGGCCATGTGTTTTAGGTTAATGAATAATCATCAGAGAGAGAAAAAACGGCCAAGAAGGTATTTATATGAGGGTTAAGAAAAATAAACCCGAAATAAATACGGAAACAACAAAATAAGGCTTTCGGAATTCTCAAAAACAGTGAGTCACAGAAATAGGCGCGAGTTACGGCATGATTTCGGCGATCCACCGCGAGACACAACGAATACCACGAGACGCGACGACAACCGCGAATCGCGGCTCACACCGTGCACAGCGGTAAGCTCTCGGTAAAAGATCAAACAATTCCGTATGTTGCGCTAGACGCATGGAATCGCGCGTCACGCAGCGAGGCTGCGCTAGGCACACAGGAATGTGTCTCACACATTTAGGCTGCGCTTGACGCAACGAACTTTGCCTTCTTGACTTCGCGTTCTATTTATTATCCTTGAAGAAAAAGTTTTTCTTTTTCATATTCAAATGTTTGATTTGTTTTTATTAATATTATTTTTCCATTAGGTTCTGCTGTTCGTACTACTCTATGGGATATCATTGGCATTGGCAATGATAGAGGAGCCTGACCAAAGGGACTAAGAAAAGATAATGGCTTGACTTTCTCATTTTACAACAATACAATATATACATCCTAAGATAGTTGGAGTCTACGCTACAATCAAGGAGAGAATAAATAAAAATCTTTGACTATAATACAACTATCCTAATTTAGTTATACGTAATATACACTAGAGTATTTGAGAATATTCTATCACACCTCCTTAGTTGAAGTGGGAGGTTTACGTATGCTTAGATTTGATCGAAAATCTTTAAAAAGGATGCGGGAAAGACCTTTAGTGAAGATGTCAGCAATTTGATAACGAGATGGAACATGAAGAACATGAAGTTCACCTTTTTGGACTTTTTCACGCACAAAATGAATATCCATTTCAATGTGTTTAGTGCGTTGATGTTGGACTAGATTTCTTGTGAGATAGATAGCACTGACATTGTCGCCGTAAACCAGTGTTGCTTTATGGATCGAGTTATGAAGTTCTAAGAGCAAATTGCGTAGCCAACATGATTCAGAGACTACATTAGCAACCCCTCTATATTCGTCTTGAGCATTGGATTTGGAGAGAGTAGGTTGTCGTTTAGCGGACCAAGATAGAAGGTTGTCACCAAGAAACATGCAATAACCAGAGGTGGAGCGGCGAGTATCAGGACACCTACCCCAATCAGCATCTGTGTAGGATATAAGAGAGCTAAGCTTGGATCCAGTAAATGTGAGTGATTGTGGGACCATGCATATGCAGACAAACTTACTAGACAGCATAGGAGATGTCTGGTCTAGTAAATGTGAGGTACTGAAGGGCTCCGGCTAGACAGCAAAATTTAGTTTGATCATGATAAGGATCCCCATCAATGGTACCGAGCTTGCTTTTTGTGTCAACATGAGTGGCACAAGGTTTACAATTGAACATGTCAGCTCGCTTAAGAATATCTTCAGCATATTTTGCTTGAGAGAGAAACAAACCACCTGCAGTGCGGGAAAGAGCAATACCAAGGAAATAACTGAGGGGACCTAAGTCCTTCAAATTAAAATCTTTAGCAAGAAGAGACATGAGAGATAATCGCAGTTTGTTAGAAGCTTTCAAAACGATGTCATCAACATAGAGCAGAAGATAAGCAATGCCAGTGCCGTGATGATAAATGAATAGACAATGATTAGAATAGCTATGAGTCAATCCAATGGTAGCAACAAAATCTGCAAAGCGTTGATACCAGGCACGAGGTGCTTGTTTCAATCCATAGAGTGACTTTTTCAATAGACACACATAATCTGGATGTGTTGGTGTCTTTGAAACCCAAGGGCTGATGATACTGTTCATTGAGATTACTATGAAGAAATGCATTTTTGCCATCCAGCTGATAAATCTGCCATGGGTTAGATAAAGCACTGCTCAAATAGTGTGAATAGTTGCGGAATTTACTACAGGACTGAAAGTTTCATCACAATCCAAGCCCACTTGTTGAGACCTGCCATCACCTACAAGACGGGCTTTATACCTCTCAAAAGAAGCATCAGAATTCTTTTTATGACGAAAAATTCACATAGACCGAATGATATTGACATTTGTAGGACGACGTACTAACTCCCATGTCTTATGTTGAATTAGAGCATTATATTCATTCATCATAGCGGCTTTCCAATTCGGGTCATGGAGGGAACTTACGGGATTTTTGGGTAAGGGAGAGATGGATATGGTGTGAAAATTGTGGTGGTATTTTGGGTTGGGCTTGGAAATGCCATGCTGACTTCTAGTAGTCATGCGGGTGGATGAAAAAATGGAGCGAGTGGAGCCTGTTGGTGCATGGACAGAGGGATGGGGTTGGGAGTGGGGAGAGATGACTGCTGGGTTGGAAGGTGAGACGTGTGGGTTGTGAGTGGGCTGCAACGAACTGTGCCCAGTCAGATTAGGAGACAGAGTGGATTATTGTGGCTTTTTGTGTTATAAGGGAATGGGAGTGGACGGTTGGGCTTGTGAAGGATATGGGCCAGGGACTGAAGTGTTGATGTTATGTGGAGGAGTAGAATGAAGGTGTTTGGGCTTGGGAATTAATCAGGGCTTGGGTTGTTTGAGAAGGAGGGGCAGGATGGAGTTGATGAAGAATAGAAGGATGTAGACCATTGTCAAAAAATTCATAGGAATCAGGGAGGGGGTATGAAGTTTAGAAAATGGGAATTGGGTTTCATCGAATAGAACATGTCTACAAATAATAATTTTGTGATTTGAAAGATAATAACATTTATAGCCACGGTGATTAGAAGGGTAGCCGAGAAAGACACCTGGGGTGGATCGAGTTTGGAGTTTGTGGATTGTAGTAGAGGAAATAGAGGATAGCAAAGACACACAAAAATGCGGAGATGAGAATAAGATGGGGTTTTCTGATATAGAATTTGTGTGGGTGAATTGTAAGCTAGAATTTTGGAGGGTAAGATATTATGAAGATAAGTAACCATTTGAAGTGCATGTGGCCAAAAAGATGGTGGCATGAAGGATTGAGCGAGCATTGTCCGAATAATATTATTGATTGTTTTTATTTTTCGTTCGGCTTTGCCATTTTGAGAAGAAGTGTAGGGACATGAGAATCTCTCATGCATTCCACTTTATCACAGAATTTATGGAAGGGCCATTATCACATTGGAAGCACTTTATTTCTTTCTCAAATTGTGTTTTAATGTAGGTACGAAAAGAATGAAATAAATTATAAACTTGTGATTTTGACATATAGGAAATGTCCACAAAAAATTCGAGTAATTATCAAGAAATAGACATAATATCAATGGCCTGAAGAACTTAAGACAGGGGAAGTCCATAAATCACTGTGCACAATATCAAATGGCATACACTAGTATTAAATTAACGATTTGCGTCGGCTTATTTGCGTCAGATGCTTGAAGAAATGAGGAAAATGATCAAGAGCAGAGCATTTGCGTCGCACATCGAGGCCAATCCGACGCAAATTCTCTAAGCAAATGATTGGGAAGTAAATTTGTGTCGCATATCCATATAAAGCCGACGCAAATGTATAGCACAGATGGTTTTTGGATCCGAGCATTTGAAGCCCTAGCCAAAATTACTCCAAAAATTACTCACTCACACTTCTCACTCTCTCTCTTGTGAAAGGCTAATCTGGTGCACTCGTCGTTCCCTCACTATCGCCGGTGACCGTCCCTTCTCCGGTGAATCCCTCATTCGCTCCTCACCCTCATTCTCTCTCTTGGTTGTAATTCACTGCTCACCCGCATTCTCTCTCTTGGTTTTCACCGTCGAACCGAAACATCCACCGGCGATATTTACTGGTATCTCCTCAATCACGCCGGCGAACAACCTCTTATTTCTCTCTCACTCGCCGGTGCAATCTTGTTTCTCTCCCACTCTTACTCGCCGGTGCAACTGCACCACGACTGCCGCTCGTCATTCTTGGCGTTTGCCGCTTCGTGGCTGTCGGTTGTGCTGCCTGAATTCACTGCTCGTCGGCATCAAATTGCACCGGGCTTCGTTGCTCCTTAAGAGCAGAGGTACGTATACATTTTTTTTTTTCAAATTTATGATTTAATCCTACTTATAACGTTCTTTTAGTTTTTATATTCATAGTTAATCCTACTTATAATGTTCAAATTTTTATTCCTAGTTAATCGTGAATTGATCATTGAAATTTAGAATTTTATGGTTTGTGTCCCTCTAATGTTTGAATTATATGACCAACCTACATTGCTGGGCGAGAAATCAAAGGAATGGCTTGGTTTCTGTGAAGTTTCGGATTTCCGTTGGAAATGATTCTTAATTATGAATTTATTGAGTGTGTTGACATATTGACCTACCTTAATGGGGTGGGGAGGGAAATATAAGGAATGGATTGCTTTGTGCTGTTTAATTGCAATGTGCATCATTGGCCTAGATACCCATTCGAGGTTTACTCATTAGGAGTAAGTCTTGAATAGTTCCTGATTTGGGACTGTCTTTGAGTTTCTTATCTCACTTAAGATGTGAATGAATGTTTGGTTTTCGATTCTAAGAAAGATCTAGCTCATTTCCCTAATCGTTCTCTGGGTACATATGTTGATAGTTTACCTACTATCTTCATCGTGTACTTGGAGAACTGTAGATAAGTGCTGCCAGATTTTTCTTAGAATTGAAAACCAAATGTTCTTTTACTAGTGAGATGAGAAACTCAAGGATGGGTTAGGTTAAAGTGATAAGGACCCAAATGTTCATGACTGCATTTGATAAGACACTTTGAATGATGTAATCGATTGTGTTATTGTTTGGTGTCCCTAGTGTATAAATATGGATCTAGACTAGATGTATGGTAATCGGATTTCGGTGACATTTCTACAAGGGGTTGATATTTATCAGGGTTGCGTTAGAACATCAATCACATAATGGGTCAAAGTTAGTCTTGTGTCCTTGTTGTGATTGCAATAACTCTAGGGGGCATCGTGATGTGGATCGAATTAAGGATCATTTGATTCGTCGTGGGTTTAAGAGTAACTGTACTATGTGGACATGGCATGGAGAGTTTTATGATCAGGGTATTAGCTCCACTAGCTTGTGTGATGATTTACATGTTGATCACATTGATGATGAGGTTGATATCGAAAAAGGAGAGGATGATAATGAGAATGATAGGGTAGATGATGAGAATGGTAGGGTAGACGAGATGTTGCACAATTTGGAGGATAAAGGAACCGATCGTCCGCATATGTATGATAGTATTTTAAGTGCAGCGGACAAACCTATGTAACCGGGGTGAAATAATTTTTCTAAACTTTCTGCCATCATCACATTGTTCAATATGAAATCGAAGTATAGTTGGACAAATAAAAGTCTAAGTGAGTTGTTCACTTTTTTACAAGAATTGCTACATGAAGGGAATGAAATTCCCAACTCTACCTATGAGGCAAAGAAATTATTGTGTCCATTAGGTATGGAATATGAGAAGATACATGCATGTCAAAATGATTGTGTGTTGTATCGAAATGAGTACAACGATTTGGGTGAGTGTCCAAGGTATAGAGAGTCTCGGTACAAGATAAAGGAGGATGATGAGGGGGTGAGAAAGAAAGAAACTCTGGCGAAGGTCTTTGGTATCTTCGAATCATTCCGAGATTTGGGCGTTTATTTTTGGATGAAAATAATGCTAAATTATTAAGGTGGCATGCGGACGAGAGGAAGAAAGATGGGATGCTTAGACATCCGACCGATTCTCCGCAATGTAGAAATATCTACTGAAAGTTTCCCAGTTTTGGTAAAGAACCTCGACATCTTAGGCTTGGACTTTGTACAGATGGGATGAACCCATTTGGAACACTAGGTACCCAGCATAGCACTTGGCCGGTTGTACTAACCATTTGTAATCTGCCCCCCTGGTTATGTATGAATGATAAATTTATTCTGTTATCGCTTCTTATTTCGGGTCTTAAGCAACACGGAAACGACATAGATGTATATCTTGACCCACTCCTTCAAGATCTGAAATTGTTGTGGGATGAAGGTATTTCGATGTTCGATGTGTATACCAAAACTGACTTCACATTACGTGCCATGATATTTTGCACGATTAATGATTTCCCGGCTTATGGGAATTTGTCAGGGTATACAGTTAAAGGAGCAAAGGCATGACCTATTTGTGATGAGGATATGATTGATGAGCGGTTACATCATTGTGGGAAGAATATATACCTGCATTATCGTACATGGCTTCCTTTAAATCATCCATTTCGTAAGAAGAAAAAGTTGTTTAACGAAAAAGTGGAGATGAGAGAAGCCCCTGTACCCTGACGTGGAAAAGAGGTTTTTAAGCGGGTAAAGGATATTGAAAAAGTGTTTGGCAAACCCTTTAAAAGTGTCTCAAAGAACTTATACAAGAAAAGATCTAAGTTATGGGACCTCCCATATTGGGAATGTTTCGAAGTCAGACATTGTCTTGATCTAATGCACATTGAGAAAAATGTTTGTGATGGTGCCATTGTCGGAACATTGTTGAATATGCCGGGGAAGACAAAGGATGGAGTTAAAGCTTGGAAAGACATGGCTGAAATGGGCAGACCATAATTAGCACCTCAGGAGCGGGGACAACGCTATTATCTTCCACCAGCTTGCTACACTTTGTCTAAGAAGGAGAAAACGAGTTTTTGTGAGTCTCTGCATAGGTTAAAGGTCCCTGCTTGATTCTCGTCAAATTTTCGAAACCTTGTCTCACTGAATGACTTGAAACTCGTTGGTTTGAAATTTTATGATTGTCATATCTTGATGCAGCATTTATTACCTGTTGCGATACGAGGAATTTTGCCTTCCCAAGTAAGATACACGATTACAAAGCTGTGTTTCTACTTCAGAACCATCTCTAGCAAGATGATTAATCCTAACACTCTAGATAACTTGGAAGCCGATGTAATAGAGACGATGTGTCGATTTGAAATGTACTTCCCACCATCGTTCTTTGCCATCATGCCTCATTTGATGATTCATCTTGTCCGAGAAATTAAACTTTGTGGGCCCGTTTGTATGAGGTATATGTGGCCTTTCGAAAGGCATATGGTTACTCTGAAGGGCAAAGTGATGAAATTAGCCAGACCAGAGGTAAGTATTGTCCAAAGAACAGTTGTGGAGGAAGTATCAGGATATGTAAGTCAGTATTTAGCACGTGCACAAGCAATTGGATTGCCAAAATCTAGACATGAAGGAAGGCTTAATGGTTATGGTACCATTGGGAGAAAAAGATTATGTCTTGATGGAGAGTTGAAAAGAAAAGCAGAATTGTTTGTGTTAGAAAATCTGACACAAGTTCATCCTTACTTAGATGAGCACTTGACTGTGCTTAGTGTTTAGTATCCATTAAAGAATGAATGTGAGTTGATGATTGAGTATAATCGGTCGTTCGTTTATTGGTTTAATGAACGAGTTATTAACCAATTACCTGACACTCCTAATGATGTATCGGATACGTTGAGACGGTTGGCATATGGGTCAAAGATGTAAGTTCTTTTATATGAAGGGTATGACATTAATGGTTATTCATTTTACACTAAGTGGCAAGATGACAAATCCACGATGCAAAACAGTGGTGTTACGTTGTGGGCTTTCTCATCAGAGTATAAAAGTGGAAGGGATAGAATGATTGTTGAGACAATGAAGTCTTACTACGGGTTCATTGAAGATATATTAGAAGTTGACTATGTTGACTTTAAGATTCCGCTCTTCCAATGCAAGTGGGTTGATATTCAGTGTGGTGTAAAGAAGGATGAACATGGCTTTTTTACATTAGTCAATTTCAGCCGGTTAGGGCATCATCAAGATACTTGGATCGAAAATCTTCAAAAAGGATGCGGGAAAGACCTTTAGTGAAGATGTCGGCAATTTGATAACGAGATGGAACATGAAGAACATGAAGTTCACCTTTTTGGACTTTTTCACGCACAAAATGAATGTCCATTTCAATGTGTTTAGTGCGTTGATGTTGGACTAGATTACTTGTGAGATAGATAGCACTGACATTATCGCAATAAACCAGTGTTGCTTTATGGATCGGATTATGAAGTTCTAAGAGCAAATTGCGTAGCCAACATGATTCAGAGACTACATTAGCAACCCCTCTATATTCGTCTTGAGCATTGGATTTGGAGAGAGTAGGTTGTCGTTTAGCGGACCAAGAGAGAAGGTTGTCACCAAGAAACACGCAATAACCAGAGGTGGAGCGCCGAGTATCAGGACACCTACCCCAATTAGCATATGTGTAGGATATAAGAGAGCTGAGCTTGGATTTATACAGATGCAAGCCATATGAAATAGTGCCTTTAATATAGCGCAATATTCGTTTTAAGGCATCCATGTGAGTGACTGTGGGACCATGCATATGCAGATAAACTTACTGGACAGCATTGGAGATGTCTGGTCTAGTAAATGTGAGGTACTGAAGGGCTCTAGCTAGACAGCGAAATTTAGTCTGATCATGATAAGGATCCCCAGCAATGGTACCGAGCTTGCTTTTTGTGTCAACATGAGTGGCACAAGGTTTACAATTGTACATGTCGGCTCGCTTAAGAATATCTCCAGCATATTTTGCTTGAGAGATAAACAAACCACCTGCAGTGCGGGAAAGAGCAATACCAAGGAAATAATTGAGGGGACCTAAGTCCTTCATAGTAAACTCTTTAGCAAGAAGAGACATGATAGATAATCGCAGTTTGTTAGATGCTTTCAAAACGATGTCATCAACATAGAGCAGAAGATAAGCAATGTCAGTGCCGTGATAATAAATGAATAGACAATGATCAGAATAGCTATGAGTAAATCCAATGGTAGCAACAAAATCTACAAAGCGTTGATACCAGGCACGAGGTGCTTGTTTCAGTCCATAGAGTGACTTTTTCAATAGAAACACATAATCTGGATGTGTTGTGTCTTTGAAACCCAAGGGGTGATAATACTGTTTCATTGAGATTACTATGAAGAAATGCATTCTTGACATCTAGCTGATGAATCTGCCATGAGTTAGATAAAGCAATGCTCAAATAGTGCGAATAGTTGTGGAATTTACTACAGGACTGAAAGTTTCATCACAATCCATGCCCACTTGTTGCGACCTGCCATCACCTACAAGACGGACATTATGCCTCTCAAAAGAAGCATCAGAATTTTTTTTATGATGAAAAATCCACATAGATCGAATGATATTGACATTTGAAGGACGAGGTACTAACTCCCATGTCTTATGTTGAATTAGAGCATTATAGTCATCCATCTTAGCGACTTTCCAATTCAGGTCATGGAGGGAACTTACGGGATTTTTGAGTGAGGGAGAGATGGATATGGTGTGAAAATTGTTGTGGTATTTTGGGTTGGGCTTGGAAATGCCATGCTGACTTCTAGTAGTCATGCGGGTGGATGAAAAAATGGGGCGAGTGGAGCCTGTTGGTGCATGGACAGAAGGATGGGATTGGGCGTGGGGAGAGATGACTGCTCGGTTAGGAGGTGAGGAGTGTGGGTTGTGAGTGGGCTGCAACGAACTGTGCCCGGTCAGATTACGAGAGGGAGTGGATTGTTGTGGCTTTTCGTGTAATAAGGGAGAGGGAGTAGACGGTTGGGCCTGTGAAGGATGTGGGCCAGGGGCAGAAGTCCTGATGTTATGTGGAGGAGTAGAATGAAGGTGTTTGGGCCTGGGAATTAATAAGGGCGTGGGTTGTTTGAGAAGGAGGGGCAGGACGGAGTTGATGAAGAATAGAAGGATGTAGACGATTGTCAAGAAATTCATAGGAATCAGGGGGGGTTTGACGTTTAGAAAATGGGAATTGGGTTTCATTGAATAGAACATGTCTACAAATAATAATTTTGTGATTTGAAAGATCATAGCATTTATAGCCACTGTGATTAGAAGGGTAGCCGAGAAAGACACATTTGAAGATATTATGAAGATAAGTAACCATTTGAAGAGCATGTGGCCAAAAAGATGGTGGCATGAAGGTTTGAGCGAGCATTGTACGAATAATATTATTGATTGTTTTTATTTTTCGTTCAGCTTTGCCATTTTGAGAAGAAGTGTAGGAACATGAAAAGCGCAAATGCATACCACGCACTTTGTCACAAAATTTATGGAAGGGTCATTATCAAATTCGCGCCATTATCACATTGGAAGCAGTTTATTTCTTTCTCAAATTGTGTTTTAATGTAGGTACGAAATGAAAGAAATAAATTATAAACTTGTGATTTTGACATATAGGAAATGTCCACAAAAAATTCGAGTAATTATCAAAAAATAAGACATAATATCAATGGCAAGAAGAACTTAAGACAGGGGAAGTCCATAAATCACTGTGCATAATATCAAATGGCATACACTAGTACAGAATTAACGATTTGCGTCGGCTTATTTGCGTCAGATGCTTGAAGAAATGAGGCAAATGATCAAGAGCAGAGTATTTACGTCGCATATCGAGGCCAACCCGACGCAATTTCTCTAATCAAATGATTGGGAAGTAAATTTGCGTCGCATATCCATATAAAGCAGACGCAAATGTATAGCGCAGATGGTTTTTGGATCCAATGATGTGCGTCGGTTCCCAGCGTACATCCGACGCAGACTCTTGGATGCAATGATGTGCGTCGGATTTTTACCACCAATCTGACGCAGATGAGGAAAGCAATTAGATTTTGGCATAAAGGTCATATGCGTCGGACCCCGAGCACATCCGACGCAGATGCTTAGACAAGCGATGATGTGCGTCGGGCCTTGTTAGCATGCGACGCAGATCATTGAAACCCAATAACTTTTTTTCGAGCATTTGAAGCCCTAGCCAAAATTACACCAGAAATTACTCACTCACACTTCTCACTCTCTCTCTTGCGAAAGGCGAATCCGGTGCACTCACCGTTCCCTCACTCTCGCCGGCGACGGTCCCTTCTCCGGCGAATTCCTCATTCGCTCCTCACCCTCATTCTCTCATTTGATTTTAATTCGCTGCTCACCCGCATTCTCTCTCTTGGTTTTCACCGTCGAACCGAAGCATCCACCGGCGATATTTATCGGTATCTCCTCAGTCACGCCGGCGAACGACCTCTGCTTCTTTCTCTCTCACTCGCCGGTGCACTCTTGTTTCTCTCTCACTCTTACTCGCCGGTGCAACTGCACCACGACTGCCGCTCGTTGTTCTTGGTGGTTGCCGCTTTGCGCCTGCCAGTTGTGCTGCCGGAATTCACTGCTCGTCGGCATCAAATTGCACCGGGCTTCGCTGCTCCTTGAGAGCAGAGGTACGTATATTTTTCTTTTCAAATTTATGATTTAATCCTACTTATAACGTTCTTTTAGTTTTTATATTCATAGTTAATCCTACTTATAATGTTCAAATTTATATTCATAGTTAATCGTGAATTGATAATTGAAATTTAGAATTTTATGGTATGTGTCCGTCTAATGTTATATGACCAACCTACATTCCAGGGTGAGAAATCTAAGGAACGGCTTGGTTTTGTGATTATGAAGTTTCGGATTTCCATTGGAAATGATTCTAAATTATGAATTTATTGATTGTGTTGACATATTGACCTAGCTTAATGGGGTGGGGAGGGAAATCTAAGGAATGGATTGGTTTGTGCTGTTTAATTGCAATGTGCATCATTGGCCTAGATACCTGTTCGAGGCTTACTCATTAGGAGTAAGTCTTGAATAGTCCCCGGTTTGGGACTGTATTTGAGTTTCTTATCTCACTTAAGATGTGAAAGAATGTTTGGTTTTCGATTCTAAGAAAGATCTAGCTGATTTCCCTAAGCGTTCTCTGGGTACAAACGTTGATAGTTTACCTACTATCTTCAATGTGTACTTGGAGAACTGTATGGAACTGCTGCCGGATTTTTCTTAGACTTTAAAACCAAATGTTCTTTCATTAGTGAGATGAGAAACTCAAGGATGGGTGAGGTTGGAGTGATAAGGACCTAAATGTTCATGACTGAATTTGATAAGACACTTTGAATGATGTGATCAATTGTGTTATTGTTTGGTGTCTCTAGTGTATGAATATGGATCGAAACTGGATGTATGGTAATCGGATTTCGGCGACATTTCTGCAAAGGGTTGATGAATTTATCAGGGTTTGCGTTAGAACATCAATCGCATAATGGGTAAAAGTTAGTCTTGTGTCCTTGTTGTGATTGCAATAACTCTAGGGGGTATCGTGATGTGGATCAAATTAAGGATCATTTGATTCATCGTGTGTTTAATAGTAATTATACTATGTGGACATGGCATGGAGAGTTTTATGATCAGGGTATTCGCTCCACTAGCTTGTGTGATGATTTACATGTTGATCACATTGATGATGAGGTTGATATCGAAAAAGGAGAGGATGATAATGAGAATGATAGGATAGATGATGAGAATGATAGGGTAGACGAGATGTTGCATAATTTGGAGGATGAAGGAACCGATCGTCCGCATATGTATGATGTATTTTAAGTGCAGCGGACAAACCTATGTATCCGAGGTGTAAGAATTTCACTAAAATTTCTGGCATCCTCACATTGTTCAATATGAAATTGAAGTATAGTTGGACAGATAAAAGTCTAAGTGAGTTGCTCACTTTTTTACAAGAATTGCTACTTGAAGGGAATGAAATTCCGAACTCTACCTATGAGACAAAGAAATTATTGTGTCCATTAGGTATGGAATATGAGAAGATACATGCATGTCAAAATGATTGTGTGGTGTATCGAAATGAGTACAAGGATTTGGGTGAGTGTCCATGGTGTGGAGAGTCTCGGTACAAGATAAAGGAGGATGATGAGGAGGTGAGAAAGAAAGAAACTCCGGTGCAGGTTCTTTGGTATCTTCGAATCATTCCGAGATTTGGGCGTTTATTTTCGGATGAAAATAATGCTAAATTATTAAGGTGGCATGCAGACTAAAGGAAGAAAGGTGGGATGCTTAGACATCCGGCCGATTCTCCGCAATGGAGAAATATCTACCGAAAGTTTCCCGGTTTTGGTAAAGAACCTCGAAATCTTAGGCTTGGACTTTGTACAGATGGGATGCACCCATTTGGCACACTAGGTACCCAACATAGCATGTAACACCCCCAAATTTCTCTTTTTTTTTGAAGAACTTATTTTAATATTAAACTCCTTGAGAAACTTGAGAGTATTACCGCCACGTGCTAACGTTAAAGGCTTTAATACTAACTACTAACTGAACTTTAAACTAATGCAGCGGAACAACTGAAATAATTCTCTTTATTGATATATATAAACTTTTTTGTACAATTATGACGACAATAATAAAAATAAAGAAAATAAAATAACAACTCCTTGACTAGTTATGATTCCTCACTAGCTCCCCTCATATGAAGTATGCATCATATCAACCTGTAAATTCTGCTCGCCAAAATAGGGTCATCACAGGGACAAAGCCATAAAACAAAACAGATAAAAGTGTGTCAGTAAAAATACTGAGTACATGTATATGCGGAATATTAAATACTTTATTTAATTTAACATTTGAAATATTTAATTTCGAAAAATCTTTCTGGATACTTGATAATTATATAACATAAAGTATTTAACTTTAATAAAAACTCCTTTTCCTTGCCTAGGTACCTTTCCTAAAGTGTGCACACCCCCCAAGTTTAGTATTCCTTACTGAGTCTATTACGAGGGGTTACTACCTTGTCCACATGACTTATACAAAAAGTACATGGGTAAATAATATAATGGCTACCGTTCTTGCTAATAAATAACAAACCGTTGCCTGGGTAAATAATATAATGGCTACCGTTCCTGCTAAGATAACAAGTCGTTGCCTCTTTATAATTGCGATCATAAAAGATCATATAACTAATAAAAATCCTTTGGAAATAATCCTCCTTTTAAAAAAAATAATTCTTATAACTTAGCCATGTAAGGCATAATGTAGATAACTTGCTCATAAAATAACCTTGGAACACAATCATGTTTAATAATGACAATAACAACAACGATAACCACAAATTTGGTATTAAGTTCGTACGACAATTAGGCAATAGCTTACGAAGCATACATAATAAATCTTTAGATATTAAACTGTATCATTAGTCTTACTCGTATATCTTTATTATTATTCTTTAGTATTACCAAGACATGAGGATTCATACTCTTTTGTATCTACTGCCACCCTGCCAGCATAACTACTCTATTATAATTAAACTATAGATGCAAAGAAGTCACTATAAATTTTGACGCAACTTAGTATTCGGCTAGAGTGTTCCCAACAATTCATATGCGTGCATACAAAAATTCATATTGTTCATATTAAACATATAAAAGCATGTAGATTAATCTAACATAACAACTCTAGAACATTATACTGCGCATGCAGAACAATATTTAAAGATCTACATATACACACACCTTGAAAATTAATAACTACTAGGGAAGAAGAGAAAGGGTAGGCTAAGAGGGAGAGAGAGTTTAAACTTGAGAAAAGAGATGTATTTCTCAAATTTGGTGTGAAGTATATGATGGGTGGAGACCCCTATTTATACTAGTTGGACAAGTAGAGTCGTACTAGGACTCGGAACTAAAAGATGGGTTTTTGAGAGAAGATAAATAAATTTAGCTAAAATCCAACTACTTTTACGATCATCTAACTAGTACCGGGGACAAATATAAATTATCCCCTAAGATAAATAATCTAGAATCTTATATGAAGAAAAAGATAAAAATGAGAAAAAAACAAAACTTACCTACTGGCGGTGAGTTGTCTTGCGCCGGAAAATTTGTTTTTTTTTTTTCTTTTTTTTCTTTTTATAAATCTTTTGGATTTTTTTTTTCCTTTAAAACATTTTTAAATTTTTGTTTTAAACAAACTACCTAGATTTTGAAATTAGTAATCCTAGGCCCAAAATCCAAATTGAGCTAGGATTAATTTTAAACACTAAAAATCTTTTATAAAAGCCTATTTTAAAAGTCTTTTTAGTAAATAAAAGCCTATTTAATAACCAAAACTTTTCTAAAAAATATAAATATTAACTACTAAAAATACGGAGTATTACATAGCACTTGGCCGGTTCTACTGACCATTTGTAATCTGCCCCCCCGGTTATGTATGAAGCATAAGTTTATTTTGTTATCGCTTCTTATTTCGGGTCCTAAGCAACCCGAAAACGACATAGATGTGTATCTTTACCCACTCCTTCAAGATCTGAAATTGTTGTGGAATGAAGGTGTTTCGATGTTCGATGCGTATGCGAAAACTGACATCACATTACGTGCTATGATATTTTGCACGATTAATGATTTCCCGGCTTATGGGAATTTGTCAGAGTATACAGTTAAAGGAGCAAAGGCATGCCCTATTTGTGATGAGGATATGATTGATGAGCGGTTACATCATTGTGGGAAGAATGTATATCTGCATTATCGTACATGGCTTCCTTTAGATCATCCATTTCGTAAGAAGAAAAAGTTGTTCAACGGAAAAGTGGAGATAAGAGAAGCCCCTGTACCCTTACGTAGAAAAGAGGTTTCTAAGCGGGTAAAGGATATTGAAATAGTGTTTGGCAAGCCCTTTAAAAGTGTCTCAAAGAACTTATACAAGAATATGTCTAAGTTTTGGGACCTCCCATATTGGGAATGTTTAGAAGCCAGACATTATCTTGATCTAATGCACAATGAGAAAAATATTTGTGATGATGCCATTGTCGGAACATTGTTGAATATGCCCGGGAAGACAAAGGATGGAGTTAAAGCTAGGAAAGACATGGCTGAAATGGGCATACCAGAACTAGCACCTCAGGAGTGGGGACAACGCTATTATCTTCCACCAGTTTGCTACACTTTGTCTAAGAAGGAGAAAACGAGTTTTTGTGAATCTCTGCATAGGTTAAAGATCCCAGCTGGATTCTCGTCAAATTTTCAAAACCTTGTCTCACTGAATGACTTGAAACTCGTTGGTTTGAAATTTCATGATTGTCATATCTTGATGCAGCATTTATTACATATTGCCATACGAGGAATTTTGCCTTCCCAAGTAAGATAAAGGATTACAAAGATGTGTTTCATCTTCATAACCATATCTAGCAAGGTGTTTGATCCTAACACTCTAGATAACTTGCAATTCGATGTAATAGAGACGATGTGTCGATTTGAAATGTACTTCCCACCATCGTTCTTTGACATCATGCCTAATTTGATAATTCATCTTGTCCGAGAAATTAAACTTTGTGGGCCCGTTTATATGAGGTATATGTGGCCTTTCGAAAGGCATATGGGTACTCTGAAGGGCAAAGTGATGAATCCAGTCAGACCAGAGGCAAGTATTGTCCAAAGAACAGTTGCGGAGGAAGTATCTGAATATGTAAGTCAGTATTTAGCACGTGCACAAGCAATTTGATTGCCAAAATCTAGACATGAAGGAAGGCTTGATGGTTATGGTACCATTGGGAGAAAAAAATTGTGTCTTGATGGAGAGTTGAAAAGAAAAGCAGAATTGTTTGTGTTAGAAAATCTGACACAAGTTCATCCTTACTTAGATGAGCACTTGACTGTGCTTAGTGTTCAGTATCCATTGAAGAATGAATGTGAGTTGATGATTGAGCATAATCGGTCGTTCGTTGATTGGTTTAAAGAATGAGTTATGAACTAATTACCTGACACTCCTAATGATGTATCGGATATGTTGAGATGGTTGGCATATGGGTCAAAGATGCAAGTTCTTTTGTATGAAGGGTATGACATCAATGGTTATTCATTTTCCACTAAGCGGCAATATGACAAATCCACGATGCAAAACAGTGGTGTTACGTTGGGGGCTTTGTCATCAGAATATAAAAGTGGAAGGGCTAGAACGATTGTTGAGACAATGAAGTCTTACTACGGGTTCATTGAAGAGATATTAGACCTTGACTATGTTGACTTTAAGATTCCGCTGTTCCAATGCAAGTGGGTTGATATTCGGTGTGGTGTAAAGAAGGATGAACATGGCTTTTTTACATTAGTCAATTTCAGTCGGTTAGGGCATCATGATGATACTTTCATATTGGCATCACAAGCAAAATAAGTTTTCTACATGGTTGACCCTACCGTATCAAAATGGTCTGTTGTCATTGAAGGAAAAAGGAGAATACATGGAATTGATGATGTACACGATTAAGAAGAATACGATACACAATTCAATGAAGTCATTGCTTCGTTAGTAGTCATTTCAAGTACATTAGGGGAAGATCTGGACACAAATTACATTCGTCGAGACCATAATGAGGGATTTTACGTTGTCAAAGAAAAAACTGATTAATAGGTAACTTATGTAATATTATTGCAACTACTATTGTTTATAATCTTCAATTATATACTTTATGTTTTGTTAAAATAATATTGTAGTACTTCATTTATGAATCTAACATGTCTTTGGTCGGTATTTGTATTTGATTTCAGGTGTAGTGATGGAAGATGAGATAATACATGATGCATCCGATGATGATCAGCAGCCACGTTATGAGCCCGAGATTACTGATGGAGCTACTAGGAAGAAAAAAGTGATCAAGCCAATAGGTTCTACAAAAGGGATATGTTCCAAACCCGGGGTCCAAAGAGTACTTCAGTGGGATGATTTGATACGTCCGATTGGGGAGCATGTTGGTGCGTACAAGACACATTACTGCGAAATCAGTAGAAGCAAAGTGTCTATATTGTACGAGAGTTGGGATGATGTTTCAGAAGGCATAAAAAAGACTTTATGGAAAGATGTTAAAGTAAGTAACCTATAATGTATTTTAATAACTATTCTTTTAATATAATTGGGATCATGTTTATTATACTAATCGTGTATTATTGGTACATTTTGTATATTGAAGAGAGAGTTTGGAATACAAGAGGATGTATTGTGATGACAAGCGGTGGCGAAATTTCAAGTCAAAATTGGTGAGTCGATGGATCACAAAAACGAGGAAGGGGCCTAACAATGATATGCCACCGTATGTGCTCTATCCTTTCATCACGCAAGAGATCTGGGACCATTTTGTGACAAAGTGTAGCTCTAAGGAGTTTAAGGTATATAATATGTACGTTACAATCATATGAAATTATATAATGATTTTTTTTGTGTGAATATTGACTAGTTACTTGTTTTCATATTAGGCTCAAAGTGAAAGAGGAAAAAAGTCTCAGGCTACCAACAAGCACCTTCATTTTTTGAGTCAAAATTCATATGCGGAGATAATTCCCGTTTGGAAAGACAAAGGGTATATCCCTTCATCCTCTACAGCATCATCTGTTGACTCCTCTACATCATCAGTAATTTCCTCCTTTTCGGACAGAACTTTGCCATGGCTTCTCGCGAGATCGAAAGAAGATGAGCAAGGAAATATTTTCTTGCCTAATGAAGAAACACAAAAGATAAAATAATCCATTGTAAGCATTCTTCAAAAGACATTGTGTTCTCATTGGATGTTAAGAGTCCAGTTTCATGTCATTTGGCATTAGCGGATGGCTCAGTGCCGATCATTGTAGTTGAGGGTACCGTTCATCCACAAATGGAGTCATCATCACATCCTACGTAGGTTGTGATGATGACTCCATTTGAGGATGAACGGTACCCTCAGCTACAATGATCGGCCCTGAGCCATCCGCTAATGCCAAAGTGAGTGTTGATGATTATTTTCTGGATTACGCAGATGCTCCAGTTCCACTACCTACTCCATTCATCACGAAACTCAGTCAAGCTATCGGTTCATTCATACAATGGCCGAAAGAGTTGTATTTCTAGTCTCAGATAATCAGGTAACTTATTTTTTATATTTTGATTTATATACTAAAAATTCTAGATGTATAGTCTAAGAAATCGTGATTTATAGATACTAAGTAACCTTGATTTATATACTAAGTAAGCTTGATTTATATATGAAATAATCTATATACATATATAGTATGAACAAAAAAGAAGTCGAATTGAATTAAGAACATATTCCTAAGGAAGGTACGATGAAGAAGAAGAAGAAGAAAAAAAAAAAGTTGGTAGTGATCCTTGCACTGATGAGTCTGCACATAGGCACGTACATCCTTTTATTGACTTGTCACTGGAGGATTTGGATGATATTTGCAAGGATATGCACCGATTATTTTGCAACCGACCCTCACATGAGCCTTTTACTATGCAAGTTATGAAGGGCACTGTCTTCGACTGGAGCATGGCTTAACATTTTGCAATTATTAATGATGTGAGATTTCTCAAACTCTAAACTAATTAACATTGATATTTATTTTTATTGTTTCTCCTAACTATAAGTATTTGGAGTGTAGGCAAGTTTAATGAAAGTAAATCAATATATGCATTACATTTTATGTCCGTATATTCAAAAGTATGTTAGTTAAACTAATCTTTACTTTGTTTTATCTTTATGAACTTGTGGTTATATATATGAACATCACATTTTGTTTCATGCCTTAGGGGACATTGGATTCTTCTTGTCATTTGTCTATCTAAGAAAGTGGTATATATATTTGATTCGCACTAGAGAGATAGATCCTTAGCTATCAAGATCCCGCTGAATACGTAAGTTCATAGTTGTTATACATGTTAATTAGTTTACATGCATTTTATAATATTTTAAATAATTTATAAATGCTTATTGAAAGTAATTGTTACAAAATTTCTACACTTAGTGCATATACAAGTTTCACGCGCCTTCAAGGATCCAGTAAAGGAACTAAATTATCTTTGATAACCATGTCGGTAAAACTCTTATGGTTTTGTATTTGATACACATTTTTTAATTCTATTTAGGATTTTATTTCCAATTCTAATATATATCTTAAATTTGGTGTAGTGTGCTCAACAATCGGGCGGAGATGAATGCGGCTATTTCGTGATGAGATACATGATTGAAATCATCCGCTTCTACGATGATTCAAATAATTTACAGGAGGTATATGTATGTTGTAAATTCGTTATTTATACTTATATAGAATTTTCAAGTATTTTAACTAATTTAATATATTTCTAGGCTTTTCTACCAAGTACCGCGCCACACTCCATAACTGAGATCAACGAACTCAAAGAACTTTTTGCGCAATACTTTGTACGGGTCGTCGAAGTAAACTAACTAGTTAGTATATGTATTTGTAGGTTGAACAATATTTTGGTGATTGAACCTTGTTGGTTGCTTGATTACAATATCGGTTGCTTGATTAAGATGTAATGGAACAGGTTTTGGTTATATATGCAAAATTTTCCCAACAATTTCTTGGGTTGTCCAAATTACAAAGGAGATGCTACCGAATTTTCTGCTCATAGATATTAATATAATGTTCGTTCAGTTTTGAAGTTTAAGGTTTAGAATATGAAAAAAAGGCTGAAAAAAAAACCAAAAATCTACCATTTACGTTGCACATAGTGCCACATGCGACGCAGTTGACAAGCATTTTCGACGCATGTAGCACTATGTGCGACGCTAATGACTGTTCCCTGGGCTTGTTGGGCTGTTGGGGGCTTTGGTTTGGCGTCTCCCATCTGCGTCGCATACTGAGCCATGTGCAACGCAAATGGTCAATCATCTGCGTCGCACATGGACCAGCATGCGACGCAGATGGGAGCGCAAATGCATTATGTATCCTGGGAGGAGGCGTCATGTGCGTGCACCTCGAGCCTTGTCCGACGCAAATAGCTCCTCAACTGCGTCGTTTCCTAATCCGACGCGGATCATGTCTCTGTAATTTACGTCGACACTTGTGCCGTCGGACCGATGTCCGGCTCAAATAGTGGTCCTCGGTCCAACGCAAATCAATGATTTTGTACTAGTGATAGAAGTAAAGGAAAAAGAATCAGAAAATGGCAATTTCATATGTTTCCCAAGGGGACATGAATCACAAAGAGTGTCTTTTGCTTTATTATATGAAATTAAATTAGCACGATTAAGAGAATCTAAAATTAATTTTCTCGGATGGCCTAGGCAGGAATGCCACAAACTAGATGATAAAACAGTAAAAGCGGAAGATGGTGATATGAAAGATGTTGGTGAAGATGAGATTGGATAGAGATTGTCGGTGCTCTCACACCGCATTAGGGGGTTCCACGTTCGCAAATCCTTCGCACAAAACCCAAAGGGATCAAATTCAACAGACACATAATTATGAGTAGTGATTTTTCGCACGGAAAGAAAGTTTTTAACAAGATAGGGGGCATGTAAAACATTATTGAGTTCAAAGGTGGATTAGGGTGTGGAAGGGAAGTGCAACCATAACCACGAATGGAATTGTATGTTCGTTACCAACCATAATAGCATGATTTTTGCTCAAATTAAAATAAGAAAATAGAGTACCTTCATTAGCAGTCATATGAGAGGTCTCATCGATATCCATATACCAGTTATCATCCGGTGTAGTCAAGGAGAGCGTGTGCATGGCGGCTTCAACATCGGTGGGACTATAACCGGCAAGACTAGGAGCGGCACTAGCAGTGTAATAAGACTGGGGCAGTGTAATAAGAGTGGGCCAAGAATGCTGGCTGCTTGTTAGTGGGCTGCAGAGGATGGGGAAGCCAGAGGCTTGTTGGATAGGGGCACGGAGGAGTGGCCTAAGGTTATTGGCCCCAAATTTGCCAAGGTGGATAAGTCCATTGGGGTAGAGTGTTTTGATTGTTTTAGTGTGAACCACCTGCGGTGGAGTTGGAATGACCCTCGGACTGGTGATGTCCACCTCGACGACCACCACGGCCACGGTGGTTGTTCTGACCCCGGCCACTGTTGTTAGGAGTGGTTTGACGATATTCATGAGTTATGGAGTTATGAGAGGAGGATGGTACTGTGGAAGATGTAGTGAGAAAAGTCGAGTCGGAACCGGATTCTTGCGATGTAAGGCGGCGTTTGTTGGTCTCATCCAACAGTATCATGGATTTGGCTTTTGTAAAAGAGGGAAGAATGCATGTTTTGAACAACAGTGACAAAAGTGGAGTAGGATTCAATCAAACCACCAATTAGTCGGAGTACCATCCACTCATCCGACACTGTTACACCAACGTTAGCCTTTTGATCAGCTAGTTTTGAGACGATTAGCATATGCAGTGCAATATCGGAAGTCGTTTAGATAGGTGTTGGTGAAATCATCCTCTAGATGCATGGCTCGGGTGGCTTTGTCATCTTGGAAAATGTCTGCAAATTTATTCCATGCAAATTCGGCCGTGTCGTCGGGACCGAGAATGGAGTTGAGAAGATCTTGAGAGATAATGTTGTAAATACATTGTAAAACAATGGCGTCAAGTCTCTTCCATAGAGCGGTCTCATCGGCGGTGAGCGTGGTGGATTTCTGTGAAGAGTCAGGGGAAGAAGGAATAATATGATCATAGACAAGATGGGCACTAGTATGAAGTTTCAAGAGAGTGGACCAAGTAATGTATTCGCCGGATTCAAGATCAAGAGTGATAGGAATGGCTTGTTTAATGTTGTTAACGGTGGCAGCTGGATGGAGCTTGTCATCCATGGTGATGCAAGGGAGGAGAAAGAGCAGAGAAGAAGAGGGTAAGGGCGGAGCTACTATCACACTACTAGGTTCAATTAAACCCACTTGATATACATGGTGCAATATATGTATGATATATGTACAATATATATGCAATATAAACATAAATATCTAATATTTGTCGAAATTTGACGTTTTAGATTTTCAATTGATAATTTATAAACTTATGAAATAAATTTGTAGTGTTATATATACTTCAAGCTTAATTTTTTAAGGCAAAAAAAGTATTCATAAACTTGTTTAAATGATTTTGAGAAGTAATTATATTTTTGTTTAAGAGTTAGTTTTGATTGACTTGAACCCACTTGAATAAATTGCTAGCTCCGCCATTGGGTGAGGCACGGCTCTTGAGGGGAAAGAAATCCTAGGCTGCTGATGCCATAACAAAAGATAATGACTTGACTTTCTCATTATAAAACAATATAATATATACATCCTAAAATAGTTGGAGTCTACGCTACAATCAAGGAGGGAATCAATAAAAATCTTTGAATATAATGCAACTACCCTAATTTAGTTATACATAATATACAATAGAATATTTGAGAATATTAAATATTCTATCAGGGACGTCATGGCGAGACTCATGCGACGATCGGTCGCTCTGGGAGTGGGATTACTCATTCTTCATTGCTTTAGGAGTTGGATGTGGCACTGCAATAGTAATGATTGTCATAGTACTCTGTTCTGAATTTTACTTTCGTGAGCGTACTAGGATTCATCCCGTTGATGAACCATAGACCGTTACTACACTTCTCTACAATGAATTTGTAATTATTACTACCAATTAACTATTTTCTTTAACTGTATGTACCACTGTGCTGTGGCACGTACTATATTCTATATATCTAGAGCAAGATTGAATAATGCATATATGTGATAGTTTGGCAAGATTAAGTCGTGTGTGGGTATTATTTGTTGTTACATTGTAATGAAATCTATCTCGACCTCTCGCTTGTACATACCTCGTCTTCCCATTCTGCCTGAGACGGTACTATGCATATGTTTGGTATAGAAAATTTTGATGTGGGAAATGTATTTAAATATGTGTTTTTATTTGTAATTGTTTAGTATGAGTTATAAGTAACAAATACCATTTTCGGAGGGCAGCACACTCTCCCATTTGTTACTCTTATCAAAGTAGTGGAGACAAATTATGTTTCCTTTGTCAATCATAAACTTGTTAATTGTTTTCATTCCACTATGATACAAAATAACTATTAAAGGTAACAGATATTATTACCATTTTTCCTCCTTATCCAAATCGTTTCCATTATGTTAACGATAATCATACCAAACGGCCCCTATATCTGCTATGCTTGTAAATATATTCGATGGCTAAAATCCTACTCAAAACTCCTCCTTCCCAAGCATGGCTATCATTAACCTTTCTCCTTAACAAAATCCCTTCTGTTACATTTGCTTAATTCGTACCAAACACCCCATTAGAGTTAACAACAACAGTTTATTGCAGGTTGATCTTTTCAAACTATTTTCATGTATACGTATTACTTAATTAATTTCTAATCTTCTCGTAATTAAACTAGGGATGTAATTTCACATAGTGAAGCACTAGATGCTTTGTATGTGTTACTAATTACTCCATCTGTTTCAAATTATAAGACATTTTAACTAAAATTTTTAGTTTCAAAATATAAGGCATTTTACATTACCAATGTAAAATTAAATGCAACTTTAAACTATCAAGATAAGATTAAAGGTTATTTTCTATCATCAACATAATATTTAATGTCAATTCTTATTACCTATGCAAATCTAACTAAAACTAACTATTCTTATTATGCGTAAAACTGGTTTACATGCCCTATAATTTGAAACGGAGGGAGTAATTAATTTTGCTTACAAATAATTATGTACAAGAACGGACATTGCTACACCTGCCCACGAGGTAGCAACCCACTACTAATAGAGCACTTAAAAAAAATTATTTAAGTTGGATTCCATTACCACAACACTAACAAGTCTTCATTAATGGTGGGTAGTCTACCCGGTTGTAGACAAAGTTTTTTTCACATTGCTACACCTACTCACCGGGTAGACAACCCACTACTAATAGAGCATTAAAAAATAATTATTATGTTGAGTTGGATTCCATTACCACAACCATCAATAAGTCTTTATTAATGATGGGTAATTTCTATCCTGCCCTACCAAAACCCTTCCCAAAAGCTGATCACTAGGTGGTGGAAAGTCAATTAACGATCACATAATATCTAGCTCATTTCACACCGCCACACACGTATATTTGGAGTTGCTTGTATAGTTGTATATATATATATATATATATATATATATATATATATATATATATATATTTTTTTTTTTTTTTTTTTTTTTTTGGGCCCCCCTTCCGGGAACCCGTGGTAAGAAGAATTTCCTCGGGCCGCCCGCACACGGGGCCACTCACCCGGAGGCCCAACAAGCCCCAAACCCCCCCCCCCCAACAATATTGAAATTTGCTTCCACCAAGATTTGAACCTTGGTCTCCCATGTGGGAGATAGGAACCCGTGGTAAGAAGAATTTCCTCTGGGCTTGTATAGTTGTATATGTATGATTTCTATAACGATAAACGAGTATTAGTAATGTATTAGACTGGTCATCTTGATGTAGCATTAAATACCTATATGAATTAATTAGATAAGTATGTTGGGTAAAGTGAACTTTATGTTGATGCTGATGATGCATCTATTTACTAAGTGTCCACTTCCACCTATAGCTAATGACCCTATTGTGCATTGTGCGTGCTTAAAAAGAAGTTACCCATTTACCTAACAAGCTATATCTTGCTAACCGAGAGGATAGGGTTAAACTGATTAGTTTTTCATATTACCCCCTAGTCCCCTACTTTATTAAGTAAATTATAAATATCACCCAACGTGAAGTTGCGGCCTTGCGGGGCAAGTGGGAAAGCTTTGAAAAATCTCAACTAAGGATTATTTATGAGCAGTCCCAACTATGCATCATTTTTTACAAAATTGGTCCCAGCTGGTTAATAATCTGGTACAAAAGGTAAAATGCGATTTTTCTTTTTTTTCCACCACTACCTATTCAACTTCAGCCCACCACCACTGGAGCTACTAGAACCACCTCAACCACCCCCAATCCCCACCTACAAAAATGGTCTCCACCAATGTTATCAGGATCGGGATCCTACTTTGGATCGTAGGGGTTGGTAGGATCGAATCGGTGGGATCGGATCGTAGAATCGTAAGATTCTACAATTTCGTAAAATAGAGATAATTATGCTAGAATATGATGAGAAACTCATGTTAAAAATTTGTAGAAATTAATAATGACTTATTTCATTAACAAATGGTGATATTTTTTCAATACTATAAGATTGAAGTAACATGCAACCAAAATCTAATAGGAGAAATATAATATGTGAAATTACTTTATGATTTTTTTATGATAGGATCGTATCGTAGAGTCGTAGGATCGTAGAATCGTATTAAGATCCTACCATGTGATTTTTTGTGGTTGGGTAGGATCGAAAGATCCTACAAAATTAAGATCCTACGTAGGATCGAGATCGGTGAGGTCCTTCCGGATCGTAGAATCGTAGGATCGTAAGATCCGGATCGGGATTTTAACAACAATGGTCTCCACCACCCTTTACTTCTTTCGGGCTTAGGTCTCTAGTGGACAGCATCGAGCCGATTAAGAACCCCACGTTGACCATCACCATTGCTGCCAATATGTATTCATTACCATCGGTGCCACCAGCTCCGGACCCGCCAGCAGAGCAACCCGACTCGGACCCGCCAGTATAGCGACTCGAACCCGTCAGCAGTAAGGCTACTTGTTGCCAAAAGCAACACATCAAAAATTAGTTGTCAAAGTTTGTTGCTGAAGTGATGCAATTCCTATGTTAACAACCTATAAAAAAATTACTTGATTCATTTGTTGCCGCGATTTGTTTCCAAATAGCAACCAATCAAAAATATGATGTCATCTAGCAACAAATAAATTTGGGCCCTAATTTAGGTTTTTCATTTTCAGCCGAAATCGAAAAAATAGATTGGTCTTTGTTCCAAAATTTTGAAGTTTCCATTTTTCGGTCCAGGACTGCTGGACATATTTTGCTATATTTCAATGACTATTATACAAAATCTAGTTTTTTTAATTTTTTTTTATTTTTTACTAATTTTTATAGATAATATATCAAAAAATTATTGTTATATTTTAAATAGATACATTTTTTAATATTGTTGTATTCCATGTTTTAATGATGCCAAATACTTAGTTGTTTATATAGTTTTATTTTGAAAAATATAAAATCCCAAAAATATTGTTTTATTATTTTTAACATGCTTACATATATTTTATCTTGTGGATAAAGATTAATAAATTTTAATCTAATCAAGATAATATATGATTACTCGTTTTACTATATGGTATGTTTAATGGATCTATTAACTTAGAATCTTTGAGTAAAAGATCCGTAAGGTATTAGAGATATTGTTGTTGTTTTGTTGAGAAAATCAAGTTAATAAATCGTGCCTACAAAGAAGGAGAGTTCGGGTGAGATTTTCTCCAACCACTCGCTGGATGTTTGCGCACAACGGCTAGTGGAAGATGGTTAATACCCGTTGCCAAAATCATGGAGTTTGTGCAGCGAGTTATGGGCCATGATCCCTAAATCTTAGCAAGTACACAACGTGGAGTGAAGAACAAGAAGCTGCTGCAGCTATTTAAGAAGAAATACTTGTTCGAAGTTATTTGAGAACTTTCAAGCATTCAAAAGCACAAATTAACTTAGAAAGTTTTTATGTATTTTCTTCTCATCCTCCATTAACATATTATTGTAATATTTCGAGTGTTTGGGTGTGTGAAAAAATCACAGGGTATTCTTGTAACCAGGAGAGAAGAGAAAGAGAGAAAGAGAAGATTTCGAGTGAAGTCAAGTGAGTGTCAACAGTTCAGGGGGAACTGGGTGACTGAGAATAAGTTCCTAGGGGAACAGAGTGAGGTCCAGAAATAGGTTGTATGAAATAGTCATTTGGCCTATTTTAATAAGAGAAAGTATTGAGTCAAAATCCCTTGGGGTCAAGGTTTTTCTTCCTATTGGACCTAGGAAGTTTTCCTTGTAAGTAAAAAGTATTTGTCTACTTTCTCATCTCTTTAAAGTTAGTTAAATTCCGCAAAATAAGTTAAAATTGCCCACAACTACAATTCACCCCCCTCTTGTAGTTGATCTAGTGTTCAGACTTCAATAACAATTGGTATCAGAGCCTAGTACCTCCAGAATCAGCTAACACTGAGGTGATTGTACCTGGCACCATGAACACTACGGGAGAAAAACTTGATGAAGGATACTCAACCCAACGCCCACCTATGTTCAATGGCAAGCACCATCCATACTAGAAGAACCGTATGAAGATCTTCATAAAAGTAGGAAACTATCAAGTTTGGAGGGTCACTGAACTTGGCGACTTCGAAGTTACAAAGAAGAATGAAAAGGGTAAGTTGGTTCCTAAACCCCTTGAAGATTTTGACAAAGATGATTTTGACAAAATGGAGATGAACAACATGGCCAAGAAGCTACTTTATTGTGGTCTTGGTCCCCATGAGCAAAACAGAGTCAAGGGATGCAAGAGCGCTAAGCAAATGTAGAAACTCCTTCCAGTTACCATGAACAAGCGATGTGAAAAGATCGAAGATTGATATGCTTATGCATAAATATGAATTGTTTCAAATGAAACAAAAGGAGCTTGTTCAAGACATGCTCACTCGCTTCTCGAACATAATAAACGAGCTTGAATCTCTTGGAAATATTATTTATCTAGAGGAACAGGTTCGAAAGGTTCTAAGGAGTCTTCCACAGGATGAAAAATGGATGGCCATGGTTACAGCACTGTTGGAAACAAAGGACTTCACAATGTTCAACATTGAGCAACTTGTTGGTTCCTTGATGACCCATGAGTTGCATCTAGGAACTCATGAGACTGAGACAGTGAAGCCTAAGGCTCTGGCTCTCAAGTCAGATGAACAAGAAGATTTAGAGACTGATGATGAAGAAGCAGTTATGATCGTGAGAAGATTCAAGAAATTGTTTAACAAGAATTACAAAGGAAAAGTCACAAGGAAACCTGCAAAGTTGAGTTGTCATAAATGTGGAGGTCTTGATCACTTCTTCAAGGAGTGTCCTCAAAAGGAAACTGAAAAAGCCAAAGGAAAGTTCAAGGAGAAGGGCAAGGAACAACAGAAACCCTTCTCGAGAACTGACATGAAGAGAGCTATGGTAGCAGCATGGGGAGAGTCTGACTCAGACGAGGAGAAGGAATAGACAGAGAAAGAAACTGCCCATCTGTGTCTCATGGCAAATACTGAGGACAAAGAGGAATCATCAAATGTTTCTATTGAGGATGAACTTACAAAACTGAATAAGAGCCAACTTATAAAACTGCTATTATAAACTTTGATGACTACAAGGAGGTATGCGTAAAAAGAGAACAAGTAGAAAACGCCTTGAGAGTCACTAAGAAACATTCAAATTAGCTTAACAATTAAAAAAATGATACTGAAAAAAGATTCTTTGAACTTTTTGATAAAAACAGAGCTTTTCAAGAAGCCTTTGAAAAGTTTAGAAATGAGAACTATCTTTTGAACATGGAATTGGTAGAATTGAAACTATTTGTTCCTGAAGGAACAGTTCCTTCAACTAATACCAGAATTGATTTTGAGAAATTAAAAGCTGGTTATGAAAATGCTTTACAAGAAAATCTGGTACTAAGAAAGGAACTGGATCCCTCAAGGAACAAACTTCCTAATCTAGTAAGTTGGATCCAAAAATATCAAAAAAATGGAAGAGATGATCTTGGTTTCAATCATAAGAAGAAGAACAAAAAGAAAAAGTATGTGGATCTGCCAAGTAACAAAATATGTTCTTACTGTGGGACCAGTGGTCACATAATGTCAGACTATTCCACCAGAGAAGAGCGTATTAAGAGGAACACTTACTTAGTTAAACAAGTTTTGAAAGTTAAGAAAGACTCAAGCCCAACAAAGGAACCCAAGCAAGACTGGGTTCCTACCACTGACTAGTTGTTATGGTACAGACTGAAGTGAGGGGGAACAACATATGGTACCTCGACAACGGTTGTTCTAAACACATGACAGGAGACAAATCAAAATTTCTCTCACTCTCCAATTTACAATGGAGGAACTATGACGTTTGGTGACAATCTTACAGGTAACATTTTAGCAGTTGGAAAGATTGTAAAATCTCAGTCACATTCCATAGATAATGTATTTTTAGTCGAAGGTTTAAAGTATAGTTTACTTAGTATCTCTTAGTTTTGTGATAAGGAAGGGTAATGTAGTGAAGTTTACTAATGAGTCTTGTGTCGTCAGCAATGATAGTACAGGTACCAAATTCTGGAAGGAACAAGGAAGGGGAATACCTACGTCGTAGACCTCAACCTGGTTCCTAGGAACAGTCTCACATGCTGGAGCGTAATTGAAGAGGAACCATTGTTGTGGCACAAACGGTGTGGCCATGCAAGTTTATCATTATTGCACAAGCTAAGTGGTAAAGACTTAGTTGTTGGGCTGTCAATAATTAAATCTTTAAACCGTGGTGTTTGTGATGCATGTGTGAAAGGCAAGCAAGTGAGATCCTCATTCAAATCCAAGAAAATGGTAAGTACACAAAGTCCATTGGTTATCATTCATATGGACTTATGTGGCCCTGTATGAATCCAAAGTAGATCAGGTAAGAGATACGTGTTGGTCTTGGTAGATGATTTTTCTAGATACACTTGGGTTATTTTTCTTCATAGCAAAGATGAAACTTTTGATGAATTTCTAACCTTTGCTAGAAAGATTCAACGAACCAGTGGTTATAAATTGAAACACTTGAGATCTGACCATGGTAAGAAGTTTTAAAACTCTAAGTTTGATGAATTTTGCAGCAAGGAAGGGATAGATCAAAATTTCTCTGCTCCAAGGACACCACAACAGAATAGTGTAGTTGAAAGAAAGAATTGGACCCTGGAGGACATGGCTAGAACGATGATTATTGCAAATGGTCTTCCAAAGAACTTTTGGGCTGAAGCAGTGAACACAGCATGACAGCATGCTACATTATCAATCGAGTCATGCTAAGACCAATCACATTGAAGACACCCTATGAACTCCTTAGAGGAAGAAAACCCAATATCTCTTATTTTCGTGTCTTTGGATGTAAATGTTTTGTACATAACAATGGAAAGGACAATTTAGGAAAGTTTGATGCTAGAAGTGATGAAGCTATATTTCAAGGATATGCTTTAAATAGTAAGGCGTATCGAGTTTACAATAAATGAACAATGTCTGTAGAGGAAAGTGTCCATATTATTTTTGATGAAACTAACTCCCTGCAGGAACCAAGTTATGATGATTACTTTGAAATTGGATTGACTCGACCTAAAGAGTCAAATTGTTATGATGATGAACCAATCCCTGCAGATAAAGAAAAGAAGCATGTTTCTGAACCTGAGGACCCTGTGCCTGATCCTCAGGGGGGAACAAGAAGTAGGAGGAACTCAAGAAGAAGAAGGAACACCTGAACCTGAAGAAGATCAAATAATTCAAACACCTCAAGAAGCACCAGAAGCAACCAGGAGATTTGATCCAAAGCCTTGGAAACACCAAAATTCTCATCCCTTAGAATTAATTATAAATGATATTGAAAAGGAAACTCAAACGAGATCTCAAATGAAGAATTTTTGTGCTTTTCATGTTTTTCTATCTATGACAGAACCTAAGGACCATATGGAAGCATTAAAAGAGGCTGACTGGATAAAAGCTATGCAAGAGGAACTGAATGAATTCCAGAGGAACAAGGTCTGGCACCTAGAGCCCAAGCCAAAGCACCAGAAAGTAATTGGACTTAAATGGGTCTTCAGGAACAAGCTTGATGAACATGGTACAGTTGTAAGGAACAAGGCCAGACTTGTAGCCAAAGGGTACAATCAACAAGAAGGTATTGATTTCGATGAAGCCTTTGCTCCTGTTGCTAGGATAGAAGCTATTAGAATTTTGATTGCCTTTGCAGCATTTATGGGATTTAAGTTGTATCAAATGGACATAAAATGTGCATTTTTAAATGGATTTTTACTAGAAGATGTCTATGTGGAACAACCTCATGGATTTGGAAATCCCGATCTTCTAAATCAGGTCTATAAGCTTGACAAAGCTCTTTATGGGTTAAAACAAGCTCCTAGATCTTGGTATGAAAGATTATCAAAATTCTTGCTTTCACATAACTTCATCAGAGGAAAAGTTGATAGAACTCTGTTCCTTCGTTCAAGAGGAACAAACATATTAGTAGTTCAAATTTATGTCGATGTTATTATATTTGGTGCTACTAATGATCTTCTATGTAAGGAATTTGCTGATCTTATGAGTAGTGAGTTCGCAATGAGCATGATGGGAGAATTGAACTTCTTTCTCAGTTTGCAAATCAAGCAAACTGAAAGAGGAACAATGACCCATCAACAAAAGTATGTAAAGGAGCTTCTGAAGAAATATGGACTGGAATAATCTAAAACTAACCACACTCTCATAGGAACAGGAACAAGGTTGGATGAGGACACAAATGATAAGTGTGTAAATGAGAAGCAATATAGAGGTATGATTGGATCTTTACTTTACTTAACTGCAAGTAGACCTGATATTGCTTTTAGTGTTGGTTTATGTGCAAAATTCCAATCAAATCCCAAAGAATCTCACTTAACAGCAGTTAAGAGAATTCTTAGGTATTTGAAAGGAAGCGATGACTTATGTTTGTTCTATCCTAGAAGTGATGTATTTGACCTCGTAAGTTACTCGGATGCGGATTATGTTGGGGACTTGGTTAATCGCAAAAGCACCTCAGGTATTGTCCGGTACCTAGGAACAAGCTTAGTCTCATGGAGCTCAAAGAAGCAAAATATTGTTGCCTTGTCCACTGCAGAAGTAGAGTATGTGGCTGCTGCTGCATGCTGTTCCCAAGTCCTATGGATCAAGCAACAGGTACGAGACTTTGGTATTAAGTTTAAGTATGTTCCTATATACTGTGATAATACTAGTGCAATCTGCATCTCCAAGGATCCATTACATCATTCAAGGGTCAAGCACATACATATTAGGCATCATTTTCTTAAGGACAATGTTGAAAAAGGTCTTGTTAAAGTTGAGTTTTGTCCAAGTGAAAATCAAATTGTTGACATTTTGACTAAACCACTTCCAAGAGAAAAAATCGAGAAAAATCGCTTAGAGCTAGGGATGATTAGAATTCATTGAGTATGCTACTTCTAGTGAAACCCTATGTTACAAAATACCTCTAAGCTAAGTGACCAGCAAAATTTATGAATTTATTCATACATTACACAGTCAATGTCAAGGACTCGCATTAGTCTTCATAATACTCCCCTTATTGTCCACACATACATTTGAGCATAATCTGGTAAGGTTTGTGTACATTTAGCTTGAACATGTAACATGCATGAGTTCATTTTTATTTTTCCTTTTAATTCATTTAATACCGTAAATATCTTCTTCACATTTTTTTTTTTTACAAATTTATTCTTCATTTTTTTTTTCTCCTTCATTCATCTTCCACAAAATTTTATTCTTTCATTTAATGTAAAGTTTCACCAATGTCTAAGTTTACAACTTAAGAAACGAAATTCAATGGATTAAGAGAAATGGGAAGCGCCGTCATTAATTACCTCACATTCTCCCATAAATCTACCCCCTCATAAAACCCTCCATCAAATCAATCCATTTTTACACGGCAATTTCACTTTTTACCTCAAAACCATCAAACTCTGCAAAAACCACTCAAACCCTCTCCAAAACCTCTCATCTTCTCCATCTCTCCACAAGTTCTTCAATGGCGCCCAAAAGAAAAACCTCGGATGAAACCAAAAATTTTCCGGCTGAAAAATCATCTCCTCTGGTTGACTATAATGAAAGCAAGAATGAATCTTCTAACTCTAATGAGAATTCTCTGGGTTCTCAAGAAAATTCATCGGCTCATGAGATGATTTCCCCCAAGAAGGAAGAAGAGCTTGAAGATGTTGAAACAGAGCAAGAGAAAGAAATCCTGGTTCCTACCAAACGCGGTAAGAAATCCAAGTCTTCTAAATATATCATTGGGTTTTTGTGTGGATCTAGCTTGGTGCAATAAAAAAAATAGGTAGAGTTTCTTGATGTTGTAAAATTTCAAAAATGGTCTAAGGTTTTAAGTTCTGATGAGGGTCTCTTTGAGGATGAAATGAACGAATTTTGCTCAAAATTTGAAAACACTGATGGGTTATGCATTAGTATCGTTCATGGGAATTTGATGAAATTTAATGAACAACGCATTTATGAATGGTTTGATGTACCAAATGAAGGGTACAAGGAATATATTAAGGATAGGGCAAAATTGAATGTTAATGGTGCTTCCAATACGAAAATTCTGACCTATTTTGGTGGTAGTTCTTCTGACCAATCTCTGGACCAAAAAGATATTTCCCCCTTCCATAAACTGCTTTTTCAATTAGTTTAGCGCTTTATTTTACCAAGAACCTCTAAAAGGACTCAAGCTAGTCTAATGGACCTCTCTCTTATGTACTGCCTTGTTAATAATATCAAAATAAACTTTTCCTCTTTGATGATTTCCCATCTTTCTTATTGCATTGCTCACAACAACAAAATTGGGTATGGTAATCTTGTTACCACCATACTCAAGAAGTGCAAAGTTAAACTACCTGCCAGTCCCTCCTTTGAACTTGAGCCAGAGAACTTTTTGACTAAAGACACTTTATCTAGACTTAGTTTCAGGGTTCAAGGTGGTAAGGTTGAGTATGATATTGAGAAGCCCAAGGTGAAGGGAGAAACTGGATTCAAGAGGAAATAAGTTGAAGAGGTCAGTGCTGGGGGTCCAAGGTCCGTCCATAAGAGTCAGAGGCTAACAGACTCTAAATCTCCAAGGGATCAGGGTCAGGGTGATGCTGTAATGATAGATCTAGATGAGGATCTTGTCTCTCCAGGATCTACTGCTGTGGATTTCCCTATTCTCGCCACCACTAGTCTCCATGGTCTGTTGCATACAATTCAGGAGTCTTTCTCCTTTTTGCACTCCAGGATCCAGGGAGTGGGGGCCAGAGTTGCTAGGGTGGATCTCCAGCAGGAGCAGGAGCAAGTTCTTGCTGCTGTCAAGAGAGGAGAAGCTGCTGTGAGAGAGAAGATTGATGTTGTTGTCTCTTCCTTCTCCATTCGCACCAAACCCTAATTCCCTTCCCCTTCAATTAATCTGTTAAATAATTTTAATTTGGTTTTTGGGTTGTAACTAAACAATGGTGACTTGTTGCTACTTTTTCTCACTTTTTGGATGTGTGAATCACATCAGTTTCTTTTGGTTCCCCCTTTTATCTCTTTCTTTTCATCTTCTATTATTCCATCTTTTTGCTTTCTTTTCTTCTTTCCCTTATTTTCTTGAACTCTGCTTGTGCATAATTCTTGTCTGGTTACATCTATCTTGCTTTTGCATGCTCATTACAATGTCTGGATGGCTAGTACTATTCGATAACATGCTTGAGCTTCTTTTAATTGTTCTTGTTGTTATTGTTACACTCCTAGAGTACTGCTGGTTTCTCTATGATGTTTTTGATGATGACAAAGGGGGAAGTAAAGTTGGCATATAAAAAGATTCTAGTCTGCTTAGTTTCTATAGTGATGATTTTTGAACATTTCTCTCTATCTTTCTTCTTGTTCAAAACTGATTTCTTAGTCTTAGTTTTTATTTTACATGTCTTAGCTTTTGATTCTTTAGCTTTGGTTTATTTTATTTTTATTTTTGTCGATTTAATATTTTTATTTGCCTTATATTTGCCATCATCAAAAAGGGGGAATATTGTTGTATTCCATGTTTTGATGATGTCAAATACTTGTTGTTTGTATAGTTTTATTTTGAAAAATATAAATTCCAAAAATATTGTTTTATTATTTTTAACATGCTAATAGATTTTAATGTAATCAAGATATTATATGATTACTCGTTTTAGTATATGGTATGTTTAATGGATCTATTAACTTAGAATCTTTGAGTAAAAGATTCTTAAGTTGTTAGAGATATTGTTGTTTTGTTGAGAAAATCAGGTTAATAAATCGTACCTAAAAGAAGGAGAGTTCGGGCGAGATTTTCTCCAACCACTCGCTAGATGTTTGCGCACAACGGCTAGTGGGAGGTGGTTAATACCCGTTGAGTGAGCCATGATCCCTAAATCTCAGTAAGTACACAACGTGGAGTGAAGAACATGAAGCTGCTGCAGCTATTTAAGAAGAAATACTTGTTCGAAATTATTTGAGAACTTTCAAGCATTCAAAAGCACAAATTAACATAGAAAGTTTTTATGTATTTTCTTCTCGTCCTCCATAACATATTATTGTAATATTTCGAGTGTTTGGGTGAGTAAAAAAATCACAGAGTATTCTTGTAACCAAGAGAGAAAGATAAACAGAGAAAGAGAAGACTTCGAGTGAAGTCAAGTGAGTGTCACCAGTTCAGGGAGAATTGGGTGACCGGGAACAAGTTCCTAGAGGAACAGAGTGAGGTCCAGAAATAGGTTGTATGAAAGAGTCATTTGGCCTATTTTAATAAGAGAAGTATTGAGTCAAAATCCCATAGGGTCAAGGTTTTTCTTCCTATTGGGCCTAGGAAGTTTTCCTTGTAAGTTAAAATTATTTGTCTACTTTCTCATCTCTTTAAAGTTAGTTAAATTCCACAAAATAAGTTAAAATTCCCCACAACTACAATTCACCCCCCTCTTGTAGTGTATCTAGTGTTCATACTAGAATAACAAATATTAAATAAAATTTTATTATAAACTTAAGGATAAAATATTTTTTTTAATGTGAAAAAAAGAAAAGAAAAAGGAAAGTAAAAATCGGTCCAAACGATCAAGACAAGGATCAAACCAGATTTTTGAACTCCTTTCTATGTTTTGGAAATTTTGAGTTTTTCGGTCCTCGGTTTGGTCATATTACCAAATGTTTTTGAAGCTGAATAAACTTGTGCCAAATTTGGGGAAAAAAGAGGTGAACTAGCAAAGAAAATTTTGAGAATTCGAAAAGATGCGTAAGATGTATTTTGATACTATCCATATATTATTTATTGATCACTATTTGTAATTTAATCTAATTAGATTCGTCTCTGTAAATACTGTTACGATTGTTACAATATTCTTATTATCATTATTATTACTACTATTATTATTATTATTATTATTATTACAATTATTTGTTATTATTATTATCATCATCATCATTATTATTATTATTATTATTATTATTATTATTATTATTATTATTATTATTATTATTATTATAACTATTACTATTATTATTACAATTATTATTATTATTATTATTATTATTATTATTATTATTATATATTATTATTATTTATCAGTCTTTTCCCATTCTTTTAACAAGAACCTAGCCGCAGATTGGTTGGCTAACTATGGTGGGTTCATCTCCTAAATTGGTTCTTTTGGAGGCGGCCCCGGTGGGTCTTTGTGCCATTTTAGTCGTACATAAAGTTTGACAATTTCATGAGTAGCAGCTGGTTAATTCTTAAGAGCTGATAGCGATCATTGTTGCTATTTTCAGATGTATGGAAATAATTATGTTTACTTACTTATGTATGTTGATGATATGATGATTGTCGGTTTAAGTATGGATCGAAGGTTGTCAATAGTGTAAAGGAGAAACTATTGAAGAAATTTGAGATGAAAGATTTTGGTGCAGCTACATAGATATTGGGCATGAGAATTTTCAGAGATAGTTCCACGGGCATGTTGAAGTTATCTCAAGAAGCGTATATTCTCAAGGTGCTTAATGGGTTTAATGTGCAAGATGCTAAACCTAGGAATTCTCCGCTTCCGAGCGATCTCAAATTGACAAGGGAGCATGCACCTACAACAAATGAAGAAAAGGAGCAGATGGCCACTATTCCTTATGCTTATGCAGTTAGTAGTTTGATGTATGTTATAGTTTGTACGAGGCCCGACATTGCTTTTAAAGTGGGAGTTGTAACTAGGTTTGTTTCTAATCATGGATTGAAACATTGGGAAGCTGTAAAGTGGTTACTTAGATACTGGGAGGGTACTTCAAGTAAGGAGCTTTGCTTTTGGAAGAAAAGAGTGAAGCTTGAGGGGTTCGTTGATGCTGATTTTAGTGGAGATATTGATACAAGCAAAAACACTTCAGGGTACTTCTTGACTGTTGGTGGTACTGCAGTTAGTTGGATGTCCAAGTTACAGAAGTGTATCTTTTTATCTACTACAGAGTATGAGTAAGTGGCTATGTCTAAGGCAGGATAGGTGATGGAGTGGCTGACTTTTTTCTTTGATGAGATGGGGATACATCAAGAACGAGTTGTGCTTTACAGTGATAGTGAAAGTGCAGTGCATTTGGCTAAGAATCCTATGTATTATTGTAGGACCAAACACATTCGGCGTCCCTTTCACTACATCCGTAATTTGGTGGAAGAGATGGTGTTGGGTTCTAAGAGTCCAGCGGATATGCTTACTAAGAGTGTGAGTAATGACAAACTAAAGTTGTGCAGAGCGTTGGTTGGCCTCCGGTGATTGTCAAAGGAGGTGGTGCATTATGAATTAAAAAGATGATGTGATGGTGACGGTGATGGTGTTTATACTTATTGGGGTGACTTAACTTTTACCGATCTCTAAGTGGGAGATAGTTGGGTAATTGTAAAGGTGATCAACACCCGGCCCGATTTTGGAAAAAAAACGGGGCTATAGGCAACTTAAATATGGAAAAATAAGCTAAATTTAGGCCAGACTCGAAAATGTCCCGAAAAGCCCGCTTGGCTGGTCCCGAATTAGCGGGTTTTGGAGCGAGAATTCCGGCCCGAGGATTGGCCGAACCTGGCCCGAGGCTTTGGCACGAAACGAGCCACGTTTTTTGGGCCAAACCCGGCCCGACCCATGATCACCTCTAGGTAATTGTTGTGGAGATGGTACTTGAAAGAGCATTTATGAAGGAACATTGTGGGATGTGTGTGTATATGTTGAAGGAAGACCAGGACCTAGCTGTGGTGTTCACTGATTAGTGCATTGATGCTTATTTATGGATCGTGTTTCGCGGTTTCTTTACTTCGTACAGATTCCTTTTAACCTTAAAGTATAAATATGTTTAGAGGTTGTTTTGCCTCATAATTATTATTCTTCTAAGATTAGAAAGAAGAGAGAGTTTTAGCGAAATCTTAAGAGCTTGTAATCACCATTAAAGAACATCTTAATTCCTAGTGCATAGTTCGTGGTTTTTCTCCTTGTTCTAAGGTTTCCCAGTAGAGATCCTTTGTGTCTCTTTTATTGCTTTCTTTAGTTCGTTGTTATATTATTAATTGTTTGAGATTGATTTTTAGATTGATAGATATACCTTAGGATTTACACAATCCTCTTATGCATCCCTTAATCTCATGCAATTATACAATCCCAAACTGCAAGTTGAACAACTTAGATACCTCAAATATTGTTGCTATGAGAGGCTCGGTACTACAAGTGATGAGGTTGTCGTTAACTTATAAAAGATAACAACCTAACAATTCCTTTAGGATAAGAAGGGTTTATCCAACACGTAAAGGTTGTATTTACACCTAGCTTTCAAATCTGGCCGACTCATTTTATTATATTTAAAATTATATAAAAATTAACTTGGCCGACTCATTCATGTGTACAATTGTAAACAAAATAAAATTATCACCCAATATGTGATATATAAATTACAATATTGTTTAATATGATATGATTTTTGTAAAATTATGATTACAATTTTTTATAATGAATATATAGACTTTTTGAGATGATGCCACAAAATTATTATAATTTGGAAATACACTTACAATAAGAAATAACAAGTACCTTCTATAACCTAATTTACTAACTTTTATTCTTTATTAGTACATTGCGCGAGTTTGAAAAAACGGTAATAGTAATAGTAACTCTTGGAGTTCGTAATGGCAAGACTGGTCCATGGCACGACTGTGGCGTATCTAGGAATGTACTCATGGGGTACGAATACGTAAGTAGTTAGACTCGTCAATTTTTTTTTTCAAAATAAAGCTGTATTAACATTTTTGTCTGCGTAAGTTTGAGTAAGAACTTAGATATAATTGCTAACTGTTTAATTGTTCAATGTTTCAATTTAAATAATCAAAACTTTAAAAATAAGTTTTTCAATTTAAAAACAGTTGTTCAAGTATATAAATGAGGAAAATTTCAGGGACAAAAATATTATTTTGGAGCTTTGATCTTTGTGGGCTTATGAATTTGTAGTTGCAGAGTAAGCTTACTTATAAATTTGTAGTTGCAGACTAATAGCCATAGGCCCATAGGGAGTAGTATATAGTAGAAGTGTTGAAGATAAATTAAACCTGAGTTAAAGGGGAGTAATTAAAAGTAAAAAAAAGAACTTTGTGGGGTTTCGAACTTTAGACCTCCCCATGCATCCACAAATCTTTCTTTTCCCTTCGGCTACCAGCAAGACAAGCCTCAACATATTGATTTGGTTTCATTATTTTCCAGAAATAATGGGGGTACAGCTGTACCCCTTGCACCCCCTGTAGATCCGCCTATATTTTTGGCACGGCAGGTTGTGCTGCTTGCTGAAACGAAGACTAACATATTGGAGCTCGGTGCGAGGGGTAATGCCATTGCTACCTTCATATTCCTGCTGTTATAGTACTGCTTGACGCTTGCCAGCACGACCGTGCGTTCCGTGCCACTTGCCACTGCCTACTGAGCATAAGGAGTGGTTTTCACGTGATCCTATTCCTATATATATATATATATATATATTGAGTGGAATGATATGCCTTTCGGTCTTAAAAATGCTCCCTCTGAGTACCAAAGAATTATGAACGATATCTTCAACCCCTATTCAGACTTTTGCATTGTTTACATTGATGACGTGTTGGTTTATATATATAGGTTCTTACACATTTCTTTTTTGATGACATGATTTGAGGAACCCAAATTTTATCAATCATCGATCAGGCTAGCCTGTTATTGAGTAGATAACCGATATGATATCGTATGTAGGAAATTTGTGAGTTGTGACAGATAGGTTATGCAGTAGAAGGTACCCTTTCCCTTTCCTCTTTTTGTTAGGTAAACCGTAAACCTTAAACATATGCCTTTATGCTGTAAGAATCATTACATGCAATAGAATTCACAGCCAGCTCACATGCACAAAGAATTGGAAAACAAACCCAAAAAAAACCTATTGCATGGAAACTTAAAAAAAGTAGCATAATTTGATAACTACACAATATATACAAAAAAAATTGTGGACAACTATTGAGGCCTAATTACTGCCAGAAAGGAAAAATCTGGCGAGGCGTAACCAAATGTTGAGTGAAATCTATGATTAAAATAATTACAAAAATAGAGGATTTTTGTGGAATAATAGATTTTTTTATAATCTAAATTAAAGTATTAAACGCAGCAAAGTTCATCTGTATATAGTTACTGTTGGAAATATAAGTTAGATTAATGTATTCATGAAGAACAAATATATACTATATTGATACACAATATAGAGAAAAAACTTATCTGCTAGTAACAATCAACTGAACTTGATTGAATTCCACAAGAACAACGTTGCGTCGTGGTATGGAGGCCACTGCCTTAGAAACGAATTTCGCCATCACCGGTGCGGATTCCTGATGACGTTCGTCCCCCAAGATTCACACAACGATCCCCGACTCCGTGCACCCGGATCAAGGATTGGAGTTTCTCAAGAACTGCTTAAATCTCGAAGAAAGGGGTTAGCCTTGTGTTTAGGTTAATGAAAACAACATTGAGAGAGGAAAACGGCCAAGAAGGTATTTATATAAGGTTATAAAACAACTCCGAAATAAATCCGGAAATAAGACGAAAATAAAATATTTCGGGTACCTCGGAAACCGCGAGTCGCGGTAGGTTTGCGGCGATCTACCACGAGACACAGACGAGCATCGCGAGTCACGGCGGCTACCGCGAGTCGCGGCAAGTCCTCGCCAAAACTCTTCGCGTTCAACTTGGATGAAATCCAACAATCCCCCACAAATGCGAAGACATGAGAAACAAGAAATGAGCAGTAAAAGGAAGGTTTGATACTTACAAACTAGTGTCCAAGGATTGAACTAGCATGTTAGTGGGATGGGGTGTCCCCTCACCTACAAGTGTCCACTGGATTGAACTTGCAGGAGAGAGAAGGGACCCGATAACACATATCTTACGCTCAGAGCTTGAGAAACTCCGCGTTATCCATGAATTGCCTCTTGAACAACATATAACACTGTTGATCATACAATTCAAATTCCCTTTAAGACAAGTCACATGTCTTTCCAATGATTGTAAACATACACACAGTTCAACAATCCTGGCCATCACCCTGGGATTCCAGTGAGCGCTCTATAATGCCTACAAGTACGACATTCGACAGAAGGAGGCCATCCCTTCACACTCAAATCTGATGTTCTATTACGTTCAAATAAAATTTGAATCAGCCACAAAGACCATAGAAACATCAAGTCCATTACGTTCAATTAAATTGGATCAGCCATGAAGGCCATGGACTCCAACACAACCTCTGCCGGTTGCCGCCGAGTACCATCAGCTCCACTTGTCAAACCACCATAAAGGCTATAGACTCTCACGATCCATTAGGTTTGAACTAAGTAGACCATCCCTTTTACAGGACTATGATACCGACCATGTAAGATCATGCACAAGGCATCACAACGGTGTAACCATCAAGTCCATTCCAAGGACCACCCAAGCCTGTTGGGATATGGAAATATTAAGAGCGGTCAAGCTCAACCTCACATACAATATCTCATTGTATGCCACATACAGGCATAACATCACATTGTATGCCACGGTGTGTCTATAAGTCCCGTCTTAGAACTATAGACACATTAAGGACAATCAATGTCCAACCTGATAGCTATAAATCTACCAAATTCAATTGCCAGTTGAACCACCCAAAGGTTATAGATTCATCAATCCATCAAGCTAAAACAAATTAAGCCACCACAAAGGTAATGGATTATCCTGTCACTATACCAACAAGCTCAATATTCAAACCACGAAGTCTGGTAATGGATCCTCACACATCCATTAAGTTTGAACTACCTGAGCCACCAAACTGGTTATGGTTATGTGACCCCACGTGAGCATGGTAAGTCCCAACACGGGACCTCAAAAGCATCCATCAGGTCCTCTAAGTGAACAGAACACTAATCTATGCATGCTCTTGCCCATATGTGCCTCCATTGCCTTCACATGACAATGTACATAAGCACCTGAAATATCACAATGTAAATAAGTGAATATTTCATTACCCCCACAACAGGCAACTTGCCAAGGATTTCCTCATCAGTCGGCTTCTTGACTCAATCAGTTCAACTCAATGAACTTATTCTTATGGTTGACTCTGCAACACATCTTACTTTGCATCTCCTCAACAAAGCAACCAGTCAAGATCAATATGCCAATATATACACTTATAAACATATAAGCATAATCATTTAGAAAATCACTTTGTAAAACTAGTTCATAAACACATATGTATACAGAACATAACAGTTCATGCTAACTATTCAACCTTCTAGTTGAACCTGTTTCAAACCATGTTGCCTGAACAAGATTGAGATGAGTGGTACCCTTACCAACCTTTGGCTTTTCATCCATGAACCACATGAATTACCTCATCTCCAACTTCCATCTTAACTTAAGAGTCGAAACCTTCAGTTTCATAAAGACATCAAGAGTGTGAACACCAAATACATAAGATAGTGGTATAAACCATAAACCACCTACAAACCATTCAAGTCTTCTCACTAAGGAAACCTTATAGGTCAGCTCCAAATCCCGGAAGATCTATTGACTCTTCCTTCTCTAAGATGCCATTCAAGTATGCACTTTACGAATCAAATTGATACGCGATCAAATAACACGATCCCAATGCAAACACAGCCACTGGCCTAGGAAAACATAGCCACAGGTGAGATAACTACATAGGTCAATATCAAAACATTAATGAACTTCAGAATCATGTACCTTGCCCATAGCTTTTCAAGCTTACAACTTCAAAGTCTATTGAAGACCAACAGACACCCAAAGTAGCAACTATGGTCCGGCAAAGACATACTCAACGAGTATGACAGGTCACTAATGAGTCATGTTCAAGCTTGCTTTTCTCTAAGTCCTAGTCCCAATCAGAACTCATAAAATCCCCTTGTGAATTGATCATCACCTCCAGATAATAACCCATAGACTTTCACATAGTTGATCAACAATGTTAACTTTCTAACCACGGAGGTTACAAGAAAGACTGGACTTTGCTAACTTAGAGAATTAACCTTTTGCTACTCCTTTGCTGAACTACACATCAACAATACTAGGAGAGACACCAAATAGAATCAGGCAACAAACACATAATTATGACTACTGAACAATGATATCAATGACTAATAAATCATCAATGATGTCATGAGATTCATCCAACAGAGCTTATTCAAGAAGAAATAAACACATCATCAAATTCAGCTCAAGAACAGCCACATAGAACTAAATCCTCACACCAACCGAGTAAAGGAAGGATACAAATCCGACCATAGCTAGAAACCCCCACAATGAGAACATGGAGAATAACTAACAGCTCATCAGCTTATCTTACATAGGCCATAACTTGCTGAAAATGACGATAACCCCCACATGAGAGATGATACCCAAAGATGGTCTAAAGAATACTCATAACCCTCTTAAAAACCCATATGTTTCTTCATCCTTGAATGATTTCACTCACTTGGCACACAGCCACCATTAACCTCAAAATTTTACTTATTTACAAGGAGTCCCAAACACTAGTACAGAATTAACGATTTGCGTCGGATGCGAGGCGCCCATTTGCGTCGGACATGGGTCCGACGGCACAGGTCTCGACGCAGATGACAGAGACATGATCTGCGTCGGATCAAGAAACGACGCAGTTGAGGAGCTATTTGCGTCGGATGGATCTCGAGGTGCGACGCACATGAGCCTCGCCCCAGCATACACAATGCATTGGCCTCTGCTATTTGCGTCGCATAATGAGCCACGTGCGACGCAGATGATCTATCATCTGCGTCGCACATGGCTCAGTACGCGACGCAAATGGCTGAGGCCAGCAGCCCAGAATTTACCATTTGCGTCGCACATTATGCCACATGCGACGTAAATGGTAGGTTTTTCTTAAAAAAAAATATTTCACCATTCTAAAAGCTGCAATTATATTAAAAAGTAATTCCACGACTTCCACCATTGAAATTGCAAACAATTCTATGATTATTCTGATTACAGTAGAATGAACTCAATTATACTAAAATACAAACAAATGGGTGTTTTTTTACCAAAAAAAAAATTTAATTTCATGAAATAGAGAAAGAGTAACATATTAAAAAACATGAACAAAAATCTATAATGAAAAACTTATACAATTGTTCTGTAAAAAAAAACATGAACCGAAATCTAAAATGAAAAATTATACAAATCTTACAAAATAAAATGAATTAACCAAAAAAGTCAAATCATTCGTACAACAAGTAGAGAAATGATACGCTCAAGTTACACGTAGTATTTACGTAACTTTGGGTGCACTTTGCTAAGGGTTTGATTGTAATTGTTAACATTCGTGTTTTATTTAACTCTTAGCGGAAGTTCGGAGTTTTGCGAGATAATTTGTGTTAACTTCATGTATTCCGAGCTTCCAAGGTGAAGTGCATTTGAGCCGAGCAAAGCCCAAGCATCGCATGCTCGCCTCCAGCGTGACCCGGCTCGCCCATCGCAACCAAGCTACCACAAGCCTTGCGCGCGCCACAACCAAGCAAAGACCCGGCCCGGCTCGCCCATCGCAAGAAGCTACCGCAAGCCTTGCGCGCGCCCAGGCATGCTCGCCCGGCCGCCGGAAGCAAGCCGCCCAGCTCGAGCTCGCACCTTGCGAGCATGGTCGCACCTCGCGACCTGCCTTGCTCGCACCTCGCGAGATCCCTCGCACGGTGCGACCTGCTTGGCTTGGCCCAGTTCTTCAGCTCGTGTTGGAGGGCAGAGATCACTCGCACGGTGCGACCAGACTCGCACCTCGCGACCCCTAGGTCGGTCTAAATGTCGGCTGATTTTTTAGCTTTAGTATAAATACTAAAGCTTGTTTTTGGACCTAGGGGGCAGCAGCCACAAGGAGAGGGAGTCTCCAAAACTCCACTCCTCTCTTGTTGTCTTCTCTTTTAGTTTTTATTTTCTAGTTTAGTTTTTGTAGATTTCGATTATGGGATTGGCTTATGCTATGCCGATTATAGCTTGAACCGTTCTTGAACGAGATTAATATGAAGCTTCAAGCATTATTGTGAGATCTTTCCTCTCTATTTAGTTCCTTTGATTATGGTTTAATTTCTATGCTTGCTTTCTATGATTTTTGCATGATTATGCTAGGAATATTACTAGTTTGATTGTGTAATTAATCTAATGCTAGATTTAAGAATAGAATCGGATTGTTTTATTCTTTTATCGATTTGTAGCAAACTAGGGAGTAACTCAGATGCTGATCATCTTGGTTATTTCTTGGGGAAATTGAATCAACTGTTGAATGTTTATCGCTTGTATGACGTTAGCGGTGTCCGTTGGTTCTCTCGTGTTTATTCTTTGCTATTGGATTGAACTTAGACGCTATCGGACTAGGTTATCCTTTAGTTAGGGTTTTATAGTCACGCTGATCGTGCTATTCAACTAGGAATAAGGAGAACACGAGATTGATTCTCGACAATAGATAATCATGGAAATAATTAGAGTGGAGGTTCAAGGATCGATAATGAATTGAAGTGGATGTTAATCGGATTCAAGATCTTCCTATATTGATTTCTCATTTTATTTAGTTGCTAGTTAATTTTAGTTTGTTTAAAAACTCTATTTGAAAACCCCCCTTGTTATTAGGTTATTCGGCCCTTAGCTTAATCTAGGTTTCGAATCACGCCGAGTACTAAACTCGTCCCTGTTTCCCTGTGGATACGACCCCTACTTCCATTATACTACCTTAGTGTAAAAGAGAGTAGGAGAAATTTTATCTTTGGCCGGGTGCGGTGCACGACGACACACTCGCGCCCGCCCAAATTTTGGCGCCGTTGCCGGGGAAACGGTGTTACTTGTTTGTATTTAGTGTGATTTTTGGATGGTATTGTTTGTGCTCTTTGTTTTTGATTGACACTCATAGCGCTAACAATGCATTGCAAGGGTTCTTCTCAATCAGTTTTGCAAGTACTTAAAGTGGAGATTGACATGGAACCACTACTGTCACACATGGAGCACAACCCAATGATTAAGCTTAAGGTATTAAGTCGAGCTAACGACTTTAAACAACAGCGCTTCTCGGGAGGCAACCCGAGATCCCTTTTATTTTCTTTCTTTTTCTTTATTTCTCATCAAATTTCCACCACCACAACAAATTTTATTTCACCCACCGCCCACCCACTAAAAAGATCCACAACCAATCTTAATTCAATTGTAACCAAAATCCACAAAAGAAAATCCGTTGGGAGGACTTCAATAGCTAGGAGTTGGTAACACTAGAGGATTGAGATTGTTAATGTATCTTTTCGATCTCTTAAGCTAGGAGCAAATCTCAAAAATCTAAACAAAATTTGAATTTGTCATTTCTTTGAGTGATTCGAGGGAGAGGGTGGTGAGTTGAGTTATGAGATTTGAGTTGGTGTTGTCAAGAAGTTTGAGTTTGACGGATTGCTTTTCATGAGTTTTGAGCATTCGATCTTCGATTTACCCGATTTTCAAATTTCTCCCCTTTTTCAGTTTACTTTTTCTTTTAATTGTCGACACATTGAGGACAATGTGTAGTTTAAGTAGGGGGGAGGGTATTCTCATTCTCATGTATCTATGTTGTATATATTACTTTCAATTTGAAAAAAATGAAAATGAAAAAAAAATGAAAAATAAAAAAAAATATAAAAAAAAAGTGATGAAATGAAACCCGCCGAGTTGAAAACCCACAAGGGTGGGCGACTCGGGCAAAAATGGGGGCCCGGATAGGTTGAAAACCCGAAAGGGCAACTTATGCAAAAAAAGTGGCTTATATTGAGCGGGTAAGATGGTGAGATGAAAAAAATGTGAGAAGCTAGGATGAAAACCCGAAAGGGCTCCTAGGCAAAATGAGAGATTAAGAGAGAATTTTGTATTTTGAAAACTCATTTGCCGGAGATGGTGTCATAAGGTGGAAAGCGTTTTCGGGTTGGTTTGGTTATTTCATCCTTGATTTTGTGAAGATTTATTTTGGCTTTCACATTCTTTTGGTTGATTGTTTGTTTTTGGGAGTAAGCATGGAATTTATCCCTTTTTATCTTCGTTCCATGGCTTGCTATTTTAAGTTAGTTGTTCTAGTAGTAGTTTATCTTTTGAGGTTTTAGGCGAGTTGTCATTTTGATTGTGGCGTTGGAGTGGGTTCAACTCCTTTGAGATCCTTCAGGATTTGAGCTCACATTTTGATTGTCATTTGGTGATTATTGTTGTCGCGTCTGTATTTCTGATAGTAGCTTGAATCTAAGTGTGGGGGAATCATCGTCCCTTACGTTTAGGTTTTGAGCGTATTTCATTAAGATGTGATGATGATGATGTAGTTGGTGGAGAGAGAGGTTGGTGTTGATAGCTTGGGTGATGATTTACTTGGAGATCCTCATTTTGAGTTTACTCGAGGTCGAGTAAAGTTCAAGTGTGGGGGTATTTGATACGCTCAAGTTACACGTAGTATTTACGTAACTTTGGGTGCACTTTGCTAAGGGTTTGATTGTAATTGTTAACATTCGTGTTTTATTTAACTCTTAGCGGAAGTTCGGAGTTTTGCGAGATAATTTGTGTTAACTTCATGTATTCCGAGCTTCCAAGGTGAAGTGCATTTGAGCCGAGCAAAGCCCAAGCATCGCATGCTCGCCCAAGCAGCAGCCCAGCTCGCCCATCGCAGCAAGCTACCACAAGCCTTGCGCGCGCCACAACCAAGCAGCACCCAGCCCAGCTCGCCCATCGCAGCAAGCTACCGCAAGCCTTGTGCGCGCCCAGCATGCTCGCCCAGCGCTGGAAGCAAGCTGCCCAGCTCGAGCTCGCACCTCGCGAGCATGGTCGCACCTCGCGACCTGCCTTGCTCGCACCTCGCGAGATCCCTCGCACGGTGCGACCTGCTTGGCTTGGCCCAGTTCTTCAGCTCGTGTTGGAGGGCAGAGATCACTCGCACGGTGCGACCAGACTCGCACCTCGCGACCCCTAGGTCGGTCTAAATGTCGGCTGATTTTTGAGCTTTAGTATAAATACTAAAGCTTGTTTTTGGACCTAGGGGGCAGCAGCCACAAGGAGAGGGAGTCTCCAAAACTCCACTCCTCTCTTGTTGTCTTCTCTTTTAGTTTTTATTTTCTAGTTTAGTTTTTGTAGATTTCGATTATGGGATTGGCTTATGCTATGCCGATTATAGCTTGAACCGTTCTTGAACGAGATTAATATGAAGCTTCAAGCATTATTGTGAGATCTTTCCTCTCTATTTAGTTCCTTTGATTATGGTTTAATTTCTATGCTTGCTTTCTATGATTTTTGCATGATTATGCTAGGAATATTACTAGTTTGATTGTGTAATTAATCTAATGCTAGATTTAAGAATAGAATCGGATTGTTTTATTCTTTTATCGATTTGTAGCAAACTAGGGAGTAACTCAGATGCTGATCATCTTGGTTATTTCTTGGGGAAATTGAATCAATTGTTGAATGTTTATCGCTTGTATGACGTTAGCAGGTCTGTTGGTTCTCTGTGTTTATTGCTGCTATTGGATTGAACTTAGACGCTATCGGACTAGGTTATCCTTTAGTTAGGGTTTTATAGTCACGCTGATCGTGCTATTCAACTAGGAATAAGGAGAACACGAGATTGATTCTCGACAATAGATAATCATGGAAATAATTAGAGTGGAGGTTCAAGGATCGATAATGAATTGAAGTGGATGTTAATCGGATTCAAGATCTTCCTATATTGATTTCTCATTTTATTTAGTTGCTAGTTAATTTTAGTTTGTTTAAAAACTCTATTTGAAAACCCCCCTTGTTATTAGGTTACTCGACCTTTAGAGTCATCTCGGTATTGATTCACGCTAGATATTAAACTTGTCCCTGTTTCCCTGTGGATACGAACCTTACTTCCCTTCTACATTTAATTGTAAAAGAGAGTAGGAGAAATTTTATCTTTGGCCGGGTGCGGTGCACACGACACACTCGCGCCCGCCCAAGAAACATCCTAAAACAATCGAAATATAAAAGCTTGTCTGCAATTTCTTCTCTTTCTCCACCAGATCTGCAAATTCAATACATTTTAATTGAGTTGATAAACTGAAAAAATACCAGAAATTGATTTTTTGGCGGTTCAATTTTTTATTTCAACAAAATACCATAAACTGGAAAAATACCTGACATGGGTATCCTCGGTTCTTGCGCCGACGATCCAGAATAAGATGAAGAAATTTTCGTTCAGCGACAAAGTTTCTTGAGGAAGAAAAGATCTCTGCTTTTGTTCGAGATTTTGTTTCTTCAGTTTCCGTTTTGTTCGAGCAAGGTGACCATATAACTTGAGTTTCGAATGACAAGAAGGGTATGGAGGCGAGAGAAACGCAGACCAAATTACAGCAAATTTGAGTTTCGAATGATAAGGGGATGGAGGTGAGAGAGAGAATTCATAAGTGAGGGCGAGGGAGATGGAATTCGTTGCATGCGAAGGAGAAAGAGAAAAATAAGAACGGCAGTGGTTGATGATGAAGTTGTTGATGATGAACTGGTGGTATGAGAAAGAGAGAGGGAGAGAGGGATAGAGAGAGAAGAACGGCTGAAGCTAGACAAAGAAGTTAGGGTTTGAAATATAAGAATGAAGCGCGGGCCTTATCTGCATTTTTTTAGCCTTATCTGCGTCGTACATATAGCCCATGCGACGCAGATAAGCCCAACTCATTAATTTCTGCATTTTTTGAGCTCGTGAAAGAGGAATTTGAGTGGAATCATCTGCGTCGCACCTTAATTATCATCTGACGCAGATGACTATCTGCGTCGCATGCTTGTTAAATACGACGCACATATTTCGTCTTTTGCGTCGATTCCCTGCTGCATGCGACGCAAATGAGTCTTCTGCGACGTTTGTCCTGTTGTGCGACGCAGATGGTGAGACGCAAATCGTCGTTTTTCTACTAGTGAAATGGTCTCACCTAGACCCTTAACAAAAGGAATGATATCCTCTAATCAATCAACACATGAAACGTGATAGCATTCACCAATCATTATTCCAAGTTTACCAAAGAAGCTAAGTCCTCAAGAATTAAGTCAAATAATTCAATAACCCTAATAGACACAACTATGGGGTTACTCCGAGACACTACTTAGCGCTAGAGTTACAACTAATAAACCCAAAGGTCATTCAACCAATCCAAAAGTCCATATGACTAAACATGGTCAACAAATTTAAACTCTACAAGAGTATTAAAAAGCAACTCTAAACAACCAAATGTACAACATGTATATAGCACATACAATGCAACGAGCAGAAGTATATAATTCATAGCTCAAGGAAACAAACAAGAGTTCTCAACTATATTGAATCCCATGGAAGTTCCCTTCCTCCCCCTCACTTACCACAGTGAGGCTAACTGACTAACTAGCCAGTCCCAAACATTAATTTATTCCTCAAAAGGCACAACAATTGCCAAAACGCAGGTATAAATTAGATACCAAACAATGTGCCACATAAAATAAAGAGATTTTTGCGGGGATATTCCAGGGTAATAGGGCATTTTGTGGGGATATACCTCATTAAATTTTTTTTGTGGGGATATACCAACCTAAATTTAAGTTTTGTTAAAAGGTACCAAAACACTATTTCCGGCGAGAAAATCAAATTTTCGGCCTTTGACTTGGTAACTTAACCCAAATTTATACCCTATAGTACAAATTCAAACCACATAGTACAACTGAAGAACACAAGAAGTAAATTGAATTGAGATTAAAGCTAAAAAAATTGTTAAAAAAAAACATTTCAATAGTATGCGCGTGGTTGAGGGGGTAAAACACAACATTTGTGGCTCACTCGCGAGTTCCTACCAAGTCAAAGGCCGAAAATTTGACTTTCTTGCCGGAAATAGTATTTTTGGTACCTTTTCACAAAACTTAAATTTAGGTTGGTATATCCTCACAAAAAAAAATTTAGTGAGGTATATCCCCACAAAATGCCCTATTACTCTGGTATATCCCCGCAAAAAAACTCTAAAATAAATTATGCAAATAAGCTGAACTTCGGACATTAGCCATAAGAAAGATTTGGAACTTTCCTTTAGCCAAGCTGGCCTGCTGAAGGTATTATGAACTCCACATATTTGCCACTCCTCCAACTCCCGTTTGCTTGCTTGAGTGTCTCAACTTCTAACTCAGTCCCCCAAAAAGACTAACAATTCACCAAAAGTAAATATTATATAAAGCAAGGGGGCACACTAAATAATTTATGTGAAGTTAGAAGTCTGACAATAAATAAATTAGAGAGAAAACTTCCCTAAGTGGGATGAAGTTAGTAATCTACATGTGCTTGATCACTCTCCTACCAATTTCCACTCATTGAGTCCTTTAATCCAACGAATTGCTAAAATTCTTCATAGCTATAGGATACCATGAGAGTGTATGACTTACTATCCCCCATTAACCGAGTATCAATGACGCATCAACTTAACTCTCTCCTAAACCCGGCAAGACGGGTATTCCGACGCGAGCATTAATTTATCAACCAAACACTACTTGATGGTGAGTATCGTCAATCGCGACACGCAAATAGGAATTAGAGTTCCTATAGCAGCACAAGAATTAAACATAATTTAAAGCATAAAGGACAAATTCCATCCTTTGGGCCAATTAGACATCGTAGTTTGAGTGCATAATTCCTCAACTACACTCCAACAATTAATCTATTCTACTGAATTGAGAACAGTTTCCATGGGATTGGCACCCCATGATTCCAATTAATTAACCAATCACTCTATGTATAAGGTTCTAATTCCATCACACACCACAAATAATCCATGACAAATTTAATGCCTCTCGGAATTAATAGATTTTTCAACTCGATCAATATTTTAATGCCATGAGTCATTCTTGCCGGCACCAAGAACTTCACGAAGAAAGTTTGAAAAACAACTCAACTGAATTTCCCTTGACTCCGACGAAGTCAATTGGAAAAACCATGATAACTACAGATCAAATATGCTTCACGATTTCCACGGCAAGTCAATAGGCAAGACTCAATTTTTCTAACCATATCTAAACAAATAACCAATACTCAAGGAATACTTTCCAAGGTAGATTGTTAAAAATAGGTTAGAATAAATTGCACATCAAAATGAATACAACAATCTGAATAAATTCGTTTCTAAATTGTTGGAAATATAAGTTAGATTAATGTATTCATGAAGAACAAATATAAACTATATTGATTCACAATATAGAGAAGAAACTTATCTACAGATAACAATCAACTGAACTTGATTGAATTCCACAAGAACAACGTTGCGCCGTGGTATGGAGGCCACTGCCTTAGAAACGAATTTCGCCATCTCCGGTGTAGATTCCTGATGACGTTCGTCCCCCAAGGTTCACACAACGATCCCCGACTCCGTGCACCCGGATCAAGGATTGGAGTTTCTCAAGAACTGCTCAAATCTCGAAGAAAGGGGTTGGCCATGTGTTTTGGTTAATGAAAACAACATTGAGGGAGGAAAACGGCCAAGAAGGTATTTATATAAGGGTTATAAAACAACTCCGAAATAAATCCGGAAATAAGAAGAAAATAAAATATTTCGGGTACCTCGGAAACCGCGAGTCGCGGTAGGCTTGCGGCGATCTGCCGCAAGACACAGACGAGCACCGCGAGTCACGGCGGCCACCGCGAGTCGCGGCAAGTCCTCGTCAAAACTCTTCGCGTTCAACTTGGATGAAATCCAACAGTTACAACAAAATTCACAATGATAACTTGATTGCAGACACTCTAAGATGTTGTTTGGGAAATCTAGATGTATCGTAATATATATATACAATCAACGTGTACTCTATGTCTCTTTTGACTCGCTATATTTGCCTTTTTATATGCCCAAGACGGGCTTTTTAACATCCATATATGCATTTACATATTATTATTGCAAATTATATAAAGTTGATATTATGAATTTACGCCTTGAAAATCTAACATGAACTCTTATCATAAAAATTTCTCTTATATATTATGAAGAAAAAATTTATAAGCTTTGACTTCTAAATAACATATGTGACAAGTAAAAAGTGACGGAAGGACTGATACATATGCAGTAAATTAAAGAGAAGTTGTTCTTAAAAATGTCCAACACAAAACATGCCTGCATATTGATGCGCGATCACTGAAAAAAGGAGAGAGAGAGAGAAAGAATGCAGCAAAGGCGAAGACCGGATATTGGCACGGCTCAATCAAATTAGAAAGACCCAGTTATGCCAAAATACTGGGAGGCTTTAACTTGATTGAGCCATTCCAACATCTTCACCCTAATCTTAATGACTTTATTGACTTACCTATATTTTCATTAAACTGCAAACTTTGAAGGAGAAGATCAGAGAAGCTAAAACAGTTTAATGCTAAAACAGATGACTTAAGTTGTTAGTTATATATGAGTTATTATTAGTTAAGAGGACTTAAGACATATATTGAGCAAATTATGCAATTATGCAGAGTTAGTAGGGGAGATAAGAGTGGTTGAGATGTCTCATCTTTGATCAGCTTTTCACTAAAAAGAGGGAAAATCTCATTAATTATTGTTTGCTCTTCCACTTTTTCATGACCTAAAATTACATACGTATGGGATGATGGTAGCAAAGATTGCATAATATTTCTGCATTAGAAGCTCGCTTCTTTCTCACTCTCATAATGTTGTTATCAAGAATATCAACTAACTTATTCTTCTCTTATTTTAGACTTATCAATCAATTTTTTTTTGCCTCACAGCCTAGAGTACACCTTTATTTTGGAAGAAATGATCAATTATTTTCAGTGTGTTTCGAAGGCAGTTTATATGCACTACGATGAGACAGGTTTCTAAACCTTCAAACCCAAATATAGCTGTTTCAAGAGGCTGAGATGGCTAATAAACTATTGGCCCTATTTGTCACTTATAGTAGATAGCTGATAGATTATAGCCTTCTACTCCCTTCAATTATTAATAGGGAAAATTGGACTCAACACTACAAACTATTGGGCGATTGCTCCCAGCGCTACCAACTTTGACTAGTAGCCAAAATACAACAAATTATTAACATGGGTGTAGTGAGTGTCATAAATGATGCCGAAACTAACTTTTCTTGACACGTTTCACGTGACTTATGCTTCTAATCAATGAAAAATATGATAAATGAAAGAAAAAAGGGGGAAATGGAGAAAAAAAATTAACAAGGATTCCCCGCCGTCGGTAAGAAAAGTTACTCTGACGTCATTTATGACACTCATTGCACCCAGGCCAATAGTTTGGGGTTTTGGCTACTAGTCAAAGTTTGTAGTGTTGGGTGCACCCGCGCCATAGTTTGGGGTGTTGAGCCCAATTTGACCTCATTAATGTTCTAGCCATTTATTGTACGTAGCATAAAATACCAACGAGTTGAGGGTGAAAGGACAATCCACATGTGCTACTTTATTTTACTTTGTGATAAAAACAAAGGTATAGTTTAGGATCTTTTGCCAATTGCAGCCTTTTAAAGTGGTGACTTTGTTAATTGCAACCTTTTCATTTCAATATCTTCAATTGCAGCCACAAATAAACCAAAAATTTATAAGTTGCAGCCCAAATCCGACCTATCATCACGCCTTTTGGGCTGCAACTTATAAACTTGTGGTTTATTTGTGGCTGCAATTGAAGAGATTAAAATGAAAAGGCTGCAATTAACAAAGTGGCAACTTTAAAAGGCTACAATTGGCATATGGGTTTAAATGGATCTCATATAGTGTGCCAAGGAAGAGAAGTGTAGGGTAAGAGATGGTAGAATAGAGAAAAACATTATCGAAGAAGGAATAATGAAAGTGGATAGAACAAACAGAATCTGTGTTTGTGGATATAATTTTTGGAAAGAGAAGAAAAAAATATTAAAATAAAGAAAGCACTCCTAGTTTTTATTAGTTTACTAACCTTTTTTTTGTCCCTTATTAGTTTACTCATTTTTTTCTATTTTTGAAATGGTCCCACCAGTTGTTTATTATTGTCTTTATTTTCTCACTCTACTTTTCTTGGGTCAAAACATTAACTTCAATACAATATACCAATAATTAATACTTTCTCTTTTCTTCTAATACCCACATACCTATTTCTCCTAAAACTTTATGCCCAAAGAAGTAGGTAAACTAATAAAAATGAAAGGGAGTAGCTCATAACTTCTTGCATTATTAGCTAGATGTAGCTAATTATATATTTATATTGGTTTGTCTTGCTACTTATATTAGTTGTTTGTATAGAAGTGGTATTTAAAAGGTAGCTGATAACAGGGTAAAATGATCAATTCTTAATTTCTTGTTAATGTCTCCCACTGTTTAAAGGAAACTAGTCGCAATGCATGTTTCCAGGGAACTCGTTGCCATGTTTGAGCTCTTTCAAATGTCTACAATCGTTAACTATCAATAAGCTACTTGAAGTGCACTAGTTGCAAATTTAATAGAATTTTATAAGTTTATTAGCAGCGTCCTTAGAGTTTGATCATAATCTTAGCAGTCAGCACGTTGGTTTTGAGTATAGCCTCCGTTTATTCTATACTATGTTCAAAATATTATGGCTCAAGACATGAATCTGTGTCTAAGTAAGCCAGTTCACAGTTCCCAACGTTTCAGAATTGTACGCCTAAAATAACTTACAAATGAAGACGAAAATTAGTTAAGCTCTAAACAACTAATTAATCAAGCAACAACTAAGGTGAATATATGAATATTCTATGCAAGTAGTAAGCCACTAATTAATACTTCCCCAGTAGAGATGGTATACCAACTATCTAGCTAACCCCTGTACCTTCTGTACCGCGATGGTACATTTTGCAGGCTAAATGAGTTGTTTATCGACGTCTATGGTTTATGTTTACCTATCACTTAAGAGGTGATACTAGTGGTAATAGACATTCCAGAAGATCAGACCTATATTTGTAGATGAAGTTTGTTTGCCATGAGTATTGACATGAGGTTTTTTTTTCAAATTGCATAATATAAATTCATTAAGGTTACTAGTTACCACCATTTAATACTTTCTTTTTTTTATCTTTTTAACTTGGAATATTCTTGTCAAAGTTAGAAAACTTTGACCATTTATAGTGACTATTATATATATATGGAAAAATATATTCATATGATCTTGTTAGATTTGTCTCGATGTCTATTTTAAAGATATCAACTTCTCATAAAATTCACTACTATCTATCTCGAGATACTAACAATCAAATATATGCATTGAAGACTCGGTAAAAATAGACAGAAAATTATGTATATATATATGGAGTACCAAACAACTTGAACAACATGGAAATGCACCATTCAATTATTAATTGGTAATTTATGTATATATATATGGAGTACCAAACAACTTGAACAACATGGAAATGCACCATTCAATTATTAATTAGGTACTATTACCAAATTAATGTTCATGCATTATTTTGGAGTATCATATGATTCATATCAGTCAGGTCAAGTAACTGGAAGATTAAATTATTGGCCCGGTGAAGACCAAAGGTAGACGTGGAATATGCTGAAGAAAGTCCACCGCTCATGTGCATGCTATAATTTATAAGGAATCCATTTATATATCTAACAAGCAATTAGAACCAAAAATGACACGCATCAGCTTTTAGTAAAAAACAATTTCCGCAAAAATTCTCATTTAAGTCAATGTAGAGGATCCTATCATCATCGTAAAGAATTTTTAGGCCCTTTGAAAGATCCCACATAAATACCTTGTTTTTTTTTTTCCGAAAGAGGAAGAATTCCAAAGCAAATAAAAATAGTTTCAGCAATACAGAATTAAGGAGGAATGAGGCGTGGCAAAGCCACACCCCTAATATCCTCATCTAAAATACGACAAAGAGCTAAAGGAATTTCCTCTAAGATAAGCAGTCTAAGAGGTTGAGCCACTCCAGAGTTGGCGAGCCAATCGGCAGCGCGGTTGCCTTCGCGATAAACGTGACAAATCTTCACTTCCCAATTTTCAGCTTGTATCATGCTCCTACAAGAATTAATAAGGTGAACACACTCACCATGTCCTTCATTGCTGCCAGTCAAAGCTTGCACGCATGCTTGGTTATCAAGTTGCACCATTAGCTTGTTAATCTGGAGATCTCTCGCCAATTCTAGCCCACGAACAAGAGCCATAGCTTCAGTTCTATATGTTGTACAGTGCCCAAAGTTAGCCATGATGACTGCTACAAAACCACCTCGACTATCTCAAATGATTGATCCCCCCCCTGCAGCACCGGGTGCCCCCTTAGCAGCTCCATCAGTGTTCATCACATACCAACCTGATGGAGGGGCTTGCCAAGAAACGAAGGTTTCCATGCGCGAGGAGCATAAATACCTTGTTGGTTGTGGACCCAAAATATAGCCAATTTGAAGGTTAATGCAACCTTTTGGAGAGCTCACAAGATGCATATATACTTGGGTCATAGGTGACCATTTGAAAACATATACAATACTTCCTCCGTTCCATAATAAGTGAAACATATGGATTGGGCACAAGATTTAATAAACATCACTTTCAAAAGGCAAAAAGTCATAAAATACCCTTTTCATTATCAAAAGGAGGAGAGAGAAAAACAAACCACACAAGTTTGTGATGGGTACTCTTGTCATTTTGTCACTTTCTTTTTTCCATTTAAGGTATGTTTCACTTATTTTGAAACGTACTAAAATAGTAAGTGTTTCACTTATTATGGAAAGGAGGAAGTATAAACCGGGGAGAAGGAGAGAGAGTGAAACATGCTGGGAAAGGCAACCTTTATTTGGAGCTTTTTTGAGGTTTTAACATATATAATTATAGCAAGTTGTAGAAGGTAATTTAAGTTAAACAAAGAAGATCACAACTACCCGAGAGTTACCAAGGCATCTCGAGGCCATAGGGAAGGACACAAATTGAAGAATGGCAGTTTCATAAAGGTTTTGAAATAGCTCAAAACTAGTCAAATTTAAAAGTTATAAAACATGCTTTTAAGATCTTCACATTGCCTGAGTTACGGGATCATAAGTTACATCCTAAGGTTATAACTTATAAGAGACAATTTTAAAGCATGCATTTGTAACCAACTTTGTAATAAGTTTTTGTACATTTCTCTAGTAATAATGGGTTTGTTGATGAACCTCGAAACACAAATAATAATAATAATAATAATAATAATAATAATAATAATAATAATAATAATAATAATAATAATAATAATAATAATAATAATAATAATAATAATAATAATAATAATAATAAAAATAATAGTAATCATAATAACAATAATAATAATAATAATAATAATAATAATTTGTTTCCAACATGGTCCAAAAAGAAATTGTGAGAGGAGACTAGGAGTTAGTTACAGAGAATCACGCCACATCATTTCCCACTTTTTTTTTTTGAAGGAACATCATTTCCCACTTTTGAAAGCCTACCATTCTAATGGAAAGCACAAAATCTAAACGCCTTCTTCACTCTTCAGTTCACCACCCCTTTCATTTCCTAACCACTTCATCGTTCGGAACATCTGAATCCGTATAAATCCTAAGCAAATCAATCACTGCCGCTGATTATTAAAATAATATGCGACTATTATTTGTTCACTCCGCCCAACTTACCTCACCTCTCTATGAAAAAAATACAACTCTAACATCCATCTTACTCGTCCCTTTCATCATTTCAATTTACCACTTGTAAAATTGAAATCATTCCATCAATGATAGCAACTCCACCATCCCCTTATAGATAGCCCTTAACTAAAGTGCCAACGAGCTGTGTTCTAGATTTCCCTCTCCCTGAATCACCAAAAACTTTCCTATTCTCATCCCAAATAATGAACCACCCTTCCCAACCTTAAATACATAAATCTATCTCCCTATGTAGCACCTGATGGTGAAACATACCATCATCTTAACTGGTTCGGACTGAAGAAAAGCAATCGAAAGTCTTGTCTAAAACCTTTTTTGAGTCATAAAATAAAATTGTGTAGGTTGCATGACTTTAGATGCTTATAATTTTTGGACTTCACCAGGGATTTACATTTTTGTAATATATCAAACAAAAATCAATTTCAAGAACTACGAATGGCCTGATTTTGCAAGGAACGTAGGAATTCTCATCTCGAGATCGGACCGCTTTGATAAAATAAAATCAATGAAGGTCTCATGCAGAAGATTTGACTTTCTAGAATTCGGAATCACTTTCTAGACCCCGACATCCACTTGAGTATGAACCTAGCCAAGTCAAAGTCTTTCCAACCTCTATTCGTCTGTGTCACAAAATTCAAACCTTTTATTTTTTTTCAGTCCAAACTCTATTGTCCCTAAAGCATTATCCAACACTTCTAAGATCTCCAACGATATCTAATTTTTCCTCAACCCATATCAAGTGTCTTCTTATCTAGGCTCTGAATACCCTCTCAAGTCAATATTTTCCAAAGTAGGTGTAACACCTCGTAATTTTCACCTTTTATTTTTGGTTTTTGTTTACATTAAAATGATATTTTTCGTAAAAATAAATAATTTATTATTTAAATTATTTTTGGAACGTGTTGTGAAAATGTGTATATATTTTTATATGTTGTGATATATTTATATATATTTATTTTAAGTTGTTAGTTATTTATTTAAAAGTTATATTAGTTTCGTTATTTATTTAGGCGTTTAAGATGCGGTGTTGTCGCGTAGCGTTTTTGTAACGTTGATGGACCGACTTGGGTGATGAAATGGTGCATCACGTGTGGCGTATCATGCTGGCCGAAAATCAGCAATTATGGAGTGGAGGATGAAGAGTTTTGGTGCTTATTAAGCTAACCTTTGGATCTCTTGTAACCCCCCATTTAATCCTTCATTAACATTCTCTTAAACCCTTCATTTTTCCTTGCCAATTAATTCTAATTTTTTTTTTATCAGACAAATTCAGCATCATTCTCATTTAACCCACGCCATTTTCAAGAAAAGAAAGAGAGAAAAAGAAGAGAAAGGTTCAACCCGGTTTTTCCTGTCACACCTTCACAAAATTAACCATATCCGGAGATATAACAGCTGGATCGTTCTCAAATTTGGATAACACGTTTATAACATCTTGATCTTCACTTTGACAGGAGCGATTGTGAATTCGAGCTTTCGATCGCCGGGAATCATGGTCGGAACAGAATAGCACGAAATGAGATTTTTCAATGTTGAAAAAGAAAACGCCTAGTGACTTGTTGCTACAATTATCATTCGTGGAGGACTTGGATTGCACGCATATTTTTCAAATATCTTTAGACTCAGCTCTCCTCCCAATGTTCCAGGTAACTAGTAGTTATCTTAGAACGATAGAGATTAGGGTATATTTCGGTATTAGATTATTACGTTAGGAATTATTTTAGTTACTTTTTTATATGAAATTATTGATGAAAATTTACGTGAGTGTTCATTATGTATGATGTGAGTATTTTATGTGCAGCAAATAATTTTTAATTAAGGTTTTCCTATTTTATTAATTTAATTGGTAATTTGTTTGTTTATGGCTTAATTATAAAATAATTAGTGAATGAGTTTTATTATTGTCGAAAATATTTTTCATGAAGCATTTTATGTGTGTAGTATGTTTTCCCTGCCTTAGAATATTTTTTTCTACTGTTTATGATTTTAATTAATTGAATTCTCTATTTTTGTATTTTTGGGTTTGTTAGTATTTAAATCGTGAATATTATATTTTGGGGCCGAAAAATCTGTTTTCTTTACAAAATGTGTATTTTCGAGTGTTTATGCATGATATGTGAATTTTTGGTAATTTTTGGGCGCCTATTTCTATTTTTAATTATTTTATTGGCTTATTTGAGTTATCTGTAAATTAATATTTAAAATTATTTTTAAAGTCCGAAAATTAGAATTAAATTTGTACTATGTCAGTAGAGTCACAATGGTCATATGACAATTTTTGTGATATTTTACTGAATGGTTTTATTAGTTTAATAATTTTTATTGTGATCTGTTAATAGTTTGAGGAGTATTCTCTTTAATTATCTAAGGGACTAAAAATCAGAAATAAATTGAGAACTTTTATATTCTTGAAAGATGATGATTTGTAAGTTACTGTGGTTATAATTATGTATCATTATATTTACGTTTAGTCCTTGTAAAATGATTAATTGTGTACGTTTTACTGATTTAATGAGCTTTGGTATTAATTGGTGGTGGCGTCAGACGTGCACTGATGCGTCAGACGCAAGATGGTCCGCGCGCCAGAAGCACAGGTTGGTGCTGATCGCAAGCTCATGCGCCGAGCGCACAGTTTTGTGTTGTATGATTTTTCGTATGTTCTTGTGCGTATATTTTACATGGAGTTGGTGATCTTATACGATGTGATTCATTTCTGGTTAATATTGTTGGTGTTGTAAACTCTTTAATTGTCGTTGTTTGTGCTTTGTGGCAATGTTATCAGGATCGGGATCCTACTTTGGATCGTAGGGGTTGGTAGGATCGAATCGGTGGGATCAAATCGTAGGATCGTAAGATCCTACAATTCGGTAAAATAGAGATAATTATGCTAGAAAATGGTGAGAACCTCATGTTAAAAATTTACATATATTAAGAATAACTTATTTCATTAGCAAACGGTGATAGTTTTTCAATACTATAAGATTGAAGTAACATGCAACCAAAATATAATAGGAGAAATATAATTATGTGAAATTACTGTATGATTTTTTTACAATAGGATCGGATCGTAGAGTCGTAGGATCGTAGAATTGTATTAAGATCCTACCATGTGATTTTTTGTGGTTGGGTAGGATCGAAAGATCCTACAAAATTAAGATCCTACGTAGGATCGGAATCGGTGAGGTCCTTCCGGATCGTAGAATCGTAGGATCGTAAGATCCGGATCGAGATTTTCACAACAATGCTTTGTGGTGCGCAAAGTATTTGTTGTTGAGACATTTGTTGTAAGTTTATAAGTTACTACTTTGAAGAAATTTTGAAGAGATATCCTTTGATGAATTATGGGTATAAGGACGGGTGGCATCCCTTTTGACGAATATTTTTGAGATGAATGATACTTTGATGATATTTATGATTTTCTTTTGAGATATCCGTTGGGATAGATGTAGTCCCCGGTGAAGAACATGCCAACCACCTAGTTTGCGAACTAGGGGTAAACCTGGGTTAATTGTTGTCGTCCGAGAGGTCAGGGAGTTCTGCGTGTCCGAGACGAATATCTATCATTCAAGCCTTTCATAACCCTTACCTTATATTGTGTCCCATGCATACTTATAAAGTCTAATACTCCGTATTTTGGGAGTCATTCTTTTATAAATAAGAAAATATAAAGAATAAAGTTAACAGTATTTTTATATTATTTAGGAAAAAATATATAATTTGGGTAAGCCTACAGATATAATTTAAATATACAACCTACTTTGTACCTAATTATATTATAGTTTGATTTTGTTTTATTTTCGAAATAAATAAAATAAGAAATCGGATTTTGAGTTGGATATTTATCCTATTAAACCTAGGTTTACCATGCTATAAATAAGAAGAAAAAAAATAATAGTTAACTCTAACTCCTTTCCCCATCAGCCGTTTTCTCTCCTTCTTCCTCAAAGTTTTCTCTCTCCTCCCTTCTTCTACCTCGTCACTCTTCTCCTGCCCTCCCCTGAGCTTCGTCGGCCTTCGTAAGGGTCGAGTTGCGTGTGTGTGGTGTTCGAGCAAGGGGTGTGCGAGCGAGCAAGGGTGTGTCGAGCGACGAGTCGTCGCTACTGCTGTCAAGCGTGTCGAGTGTGAGCGTTCGAGGGTTATGCGGTGCGAGTCAAAGGTGCGGCATGTGTGTTGTGTGCGAGTCATCGCTACTAGGCGTCGAGTCGAGTCAAGGGTGTTGTGTGAAGGGCTGCGCATGCGGTTCGTGCGTAGGCTCGAGGGTGCGAGGCTCGAGTGTGGTGTTGTGCGTGCTGTGAGGTGCGACGAGTCGAGGCTTGCAAGTGCTGTAGTGCTGCTACCGGAGTTCCTCATGTCGCCGGTGGTCGTCGCCGGCGAGTCGTCCGGTATGTAAAAAACAAAACTCTCTTCTTTCTATTTTAATTAAATTGTAAATTCTGATTTCATAGTTCTTATGAATATTTAATTAAGTTTTGTTACTATAAATAAAGTATAACAAGGGTTAAAAGAAATCATATTTATAATTATACTATTAGTCCTTATGCTGATTTTTATTTCTAAATTCTTATTCTATTATACTTATGTATATTTGTTTAAGTTTTGTTATTATAAACAGGGTATTATGTAAGTGTTCAAAAATCAGATTTACATCTTATTACTAAGTCCTAGATATGTTAGTTTCAATAGAGTTCATGAAAATAAAGTTTAAACAACAAGCACATTTACTTTTAATATTCAAAACATCATATCTTACATAGTTGGATAAGCTGATTTTTATTTTAATAATATCAAGGACTTAGCACTGAAATATTTCTATTATTCGAGTATGTCCCAATTTCATAAGCGGAACGTTTTAAGTAGTCAGTGAAGATTCTCCGTTACAAGGTACGTACGCGTACTAGTTCAGTTCGATACATTAGTATCATGTTTAGGTTATGATTGTTATATTAGAACCTAGAATCATGATAGGGAACTATCGTTGATTATGGTTGATGAGATTGTTTGGTAACATGAAATCAATTGGAAATTTGTATGTACTTCCTTGTTGTATGACTTGTGAGTTGGAATGAATTATTATTGGTATGCGTAATTCTATCGTATCACAAGCATGAAATGAGATTTGGATTGGAATCCTATGATTTATTGTTGTAGCAAGGATGTTACAAGAGGTTGCCTAAACTAAAGATTATAACCTAAGAAGGAACATATTAAGTGAGTATATGCTTAATGTTGTATGGATGAATATCACTAAGAAGTATCTTTGGCGATAAACTTGTAGTTGGAATCCCTACAAGTATGAACAATGGGGGGACTGTGGGACTTGTTCTACACTCCTACCCAGGCAAACTGTGACGATAGTAGTGTCCTTATAATTTTGATAACTCAAGTAGGCGGAAGGTTCCGTACGATCTTGGGGGTATGCATACTAAGGTGGTGGATGTGGAACGGAACGAAACCGTATTTACATTCCATCTAATAGATCATGTTGTCTATTAAGGATTAAGTAGCCCGTATGATTCTAGAAAGATGACGGTGCCCGTTCCGTGCCAAATAAACTGTAAAAACGGAATTTAATGTTTTGTAGTATCATGTTTAGGAATTGTTATTATTATTCTGATTAAGCTTAGTGTATTATTTAACTGATTATGTACGTACTCAGCATAGCTGATTGTTTGTTATTGTGTTGTTTGTTGACCTGTGATGAACCGTTGATATTTCAATAGGGAGCAGATTAGGTATGCTGGTGATGCTGCATGAGTTTGGGCATACATGGGATATTTTTTATTATGAACTTTTAAAGTGTTTTTATTCAATGATGATTTCCGAGTTGTAGTTAAGTTAACATTTTATTTCCGCTGCAATTTAGTTTTCATAATAAAGAGTAGGTTAATGTTTTTATTTCATTATTAAGCCTTGCGTTTCACCGCGGCGGTAACACTCCCAAAGTCGATGCAACGTAGTTTAGACTTGTATGGATTTTTGGGGTGTTACACTAAGTCATGCATACATCACTTGCATCATCATTGCATCACTTATGTGAATTAACCCAATTATTGACATTCTTTGTGAGCTAATCGAACTGTTTGCAACCCTTTTCCCTTATATGCTAAACGAATGGCTAAGTCTTCCTGCTTAGGCTGACCAAATTGTCTGAGTTTTTCTCAAGTGAGTTAATCGAATTTCTCATCTCCCTTATGTGATCTAATCAAATTGTTTGCAGATCTCCAAAACAAACATATGTTTTGCCCTCTATGCACATCATCTTTTTATTATCTTGTAAACTAACCAAATCATTTGCATGCTCAAGGCAAAAAAAAGTCCTTTGTAAACTAACCGAATTGTCTGCAGGTTCAAGATAATTGAATTTCTTGTCATTACATTATCTTCATATCATCTTTGCAAAATGTTTTAGACTAATCGAATTGTCTTTTGGTAAATTAATCGAATCATTGCTTGTTTGGGTGAGTTATACGGGTTTCTTGTCATTTTCTTAAACTAAAGAAACTGCTTAAGTTATTTCAGAGGATAAATGGATTTCCTAAAGTCAATTGATTATATTGAAGTTTTCATTAAGTAAACTTCTCAACAATTGAAGCAATATTGCTTCAATAGAGGTTGTATTGCATACTGTAGCTTGAGAGAGAAAGAAAAAGTATTTTTCGTGTTATTTCTGAATGAATAGAAATGAACTATTCTCACAACTTTTATAGGAGAGATTACATGGTCCACTTTATTACAAAGGAGAGGAAAACAGAAATAACAGAATGAAATAAAGTTGTAACAACTTTAACTAACTAGGATAGGAGCTGGTGGAGCTGGACCATCAGCTGGGCTCTGGTGGGTTGGACTGTACACCAACACCCCCCCCCCACCCCCCGCAAGCTGGGAGATGGATCAAGCTGATACATACCCAGCTTGGACAAAAGGTACTGATGCTGAGGAGATGATAAAGGCTTTGTGAAAACATCAGCCAATTGCTCTTGTGTAGGCTTGTAAGTAAGCTCAATCAGACCTTCTAATACCTTCTCACGAGTGAAGTGGCAATCCAATTCTATGTGCTTGGTACGTTCGTGAAATACTGGGTTCTTTTCAATATGGATTGCACTTTGATTATCACAGTTTAAGGTATCCGGTTGCAAATCATGAACATTTATGTCAGAAAGAAGCCTGACAAGCCAAGTAACTTCTGATGTGGTGGCTGCCATGGCCCTGTATTCTGCTTCACTTGATGACTTTGATATTGTACTTTGCTTCTTGACTTCCATGACATTGGAGAAGTACCGAGTAGAAGTATATATCCAGTGACAGATCTCTGTGAGTGTTTGGACAAGCCCCCCAATCAGAATCTGAATATGCATGTAGTGTGAGTTTGTCTGTAGCCCTTAGTAAGATGCCTTGACCACTGGTATGAGCAATATACCTTAGAACATTAGTAAGATCTTTAAGGTGAGGAGTGCGAGGTTGCTTCATAAACTGACTTAAAGTCTGTACAGCAAAAGAGATGTATGGCCTTGTGTGGGTGAGGAAGTTCAACTTCCCAACCAAACATCTATACTGAGCAGGGTCAGTAAAATCACCTTCATTGAGTAAAAGTTTGTGATTGATGGGAAGAGGAGTTTTAGCAGCCTTAGAGATGTCCAAACCACAATCTTGAAGCAGCTCTCTTGTGAATTTCTTCTGAGTCAAAATAATTCCCTCATTGATATGAGTGACCTCAATCCCCAAAAAATAGTTTAGTTTACCTAAATCTTTAATTCTGAATACAGTGTGAATATGATGTTTAAGAGTTTCAATAGCAACCAGATCAGTCCCAGTCAAAATAATATCATAAATGTATATGGCTGCAATAGTGATGTGAGAGGAAGACTGAGAAATGAAAAGTGAATAGTCATTTTAGGCTGAATCTACCCTTGTTGTAGCAGCTCAGTTTGAAGTCTTGCAAACCACTGATGAGAAGCTTGCTTTAAGCCATATAAGGACCTCTTTAACTTGCAAACATAATTGTTATGATTCGAGTAACCCTCTGGTGCTTTCATATAAACCTCCTCATCTAATGTACCATGTAAAAACGCATTGTTGATGTCTAACTAATAAATATGCCAACCTTTAGATGTAGCCAGCAAGAATCAAACATCTCAAAGTAGCCATTTTTAACTACTCGGTGATAAGGTTTTTGAATAATCAATGCCATATTTTTAGGTAAAACCCTTGGCAACCAGCCTGGCTTTCAGCCTTTTCAAAGAGCCATCAGACTTAAGTTTGACTTTAAAGACCCATTTACAACCTATGGCTTTCTTGCCTTTAGGTAATGGAACTAGATCTCAGGTACCAGTTTGTTCCAGGGCTGTTATTTCCTTCTGCATTGCCTGAACCTAGCCAGAATCTTGAGAAGCCTCCAGATAACTAGTAGGCTCAACTATGGAACATGTTTGACTAATGAGTGCCTTTTGAGATTGAGGAAGATGATCATAAACAACTACATTACACCAATGTGATGTAATGTTTTTAGCAAGACAAACATAGTTGTCTAGATATTTAGGAGTGTGTTTCATTCTTGTAGAGTGTCTAGGAGGAACAGAATGATTATGGTCTGTAGGAACTGAAATATTAGCTATAGAAATGGGAGTAGTAGATGGAGAAGGAGAGTTATTTTGTGAAGATATAGGAGAGTGAAGCTGAAGAGAATTTGTAGAAGGATGTGTTTGAGCAGTATTTGTGGAGTTAGGTGATCTGAGTAGACCAAACGTAACCTGAAAATGGGTGAGAAGTTTCTCTCTCTAGAAATTCTCTCGATACTCCGTATCGTCGCCATGGCAAGAAGTTCTAAGATGCAGAAGACTAATAATACTAACTCAAATAAACCGAAAGGACCTAACACAGATGCTCAAGCTAAGAAGACGAAGTCGATGGATGAGATCCTTGGAGTTGCTGCGATGGAAATTGAGCAGCGAACTGAGGAAGAAGAGATTCGTGAAATCCAGCAAAGCCAGAGAACTCATAGGTTTTTTTCGGAATGGCTGTCATCAATACACTCTTCAGCTGCAATGAATGCAAATTCTCAGGATTCGCCTAGTAACAGGGCTGATCGGAGTGTGCGAATTGTTGAATCGATTCCAATTTTGCAGTTTAATGAGGAAGAGGTAAGCTCTGATTCTCCTAAGAATAATCAGATTAGTAGTAATAATACTGTTATGATTAAAATTGATGATGTGGATGTTTAATCGGAGATTTATTTTTGGAATTCATCGTTGATTTGTTATGTTACTGGGGTAAATCCACCTTAATATGTTATGGAAGGGTTTATTAGGCGGATTTGGAGGAATTGTGGTGTAGATAAGGTTGCAATTTTTAAGAAGTGGGTTGACATAAGGAAAACTAGGTCGTTACTAGTCTCTTAAAGTCAAACAAAATATAACTAGACCACTAAACTAAGTAAAGTGACAAGCAAGGGTCATTCTTCTACAAGGACTAAGGAGCACCAATATGTGTTAATTTAACAATAAGCTAGGCCGAAGAAATCGTCAAGTTTTGGTTAAACTAAGGGTATAAACTATTGAAATAAAATTAGGAAAAGCACTAGGAATGGGAAAACACCACAATAATAGTTCACATCCAACAACCGAGTAGAGATATAGGGATTGACACGTATTGGGGAGATGCAAAGGGAATAAACAAACCTAAACACCTCTAAAATCGTTGTTAGGGAGTTTAGAGTCCTAATAATGGCAACAAAATCAATATTTCGAGGTGTTATCACCTAACTAGGCCAAGTTAGGAATTGAAATCAAACCCAAATTAATATCAATCAACAAGTGATGTGTAGCAACTAATCAATCAATCATGAAGGTCAACCATATAAAAGTAAACCATTAAATGGGCAACAAAAGGATCGAAAAGAGATGGAGCTCACATCAACTAAGTCACCAATCAACATCAAAGATTGAAATTGCACAAATCCCAAGCATAACCAACTCAATAAACTCTACTCATGAAAATAAGATGCAAACAATGATTGGCTACTCCCAATCCTAGTTAATGAACTACTCACTACCCATTATACTACCAAACATCATAAACATGGAAAAACTAGCAATAAATCACCAATTCAAAAAATAGCAAAAACCAAAAATCAAGACTTTAAACCAAAAACAAAACAAAATCTAGTGAACAAACAAAAAGAAACTAGGAAAAGATAAAAACTTTAATCTAGATTAACTATTAAACATGAAGATTAAACAATGAAAACAATTAAAATAAAGCAATAAAAGAAGAGAGAGAGAGTAAGAAATGCTCATAGATAAATTGTTGAATCTTTAAATACAAGTTGTCACTCTTGAATCTCCAAATCTTCAATCTCTCTTTGAGTTTTCTCACTTTTCCCCCAAACTAAGCTATGGAGGCTAATCCTCCCTAAGGCCCTAAAAATATTCTAAACCTAAGAGTGATGAATAAAATAAAACCTGGCTAAAACTTTCTCTCTAAAAATAGAATTAAGGTTATTTATACTATTCCTAATAATAAAAAGAGAATAAAGAAAAAGGAAAAGAAAATAGAAAAAGGGTAAATAAAGGGAGGTAAAAGAAAAGTAAATGAAAAAAATGAAAAGAGTAGAAACATGCAGCAGAGTAATCAAGGGAGAAAAGAAAGAAAAATAAAACGAAAAAGAAAAAAGGTAAATGAAAAAGGTAAAACTAAAAAAAATCCAAAACATTAGAATTTTTTCCATGAATAATGTCAAATGGAGTATTAATTCCTCCTATGCGCTGAACTTGAAATTAATTCCATGGATACCGTCCACGTAGGACAGCACGCGAGAAATTTAATTTTCGGCAAAGCAAACCGCTACTCTAAGTAGCGGTTAACTTTAAGTTACTTGGAAACGTTTTACGAGGTAAAACCTACTCAGAGTAGCGGTTTATACCGTAAATCATCACTGAGCGAAAAGGGAGGGAAGCACGTCACGCAGGCATGCTGCGTCTAGTGCACAGGACGTGCGTGGCGCGCAGCAAGCTTGCACTAGGCGCAAGGTCCATGCACAAAGCTTGCACCTAGCGCAGGCTTGCTGCGCGCCACGCACGTCCTGTGTGCTAGACGCAGCATGCCTGCGTGGCGTGCTTCCCTCCCTTTTCGCTCAGTGGTGATTATCTGTACTAAATCGCTACTCTGAGTAGCGGTTTATATGCGTGCCTTATACCTTCTCTTAGGGACACAATATAACCGCTATTTGATGTAGCGGTCAACTTCACATTATTGGTATTAACCGCTACTTGGAGTAGCGGTTTTATTAAAAAAACCAAAATTCGCGCGCGTTGTCCTACTTGGGCCGGTATCCATGGAATTAATTTCAAGTTCGAGCGCATATGAGGAATTAATACTCACTTTGACATTATTCATGGAAAAAAATCCAAAACATTAACTCCCACTTTCTTCTTTCCTTTCGTCTTCGCTGCTGGCTTTTATGGGAATCCATTCCCCGCTTCACACTTCGCCGCACCACCTCATGGAATTCACGTTCGACATCATCAATCAGCAAATCATGGCCTTCGATTTCGCTGCATCATCATCTTCATCATTGACGCAAATCGTGGCCATTGATTTTCATGGCTTCGATTCCATCTCTTTGAGGTTCAATTTTTTGCCATTGATTTGCTTCATTAAATTAGAGCCCTTGATTAATTTAATGAGTGTTTGAGCACGTGTTCTTTGAGCGCCGAGGCAGAACTTCAGCTCTCAAGCAGCCCGGGCGGACTGGGTTGAGGCCCGGGATGGGCAGGCTGCACTGGCTCGAGTATATCCACCGAGCATGAACCATTATCTGCATAAACTGGCTGGAACATAGCTCATCGTAAGCCCGGGCGGGCTGGGTATATGCTCGAGCAGGCTGGGCACAGCTTGGGCGAGCGAAGCAGTGCTGGATTGGTAACATGTGTTGTATATGGGTGGAGTATGATGAATGGGTAAGTAGAAGTGGTATGGTGTGGTGGAGATTAAGAGTGTTGTGGTATAGCATAAGCTTTGAATGACAACTTTAAATCGCTTGCACCCTATCTCCAAAACGTTCCACCTACAAGCAAAACCAAAACACAAATGGGAGAAACGAGAGTAATAGAAATAATAGTAACTAAAAGAAAATAAATTACGAAAAACAAACTAACACGACTATAAAACACTAAACACGAAAATAAATAACTTATGAAATTAAGACTAAAAACTAGTAAATTAAACTAATTACTCAATTAAGCTAGAAAATATAAAAAAAAAAGAAATAAACGCTAAAATAGATAGAAATAAATGAAAATAAACTATGAAAATAATATAAAAACTACTCCTAGAAGTGACATAAATATCACTTATTAGGGGTGTATATTGTGAGATTTTTTTCAATGGAGAAAAGAGATAGTGTGCTAGCAGGTGGATGTCCTTTTTTTGATAGTAAACCTATGATAATGAAGGCTTGGGATGCCAATATGGATATAGAGAATGAGAACTTTGATGTCCTGCCAACTTGGGTTCAATTGAAGCTGGATTTCAAATATTGGGGCGAACAATGTTTGAGGAAGTTGGTAAGTCTGATTGGGAAATATGTTAGAGTTGATAAAGAAACTGTGAAGAGAGATAAATTGCAATATGCTAGAGTGTTGTTAGAGGTGAAAGTGGACCAGAAGTTCCCTGAACAGATTTCATTTGTTAATGAAAATGGTATTGAAATGGTGTTTGAGATCTTCTATGAATGGAAACTAATTGTATGTAATGTGTGCCATACTTTGGGCCATACTACTACTGAATGTAAGAAGGCTGCAGTGAAGAAGGTGTGGAGACCTAAAGAAGTAGAAGTGGCAGTAGAGGAGAAGAATGATGAGGTACATGCTTCAGATAGTTTCACACAGGTGAAACAAATGGCAAGAAGAGCAAGTTCTCCTGTGAAGGATGTTAGAGTAGGGAATTCTTTTGTTGCTTTAACAGTTGAAGATGAAGACATTGTTATTGGTGATGTGGTTTGTGAAAAGGATGCAACAAATGGGAGCGGGGGGGACCCCCCTGATGAGCATGGATAGTATACTCTATTGGAATGTCAGAGGGGTCAATAAAGTAAATAAACAGAAGGATGTTAAAAACCTTCTGAATCAAAGATCCCTTGGCATTGTAAGTCTCATAGAAACTAAAGTTAAAGCTAGCAAAATGGGTGTTGTCTATCAGAACTTGTTTGCAGGATGGTGTTTTTGTGCAAATTATTCCTACTATCCAGAGGGAGAATTATTGTGGCTTGGAACCCGTTAAGTTTCAATGTAAATACTGAGCTTGTTTCTGATCAGTTGATTCATTGCATAGTCTGTCCTTTTGGTAGCCAGAAGATGTTTGGATGCTCATTTGTTTATGGTTTTAATAGCATGGTGCAGAGGAGTTTGTGGTATGACTTAGAGAATATAGCTGAAAAGATGGATATGCCATGGATTGTTATGGGAGATTTTAATTGCATTTTGAACAGAGAGGAGAGAATAGGGGCTGCTGTCAGGGATGTTGATATGGAGGATTTTAGGAGGTGTGTTACAAGGAATAATATGGAGGATATCAAGTCTACATGTTGTTATTATACATGGAATAACCAACAGAATGAGTTGGATAGGGTGTTTAGTAAACTAGATAGGGTGATGGGAAATAATGAGTGAATGGAAGAATATCCTACAACAGAGGTTTACTTTATGCCTGAAGGACTCTTTGACCATTCACCAATGCTGGTCAGAGTATATCCAGAGATTATTAGAGGAAGATGTCTGTTTAGATATTTTAAAATGTGTAGTAAGGCACCTAGTTTCTTGGAGAGTGTGAAGGAATGTTGGGATGATGATGTGATTGGTACAAAGATGCATAGTGTGGTTAAAAGGTTGAAGGGGGTTAAAAAAACTTTGAAGCAGCTTAATAGAGAGGGGTTCTCTAATATTCATGTAGCTGATGTTAAGGCCAAAGACAAGCTCCTGTTATGTCAAAATAGAATGCATGAGGGTGTTGTAGGAGCTGCAAATGATGAAAAATGTGTTGTTGAAGAATATAGAAGAATTCATGATATTTATCTCTCTTTTTTGCAACAAAAGGCAAAACTGAGCTGGATAAGAGGAGGTGATGAGAATACAAAGATGTTTCATGGTGCTATAAGAGAGAGGAAATTGAGATATTCGGTTTATGGTATCAATGATATGCATGGCAGGTGGGTTGACACTGCAGAGGATGTTCAGGAGGCTTTCTTAAGCTACTATAAATGCTTACTGGGTGCAATAAGAAGTGTGAATGGGCCTTTTTATGAAGAACAACAAGGTGAGATAGTGAGGCCGTTTACATAAAATGATGTGAAGATGGCTCTGTTCTCTATCCCTGATGACAAATCCCCGGGTCCTAATGGATTTGGGTCATGCTTTTATAAGGATAGCTGGTATGTTGTAGGTGTTGATATCACAAAAGTTGTGCTTGATTTCTTTGAAACACGGAGATTGTTGAAAGAGGTTAATGCAACTGTGCTTGCTTTGATTCCCAAGGTTAAATGCCCTGGGAGTGTTACAGAATACAGGCCAATTGCCTGCTGCAACGTCATATACAAATGCATAACAAAGTTGTTGTGTCTGAGATTAAAAGAGGTGCTTCTTGATATCATTGCAGACAACCAGGGAGCCTTTATTCAAGGTAGATTTATCTACCATAACAGTATGATATGTCAAGACATTGTGAGAGACTATGGGAGGAAAAATTCTAGGCCTGGAGTGATAATAAAAATGGATATAAAGAAGGCTTATGACTCTATAGATTGGTCATTTTTTAAGCTAATGCTGAAGGCTTTAAAATTTCCTGAAAAAATTAGAGAGTTAGTGATGGAATGTGTTTGTACCCCAATGTTTTCTCTTTTGATCAATGGCAATTTGCATGGTTTTTTTGAAATAAAGAGAGGCTTGAGACAGGGAGATCCTATGTCTCTCCTTCTCTTTGTTATTTGTATGGAGTATCTCACAAGAACTTTGAATATTGTTGGGGATAACCCAAATTTTCAATATCATCCGAGGTGTTTGGGAGTGAAATTGAATCATCTATTCTTTGCAGACGATGTGATTCTGTGTTGTAAAGGGGATTATGTCTCTGTCTACACTATGCTACAGGGCTTTAGACACTTTTCTGAAGCAACAGGCGTTGAAGTAAACAAGCAGAAAACTGAAGTGTACACAACTGGAATGAAGAGAGATGATGTGCAGCGTATTTTGGATGTTTTCGGATTTAGTATTGGTCATTTGCCTTTCAAGTATTTGGGTGTGCCCATTTGCTTCAAGAGAATTTCTTCAAAGGAGTGTAATAGTGTGCTTGAGAAGATGACGGCTAGGATTAATACTTGAAGGAGCAGGAATCTATCCTATCATGGTAGGTTGATGTTGATTAATTTTGTGCTTATAAGTGTTCATGTCTACTGGACTCAGGTTTTTGTCCTGCCTAGGAAGATTCTTAATGATGTAGATAGAATCTCTAGGGCTTTCCTATGGAGTGGGGAGTTCTACAGTGGAAAAGCAGGGTATGTTGCTTGGCCTCAGGTATGTCTACCTAAACAAGCAGGAGGTTTGGATTTGAGAAACATTGGTGTGTGGAATGTTACTGCTATGGGGAAATATGTGTGGGCTGTTACAAAGAAGAAAGATAGTTTGTGGTTGAAATGGGTGAGTGAAGTCTATGTTCAAGATAGAATATGGAGGGAGTATAAAGCTCCTGCTAGTAGTAGTTGGTACTGGCGAAAAATATGTGCTATTAAAGACCGGTTGAATTTGGTTACGAGTGAGGAGCAGTTATTGAATATGGTAGTGTATTCAATCAAAAATGTTTACAAGCTGTTATGTGGGGATGTAGAGAGAGTTGGTTGGGATAAAGTAATCTGGAATAGAGTTGCAATTCCAAAACACATATTTTTTATGTGGCTTACTATGAAGCACAGAATGCAGACAACGGAGAAAATGTTTAGAATTAGAGTTAGTACATATCCTCTTTGCTTGATTTGTGGTTTGGAATATGAGTCACAAGATCACTTTTTTTCCTGTAGATATAGCAAGATGGTGATGGAAGAGTACTTGAGATTGTTTAACTAATCAATGACTATATTATTAAGGAGGTGTCTAATAAAGGATTCCACTTGAAAAGCTATAAATGGAATAAAATCATATTGTTCTATTAGTGTTCTCTAGATTGAGTTAGTTTGTGAGTTTAAGTAAGTGAATATAAGTTCATGAATTACATTAAAGGAACATGTTATATGGTTGAGTAATGTTATATATATAGTAATTACTATTGATTGAGTTTCTAATTCTACTAGTTAAGTGCAATCATTTATGTTAAGAAGATCTAGTTAAACTAGTCTTATTGTTATTTGTATATGAATAATTATCATACTATCGTCTAGTGAATTATAATGGTGGCCAAACCTGATTGGTGATCATGTGGTACTAATACTGGAAGATTATTATGAAGAATTTTATAACGTATTATGACTATTAGTTAACAGCGAGATTTGGTAAAAATGGAGTAACCTATGTAAGTATGAAGTAGTTCGTAAATTGTTCATTGATTATGTGAATTAGAATCCAAGTAATAACATAACTTGAACCATATTTACTTACTTTGAATTAGTCTTTGTTCAGTAAACCTCGAGTTGTGAAGTTTATGCAAATTGACAGGAATAGTCCTAACTATGGGCGTTCCGCCATTTTCAGTCCCAACTAAAGATTATTCCTGAGCAGTCCCAACTATGTATCATTTTTGCCAAATTTGGTCCCAGCAGGTTAATGACCTACTACAACAGGTAAAATGAATTTTATTTTATTTTTTTTCCCCAAATTTTATTTTCCCTCTCCTCTAGTAGGCTTCCACCCCTCCCATCCCCTACCCCCAACACCACCACCACCCCGCCCCCCCCCCCACCCAAACCTCCGCCTCCTCTACGATACCCCCTCCCCAACCCCAAATGTGCTACCCCTCCCCATCACACCCTCCCACCACCCGAAGACACCATTCCACCACCACCAACACTTTTTCTCTTCACCGCATAAACGACCACCACTAAGTACTTCCCGACTAAATTCACCATCTCCAGCACCCAAACGTCCCTCTTCATCCTCCCCTGCATCTTCCCGTGTAAACTCTCCCCTAATCGGAGCTCCGAAAAAAAACTATTCCTAGCAATACCGCCAGTAGCGATGGATTTAGAAATGCTAATCGAAGAACCTGAGGATGTTTTCTCTCTCATAAAAGTATTTATTTTCTCTCATCTTCTTAGTTGAAATTCCCTCCTTTTTCGATCTTGATTTTCACTGCTCAAAAAACTCACTTTCTTCAACTCAATTTCACAGTTTCCAGTTGAATTTCTCTTTCAGAAGCTGAAATTCATGTTTTTTTTATTAATTAGAAGTTGAAAAATTTGAGCTCTCGAAGTTAGGGCATGTGTGAAAGTTTCTCAATTAGCAGCTGATTTATACCCGAATTAGAATGGTTTATTGGGTAGCTTGTTGCATTATGGAGGTTGCTGAGTTGTGACTAACAGCATAAAACTTGCTTGAATCCAATATCCTGTCACACCTAAGATCAATTATCATTGAAACAAAACTTTAAGTGGGTTCAGAGGGGTGGCAGGAGAAGGGGAAGGACGAGGAGGAGGGGGTGGGGGGAGGGATGCGGGAGGAAGGTTTAGGGTTCAGAGGGGTGGCAGGGGAAGGGGGAGGAGGTGGCAGGGGAGGAAGGAGGGAGGTGGGGGGTGGCAGGGACTACAACTGTGAGAAGGTAGTGAGAGAGAAAGAGGAGGGAGAAGGTATTAAAACAGGTAAAAAAAAAGTAAAAACAAAAATTAACCGGTAAAATGGGTCACCAGTCAACTGGGACCATTTTTGTAAAACATACCCCAAAGTTGGGACTACTCATAAATAATCCTTAGTTGGGACTGAAAATGGCGGAACGCCCATAGTTGGGACCGTTCCTGTCAATTTTTCCTTTCTCCGTAGTTAATTCTAAGAGAGAGACCTATTACGAGTGATTTTGGTGTTTGATATCTGTTATTATAATCGTTGAATAAATCTAGATTGATAATAACGAGGTGCAAAAGATTATGAGCTATCCTTATGCAAAAGTATGTAATGTGTGGAATTGGGTTAGTAACTCTCGTTAGTTAATTCTAACTGAAAGACCTTTTGTCATTGTTGTGATGTTTAGCGAACATGATTATTTATTAGTTGTTGGGGTTCATAAGTTTCATGATTATTGGAATTGGATTACATGTAAAAGCATATATGTATTGGTTTGAAATGTTTACCTCTAAGGATACTATGTGATGCAATTATAATTCTTTAAGAAAAAGTCATCTTGTTTAGTATGTTCAAATATTGTTATTAAGAATTATTATAACTATATATGGATGAGTTCCAAGAATGATGTGATTGTGTTATGAACGATAATGGAAAGTGATCTAAAGGGGAAAGTAGCCTCGTCTGAGTCGACAGATGAAGTGACACGAGCAGTGCCTCATGGACTGTGAACCTTGGGGGCTCTACGGGGAAACCTGCCCATTGCTCTGTGGGGCGATAATCGGGAGATATATCAGGTAATGCGAAACCTGTGGATGGCTGATTAAACTAGCGGAAAATGTACTCCAGGCTAGTCGCGGTTATTGGCCAAAAGTAAAGCAAATGGTTGGGTGACGACCCTCACTGTCGGATTGTAAGTTTTGTCTCCTCCGTCGCGTTCTCTTTCCCCCGATTAAAAAGAATGTTATCTCGAAATTATGGAAATGAATGCTAATTTAGTATTCGAATGTGGATATCGATATTGGATTCCCAATAAGGAATCTTATCATGGTAAGTTTTGATATTGGATTCCCGATAAGAAATCATATCAAGTAATGTAATTAATGTTTATTTAGTATTTGAATATGAATATTGATATTGGTTTCCTGATAAGGAAGCATATCATGGTAAGTTATCTTGTTATTGGATTCCCGATAAGGAATCATATCTTGTTATTGGATTCTTGGTAAGGAATTGTATCTTGTGATTGGATTCCCGATAAGGAATTGTTATAGTGAAAGTTATTATGTTATTGATTTCCTGATAGGGGTTTATTTGTAAAAGTATAAGGAAGTGATTGGTATAATATTTGAAAGCATAAGTTTGGATTTCTAATAAGAAATCAATTAAAGGAATAAAGCATCTTATGTATATCTCTTATTGTAAACAACTTAGATTCGTGATACGTTGAAAGGTAATTAAATAAAGATACGAAATATGTCTCTTTTGTGATTCTGTGGGAATCGCCTTGCTATGTTTGCTATTATAAGAACGATGGTGGACTATGAGATGATTAACTGAACAAAGGTATTTCATATATGTGTCCGATAGAACTAATGCTATGCACTATTATGACAGATGTGATTATTCTGATTATGTTGACCGCTGAGTCGTTTTCAAGTAAAAGCCACCAAAGCATGTGTTAATCACTTTACGGGTTTAGTACTGAGCTTTGCTGATGTGTTTATGTTGTTTTGTCATTTCTGTGGCCCGTCACTTGGTGGGTGGCAGTATCCTAAATGTTTTAGGTTGAAGCCGTAAGTTAATCTTTTGCAAGTTGAAGCTGATACGAGCTGGTGTAGTATTGTATTTGTTTTCGAGGCGAGGACGCTCCACTTTGTAATAGTTAATAGTTTATTTTCTATAATTTATTTCTCCATTTAAGAGTTGTTAATACTCCTGATTATCTCTTGGTGTTGCTCCGCGAAAGCGTTGAGGTTGTTGAGTTTGGAATATTTTATAAATTGAAATTTTAAACAAGTTTAAATTATTTCCTACTTTAGGGTTGTCCTATTTTTAAAGGAAACTTTGCTGGATTTTCTATAGGAATTTATTAGAACAGTCTGAGAATCAGGGCCGTGTTGTAATAGTTAATTGAATTGAGTGGGATTTGAGTTCCACACTCTCCGATGTAGTTCGGTGAGTGTGATGGTAATAGTTCGGGTTAGCTCGACTAGAGTCTCTTTCGCTGTGCTTAATCCTCTGTAAGCCGGTTGGGAAAATTCGAGCTGTTACATATACCTTGTATGCTTTCTGGCCTGGGGGTAGCCAAGAAAAATGCATGGAACTGCTCTAGGATCAAACTTTGATCTATGAGCTTTTAAAGTAGATACATAGCACAAACACCCAAAGACTTTCAAATGGTCTAAATTGGGCTTAGGTTGATGTAAGAGCTCATATTGGGATTTAAAATTGATGCTACTAAGAGGCATCTTGTTGATCAAATGTGTTGCACATAATAAGCACTCACCCCAAATTTTAGGTGGAACTCTAGACTGGAAAAAGAGTGCCCTGGCTGTTTCCAAAAGATGACTGTGCTTTCTCCCCACAACTTCATTCTGTTGTGGAGAGTCATGACAGCTTCTTTGATAAGAAATACCATTTCAAAGTAAAATTGTAAAATGTTCCCTTCACATAATTCTTTTGTATTATCAGTTCTTATACTTAATATTGTAGTATGAAACTGATTTTCAATAAGAGCAACAAACATGTGCAAAATAGGGATGGAATCAGTTTTGTGTTTCATTAGAAACACCCACGTATGTCTTGTAAAATCATCTACTATAGTCAAGAACATATTACATCCATCATGTGTTTTTGCCTTGTAAGGCCCCCAAACATCCACATGAAGAAGCTCAAAGGCTTTAGTAGTGCACTAGAGAACTTAGGAAAAGGAACTTTAAATAGTCTAGCATGTTGACAAATTTTGACATATAGTGTCATGAGCAACAATATTCCCAAAACAACTATGTACTAAATGAAGCTTGTTGAAAGGCATGTGACCCAACCTTAAATGGCATAGCTTAGCATCCTCAAGTATGGTTGTGAAAGCTGAACCTTCTTCTGTAACTTCTTTATTTTGTCTTCCACCAGAATCCAACTCACCAAGAACTAGGGAATGATTCAGTGAAGGATCCTGAAGCATGCATTTGTTGTGAGAAAAAGTAATTTCACATGGAAGATATTTACACAACTTGTGTGTAGAAATGAGATTAAACTTGAAATCTAGGACATGTAAAACATGTTTAAGTTTAATGCCATTATCAAGAAATATTGTACCAATGTGTTCTACTATTGCTTGTTTGCCATCAGCAATATTAATAGTATTAGGAGTGCTGAGAAACCTTTGGTAAGAGTCAAATAATTTCATATTGGAACAAATATGGTCAGATGCACCACTGTCAACAATCCATCTAGAATTAGAACAACTAATTAAACATGTACCTGCTACTTAAGCACTGGCATTGAGTTGTGAAGAATCATTATTCAGTTGCTTCTAAGTTTCAGGAAGCTGTTTACTAAGAAGTTGAACCAGATGGTTGTATTGACTCACTGAAATTGGTGCATCTTCAGTATATTCATCAGCATTATCATCACCTTGAACGCAGCAACTCTTTTCCCTTTTCCCTTATAATTTTTCCATGTACCATATCCAGGAGGAAATCTATGCAATCTATAGCACTTGTCTTTAGTGTCACCTGACATTTTACAATAGTCACAAGAAATTCCAGCAGCTCCAGTAGAAGAAGAATAATTTCTCTTAATTCACTACTACCTAAATGAGCTATTGCAACTTCTAAAAACCGTTGCAATAGAGCCAAAAACTGTTGCAATAGAGCTATTGCAATGGTCTAACAATCGTTGTTGTTGTTGCCGTTGCATTAGACCTAATGCAACGGCCTTTTGGGCCTATTGCAACGGCTGCTGCAAACCCGTTGCAATAGGTGTAAATAACCGTTGCATTAGCTATAAAGCCTATTGCAATGCCTCTATATCTACTGCAACGCCATCCAATAGCTATTGCAATACCCCTATTACTCATAATATGTCCCATTTTGACATCTACTGCAACACCAGCACATATATTGCAACACCATCGAATAGCTATTGCAACGCCTCCATAACTAATATCATGCTTCATATTGGCACGTATTGGAACACCTCAATAGCTAATGCAAATCCAATATCATAGTAGTCTAATACTCTAGTATAGAACTATATATGCATAAAATTATTTTCAAATTTTGTACCCTCAAGAAAAATTATGTATACAATATTCATGTGCCCAAGGGCAAATTTACAAAATATACTATTACAAGTCTATTAACTATTAAACTAAATAAAATTCATGGTTTCTCAATTCTTTTCATAAGAACTTCTACATATAAAGTGCTCCTTCGTTTGTGCGAGTAACTACTCTCATCCTCTGTTCCTTCATTTTGGCACAAGGGAAACAAGCAGCACCAGAAAAGAGTATAAAGTTGGGTTTGTGAAACTTTCAACAATTGTGTGAATTCGAGCTAACCCACAAGCTGCTCCAAGTAGTGGACTCATTCTTGTTGTCCGATCTAATGGAGTTCTTCCTGACTTTCTGGCCCCTATTCGTTGTTATCACCATCAAACATATTTAATCTCGAGTCATAGTTGCCCTTTATATTATACATCCCACAACACCAACTGATATTTACACACAAATCCACAACCAACGCATTAAAAATTCTACATTAAGGTATCGTTGCTATCAAATTGTTCTAGCAAGTACATAAAGTAAATAACAAAAGTTAATTTAACCAACAACATTAATTAACATCTCCCAGGCTTCAGATTCAACAGTATACCATCAACAAAAACATTACCCACAACAAAACGAAATTGCTGAAAAGGGTTATCTTTGTTATACCAAGTTAATTCATCATAAAACTACAAAAATCTGAAGCAAGTGAATGAAGTTAAACTAAGGATAAAAAAGTTCAGAAATTGAAATAAATTAAGAAGAAATAAACTAACTTATCGAAGAGAAACAAGATTCAAGAAATGTTCTAGAAATCCAAATGATAAGCTAAATATTTATAATCATGAACACCAACTAACATCCACTCACATATCCACAATCAGAACATCTATACTTGCATAGAGTCGTTGAAGCTGGAAAGGTGGAACACAAACCTCAATGAAACCAAAGAAAGTAGCCTCAATCAAACCTCCTTGTTTACAAAATTCTCGAATCCATGGCTTCCATTTAAACACCCGAAATAGATCAACCTAGAAAATTCCGAACACCAACCAGAGCAAAAATGTGAAAAATTGGTCTTAAAATACTTGCACGAAGGTGTAGATTATTCTTTTGGTCTTCTTTTGCAAAAATTCAAAGTAGAAATAAAAAGATCTGAGTTTTTTTAAGGTAGTTAGTTTTCGGAATTTTCTACACTGAACAAATTAATTTCACCATAATTCATAGAAGAAAAGAGAGAAGGCGGAAAGTTCTCACCTCGAGACGAACTCGAGTCGCACCACCGCGGAGCAGTGGCGACATCAACGAGGGGACGCATCAATAGCTGTAGCGGCGGCGGCACGCATGAGAAGCAGCGGCGCTGAACAACAACAAAACTGCACGACACAACAAGAACTGAACAACATCACTGCGACAGAGAAGGTGGAGCAGGAACTGGAACACCGAGATGGCTCCGGCAAGGGGTAGCGCAGGAGAGAGAGAGAATCACACGAAGGGTGAGGGAGAGAGGCACCATGATAGAGAGAGGGATAAAACAAGGATTTAGGCCTTAGGGTGTAAATTTAATGTCGTTTCATTTCACACACTTATGCAATGCCATAGAGTATCCTATTGCAACGGTTATTTAGAAATCGTTGCAATAGATTTAAAGACGGTTATTTAGAGTACTCTAATGCAACGGTTTAGTATAACCGTTGCAATAAATCGTGACACTAGAATGCATCCTTGCAATAAATAGTTGCATTATGATTAAGCGTTGCATTAGGCGTTGCATTATATTATGGTCAACTGTTGCATTAGACCGTTGCAATGGCTTCAATATGTAGTAGTGATTCCAGCAGAAAACTTATTCCCTACATTGGAGTTTCTACTGTACTTTTCTTTATTATCAGCTACTGCAAATGCCATATGTCTAATACTGTCACTAGTTAATGCACTAGTGTTTCTTTGTTTTTCTTCCTAAACAAGAAGTCTATAGGCTAAAGAAATGTTTGGTAAGGGTTGCATCATAAGTAGATTGCTCCTGACATTTCCATACTTATTATCTAACTTCATGAGCAACTGTACCAATCTTTCTTCTTGTTGTTGCTTGAGTATCTTCCTGGTAATTCCACAAGTACAACCATTACATGTACATGAAGGAATAGGATTCATTGCACTCATTTCATCCCATATTCCTTTAATCTGAGTAAAAAACTGAGCTACTGATGTTGATGAGTCCTGTAAAATGTCATGAAGAGCTTGTTGTAATGAGTACAACTGTGGACCAGAACTTTGAGAATATCTATCCACCAAGTCTTTCCAAATCTCTCTGGATGTTGTATAGTAGATTACACTACGAGCTATACTAATATCCAGAGAACGCAAAATATAGGAAATGATGACATTATTACATCTCACTCAAGCAGTGTATTCCTATCAGTTTCATTAGGTATAGCTAGTGTTCCATCCACAAACGCCATCTTATTCTTAGCAGAAAGAGCTATTATCATGCTTCTCTTCCACTCACCATAGGCCTCACCATTGAAACGCTCAGAAACCAGAGGTAAAGTAGGATTTTCAGAAGGATGAATAAAGTATATACTAGTAGGATCTTATGTGGGAGCAAGAGAATTAGAGGCAACATTTTCAGCAGATTCAGACATGATTAAGAATCCTAAACTAAAAATTTGAAGATCTTAACAAAAATTCTCAAAGAATGTTGAAACAAATCAACAATATCACTCTATCAAAGAAGAATTGAAATCAAGATTCCATAAACTGATTTCAATAATATATGAACAATTTCAGATCCAAAGAAAAATCAATCAACAATTCGACTATCAAAGTCAACAAAATTCAAGTCAATACCACTTGAATTTGCTAGAAAACAAGATGAATGATGTTCAAGCTAGCTAGAACTTGAAATGAGAAATCAGCAACACAAATTAAAATGCTGCAGTAATAACGAAGAAATCAGGTGAAGTAAAACTGATTTCAATGAAAATTAGGCAAGAAAACAAACCTAATTGACTCTAAAAAGCAATAGTAAATCCATTAGGAGAATACTGAATACGAAAGATTTCACGAAAAAATGCTAGGATGGTTATGATTTATGCGAAATTAAGCTCTGATACCATATTGAAGTTTTCACTAAGTAAACTTCTCAACAAATGAAGCAATATTGCTTCAATGGAGGTTGTATTGCATATTGTAGCTTGAGAGAGAAAGAAGAAGTATCTTTCGTATTATTTCTGAATGAATAGAAATGAACTATTCTTACAACTTTTATAGTGGGGATTACATGGTCCACTTTATTACAAAGGAGAGGAAAACAGAAATAACAGAATGAAATAAAGTTGTAACAACTTTAACTAACTAGGATAGGAGCTGATGGAGCTGGACCATCAGTTGGGCTCTGGTGGACTGGACTTTACACCAACAGATTACTAATCTAATTGATTGCTCTTACCTTGTATTCTTGCAGGATAAAACAAATCTAGATCGTTCTCGTCCTAACACGTAATACTTTGATATGAGAATGATTTGATATAAGTCTCTACATATGATGCAGTAGTATAGAGAAAATACATAGGAAAATGCCTAAAATAAGTTATTGTTTTGCACCAAAAGACACAAAAAACGCAAAAAATCACATTTTTTAGCAGAGGTATCGGAGCACCAAAGCATATGTGCGGGCACACTGTTATAAGTGCTACTGGAGCACCAAGGCTTCTGGCTCCATAGTTTTTTTTTAAACAAAGACCGACGTTCATTCATTCATTACTAATAATGTTAAAACTATTACTGGCTCCCTAGTTTTCCTACATACATATTGGTGCGAGAGCACCTAAGAAAATCTAAAAAAACATTATATGATCCTCATATCTCATCCTACACTTAGACGCCACAACTCCCTAGTATAACAACATCATATGTACATCAAACGAACACATTTATAACCATAGATTTTCCAATATTTTCCGCATTTTATCATGTTCTTTCTATTTTATAAAATTAGAGAGAGAAAGAAGAAGTATATTTCGTATTAGTTCTGAATGAATCCTGAGCTGATACTAAATATTATAAATGTAAACTGGATGTAATATTATTTGTTAGGCTAAGTCTTCTATTTCAAAATAATAAAGATTTTTATGAGATTATTAATTGATTATTGAATTCAGTAATCCCCAATAATTGATAGTTTATAACTTATATTTGGTTGTTAGTTGACAGTTTATGATACTGGAGCTGGAACTTGCTTGAAAGAATTCCATGGCTTGAAATTCCACTGTTGCCAAATAATATAATTCTTTTTTAAAAAAGCTTTTGCAGTGCAGGATTTCAATTAAACTTTGTCTATGATCGAGTAAAGCCTATGATCGAGTTGAATGGGGTTTTTTGAGGAAGCTTCTTCTTACAATGGGGTTCGATGGCAGATGGGTGAATTTGGTGATGAAATGTGTATCAACAGTTTCATATTCTTTTATCATTAATAGAATAGTATGTGGTTTTGTTACTCCTGCCTGAGGCCTAAGACAGGGAGATCCTCTCTCGCCTTTCTTATTCATATCGGTGGTATATGTTTTCTCATAGATGATACAGCAGAAAGTGGATGCTAAGTCTCTTCATGGTGCAAAGGCTAGCATGAATGGTCCAGAGGTGTCTCACCTTCTTTTTGCATATGACAGCTTGCTCTTTACTCGAGCCACTTAACAGGAATGCTTAATAATAGTTGATATTCTCAACCAGTATGAAAAAGCATCCGGACATAAAAGTAATTATGAAAAGTCGGAAGTGTCTTTCAGTAGAGGGGTTTGCAGAGAACGAAAGGAAGAGTTGATTAATCTGCTCCAGATGAAGCTAGTTGACAAGCATCAAAAGTACCTGGGTATCCCTACTATTAGTGGTAGATCAAAAAAGATTGTGTTTCAAAATATTCTTGATAGATTATGGAAAAAGTTGAGGAGTTGGAAAGAAAAACTTCTTTCGAGAGCAGGGAAGGAAGTGTTGGTCAAGGTTGTGATCCAAGCTATCCCTACCTATCTAATGGGGGTGTACAAGTTCCCGGCTTCTGTTGTCCAGGCCATTAGTTCTGCTATGGCGCGGTTTTGGTGGGGAGGAAAGGGCGAGGCTCGAAAGATGCATTGGATGAGTTGGGATAAGTTGTGCAAGCCAACGTGTATAAGAGGTATGGGATTTAAAGATCTTGCAGTTTTCAATGATGCTTTACTGGGTAGACAAGTATGGCGCCTCCTCCATTACAATAATTCCCTTTTAAGTCGTTTGATGAAAGTAAAATATTACCCTAATAGTGACATTCTTAAAGCAAGTCTTGGGCATTCGAATAGCTTTTCTTGGAGAAGTATTTGGAGTGCCAATAGTCTAGTGAAAGAAGGCATTGTGTGGAGGGTAGGTAATGGGAAATCTATTGATATTTGGAGGGATCCTTGGATTGGTGATGAAAGAGGAAGATTTATTGAAAGTGAGGAGATTGAAGGTTTAAGTGTGGTTGGTGATATCATTGATTTTGAAAAGATGGAATGGCACTATGACTTGATTGACCAGCATTTTAATGAAAGAGATAAGAAGTGTATCCTTTCTATTCCCCTTAGCTCTCGTGGAGGGGAAGATGATTTTATGTGGGCGTATTCTAAGGATGGTAGATATACAGTTAAGACTGCATATATGCTTGGCAAGGGAGGAAATTTAGAAGACTTTCATGGTGGTTGGATGAATTTGTGGAAGTTAGAAATTTCTCCTAAGGCTCGTCATTTTATGTGGAGGGTTTGTACTAAGTCACTCCCTGTTCGAGCTACACTGAAAGCGCGCCATATTATTGAGGCTGCTCCCTGCCCTTGGTGTCCTAATGCTGAAGAAACAATCCATCATACTTTGATGGGCTGCGACCGTATAAGCCACTTGTGGGAAGCTTGCGGATGTGGAAGTATGACCGTGATTGATGATGGAGATGATTTTATTCATTTACTGGAAGCATGGAGTAAGTTGGATGGAAAATGGTGCTGAGAGGTTGTGTTTTAGCGTGGAATATTTGGTATGAAAGGAACAAATTTGTATTTGAAAATCATTGTGTTCCTACTGAACTTCAGAAGGCGAAGCCACAAAGGGGGGCTGGCAGGGGCCCGGCCCCTGCGGCCCATCCCCGCGGCCCTTATTTCTTTAATATGGCCCCTGTAATTTTTTAGGATGTATATTATTTATTTGCAGTTAATAGCACAACTATTCATGTGGCTTAGTGGTGGAAACATATAAACATAATGCAGTAGGCCACAGGTTCGGCTATGTGTAGTGGCATATTTATTTTTTATATAAAACATACATTAGACCCTTCATCTTCTTGACTTCTTCCTTTTCTTTCTAATTTTTTTTACCAAATTGTTTAAACCCTTCTTCAAATCCTCCATTATTTTTTCACCTTCTTGAATCTTTACGTTTTTTATATCAAATTTCAACAGTCAAAACCCAATTCTCAAGAGCATTTATTTTTCAACTCTTGAAATTTACCTTAATTGAATTGGTATTTCTTCGTTGATCCTTCCTTTATATTAAATGATTCAATTCTAATTTAGTGAATTAGTATGATGCATGTGAGTTTTTTTTCTTCTAAATTTAATTTATATTGTTTATTGTATAATTCATGAGTTTTCCCTTTCTATGTTTTTTTTATTATACTCAATTGAAAATGTTGAAGTTCAGTTGAGAAATTATGTTTGGTTATTTGTTAATTAATTTTGTCTATTTGTTAACAACTTTCTTTGCGGGGAATTTGTTTATTAATTTATCCTCTACATGAATTTTTTAAATTTTGCCTATTCATGAACATTGTCAAAACCACTCTTCAAAAACAAATGGAGGATGATTTTCTTAGCGACATTTGAGTAGTGTAGATTGAAAGTTGCTTAGAAAATATTTGAGTTAAACTCTTTTATTGATGATTTCGCTAATCTAAAAGTACGTAATATGCAATTTAAATAGAATTTTTTTTAATGTTACTTGGTTGGTTGACAATTCGATTGAGAATATTGGTTTTTGAAGTATATTTTGAACATATGTTTTTACTTTTAATTTTCTTGAACCCGGTAGCTTTGAAATCCTGGCTTCGCCCTGTACTGAAGTTTTGGCCCAGCAAGTATATAGACAAGTGGAGGAATATAATTCATACACTCAGAGCATTTACAAAGGCTCGTTAACAAACACTGCCACCAGCTCGAACAAATGGCCTGGTCCACCTGCAGACTTCATCAAAATCAATACTGATATATGCATCTTTTTGTGAGGAGGGTTGGGCGGGTCTAGGTGCTGTTGCGCGAGACTACGAGGGGAAGGTTTTGTTCTCGGCAGTGAGGAGGTTCCGGGCTTGGTGGCCGCCTGCCATTGCTGAGGCCAAGGCTATTCTTATGGCTATTACATGGGCGAGGAAACAAGGTTTGAAGAAAGTGGTAATTGAGTCAGATGCTCAAGTAATTATTTCTCGCCTCTCTAGTGTTGCTGTGTATTTCTCGGACTTATATGTCATCCTTGGAGATATAATTTTTCTTTGTTCTGATTTTGATGCAATTAGTTTTTCTCATGTTAAAAGAGATGGGAATTTTGTTGCTCATCATCTAGCTAAAGTAATGCCTTTTGGTTATGAACAGTGCTGGATTAATCATTGTCCCAGTATGGGCAGTATCGTTTCTCCTTATGTACTCATGGACGTTTTGTCCCTTTATTAATGCACTACTTTTCCCCTCAAAAAAAAAAAATTTAACTATGTCATTTGAGATGAAGTAATGACAGTGTGACAATGTCTACAGCAACACTGCAATACTCATCTGAATTCGACTTGGGTGTGTTCTCTTCATCTTAAACAATAAGTTTCAGGTCCAATAAGTTCAGATCAGGTCTGATCAGGTTTTGATCAGGTTTAACAAAACACTCAAAAATAAGTTATAATAAGGGTCAATCAGGTCTAGTAATTAAGTTCTGTTCAGATAAGTTCATATTTTTAAGGTGAAGAGAACACACAGTTGTGACCCTTAATCTCCGAGGTTGATATTTTAGAGACTTATCGGCTTGTCTAGTCCACCATTCAGCGTCGAAAGCATTCAAATGCATCAGCAGGAATAACTGTGGGGTGACTCTAAGAAGTGTACGTTGTCGATGAAGAGAGCTCTCCTTTACTTGAATGGGAGAACTTGCCACCTAATACTCATATTGACATTGACCTTCATTGTTGTAATAAGCAAAATCCACTACAAGTTACATACATTTGTTGTTATTTCAATGGAAAATCCATTCGGAAGCTACATGCATGATTTTTGCTATCTTGTGTTCCGTGTAGTTAAATATCCTCGACTTGCTGCCAAGGTGACTATGCTACCATTAAGGCAAAAAGCTCAACTTTAGACCAAGCTTGTGAAGGTAGTCATTAGTCTTGCACTCGAAGATTTGAAGGAGAGGTATACTGGAGCTCTTCTTAGTGATCATGCTTCAAAGTTACCTCTATAAACACTTTCAACCACTGTAGTTTCTTTTGACAGCAGTCAAAGGCATCATCTTATGAGAAATTCTGGTTAAATACTGACATAAAAAGGGAAATTAATCCAAAAACTACCTTGTAAAAGTAATCGCTACACATTTGGAATCACAAAGTTTTAGGACATAATCAATTCTATCCAAATTTCCTTCTCCTACACAATCTCACTAAGTCGCTTTATCTTTTGGTTGTCAGATCCACAATCATGCCCCTGATCTTGCGAGAAGCATCGGTGGCCTGAACTGTCTTCAGACGATCCTAACTTTCAAGGCAAATGCTCTAGTCTCCCTGGAATAAAGATGGGAAATATTGAAGGAGAGACCATGGTATATCTTTAATTATGTTTTGGCATTTAAATGTTCAGAAATGCAAATGCTTTTAGGCCATGCTATTCAGATTCAATTGCAACTTTGCAGATTAAATCTAAGTGTCATGTTCTGAAAAATTTGCTTGTTTCCAAGATACATGATATTGATCGAAAGTGAGGTGTCAAATTTTCTTATATCAGATGGATAAAACTCTACTACTTTCTTTTTGCTATTATTTCTCAAATCTCCGACATATTAATGTGATCTTTCTTTAGGATTCTCATAAATCTTATTAGTATGAGAAACTTAAAATCCAAGTCAATATGAAACATGACTTGTTTTTGAGAATGAAGAATATAGGAATGTGGCGGCTATAATGTTGCAATATTTAGCTAGATTTCCAAAGCTGGTGCATCAATATAATACTAACATTTGCATGTGGGTGTTTGCTAATGGTACATCAGTACATGAACTTCATTTAGTTTGGACAAAGTAGACTGAATTAGAAAACTTTGGTGACGGCTAAACAAGAAACCGAAAATAGTCTGATTAATTCAGAGTCATATCAGTAAGTTGGATATATTAAGAAAAGCCTAATGATTCAAAGCTCAAATCTTAAATTAATCGACTAATCCAATCCAGAATATTTTCTCTCCTCAGCAGTTGACGCCATATGAGCATGTTTCTCAAAAGAAACCCTCTTAGCCACATTCATAAAATATGCAGTAAAAGGGTATTTTCTGAAGTCATACACTTTTATAGCTTGGTCTTCATCATCTCTTAAAATTGCCACAACATAAGCGCCGGCCTCTTCCTCAAAGGACTTGGTATTTTTCACATCGATAAACCAATCTCGGTTCAAGTACTCCTCGACAATTTTCAGGAGAAGAAAATTTGAAGGTGGATCATCGGAAAGACAGAATTTCCTAGTCACAATATCCTTGCTGAAGTCTTGCCAAAATCCAACATGGAAGGCGAAGCCTAACTCAACTTCTAGGCATCGGAATCGTTTCGACCATGCTAGTTGAAGGCAATCAAGAAGGGCAAGGTAACACTGAACTGAGAAGTCCTGAGTGTCAACGTCACTATGGAGGTGCATGGAGATGCCTACAATCCATTCACACTCATTGTTACTAATTACTCCACCGGCTAACCCATGTAGAGGCTCCCCAGCAGGGTTAAAGAATGTGCTTACAGTAAGCTTGTGATTAATCTGAAATACAAAGGGATTAGTCCTTTTTTACTCATTTTTATACTTCCTTTGTTCTAAAATAAATGAAAAGCTTCACTTAAAAAACTCTACATAAAAGAGAAAAGCGTTTTGTAAACGAAGGAAGTATTATAAGAACCACAATTCTATATACCATTGTACTACTTTCAGGGTTCTTTTTCCTGAGTTGCCTCTCTAATTTCCACTTATTACCCTTCTCACTTGCATCACAATGTCTTTTTGGATGCTTCTTCCACATTTTGCAAGGTGCTACCTCCTCGCAAACATAACAGTAACACTGCATAGCAACAATGAAACGTTGATGAAATTAAAAATTAATACAACAGTGATCGCAAACAGAATGATTGTACCTTGCTGCAGTGTCTCTTAGGAGATGAATTTCCAAAAGGGTATTGAAAGCAGAGGTGCCTTGGATGAGGGAAATCATCTTCAGGTTTCAGGCATAAGGAAAAACTGCTGAAAGCCTTGGTGATAACATTCCCTTCATTATCGACGATACGAGCATCGATTTCGTTAATCATTTTACCATTGTTAACAGTTTTAAGCTTGCCTCCTTTTTCTTTGTTCATTGTGATTGTAGTAGTAGCACAAAATGAACTCATTGTGGTGTGTGTATATATATAGTTGAAAAAGAGTGCTGAAGATAAAGAGTTCAATTCAGAAAAGTTGGAAGAATTTGCAATAAACATGGTAAACCTTGGGAGTTGCTGTTAGTAATTGAAAAGGAACAGAAGGGACGTTTTGTCTTCTCAATGATAGTGGGAAATAGGTTTGACATGGAATGTATAGCACCTTTAGGCTATGTTCAGTTCACCTTATTTTTGCTTATTTCAGATCAGATCAGATCAGATCAGATCAGAAAAAATAAGTTCAGATCAGATCAGATCAGATCAGTTCAGATCAGATAAGTTCAGATTATGCTTATATTTAAAAACTTATTATTATTATTATTATCATCATGATTATTATGGTTATTAGTATTACTAATGCTATTATTGTTATTGTAATAATTATTATTATTGTTGTTGTTATTATTATTATTATTATTATTATTATTATTATTATTATTATTATTATTATTATTATTATTATTATTACTTTATACAATTACTATTACTATTAATATTACTATTTACTAGTACATTTGTTCAAAAAGATTATTATTATTGTCGTTGTTGTACTTATTAATTTTTAATATTAGTAATTATTATTAATGTCGTTGCTATTATTATAAATGTCATTGATATCACTATTTGAAGCTATTTGTGTTCAAGAAGAAGAATGTTCTTTTGGCATTTGTAAGTGTTCTTTTTTATATTTATTCTAATTAATAATTTTGATATGTGATGTTCTTTTTGATGTTGTACATGTAACGAAAATGACAATAGTATATGATGTTTATTTTTTATAACAATTTTGGTAGAATACTATAAATTATATATTACTAGTTTATATAAAACATGAGTAGCATGAGATAACCTAATGGTGTTGTCATCACGTTCAAAATTTTCCCTACAAAGGATTTCAACTTATCTTTAAAAACAAAGTTTATATAGAACAAGACAACGATATAAGAAGAATATTTAACCATTTTGTTCAAGATCATATGATTATATATATTTATAGGTTTATTTATAATAAAAAAGAATAATTTATTGATATAACAAAGAACATGTTGTTGGTTAAATCCAAACATGTCATCAATATAAAAATAACATCTATCTTTTATTTTTAAAATGTGTTCTTTAAATAGATCTTGTATCTTTCTTTCAAGTATATGTTCTTTTTTTTAATATCATTATATGTTCTTTTTCATTACTACCTAAATTCTTATTATTAACGGACCTTGAACATGAGTGTTCTTTTTTATTTTTTCGGGAATCCCGTGGTAAGATTGAATTTTCCCTAAGAACGCTTCGCACGGAGGTCACTCACCTAGAGACCCAACAAGCCCTAACCTCCCTCCCCCACCCACAACAATATTGAAATATATGCTTCCACCAAGATTTGAACCTTGATCTCCCATGTGGGAGGTAAGAAGCCATACCATTGGACCCAAGAGTCCTTAGTCTTTTATTTTTAATTGTATGTTCATATACTAATGTGCTCTTTTTCAAAAAAAAAACTAATTATGCTATAATTATAATAATAATTATTATTATTATTATTATTATTCTTATTCTTATTCTTATTCTTATTCTTATTATTATTATTATTATTATTATTATTATTATTATTATTATGTTATTATTATTATTATTATTATTATTATTATTATTATTATCAATATTATTATTATTGTTATTATTATTATAATATTATTTATATTATTATTATTATAAAATTATTATTATTATTATTATATTGTTATTATTATTATTATTATTGAAAGTTGTGCATAGTAATAAAATGATAGTAATAGTAATACTAGTAATGAAATACAAAGTAATAATAATATTAGTAATAATATAATTTTTAAAAGATAAGTTCAGATCAGATCATATCAGATCAGATTAGTTCAGATCAGATCAGATCAGATCAGAAAAAATAAGTTCAGATCAGATCAGATAAGTTCAGATCAGAAAATTTCAGGTGAACTAAACATAGCCTTAGTCTCTTGAGACATGCCTGTTCCCGTTTTTTTTTTTTTTTTTTTTTTTTTTGAGAATCTAATGTGACACTTTAATTATTAAGTTATTGTACAGGATGATAATTTTAGAGAATTACACCAAATAAACTAATGTTGTCCTGTCAAGTGTGCTTATTCATCTTACTAAAAAAAGGTTTGCTCTCTATTTATTTTACCCGTAATTGAGGAACGCTGAAGAGAGAAAAGACTATTAGGAATATTTAATTCTGTTTTAGAGCTTTTTTAAATTCGAATATAAAATATAAAATTTGACAAAAACAATCTCAACAATAGGCGTTCTGCCAATTTCAATCCCAACATTTCCTCAGTAGTCCCAACTTTAGGGTATGTTTTACACAAGTGGTCCTAACAGGTTAATAACCTGCCCCAACAGGTAAAACGTCTAACAACAAACCTCTACCACCTCCACTCATGCCTTGCCACCATGTCCCCTCCCCTGCCCTGCCATCCCCTCCCCTCCACTGGCGGATCTAGATGGGACTTAGGGGGGTACTGCAGTACCCCCAAAGTAAAAAAAAAATTGTGAAATTATTTATAAAAAACTGTTGGGTTGTATGGCCCAAATTCCATAAAGCCCAAAACCCCAATTTAAGATACATGTGATCTCATTTCTAGATGCAAAGATCATGATTTGTCATGATTGATCTAGAATTCACTTTTGGAAAAATTGGAGGAAAGTTTATGTCGGCAAATGTGGAGCACCCAAGATGAAAAATTCTCAAGATTTCTAGAAGCCAATTTACCCACCGACATATCACACTTATATATAGGGGTGTTGGGCAACAATTGGGGTAATGCACCAATAGTCCATCACAAATCCACCATTAGACAATCCTCCAATGTTACACACGGCTCCGATCCTCTTATACACTCTATGAGTGTTCTTTCTCCATAATATTTCGGCTTAGAGAGATATTACCTACAATGTATAGGTTTATTACTATTGGCTCTGTTATGGAGATTCGGCTCTCTAAGATACTATGAGATCGGAGATTCTAATACACACAATCTCCTAATCCACTATCTTTTGTACTACTCTTAGTGAGTTTATATTATAGTGAGAGTTCTATTTGTACTACTCACCCTAATAAGTTTCGGGTGATTTTTGTACTCTACTATTTTCATATAGTGGATTTTGGGTACTCGTCGTCCGTGGGTTTTTTGCCTCTATTTGAGGACTTTTCCCACGTTAAATATTGTGTGTCCATCTTTTACTACTTTTCTTGCCACATATTTCCAACTCTATTATTTTTCTCAATCTCTACATCTTTAATCTGCTTCCGCTACGCACTCACAACCCTAACAATAAAAAACGAAAAAAGAAAATAACGGCAAAGCTTTGATTCTCTCCGGAAGGGCGTTCAATTACTATCAATTGATGTAGTGAGTGTTGCTTCATTGTACTGCCAGATGTTGAGGAATGAGGGCTAAAGAGTGAGGAGAGAGAAATGGTTGTGGCTTGTGCTTCAATTGAGTAACTTGGGTTTCTTAGCTTCATGTTTCTGGGTTACTTTCCCCCACTCCCCCTAACCCTTTATCAATAAAACTTAAATATTCTGATTTCCTTCCCTCCTTCTTACTAATGCTACTTCTTGTGGGCCTTGATGGATAATGAAGTTTATGCCTTGTTGAAGATCTTTTTGGGATTTGTTATTATTTTTTTCCCCTTAGTTTATCTAATATACAAAAAAAAAAGCTCAATTTTATTTTATTTCAAAAAATTGTTACATTGTATAAAAGTAATATTTTTCTGAAATTTTTTTCGAGCTATTCACGAGTTTATCGATCGAATTGGGTCATGCTAAAATCGTGCTCATTAAGGTTTCGAGCCGAGTCGAGTTCATATGGAGTATTTAGTACATAGTAATTAGTTTGAATTGATTATTGGTTATTAATTGATTTCATATGGAGTATTAAGTATATAGTAATTAGTTTATTTGTGTATTAGATATAGGAAATAACATCTAGATAAAAAAAATCATAAGGAAAACAACCCGATCTCCGACAATCTATTTAATTAATCACAGTACCCCCGATTCGAAAATCCTGGATACGCCACTGATCCCCTCCCCTGCCCTATCAAATCCTACCCTCTATTCAAAGAACCATGGTAACACTAGTAAAGGAAAAAATATGGTTTCTAAATTCAACCTTACTTCACTAAATACAACCCCCTAAATAGTTTATACCAATATATTCTTATTTCTTCATAATCCCCTTTCTCCCTCTTCCTCTCTTTCCCCCTCCTCGTCTTCCATTTTCAGTTCGTCTTCATACCCAGAGTGAATCTTTTTACTCGACTTCCTCCCCTATTCTTTTCAATATTTATATGTCAAATTGATAAATTGATAAATTGATAGATTTTTTATACATTTCGAATCTATTTTCGAGTCGGAAAACTATCCGAATTTCGTGTCTTATAGTTTGTGAATTGCGTTGTAAATTTCTGACTATTTATTGCAATATACAAGAAACATTGTATATTGTTTCGTGCAATTGATCAATTTGCACGAAACAGTAGGAACTATTTCTTGTGTATTGCACACAAAAATGCTAAAGAATTAATTTATATTGCACAAAAAGTTCTGACGATTTCATTTATGTTGCACGAAATGTTATATTCATGGGAAAAAAATCAAGTAACTTACATCTGATTCAAGTTCATGTGGTCAAGATCATCGTCCATTGAAGACCCCATTTAATGTTAGTCAATGAATCTCATGCAATTTATGTTTATCTAAGTATGGGGGGAGGAGAGAATTTTTAGAGAGAAGTGGTTTTTTAAGGGAGAATATGAAAATAATTGTTTGGAGGACTGCATTTAGTAAAGTGGAACTGCATTTAGTAACACCCGAAAGAAATTGTCAAGATACTTCTTTGTTATGTGGAGAACACTTCAAACTCAGTGAACAACCTCCAATAAAATATGATATTGGTTTGAACTTCAATGCAGCTTTTGCTTGTTAAGCAACTGTAGTATCAGCTTTAGCCATTTAGGGTGCGTTCTCTTCACCTGAAAAAACCTGAACTTATCTGAACTGAACTTATTAGACCTAATTGACCCTTTTTTTAACTTATTTTTTAGTGTTGTATTAGACCTGATCTGAACTTATTAAACCTAAAACTTTTTTTTAAGGTGAAGAGAACACACCATTAATTGGATCTTCCACCAATGTCATAGCAAGAACAGGCTAAACAAATTCAGCAACTGTAATCCAATTCGTAGACCAAAAATATTGATGCCAAAAAGGCTACAAATTACTACATGACAAGATCCATGTTTCATCTGTATCATCCGTTTAGCACTTTAAACTATAACTTCCACGCTTCGTACAGAGCTTGTCAAAAGTACAGAAGAACTCCAAAATCATGTAAACCGAGTCATGATGCTGCTTATTTCAGAGATGATGTTGATTAATACAATGAAACATGAAATCTCCTAAACCAAAAATAAAATTCAAATATTAATCCCCAACTTCTTCTTTAGCTTCTCAACCTCCAAATATACGGTGGAGTAAGGAAGGTACTCAGAGAAGTAACTTTTGCTCAGGTCATTAATTGCAACAGCAAGCTTAGGGATCTCTAACGTCTCTTCATGAGTCAAGGTTCTCACAAATCTGGCAGGATTACCCGCCCAAAGCTCACCAGTAGGAATCCTTCTACCTGGAGGAACAACAGAACCAGCTTCAAGGATCGAATGAGTCTCCACCAAAGAACCTTCCATGAGAATGGAGTGCTGTCCCACAATGCATTCTGGCTCAATTGTGCAAGATCTTAGGAGACAATATGCACCAACAGTAACAAACCTGTCAATGCATGTCTCAGCCGGTAGACCTGAAAATTTTGTAGGTTAAAAGAATTAATCCTTTATGCTTATGCAGCATTCTTAATTGGTCATTGCTCAAAAAACTTGCAAAGATGATCACATAAATGGCTGCATTCAGAGGATAGTAAACGGTGTGCTACAGTCCTCATCTCACAGGTAGAAATGGTGTACGGCTATTGAGCCATAAAGTAGTTTAAGGGGATTATAGCGATTTTCCAGAGTACAGTTTTCATAATGACCACAGCAAAATGGAGGACATACTATGTTCAGTGACCCTCAAAATTACACTCTGATATTTTGTTGGTTTCCATCCGGTTATTGTTGCACCAACAAACAAAAAAATTGCAAAGCAGAGGCATGTTAGCTGAAACTCTATATCTCTATCATCAACTACAGTGAGGAATGAGGCAATCCATACTCATCCACTATCCCATATCGACCCAATATGATAATATATAGCTTCATAATCATAGGTAATAAACAGAATCAGATAGCAGATCACATTTACTGAATCCTCTGGGTGAAACAGAATTAACACAACTTTCATGCAACAGGAGTTGAGCAGGCAGTTGATACTCATTTTGATCAATTTAATCTGAATACCACTCTGATGAACAATTGCTTTCACCCTAAAACCAAATAACCCCAAAATGGATAGAAATTTTTGTTCATTATCTTCTTGGCTCAACAGTACAGAAAGAAGGATGGAAGTGGGGTAAAAAGCCATTCGCATTTCAAGCAGCTTGCTTAATTTGGACAACTAAGCACTCCAGATCAACATGAGTCCCTTGAACGAAGAAATGGTTCCCATAGAAACTCTACATTAAATAGGAACTTCTGGGAAAGAAGACAGATTCTTCTCATTTCAATTTTCAAATTCACAGAATCAGAACAAACACTTGTTTTCGTGTACTGTGTGAAACAAGGGAAAGGAAGATTCTCTTTATTTTGCTGCTTTATACACCCTTTCTTTTGCACCAAGTCTCTGTTTTTTTTCTTCTGTCTTGGTGACAAAATTGAAGACCATTAAACATATATTACCTCTTGCAGTGTGTAAGTAGGTAGATGGCAAATTAGTTCATTGGAATTTGCAAGGGCTTTGGAGGAAATGAGCAACGGACATGAGCCAGAAGAATCAAATCATCTTAACTATCTTCCACATCCATTCATTAAATAAATCATTGCTACAAGCATCATTGGCCCTTAATGAAACAGAAGAGATACTTTATAAACTGAAATGAAGTACTGAACTAAAAAACTGAAAATTAGCCGAAAAGAACAGGACCTAGCTCCCAAGTCCCAACACCATAATTTACATAGGTACTAAATCAATGGGCATCCTCAGCTACACCAGTTGGGAGGGGCTACTTAAGGGAAAAGGCCACAACATATCATGTCCATCAGCATGGACGAAAACCAAGGGCAGTCCCTGTTTCTCTACCCAGATTGAATACTTGGACAGTGCAGCAGGCTAATTTATGTTGCTTTAAGCTTACATCAAGCCAACTACGTACTATCATTTAGTGCAAATCTGGATGGATAGAAAGAAACAAGCAATCTCAAAACTGTGCGTCGACCAATCCCTTTGTTCATAATCGTCTGCCCCATCACAAACCATCTCCCCCCCCTCCCCTCCTCTCCTCCCAAAAGGAAGGAAAAAAGGAGATAACCCTCCAAGTACCTCGTAGATGGTAGACCTTAGATAGTAGTATCCCATGACCATTATAATAATAATTAATAACACAGCATGATAAAAGCATGATGAAAACAGTTAAAGATTCATGCTAAAGTGCAGAACATGATTAGACAACATTGCCTACAGACTATACATTGTTCACCAAAAAAAAAAAAGAATTTTGATTACCTATAGACAATCACCACCCATAGAAAGGTACTTTTTCCATGTAACCCTGTCAATTGGGACAGTCAGGTAGGATTCAGATTTTTTCATGTAGAGTCATTCAGGTTGCGGATGGTCTGTGCTCAGCCCTGACCACAAATTATTGGGTCTGGCTCAAACCAACGGGTTGAAAGGCTACTTTTTTCATTTATGCTCAATGCTTACAATAAGTTGATTCTTGAAGTTTCTTTCTTTGCCCCCTTATATATGCTCTTGGTGACAAAAAAAGTCTATCTAAATTATAAGATCATAAAGTTCACCACTAAAATAACTTTGATTAATCATTTAAAGGCAACTACAAAATTTAATTTGTTATTAGGCTCTATAGGTTCACTAAATGCAATGAAATTGCATAGAAAACTAATCATCCACTAAATGTACTCGAAAGATTAATAAGATTACAGTTTCAAGTACAAATTATATAAATAGTTGCACAAGTCAGTCAATAAATTCTTCAAAAATGATGAATAGGACACTAAATATCAAAATCTAGAGAAGTGATAACCACCAAATACACTCCTTTGATTTAGCAAAGTCTTCAAAGAGAGAATAAAGAAAGCAAATATCAAGGTAAATCATTACGTGGTTTGAGTTGCAAAAGACTAACAACTTGATAGATGTTTCTCTAAGTATGGCACAAAACAAGTTGTATCATGTTACTATTATAATCGCACTATTTGTGTTCAACTTTGCTAAGAAAATCAGGCTTGAGACCGAAGGTGAAATTTTTTTAATGAAGAGGAATTGAAAAATTGTCCCTTCACCTCTTATTGACCAAACTAATCAATATCCAATAACTACTAGTTGAATAGCAACCACAAACTAAGAAGATGAACTATTGGTGAGAGTATGAAGCAGAAGATTGCAAATAAAACTGTAGGAATCACTGTTCAACAAACAATAATGCTTAGTTAACTCGTAACAAAGAAAAAAATTTCCCTTTATCTGATAGTCTCTTTGTTTTTCAGTTTGTTAGGAGGTTTTTAATTTTTGTGATATAAATTTTAAATGCTGATGAGAAATTGAAGAGAATGGAGAATGATTTTGTCCTAAATCTTCATGATTTGTTTTAGCATTGTTGCTTTTGCTTGGCCTGTTTTGTTTTTGGGAGGGATATGTGTAGATGAGATTTTCCTTTTTCTTCTATTTATTTATCTTCCAGTGGAAGAAAAAATGTTCACTAATTTTATTTAATAATTATTTTATTGCAATGGGAAAGCCTAGTATTGTTTAGGCCCAATTTCAAAGATCAGAACAAGGCCTCCAAAGTATATAAGACGGCCATGGTGAAAACCTGTAATTTAGAACCAAAGTTGGTGAAAACCTATAGTTCGAAAAACTAGGTTAAGTCCTTTACTTGTTATGTATATTTTTCTCCTCAACTTCTAGTTTTACTAACAGAGTTGAAGTTGCAGCTGGAGTTCCAGAGGTGACTCCATCACTCAGCATGAAGATGCCAATCATTTTGTCCAATCTTAGTTTTAAAAGGAGCAAGGCGCAAGATGAAGGCGCCCGCATCTTGTAGATGAGGCGCACCGAGGCGCAAGGCGAAGGCGCACGCATCTTGTAGATGACGCGCACCCTTATTTATTTATTTTTTTATGGTATTAAATTTTCTTTAGATAAGCACATATTAAAGTATTTAATATAAAAATTCCTCAAAAAAAGTATTTAATAATAAAAAAAACAGGCGGTCTTTCTAAAATAGGAATATATCTTTCTATTTTCACTCCATATACTTCTTTAGTTCACTGCTGTTCCAAAAAAAATTACTTCTCTGTTGAGGTAGCAATAGTGAGCCCCACGGAAAGGAGAAAAGGTAAAGAACAGAATAGAAGAAAAGAAGAAAGAGAAAAGTAACCGAACATAAGAAGAATTTGTCATAATCGAAGAACATAAGAATCGGAGTATCATAATTCGAAATCAAACATAACTCCAGATCGAAGAGGAAGAGAGAAGAAAAGATGACAGAGGGGGATGAAGGAGAAAAAGTAGATCGAAGAAAAGGGAAAGTAAATCGCAGAGAACTTACCTCAGATCTGTTCACCGGTGGCGACCACCGTCCATTTGGTGCTAAACATCAGGCGAGGATGCCTGCCGGCCTTCTCTGTCATAGTCTGGAAGTCGGCGACCACTCGATTCAACACAAATCTCAATATCGAAAATTAAGGTTTTTTCCCCAAATTAGGGCTTTTGATTTTCAGTTGAAATTTGAGATATTTCATCCAATTAGGTGAGGGCTTTTTCTCGAAATGTGTGTATTAAAGCTAAGGTAGCATTAAATTTAAAATTTTCTTCATCTTCTTCTTTGAATACAACCAAGATCGACATTTCTGCGCCTCTTCCCTAAAGGCGTGTGCCTCACTGCGCCTGCACCTCACTGCGCCTGCGCCTCACCCAAAGGCGGCAAAAAGCGCACGCCTGTGTTCGCCTCTCGTCGTGCGCTTCGCCTGACTTGGCGGATGCGTTTTGGCTCACGCCTCCACTCGCCTAGCGCCTAGTATGGGTTTTCTAAAACTAAGTGTCCAATATTCCTCTTTAAAAGCACACCAATCCTTGAACAACCAAGCCTTTTTCTACGGGTTCAACATAAGGGATTTGGAAAGAAGAAAAGTATGGGGTTCAACAAAAATTATTTCTGTTTGAAACAGCAGCAAGTATTCAGGGGAAGGGGTATGAACATTAGGAGACAGAAATAGAAGAGGAGATGTGAAGTTCTGTTTTGACTACATAATAATCTACAGTGACATTTATGCTGCCTTTAGCTTTTCAAACATATTACTGCAGGAATTAATTTTCCCTCTTAAAGCTAGCTGAACTCATATGCCTTAAATCAGACTTCCTCAATAAAGATCGGCAGCAAAATGACAAAGTTGCTTTTACCTCCGATTCGTAAATGCATTTATAAGTCACTTATTACCCATAGGCAATGGGGAAACTACCCCAACTGGTAGAGCAGTACTTCTGAGAAACCATCGAGTGACAATTGTATGAGATGCACATGCAACATTAGTTGTATAAGGTACTTCATGAGGAAAGTGTATAGGGAAGTTTAGATACTTCACAACGAAATCCAGCTTCATCTTCATCATCTGATGCACCTATTACAAAAGTATGCGAGAAAGGTTGGCTCGATAGAATCCAAGTTCAAAGTGTCGAGCAAATTGCCGAGGTTCTAATTTCTAAATGTCCTTTAATGGTTCTTTTCTTTTACCCCGGGTTAATCTTTCCAAAATAAATTCATGATCAAGATTCTAAGGGGACAGTCCTAAAAGCATGTCTTCATGTTAAAAATTTTACATGGCTAGAAATCCATACTGAAATGAGCCCAAAAGCGTTGCGGGATGATGCAAAAGGACCATTGCAGAGTGCAGACATATGAAATTAAGTAAATCTAATTGCTGCCAGATCCAGGGTGAAGAACTGGAGACTGACTGATTGATGGGTTGGCAGAATATATTACTGCTCAGTGCTTACTAAGTTGGTAGCAAGGTGACACTCATAGCAGCTGAAATATGGATATTGGCCAAGTGGAGAATTAGTTTGATTGGTAAATCAGCAATAGTGGCTGAAAAGGCTGTTCTCGACACAGAAGAGGAAAATGAGGAAGGGACAAGTGACCAATTCAATAAAAGTGGCAATCTTGCGGGACAAAGACACCTACAGTCCTACACAGCTGCCACTGATGGGCGGTTTATAAAAGCAATCGCTAAAATTTAAAAGGACCTGTTTAAGTGCAATGGTCCCTCAAGAGAGAGATGTGGATAGACAGGTACCTAAAGTAATAATATTACTAATTACCAAAATATAGTTAATACACTATTATAATATATTAATATGTAACATATTATGTAGAATCACCATGCAATTCAGAAACTTGTGAGTTCACTGCCACGAAACTTCAGCACTATGCCACTATTTATCATCCCAAGCTAGGAAGGAGTAGAAAATCAGAAACCTGAGCTCTTAAATTTGTCTACCTCAACTTCTTCAAAGATGTCTAGGTAATTTAGGTGATCAGATATAAAGTATACACATGGATAATGTGTATGAAGAGAACTAAACCACTAACAGCTTTTGGAAAGGGGGGTGAACCACAAAAGTCTTGTAATTGCATCTCATCTCAGCTTTATCCATCACAAGAAGACAAAATAATAGACTCCTATATCCGATATTAAATTGTTATGTTGCTATTCGAACAACCCCGTCAAAAATTTTTCACTGCTCAGCAACATGGCACAAAGATGAATCACCTGAATGAAACATATGTTGAGCAAACTCTTCAAAAGTCTCGGACTCAATAGAAGTATCCAACACGAATAAGAAAAGCTTTTTATGTCTAACTATTACTTTTCAACGATCACATTCAATTATTATGAATTCATTTAAGGTGACAAATACATGTCAGACACTACTGCAACACGAGCAGTTCACACACTCACGAAAAGAACATAACACACAGTAACAGTACAAAGAAAGTCCAAGGCCAGTTGTATACTTGCTCCCAAAGATTATGAACAGTCTCCAAAGTTACATTATGTATATGGAAACTAAGATTCTTCTGTCATGAATGTACACCAAATATATGAAAGTATATCAACAAAATTGTGTTTGGCAAAAATTGAATCCTCCAACAAACCCCATCTCTTGTTGAAGTATCCAAAATTTATACTTGAGGTCTAAAGAGAGTTCCAGTATCATTAACACGAGGTTAAGGGCACTGCAAAGTAAGCAGTCCTTACACCACAACTGCCAAAAGGCTATCTCTCAAAGACCCTCCATCGAAAATGTAATTCCCTAACCTCCCATTACATGAACAACAACAAGAATCAAAGGACAATCCTATGTGAACTCTAATCAGCCCATAACAATCCTAACTTAAAAAGGAAGAATCGTCATCCAAGAACCTAAAGTAGTATCCACATTATATGCTAGGCATCGCATAATTTCCTTCATATCCCTCTCAGAAGCCTCACTCAGAAAATCCCTACCAAAACCACTATCAACTTATTACCTATTTCCCAACTTCCATCACAATTTGTTTAGCCAATTGATCGTCTAACCGTCAGACCGCCTTTCCTAAAACTTCGCCTCACATTATCTGTTAACCATCCCATATTTTCCCACATATCCCTCACAAATTCCTACCAAAACCACTACATACATAGTACAATTCCTCAACATTTACAAAAAAAAATCCACATTAAAATCAATCAAACAAGAGAATGATTATAAAGATGAACCTGTAGGAGACGACCAAGCAGCGTGAAGAACACACTTTTCCTGAACATTGGAGCAAAATCCGACGCTAATCTTGTTAAGATCGCCGCGAAGAACAGAGCCATTCCAAACGGAGGCGCCATCGTAGACAGTAACCTGACCAGCAAGTACGACATTGGGCGCAACATACGCATCAACAGCAATTTTAGGGTTCCATTGACCTAAAGGAATGATCAATCGCTGACCTCTGTAGTCCCATTTCACGCGATCTGGTGATTCGACGATCTCGCGCTTAGTCGGCGGGGGAGATTGGTGGTATGATTGCACGGTGGCGGTGGCGGCGGCGGCGGAGGAGAGGGGCCTGATGTGAGAGGAGAGAGAGAGAGTGGGGGTCAGTTTTAGGGCTTTTCTTGAAAGTCGAGCAAATGTTGCCATTGTTGTGGAGCTAAAAAAAAGGAGAGAGAGAGAGAGAGAGAAGGGGGAGTTGGTGCTGACTGCTGAGCTCAATTGTATAGTAGAGGTGGGAGGACTACTGCCTACTGGGGTCCGGAGTAGTGGAGATGTCAGATGTGCGTGTGCTGCAGTGTTGGAAGGAGGAACCAAGTGAAGCTTTGAAGATTCGGTGAGGTGAGGCCACTTTTTAGTGATTACTCATTACTCCTCTAGAGGTATCAAACGGCTCATACGCTCAGGTAATATTTGGGTCAACTTTGTGCTCGGGTTACATTCAGGATAGATTGAACTCGTTTCGGGTCCACGAAATTTCGGAGCGTTTCGGGTGTGGGTTTGATTAATCGGGACAACGTCATATCATGTTAAATCAGGTCGATTCCAATCGGTTCGAGTTGATTTTGGGTCGGGTCAATTCGGATGAGGTCCGCTTTCTTTTCTGAGAAAAAAATAAAACACATATAAAAGTGAAGCAAGTGGCTAACTGACAACTGCCCCTGCAAATCTGGAATCAAATTTTGGAACTTTGATTCTTTTGTTAGTTCATTTGATCCAAATTGCTTAGTGTTGCGATTTTGATCAAGTTATAATATTTTCTTTAGTTTAGTTATCTCACTCCATGTTGACTGATAAATATAGTTCATGAGTTAGAGGGCTTTGTGATTATATTTGATTCAAGCTCATATTCTTATTTTCATTGCTCATAAAAAATCAAACATAAGACCAGAAAGATAAGTCGTATTTTGTGATAAAGAAATGTTCATTAAAATTACTCAAAAAATACATTAAATCAAACATAAATTAATGTTCGTGAAAAATATTGTATTATTATTTTTGGGTCGAGTTATCTTCGGGTACGGATTATATTCAGGTTCATTTGTTTTACGGGCCGGATTATTTCGAGCTTTGGTTCTATTTCATGTAGTTACTTTCGGGGTGAAAAACGGGTCTCGTGTCGGGTATTCGGGTTGGGTCAACGTGTACGGGTGTATTTTACCGGCTCTACTTATTATTTTTTTTAAAGGAAACAACAAACTAGGGAGGATCCCCAGACACAGGCCACCCTGTCGACTCTAATTATTAGTTTACTCACTTTCCTTTTTGGATTGTCTTCTATTAGTTTACCTACTTTTTTTCTGATTTTGGAATAGAGCCACTAATTTTATATTATTTATTATCTTTTACCTAAAGCATCAATTTTCTATTTGTCCTAATCCTTCTCTTTCTTGGCACGCAATATATTAATATTTTTTTTCTTTCACTTTAGGACCCTCATACTATTTTAGGCAATTCGTGCAATACCATTTTTGTTTTTTTCTTTGAATTTTAGCACCTTGAAGTATTTAACTCGTTAAAAAATGTCAACCCAACTCACTTTCAGGTGAAGTTTACGTTTAAGTGATTCCTAAATAACAGATACACTTACCCCCCCCCCCCTTCTCTCTCCACAATTCCTTTTTTTGTCTTCATAAACCAAAATTGCATCCTTTTCTTAAACCTATAATCCATCTCAGGACTCAAGATTCTCTCATTTAAACCCAAATTAACCCAGGGCTTGTACTTGTCTGCTATAATCAACCACACTCAAAGGGCGATTGCATATCTGAAATTGCAATAAGGTATGAATTTGAATCGAATTTCATAGGTAAAGGATTATTGGTTAAATTTGGAGATTTTTTAAGAACTGGTTATGTTGTTTGATTGGACTTAAATTGGGCCTTCCATTATGTACCTTAGCTTAGTAATTGCTTTAATTTACATTTCTCTTCTCTTATTTGATTTTAGTTCTACTTGAGCTCTTATATATGCAAATTTGGGGCTTTTTGAGGATTTGGTTGTGCACACATAATTACGAGGTTTTGTTGTAATTAGCTTCACATTGAACTTCAATATATACTTAATAGACGATATTTGCAGGAAAATAACGCCTTGTTCGACATCGATAGATCAATAAAAGTGCAATCAAAGGGAGGGAATAGTTAGAGAAGAGGAAAAGAGAAATCGGGGAAAGAGAATATCGATGAAAAGGGATGGAAACTGAAAAATTCTGTCAAATAGGGCAAACGTGGCAGAAAACTTCATTTGAGAGCGAGTTAGGATGGTATTTCAAACGGGTCACATACTTTAAGGTGGAGAAAAACAAAAAGAGAAGTAAATGGTCGTAATACACAAATCAAGATAAATAAAGGTGGTAAAAGAGTAAAAAAATCATTTATTTTACCTTGGAAATTTCCATGGGTAAGAGTGATACCTTTTGATTGAACGTGAAAAAAAGCATTTAACAAGGGTAATCATCGTTGTAAACTAAACACTATTTTAAGTTCATGTGATATCCCCTAATATATACTTAATAGACGAGGTTTTATTGTAATTAGCTTCACATTGAACTTCAATATATACTTAATAGACGATATTTGCAGGAAAATAACGCCTTGTTCGACATCGATAGATCAATAAAAGTGCAATCAAAGGGAGGGAATAGTTAGAGAAGAGGAAAAGAGAAGTCGGGGAAAGAGAATATTGATGAAAAGGGATGGAAACTGAAAAATTCTGTCAAATAGGCCAAACGTGGCAAGGATGGTATTTCAAACGGGTCACATACTTTAAGGTGGAAAAAAACAAAAAGAGAAGTAAATGGTCGTAATACACAAATCAAGATAAATAAAGGTGGTAAAAGAGTAAAAAAATCATTTATTTTACCTTGGAAATTTCAATGGGTAAGAGTGAGGCCTTTTGATTGAACGTGAAAAAAAGCACTTAACAAGGGTAATCATCGTTGTAAACTAAACACTCTTTTAAGTTCATGTGATATCCCTTAATGATTTGACTATACGGTCGTCTTGCTTTCCAAACCAAAAAATAGTAACCTTAAAGGTAATGCTTCAAGTAACTGAAGATTATTTTGATTTCCGATTAATAATCCATAACAATTAAATGGTTTTCTTGGCCTAATCATTCTTGGAATTCAGTTTTAAAAGGGATTTATTAAACATTATTTTTTTTCAAATCTCGGATAATTGCCTAAAATGATAAGATTATTATATGCACACTGCACATGTTGCTTGTGTGTGGTGTAAGCCTTTGATTGTGTTTAGCGGACTTCACCTTTCTTTCACGTACAATTGCCAGATCATAAAATCGATAAATAGCTACACAAGCATACGTTTTGCCTTGCATAAAGCTCAAAATCCTACTATGTATTATGTTTGGATTGCAACATCAACTACTGGCTCTGATTCCGTCTACAATACGAAATCATAACAAAGGTGATTTTAGTAATTTCTTTCTAATAAATAGTAAGTACCAAATTATAATATAGACAATTACTTAATTATATTTTGAAAGATAGTAATAGCTTAGATAATCTCATCAAAATGCTTAGTTTAGAAAAAGTTGGAATGAGATTCAAATTGTAGATTGGACCAGGCTTAGTTTCAAACGTAACATTTAGGCCCAAAGTATGAAAAGATCGATTTGGGTCAAGCCGATGCAAGACTAAAATAACTTAACCCAAAAAAATTTAAGCTTATAGCAAACTAAAGGTAAGCAAGGCTAAAAATGGCATTTTAAGCCAAAAAAAAGTTAGTCGAAAAGTTGGAAAATCCAGGAACAATAGGTTGATCATTGATTCATTTCCCTAATTATTCATTCTCAAAGGAATTCAAATATATGACAAATGTAAACTCAATAAAATCAATATCATGTGTTCGATACAACTAATATCATACCACATAAATTGCCATGTATGCAAAATTTAGAAAAAAATACTATAAAGAGGACTTTGGCTGTTGATAAACTACTAGCCTTTTACAGACATTAAATCAATTAATTTCTATTATACATCTCATATAAACCCTTTAGACCATTAGATTCGTTTTATATAGTTACTCGGAGCAAGATCCATTTTTTATGATTCATTTTTATATAAGAAAAATGGATTAGACATATCAAATATGAATTATATTATGTTTGCAAAGGAGCGTCAATTGGCATTCACATTGAAAGCTATGTGTCACATCACTTAAGGTGTCTGCATAAAATGTGATGCGAGCAATATCATAACACCTTAGTTATCTTGTATAGAAAAATAGTAGACATGTTATTTATTATGGTATAAAGATGATTTTGAAAGTTAATCAACTTCTAGCCTTTATGGACAATAAATCACCTATAACTTTGAACTCGCATCTTATGAGTACAAAAATCTTAGGTAGCTAAATCTGTTTTAAACAATAGTTAATTACATGATCCGTTATTCCATCTTACGATGATACATGTTAGAGTGAGAGTGAGAGTGAGAGTGAGAGTGAGAGTTGAGTACATATATATGATATATGATGATAGAAGTATATGTTTTTTTTTTTTTTTGCTAAGTAATAGAAGTATTATATCACTAAAAAATTTACAACCTAAAGAATCGAAAGGAAAGGGCAAACCAACTAGGTTGGACTCCCCTAGAACCCATCGACCCTAAAAACAACACAAACTATACATCATCTTGCTATCAATTGATCAAACCAATTACTATCTCTCACTGAAATTTTATGAGGTTTAACCCCTTTGAGCCTCACAATCATCTGAACTTTGAGCTGCTTAACAATTTTATCTGTCATCCAAACAGTACCATTCCACCAAGCTTCGTTTCTAGCCCACCAAACTGTATACACCACAGCATTCAGGCAAGCACAAATGACTTTCTTTTGAAACTGACTCTTGCTAGATCACGTTTTGACTCTCAATAGCCTCTGATATTGCAACTGATTTGTCTGAAATTGCAACCACTGCAACATAAACTTTAAACAACAGGCTGCATATTGACACTAAAAAAAGAGATGATCATTTGATTCATTGCCTGCATAGCACAACATGCATCTACTGGAATCAGTTAGCCCCGATTGCGAAGCTCCGTATGTAGTTTTCGGCCTCCCATGCATGACTAACCAAGCATATAAATCTATGCTTAGGAATTGATGACCTATTCCAAATAAAAGTGTCCCAATAAACCTTCACATATTCTCCAGTCATCAAATTATACATTTTCTTCACACTATAGACAGGGAATAGCAAGGAACTCCTCTCTCGAAATAAAGTTCTTAATCTCTTCCTTTATCTTGCATAACTGTTTCCAGATGCAATTGCTATCGGATGGAGGAACATACCCCCACCATTCATCATCTTTGATGTACACATTGTGGGCCCATTTTATCCATAGGCTGTCCTGTTTAGTAGCAATTGCTCGGATATATTTTGTTAAAGCTGCTTTGTTCCAAATTTTGCTATTTCTCACACCCAAACCTCCTGCTTGTTTTGGAGTACGGAGAGTATCCCGATCCACATTACACCTTTCGACTATAATAACAACCACTCCACAAATAAGCTCGACAAACCTTCTCAACTTGCTTTAGAATGGTCTTAGGAATGACAAAAACCCGAGCCCAATATACATGGAGGCTCAAAAGAACGAGTTTATAAGTTGGAGCCTAGCAAAGCATATGATAAATTCCTTCGCTCCAAATCTTAATTCTCACACACATCTTCTCAACTATACTTTCACATTCGGCCCGGAGAAATTTTCTTTGCACACACGGGGACTCCCAAGTATCGAAGGGAAGTTTGCGTGCTTAAAACCTGTTGCATTCTTAACTCTCTGAATAACCTCAGGATCCACTCCTGCTGTGTAGAAATCAGACTTATCTTCATTCAGTTGGAGCCCAGAAGCATCTGAGAACAATTTGAACCCCTGTGACATCACATAAATAGCGGGAAACATGCCTTTCACAACATAGGATCACATCATCCGCAAAAGCCATATGGTTAAGCTTTGGAACTCGCATCTTGGATGGAAATCAAAAAGAGGATTTTCCATCACTTTTATCATCAATCCGGACAAGTACTCCATACAAATTACAAATAAGAGAGGAGAGATGGGATCACCTGTCTCGACCCTCTCTTTGCATCAAAAAGTCATTCATTGAGCCATTAATCATGATTGTGAACTTAGGAGTAGTAACACACATCATAACCAACTCAATAAACTTATTAGGGAACTTTAGAGCCATCAACATTTCTTTCAAAAACCCCCATTCAATGGTATCATAAGCCTTCCTCATATCTAGTTTCATTATACAGCTAGGTTTGACACCCTTCCTGTTATAATGTCTAACCAAATCTTGACAGACCATGATATTGTGAACAATAAATCTTTCATGTACAAAGGCCCCTTGATTATCTGCTATAATGTCAGGAAGGATCAATTTAAATCTATTACATAGGACCTTTGAAATACACTTATATAAAGTGTTACAACAGGCAATAGGTCTTAATTACGTCCTTTGAACTAGGGCGATTTGTTTTAGGAATGAGAGTCAAAGTTGTTGTACTAATTTCCTTTAACAATGCGAGTTAAAGAAATCCAATACAAACATTCACTATGTCATCACCAATTACATCCCATGTATCCTTGAAAAAAATAAGCCCCAAAATCATCGAGTCCGGGAGATTTCTCTCCTGGAATAGCCATTATAGCCTCCTTGACCTCATCTGCTTTGTATGGTCTCAAGAGACTAGCTATATGAGTATTATTCAAGACAGGCCCCAAATTAACAATAGAATCATACACATTCCTTCTGTCATTCAATTGAGTACCTAGTAACATTTTATAGTAGTTGAGAAATGCTTCATTTACCTCTTGAGTGTTCTCTTTCCAAATACCATCCTTGTCATGAATGGCGTAAACAATATTGCGCAATCTTCTGGCTTTTATAGATTTGTGGAGCACAGCAGAGTTCTCATCCCCTTCAATACTCCATTTCATCTTTGCCTTCTGTGCCAGAAAAGAGATATAAGCTGCATGAACTTGCTTATAATCAGCTGCTGCTTCACATTCCTTTTGTCTCAGGTCCAGATTACTAGGGTCTTCACGGAGAGCAATTTGACACTTTTTCGACACCTTAGCAGCCTGAGTATCTCTGCATTCAATGTCTGAAAAAACCTCAGTGTTTAATCTTCTTAACTCCTTCTTGATCATCTTTAATTTGCTCACAACCCTATACATAGGGTGACCCTGAACCCCAACATTCCAGCAAGTTCTTATGATTGACATAAAACTAGGGGCCTCACTCCACATTTTAAAGTATCTGAAAGGATGTTTACCTTGGAGCAGGTTAGGATAAACATTTATTATCATAGGACAATGGTCAAATTGACCTTCAGGCATGAAGTGAGTTGCAGCAGTAGGGTAAGCATCAACCCAATCATCATTCACCATGACTCTGTCAAGCTTACAGAAAACTCTTTTTTCCCCCAATTGCTTGTTATTCCAAGTATAAAAGCAGCCTGAGCTATTCATGTCTTGTAATCCACATGATTGCATACAATCTCTTAAGGGCACTAGCTCCTGCATTCTCACAGCAGCTCCAATCCTTTCCTCTGGATCCATGATGCTGTTGAAGTCACCAGCTACAATCCAGGGACCATGACAATCTCCCACCAAACTCTTCAGATCTGACCATAACACATCCCTTCCTTGTATCTCATTGGAAGCATACAAAAAGGTAATGAAAAAGATTTAGCTCCTTGGCGGGAGCTACCACACGATGAATCATTTGGCTAGTTACGGCCAATATACTAACCTGGAAACTCTTTGGATTCCAAGCCAAAACCACTCTCCCCCCCTTATGATAACTTGAATTAGAGTAGAAACACCACCCATTAAACACAGCTTGATAAAGACACCCCATATTGAGTGCCTTTACCTTCGTTTCTAGGAGGCTAACAAGACCCACATTACGAGAGCTAAGAAATTTTTTCACTTCCTTTTGCTTTTGTGGGTTGTTAACACCCCTAACATTCCAAATGGCAATTTTATCCATTTTCTAGAGGAGGTTGGCTACCCCCTACATTTCTCCCATCACCATTTGAGCATTGGACTTGACCCAATCATCACCTCAACCTCTCGAACTCTCCGGTGTTTGAAAGTTGTTCGGACCCCGGCGGGACTAGAACTCAAGACTATTCTTCTAGCGGGGGTTACGCACAGTGAAATTCCTGCACATTTCCGGCTTGAGTGTCATTATTCTTCTCTTGGGTCTCCATTGTCTTATCTCGGCACCTTAGGCCTCCATGCCGCCTAGCAACAGGCTTTACGCAATCCAAGGCCCCATGACCCATTCCCTTACATGTTGCACATTGAGTAGGCTTCCAATCATATTCAACCTTCACCCTTACCACCTTATTATACTCATTACGAGAAAGAAATTTCCGCAAGGAAACTCCCGATCCAATTTCACCTCAATCATCATTCTAGCAACCGCAACCTTGTCCCTCTTCTCGTGTTGCCCGATCTAGCTTAATTGGCTTCCCCTAAGCGGCTAGCAATCTTATTTATGCATTGTTCACCCCAATACTTGAATTCCAAGTGCAGCTGAATCCATATAGGCAGAGTCCTAATTTCCTCCCTTATAAGGTCTACACTAGGATCCCAAGGTTTCACAATCATCGGTTTACTATCAAAAAACACAGGGTGAGCAGCAACAATTTGATCTCTACGTTCCATAGTTAAAAATCTCACAACATAGATACCTTTTTTCACCATCGCCACCTTATCAACTCCATAATTTTTCCAGATTCTTCTTATAAATCCGTCCATTACATTAATTGGGGATTAGCTCCAACAATATAACAGTATATGGAAGAATTCCAAAAATCAACTTCAGTTTGAACATCATCAAAATCAATTTTAATCATATTTTCAGTGTTATCAGTGCAATTGTCAAGACTATTAGTCCTTTCTTCAGGTGGAGAGAACAAAATAGGGATAGGATTAACATCACCTCTTCCAACTTTATCAGCATGTTGCTGGTTTTTAGACCGTTGAATCGATTCAAGTCAGTCTGAGAAATTGTTTTGGAGGAGCGTCTGCTGCTGAAGCGCACGAGAAGTATATGTTAAAGTTCGAAAATCATACATTATATGATTAATGCACAACATTAGGATTATATTGGTGATGAGATTTGGTTTTTACGGCCCGTTTGGTAGTCGTTAATAAATTGCGGTAATGGGAATGAATTTTAAGTGTAATGTTATTGGGGAAGCACCCTTAAAATCTCCATGGGGAGGCATTTTTTCTACATGGGCAAACAATCTCGCTCCTAAACTTGTGTTTTTGTCTCCAAGGGGAAGTAATTTTCATTACCACTCATTACCACCTACAAGGTGGTATTGGATGGGAATGAAAATTCAAGAAGAAAAGTAGACACTTTAGGATAAATTAGCATTACCATGGGAATGGACAATGATATTCTTCATAAATTTATACACAATTTCATTCCCATTACCACCATTTATAACCAACTACCAAACGCACCGTTAAAGTTTAGAAATCTAACATATAAGACATACTTCAAACTTTAAGTAGTATTGTTTGAACTTTCTAGCAATCGATCAGTTAGATGTAATTACAAAAAGAAAAGGAATACAAATGATGATCATTTAAAACCAATGCCACAATTTAATAAGTTGAACATAGAAAAGAGTTCATAAATATTTGTTCAAATATAATTACTTGGCATATGGTATGATTAAACAAAAATAGCAATTGATAATTTCATGTAACTATATTACGATTTAAATAGAAAAGAAAAAAATCACCTTAATGCAAATGTATGGGCCTCATAATTAACTAGCTATGATTCAAAGAGAGAGACAGAGAGAAAGAGAGAGGGGGAGAGAGCAATAACAATCTCATCCGTTGAAGCAAGAGCCTAAAACAATTTGTTTCTCTCTCACCTTATTTGGCTTTCTTGCTTTAGGGGAGAGGGAGACCTATCATGACGCCTAACATCTTCATTGAGGGAGAAAACTTGTTGAAACACAACCATTCCACCATATTTCAATCTCTATCAACAATTCTCCCTTTGAGCACCTAAATTCTCCTTTGAGCATATAAAATTATTGATTGAAGTTTTGTGTTTTGTTTCTTGCCCATTTTCAATCATGCATCAAGGATGAAGAAAATGGGCCTAAAATCAAACAAAGATAAAAATTTAGATTCCACATGTTGAGAGTAATGAAACATATCTCTCTATTCCATAACCTATTCTTCTTAAGAAGTTATAAAATCCACCAATGTCAGCAATGAATCTCACCCCAAGATGTTACGTATGGGTCATTGCAATATTTCTTTTCACATGCATTCTTTCTGGAGGCACCTTCTTGGTGCTCTACATGACCCAACCTGAAACTCCGACCACATCTTGGTATCCCACCATTGGCATTTCTCTAGTTTGTCTACCTTGGTTCTTTTGGGTTCTCACAGTACTTTATCGAATTCTCTCTCGATCCCTTGGTTTTAGGATGGTTTGTTGGGGGAGGGGCATGCTTCCTACCGATAGCATGCGTAATGGTGATGGTGGGAATGCTGAACCTGTTGATGATGGTGGTGACTTAGAGGAATGTATTAACACAAATAACGCCACAATTAATGATTCTTCACAGGGAGAAGGCTCAAGGCAAGTTCATTTCGGAGAGGTAAAGGTTTTAGGCGAGCAACATGATAACAACCAGGGCAATGATGCATCCTATGGAGGCTCACTATCATCTAAGGCTTCTCATGAGAGCGAAATGCCATTGAAGTTGTCGATGGCATCATGATCTAAGATTTTGGGTGAGATTTGTATCTCATGTATCCGCACTCCGCAGCGTGGCAAACTCAATGATGTAGAAAGAATTTTGGAAGCCATGTAAATGATGAATTGAAGTTAAGGATTTCGAGTATGATCCTTGCTATGAATCATGTAAAAATATTCAGCACCATAGGTATATAAAATTTTATCCAATAGTGTAGAAACAATTTCTTATGACCAGGGCCGGATTTTGGCGTATGCGTAAAAAGACTTGCGCCACATTTTTCTAGAGGCCCAATATTGTGGGTAATCCCCGCCAGAAAAAAATCTGATATTTTTCTCAATTACAATGAGTACTCCTTTCGCTCTTTTATATTACTAATACTTCTTTTCCAAAGTTTTCCAAGTCATGCTTCTACTTATAATAGGGCCTCGCTTTGTTATAAGAACAGGGCCACAAGAATCTAAAAAACGGCCCTGCTTATGACGGTTCATGTTAGCCGTCCCCAAATCATTTTGGTACTAAGACTTTATTGTTGTTATTATTGTTGTATTTGTATAGAAAAAGTTTGGCTTATCTCCCCTTCCCTCCTCCCCTAACGTTGTTGTAAAATGATATTGTATAGAAATAATGCTAGAGGAAGCTTGTTAGATAGTACTCTAAACAAACGAGAAGATAATTTGAAAAACTCGAGGCGCACTTAGCCATATAGGTTTTCAGAGGTCCTTGTCTGATAGTGGTACATACAAATTTTGGACTTTGTATAGGAAACTTGCTTTTGAACCCTTTATTGTTGATGAAAGAGTAAATAGCTTCGCACTAAGATGAACATTCTAAGTTGTCCATGAACAATCATTCTCTATGATAATATGTCAGCTCTATAACATGTGATATAACTTGGGCACTATTATGCAATTATTTCATTTCCCAAACGGGCTTGTTTGTAAAAAAATAAAATCTTAATATATAAAGTACTTATTAAGATGAAAATACCGTCCAAATTATATTGGTTATGTGTCGTTCAAGGTTATAATAAGATGGTAATTAGAGATGACAAGTAATAGTATAATTGATACTTTGAGCGAATACCTACTACTCCCTCCCTTCTCATAGAGGTATTATTTTAACATACATTACTAAGTCTCCTCCTTCACAAGTAGCTTGATAGTCAAACCACTCCCATATCAAGTAATGTTTGAAGGACATACCAAAAATTGAATACTACTAACTCATATATCATTTTAGGAGACTAATATCTCATACATTAGTGTGATAGGGGAACTCAAGTTTTGGATCGAGTAAGAATCGTTATTTTTGGGTCCAAAATCAGGTCTCAGATCGAGTCATTCAGGTCATATTAGTTTTGCCGAATCTTATTCCTCCCCCTTTCTATGAAATACATATCATATACAACCAAATATAAAAGACCATTGTTTATTATTTTCCTTTTTGTTTTCCGTCTAAATTCTCTCAACCAAAAAGCTTCCTAAGTGAATCAAGTGGCCAACAACCAAAGTATCGAATTTATACTACAAAAACTCAAACCTTACGAATTGATTTGTTGTAATGAATTGTTAACACCAAGTGATCATTTGGTTGAACATAAAAAGCAATATATCCTATTATTTTGTTTATCCAATGAATTCTCATTTCTTAGGAAATGGAAAAAGTTGTTTGATTGGTTAGGAAAAGTAAGACTTTCCAAAGGAAGTGCTTACCTCGGGAAAGCTAAGTCAAAAACTTCCCTCCCATTTTGTAAAAAGTATTAACTTTTTCAAAAGTCTGATTTCCTATACTCCATACTTTCGTTTTTTATGTTTCTACTTGGAAACTTTTTTTTGACATAAACAAAGTCAAACTAGAAACATCAAAAGGGGATGAGGAAGAATATTTTTCCTAATCAAAGAACTTCACAAATCCTGTCCAAAAAAAGAAAAAAAAAAAGGAATTTCACATAGCGTTCTACTCTCTATGCTTTGTAATGTCAACCAAACAAGTGCCAACTATATAAAAATGTAGTTGAGTTTTGTACATAGAAGAAATAGAAATTATATATACCCTTTCACCACTTTCTAAGATTATGAATTACTGCGTGTTGAGAATTTGCCATTTTATCTTCAAGATATACCAATTTGTAAAAACAAATGCATTTTTGTTTACAGAAGCTAAATTTTCAACCATAGTTTTCCGTTAGAAACTTTTCTTTAGTATTCATGTACTAGAATCGAAATATGCACACACGTAGTTGTAAAAATTATAATCAACTCTCTGAAATATATTTTTAGTTTGGATAGATCTAGGAGATGAACGAAAACCACATGGCCATTGGCCTGTGTTGAAAAATGTTAGATTTTGGGTAAACTCCTTTTTTGGAGTGATTTCCATTATAAACTAATGATAGTCCTGAGTTCCTAACTGGGTTAGAAACCTATCAAATACTTTTATAGCATAAAATTCCTGCTATTTTCAGTATTTACCACCAGTATCAGTTTTAACGTTTTCATTTTCTCAAAATAATTAGATCAAAAATCACAACTAATCAAATCCTCGGCAATCAAACCCACTAATTTCTCTACAGTATACAAACCGCTCATACAATCCCCTGAATCCAATAACTCCAGTAGTATGATAGCAATATTACCAATATTGAATAAAAAAGAAAAAGATAAACACACAATAAAAAAGCAAAAGCAAAAGCAACTTTACCAGATCCAGAATCATACTTCCACTTACATCTTTCCAAGTTACACTACACCAAAATGTCAATAAACGAAAAACACCCATCATCCAATTTCTTCCACTTTTACAGAAAATAAAAGAACAACGACGACAACAAAAACAAAGCCTTAGTCCCAAAAACATGAATCGTCATAGTGATACTAATATTACGAGTTCGAAAAGTAGAAAGACATAAGAGATAAGACTAAAAGAGACGTGAGGTAGGCTAGGGCTAGGCTAACCAGCGTAGATGTGAACACCAATAGCAATAAGGAAGATGGTGATGAGGCCAAAGTAAATGATGGTGTGCACAAGTATCGAGGCGCCACTCGTCTGCATATTACCGAACTCAATGATGCGGCCGCGCCCAGGTATTTGAAATAGCAGTCCTGGTGTTAACAGCACGAACAGCACCACCGCTATTACCACCGGCCCCCAATCTGCCATTTTTTGTTTTATGTTATGACTTATGTATTGGGCTCTCTTTTTATTTTGTGGTTTGGATGTAATTTTAAGTAAAGTGGATGATTTAAGAGGTAGAGGCCTAGAGCCTAGAGGGGGTTTTGAAGTTGGATGTGTGCACGGAAATCGCAATACACTTGGGACTTGGGAGTGACAATTTTGAATTGTAATGTAGAGAACCCAAGTGCGAGGTGACGAAGAGGGGCATTTTTTGGAACACGTGTAAGGCCGTGATTATCTTTTGTGGGTTTTGAAGGTTTAGGAATACGGAGATTGATACATTCATACATGAACATCTATCTATTGGACTCGAAATAGATAATTAAAAAGTTATTAACTCTGCAGAGTAATATTCATCTCTAATGGGTGGAAAACCCACTAGATAGACAAGTTTTTTTTCCCTAACCAACCCATGTTTTTTTAAGTGTTTCAAATTAAATGTAACAAAATTTTAATTTGATTTGTTTCAGAAAAAAATGGACGCACTTATTTTATTGGTACATAATTTCATACTATCGCTCTCCTTATTTAAATGCAAAGATTATCTTTTTGGTAAATTACTATATTTCTTTCTTTTATGCTTGAACTATTTGACTTTCACACTTGCTATTACAAAGTTTCGACCATCAACATCTTTAGTTACAAAAAAAGTTAAAATTGAAAAATATTAAACTTTGAAAAATATATTTCGAGACGAATTTAACAAGATCTTACATGACTATGTTTTTGTTTATAATGTATAAATGATAGACGATATTCAAAGTGACATGTGAATTTTATCCAAGTACAAAGTCTGTATATTCAAAAAGAAGCAAGTACAGGGGTCGGGGGTAGAACAATCTCCCTTTTTTAAATTTATAAATTCATATAAGTATTTCATAGGGATTTTAATGTTTTTAAAGATGTAATTGAATGTATTATATGTGAATTTTTTTTAAGAAAAAGCTTAAGTTTAAATTTTGTTTTCATGTAGGTGTGAACTGTGAAGTGGGCATAAATATGGGTGCATTTTCTTCACCTTAAAAAAATATTTTAGGTGCAATCAGTTTAGTTCAGTTCAGATCAGTTCAGTTCATTTGAGATAAGTTTCAATCGGGTCCAATAAGTTACAATCAGGTCCAATAAGTTTCAATCAGATGCAATAAGTTTCAATCTGGTCTAATAAGGTCCAAATAGTTAATGATCAATAAATTAAAATTAATGTTTTTTATTAAAATACCATTATGATTATATAATATTATAATCGTATTATTGTCAATTATTTTATTATTTATATTACTCTTAGGTGATTATGTCTAATATTATCAACTTTGATTCCTAACAGTGCTTTATGAAATCAAAGCAAGACTATTAGATATATTAGGGTACGTTCACTTCACCTTACAAAAATAAGTTTCAAGTCCAATCAGTTCAGTTTAGTTCAGTTCAGATCAGATCAGGATAAGTTTCAATCAGGTCTAATCAGGTCAATAAGTTCCAATCAGGTCCAATAAGTTACAATCAGGTGCAATAAGTTCCAATCAGGTCCAATAAGTTCCAATAAGGTCCAAATAGTCAATGATCAATAAATTTAAATTATAATTATAATTAAAGTAACACTATGATTATATAGTATATATTTGTATTATTGTCTATTATTTTATTATTCATGTTACTATTAGCTGATTATGTTATTATTAAATAAACATTATAATCATGGTCAAATAAGTTTAACAATAGTAATCATCATAATTATAATATTTTGCAATTTGTCTTTAAATAACTAGAGATTAATGATTACTATTTTTTGTTATAATGTTATTCATAAGAGATTAATAATTACTATTTTTTTCGAAGGGTAAAGTTTAATAATTATTATGTCATAACAAATTTTGACAGGTAGTATTTATGTTATTACTCATCAAAAAATTTGTCAAATAAGGTCAAATAAGTTTCAATCAGGTTCAATAAGCTCAAATCAGGTCAATAAGTTTCAATCAGGTCCAATAAATTCCAATCAGGTCAAATAAGTTGAATTCGGTCCAATAAGTTTAGTCCAGTTCAAGTCAATTCAGTTCAGGATTTTTAAGGTGAAGAGAATGCACCCTAAGTGGATGGTAGACGGATGATTTATGTACCAGTCCCGTTTGGCTGGGGATGGATTTGGATTTCGTATTTACCATACTTTCTTTTCACAATATATGCACTATTTGTTTTTTCACGTACTTCACGATGCTTTTTTGGACATTAATATTTCGAAGTGCGTATAAGTAAAATTTATAAAAAGTTGATATATGGAATCGTTGCATTGAGACAAACTAACAATATCCCAGTTGACTGTGTTTTTTAATTTCTTACATAATGGTGAAACAAAGATTGTTAAAGTTGATTAAAGAATAGTGTCCAAACGAGAAATGGTGCATGTATTGTGAAATAGAGGTATATGTATATACATATGTGTATGTATATACATATGTGTATGTATATATATATGTATATGTATATATATTGTATATATATGTATATGTATATACTTCCTCCGTTCCGTTTTAAATGAAACGTAGGGTCTTGGCACGGAGATTTAGGAGAGAAGAGAGATAGAGAGAAAGAAAAAGAGGGACCCATGTTATGAGGAGAGAGATAGAGAGAAGTGAATACCAAATAAGGTAACGTTTCATTTATTTTGGAACGGCCTAAAATGATAAGTGTTTCATTTAATTTAGAACGGAGGAAGTACATATATATATATATATATATATATATATATATATATATATATATATATATATATATATATATATATATATATATACATACATATTTATATATATATATATATATATATATATATATATATATATATATATATATACATACATATTTATATATATAGGGGCAGGATCACATGAGAATGAATCTCAACCACACGATTGGATTAGAGTTACAACACTTGTTCATTAGAGTTATACCCCCAAAAAAACATCGCGCCCAAAAAAAAAAAAATTTGAATTTTTTTTTTTGGAGTTACATCATTTTTTCATTAGAGTTACATCACTTGTTCATCAGAGTTATAGAGCGTAAAATCCATTCTCATTTTTCATATAAGTATGAATTCTCATATGAACTCACTTCTATATGGAGCAGGATCACATGAGAATGTCTCCTTACATGAAAAATGAGAATGAATCTCAACCACACGATTGGATTAGAGTTACAACACTTGTTCATTAGAGTTATACCCCGAAAAAATTTCGAACCCAAAAAAAAAAAAATTCCCGAATTTTTTTTCTTCTAATAATTCCTTTTTGGAGTTACATCACTTTTTCATTAGAGTTACATCACTTGTTCATTAGAGTTATAGCGCATAAAATGTAACGCCCCGACTTCTAAGCATCATTATTATTGCATGGATTAGCAGCGGAAGACCTTCCTAGCTTAGTCGGTGCGTCACTGCCGTACTTTCCGTTCGGGAAAGTACAAGGCAAACATTCTTTCATGAAACTAAACCTTTTATAAAAGCTATAGTAATTCTAGAAACATGTAGCTAACTTAAGCATAACTAGAGTTGCGTCATTTAATGTTCATATACTTAGATTACATAACTGTCATAGTCGCATAATTTAAAGTAAATTATTCCTCACTGCTACGCCATTACATCTTCATATGCATACCTAAAACAGAAAACAAAACGTCATGAGCCGAGGCTCAGTAACATACTACTCTAACATCGTAAATTCATTTCAATTCATTTTATTTGCAAACAGGGAGGAGAGAATATAGTCAAACCATTTCGCAAACATACACTTCAGATCAGGAATTTGAGATTCATATACCTTGTCATTCATGAGTAGTATCTCCATTATCATATGTCATTATCAGAAAACTTTCTTTGGTTACTTGGCTAGTACAACAGAAGGCATAGCCACCGAGGACATAAGTCCCCCATCAGAAGGTGGCATATAATGCCATAGATCGTAACAGAAGGCAAAGCCACCGAGGATATTCATCCCCCATCAGAAGGTGGCATATAATGCCAATAGTAACATAGGCAAAGCCACCGAGGACAAAGTCCCCCATCAGAAGGTGGCATATAATGCCAGGCAAAGCCACCGAGGACATTGTCCCCCATCAGAAGGTGGCATATAATGCCATCATGCGGGTGCCACCGAGGACCTTGTCCCCCATCAGGAGGTGGCGTTGCCGCCAGATAACAGAACGACACGTGCATGGCCCAGAGATAGAACATAGTACTGCCATTCACCATCTTTCACTTTTATTTATCATGTTTCGTTTCTTTTAAGTACTTTTTGGAAATCATAACGAGTCATTGCATAACGTTAATTATATCAAATCATTCACAGAATCATACTTCTTATAAACATCATTTGCATAATAAACCAGTTCACATCCCGCACACCATAAATATCATAGCATAAACATTATAAAAGCATCATAAAACATAGTTGGAAAGGGAGTGCGGGTGTTAGCAGTAGACGTTACCTCAAATCCTGCGTAGTAACTTTGATAGTCGGGGGAGACTGTAATATCCTTTTTCCCTTAATCTAACCAATAATTGGTAACGATGCTGTTAATATTGTAACTTACTTAATTTGTTATTATCATAGTTATAAGGCTGACTCATTAACCAAATTAATCGTGAAACCATGTATATTCATTTATTTCCTAAACTTTATAAGTACTATTGCATTACTTGAATAATTATCGTTATTACATTTCTGTAAATAGAATTAGAACTCGTCATTTGTACATATTAATAAATTAAGGTCAATGTTATTTAGTTAGCAAAATATATATAAGATAGGACTAACTAGTATTAAATTTGAGTAACTTGATTCACTCAACTTTTTTTTTTTTTTTTTTTTAAGGTAAGAAAAAGAAGGTTAGGAGACCCTCCGCACGAGGGGAGCTCCTACCTTATCAGTTACAAGGATGTGATGTAGAGTGGAAGAAGTACAATCTTCTATATACAATTGACTATCTACTAAATGACCAACGTTAGCAATCCAATCAGCCGCTTTGTTAGCTTCCCGGTAGATATGACGAATATCCCATGATGTAAAAGAGTTGAGGAGAGTATGAATGTCTCTGACGATGTTGGTGATCTGCCATGGGGGTGACCAAATTCCTTTGATTGAGTTGATGACCATGAGATTGTCTCCTTCAATGATGATGTGTTGAATATGGTGTTTAAGGGCCAAGATGATACCTTGGTGAAGAGCCAAAACTTCTGCCATGTAAACGGTGGTGGAGCCGAGGTTGACCGCTAAAGCTGTGAGAAGCTCTCCAGCTGAATCTCTTATAATGATGTCTGCTGCTGCTGAGTTGAGATGTTGTGGACCGTTGGTTGTTGATTGTTGACGAACTGAGCCATCGAAGTTGAGTTTGAAGGAATGTTGAGGTGGAGGCTCCCAGGCCACGAGGATGGAGTTGTTGAGATGATGAGTGGTGGTGGAATGATTGATGTATGAAAGTGAGAAAGGGGAACCTGTGGAGAAACAGTTGTCAACCGTTTCTCTTAGGATCCATTCTTTATGAAGAAATTTGGCTTTATGAAGGATCCTATGAACATTTAGGTTGACGTTATTGAAAATAACATCATTCCGTTCTTTCCATATGCTCCAAATAATGAAGATGAATTTTTGAAGAAGGTTTTTGTGACCCCTTAAGTCAGATAGAGTGTTTAACACTGGTGCTGAATTAGTGTGATGTGGGAACCAGACTTTCATATCTTGCAAGTCCCAAAGGGGATTGAGGCCGTGACAAGAGGCGAAGAGGTGGTCAATAGATTCCTCAGCAACGTTGCAGAAGTTGCAACTGTTAAAAGGAATCACTTGGTCCATTACTTATACTAAGTTATATTACTTGAAAGATTGTATTATACACAAGTTTATATTACATACTTATTCTAATCTCGTTAGTCTAATAAAAACAACTAAGTTATAACTCATTAACTCATATATAAATTGAGCCCAACCATTTTAAAAGTAATTAATAAAATACAAATCAGATACTTTAGGCCCAAAAGAGAAAATAAGAAAGGGAAAAGAAATGTAAGAAAGGCATGTTGAACATACCTTGCGACAAGGAACAGAGGAAGGGCGACAAAAGCGCCTCGCCGGAGATGGAGGCTTCAGGTGCAAAGACTTGGTGGGTCTCGGGGCGACGAAGGTGGTTGGTTTGTGGTGGGGGTTCGCGACGCAGGTGGGTCGAGGAGAGAGAGAGAGGTGTCTTTGCGAGTGGGTGTAGCGAGAGAAAGGAAGGGAGTGTGCGAGCGAGGGTGTGTCGTTGGTGGTGCGACGAAGATGTTCTATGGACCGGAAATTGGGGTCGGTGCGTGGCGGTTGTTGTACACCTAAGTCACAACGGTGGTGGTGGTGCGGGCGGCTTGCCCAAAACAGAGGATGAAGAAGCTAAAATGGAGGAAAGAGAAAATGGAAGTTCTTGGCTATTTGATAGTAACTTGTTCTGATTTCTTTATTTGTGGCTAGATGATGGATGATTACTCGGTATTTATAGAACTTGTTGGAGGCTACCAATGCTCTGTTGCTTAGTTTATAATTCGAAATACATGAACTTTGGTCAAGGTACATTAATGGAGGAAGATATGATGATCTTCATTTTAGATTTTTGTTGGCTTGAGGAGTTGTTCTTTGCTGACTTTGTGTTTGAAATGGGGTGGCTACTGTCGGCAGACTTGATTTCCATGGCTGCAAATTTCAAACATTCACAGAAGGAGAGAAGAAAGGAGGGAGATGAAGTGCAGGCTATAGTTGTAGGCTATAGCCTATAGGGATTAGGGGTGTTTTGTAGTTTACAAGCTCGTTTCTTTAGTCATTCTCATTTTATTACTATGTTATTTGCAATGTTACGTAGATTAGTTATTTAGGTAACTTCACCTCCTTAAGGTAAGTCAAAGTTTTATAGAATACTCAAAAAAAAAAATTAACCCATAAAAATTAAATTAAACATGCTTAAATTTGGGATATTACATAAAATCCATTCTCATTTCTCATGTAAGTATCAATTCTCATATGAATTCACTTATATATATATATGTATATGTATATATGTATGTAACCTCAAGATACTTGTACTTTTATGAATCCAATGCTCCCCACAGTCCCAAAAGATGTTAGTGTATCCTAGAGAGAGAAAGAGAAAGAAATGGAAAGAAAAGAAAAAAACCCCTCAGCTTCCTCTTCCTGTCCTCACCACCGCCTCCCCAAGAAAGATTCAACTGCAAATCCTCTTTTGTTCATCACCTTGTCTCGAAAATTTCAGCAATTATTACCTATTTCCCCGTTTTTTCTTTAGCCATAACCTTTCAATAGCATATAATGATGGCTTTCTTGAGAAACAAAAGATGCTAAAGCATTCTAGAGAGAGAAAAAAGAAAAAGAAAAAGAAAAAGGGTTCTGCCTTCATCTCCAAGGCGAGGAATTGCCTTACCCTCATAGAATACCCATTGCAATCTTCCATGGCAGCACACTAAAATCCACTTTCCCAAAAAGCTTTATGCCTTTCTAGCCTAGATCCCCCCCAAATGAATTATTTCTCTCGCCTGTTATGGCCTAATTACTCAATTACCTTGCCTATTCCCAAGAACCATAATCCCTCCCTAATGCCATTTGCGTGTTACCATAATCCATCCAAATTAATTAAAGACATAATTTTCTGGCTTCATCATTTCAATCCGGCGAACAATTCTGCTGCCAGGATTTATTTCCTCGAGGCTCCAATTCAACTGAGTTACAGCAACATCGTCGAAGTTCCGGTGTACCAGGACACTCTTCTGCCAGCCCACGGGGGTGCTACCACCGCACCCGAAATTGGACTTTCTTTGGATGAACCGACTACCCCGACCGGCGATGATGGTGCTGCTCTTTCGCTCAGCGACACCCGCCCTACCTCATGTCCAGATAAGTTTTTCTACCTTCTCATCTTTTCTCTGCTATTACTCTTTTTATGCACTTCTTTTGATCTTAATTATGAATTGAAAATTGGAATTCAGACATATGGAGCACCGCTTCATTCTGTTCTCCTTCTCATACATGCTCACTCTCCCTGTGATAACAGGATTTTTAATTGGACTATCATTAGGAAGGCCCCTTATAATTCATACTTTCTTGTTAGTGCTATATTATTGAGTTCCTTGTATTTGCTGAATATTTTGTATATCAGATTAGACCATAGGTGGTGTTTGCTACTTAATTCTATTTGGTCTAGAAATTTATGGTTTGAAATTTTGGTTACATATTACCCCGTTTGCTCCCAAGATAGGCATAACTCTTTATGCTTTTCCTTTATTCTAATTTATGAACCTCAAATAGGATTGGAGATGAATTATGGGCATCTGCTTTGTTTTCGTCTCCTTGACACCATTAGATCTTTGTTACTAATGTTATTGTTTTTGCTAAAGTTCGTTTATGGAACAGTTGCCCTTAGATGGTTTCTTTGCCTTACTCATACTTGGTCTGGAATATTTTGTTATGCCAATACGATTGTGGTTTTCAACTATTGCTCCCATAATATTATTCAAAGGAATGGTGATTTACTAGCTTTTCCTTGCAAAATCACTTATATGACTTTTGCTTCTACGTTTAGCAGCGCTATTGGGTCCACAAATTCTCAGTGGGTGTTTCTCCATAGTTTCGTTGGTTTTATGACCATCAGTATTGTGTCATGTGCTCTAGTTTTTCTTTGGATTTGGATTCTAACTAGGTACATCTGTTCTAGGGAATGTTTTCACCATTGTAATGGTCCAGGTGTTGAACTTACAATTAATAGGAGAACTTTGGAACAACGCCGTCAAGTTACAATTGCTTGGAATTGTTTGGATCAGTTCGATTGCCCTACCACAGAATTCCAGTTTCAAGTTTGCACCCTGCTTATCTATCCCTCGATCCATAAGCCTAATCAAGCTTATGCACCTAAAATTGAAATTGCGATGTATTTTATTTACTTTGTTCATTATGTTCCCTTGTGTAATTGTATTTCCTTGCAACTGCTTTGTTTTTGTTTCGAAACTAACACTAATGAATGGGTTGTTAACACCCTCTGGAACCGAGTGCTTGACACTCGCTATGGAACCAAGTGCTTGACACTTGCTAAGAATGGTATCGTGATTATGTCACACAAAAACTCAGTTCAACCCCCAAGGAATCGGATTTTATCCATCCGCTATGGCAACTCAGTGCTTTTTGCACCCCTTTTTGACAAATTAGTTATCATATGAAGATCCTTAGTTGGAATATTCAAGGCGGCAAGAAACCTGAAGCTCTTGCCGAACTTGTGTTCTTTCGAAACAAACATAAACCAGATATCATGTTTGTTCTTGAAACGATGACTTCACATCAAAATAGTTTAAAAATCCTAAAAGCATTGCATTTTGATAACAAATTAATCATCGATCCCATTAATCATTGTGGTGGTCTTTGGATAGTTTGGAATAATAGCAATATTGATGTTACTAGTCACACTTTATCAAATAGGTGTGCGCATTTGAATGTTAACTTCAAACCTTTGAACCAAGCGTTTATTATATCGGGTGTATATGGACCGGCTCAAGAACAAGATAAGCTCCGAGTTTTGGCAAGTATTTAGAAGCGTTCACACTTTCTTGTACATTGCCTTGGCTAACTCTTGGAGATTTTAACGAAATGATTTCATTTGATGATAAATTGGGGGGTCGTCCGCTCTCCCCCAACCAATTAATTCGACTTCCATCTCTCCTTGCTAATACAAATGCACAAGACATACCTTTAATTCAAAATTCTTTTTCTTGGAAAAAAGTGTTGTACAAACAGTCGATCTATGAAAGACTTGACCGTGCAATTGCAAGCAGGTTCTTTTATAGCCGCATTTCCCCAATGTCAAGCATCATATGGCGCTTTCACGATGTCGGACCATGCTCCTCTTATTTTTGATTCCAAATTTCATGCAATATCCAAAGCACCACCCTTTCGATTTCAAAATGCTTGGACAATTGACCAACAATCGCATCAAATCGTTAAAAAGTGTGGGCTCAATCCATTCAGGGATCCAGATTTTTTAGAATCCATCACAAACTTTCGCAAATTAAGGTCCAGCTTAAGAATTGGGCAAAGCTTCGTTTTGGCCACACGAATAATAAGTTAATCGAAAATAGCGAGAAAATTGTTTCTCTACAAAGAAAGAATATGGGCTCAACCGTATAACCCGTTTTTGGTTCGACGTATTAATCGTCTCATTAGGCAAAGAGAACAATTACTTGCTTTTTGGCCAATCTAAGTGGGGTAAATTTAGTCGTAAACAAAGGGCTTACTCAAGGAGATCGCAATTCGCGTTTCTTTCATATCAAAATGAAAAAACGAATTGTCAACACTTCCATCTTTAGACTCCAGGATCATATGAATCAATGGATTGATTCGCCCTCTGGCATTAACGATCTTCTTACTGAGTCTTTCAAAGTAAGATTTACTTCAACATCCTATTCTGAGCGTCAGTTGGACCTCTCTTTTGTCAAGCCTTTTGTCACTGATGAGGTTGCTACTACCCTAATAGCACCATTCTCTGACGTAGACATAAAATCGGTCTTTTTCAACATGAATCCGCATAAAGCGCCAGGATCTGATGGTTTTGGAGCTAAATTTTTTCAGGCTTATTGGCTAGTAGTGGGCCCTCAAATTTGTCTAGCTATTCATGGTTTTTTTCACCATGGTTGTCTACCTGCATCTTTAAACCATACGATCATCACGCTTATCCCGAAAATTACAACTCCGGAAACGCCAAACCATTTTAGGCCAATAAGCTTAATTAATACAATTTATAAAGCCATTTCTAAACTCCTTGTCCAGAGATTATGCCCGATTCTCAAGGCAAATATTAGCCCTCTTCAAAACACTTTCACCCCAGCATGATCTATTCATGATAATATCCTCATTATACGGAGAAATTCTAAACTCCTTCCAAAAGTCCACTAGTAAAGTAGGATGGTGTGCTTTGAAACTCGATATGGAAAAGGCTTATGATCGAATTGAATGGGATTTCTTATGGCAAACCTTGCTCAAATTGGGATTTCCATCAAAATGGATTCATTGGGTAAAAACAAAGTGTGTTACTACTGTCTCTTACTCTTTGAAAATTAATGGTAGTACCACAGACTGGTTCAAACCTTCGAGAGGTCTCCGCCAAGGTGACCCTCTATCTCCGTATCTGTTTATTATTTGTATGGATGTTCTCATCCAAAAGCTAGTGGTTGAGAGCACCAAACCTAAATCGAGTTTGGGGTTTAAGATTTGTCCAAGAGGTTCCCAAATACCGTGTATAATGTTCGCTGATGACAGTCTTGTTTTTTGTAAAGCTACATCTACAGCTTGCAATAATCTAAAAAACATTCTTGATGATTTTTGCCTCATGTCGGGTCAATCGGTTAATTTTCACAAATCAGCGTTGGTCCTTTCAAAGAAAATCCCTAATGCTCGAAAAGCTTCTCTTGCTAGCTTCTTCAATATGACACCCAAGTCTTGCCTTGGTAGATATTTAGGAGTTTTTTTCAGCTCCTACTATCCTAAAAAAAGGGACTATAGCCATATCCTGGCTAAGGCCCTGCAGAGAATTCAACATTGGGAATCGGCTTCCTCTCAAAGCGCGGGCACCGCCTAATCTGAAGCTCTTCCGGCTTATACTTGCTCATCGGTCCTAATTCCCTCTCGATATCTCGCAAATCTATTGACTCAATGCATCGTCGCTTTTTCGGGAGACAAACTAAAGATAAAAATAGCATTCCGCTTATAGCATGGCAGACCATCTGTTCTCCTAAATCTCAGGGTGGTTTGGGTCTTAGACGAACTTTACCGCTTAATAAAGCTTTCTTAGCCAAGCTTGGTTGGAATTTAATTACTCAAAAACACACTTTTTGGTCAACCTTAATCAAAGAAAAATATTTATCTAACAAATCATTTTTTGAGTACACGCCTAAAGCCAATGATTCTTATATTTGGAAGAAAATTTTAGCACAACGTGAACTTCTTCGAAAAGGTATTAGATGGAAAGTCGGAAATGGTAAATCAATTCTTTTCTGGCTCGACAACTGGGTTTGCCAGGAAAATCTATGTGATATACTAAAAATAGATAGAAATAATATCGATTTAGATCTAAAACTAGCAAATTTTATCACAGCAGATCATACTTGGGATGTTAGTAAGCTAACTCCCATTTTACCCCACCAACTTCTTGTTAAAGTCAAAGGGATTCCCCTTCCAATTAATGACATTCCGGATGTTCCAATTTGGGGACCCACTCCGAGTGGTGACTTCTCGGTGAAATCTGCTACTTGGTTAGCTCATGACCTGCCTAAAAAGTCTCCATGGCCTTTTAGATGGATATGGAAGCTGGAAATTCCACCCAAATTACAAATTTTTATTTGGCAAATATGCCACAATAGCCTTCCTACCAGAGATACGCTGTTTAATAGGAAAATCGTTCCAACAAATCATTGTCCCCGCTGTAATTCGCAAGCCGAAACTATTGATCACTTACTCTTCACTTGCCCAAACTCACAAAATATTTGGAACCTCGCAGAAGTTACTTCTTGGTGCGCTCCACCAATGCCCATCCCCTCCACGTTACAATTCTTGCAAGACCTTAAAGGTAAGCATACCTTACCAAAATGCATTCTTCTTTTTTGGAGTATTTGAAAAGAGAGAAATTCTATGATTTTCAATAACGAAAAGTGGTGCCCTCAACGTATTGTTCACAGAGCTAAATTTGCTCATGAAGAATGGATGTGCCGCTTACAAGTGGATGCTTGTCATGCTATTGGTTCTCCTCTTAGAGGAGCTTTCCCCCTTCCCCGTATCCCTCTTCCCTTGGCTACCCTTATAGCCTGGGAATCCCCTCCTCAAACTTTCTTCAAATTAAACTTCGATGGTTCAGTTCGCGGTTCGGATGCAGCGGCCGGTATTATCATTCGTAATCATGAAGGTCAACTATTAAACGCCAAAGCTTTCAATCTAGGCCACACTTCTGTTCTCATTGCGGAAGCCACGGCTCTTCATCAAGGTATCAAGTTAGCTTTACTCCTGGGTATTCAGAACATCATTATTGAAGGTGACAACCTGCTAGTCATCAACGCCCTTAAGAATCTTTGGTCTACTCCATGGAAGGTTGCTAATATTCTTACTGATTGCAAGATCATGCTCACTCAATTTGCCTCTTACCAAATTCGTCATGTATTTAGAGAAGCTAATCGTGCTGCTGATTGGATAGCCAATGTAGGGCACCTAGTGTCTTCTAGTTTCGATGTGTCCCCTTGTAATAATTCTTCTCTTACTTCCATTCTTATATCCGACACATTAGGTGTTCCCCTCGAGAGGAGGGTAGCCTAATGTTCTTTTCTTACCTAAAAAAAAAAAAATGTATATATGTATGTATATATGTATATATATGTATACATATATACATACATATATACATATATACATATATACATACATACATATATATATATATACACACACACACGTTGAATTTAAGCAAAGACAGCACACTCTGATACTTGTTAAATACCATCCTCGATAAGATATTTTACTCTACTATTTTCTCTAAAGTTAGATTACCCCTATGTTTTTTCTTGTGTATAAATATAAAATGAAGTAATGACAAAGTACAAAGTATGTAGATTAAAAAGAAATAGAAAGAGTAACGTAATATATATCATAACAGTAAATATTGCAGAAATGTGGAAGGTAGGGGCATGTATTATGCATACATGATTTACAAGAATGTCAAAACTAGTAAACCTTTATTAAATTCAAGAGCTTGAAGACCTATTCTCTGATTCTCTCTAATTATATACATTCATTGAAAAAGGCTAAATATTACTCCTAGGTTAGAAAGATCCTCCTTATTCTTTATACTACGGATACCAAGGAGGATCAATTTGTGGGGGTCTTGGGTGGGTAAAGTAGGAGAGAGAAAGGGGGTTAAGGAAAATAAACAAATAAAAAGGGGTAAAGTAGGAGAGAGAAAGGGAGTAAAATTAAATTAATAGTGTAATGGTGGACCATATGATAGGGACATGAGAGGGTAAAAAGGGGAAAAAATTTACCAAATAAGGAATAAAGTAAAAGAGGAAGGATCTTTTGGAAACGCACTTAAACGGAAAGAGGGAGGATATTTAGGAATCGAAGGGAGTAACTATTAAGCATTTGTTACTCTTTTCCTTTCTATTTATTTTCCTCAATTGTATATTTTAGGATATTCCTAACAGATAGTCCATAATCTATAACTAATCACAAATGACAACTTTACTCTTACATACACTCCATTTGGTCGTGCCATTTTTGTTTGCCATGAATCCCACCCAATCAGATTTTTGAAAATGTAATGCAAACTTAGGCTCTGTTATGTTCAACATATTTTAACTTATTTCAGAAAAAATAAGTTCAGATAAGATAAAATAAGATAAGTTCGGATAAAATAAGATAAGTTTATATAAGATAATACAAGATAAGATAAATTCAAATAAGATAAAATAAGTTCAAATAAGATAAAATAAGTCTAATAATACAAACATAATCAAGTCTAATAAGTTTAGATTAGATAAGATAAGTATAAATAAGATAAGATCTAAATAATACTACCTCCGTTTTAAATTAATCTACACACTTCACTTTGGGGGAGAATCAAGGAGAAAGTGCAAAAGTATGAGAGATAAACTAAAAAAGTGGAGAGAGAAACTGAAAAGTGTGAGAGAGAAACTAAAAAGTGGATTAAAATATTAAAAAGTGGATGACATGGGTGGAAAAAGAGGAGAAAATAGATGGGACATGTTACCAAAAATAGAAAAAGCAACAGTGTGTAGATTAAAAAGAAACAGACCAAAAAGGAAAGTGTGTAGATTAAAAAAAACGAATGTAGTATAAGATAAGTTCAGATAAGTCAAAATAAGTTGAATAGAACAGACCCTTAATGGGTAAAGTAATGGAGATGGGTGAGTACCAAATAAAAAGATAGAAATGACTTGTGTATATTACTTGGAGGTTGTCCTTTTTCATAGTTTCCTCGTTTTTAAAGTTTAAGTTTGTATGTTTGTCTACATATAATGTTGAACATTAATAATTTAGAATCCTTAATTATGTATGTGTTAAATGATAAAGTGTGTATTTTGAAAATATTTATTAAAACGAATTTAACAAGATTTCACATAACTATGTCTTCCCGTGCCTATAGCTATAATCATATGAGATGATCAAAATAATATATGTAAATAGTGTAAAGAGTTAAGATGGTAGATTGGTACGACTTTAAAAAGGAAAAAGAAAGTAAACATCTATGAGGGGCTGTCATGGATGTTCTCATTCATGGTAAGTCCCTTTTTCCCTCTTGTTTCCAGTTTTTAGTTTATTTTCTTGTTTTTTTGTTGGATAAATTAGTCTCAATTTATTAGAGTTTCTCAAGTCCTGCTATGGGGATTTTTGTCTATGTTGTGGAGGTGTCTTTCTTCCCTATGGAATTGTGAGTCTTGTTTGTTTGACTGTTTGTTTGTAGGTATGAAAAATTGTTCTCATTGGTTGATGTTCAAGACTATCAACATGAATGTATTGGAAGCTCGAATGCGGTCAACATTGTTACACCAAGAATGTTTTTCTCCAAACTATATCAAAATGATAGACAAATTCATTAATAGCTCCAAGATTCAACAAATACAAGGGCCCACACTACTTTGGTCGATCGGGTTCATTATAGTTTCATCTAAAACAAATTTGATTTAAACTTATTTGATTTTGTTTTTCTTTAATACTTATTGCAGACACCGTTTAACCTTCCATCAATGAAATTTCTTAAAAAAAAAGTATTTGATGGCAAAGGCCATAGTGTTTGCGGTTAGCCACTCGTTTATTTTTTTCATTTCTTTTGTACTTTTCTTTTTTTAATTAAATCATTCTTAATATTTGTACGGACTGTTCGCTTTATTGGCAATTTGGCACTAGTAATGTGATGTTGCGTATTTTCCCATGAAAAAAGACAAATAAAAAGCAAAGTCATACCTTCATAGTGAAGATTATAAACTGTGGGCAGCGAGAAATTTCTGGGGGGTTGTTTGCGTGTGTACCGAGTCCACCGAAGTAACCATAGCTCATAAAAAATGCACTTGCGGGTTGTCTTACTTGTCTACTCTTGTTTGATTCTAAATTCTCATCTGGACATGGTGACAAATCGACATCTAACAAGCTCTATTGTTCCTGTTATGGGCTTTGGTTTATTGCATATTAAGTCCCTTTCCATATATTTTTTTATGACCTAGCCTCCCTCCTCTCTCTTTCTCTCTCAAACCCTAGCCTCCCCTACCTCTTCTTCTTCAGTTAAGGGAGTTAAGGGCTGCCAGGAATGTTTTCATCCATGGTAAGCCCCCTTTCCCCTTTTATTTTCAATTTTTAATTTATTTTCTTGTTTTGTTTAATAAATTAGTCTCTCTTTATGAGATCTTTTCAAACCCTGTTATGGGGTTTTTAGTTTCCGTTTTGGAAATCTCTTTCTCCCTTATGGGAGTTGTGAGTATGGTTTTTATGTTTTTAGGTATGCGAAATTGTTCTCATTGGTTGAAGTTCGAGACTCAACATGAAGGTATTGGAATCTCGGATGCGGTCAACATGACTCGATCAATAATGTTCTTCTCAAACTACATCAAAATGATACACTTCCTCATCAATATTGCTTGATTCAAGCAAATACTAAGGGTCTTTGTATTGCTTCGATCCTGGGTTCATTGTAGTTCCTTCGAAGACGAATTTGATTTAGCCTTGTTTAATTGTATCTTGTTTTTCTTTAATACCTATTGTAGATTCCGTTTGGCCTTCAATTAATGAATTTTCTATTTCAAAAAAAAAAGTCACTTTCCGCCTCCACAATTACTTTAGTTTGCATATTTTTTCTTTACTTTACAAAAAAAAGCAGTACATACAACTTCTATGGCGATTAATTTCGAGCTGATAATGGATCAGATTAGGACGGATATGGGTTGACATCAATGATTTGAGATTTTCCTAACCTAAACCCAAACTGTCTAAATAAATAGGTAGACATTTTCAATTGAACTCATTTTGTAATAAATAGATTAAGCGGACTTGCTTGCGCTATTTATTTATTTTTTTGCACAACAATAATGAAGGTTCAAAAGGCTACCAATGACAATTCATCAGCTTCCTCGGAGTTTATTACTTTTTTTTTTTTCAACGGAAGACTTGGAGTTTATTACTCATGAATTGAGAAGTTACACGAATTTGAGAATTTCAAATCATGGGATCATAGATTCCATGAAACTATTGCACACTGCGTGTCACAAATGGCCTAATGCGCAGTTAGCCAACATACATTGACATCTTTCTATACAAAAAGAGACTGCAGGCACAATTCACTCCCCGCTCCTCACAAAACAGCCAACCAACCAATTATCCTTCCTGCCAATGAAATTCTGTCATGCCTGCAGCTGAAGTAAAAGCCTTTATGACCAGTAATTGGAGTTGTGTTATTAGCCATTTCTCTTCAGATAAGCAAGAACACCCAGTCCAGCAACAAGTGCAGCGCCAGCTGCAACTCCACTGTATGCGGCTGCCCATGCATCAGCCTGAGCATACTCCAAGCTCGTAGACCCAGAAGCGCGTCTACGACCACGTGATCCAGAGTAATCTAAATGTAGTCTTAAGCCCTGTTCAAAATAATCAGCAATATATGAGAAACTCCTTCCAACATAAACAATTGATATTAAAATGACAAAGGAAGTGATGAATCCTGCAGTCCAAGCCATTACTACCAATCTCTATAATCAATATTCCAGGATATTTCCCAATGGTAACTTCTCTAATAATCAAGTATTTGGACCAACAAACAAGATTGTTGAAGGCAATGAGAAGTAGAATAGTGTTTAGTCAACAGCAAAAGGCCTCAATAGGCAAGTTATATTTTCCTCTCTAGTCTCTGCACGTCTTGCAGGGTACAAACTAAAGATGAAATCCATGTTTCTATAACCGCACATGACGTTTTGAGGTATGGCAATATAGTATTCTGTTCATCGTTATTGTTGTTCCAGGATATTTCCCAATGGTAACTTCTCTAATAATCAAGTATTTGGACCAACAAACAAGATTATTGAAGGCAATGAGAAGTAGAATAGTGTTTAGTCAACAGCAAAAGGCCTCAATAGGCAAGTTATATTTTCCTCTCTAGTCTCTGCAGGTCTTGCAGGGTACAAACTAAAAATGAAATCCATGTTTCTATAACTGCACATGACGTTTTGAGGTATGGCAATATAGTATTCTGTTCATCGTTATTGTTGTTCCAGGATATTTCCCAATGGTAACTTCTCTAATAATCAAGTATTTGGACCAACAAACAAGATTGTTGAAGGCACTGAGAAGTAGAATAGTGTTCAGTCAACAGCAAAAGGCCTCAATAGGCAAGTTATATTTTCCTCTCTAGTCTCTGCACGTCTTGCAGGGTACAAACTAAAGATGAAATCCATGTTTCTATAACTGCACATGACGTTTTGAGGTATGGCAAGATAGTATTCTGTTCATCGTTATTTTTGTTCAGCAGCAACCTTCACATCCCTCCTGGTAGGTTTGGTTGACGTAGCAACAATATATTCATAAATTCAGTGGCAAGTCGAAATGCAGAAGAAGGCTAGCGTAATACATCGGAATGCATAAAAGCCTAAGACGGTATATGTGTATATCGGAACTCAAAGAGAAGGAGATCCAAATTCTCAAGCTTAGTTAGAAGGTTTCTATTCGCTCAAAACAACCTTTAAATAAGGGCATTAGTCTAGTTATCACCTGCAACTAAAAGTCTTATAGCAAACACCTATATGACTAAATCTCCTAAATTACATTTTCATAGCCACCCAAAACCTCTAATCACCATTAGATAACACGAAACTTGATTGTAGGCCCCTATATAACATTTAGCCTCCCCAAACTCCAGTGCCCTCTCGTACATATTGGGGGCCCGGAGTAAAAACTAAAAAAGGGGCCCCTAAACAGCGGAGACGTATTTGCCGAAATTTGCGCTTGATATTATTGGAATTTTTGCCCCTTATATATATTATTGGAATACTAATTTGAATTGTTGGAAATTTTTTCCGTCCACCGTAACAAAACGTCAGCGCAACTTGAGATGGGAGAAGGGGAGAGGCAAGATAAAAATTGTTGGCATAATTGTGGGTTTAACTAGGAAGAATAAATAGGAAAAATTTATTAATATTAACTGTAGATATTATGAGTCACAAACTCACAACTATGAAAATTTGGAGTGGAAAAGTTGAGAACTAAATAAAGTGAAAAAAAAAAGGTTGAAGATGGGGAAGTTTACTTAGAAGAAAAACACAACCTCACAAAACTTTTTCTGAAGAACTTTTTTTTTAGATCTTTTTCAAAGAGGTGGGGCCTCAATAAGGGGGGACTCTGGGCGTCGCTCAGGGTGCTCCCCCTATTAGCCGGCTTTGCCCAACTCTCACAATCTAACCCCTACCTTACCCCAGCTCAATTCCCCACAACCTCCCTTTCCTTTCTTCTCTCATCATGCAACCTATACCACCTCTATCACCAGCAATAGCCACCAACACCACGTCACCACCCATAGTCATCATAACCCACTAGCACCACCTACAACCACCGGAGTTATCCAACTTCACCATTAACAACCACCCAACCAAAGCTCCCACCACAACCACTATATCAAAATCCACCAAAACCATATTACAACAACAAAACCTAAACCATCAATACAATCACTGCTTTCCACACAACCCACCCTAAACGACCATCATAGCAAAGAAAAGAAGTCTCATTTGCACAACCACCAAGTCAGACACACACACATTGAGAGAGAGAGAGAGAGAGAGAGAGAGAGCGAGAGAGAGAGAGAGAGTTTAACCCATAACCACCGCATTGGGAGGGAGAGAAAGAAAAGGAACAATCGAGCCAAACTCGACTCTTTAGTGGTAGATCTATCCCATTAAGGTACTCCCTCTGTCTATATTAACTTGCTACATTTGTTTTTACACATGAATTTAGGAGAAGAGGTGGGGACCATAACTTCATGGAAAAATGACAAATATTTAGAAATTAGTGACATACTGGTAAGAACAGGACAAAAATAAAGGGGAATATTGAAATTTTTTTGTGGGTAATGGTTACCAAATAAGAAATGTAGCAAGTAATAAAAACAGAGATCCATTTATGGAAAATGTAGCAAGTAAAAGTAGACGAAGGGGGTATTAGAATAGAACCTTCCAGTCAATTATGACCACCACAGGCTCATATTTGGCCCATTTCCTCACGCAAATGACTAGAAGAATAATTTCAGAGAACTATTCGCAGAGAAACGTGTTATTGGAGCCAAAGGGGAAGGGGAGAATTGTGGTTCTTTCACTGTAATTTGAGGTCGATGGTCATTGGTGATGGTTTAGGGATGGAGAAGGTTGCGAGTAAGTTTCAAGGTTGGAATGATTGTCGAAATGAGGTTGGATGGAATTATGCATGAGGTGGGTTGTTAGTGAGGTTGATGGTGGATGGGGGGAGAGATGGTCTAGGATACGACACCTTGGGGTTGGGTTTTGGGGTTATAGTTATTTTCCAGTTTCTTTTCATAAGAGTTTAGTGGCTGAGTTTTAAAATTAGGGGTGTAAATGTGTAATATTAACACAGATGGTTGCATAATAAATGAATTATTGTGAATATGGGATGCAATTAGGTATATATGGGTGATTCTTATTTATTTATGTTTTTAGATGCAGTTGGTATCTGGAATAATACCCTTAGTCAAGGGTAGTTTTGAGCAAGAGAAACCTAATTAGAATTTGGTAGTTAGATGGACTTCGCTTATGGTTAAAGAACAGTTAATATTCCTATTATATGTGCTCTGATCAAGTATTGCAAAAGGTGGGACACTCAAAAGGCCAAATGGAATTTGGTGGACATGTGAACTTGACCACAGAACCCCATTATAAGAAATATTCTCCTTTGGATGAGATTGTCTTCTAGATGTACATAAGATTAAGACCACCTCTAGTGTATAATCCTACTTAGCTAATTTAGAGGGACCCCAGTTATACAACCTGTTCATATTGTACTGTTTCTGCATGCATAGCATAATTTTTATTTGCATTCATCATTTAGATTTTTGTAATCTACTACAAGTTGATCATAGTGCTAGATGGAGTTGATGGATATAATTGACGATAGCATTGTGGGTGGTAGAGCAGATGACAAATTTGAAAGAGAGATGTGGAAAATTGGTTTCTCCAGACACGGAAGAAGGAAGATGGCATTTAAGAGGATTGTATTATGGTCCTTTTGCTAAATTTGCTCTTTCTAAGTTTTCATTTTAATTTATAGAACACTTAAAAAAATTATTTTGCTTTTGGAAGTCAGCAACTCTTAAGATTGATTTGTGATAGAAGGTTAAATATTTCATCCCAAAGGTCAAGGGTTCAAGCATGAAGCCCTTTCTTATGAATCTTCGGTCCCATTCTATATTCAAACTTATGTAATTATGTCCCATTATGATTCTGTCAAATATATGTCGCTTCACTAATAAGATATATGATGAATATTAGGTTAAAGTGCCAAAAATTATGAGATGGCAATAAGATGGAACATAAAATCCAAGGCAACACTTATTAATATAGTACAGATATGTATGTTTTTAGTTTTTTGAATCTGTTCCATGGAGGCATGGACCTTCTTGCATGCATAATAGGGATGCTCGTTTAAAGGTTGTGATTCATTGGTTAGATAGTTTTACTTTTAAGCTCCTTATCTCGTGTCTCCATCATGATAGATAGATCAAAAGTGCTACAGCTATTCATCAAAAATAGGATGTATTTCAGACAAAATTGTCCAGCTAAAGGACCTACCAGCAATTTCAGGAGCCCATGTATGAGGAAATAAGGTTACAACATGAACTATTTGTCTACGTAGATGAGAAAGAGAGCAAACATTACCTTCCATCCAGCTAGCTTGGCATGATCTACAGCCGCAGCAAGATCACAATCTGTAGCAAGGACTACTTTATCACCATCTTCATCTTCATACTGCAACATGTGGCAACTAATAAGCACTTAATTAAGAACATATGAAAATCATGGAATCCTAACTAAGAAACCCAACTGGTATACAAAGAATATATAGTTTTACCAAAATCAGCGGTAGATGGTCACGATCAATATCATCACCAACTCTTTGAAGTATACAAGTAATGAGATCTGTCAGATTTTGAGTGTCTGCATTCACAAGTATAATCATAAAATGTCAGCAAAACAAGAAGTTGTTGGACTTGTTCCATTCTCCCTCCTTGCCAAAACAGACAAAATTGTAAAGTAAGAATGTCTAAAATAAAAAATTACGACTATTGAATACTGACTACTTACCACAGATAAACCGGTGCATCCTGCCTCTCTTGTCTTCGATTTTGAAGGAAAAACTATTTGGTTGCACTGATGAAGTGAGATAAGATTTTGTTGTCTCGCCGCTTTCAGATGCCATTTTTAGGGATCCCTCGCTGAGATTAGATGTAGAGCTGACAAATATCTCAGTATTATTTCAGATAAAAACAAGACACACAAAACCAAAGGCCTTACCTCCTTGTATCCTCATCATCATCTGCAGGCCCCAATTGTTCCCAAAATTTTTGCATCATATTGGTAGTAGCCTCGCTATTCATAGCACCAGTATTACCAACCTAATAAACAAAGAAAGAGAGGAACAAGTCATTCAGTAAACATGAACAAACACTGAAGCATCAGCACCAGATGCTCCTGCATGCTTATCAAAATACTGTTACGTAGATAGGTTGACTCATTCATATATACAGATGAAAATCAAGTTCATTAGAACATCCATAATTTATATAAAAAATGCCATAAACTTGGATAGAGAAAGTAAGAATCTTCTTCTCCTCTTCTGTAATTAACTAGGATATGCATGGAATTTATATGCATACGTGTCCAGCTTTTTCGTAACAAAAAAGACAATGCAACTATGAACCCATCACCATAGACAGCAGCACTTCCATTTACTAACTAACAATACCTCATCGAAAACAATCAAGTGGGTTTGTATTCTAACTGCCATCATCAAGCCAAAAAGAGTAGAGAGAGAGAGAGAGAGAGCAATCACCAAAGATATAGATGCATTCACATAGTGTACAAATTTATGTAAAACATAACATTTTCCATTCCATGAGAATTCAATTGTGCTCAAATGGCAAGGACACTTCCCCCGCACTAAAACAGATAAGCAGAGAAGCTGCAGTTAATATTAAACATGTCCTGGCCTCCAAGCTTATACAAGTGTTCTAGGTTAAGTGCAGAATATAATAGCTGCTAGCTTGTAAACTTTCGGCATCATCAACTAAAAAATCTCACTCACAGTGGCAACAGCTGCATGGGTGATGTGGATGACATCCACAACAGCAACGACATCTCCATCTGTTCCCAAACAACTCACATTCATGAGAAACATTGCAACACAGTAGCTTGAATTTCAAAGTTACTCCTCTAACCAGTTATACCTCTATCCACAACTGGTAAATGCAGGAATTTCCCATCATGCATTGTATGCAAAGCATCAACAATAGGCGTATCTACAGTTGCACATTCTGGATTAGGTGTCATGATCTGCACATCCATCGAAAGAACAGTAAAAATCAAATAATACGGATCTTCCATTCCTAAGAAATATATAGAATTGTTGACCGTCCAAAAATTGACAGCAGATATTGGAACTTAAAAAGTTCTGTCTCTGCAACTCGAATACCTTTTCCACAAGTGTTGAATCTGGAGGAAGATTTTGCGCAATAACCCGCATTAGTATATCCTTGGAGCTGAAAGAGGCAAAGACCAAAGTAAACAATTGATAACAAGAAATTAAGAGTGCATACGGAGGAGTTCAGTCAAAAATCCAATCCAGCACTTCCTACTTTACAGTTGCAATCACCAGAAAATCGAATCGTCTGAATAGGACTTACGTTAAGATGCCCTTTGGTTTATTTTCTACCGTCACAATAGCACAGCTTAAATGAAGTTCGAGCATCTTCTTCGCTGCTTGTAAGACTGTGTCAGTTGGTGATACAGTTAAGAGCCTGCAAATACATCCTTACAGTCTGTTAGATAGGTAATCTAAAAGACCTAAGATACCAATTGGAACTTCTGAACAAACAAGAAATATTACCTACTTTGAATGCTCAGAGAGAACTGTTGACAATGAAGGCCTGAAAATGCGCTCCCTGAGTGCGTCGATGAATGTATTAGGGCCTGGAAGCGAAACATAGTTAAAAAGATTTGCCAAAATTGCGAATAATCTATCTGACTTGAAAGCACAGCATGAAATGTAAGCCTGAGAAGAAAGCAATATAGAAGATGTGTAAGAGAGATGTAAAGATATTTTTGTTGCAAGAATTTTTTTGTTTTAAAGTCATACTCTCCACTGACCAGAAGCTGATGACCCCCAATTTTTCTCAACACCTTCAACAGCTGCAACAATGGCCTTCCCTTTCTCAGCTGCCCTCTCCATACGAGCAATGGCATCATATAAGCACTTTGCTATGTCAAGTAAAGCAACAACCTCTCCATTTTCCACAACTGGTAGATGTCTGAATCTTCCTGCAAAATAGTATACAAGATCAGGTGAAAGTACTGATATCTCAATATGACGAAAAAAGATCGAACTATAGACAAAATTAAACTAAATTAAGGAAGTGTACGTCAAATGATTTGATATAAGAACCATGTAAAATACCAGCAGAAATATAAAAGGGACTCCCTGATAAATCATCCCCCTCCAACATCACTAAGAAGCTCAGTCTCAATTCATATTAGTCGTTTGGATTCCTATTCTAACTCTAACATCACTAGATCTCTTTTATTTAACATAATCTTTAGTTCAGTCTTTTTCTGTATGTTCGTTTGCTTCAGTCTACTTTCTTTTGATGACGCAAAGTTCTAAGAAGACGGGAAATATTGGAAAATAGAATCTAGTATGAAGAGTATCATCACCTTGAACCATTTTTTGCAAAGCTTCCACAGCTAAAGTGTCAGAAAGAACAAAAGCAGGATTTTTGGTCATCACTTTTGAAACAGGCGTCTCTTCAAGATTTAATTCTCGAGCTATTACTCTTGTAGCAATATCCTTAAGCCACAATAAGATTGTTTAAAGTAGAATCTCATAATTTACATGCAAAAAAAGAAAAGAAAATACAAGGACTCTCCTATTTTATTAGATAATTCCATGAAAAAGAAAATGACAGCTAACCTTGTCTGTAAGAATCCCACAGAGTAAAGCATTGGAATCAGTGAGCAATAAGGCATCTACTCTGCGAGCAGCCATTCTGCGACAAGCATCATAGATATTTGTGCTGTCGGGAACTGTTAGAGCCCTTGACAGTCGCAACCGCTTCACTGTTCGTTCTCCAGTCAATCCCCTGCATATAAAGAGTCGACAATGAGGACGAATTCCCAAATTTTGCTGATTTTTAAGCACTTCCAAGAAAGTTCTTGTTGCATTCAGGGACTAAATTCATCATGTGTAAACCTAGAATTTTCTTAGCAAAAGCTAGAACTATAGAGCTTAAACAAATACATAGCCAAAGAATAGTTATGAGCAACCATTGTGCATACATACAAAAAGTGCACATATTCTCTAGCTATATGTATGCAAACTGTAGAACGTATTTAGATATGGACAAGTAACTGCAACAAATCCCAGGAGGCAAAAGAACAAAAGAAAAGAGGTTAATACAGTCAATTCACTTTGTATTCTTTAGGGAATGCAGGCAAGGGATGAACAGTGTATATACACACAAAAATAAATACCACATATCCATGAAATTCTATATCTACTAACTATGAGAAGCTAATAAGCCTATCTTTCAGCATAACAAATACTCTTTATGATTAACACTTTTATATGGCTCAAGAATAAGTAATAGCAGCTAGACTGACAAAGTCAACATCAGTACAACACAGCTACCTTACCATCTATACAAAGCAAACAAAATAGAAAATCCTTGCACTGTCTAGTTAGTCAGCACGAAAATTTTACATACTTATCCAAAAAAGTGGTGAGCAAGGCTTAGCATATCAAATTATAGTAAAAAACAAAAGTGTTTGGCTAAGCTTCAAAAGCCCCACTAAACGTTAAATGGCTGCTAAACAAAATTTTAGCAAGAAAGTGTGTAAAACTTCAAAAAAACCCTATAACATCAGATGCATATGTTTAGACGTGTTTTGGAGTGACCTTTATAAATTCAAAGAGGACTTTTACCTATTTATCGGATGACTTTCAATTGAGATTGGGTTAACTTCTAAATAGATAATGTGACTGTACTGATTAATACGGGGATACTTTTATCATGCCTATGTAATACTTAATTTTAAATGCCTATGTAATATTTAATTTTAAATTGCCTATGTAATACTTAATTTTAAACTTTGTGAAACAAGTATCACATGCCAAAAGCTAATCTTCTTATTCTCCTTCCTATACCTAAATTTTTTTATACTGAAAAGTAAAAACTCTTTCCCACACATACACCTGTCTGAATCAATCTTGCCAAAAGAAACTTTCTCATACATGTCTTGTTAAAGATTTACTATCCGGAGATTATAAGGGCAACCCTTTCAAATATCTCGTTTTGCGCAGCAGTTAATGCAAATATTGGAGGAAATATAATGGAAAGACAAATTCTACAAGCACAGAAATTGAATACATCCAGAAGCCGTATAAATAAAAGAAAGGTGAATGCAAGATATCTGAATCTACAAACTATAAAGGGGGCAAGTTATGTAGTTTTAATGATACAGTATGCATGACATTTACCCATGCTGCGAATCGAAGCTTCTCTTCAGAAACATTTGTTTTAGGAAAGCAATATGGAAAGACAAATATGGAGATGGATCACATAGTAGTTTGTGTTGCCATTGATGAAAACTTGCACACTAAGAAATTCATCAAAAACGATCACTGTATTTTGGTTCTGCTTATGTATAGTTTTATAATTTATGCAGTAGGTTATAACAGCATTGCTGTAAATGTAATTCAAGATTAATCAGCATTTCTCGCGGCAATCGGAATATCGAATCAAGCTTGTCCTCTTATTTCATCAATAAACAAACCAGCCAGCAAAAAGCTAAGCCCCTAATGTGCAAAAACATAGTTCTGCCAAAAATGAGACCACCCATGATAGAGTAGTCGTTGCTTGTCTCAAACTAATTGTCTCACATTCCTGATTTCACTTCCGCACTAGGATGATCTGACTATAGGTTTATATTGTAAACATCTCATATATTCACAAGTCACCTTGACTGCTGTATATCAAGAGGCAGCCCATTTCTAAAATAAGATGATTCGTACAATTAGAAAAAATTGAAACTCATAATGACAATCACTAAAATTCAGCATTTTGAGATGACTTCACTAGAAAAATAAGCCATTCACTTTCACTGACATAATATCTCTATTAACCCCCACTCCCCCAACATACCTTGTTGTATACTTTTTTTTTTTTTGATAAGGTAAGTTGAAGTCCCTTGCAAGTAGGGGGGAATATGGGGATGCCTCTTGCAAGGGGTGAGATTCGATCCCAAAACCTCTAGGATCGGAGGTGATGCCAACACCGCTAGGCTATCACCTGTTGTTCATATACCTTGTTGTATACTCGTATCTAGGTCAAACACCATATAATCTTTTATACGAATATGAATAAATTGGGTATCTATGTAGCATCTCTTAAAGATGATAAGAATTCATGAAAATCCTTGACATAATCCATGTAGCTTACAGCTAAAAAGTTCAAATTCAAAAGAGTCTAAGTAACATATCCCCCAACATTGTCGCGATTTCGAGTATATTCATAAAAATACTTCATATGTTACAACAATTATGAAACCTAGATTGCAATATCAACAATCTTACCATCACATTACATCGGAAACTAATAAGCTCTTCTTATGCAACATCAAAGGCAATGAAATTGTAAAAAAAGAAAGCAGAATTGAATCATACATAGAGCGTGTAGCAGGGAGAGGCTTTCGACCCGGGTCCAACGGGCCTCCATTTTCGACTCCTTTGTTCTTCGCGTGTGAAGATGAAGATGACATACTTTTCCTGCCTTGACTCGACATATTCTCTCAAAATCAACAATTCCTGATTTCACTAAAACAAAACAAAACTCCATCAATAACTCAACATATTCCTTACTTCCAATTTCAGCATTACATATATGTCAAATTATAAAAAATGACAACATTTTTGTAAATAAAATGTTACTGATATTGAGCCGTATATGTAAAATATCAAGTCAGTTATTTTTTTCTTATTTAAAAAAATATTGAAAAAAAAGTAAAATCACAATCTAGTATTTAACTCATACGACTTAATATTTTACGAAAATGTTTTGTAGATATATAAGATGAACTAACGCTCCATCTTTAAATTGCGATCAAATGACGTAAAATTTGATATGAAGCATAAATTAAGCTCGAAATTACGGCGTCAACACGAAAATATAGATTAAAATCGACATCGTTATTGTCAAAATGAAATGCAAAAACTGGAAGAATTTCTCACCAGAAACTCACGAATTTGGAGGTCAACAAGCCAGACGAAGAACGAAATAGTCAACGGACAGAGAGAGGGAAGGATGTGTGTTGATTAACGGCGGCCGGCAAATGATCGGGAAAGTTAGAGGTGATTCCCGGAGAAGATGCCGACCGACGACACGTTTTGGAGGAGGGGGGGGGGGAGAAAAAGGAGGGCCAAACAAATGGGAGAATTGTTTGAAATTATAGAAACTGCAATGATTTTTGAAAAAGTTGCGCTTTCCTAGGGGATCCAAATTTTACAGGTTATTATATGTCGGAACCTTGGCCTATTGCAAGCCGGCACATAATGTGTAGCCACCCATTTCTTCCTTGCCTTTTTTTTTTCCATTTCTTATTTATAGTCCCGCTCCGTTTCCTTTTATAAGACGTGCACGTTTTATAAAAATATACTATCCATTCCAAAAAAATGTTCTTATTTCCTTTCAAGGCTCTGCCATTTTTTTCTGAATTAATAAACATTTAATTCAGTTCAGTTCATTTCAGTTCAGTTAGTTTTCTCTCATAATTTTCATTCATTTCAGTTCACACAAATTCAGTATTTAGTTTTATTCAGTCCAAAAGAACAGATCCTAAGTCTCTAAATAAGATACTTTATCCATTACACACCCGGGTGACGGTTAAGACACCTAAGTCTAATTATTCTTTCATTTGAAAGCTCTCCTTTTTATTATATTTTTGCTCATTTGGGTGATTTCAAATTGAAGCAATGAAGAAAACAAAACAGCACGCGTGTTCACGACACCTGCATTTATGATAAATTTGTATTCAAGAAGATGTTCTCATTTCTAATAATTTTATTTTTATTTATTTAAAAGTTTTGGCGCATATATAATTGTCATTCACAACCTATTTAATATCAATGTACATTTCCTTTTTTTTCAATTAACAACCTACAATAAATTCTCATTTACTCATACAACATTCCAAGCATCATCAAATGTTTTTTTAAACTTTTGTGGTTCTAATAATCAGAATTTCCAAAAACGTTTCTTTATAAATGCACATCTGGAAACCCAAAACTCCTTAATTCCGCTGAAAATGAGAAATGAGGACATCTTTATGGGATCGAGGGAGTAGTTTTTAAGTGAAATTAAATTATTAATTGCAAGTTATACATATATCGTATAGAATTTAAAACTAAATAATCATATTACATAAAATCTTGCTACAGCAAAACTGTGATTATTGATGAGATTTACATTTCTGCAAAGCCTTTTTCATTTCACGAAGGTGCCTATCAATCTATTGTAGCTTAGAATTAGAATTTAATTTGATTAAACTGATTGTAAAAAAAATTAACATTCGTAGCGTCGTTGCACCAATTCCCATGACTAATACAATTTAATTTATACTAGAAAACTAACTAAATATATTGTTTATTTTTATAAATACTTCTCTAATCTTATTTTCTTATGATTTTTATCAATATGTGACAGGGCTTGAGACAGTTGCACATTTAAGATGTCAAGAAATAATTTATCTAATTTACATCTAAAATTTAGCAATAGGGCAAGTAAAGATCGAGTTCACAAGTATCATGGTTGCAATGCTAGTTATTCGTCTAAAGGGTAGCATCAACGATTGCAAGAAAAAATACAAACTCATTGAAAAGCGTGCTAAAAGAAGTTAAAAAAATACAACAATAACTAAATTAACAAGAAAATGCAAAGGTAAATATAACAAAATATAACAAAGATGAATAACTAAAATTGCATAATCAAAGAAAGCTTAAAGAGTTATAAGTACTTGCAAGAAAGGAAGGAATGAGATCTAATCTATGTAGTAAGAGTAAATACTTGTACGGAAAGATTGAACTAGACTTACAAATGAACCAAGAGAAAAGCTTCCAAAGAAAAACCATTCTCCAAGCAAATACTCCCAAACAAGGTCGCCTAAACCATGCTTACTTGGAATAGCTTGCAAAGAAGAACTTGGCTTCTAAGGTTACTTGTTTACAAGAGCTTTCTACTCTGACTCCCTAATAGAGCTTGTTGTAAGGAGCTTAGCCTCCAAGGCTAGGAGAATACATTGATTTGGGGAAGAGGTATGGCAAAAGAGTAGGATAGATGACACAAAGTTCGGTTCACACCACAATCGTGCTGATAAGTACAAATCGTGTAAATGTTTTATGGCGGACAAATTTGCATAAAAACCATAACCTCCTCTCTATTTGTCGAAATTAGGCTTATGACCAGTTGTTATGAAGATAAGTTTTTACATCAAGTTGGAATCACCTCATAATGATGAGTAGATCAAAAGATATGATATATAAAGTTGATTAATGTGCAAAAGACCTCACGAAACTCTTTTGAATGACTTTGTTTTGCTGCACTCCCTCCGTCTCATTTTATTTGTCAAATTTTATTTTCTTGGATATCTCAAAATAATTGTCAAGTTTCCAATAATAAACAACAAAACCATTAAATATTCCACTAAACTCTATTTCTATTGGTCAAAAGTAATATAATAGGTGGGAAACAACATAATAAATGATGTTCCCTTATTTATTTTCATTCCTTAAACATGACAACTAATATGTGACAGAGAAAGTACTATTTTATGCTTGATGTGGGACGTGAAGGCCTTCAAGGTCAAATCTACAATATCAAGTACCACAAAAATAGTACAAAATTCTAGAAAATTAACATAAACAACTTACATTATATAGAAAGTGTAGATAGAATGACAAAGAGTATGTTGATGCGATAATAGAAGCGGACTTTAGAGAATCAAGAGTATATCTTCTCAATCTTTTTTGCATGCTACTATTATCTTGCAGTTTGTCAAAATCTGAGACAATATGGCAAAAGACTTGGCATCTTCTTTCTGATGATATACTTCACAGACACACTTCTCCACGACGAAGATATATAATCTTTTTTAACGCCTTTTATAAATTAGAACGTGTTATTATTTCGGACGATTTTAGGTTTTATGTATTAATTAACAATTCTGTTTCCCAGCCCTACAACTAAGCGATGAAAACCTGCAAAACTTTGCCTTGGTTGAAATCGAGGTGAAGCTACAAAGTAATGGTAGCATACTGCGTAGATTTAGCGAGATGCCTTTTCCAGATGATTTTATGATCATGGAAGGTCAAAATAAGTTCATTATGGATGAGCTGTCTTATAATAGGGGACAGTTACACGAAGAGTTCAACAAACTATATTTAGGCTTGAATGTCGAACAGAATAAAGTTTTCATCAAATTATTAACGTTTTGCCAAGAGGTAAAGGAGGTGTCTTCTTCGTATATGTCACGAAGAATAATAGGAAAAACATACCTTTGGAGAACATTACGCGTTACAATACAACGTAAGGGAGAGATCGTTTTACCAGTGGCTTCAATTGGTATCGCATCTTTACTTCTTCCACGAGGGAGAACTGCTCATTTCATATTTGGAATTTCCTTAAATATTACTCCCTCCGTCCCAGAATACTCTTGACACTTATCAATGCACGTAGTTTTAGATGATAAGTTGTTGTTTGATTATCAATTGTTATTTTATTGAAAAGTAGATGTGATAGGAGTTAGTAGTTACTAAAAGTAGTATTATTTTATTTTAAGGAGAGAGAGTGTGGGCCATGGTTAGAGTTGGTGGGTAGTAGGAGTGGTATTATTTTATTTGGTGGAGAGAGAGTGTGGGCCAATGCTTAAAAGGTAGAAGAATTAAAATAATAGTGGGTCATATCAAGAAATAGAAGTGTAAAGAGTATTCTGGGACAGATGAAAAAGGAAAGTGTAAAGAGTATTCTGGGACGGAGGGAGTACTGAGAACTCAACATGTACAGATATTAAGCTAGGATCAGACTTGGCAGCACTCCTTATCAAGACGAAGTTGATTATATGGGATGAAGAGCCCATGATGCATAAATATTGCTTTGAAGCTCTTAGCAGAAGTATGATGACATTATGTAGTCCTTGAATCCTGCAAACTTACATATCCCATTTGATGGTCGAGTTACGGTCTTTGCTGGTGCCTAAGACATTTATTGCCAGTTTTTCCAAAAGGAAGCAGATAAAATATTGTATTCTCTGCAATAAATAGTTCTTACCTGTGAGACTTTTGTCATGTGCTCATACTTACTCAAAATATGTGCATGAAGAGAGGATCCTCTACTTTAGATTTAGAGGACATTAAAAAATTTCTAAATGCATATTGATTCTTGGAGACGGCAAATTGGGAGAACTAGATGATGGGGTGACTGTTGTAGAAAACCTGATGAAATATTGGTACACAGGGAAGATGACCATATTGCGGCTATAGTTGATAGCACTCTTGAGGATCACTTATGGGGACCCAACTATTTTCAGGAAAGCGCTATTCTTGCTCCAACTAATAATATTGTTGAGATAGTCAATTTTTTTTTATAAAGGAGAGAAAAACTAGGGAGGATCCCAAGAGATGGGCCACCCTAAAGCATCCTTTCGGATGATTACAGAAAAGGAAACATCAGGAGAATCAAACCAGTAAGACAAATTAGTCGTCGAATGCCCTCGATGGGCCATCTAATCTGCAGCCCGATTCGCTTCTCTAACAACATGATCCACCTGGACCACCTCAAATTTCTTCAAGTCTTCACCTGCATCAAGAACAAGAGCATTAATAGTCCAATGAATCTTCCAGAGATTTTTAATAGATTTAATAACAGAGAGGTTATCGCTTTTAACCCAAATATTTTTAATACCAAGAGACAGGGCTCCTCTGATCCTTTCCCAAGCTTCCGTAACTATAATTGAATTAGACGGGTCCACCGAATTTGCTCCACAAAAGAAGAATCTCCCCTTTACTATTTCTAATGACAAATCCATAGGAAGTTTGACCATTACTTAATTTTAAACCATCAAAGTTCATCTTAACAAAACCTTTCGGAGGGAGAGTCCAAACAGCATAAATCCTATAATTTTTTTTTTTGGATTTTACTAGAAGGACCAACATTACTAAAAAAAAGGAGAGTCACTTTTAACAACATTTTTAATATAACCTTTTATCATTTCCCCAAGTTTAGTAGGGGAACAAGCCTCTTGACGAAAAATAATGTTATTTCTAGCATACCACCAAATGATAGCAAAGATTTCAATTTGATAGAGGGTGCACTGCTTTCTAAGATCTATGAAAAATTCCTTAAAAGAAATAATCTCATCTCTCCAGATAGGCAGCCTAGTACTAACATTAGCATATGTCAGTAGAAGACTCACATCCTTAAAAAAAGGGCAAGAATAGAAGAGATGCTCAGCATCTTCTGAATGATGATTACAAAAAACACTTCCTGAGGAAGAAAAACATGACTCATCTCTAGACGTTTCTTAGTCGGAAGACCATCCTGACATATTTTCCAAAGGAAGAACTTGATCTTAGGGGGAACTTTTAACCTTCAAATCCAGGAAAAATCGTTATCCTTATTAAGACTTGCATCAATACCTTGAAGCAATTCCACACCCGATTTAACCAAGTAGTCTCCATCTGAAGATAAGCCCAAAAAAAGAGAATATGGAATTGGATTTGTAGGAATAAAAGTACTAACAATACTGTATACACAAATTTCGAGTCAAAATAAATATAAGACAAGAAACAAAGTAACAAAGAAATTATATTTCAATAAATGTATTGAGTACAATAGCTGTAAACAGTTTATCTCTATTATATAAGGGAAGGGGGGAGCTATGGTGTCCCCGAATGAAGAGACTATTTTACCCCCCCTTCCCTTTCTAAATTACAAATTCGTTCACATACAAACCAAAGCGGGGCTTCAAATAAAAATACCGGAAATAAAATTATAACAATCACTCACAAGTCAACTAAAATCATAGAATTGCATAATTTACGTTATACAAATCACTCAAATGAGGAAACTTTACAAAAACTAAAAAATTCACTTACAAACTACAACCAATACACTACAACAACGTCAATACATACTCACAAAAACATTCACAAAAATTCATTTACAAATTACTCTGTTCTCAAGAACCATTCACAATTACATACTCACAAAAATTACCAATTCACTACAATGTCAATACAAATTGAAAACTGAGAAAAACATACGATTTCGACGGGGATATCACACATTTGTCCATTAGCGATTGGCGAACTTCCAAAAAGGTACATAATTCTTTTAATCTTGCAAGTTATTTCAAATTAGTTGAAAAAAAAAATAGCAACTCTTATGTTCGAATGCATGTTCAATTATATCATAAAAAAGTTGACAAAAATGTTGAACACAATTATATAATAACTGAGCCACCATAAATGAAGACAATTGTCTACAAGTATTAACGCATTCATACTAACAAAGTAAATATGAAAATTATATTAGTCAAATATTTTATCAATTAATACATAATTAAGTACTCCGTATTACATTAAAACTGTAAAATTCAATCAGTTAACAAAGTGAAATAGTTTCATTAACAATTATTATATTACAAACATGACATAATATGTAAATGCAGACATGACAAACCTTTTGCTAAACAAACAATCAAATCAAAGAAATATATTGTCAAATTTTTTAATGACATAACACCCAATTCTTGACTTGAAATCAAAGTGTCCAGTTTCTTCACAATCTATGAAGTAGTGTACTTAATTCAAAAATCAACTAAAAAATTATAATATAAGAAATCATAAATAAATTCAATAAATTTCGATTTTGTTCATAGAATTTAACTTTGAAAAGTAAAAAAAAAAAGACTGGTGAGAGACTTAAGTGACAGAGACTAAACCAATCAAATTTTGCAACTAAAAACAATTATACTTCGTATGTCTAATGTTTAAATTTTGACTCTTACTTATGTCGAAGAAAACCGAGTTTTTGTCTCGAAAAAAATCCAAGCACGCATCGCGTGCAAAAAATGCTAGTAATAAAAATAAGGGAATTTTCCTCAGGTACCCCTGAGGTTTAGCGTAATTCCCAAGATACCCCCCACATTTGGGGAATTCCTCAGATACCCCTGAGGTTTATGTTTGGGCTCAAAATACCCTTACTATTGGACGGCAGGCTAACAGACGTTAAGTGGTTGCATTAAAGGCGCGATATAACCGTTGTAGGTTATTAAATGGGGCCCAAATAGTTTTGTTATCCATCTTCAACCAATTTAAACCTAATCTAACGTTAATTTCCCCAATTCTCTCTTCCTCTCTCTTCTTTGCTCTGTTCTAGAAAAAATTGCGAACCCTAAAATGTCGTCCTCTTCTGAAATTGTTGGTGAAATTGTGGATGCTCTTGTGTATGAAGCAAGAAGATGCAGCAAGTGCAGGAAGAAGATGGAAATTCGCGTTTCTGAATCCAGAGACAACCCTAACAAATTATACTACAAGTGTGTACCTTGTGACAACCACTATTTTTGGGCGACACCAAAAGTATCTGAAGGGGGTTTAACAAAATTGCAGGGGAAATTGGGTGAATGTGGTGAAGACAAAGTTATGAAGTCCTTGTATGATTTGCAGAAGAAAATTGATGAGATGACTTTTCTCATTAGGTTAATGGGTTGGGAAGTGCGTTTATTGTGATAATTATTGTGCTAATTAAGATGTAGGACTTATGTTTTTACTTGGGTGGGGGATGTTTTGATTGATTCAGATGTAATAGATTAAGATGTATGTATGCTTGCTATCAATGAAATGAATGAAAGAACAATTTTTATCTTGCAAATCTGTGCAAATTGCCTTCAATTGATACTGTTAAGAAGATAACATTGTTTGTATCCAAAAAACTGTCCTAAGTTGATAAAGACTGTGAAATACACATTAGAAGTAACCCAAAAAACTGCCCTAAGTTGATAAACACTGTGAAATACACATCACAAGTAACCCAACTAACTGCCCTAAGTTGATAATTACATAAGTTGCATCATCCAAAAAACACCTTAATTGTCTAATGAAAGAACCAAAACAGAAGATTAAGTTGGTTGTGAAGAGCTTGCAGTTGTGTAGTTTGCCTTCCTGGGTTTTCTTCCCTTTCTTTTGTTGCCACCTTCACTATCAGCAGTAGGTTGTGTGGAGACACCCTCCTCCACACCTGCAATCTTCCTCTTTCTTCCACGACCTGTTGTCCTCTCCTGAGCTGCTGTCAAGCCTCCCATGCAACTCCTCTTGTTATGTCTAAGCTCATTGCACTTTGTACACCTGATGGTCACATACCTCTTCCCCTTCCTTTGCTCACCAGGCTGCCTCTTTCTATTTCTAGGTGGTCTGCCAACAGTCCTTTTCACCCTAGGTGGTGCAATAATAGGGACTTCTGCAGGTTCCCATTGGGGGGGGATCAGGCATGGGTGCAATGTTCAGCTCATAAGTTGCCTTGTATGTGGCAGCTGTGTAGTAATGGGAGACAAATGGATTAGGATTGAGCCTGCTGTTGTTGATAACTCTACAAGCATGCTTGCAAGGTATCCCTGTCATTTGCCACCTTCCACACATACAAGACATGACATTCATATCCAAAGGGAATGATGTCTTGCCTTCAACAACCTCCCACTTTCCTTTGCCAGACATATGTAACTGACAGCCTCTAGAATCCTCTAAGTTTTTCCTTAGCTGCTCCTTGGCATAGGGTGTTAGTTCATGCCCTGGCCAATCTTCACATGTTGCCTGCCTTGTTGCTATTCTAACCATGCAACTTCTTCTAATGGCTACAATACAAGGCAAATAATGGGTTTTAGTTGAAGGGTGAAAGCAAAAAAAAAGAATAATAAACAGAAGCTAGGTAGTCATACCTTCCAGCAATTCCATGATAGGTCTAACTCTATCATGGCCCAAGGTGGCATTAAATGATTCTGTGAAGTTGTTGGTATTATCATCACAGCAAAGGGTGGTGTTAAATTTGTGCCTGGCCCACAAATTCAATGGTATCTTCATAAGATAGTCAAAAGCTTCAACATTAAGCTTCCTGATCTCTGTCATTGCCTTGTTGAAGACCCATCCATTGTAGGCATCAGCAGCTTGCCAGAAGTAGGCCTCAAAATATGGTCCACCATACTTTCCCTGCATCATAAAATATTGTCAATAGGTGGGGACCAGTCACTTAATTACAAGACATAAAGGGACCACAGTACTTACACTGAAATTTTTGAACAAGTGTCTACAACAAATTCTTCTGGAAGAATTTGGGAAACTTGCTAATAATGAACCTTCAACCCCCTGATTAATTGAGCAACATATTAGACATTGTAAACAAGCAAAAAAGTTTAAAAACTATTAGGAAATTAATGGTAAGTGCAGTACCTTCATTCTGTCACTCATAAAAGTCCAATCATCCTTGTCTGCTGTTGCCAAGGTTAGCCTTAAACTCCTGAATAAATAGTCCCAATTATCCTAACTCTCCTCACTAACCACTGCATATGCTAATGGAAATATCTGTTGATTTCCATCTACGGCTATTGCAGATAGCAAGCAACCATTGAAGCTCCCTTTCAAGTTGCAACCATCAATGCCAATAAGAGGTCTGCACCCTTTCATAAAGCCCTTGAACATAGCATCAAAACTAACATAAAACCTGTTGAATGTTAGTGGAGTAGCAGGGCCTTCATTAATCCAACTGATGAAGGCAAAGGCATCAGGGTTTTTGTCCTTAATGATACAAACATAATGGGGCAACTGACCATAAGATTCATCATGTCCTCCTTGGATCGTTTTAACGGCTTGACCCTAGCCTTATACATAGCAGACTTAGGCACAGTTACCCCATATTTCTCCAACACCAAATCAACAAGTGCTTGACATTGAACTTCAAAATTAGCCCTCACCTGATCCAGAATTTTCCCTGCAAGCCACTTAATACTAGCCATAGGGTTATGTTCAAGCCTATTACAAGAATGGGGCTCACTTAGAGACTTAATTACCCATGTTACTTTATCAGGCAAGACAGAGGCATGCAATCTCCAACCACAATCTTCATTTGCACATATCACAGTGTACCTCTTTGCATCAATCTTCAACCTCACCAAATCAGCCCCTACCTGCACAGAGAAGTCCCGAACTGCTTGCAGCATATGTTCCTTGTCCAAGAACATATGCCATTGTTGTAGCTCTATTTGACCAAATGATTGTTCAGTGAACAACTTCCCATTCCTGTAAACCTTGTGCATATAACTCTCTCCTTCAACATCATCATCTAAATCAGGAAAAAAAACCCTCCTCATGCACATTATCTTCATCACCCCCAGCTTCTTCTTCTACAGGTTGTCTGTGTTGTTGTCTTTGTGATGGTTGGAATGTACCCCCCCCCCTTTTAGCTGTTGTTTTTGGGACCCTTCTGTTTCTAGGGTTTTTATGTGATTTTGTGTTTTGGGTTGGTTCAGTGGGCTGGGTTTGTGTAGGCTGAGTAGGCTGTGTTGGTGTAGGTTGGGTTTGGGTGGGCCGAGTAAGTTGGTTTGGGGTGGGGCTGGGTTGGTGTGGGATGGGTTTGGGTGGGCTGAGTAGGTTGGTTTGGGGTGGGCTGGGTTGGTGTGGGTTGGGTTTGGGTGGGCTGAGTAGGTTGGGTTGGGGTGGGCTGGGTTGGTGTGGGTTGGGTTTGGGTGGGCTGAGGAGGCTGGGTTTCATTGGCCTGGGTTTCAGTGGGTTGGGTTTGAGTGGCAATTGGTTTTACATTTGGTGCTGATTTTTTTGGGGTCAGTTTTTTCCTGGCCTTTGATTTTGGTGGGGTTTGCATTTGGGCCTGGGACTGTGTGAAGTTGGGCCTGGGAGGGGTAGCAGCAAATGGATTGGGCTTAGACCTTGTTCTACCTGCTGGCCCTGTACAACTTCCCTGGGACTGAGCCCACTTCTTCTCTTCCTCAGGAGTTACTTTAACATACTCCACTCCTCCATTCAGATCCCCATCAACATCAAACACAAGGACCTCTTTAGCCAAAGACTCTATATCTATGACCTCATCCCTCCTATTTTGTTCTGACTCCCTCCTTTTTTCTTCTTCCTCTTTCTGTCTTCTCTCTGCATCCTCCATCTCTCTATGTTGTCTCAACCTATCTTGCTCCTCTATAATTTTTCTCAACCTCTCTTGACTTTCTGCCCACTTTCTTTGCTTCTCCAATTTTTCCCTTTCCTTCTGTTCCTTGTCTGCTTTCAATTTATGAAAACTCTCAACAACACTAGAAGGAACCTCTGAGTTTGTTATGTACAAATCTATCTCCTTTTTCTTTTGAAACAAAATAAACATCCTAATAAGATGCACATCACATGTAACCTCAACTAATTGTTGAATCCCAGGTGGGTAATACTTAATCACAGGGTTTTTAGCAGGTATGACATTTTGCTTATGAGCTTCCTGTTCTAAGTCTTGTAGCAAACACATGAAGCTATACTCATCAGTATCTTGTACTCTTATGTCATAACCATTGTGTTCATAGTGAACAGTTAACCAAATGGCAACCATTTTCAAAGATACCCCAAACCCTACAAAATCATTACACCAAAATAAACCCCACAATCAATGTACAACCCACAATTTCGAAAAAAAAACCCTAACATCATAGTTTCAATACTAACACATACGAAATAGTTGAAATGTTCAAAATTGCGCATTTAACATGGACGAAATTACATGTTCAGAAGAGAAATTAAGGTTACATACCTCGAAATTCGAACTCGCCTTGCAGAGATTGATCTTCGTTTGCAGAGATTGAGCTTCCTTTGTTTGAATCTTTGAAGAACTGGGTGCGTTTTTTGCCAAAATAAACCCTAGATTTTCGGATTCCTTCACTCTTAAGTGCCAATTCTTCTTCTTCCTTTACTTTCTTGCATTTAATGTTCCAACTACCAATTTTCAAACATAAAGCAAACACTATCTCTCTCTCTCCATTCGCGCGCCTTTAAAGCAACCACTTAACGTCTGTTAGCCTGCCGTCCAATAGTAAGGGTATCTTGAGCCCAAACATAAACCTCAGGGGTATATGAGGAATTCCCCAAATGTAGGGGGTATCTTGGGAATTACGCTAAACCTCAGGGGTACCTGAGGAAATTTCCCTAAAAATTAACTAAGTCCTCCGATTTTGTTCCGTAGCTTGGGAGTGACACGTGTTGATGTCGATGTGGAGTTGAGTATAGAGTGACGTTTTGTCAACGTCAACCTGAGTTTGAGTTTTGTTTGGATATATTCGAATGAGGGCTGACAAAAGCTTGAATCTCAGTCGAATGTGTTTGAGTGTATCTGAATAGTCGGCACGGATTTGATGTGCTTGTTGACTATTTGCAGAGAGAATTCCAAGAGAAATTTATGAGCTCTTGAGAATAATGATTTTCTGGTCCCCTCAACTGAAGGAGGTGAGGTCTATTTATAGGGAATGGAGATCCCTTCATGGACTTGGTAGTTTATGGGCTTGGGCTTGTTTATGACTTGGAAGTCTTTTTTACCTTTGCCACTTGACCATCTTATTTGGATTAGTGATATGGACTGACCTAAATATTTTACAATCCAAATTATATTTGTTTATTTTTTAATTTGGATATCTTATTTGAGTGGGCTAAATTAATTAAATTGGGCTAATTATATTTATTTTAGCTCAATAATAATCAATTTATTTTAGTGTAAAACACTAATAAATTTTTAGTGTCTACAATTCGCCTCGAGGCACTACGTCGTGAATACGACTTGTTGTGTTTTAGTATGATGAGGTCTCGATAAATTTGAGTTTGGCTTGGCAACTAGGTGATAAATACCGTGCTGCTAGGATTTGTTGCTTAGAGTCGTGAACTACCTACAACTCTATTAATTCTTGGACTTGGAAAAAATAATCCTAATCGAATAAGTATTAGGGATTTTTTTTTACCCAAGTGCATAAATACACATGACTTGTATTTTATGTGCATATTGGCAAACAAATTCCCTGCCAGCGCTTTCAATTCGTGAAAAAAACAGTAATTGGGAGCTCCTTACTGATCTTCGTTTAATCACCAGCATTGAGTTTGACTCGTAACTTTGCAAACCAAATTCGACTTTGGTGAATCAAGGTAACACACTATATCTTGTGTAATTAATTGAATTTTTTTTTGTTTTCCACGTCAAAACAGAACGTAAAAGTGATGAACTTTTTTTTTATCCCTTTCCTTAGACTTGCTGCTGATTTGGTGCTTAACCAACAACAAAACACCTCCCTGACATCATAGTTCAGTAAGTTTCATTATTTGCACCTTCAATTCTCTTTTTTTTTTAAAATTTTCTTTTCTTTCAATTCAATTGATGACAAGCAATTAATGAAAGTCAGACCATTTTTTTTTTCATCCTCATCACCCATAAGAATTCAGAGATTCTGGCTTCTTTTTTCTTCTTAATGATGACAGTTGATACATATGTATTAATGATTGATGCTTGTATATTACCATGGATTCTGAGACTTTAATCATGCGTATCACTATTCACTTTGATGCAAAAATAATCATCAGTATCACCGGTGTATTGTAATACATATAGCAATCCCACTGTCGCAATTTGCTTAAGTGTACTGCGTAGACGTATGTACAACAACTGATACTCGGAGTTTGGCGACCTAAAGTTCAATGTTTTCCCCTTTTTTTTAAAAAAAAAAAAAAAATCAGTCTAGCAAACTTGGACGGTATTCTTTTTTTACTAACAATTTGGATTTTGTCACACTTTGTTTGACTTGCAGCACATCAGATTTTGTGAGATACTGAACTTCTAGATTTGTCGTGGAAATATCACCAGAAACTCAAGACTAGTGAGGTGATGATATATATATATATATATATATATATATATATATATATATATATTTTTTACCCCCCCTTGAGTCCTACTTTTTTTTTGTACAACATTTTTTTGTTGTGCAAGTGTTATTTGTCACGTTTTGCAGGTGACAAATTTTTCGACACTTGCCATCGGAAGACAATCAAGTCCACTACTTAAGTGTTCATCGCGATGGGTCAGTGATGATCCATCGGAGTTATTAGGCCAGTTGCTTAATTGTGCTTATCCTAGCAACTAAAGATGACGCTTTTGGAGTGTGTTCAAAGACAATCAAGTCCACTAATTGAGTGTTCATTGCGATGGGTCAGCGATGATCCATCGGAGTTGCTAGGCCAGTTGCTTAATTGTGCTTATCCTAGCAACTAAAGATGACACTTTTGGAGTGTGTTCGAAGACAATCAAGTCCACTACTTGAGTGTTCATCGCGATGGGTCAGCGATGATCCATCGAAGTTGCTAGGCCAGTTGCTTAATTGTGCTTATCCTAGCAACTAAAGATGACGCTTTTGGAGTGTGTTCGAAGACAATCAAGTCCACTACTTGAGTGTTCATCACGATGGGTCAGCGATGATCCATCGGAGTTGCTAGGCCAGTTGCTTAATTGTGCTTATCCTAGCAACTAAAGATGACGCTTTTGGAGTGTGTTCAAAGACAATCAAGTCCACTACTTGAGTGTTCATCGCGATGGGTCAGTGATGATCCATCGAAGTTGCTAGGCCAGTTGCTTAATTGTGCTTATCCTAGCAACTAAAGATGACGCTTTTGGAGTGTGTTCGAAGACAATCAAGTCCACTACTTGAGTGTTCATCGCGATGGGTCAGCGATGATCCATCGGAGTTGTTAGGCTAGTTGCTTAATTGTGCTTATCCTAGCAACTAAAGATGACGCTTTTGGAGTGTGTTCGAAGACAATCAAGTCCACTACTTGAGTGTTCATCGCAATTGGTCAGCGATGATCCATCGAAGTTGCTAGGCCAGTTGCTTAATTGTGCTTATCCTAGCAACTAAAGATGACGCTTTTGAAGTGTGTTCGAAGACAATCAATGGCAACGATCATGTAGCTGAGACATTTGCCTCCCTTTTTTTTGTATTCTCTATTACTCATTCCTTTTTTTTTAGAGGATGGTGTTCATTAAAGAATTCAATGATGATTAACATTCCTACATTGCTCTTGTTGATCGTGAAAGAGATGATCCCAGGTCAGGCACTAATATGGTCATTCGTTGCTCACTGCGTCGCCCTGAGGGCATTCAAACTTTAGTGTGTAAGAATAATTTCCTGAGTGAGATGTCTGTCAAGCTTCCTCTTGGTGCACACAACGCGTCAATTGTTTATAAGCTTCATAGCATCTTAAAAGACAAGCCTGCTACTGATGATTGCCTTCCCTTGCTCGGTCGCTCTATTCTTTCTGGCTCTGTGAAATGGGGATCCCAAGTTGTTAGAATCATTGGAGATTTCTCTTTTTTTCCTGGGTATTAGGAATGGACTGAAGATGTCTTATTTCATTTTCGCGAAGCTCTTGACTATTGCGGCATTTATAACGCCGTCTACGCTTCACTCTACTCCTATGACAGGGATACTAGCATCCTGCGTGCTTTCTGTGAGAGTTGGTGTCCTACTACCAACACGCTTCATACTGTGGCAGGTGAGCTGTCTATTTCCTTGTGGGACCTTCACCGACTCGGTGGATTGCCCATTGTCGGAGAGATTTATGATGAAGCCACCCCTCATCTGAACATCATAATAAGGGCGCAAGGTGATGATAGCGATCGTCTTATCTCTAAAGCTTACGAACACCTACTTAATGCTTATCATCATCTGAACAAGCAACTTGAATCAAGGAATAGAGTTTCTGCTCAACAGTGGATACAATTATGGTACAAGAGAAAAATCACTTATGCAGCACCCGTGAAGAGACGCAGATACTCTGATTCTCGCCCGAAGTCTACTCATAATCCCACTGGTGAGCTTAAAGCTCGGTCGATCGAATGGACAATGAAGAATCTGCCATGCTTGATTTTCTTGGTGTCTCTGGTGATGTCAGAAGACAGACTACCTATACTGCAGCTTTCTTGGCTTGTTGGTTGTGTGTTTTTGTGCTTCCTGAAAGTGAAGATAGACTCATTAGGCCCGATACCTTTGAAGTTGCTACTCTGATGGCTCGGGGTACGACTTTTAGTCTTGCTGCACCTGTACTTGCCAGTATCTACAGAGGTTTGAATGCAATTTCCGCATCTTCAAAGCCTGCCTATTCTGGATCTTTCTTCCCGCGCAATACTTATATAGTTGGCTAGCGTACTACTTCAAAGACCAACCATGATGTAGACCCTTCCCCACCGAGGTCCTTTGATGACCGAATTTTTGGGGACTCAAGGAGCTAAGTGTTTCAAAGAGGTTGATGCTCGAGAACTCATCCATGATGGAAGGAAGGCGAAAGTTGGGTGCACCATCTTGAACAAAAACAAAAATAGCTTATATTTTGACGATGGTGAACTTGACGTCTCAAGTTTCAGCTACCTGGTCTTTCTTCGTTCTGCCTATCTAGTCATACGTCAGTAGGGGTGTGCACCGGTCCAAAACCGGACCGGACCGGACCGGGACCGGAATCCCAAAAAATTTCGGACCGGGGACCGGACCGGAATAATTCCGGTCCAGACCGGACCGGACCTGAAAATTCCGGTCCGGTCCGGTTTTGGACCGGAATGGACCTGTTTTTTTTTTTTTTTTTTTTTGCGATTTTGAATTTTGCCAAAATATTCATAACTTTTGGGCTTTGAGCTGTTTGTACGCGCCAATCTTTGTCCAAAACTTAATAATAAGTTCAATACACCAATTTGTAACCTCAAATCCTCAACAATTCAACTTAATACATAATAGTTAAGACTAAAAATTAAGAGATGAAAAAATGGAAGTAAGAAAAAATAAAATAACATTACCTTTCTCAATTTCCTCCAACTCCTTTATATTTTCCTCCACATCAACTCCCGACATTCCCTTTGATCTAAGCCAATCTTGTGTACAAATTAGAGCTTGAACCATCTTACAAAAAAAATGAAATAAAGTTATAACACATCCAAACAATAAAAGAAGATAAAGTAACTTGTTTTTCATGAATAAAATTTATTACCTTTGGAGTCAAGGAGCTCCTAAATGGATCAAGATGACGACCTCCCGCACTAAAAGCGGATTCCGATGCAACGGTGGACAAAGGGATGGCTAGAATGTCACGAGCCATACGTGAGACAATTGGATAACGGTGCCCATTACGAGCCCACCAATATAGTGTATCCAAATCTTCTTCCTCACTACCTAGTTGTTCATTTAAATATCTTTCAAACTCACTCCTCACATATCCACTCGATCCTTTCAACCTCTTTGCTCTATCTATGAGACTTCTCATATAATTGACTCCCCCTCCTATGTTATCATCATCATCATCATCCACATCCATTGACATAGAATCCCCACTTTGTCCACTTTGAGGAATAGAAGAAGAATACATACTTCTATACTCATCAAATAAAGTATAAGCATATTCTTTCACTTGATTAGTAAGCTCCAAGCCCTTTTCTTTTCCATACATATCACAAAGTGTCAATTCAACAACCACCAACTTGGAGTGAGGATCAAGAATCACAGCAATATAGATAAACATATTCATTTTATCCACATTTCCCCAATATTTATCATATTTTACTTTCATTGCAAGGCCCATGGCTTGGAAATCCAAATCAGAATGTTTTACCCATTTGTTTAACATATCATAAATGGTAGCAATCTCAAATAAACCTTTATTACTCGTCACATAAAGAGAACCCGAAATACGACGAGTTAAAAGGTAAAATCCCTTCAAAAACACTACCAATCTCTCTACTTTTTTCCAATCATCACATTCTGGAGGCCTTTCATTATCCTTCACACCCTCCCCATCGTAGGAAGAGATATCCCACTAAAGACACGTTGAAATTTCAAAGCCGTATCTAACATTGTGTAGGTTGAGTTCCATCGAGTGGGGACATCAAATGACAAAGAATACTTGCTTTGAATATTTGCCTTTGAAACAAGTTCTTTAAACCTAAGTATTCTTGCAGGGGAATTTTTAACATACTTCACAGCATTTCTAACCCTATCAATGCATACACCATGCTCTCTAATGCCATCCCAAACAATAAGATTAATAATATGAGCAATGCATCTAACATGAAGAAATTTTCCACCACTAACACAACCAGTTCGTTGAACCATTCTTTTCAAATGAGCACAAGCAAGGTCATTAGAGCTAGCATTATCAACTGTAACGGTAAAAAGCTTATCCTCAATACCCCAATATTCCAAGCATGCCTCAACAGCTTTACCAATGGCCTCACCTTTATGACTAGAAATTGGACAAAAATTTATTATCTTTTTATTCAATTTCCAATCATTATCAATGAAGTGAACAAGTGAGACACATATAGTTAATTCTTTGAATTGATGTCCAAGTATCGCTTGTCACACAAATTCTTTGACAACTCCTTAAAGTTTCTTTCAACTTTGCCTTTTCACTAAAGTACAGTTGCAAACAATCACGAGCAATAGTAGTACGAGATGGAATGTGAAATCTAGGACAAGCAACTTGCACAAAATGCTTAAAACCAACTTTTTCCACATGCTTAAATGGAAGCTCATCAACAATAATCATATGAATTAATGCTTCCCTAACATCTTTCACATTTACAGTCCCATACTTCAATTTCCCATCCTCATTATCTTTATCTCCTTCCCCAGATTGAAAAAATAGCTCACTTTGCTTTCCTTTACCCTTCTCTTTATTAACAGGATTACCAAGACATCTTTCACAATGATTCTTAACATTCTTTGATCCATTAAGATTACCATCAGCAGCAAAAGTTTTTTCACAATACTTACATTCAGCTCGTAGTTTTCCATCTTCTAAGAACTCGATGAAATGCTCCCAATAAGTTGCTTTCCTCTTACTCTTTGTTCTAACCAAGTATTGCCTCCCTTCTTTTAGATTCTTCTGTGGAGGTAAGGACTTGCGCAATTCTTCCATATCCGTGTTGGTAGCTGCATCTGATAATGTTTGTGCAGTTTGATCCGAAGAATAGACGGGTTGCCTTTTGGATTGGGAGCTCTCCATCTACAATATAACATAAGCAATAAGTAAAGATCAAAATAACTTACATATATAAAATATAACACAATATATAGAATATGAATAAATCTTACATTGCAAGAATGTGAATCCGTTGTTGACCTCTTGAGAAAGTTAATGTATGTTCAAGAACATTAACATTAATCTATCTGGAAAAAAAAAATCATCTTTTAAGTATTAAATTCTAATCCAAGTATTCATTATCATTTTGTAAGTGTTAGATAGTTCATAAACAAAATACTAGCATTTCTTATCACCTTTAAGAATGTAAGAATGTATGTGTAGAGTGTAGTCATACATGGTGAATCACATAATCAAACCCCACAATATTAATGCTCAACTAACAAGTTTTGTACTACTACTAAGAGACACCAAAAGAAAACGTTGTTGATTAATGAGAAAGTCACAAAACTAGCTCAATTACAACTCCAATATATGCTTGGATAGTTGGATGCAGACATGATTAATGATTAATTCTAATCCAAGTATCTCATGAATTTGAAACCTTCACCAAAGGTAATTCAACATGTGGACCTAGTGCTAGTATTCCTGCCAAAAATGATGTCAAATTGAGGGCAGCCAGTAGTGTGAACTTATAAACATCTGTGTGGCAATAATGTAGTAATCTTTTACTTAATTTTTATAGGATGCATTGCTCAGATAAAGAATGTTCATGACTATTTTACTGGCAGGTTCAACTTTCTCTTCCTTCACTTGTGCTCTGTGTGTGTATGAGGTTATACAGTTAAATGATTTTCCATAATCTTTTAAAGCTTATGACATTGTTATATACTTATATCCCTCGCTCATTCGAAATTAACATGAATTGCAAGATAATAATTCGAAATTCATGAAAACAAGCATTCGAAAATTGAAATTAAAACATAATAAAATTGCAAATCACATGAATTCATATCTACTTATCTAGAAATTTCAAAAGAATTCAAAAAATAAAAAATAGAATGAAGAAATTTACCTTAAAATCGCCTCGCGTGCGCGTCAGTCGTCACTGGTGCCGGTGGCCGGCTGGTCGCAGTGTCGGAAGGTCGTCTCGCATGCGGTGGCCGGTGGTCGTCTCGCGTGCGGTGGCCGGTGGTCGTCTCGCGTCGGCCGTCGACACTTGGGCTGAGAGAATGAAGGGGGTTTAGGAGAGAGAAGAGGAAAGGGGGCTGAGAGATTGAAGGAGAAGAGGAGTTTTACTGGTTTAGGGTTTGTTTTGTGTTGGGCACTTCACACTTGGGCTGGGACGCTGGGTATCATACAAGGAGTCACTGACTTTTTTAAAAAAAAATTAAAGATTCCGGGTTTCCGGTCGGACCGGAAAATTCCGATTTTTGCCCGGACCGGACGGAAACCCGGAATCTTTAATTTTTGAGGACCGGGGACCGGACCGGAATGGACCGGACCGGTCCGGTCCGGTCCATTCCGGTCCGGTCCCTGTCCTTTTCGCACACCCCTATACGTCAGGGTGATTCTTTTCACGTTGAGCCTTATTTCCCCTATCGATTTAGCAGACAATTTGGCTTTGTTCAAGATGTCCCTGGCACGCCTCGTCACGGTGTTGAATCTCGAAGCGTAACTTATTATGAAGCTTTGAGATACTGGAGGTTGTTATTGTTTCAGGGTAGTCAGTCCAGACTTTTCGCCCTCGCTCGCTCATTAGGCGGCGTCGAGTTGAAGACCTTAGAATTCCGTGATTGGTGGCCCAGGGTGTCTATCAAAGACCTAAGGAATAAGGTTAACATATTGTATTCGAGTGTCGGATCTAGTTATTCTAAGCCTAACAGGAGCCATCAGCTTGTAGAAAATCCAACTTCAAAGAATAACTCAAATCCTGAAGGTGCCTGCGACTACCTTAACAATGATACCTTACATAGGGCGGGAGGATCTAGACAGGCGATGAGTCCAAATCCCAGCAATGGGAGGAGCACTAGCGACGTAGAGTCAGATGTGGATTTCAAACATCAACGGCGGGGGAAAAGAAAATCTCCTGATTGTGTGCTTGAGGAGCATGGGCTGAACTGTGAGAGTTTTTTTGATGGAGTGCCTGAATCATCTCATGCTGTTGCGGATCTCCCCTTGGTAGACCTTTTCTCCCTTACACTTTTTTTTTATTATATATATATATTTTTTTAATCAATTTCTATTGCTTTTGTTATTTAGGGAGATGACTTCAACCTTGAAATGGACATTATGGATATTCCCGACAACTCAGAACATCCCACAATGGTGCTTCCCTCGAAAGTGACTCCTAGAAGGGGGAAGGAATTGAGATTCGTAAGGAATTTGGTTTGCAAGAGTATAGACGGATCTGCTAAGAGTTCCTCTCCTATTCACAATCATCAATCCGTTGAGGGAACTGCAAGAATGTCAGATATTCAAACAAAAGCTGCAGAAGCTCCCGTCATCGAGACACCTGGAGTTCATATCTCTAGTGCCTCAACCTCTATGCTCCAATCTGGGTCCTTGATGAGAAATATCTTTGCTAAGGCGATTCAAGACATGGGTATGTAATATTTGGAAACACTGAGAGCAGCGCCCTTTAACGAGGTTGCGAAGAAGCATGAGGAAGCCTTAGTGCTATATGAGGGTATTGAAAATCTTAAAGGAAATCCCAACCCTTTGAAGCGCAAGATAGAATCCTATGTTAGTGCGGTCAAAGATCATCTGGCTTTAGAAGAGGCTGCCTCAAAGTGTCAACGATCCGAACAAGTAAAAGAGAAGATCATTCTCCGGACCGAAGCGCTTAAGAAGGCTGAGCTTGATTATGATGAGATCGAGACAAAGCATCTGATACTTCTAAGAGAGCAATTTTCCAACAAGCTCAAGATCATAGAGCTTGAAACTGAACTGGAGCAAGAGCGTGACAAGGCAAACCACTTGACAAATAGCTTGGAGGCCAAGGGGATCACTTTAACATCACTTGCAGCGAAGGTGGAAGACCACAAGAAAGCCTTGAGTGAACTAGCAGCTACCCCTGTTTTAAGCACTGATAAGATCTGCGACCTTGATGAGGGCAAGAGACGGTTGTTGGAGCTCCAGTCGTCACTCACTTACCCAGAATACATAGACTTAGAATGATTCCCTCTTTTTTCATGTGTTTTTATTTTTATTTTTATTTTATAGATAGTGTGCACAGACAATTTATGTTTTTTTTTATTCATATTTGCAATAAGATGGACACACTCTTTGTCTTATAATTATTTAACCGTTCACAGTTTATACTCTTACGGGTCAGGAGTATTGCATTTTTTTTTAGCCGTTCACAGTTTATACTCTTGCGGGCCAGGAGTATTGCATTTTTTTTTGTTTCGCCGTTCACAGTTTATACTCATGCGGGCCAGGAGTATTACAATGATTGCAATATTTTTTTTTGGTGTGGCTGCACTTAAGTATTTTTTTTTGTTACCCAAGCTGCCTACGTACTTGCAAACGAATTATCGAATTACTTTTACAAGATCAAGCCAACGTAGTTCAAGTTTACATATATTTTCCTTCAACATATGCAGTTTATCCTCTTGCTTAGGAGTTGAACAATGCTCTCAATTTTTATGAGTAGTAGCGCTTCTGAAACTTGCCATTGATAGGTCATATACGTAATCCTTCGGCGTCAACAATTTTATACGCCCCATTAGTGTATATCTCTTTGACAACGTATGGACCATCCCATTTAGAACTGAATTTACTTCCTGTCTTGCGAGAAATAATGATGGGTCTTTTAATGGCTAGGACCATGTCTCCAACTTGAAAGGAGCGAGGTCGAACTTTCTTATTGAAAGCGCGTGACAGACGAGCTTGGTAGCACTCAGATTTTTGTTGTGCTTGAAGTCTTTTTTCGTCAAGCGCCTCCAACTCAGCAAGTCGAAGTTTATCATTTTCATCAGAAGTCAAGCCTTCTTGTATGGCAATTCGCAATAATGGAATTTGAAGTTCCAAGGGGAGAACGGCCTCAACGCCATACACCAACGAGTATGGGGTTGATTGTGTTGCTGATTTATATGTCGTCATGTATGCCCATAGAGCTTCCCCTATTCTTTCATGCCAATCACGTTTGGACTTGGTAACCACTTTGCTCAACAAACTACAAAGTGTCTTGTTGAATGCTTCAGCTAAGCCGTTCGCAGGTGCATTGTACATTGATGATCTATGTTGTGTGAATTTAAACTTCTCACATAAGGTTCTCATCAACTTATTGTAAAATGGTGTTCCATTGTCAGTGATAATTCGTCGGGGTACACCATATCTGTAGATGATGTGAGTACGAATGAAGTCAACAACATTTTCTTTTTTCAATTCACGTAGGGGGATGGCTTCTGCCCATTTAGAAAAATAATCAGTCGCCGCCAAAATATATGCTTGTCCAGCAGATGACTTTGGTGTAATTGGGCCAACTATGTCAAGCCCCATGCTTCAAATGGCCAAGATGCGACTGTGGGGTGTAATGGCTCTGGAGGTTGATGAATGAAGTTAGCATGAAATTGGCAAGCTTCACATTTCTTTGCATAGTCCATGCTATCTTGTACCATGGTTGGCCAATAGTAACCCATTCTTTTAATACGGTCATGCAGTTTTGGACCTGACTGATGATCGCCACAAACTCCAGAGTGAGCTTCCTCCATGGTTTGCTTTGCTTCTTCATCTCCGAGACATCTGAACCAAAGACCATGGAAGGATCGTCGATAGAGAGTCCCCTTATAATATATGAACCGTGAGGCTCGACGACGAATCTCTGTCTTATGTTTTGGATCACTTGGCAATTTTTTATGTTCCAAATAATCAATAATTGGTTGACGCCAATCTTCTTTGTCGATTTGATAGACAGAGATTATGTCGACTTCTTCAGCATATTCGTCAACATCATCCTCATCAGGAGCGACAACCCATCGTTTGCAAACGGGTACAGACATTGTTTCTTCTGCCCCCAGTGCCAATGTGGCTGCAAGCCCAGCGAGCGCGTCAGCCATCTTGTTGGCACTCCTTGGAACATGTTCTAACTTGATGGTATCAAGTTTGTCAAGCAATTGTGACGCTTGTCTTTGATATGGGATTAGATCATTCTTTTTTACTTCGTATTCACCCGACAGTTGTTTTAGGACCAATTGGGAGTCCCCGTGAATGTCTAAGTCTCTAAGTCCCATTTCAATTGCCATTTATGAGTGCTTGGTACTCAACCATATTATTGGAGCACAGTTGAGTTAGCACAAAAGAGTATGTCAGTACATGTTTTTCTGGAGAAACGAAGACAACTCCAGCTCCTGCACCGTCATGACGAGCGGCTCCATCAAAGTACATTTTCCAAGGTGGGAGTATTTCAATAAAAAACACATCTTAACCTGGCAGATCGTCGGAAAGCTCCTATTCTGCAGGGACTGGGTGGTCTGCGAAAAAGTCTGCTATTGCTTGCCCCTTGACAGCCTTTTGCGGGACATACACAATGTCATATTGTTTTAAAAGCATAGCCCACTTTGCAAGTCTGCCAGACAACACGGGCCTTGAGAGTATGTATTTTATTAGGTCAGACCTCGAGATGACATGAACTGTATGAGCCTGCATGTAATGCTTTGATTTTTGAATAGCAAAAATCAAAGCAAGGCAAATTTTTTCAATAGGTGAGTAATTCAATTCAGCACCCACCAAAGTTCGGCTCAAGTAGTAAAGAATTGTCTCCTTACGATCTTCTTGCTCTTGAGTGCACATTGCCCCCAGAGATCGCTCCTGTGCTGCGATATAAAGGATGAGTGGTTTCCCTTTTACTGGTGCCCCCAAGACAGGAGGAGAAGACAAGTACTTCTTTATACTTTCGAAGGCGTTTTTACATGAGTCATCCCATTTGAATGGGGCATCCTTTTTCATGAGATGGCTGAAGGGATGACATCTTCCTGCTAGATTAGAAATAAACCTTCGAATGTAAGCGAGACGCCCTTGGAGGCCACGCAACTCCTTGAGGTTCTTAGGTTCAGGCATCTCTTGGATGGTCTTGATCTTTGCTTGGTCAATTTCAATACCCCTGTGTCTGACAATGAAGCCTAGAAACTTTACTGAGGTGACGCCAAATGCGCATTTGAGGGGGTTCATTTTTAATTGACATTTTCGTAGTCTTTCAAAGATTTTACGGAGGTCATGTAGATGATTCTCCTTCTTCTTAGACTTTACCACCAAGTCATCTACATAGCACTCCACAATTTTATGCATCATATCTTCAAAAAATTTCTGCATTGCGCGCTGATACGTAGCTCCGGCATTTTTCAAGCCGAAAGGCATAACTTTGTAACAGAATATCCCTTTAGGGGTACGAAACGCAGTTGCTTCTTGATCTTCAGGAGCCATGTGAATTTGGTTGTATCCAGCCGTACAATCCATGAATGACAAAACCTCATGACTAGTGATGGCGTCAATCATAATTTCCGTTACTGGGAGGGGGAAGTCATCCTTCGGACACGCCTCATTCAGGTCACGGAAGTCCACACAAACTCGTAATTGTCCATTTTTGTTTCGTACTGGCACAATGTTTGCTATCCAAGTAGGATACTTGACTTCGCGAATAAATCCTGCATCAATGAGCTTGTTTACTTCTGCCTCAATTTCAGGAATTAATTCTGGCCTAAAACGTCTTTGGGATTGCTTCTTTGGACTGACACCTTTTGTGATAGCTAAGCGATGGACAACGACTTTTGGATCGAGTCCTGGCATCTCCTTATAACTCCATGCAAATACGTCTTTGTAGTCAGAGAGTAACTTGGAATATTTTTGTTCTTCCTGTTGGGTAAGAAAAGCGCTGACGTAGACAGGGCGTGGCTCTTCTTGAGTTCCAAGGTTTAACTCTTTTAACTCATCGACGGTGGCTTACCCCCCATCTTCAAGAGTTTTAGGAGCCTCATCTGTTTCCATCTCCTCGTCACTTTCAGGAGCCTCATGCCCTGTGATATGGTTTGAAGAAATAAATTCAACATCTTTTTCTTTTTCTTGACTAGACGAACTCCTTTGGTTTTTTAACACTATGACACGACCTTTGGCTTTCAAGGGTGCATGTCCAATGATGTCTACCACCTGTGTACGCCTCATGCGAGATGGGATAACACTTTGAGGTGCGTTCTCGCCTTTGACTTCATTTTTCTCTCTTGTGATACGACTTAGTATTGACTGTCTTTGTTGTTTATCAATTGAGGTCGATGCACCAAGACGTTTGAAGACAGATGCTTTCTTCTTAGAGGATCGAAGATTTTGCAAGAATATTTGTGTTTTTGACTTCGCACCTTCATTTAGCTCGTGTCCACCAAGTCTGTCAAAAACCGATGTATGGTCCTTTACGACAGGAGACTGCAGTCTATCAAAGACCGATATTTTTGGCTGAGGCACATTATTTTCATCTTCATTTTCTACAACTTCCTCCGCAGTAATATACTGCGAAGAAGAGGTTGTCCCTCTACGTCGTGCAAAAATTTTGATGGGTGTTGGGGTTTCAAATCCCAAACCTACTTTAGTCGAATGTACCTCAACGCCATACTCTTGCAATTTCTTTTGTGTGTCATTAATTCTATGAGGATCAACCTCAATGACATTGCCCATAGGCGCTGTATTCTCGAAGTCATAACCAGACTTCGCCAGGAGTTTATAAGCATTTGGGTCAAACCTACCCTTGTTAAGCCATTTTCTCCTAGATTGATCAACATATTGTGAGGTTGGAGGCTTAGCAATTTGATGGTGATTGGCTCTAGGTAAAGGAACAACTACTTCTTGCTTTAAACATTGAAGAGTAGTCTCATCTACTCCTTTTTCTTTCTTTGGCTCTACTTTCATAACCTGACACCCTGCAAAAGGTGACTCCCCTTCCTTACGACGTGATTTAGGGATGTATCGCAAGACCGGAGTCGTTACCGCCTTCTTCGTTGCTTTAATGGGTTGAGCAATAACTTCTTCTTTTACCTTTTCTTTGCATTTTTGTTGTTGCATCTCAGTGGCGGCTGACTCGCTAGAGCTTGAAGACGAGGGAATATCACCATTTTTATTTGTACCTCTTTTCCCTGTTGAAGGAATTTTAGATGGCAACATTTCACTTGATGGTTCCCCATCTTCAAAAAACTTAACATCGGCAAAGTATGAATATGCCGTGCTAAAGGGTTTGACATCCCCATTTATTTTCTTCTCGCCTCCACGATAAAATTTCAGGCATTGATGGAGGGTCGATGCGATTACCCCATTTTCATGCAACCAAGGTCGTCCAAGCAACATTTTATACGACGTCTTTGTATCTATGACATGGAAGAGAGTAGATGATGTTAACTCTCCCATCACAAGGTCAAGACGTATTATGCCTATGGCACGCTGACTGTTCAAGTTGAATCCTTGGATCATTAGACGACTATCAGAAAGATCTTCCATAGTGATCCCTAAATCAGTCATGGTGGATTTTGGCATGATGTTGACAACTAAACCTCCATCCACTAAGATACGATTCACTCTCTGACCGAAGATATAACCAGAAACGAACAAAGGTCGGTTGTGAGGTTTTGAACCCAACAATAAGTCTTCATCAGTGAAGGCTAAGGCAAAATTACATGACGCGCATTTGGCCGAACTTTCTATTGGCTCTCTAGCATCCTTCACTTTGTCATGGTATAGTTCTGGGTGCTGAAGTGCAAGAGCCACCTGTCGACACATTTCTAGAGGCAAATGAAAGATCTGCCTCCATCCCATGCGTGTAGGAAGAGCTTCCAAGATAGCCAATATCTTTGGATCTATCTCCGTCCCTGAATGTTGGACAGTTACTTTGACAGAGATTTCATTTTCTTTAACAGGCTCTTGATCCTCCTCCTCTTCTTTTTCTTCTTCATCCACAACAAATGAGGTAGCATTAACAGTACCCGTAGTGAAGTAATCTTCAGGAAAGAATTCTTCTAAGGTTACAGGGGTAAGTGGATCCTGTTCAAGCAAGTCAATTGGCAGTACTTGCTGTTTAGTATGCTTTTTTGACTTTTTCTTTCCTTTCGAGCGTTTTGAGCCCTTTCTTTTTTGATGCTTCTTCTTACGACAAACAGACTTTGGTTGAGGCTTTGACTGTCTTCTAGGCCTCCTTCTAGTGACCAACGTCCACCCTTCATCATCTTCTCCATGTTGGTTGCCAGTTGGGACACTATGCTCAACAGATGGCACATCATCAACTTGGAGAACCGGTCGCAACACATGTACAATTACTGGCTCCAAACTCCCAAATTGCAGAGTTTGAGCCTCCCAATAAGAATCTAACATTGCGGAGGCGTGATTAGCTTCAGTAACTTCATCAAAATCCAGTACAATTTTCCCATCCTTTGCAAGTTGCATAATTCTCTCCTTAAGTGTTATACACTTTTCTATGGGATGACTAATCAACCTATGATACCGACAGTAGTTAGGATCGGAAGTCTTACCGACCTCTGCAGTACGCTTAGCTTCGGGCAACTCAATGACTTTGTTTTCAAGCAAATCATCTAACATCCCTGATAAATCAGAGTCTGGAAATGGATTTTTTTTGCTTGGAGTTCTTTCAAGGTTGGCCTATTTTTCCTAGATTCTTGAGAAGATGAACCCTTATTCTTTTCAGTGCCAGCCTTGCTAGAGATCTTGACAGGCGAGGAGGTCGTGATTGACATTAACTCCTTAGTCGAACTTTTGGCAGTCTTGTCAGTCTTCTTAAAATCCTTCTTCTCTTTCTTGTATTCTGAAGAAGTGTTGTTTTTGCCTCTATTATTGGCAATGGTAAGCTCCATGTCATGAGCTCGCGTGGCCAATTCTTGAAAAGTCCTAGGCTTTATACCTTGCAGGATATAAAGCAAGTACCAATCCATTCCTTGAATGCACATCTCAACAGCAGAGACTTCAGTTAGGCGATCTTTACACTCTAGACTCAATGCGCGCCAACGATTAATGTAATCGATGACTGGTTCATCCTTCCACTGGTGAGTCTTAGTCAGTTCAGTCATACTGACAATACGTCGAGTGCTATAGAACCTGTTCGAGAATTCCTCCTCCATTTGATCCCAATTGTCAATGGATTGTGAGGGTAAATACGTGTACCCGGTCAAAGGCCATGCCTTTAAGGGAACGAACAAATTGTTTGACCAGGAAATCATTTGTGGTACCAGCATTGTTGCATGTTTCCACAAAGTGAGCAATGTGTTGGTTAGGATTTCCTTTCCCATCGAATTCTTGAAACTTGGGGGTTGATAGCCAAAAGGCATCTGCAGCCTTATCGATCCTTTTGGTATAAGGCTTCACATAGCGATGATCGCCTTGAGAACTTTCTCCAAGTTGATTTTTGACAGCGTGAGCTATCAATAACTCAAGTTGTCGTGCTGTAGGTGGGCGGCAAACGTCTTCACCACTATCCCCTTCACTTTCATCACCCTGTTTTGACGTTGCGTCGCCTTCCTCAAGTTTCTTGTTGAGGGCAGCGATTTGCTCATTGTGGAGTCGAATTTGAGCATCTTTTTCTTCTACATCCTTCATTAATTTTTGGAGTAGGCTATTCATTTCAAGCAAGTTGTTCCTCAACCTGTCTTAGCCGAGGTCACCATAACGCGAGCAGGTGTTCGATTGTGAAGACAACAAGGGTTCCTCTAAGTCGAAAATCGTTAGAGGTGATGAGACAGCAATATCATCACTTGTTTCATTGTCACTCTCTACATTGAGTGGATCAAAGAGAGGGCTAGTGTGAACGGTCAGCCTGTCCGACTTATCAGATGAGAGTTGCTTCCATATTTGAGAAGCAATGAATGATGGCTCGTGTTCAGCCAAAGCAGTTGAGCCAAACACGGGGGTTTCACGCTCCTTGTGTGAATCGGACATGATGGATGATTCAAGAAGCGGCGAGCTTAAAGAGTTTTCTCTGCCTGGTAGGAACATTTGCAGTTCGAAGCTTAGCAGCAGCGGCAGCAACAACAGCCTTTTTCATTCCTCTAGTGCGAAAACCAAGAGTCATGTCATCCATAAAGTCACTCAACGTTACAGATTTTCATAGGGTGTCGGCAGAGTTTTCATAAGATTGAGAGATGTTCTTGCTTGAGGCCATTTCTCAGGTTTGTTGATGATGACGAAACAGAGATGAGAGGCAGAGATAGTCCCACCGAGCGTGCTAAAATTTGTATACACAAATTTCGAGTCAAAATAAATATAAGACAAGAAACAAAGTAACAAAGAAATTATATTTCAATAAATGTATTGAGTACAATCTCTGTAAACAGTTTATAATAAAAATAAACTAAGTCCTCCGATTCTGTTCCGTAGCTTGGGAGTGACACGTGTTGATGTCGACGTGGAGTTGAGTATAGAGTGACGTTTTGTCAACGTCAACCTGAGTTTGAGTTTTGTTTGGATATATTCGAATGAGGGCTGACAAAAGCTTGAATCTCAGTTGAATGTGTTTGAGTGTATCTGAATAGTCGGCACGGATTTGATGTGCTTGTTGACTATTTGCAGAAAGAATTCCAAGAGAAATTTATGAGCTCTTGAGAATAATGATTTTCTGGTTCCCCTCAACTGAAGGAGGTGAGGTCTATTTATAGGGAATGGAGATCCCTTCATGGACTTGGTAGTTTATGGGTGTGGGCCTATTTATGACTTGGAAGTCTTTTTTACCTTTGCCACTTGACCATCTTATTTGGACTAGTGATATGGACTGGCCCAAATATTTTACAATCCAAATTATATTTGTTTATTTTTTAATTTGGATATCTTATTTGAGTGGGCTAAATTAATTAAATTGGGCTAATTATATTTATTTTAGCTCAATAATAATCCATTTATTTTTGTGTAAAACACTAATAAATTTTTAGTGTCTGCAAAAACTTTTAACAATTTTCTGCGAAACAAATTGAGATAGAAGGCTTTATCCCAATTTCTTTCCAAAATGATAAAGAGATTAACTTTAAAATTTCCAGTACCTAGAGGAGGTTGACATAATTTAGCTAAGGGGTATTGAAACACCCAATTATCATACCAGAAAGAAATGTTATCACCTTTACCAACATTCCACCGAAGACCTTTCCTAAATACAGGTTTCGGACTCATAAGCTTCCTCCATTGCCATGAAACATTCGCTTTAGTAACATAAGAGAATAAGTCATCTTCTTTTAAGTATTTTTTCTTAACTAATTTAACCCACAAATTTTCTGGCGTCTTAACATTTTCCATAAAAGTTTAAGTTGCAACGCAATATTATTGTTTTTTGCTTTGCGAAGTCCCATACCACCCAGCTTCTTGGGTAAGCAAATTTTATCCCATCCTATAAGATTAGGAGAATTAGACTGCGATTCTTTATTCCAAAAAAAGTTTCTATAACATCTATCTAATGAAGTATGAATACTAGAAGGAAGAGTGAAGCTTTGCATCTGATAATTAGCCTTTGTTGCCAAATTTGCTTGAATTAAAACTATGCGACCAGCTTGCGACAAGGAATTAGCTTTCCATTTACATAGTTGAGACGACACTTTCTCTTGGATATCCACAAATATTTCGTTAGTGCCTTTACTACTTATAATTGGGCAACCCAAATACTTCCCAAGAGAAAAAGCTAGAATCTTCCTTTGTAAAATACCCGCAAATTCCTCCAATAAAGAGGGGTCGGTATTTGGAGAACATTGGAAGGCAAACTTATTAAAATTAACTAATTGACCAGACATAGAACAATATTTATTTAAAATGTTTTTTATAGCATGGCAACTTTCAGAATTTGCTTCAACAAAGATCATAGTATCATATGCAAACGTTAAAAACGAGATTTTAACATGAGAATGACCCAATGTCACCCTAATCAGTTTAGAACCCGACATAGTAGCTGATTGAAGTTGCCTAGCAAGAATTTCTGCACATAAGATAAAAATATACGAAGACAGAGGATCACCTTGCCGGATTCCTCTAGAAGAAAGAAACATATCCCCTGGGATACCATTTTCTAACACTGAGAAAGAGACGGTAGTAATACATTGTTTTAACCAACTAATCCATTTATTACTAAAACCCAAATTTTCAAACGTGGCAAAAATAAAATTCCACTCTAATCTATCATAAGCTTTTTCCATATCTAATTTGATAGCAATCCAACCTTGACGACCCTTTTTATTTTTGAAAGAATGAAAAACTTCATGTGCTAACAATATATTGTCTTGAATCAATCTTTCAGGAACAAAGGCTCCCTGGAGCGGATGAATAATTTTTCCTAATACTAAACGTAATCTGTTAGCCATTATTTTGGAAATGACTTTGTAAATCGTAGAGCATAGACTAATAGGTGTAAAATTGTTTGGATTAAAAGGAGATTCAATTTTAGGAATCAAAGTAATAAAAGTATGATTAACCTCTTTTAATATTTTGCCCGAGTGAAAAAAGACTCTTCTTGCCCGAAAACCGAATTTCCTACAAGCGTCCAATACTTTTGAAAGAAAAAAGGCGGAAAAGCGTCGGGAGACTCGGGGATTTGTCTGGAGCTAAATCAAAAACAGCCTGTTTAACTTCATCCATATCAACTTCACTACAAAGGTAATTATTTTCTTCATCCGAAATTATAGGCTCAAACAACTCAAAGTCTTGATTAAAATCGAAGGCACAACACGGGTTTGATTTAAAACGATCGTAAAAGGCCTGAGAAATACACTCTTCAATTAGTTTTGGCTGTATAAGCTTTTTATTAAGGGGATCATTAATAGAAGTAATTAGATTACGATTTTTTCTAATAGTGGCACAAGCATGGTAATAATGATATTGGCATCACTTAGTTTGATGTGGTTTGATTTAGCTTTAATTTTCCAATACATATCTTGAAATTCCAAAAGTTTTGTCTTTTTGGAAAGTAAGATATTTTGAATAGCAATAAGCTAAGGACAATCATTCATTCTAAGCAATTTATCCTGAATTTTTTTGATATTTTCTTCTCTACTTCTCGGAGTTGACGGAAAATATTGTCAAATCTAGTTATAGCCCAATTTTTAGCTTTCTCTTTTAATAGTCTACATTTTCTTGTTAAACAAAATATATTAGACCCTTCAAATCTAGAACACCAAGTTTTCTTTACAAGAACGTCAAAATCTTTTCTTGATGTCCACCATTTATCAAACTTGAAAGGAGGGGCTTTTAAACAATTTAGAACCTTTAAATCTAACGAAACTGGGCAATGATCCGATGATGAAAAATTGTGATGCTGGAGCTTAGCAGCAGGAAACAAATTATACCATTCAACACTAGCTGCTCTTTTGTCCAGTCTTTCCATGATATTATTTGGGCCATGTTTCTTCTTGCGCCAAGTATAATAGGGACCCTCATAGGGTAGTTCAACACAATTAATAGAAGAGCATAACATATTCATAAAGAACAATCGAGAAAATCTAAAATTTGCTCCTCCTAATTTATCTAGATAAGAACTCAATTCTTCAAAATCACCCAAGATAGTATACGGGGTAGAAAGAGTTTGAATACAGGCAATAAGTTCTTCCCAAATTCGTATTTATGAATATAATTTGGGGGAGCATAAATAAAGATAACAATAAAATTCAGATTTGAAGACATGATTCTAATATCACACACTATAAAATGAGTAAACTTTTTGATAATAGATAAACTAAAAGGATTACTTGCATTAATTTTCCATAACAACCACATACCACTTGCTCTTCCTAAGGAAGGGAGACAATCAAAATGTGTGAATCCACAGTGCCTAACACAGCCTCCGAAGGAGGTGTAGGTACTTTGGTTTCACACAACATCATTATCTGAATTTTATTAGCTTTACAATAATCTCTCACCTCTTCCATAACTAAGGGCCTATTACAACCCCTAGCATTCCAAAAACTGATTAACATTATGCAGATTGTGGTTGAAAAAACATAAAACTAACTTAGGTTCTACCCCTCTTCAAATCAGAAGAGGCTGAATCAATCTCCATTTTGGCTCTTTCAACTTTCTGCTGAGCTAGAGTGGGAGCATTGCTCCACAGGACTAGCCCCTTCCACCCCCATCCCTTCTATTTGCTTAATAATAGAAGTCTCAGAATTGATTGAGTGGAAAGAATTTTGAAGCTGAGATAAATAATCATCCAGCAAATCATTATCAAGGGGTTCACCCATGATATAAGTATCATCATCCACATCAGACTGAGACAAAGTCTCATCATAAAATATATCATCAGCAGGCAGATTAAGACCAACAGCATTAGTTAAATAACCAGGAGCAAATAGATCACCAGAATGAATCACTATGAGAGGGATTGGGGAAATGACTTCATCACAGACTAAGGAAGGGGGGAGGGGCATAGAGCCATCCTCACATTGGGGAACATAATTATGCACATCCAAATGTGAGGAACTACCTCTAGCAATAGCAGGAAAATGGGCAAGAGACAAAGTACTCATAATAAGATCATCAGAGGAGGAGGAGGAGACCTCAATGGCAGGAGCAAAAACAGCAACATTTTTTCCTTTCTCACCTTTGTTTGGCAATGACAGAGAAGCATGCTGAACATGCTTTGCAGCAGAACTATCTTTTATAATCACACCTTTTCCTTTTCCATCTTTTTTCTCACCAGCAAAAACTTTGACAGGAAATTTTTTCTTAGAAACACTAGAATGAAACCCAGCAACAAGTGCAGGAATAAGCCTAGCAATGTGCCTAGGCCTAGCCTCCACCACATTAGCTTGCTTAGCTGTGGTGGTAGGCTTTTCTTGCCTTGTAGCTTACCCTAAAAATTTAGCAAGCCATTTCTTTTTAGGATGCTTCAATAACTTTACTTTTAAATCCTTTTTAGGAGGATAAATCAAGACACAATAATCAATCACATGGTCTTCACATCCAAAAAAAGAGCATCCAGAAGAGAAATCTTCATACCAAATCAAGTACGTAGCTACAAGCAATACCACCAGCAGGCATAACTTCAACATATTCTAACAATGGTTATGTAATATCTACCCTTACAAGCTCGGGCAAACCTAATTTTGTGTCTTAGAACTGATCTAGTATCAAGCTTGATTAAAGCACCCAAAATTAAGTAATTCAGTAGGAAATCTTGGAATCCTAACCCACAAATCCACCTTTTTAATTTCTTCCACATATGGATCAAAATGGGCCCTCCAAGGATAAACCACAAATAGTTCACCTTGGACATGTCAAGGTCTTTCTGACCAGACTAAAAAGAGATCACCAGGGTTGGTAAATCTAATTAACACCCAACCATTACCCATTTCTAGATAATCTATATCACCGTTGCAAAATTTCCAATCAGCTTTGGTTCTAGCAATGATAGTTCATAGATCAATAGATTCACCTAGCATTTTTCCAACTAAACAGGTTTTAGTTAAATCTTCAATATCTTTTTGCACTTGGGGGTAGGTCATCCAACACAATAGACTCAGGAAAAGTAGGGGAACCAGGGGGATCATGAACATGAATCACAGGTGAAGTAGGAACATAGCTAGTATTAAAAGACTCACATTCAGCATGATTATTGATAGCATCAGCAGAAACACCACCGAGTGGCACACCATTTTCAAGGATAACCTCCTTGAAATAACAACTAAACCAACACACTCAAAGACACTTAAGAGATTTTTTCACTCGGCAATTTGAAGTAAATAAGATCGAATAAAGAATGAAGTTTGTAAGATGAGAAAAATATACCTGAACTTGAATTTTTATATAGTGCAAAAAATTAGGGCAAATCCCAACTCTGGATAGATGAAATTGAGAAATCTGACTGCAACTTACTTTCGCATTAAATGCTTGAGATGAATTATTGGATAAACCTCCAACAATCCCAAGAAAACTCTGCAAACTACGATCAATAGCCTCCACGCAAGAAGAAATCATGACCTTAAATCCAAAAGAATTGAAGTTAACCGCACACAAAAGGGGAAAGTAATGACCTTTCCCATCCCCTACCAGAAAACCCCAAACCCTAGCTTTAATCTTGTACTTGAAATTCAGATATTGAAGCCACCTAATCCACTTTAATGGATTTCTCGCATGATTTGTAATGAAATAGCCTGAATTTACTTTTTTCTTAGGCGTATAACCCTGATAATTTTCGCAATTATGATTAACCAACCTACTAAAAATTGCAGACCTAGCCCCAAAAATCACAAGGGGAGGCGAATTATCAGCTACACTCTTTGCTAAACTCCCTAACAAAGGAAGAATTGTTAACACTAGGACAATGAACCAGCATAATTTGAGGGGAAATTGAGAAGATTTGGCATTAGTCTGCGAGATTTAGGATTTTTTCGCTGATATGTGGCTAGGGTTTATCCATGAATTGGGAATGGAGAGTTGTGGTCTTTTTTCTCTCTCTAGCTTTCTCTCTCTTTATTTTTTTCATTTTGGAATGTTCTGCCATTTGTTGAGATAGTCAATGACCATGTGTTGTCCCAATTGCCAGGTGAAGAAAAAAAACATACTTGAGTTCAGATGTAATTTCAAATGAGGAAGGGAACTTTAGAATCCATGAGATCTACTCTACTGAAATCTCAAATACTATTAGATGCTCTGGATTACCGAATGATAGTATACGATTGAAGGTAGGTGCACCGATTATGCTTCTTTGGAATATTGAACAAACCTATGGTTTGTGCAATGGTATGAGGTTGGTTGTTAAACACCTTGGAAATCGCATCGTTGAAGCTGTGGTCGTATTTGGGAGTAATGTGCGCGATAAAGTTTTTTATTTCATGAATGGCACTCACGCCATCGGATTGAATTTCCCATCAAATTCCAGCGCATCCAGTTCCCTTTCGTTGTTTGCTTTGCAATCAAGGACAATATCTCTCTCTCATGTAAGCTTATATCTCCCTCGACCAGTTTTCAGCCACAGACACTTTATGTCGCCATATCAAGAGTTACCAGTAAAAAGGGCTTGAAAGTATTAATTTGTGATAAAGATCTCGAACACTCAAATACAACAACTAATGTAGTGTATAAGGAAGTCTTTCAAAATATGTAACCATTATTCATAATGTGATATACCACTTGACTTTTATTTTTTATATTATCTCTGCTTTTTTTGGATAAACTTTTATTATATCTATGTTGATATTTCATTTATATGCATTAGAACATTTGAACGCTTTAAAATATGTATTATTTGATATATTTAATAAATGTACCAAAAATGATTACATTATGCACAGTTTAAAGACCCGTATATATATATATATATATATATATATATATATATATATATATATATATATATATATATATATATATATATATATATATATATATATATATATATATATATATATATATATATATATATATATATATATATATATATATAAGTGAGTTTATATGAGAATGCATGCTTACATGAGAAATGAGAATGGATTTTACGCGCTATAACTAAAGCTAATCAAATCAACCCAGCCCGAATTTTGGGCGGGCTTGGGCATAATTTTTTGGCCCGGTTTTTGGGCTTTGGGCAAGATGAAAATGACTTTTTAGTCTAAATTTTAGCCCGACCTGATTTTGGCCCAAAAAGCTCGCTCTTTTTGGCCCGAATTAGCGGGCTTTGGGCACAAAATTTTGGATCGGCCCGACCAATGGGCAATTTTTAAAGGTATGGCGCTGTCCGAACCCGACCAATGATCACCTCTAGCTATAACTCTAATGAATAAGTGATGTAACTCTAATGAAAAAGTGATTTAACTCCAAAAAATAAAAATATTAGAAAAAATAAAATTCGAAAAAAATATTTTTTTTTGGGCTCGAAGTGTTTTCAGGGGGTATAACTCTAATGAACAAGTGTTGTAACTCTAATCCAATCGTGTGGTTGAGATTCATTCTCATTTCTCATGTAAGGAGACATTTTCATGTGGTCCCGCACCTATATATATATATATATATATATATATGAAACTATTGTTGTCACAATCTTCTAAAATTTGAATTTTAGGGTAATACTTCTTGTGTCACAAATTAAGTGATACACTTTCCTTTTTGAAAATGTCATAATAAGTGACACACCAAGCTCAAAATGGTTAAAAATTTTCAATTTTTTTACAACTTTGCCATTACATAAATCTAATTAACATTCATTAAAACTCTTTAATTCTCACCTAATCTTTCTCCTCATTCCCCCTACCAGCTCTCCCCTCTTTCTCCTCAACCCTCCCCCCAAAAACCCACAACCAGTGAACCACCACTGTTGCCTTCCTTCTTTTCCGACTCGCCGTCTGCTTGTTCAGATCTGAAACTTCTCTCTCTCCTCTGCTTGTTCAGATCTGAAACTTTTCTCACCTCTACCGTCCTTCAACCCACGCCGGTAATCCCCCCCCTCCTTCTATTTGATTAGGGTTGTTTGTTAATTGTGAATTTTATATGATTTTGATTTTAGGATGGTTTGATTAGGGTTCTAGATGATTTTGATTTTGGGTTGTTTATGCCAATTCCTTGATGTTATTCCATGGATTTCCGATCTACTACTCAATGGCATGTTGAAATTGAGCAAGGGATTAATGAATGGCGGTGGTGGTGGTGGTGTTGATTGGCACTTGGTGGTAGTTGGTGATGGTGATGAATTGATGATTCATGGGAGGTGGTGGCAGGTGGTGGTGGATGGCGGTTGGTGGTCGGTGGTGATGGTGGTGGATGGCAGTGGGTTGGCAGTTGGTGATGGTGGACGATTGATGTGCAATTAGTGTTAATGTTTTATTTAATTAAGTGATCCCTAACTTTTTCTCTCTAGCTACCTTGATTTCGGTGCCCTTTCTCTCTGTCCAACTTAATTTGTGACGGAGGAAGTATAAGTTAAGGACCCAGTTAAATTTTTGTTGCACAAAGCTTCCGTAATGATTAAGATGGCCCTGATGACGAAACTTGACTTCAATCAATAAAGTACACCTCCTCCCTGTTTACATCTCAATAAAAGAAAAAAAAAACAACTGCAGTCTCCATATCAAGGATTTGCGCAGGACAACCTCATTGACCATTTTGGCACCGACTGCATGAATGCTGTTTGAACTAACTGGATAGTGTATTATAGACTTATAGTAGTACTGATAAAATCTGCAACTGCAAATTGTTCACATAGAATTTTAATTTTAGTTACCACTAACAGTCTAATATCATCAATCATCATCAAACACGGGTCCACATTAGTGTTATTAACTTCCAATCTCTCTTCACCACTTTCACAATTTTACCTTTACTTTAGTATAGATTACTTTACAGTTTACTCCCCACTCCCGCCTACGGAAAGCCCAAAAAGAAGGTGGGAAAAGGAATCTTGTTACCCTTTCATTTAATCAACTTCTCACTAAATGTGGTACTGTACTTCTCACTCAATCTTCTTCAAATGGTATATAATCATATTCAAACACCATAAACAATTACAGAATCACTCGTGATCTACCAAATAATAAATCCAAGATTCTTCTTAATTACAAATTTGTACTATGTGCTTCAATTATTGTTATTATTATTAATATTTCATCCATTTTTATAGTCTCCTAATTTTTGAATGTTAAGGTTTGTCAATTCACAATTTTGAACATTAATCTCGTCAATTGTGTACAAGTAAGAAAACATTAAAAAAAAATGACATTTGTAAATATATTCAAGACCAATCTAATAATTTTTCAAAGTTTTTAATGTATAAATAATATAAGATGATCAAAATGAATTGTATGAATAATGTTAAAAGTCAAAATGATGTAATATAAAAACATAAGTACCAAGTATTAGTGTATTACTATAAAACCAAAACATTTTCCCAAAATCCCATTCTCTAGTTCACATTCTACTTTATCCCTCAAACAACAACACCCAATGAAAACCACCATTTTTCTCCTCTTCCTCCTCTCTTTCTCCTCCATTTTCCCTGCCAAACAATGCTTAAGCCAAAAAGAATCACCCATTAAAACCATAGTAGTCCTAGTCCTAGAAAACAGGTCATTTGACCACTTAATCGGATGGATGAAAAAATCCATCAACCCAAAAATCAATGGTGTGGATGGGACCGAGTGCAACCCGGTCTCAACCAAAGACCCGGGATCGAAATCCGTCTGCGTCACCAACGACGCCGAGTACGTAGACCCAGATCCAGGGCATTCCTTTGAAGATGTTGCCAAACAAGTGTTTGGAGAAAACAACAACATTTCCATTCCCTCAATGAAAGGGTTTATAGAACAAGCACTTTCAATGTCACAGAATGTTTCAGCAGCAGTTATGAAAGGATTTAAGCCAGAAAATGTGCCTGTTTTTGAAGCTTTAGTTAGAGAATTTGCTGTTTTTGATAGATGGTTTTCTTCAATTCCTGGACCAACTCAACCAAATAGGTTGTTTGTTTATTCAGGAACTTCACATGGTGCTGTTAGTCATGTGAACAAACAGTTGGCTCTTGGATACCCACAAAAGACTATCTTTGATTCATTGCATGAAAATAAATTGGATTTTGGGATTTATTATCAGTCTGTTCCAAGCACTTTGTTTTATAGAAATTTGAGGAAGTTGAAGTATGTTTTTAAGTTTCATCTCTATGATACTTTCAAGAAGCATGCCAAAGATGGCAAACTCCCCAGCTTAACTGTCATTGAACCCAGGTAATGTTCAAATTTTTTAGGCATGTACAATTTGTTTTTTATCTTGGTTTCAACTTTCAAGAGAATACTTAAATTAACATAGTATATCAAAGGATGCAGACGAGCATAATTGCACAGTCGTGTACTGGGTGTGGGACTGTGGGTAAGTAGTGTACTAACATGGGTGTTTAATGATACTCTCTACTTTCAGCTATTTTTCTATCAAACTTGTATCTTTATAGTTAAAATTGACATGTATCATTCTTAGTCATTGTCTTAAAGGTAAGTGGTAAGTAAATGATGTTAAGCAAATTAATGTTTAGTACTTCATGCTATATAATATTCTAGTCCTCTATTTTCTAAACTAGCATTTAATTATTATTATTATTATTATAAAAAAATTTGACTTGGTAATGTAGTGAGCACTGAAACTCAATTGTTAGGTGATCCCCCAATCCGGTTAAAACCCAACTGTCCCAAAAAGACGACCACTCTTCCCACGATCAAACCTAGGACCTCTTATACAAGAGGTTCGTACTTGTTATATGCTCGTTCTCCGAGTTCTATTAATATTCGATTTTGTGCAATCTCAATCTGATCACACTACCCTTTAGTAACGTACCACAACCTATTACCTATTGATTATTGATGAAAAAGGATGGAGAGTGTTTTGTTGTGACAAAATAAATTATAAATAGTAATGGGTATGAAATAATGTGGGGTGCAGATTTTTTGATATAAAAGGATCGCCAGCAAACGACGATCATCCATCACATGATGTGGCAAATGGACAAAAACTAGTGAAAGAAGTGTATGAAACATTGAGGGGAAGTCGACAATGGAATGAAAGTCTATTAGTGATAACATATGATGAGCATGGTGGATTTTATGATCATGTCCAAACACCTTATGTCAATGTTCCTAGCCCAGATGGCAACACTGGTCCTCCACCTAATTTCTTCAAGTTTGATAGACTTGGTGTACGTGTGCCTACTATTATGGTCTCCCCTTGGATCAAAAAAGGAACCGGTAATTATTCAATTTCCCTCTTTTTTTCTTATATTTTCATTTCTAGGTCTAATATATATTATTTTAATGGAATTGGTAGAATTAATTAGTTGGTTTGATTATTATTATTACTATTATTATCATCATCATTATTGTTATTATTATTATTATTATTACTTACATTAAATAATCCCTAATTTTACTAGTTAAGTAGTTACCTCAAAATAGTTACTTTGACATAATACTTCAATCTATGGGTATAAGTATAACCTCTGTTTTCCAAAAATTGCAATGCATTAACTTTCACTCTTGCCAATTGCCATTGCATAATCTTGACCATTAAATCTTAAACTATTATTAGCAAAAATTATAAAAGTTATATATTTAAAAAATATACATTAAGATGAATCAAATAACATTGAGCACAATAAAAATTATCTTTATATATTGGTGTAAAAATATGGTCAAACAGGATATGTAAAAGTGTAAAAATCAAAGTGTTGTAATTTTAAAAAAATAGTGATAATTTTTTCTTAAATTTATGATTCTTTTTGCTAAAAGTTTAATTCCATGCAATGACTACCCCACACGTATTTAAAAGGTAATTACATGTTTCCAACATTCTGTAATTTTGGATGAAATATCATTATAAAAAAATATAAGTTTTCTTTTTAGTTGAGATTATTTTTGGCAAGCTGGCCTTATTACATTGATGGCCCATTTAGTAGTTGGTTATAAATAGTAATAATGAGAATGAATTTGTATGTAAATTTATGAAGAAAATCATTGGTCATTGCCATGGTAATGCTAATTTATCCTAAAGTGTCTATTTTTCTTCTTAAATTTTCATTTCCATCCAATACCATCTTGTGGGTGGTAATGAGTGGTAATGAAAATTGTTTCCCCTTGGAGAAAAAACACAAGGTTAGTGGTAAGATTGCTTCCCTATGGAGAAAAAAACACAAACTTGGGGGGTTGAAATTGCCTAATAGCAATTTTAAGGGTGTTTTCTTCATAACGTTATACTTAAAATTCATTCCAAATTACCACCATTTATTAACGACTACCAAATGGACCATAAAGGTAATTTTTCCTAATTATTAATAGTAATAGAAACTACTTGTTAGATCCTTTTTGCCAATATGCATTTTTTTAGGTGATGCAAACAAAACTCGTAGTTACATGAAAGTAAAGCTAGGTTCTCGTACATTGCTGTGCTTTTTGTTTGTTGGTTTCTTTTCATCCTTTATTCTCTCTATTGGGATTGGATTGGCTCATCTTTTTGTGCTTTGGTTGAGTATGCTAACTTTTTGGTCGGTAGTGGAGTAGTGGACTCTCTTGTGAAGCTTTATGGCTACTTGCACCGACAATATGATAATATCAATGCTAAAAATAATTTTTACAATTTTTTATAGAGCTATGATTGCGGAAACCATATGTTGGCATGATCTTTTAGACTAATTTGAACAACGCTGTACCAACCTCTATGTCAGGAGAGACAATCCTTTGGTTGACATTGATGGTGGTGGATTTGGGACAATACTTAAATTTAATGTAAATCTATCCAACACATGCTAATCCATTACAATATCTATGTGGATCTACAATACCTATGTTCGGCATGGGTTAGAAATTACTATTGTACTTGTTCGTAATAAGTTGTTATATTACTAGTCCAAATTAAACTGTTAACATAATCATAAATTTGGAATATTAGAGTAAGCTAAGTGTTGACAATCCTCATAAGAGAGATCGATAGAGAAAAATTCCGGATGGGAAGAATACCTCTTCCATTATGTGACTTGGGAAATGACGTTTTGTTTGTGAATTGTGCAGTAATGAGTAAGGCAAAAGGACCAACACCAGATTCAGAGTTTGAGCATTCTTCAATCCCAGCTACCATTAAGAAAATTTTCAACCTTAACTCCAATTTCTTGACCCATAGAGATGCCTGGGCGGGTACTTTTGAGGATGTTGTTGCCCAATTAACCTCTCCCAGAACTGATTGCCCAGGTAGGTCATTTCATCAATCTTGCTCAATATTCGTTCTTGTGTTTCGGTCAATGTTTGTTCTTGTGTTTCGGTCAGTATAGCGCTCATATTTTATGATCAGATAGTCAATATAGTTGAGATTATTATACAGTGATTGGATTAATCATCTCTGCATAGTGGTTTACTTTTTATAATTCCTCCGTTCTGAAATAAATGAAACGCTTCGCTCAAAAAACTTTCACATGAAAAAGAGATGCATTTCATTTATTTCAGAATGGAGGAAGTATTATTAATATATATAAGGATGATTTAATTAATTTAAAAAGAGAAAGACAGAAGTTGCAAATTCTGATTTACTCTTGTTTTCTGACAGAGGTTCTACCTGAAGTAACTCCACTGAGGAAGACAGAAGCAGATGAAGAGAGGCAATTATCCCAATTCCAGACCGAAATAGTTCAGTTAGCAGCTGTTCTAAATGGTGACCATTTCTTGAGTAGTTTCCCTAATGAAATGGCAAACAAAATGAATGTAAGAGAAGCTCATGAGTATGTAACCGGTGCCGTGTCAAGGTTTCTTAGAGCCGGAAAAGAGGCTGTTATGCTTGGGGCGGACGAGTCCACCATTGTAAATATGAAGTCTTCCCTCACTACAAGATCCTCCACCCACCATTAAGAAACTTTGTTCAGTTATAGAAGTCAGTGTAAGAGTAGCCAACATACTAAACACTACTTATATGGTTAGTACCAATACAGTCCCTCCTGGCCAAAAAATGCTTAGGATCTAGGGGACTTAGTAGTTTCTAGTTGATTGTGTAATTAGTGTGAGTACTTAAAGAGTTAAAGTAAAAAGCATCCTTGTCACCACCCTATACGGTTACGTTGATCTTTTTCTTTTTTTGATGGTACGCTTGCGTTAAACATGAATATCATGAAATAGTACTTTTTTTTACTTTTTTTTTTCCCCTTCTTCATTAGAATCTGTTCGAAATTACTGCCAATTTTCTCTTTTTAAAGAAGTAACTAGTTATTAGGCCCGAGCGATGCCCCGAGTTATTAATATTTTCATGTCAAAAGAGAGCATCTAATATTGCATAGTTCATTGGTTAAAACTTTACTATATTAACTTGAGGTCACGTGGTCGAATCTTGTACAAAACATGTTTTTGATTTTTTAATGTATCTTAATGACATGGAACGAAACAACTAAAGGGTTAGTGCCACATGGCGCGTAGACTTGCTTCATAACGCCTTTTAATATATTTGTATAGATAATTGAAAATAGAAAACTTTTTTTGTTCTGGTTTACATAATTTTGCTTTAAGGTTTCAAAGAACTAAAACAAAAAAAGAGAAATAAAATGGTAGTGGATGAACCCTTACACTTTGTATTGGATTTCGGGGTTGGGGTTGGTTTGGCAACGCGTTTCAGGTAACATAAATGATAAATTAATAAGGTGTTGAAATCTTTAAGTTACTTAAATAATTATATAAAAAATAAGAGTTGATTTCTTTCTAAAGATATGATATTTTTGGGGAAACTAGATTTTCTTAGCTTTCATCCACACACTACACAAATGTATTTGTAAAAACTACAAAAACAGGAGCTTATTAGTGCCTCAAAGATAACTAAACTTCATATAGAAAGAAAATCACATAAAACAATTTGTAAAAGATATTCACCAATAACTTTTAAGTTGGAGCATAGTGACCATAAATGTCTAACTTGTGAAGAAGAGACTAAACTTTCATATTTCTGAGGCATCTTTGATTGCATCTCAGACCCACTTTAAAAAAAATGCATCTTGTTCCATCTTCGACCCACTTAAGAAAAAAGATTGCATCTCGGACATAACCATGATCCACATCAATGTATGCATTTCGTATGGTTGTTGAAAATGAGATTTTGCACTATTTATTATGCAGATTGACTATCAAGCTTGGTTTAGCTTATTTGGTGGGAATTCTACCTCATGACCTCAAGGTCAGGGGTTTGAATCCTACCAAGTGAGAGGCACTTGGAGGAGGATTCCCCTTATCATTCTCCTCCCCCCTCCTTACAAGTGCTTAGGCCTCTAGGTCAAGCCATGTGCGAGGGCAGCCAAAAGGCTATTCAACTCACTAATAAACAAAAATTATGCAGATTGACTATTACAAAACAAATTCATAAATAAGGAACGTTGTACACCATAAATGAGAAGAGGGCCTTAAGCCACTTAAGCTTACGACTAATAATAACTCACCCAAAAATTGTTATGGGTCAAAGACGATGAATGCCCAGGCATTTAATGCATTACCATTTTTCTTTACTTATGAAGTAGTCATGCTGTGATAAAAGACCAAAAGAGTTACTGTACAATAGAAAAGTCTACTATAAATATGGTGAAGCACCTAGTTGTTTCACCACAGAAGAGTAAAGAAAAACATTTGTTGTATGTATTGACATCTTTTGATATAATCCTCTGTTCTCACTCTACATTTTGCAGCACGTTATCAGCACGAGTTTGCTACCGGAAAATATAATTGAAGGTATTTTAAAACTTTAGGATTTTTTTAGTATGAAGACTTGAGTAGGGCTTACATGGAGATGCAAAGTAGACCTAGGGTATAAATTGGGCTTTTGTAGTCCTAAGACTTGACTAAGGCTTACATAGAGATGCAAACTAGACCTAGGATTGGGCTTTTATAGTCTGAAGAGTTGACTAGGGCTTACATGGAGATGCAAACTAGACCTAGGGGTATGAATTGGGTTTTTTTAGTCCTAAGACTTGACTAAGGCTTACATAGAGATGCAAAATAGACCTAGGGTATGGATTAGGCGGCCTAAATGGACCTAAGTGTTGGATTAGATTAGGATTAGACTTAGATTGGAATGACTGAGATGAGACTTATATTGGGCCTAAGATGGATTATAATGAGAGTGGGCCTAATATGTATGTACGGACTCAAATGGACCTAATATGAATGTATGGACTCAAGCTTAGCTGGGCTTAGGATGAATGCAAATGGATTGGGGGATTGGGTTGGTTGGATTAGATTAGAGGTATTCGGACTTGGTTTGAATTTTTCGAAATTCGTTTTTGAAAGAGACCCCTTGTTTTTATCTTTTATTGGGAAAATATGATGAATTAATTTTGAAAATATTTTTTATTGAATAGGTGGTATGATTGATGATGATGATGATGATGATGATGATGATGATGATGATGATAATAATAATAATAATAATAATAATAATAATAATAATAATAATAATAATAATAATAATAATAATAATAATAATACTAATACTAATACTAATACTAATACTAATACTAACAGCAACAGCAGCGGCAGCGGCACCAGCAGCAGCAGCAGCAACAACAACAACAACAACAACAACAACAACAACAACAACAACCATGGTGGTGGTTATATGGTAGAGGGATATGGGGTAATCCCAAATCTTGGGGGTGGTGGGGAATCAATCTAAGGGGAAGTGGAGTAATCCTAAAAAGAAAAAGGGGTACAGGGTTTGAAAAAAAGCACTAATCAAACACTCATAAAAAGGAAACAAGGAACTCAATTTTCTTTCTCTTTCTTGAAACCCTCCAACCAAACGCCCCTTAGTTGTTTCATCATCGAAGAGTAATGAAAAACAATAATTGTGTATACTGCATATAATTCACATACAATATAAAAATATTAGAAAATGCATTATATGAGACTTGATCCCGTGACTTTAAGTTTATATATTTCCTCCGTTTCAAATTAGTTGTGACACTTTCACTTTTCACGCATGCCAATAAACTTTAAGGACATATATCTCTAATTTTGTATTTGTAAAATTTATAAAAAGCACATAATTAAAGCATACATATTAAGACGAATCTAACAAGATCACACATGACTATATTTTTGTTCACGTATAAATAACAAACGATGGTCAAAGTGAAATTTGTGAATAATGTAAAATGTCAAAGTGTCACATTTAATTTGAAACAGAGGAAGTATTAAAGTCTTAACCACTAAACCAAGTGATATTTGATGTTATAATTTTAAAGTAACATATTAACAAATGAAAAATATAATTACCCAAGGCGTAGCCTAAAAACTAGTTTAATCTTGCTAATCATAGAATAATTTAATAATATGTATCTTCCCTCCTTACCCTTAGGCTCTGTTCTTTTGGATTGAATAAGTCCGAACCGAACCGAACGGGCGAAATGGATAAGTCTCGAAGCGAGCGAACCGAAATGAATAAGTTCGAACCGAACCGAACCGGGCTCGAACCGAACCGAAATGAATAAGTCACGAACCGAACCGGGCCGGTTCGAACCGAACCAAGCGAGCGAATCGATCGAATTGAGTATTATTAATAATTACAAGTAGAGTAATATTTTTATCATCATTGATAATGATAATAATTAATAATATTAATGATAATGATAATAATAATAATAATATTAATACTAATACTAATAATATGCATAATAATATTCTTATGAATTGAGTAATATTAATAATAACAAGTAGAATAATAATGATATGAAGTAATAATATTATTAATATAATATTTTCCTCCAAGATTGCTATTCGCAAGTCAATATATACAAAACCAATAGCATGTTTCACGCCTAATACCGTAGAATAAGAACAATAACACGTATTTACTCCTAATTATAAGCAAATGAATATTGACTTGCCTAATTTACAAAATACAAAACTATATTTACATACATTTGACTACTCCTATATTTACAAAACTATATTTGACATATATTTTAAAAAAAATACAAAACTATATTTGACAATAATAATAAAAATAATAATAATAATGATAATAATAATAATAAGAATATAATAAAAATAATAATAGTAATAATAATAATAGTAATAATAATAATAATAATAATAACAATAATAATAATAATAAGAAGAATATAATAATAATAATAGTAATAATAATAATAATAATAATAATAATAATAATAATAATAATGATGATGATGATAATAATAATAATAATATTAATAATAATAATAATGATGATGATAATAATAATAATAATAATAATAATAATAATAATAATAATAATAAAATTAATAATATGTATCTTCCCTCCTTACCCTTATTCTAACTTTACTTTCTTCCTCTACCCTTTTCCATTAACAATTTTTTTTTTACAAAAAAACAAACATAGAAAAGGAGTAGTAGTTCTAAGTTCTAAACCCTAACCCTCGATTGCAATTTACATCTCTCTCTAAATTCATCCATTTCAGATTTTTATGTAAAAACTTGACAAATCACTCCACTATTTCGGGTTTCCAGTATCAAATTACCCTTTCCGAATCTAAGGAGCTGATAACAAGAGCGAGAGGGAAAAAAAATAAAGAATTGCGCGCAAAGTATCTTGTTTCGACGAGACAGGAAGCTTGGATCATCCAGAAATCTGAAGGTTGGTTCAATACAAATTTTACTGTAGTATTTAAAATTTATAATTTGTAGCTTACACTTAATTTGAGATGGAATTCAGAATTTAATTGTTGATTTATTTATTTTTAATTTTATCACTTATAAAGCTGAAAAATTCAGATTTTGGGGGTTTAGTTCTTGGATACCCCACTGAACTAGCACAGTATAGAGATTATTGCTCTTTTACTTAAGTTCATATATTGTTGAATGGGCATTGAAACTCAGTGTGTTTGTTTTTTTAATCTCAAATTCTCAGTTGCTAAATAACATTGATATGCCAATAAAAAAAGAAAGAAAAGTATAGTACTGTACCAGTAGAATTGTATCAGATTTGGTGTTGGTAATTTTGGATATGTAGTTTTCATTGTGTTTGGGACCAAACTTCAATGAGTAAATTTAGGTAGAATTGTATAGGAAATCTTGGTTTCGGCATTTTTGTTTGAAAGGAGGATTATAGAAATGTAATACGGAGCAAATATGGGCCAATCACTTACATATCACGGTAATTAATCTCGGATTTGGTCATGATTGCTGTATTGGCTGGCCGCTGGAGAATTAATTTTGTGGACAATACAGATTGTTTGTGGCTATTGAGGCCTAATATCTTGGGCGTGGTAAGCTCAAAAACCTTTACAATGCGGTCGCGATGCGTCAATGCGGCCGATATCTAATATTATCTTATACTTCTATAGGGTCCGATTATGTTCCATAGTTTCTCCTTCTATAGTGGTGGAAAATCTGTGGCAAAGACAAGCAAAATTTTAACAGGGTTGTAACCTATTATCTGTAGGTGTCAATAATCAAAAATCAAACTAGTGAAAATTAAAGTCTTCCATAGATTTCTATAGTTTACTTTTGTAGAAATTATCATAATATTCTAACATTAATATGGTTTCCAAACAAAGTTCAGTTTCACTTGTTTTATTATGATGGATTCCAAGTTCTCTTTTATTGGACGAACTCTACGTAAAACAAAAAAAAAATGCAGGAGCTTGCTATTTGGAGAAAGATATTTTGTAAATCTAATTTTTGAGACTTTGTTTCTATTTGCAGATCTAGCTGTTTTGGACTACACTGACCGCAACACTATTAGATCTGCTTGAATTGTTGAGTGTGGAAGTTTAGATACTGATTTGATTCTATCTCTGTAAGGACCCATATATGTACTCATCGCCTTGTCATTGTACTATTAGTTAATTGGTAATAGCCCTTTTCCTTTTAGAGAGAGAGGAGATGGATCAAACATTTCTGGTGATGTTATCGAATCTGCTTCACTTGCAAAACCACTTGGACCCCACCTCTTCTCTCTTCTCCTCTGATGGCGCCTCCTTCTCAAGCTCTTCAACCACCTCCCTTTCCTCTCTCCTCACCTCCTCCACTGCAGCCCCTCTTCTCTTCTTCACAATTGCCTCAGTCCTCTCCTTTGTTGCTGCCTCTCGTCCATCCTCTTCTTCCTCTCCTTCGTCTTCCTCCCACTCTCCATCTCGCTCTCGCTCCTCTTCTCCTTCTGACCACTCCCTCTCTGCCTTCCGAGCCCTCTCCACTGAGCTCATCTGGTCCATGGACCCTCCTGTTCGTGATGCGCAGTGGCGTTCGTCCTATGGCCTCTCTTATCCTGTCTTCACTACTGTTGTTGATAAGCTCAAGCCCCACATAGCCCAGTCCAACCTCTCCCTTCCCCCTGATTATGCTGTTGCCATGGTTCTCTCCCGCTTGTGTCATGGCCTTTCTGCTAAAACTCTTGCCAAACGCCACTCTCTAGACCCTTACCTTGTGTCTAAGATAACCAACATGGTCACTCGTCTCCTCTCTACCAAACTTTACCCTGAATTCATTAAGATCCCTGCTGGCCGGCGACGCCTCCATGAGACAACCCAGGCCTTTGAAGAGATCACCTCCCTGCCTAATTTGTGCGGGGCCATTGATTCCACCCCTGTCCGGCTCCATCACCTCCCTGCTGATGTTAGTGACCCTTCATCGTACCATTGCCGATATGGGTTCCCTGCCATTCAGCTCCAAGTGGTGGCTGACCATAAGAAAGTCTTCTGGGATGTTTGTGTCAAGGCTCCCGGGAGTGTTGATGATGCCACTCATTTCAGGGATAGTGTTCTCTACAATAAGCTTATGTCGGGTGATGTTGTCTGGGATAAAGTCGTCAATGTGAGGGGACATCCTGTCAGGCCCTACATTGTCGGGGATTGGTGTTTCCCATCACTCTCCTTCCTGCTGACCCCTTTCTCTGGAAATGGTAGAGGCACCCCCGCTCAGAATACGTTCAATGCTGCTCTAATGAAGGGCAGATCAGCCACTGTGTGGAGGCCATAGGGCTGCTCAAAGGTAGGTGGAAAATTTTGCAGGATCTCAATGTGGGTCTCCATCATACTCCTCAAACCATTGTGGCATGCTGTGTGTTGCATAACCTGTGTCAGATCGCAAGGGAGCCCGAACCGGAACTCTATAAGGAGCCAGAAGAGAGTGGGTCTCCTCCAAGAATCTTGGAGAGTGAGCGGTCCTTTTACTATTACGGCGAAAACTTGAGGCAACAATTGGCTGATGATCTGCACCAACGGCTGTCATCTAGATGAAACCTACAGCTTGTAAGAGGTCACCAATTGCTGTTAGAGATGTTCTACTGGTTCAGAAATAAGGATGGCTTGTGAGTTCTGGATGCTTTGGATTAGATATACTTTCTCATATCCTATCCTTTTTTCAGCATGCCTTGTTGGCTGTTGCTTGTAGTCTCTTAACACATCAAATTTTTGTACTTAGTCGCAGATGTACTGCTTAAGAACAAAACTATCTGATGTCGTTCTAAAGTGAGGCAATATGTGTAACTTACCTCAAATTGCAAAAAGTTGAAGCTTTTGACCTGAAGAATTACACTGGACTGTTTTGTATGTCAATACATTCCCATAGGCCATATGAATGCAGTTCGTGAATTGACTCCCAAGTGTCTCTCACTTTTATGATCTCCCTGTGCATCCTCTTATGGCAAAAATTTCGTAATACTACCAACCTTTTAAAAGAAAAATTATATTATGGTTCTGTTCTTCATACCATCACAAGATCTTAGAAGTTAGAAGTTAGAAGTGGAGATGTAAAGAACATTGGCATCGGGAATTTTTACTTTGATGGCTCGGAGTCTTGCAGCCAAAACAATTTGCAGGAACAGGGGATGTATTATGCGCTTATAATTCGGTTAAACTAAAATGTGGCAAAAAATGATGCCATAAAAGTATATATAATAGTCTAAGCTATCTCTCTCTAGTTCAATCCTACTTGCTCGAATATATAATTTGAAGGACTTGTTAGGATTATTTTTGATAGGTTGCGACAACTTCATCAAATTCCTATTTGTTTTTTCACCAATTCTTAAAATAAATTATAACTCAAATCATAGGAGTATCTTCAAAGCCATCTATTTATATCTATACTAATATATTAAAAGGTGTTCCTCAACAAGAAACTGTGCCTTGTGGCGCTATCCCTTAGAGTTTTGACTCACGTACTCCACATACGATAAAAAAAATTAGATTATGCATGGTATAAGATTTGATCCCATGACATCAAGCTTGTGTACTAATGTATTAACCGATAATCCAAATAATATTTTGTGTTATAATTTCAATGTAACATACTAATAAATGAAATATATAAGTACCCGAGGCATTGCCCGGGCCTAAAACTAGTTACACTAGATAAAGTGTCACGCAACCAATAAATAGATTTAAAAAAAGTATTAAATTCTTCTTTTTCATTATGTATCTCTAATTATATGAGTAAAAATTATTAAAAAATTTGATATTATGAGACAATATAAAGACATTAATCGAACAAGATTTTATATAACTATGTTTAAAATTTAAAAATAAAAACTGCTTTCAAATAGAAACTACTATATTGGCCCGGGTGATACCCGGGTTATTTACAATTATCAAATATAATATTATTCATAAATTTCATAATCGATTTTATTAGCTTTTGATAATTTTTTAGTCTAGTGCGAAATTGGAAAAAGGACGTTATGACATGATAAGTTGTTTTAAAAAATAATTTTTAAGGAATTGAGGATAAAATAACACGTTTAATGAAATTGGGGTAAGAAACTGTTATTACTTTAATAAAAGTGCTAGAGATAAAAAAGCTTGTCTATGTCTTTATAGTTACATATAATTATAAGACTTTATTATGTTTTACTTTGAAACATTAAACATTGAAATTATAGTCGATTGGTGGTTAAACTCTCACATTTCATTTTAAAGATGTAGCACCGTTCCTTTAATAGGAACAACTTTTAATATATTTGTATAGAGTTAAAGGTCAAACTCATTACTGAGAAAATGATGGTACCTTATACTATTTCGAGCCGGAAGGAGAACAATGAACGCTAAGTTCAATATTGTTACTAAGATAACAAAATAAGCTTACTACAAGTCCTAGTTTACACTGAAAGTTGCTCAATGTACAATTAAAAGTAGTTTAATATACTATCAATTGTTTTCCTCCACTGAGGTTGTTCCCTTGATGATGTACTATTAGATAGATATACAGCTCTGCTAAATCCACAACTGCTGAAGATAGATCAACATTGAAGGTTGATCAACATAGAGCCCTGCTGAATCTGTAAATCTAATCCATCAAGTCCAAACTGGGAGCATACCAACCTAATTCTTCCACAATTTTCTTCATTCTCTCTTGCTGACCCTTTGAATCCCCAAAAGCTGTTGTAAAGGGGTACACGAAGGTTACCTTGGTCGCCATACAACGATAGGTTACTACATCTCCCTTTACCAAGAATTCCAACACGTCTCTCCCAAAACCTCCAATACCTCCATCGATCTCAGCTCGAAGGTATTGTCCTGAGAGAACATTTCCATAATTAGCATTTTGGAACAAAAGAAATTAGCAAGATTTCACCATATACCCCCGTGGTTGAAGAAAGTTTAACCATATAGCCCTAACCATTTTTCAGTGCATCATATATTCCTAAGGCCTAAGGTACTGGGAAGTTCACCAATTACCCCAGATAACTTGTTGACGTCAACAAATGGTGAACTTTATCAACCCACATCAGTATATTGTGCATATATAGAAGTTAGGGGGTGTATGGTGATTTTTTGTTAACCTGTCTTAGGAAAATATGGTGAAACTTCCCAAAAAAAATTAATTCAAGGTATAACAATTTCATCAGTTATTTTTTGTTATTAGAGTTACAATGCAAAATGAGTGTCAACTTTTTCCATAATGAAGCATGAAACAAGTGTTTTTTTGTGTTTTGCTTGCATTTTTCTACTCAATTCATGTACGCTACCAAATGGGAACATACAATAGAGGACCCCCGAACTATTTATGTGCAGACACAAGGTAGTTAAACAGGATTACCATTTGGCGCGTCTTCAACAACTTGAATTTTGGCATTTTTCTGTGTATTCAATATTGCTTCCTGTAATTTCTGCGTCAATCCCAGCAATATTGTCATAAAGTATTTATCAGAGTATTGACTAGCATTATTAAAATTAGATTACATGAGAAGCACATATGTAATCGAATATTCTGAAACTTTGTGGGATAAACACATAAGCTTTATAATAGTGGACATGGAAGTTCTAATAGAGAAAGTGCGAAACAGGTTATTATTCCAAACTTGCACAATGAATTCTGCATGAAAAGATACGGGAAAGAAAGGATGCAAACAAACAGTTTTACACACAAGAGGATAACAAGAGAAGAAAATGCAACAGAGCAACCTCCTTTTCTACCTCATTAACTTTGAAACCCCTCAACCAATATCTCCATAACAATAGATCCCCACCTGCCCAAACTTTTTATTGCTCTCAGCAGTCCTATTTGATAATCTTAGTATATTTCGTCTGGTACTTCGGTTGACAATATTTGTACACATTTTTCGTTCTTCCTTGAGAAGTTTTAGGCGTTTCTCTTTGCCAAATTACATTTCCATTGTCAGATGTAAATTTCATTTACGATCTTAACATACCTATATACATATCCCTTGGAGAACTATAAGGCATATCAATGTGCCATACTACTGCGAGTGTTAACAATAGCAATCGGTCCTTTAGGGGGTAAGGGGGTAAAGAAGTTTATATTTCGGTTCGGTTCGGTTCAGTTGTTTATATGCCGAAGAGAACAGGCCCTTAGCACGGTCTCTTTTTTTTTTTTTTAATTCTGACGGTTGAGCTTAAATAGAGGCTTGCTTCTCCATCTCCGAGACCCCTATTCATCATGTATATAATCCTATTGCCGTAGTAACTTACCCATTGTCTCAGGCTCTCGACCAAGAAGGTTATGAGCAAGGCATGAGAGTGGCAGTTGCGAGTGGAGGGCAACACTTAAAAATCTATACTGTTCCTCTATATGGTCTGAAGTTTTTCAGTAAAATGATTTTGAAGCACAGATTGGTTGAGGTTTATTTCTCAAATGAACACAAGATGTTTCTTTTTAGTTCATTATGAAACAGCTTGTTTTACTATCAACTCAGAAAGATTCTTCTGCATATATTTTTTCTCTGTAAATTTCCATAATTCAGGGCACATTTTGATCATGCCCTGCCAGTGATATTTTAAAAGTGGTGATAGTGCAAACATACAAAGAAAGATGATTACATTAACGCCTCTAGTAACATATACTACATATACTATTTTGGAGTATCTAGATAAAGTTCTCATATTTCTCCACAAATATACATCCACTATACTATTTTAGAATGTCTACTAGAAAAATATCTTGTAGCCTTTTATAGTGTAACAATACTCCATTCCTGCGATGTGCTATATATGGTCCCTCATAAAAACTATTTCCTTCTCAATTAGTTTAATTATTCTTTCTTTTATACTATCTTCAATATAGCCAACTCTTTCCCACTAATACTCTTATTATGTGTGCTAAAACGTAAGTGGACGTTTATTTGTGGATGGAGGGAGAAACAGTTTTCTTAAATATTGTACATAGAGCACGCATGATCCAACAATATAGAGGGTAATCAGAAACAAGTTCATACATGATCCAACAATATAGATGGTAATCAGAAATATCCACAAAGAAGGTAGTATAACTTTGCCTAGACCATTTCCAAGGGGTATATAGATGCGATATAGGATTTTCTCAAAGATTAGTGGACATGGAAACACCATAATCTGACTAGTAGACATGGTAACACAATAATATGACTAGTAGACATGGAAACACAATGCGCACTGTTGAATTTTAAGCCTACGGCTACCCTCGAATCACTTCTCGCCTCATGTTAAAGAAGGAAACATCAATACCAATTTATATGATATCTTTTTAGTATACAGAGGTGAAGAAGTTCTCTGTGATAAAGCAAACCCAAATAGTCTCACGTTAAATGAAACAAATCTTGTGAACAGTAAATTTGTATCATGTTCCTTAAAACGAAAGACGGAAAACCTGACTACAATTATCATTATCACCATCTCTATTGATCTATTCAAGAGATAAATGCTATACTTCAATTTTTATGAGGGTCATCTAGTTCATCTCCGAGCTGTACCTAACAAAATATATCTCAAATCAATGATTGTAGATTCATATTCAGTCAACTATGATCGACAATTGCATATTCAGATTCTACAACTATATATACTAAACTTTACAGCTTTGGTACATCATCTTGGTTAGAGGCCAATTATTCTTTAGCCACTTTTTCATCATTCAATCTCATTAGCTTATTATTCTAACTTCCTTGTTCACATAACTAATTTTCAAACCCACAAATGGCTTCTTAAATTGAGCTCATTTCATCAGTCATATAACACAAGAAAAAATATTACTATGAAATACCCAGTAAATCAGAAATTGTCCTTCACTGCTTTGAGAACAACAGTAAACTACACACATTATAGCTATAACTTGAACCAGCCCAAATCATCTCATGTACAGCCTGTTTGGTTCATTTTTATCACGCATTATAGAACTTCCCATGGTTTAAATTTTCTCTTTCCTCCCAAATTTCCGCACTTTTGGGAGGAAAGGAAAGTGGAATTTTACTAAAGAGTCTTTCCTTCCCGTTCCTTCCACTTAAATTTTTTTTTTAACCAAATATTGGAAACTAACAAATTTCCTTGCATTTTCTTTCTTTTCATTTCAAATCCTTTCTACCAAACAAGCTGGTAGTCATGTAGACAATGACAAACACGCATTTGAGTTAAAAGAAATAAACAAAAACAAAACATTGTACAAATTATTTTAGTACCTCAACAGCATTTTCTACAGAACTAGAAGGAATTTGCCATGGAAATTCGAAGTTGGAAGACTTTGGGTTTGTAGTGACACAACCAGGATTAACTGATGGGCAAGCTCTAACTTTTCTGCAATAACAAGATAATCATTTATTGATCATTTACGTTATTGTTTTCAAGCATAGATTCAAGCAATAACACGAGTGCAACGCTACCAATAATATTAAAAAAAAAAAAAAAAACAGTGCAAGGAAATGTAAAACGCCAAAACACGAGATTACCAATGAGAATTCTCAGAAAAAACAAATGGCATTCACTAATAGCAACAGAAAATGCATTACAAAAGAAGGAAAAAAAGAAATGGGATAGAGAGAATACCCATTTTCCAATCCAAGTGGCAAGTTTTTGGACTGAGAGAAGGGAGTAGTAGGAGAGAGTAAAGGGGGTTGTGAAGGGGACTTCAATGAAGGGAGTGCTAAAGAGGGCAATGAAGAAGAAAAAGTAAGGGAGAGAGATAGAGAAAAAGAAAGAGAGATGAAATTGGTTAGGAAAGAAGGTTTTGAGTTTGAGTTGTGGGATTTGGTGGTGGTGGTGGTGGTGGTGGTGTTGGTGTTGGTGTTGGTGTTGGTGTTGGTGTTGGTTTTTGAGAATGAGAGTTGTGGAGGGAGAACGAGAAGATGAGCAATCGAGCACAAACTCATCTTTGTCCTAAATCTAATCCTTCTCGGGATTCTCCTCTCCCAGGCTTTCACGCACTCCTACTGTCCTACATGGCCTAGTGCCTCTAGTATCGGAGAAAGTCGTCACGTCTACCTTTGACATTAATCAGATACTTAACTCTGTTTTGTTAGTTGCAATATTTAATTATTCTAATTTACTCACTAAAAAGATAAATATTGCATTTAAAAAAAATTAGAGGAATTAGATTGGTATCATAAACGGATAGAAGTGGAATGTTAACATAGTATTGAGATGGTATTATTTGAAGGTATTTTGGGTACGAAATTTAAAAATTAAAATTTGTAACAAAACACTCTCTCAAAAGGTGGCATTTTAGTATTATTTTAAAACTTTTATGAATGCAATTAGAATAGATATTGATATGAATCTAACGAACTGACGTCAAATTAGATACATACCAATAACACATCAACTGAAATTAATAGTTATCATATGAGATCGTTAGGTGTTTTTCTCTTTACTTGTTTTTCATGTATTCATTTATCTTATTCACATGCTATTTGAAATTACTAAAACACAAAAGACTATTTATGTACTCCCTTTGTTTCCGAAAATTCTTCATACTTTGACCAATTTTCTCTCACAAAAAAATTCCAAATAGGAACAACAAAATAAAATGGAGAGATTACTTACTTAACCGCTTGTGACTAATATATGATACAAACATTAGCATGCGTGGTTGGATTCATCTCAATATATATTTACAATATTTTAACTTTAAGTTTTTAAATTTTCACAGATAGGTTATTAGAGATATCGATGAACAAAGTTGTGTATTGGCAATCATAAAAGTCAAAAAGTTATAATTAAAAAAAATACAGGAAGTATATCTTTAGACAACAGGTTTTGGGAATAAACTTGGAGGAAAATAGGGGGTCAGAAAGAGTATAAGAAATGTAGAGAATTTCAATGGGTTATAAGTTATAATAGTTATAAATTTTGAGTTTCACCTTTTCCTTGCATAAATCGGCCTAAACAAAAACAATGGAAATAAAGGAGAAGTGCTTCCATAAAACAATTCCGATTGAAATAAATGCAACCTTAATTCACATAATTCTGCTGATCTTAAAAAAACTGTTTATCAAATAGGGGCTGCTTCGAGTGCTGATATGTGCATACCCGGTATGGGAGGTAGTTGTCCATACCGGGGCAAAGTTGTAAATAAATGCTTTATTTTGAATAAAAATGAGGTTTTTTTTTACTTATGACAAAAAAGTGAGCGTTATTAAGATCCAATTCATATACAACAAGATCTGAAACATATAGAACTAGATCTGATTCATCACATATAAGATCTGATGCATATACTACATAATCAAAGTTCCTCTGCTCTGATTGATACAAGATAAAATTTGATCTATATCATACTGTACAAGATATGATTTATATTATAACCGATATGATTCATATTATAAGTGATATGAATGGTATGACACATGATCTGAAACAGAAGCCTAATTATACAAATTGAATTACATATAAGTTTACATACATACATGCATGATCTGATTCACATTATAGTTGATTTGATTATATTCAAAACTGACAACATTCATATAATAGGTGATTTGAGTTCTCTTCCACATGATTAGAGTTGTTTAAATTGCCATTAAGTTTTTTTTTTAGGGGAAAATTGCCATTAAGTTAACTTTAACATTTGGTCCACTTTACTCTTTATGTTTTTTTCTATCAAATTACTTTAATACCCCGGTATAGACGCATACCGGGTATGCGCTAGCACTTTCTCGTGCTGGCGTGCTGCTTCACCTACCCAAATATTATGAACTTGTGCGTAAGATTGAATTACATACATACAGCATACTTTGTGACAAAAAAAAAATTCATCTATCATAGTCGATAGATGATTATAACATCAGGTATGCATTTTTATCTTAAAAAATAAATAAATAGAAAATACTCATTTATATAATTTAAGAAAATTGATTAGGCAATAGAAAATTGTGATGGAGAAAATTCCCTTGTACTTTATTCACATTTTGGCCAACTTGACATGTGCAATACTATTAACCTGAGTTAAGAGTTGACTTGGGTTAGGAATATTAACCCAATCTGGAAAACAAATGTTTGGTTAACCTTTGTGGTTTTTTTTCATTTGGAGTAAAATGTTAGGTTGACCTAATAAAATACATTTTTATTTTTGAAAGGACCTAAAAAAATACTTGTAAATAATATATATTATCACACTAATTAATAAATTTTCAAAATTTTAAATATTTTTAACAAAAGGTAAAAGACTAGATTTTAGACAGTATATTAATTATTTACCATAAAAAAGGTAGGATATGTAATATAACCAATAGTACATTATTGTAGATTTGTTATAAAAATGTCACTTATTATGTTAAATGCAAATTTAATTTTCACGATTTTAACAGAGAGAAAAGGGATAGCAAAAAAAAAAGGCGTAGAAAATAAGAAGTTTCTAACCCTAATACTCCAATCCGTAGAATTTGCGCTAACCCTCGATTACATGGGAAAATCCATCTTTCTTTACAGTCTACATTCATGATGCGTATTCATCCATTTTAGTTTTCCATCTAAAAAGTTCAATTTCGTATTTCCAGCATCAATTCAACTTACTTTTCGCAGATAAGAAGAGTGAATTGAAGGTTTTTTTTTTTCGACGATTTCGCAAAATTGAAGGTTTGTTTTGGGTTAATTTTACTATTGTAAGTTATTAGATTCAAATTTTGTAGTTTACACTTAGTTAGAATTTAGAATTTAGAATTTTATTTACTGTGTGATCAAAAAAATCCAGATTTTGGGGATTCAGTTGAATCCACTGAACTCTGTCGGGGATTTAGTTTCTCACTGAGTAGTGGTAGTTTGTGCTGTTTCGTCGTTGTCTTACTATTTTTTTAATGTTCATTTCGTTATCTGTACTGAAAGTTTGTTGCCTAAATTGATATATATTGTATTTTGTTGAGATCTTAGTTTTTATGAAGTAATTAGATTGATGTATGACATGTTGGTGATGTGTGCACGGGAATTTAGTTTGTAGTTTATAGAGGCGATCGCGGAGTCATTGAAAGAAATTGTCGTTGGTGCATGATTTTGAGATCAGGGAGCTGCATATGAGATTAGCATTGTCATTGTTGAAATGTGGTTAAACTGATTTGTCTTGGACTTGGACATTTAGATTTTTTAATGCTAGTAAAATGCAGTGTTGAGGGCATGGTAGTTGTGAGGAGTATTGGAAGTATAAACTTTTGAAATTCTTGAGGTCCATTCATCTACGCTGTATATGTTTGTCTAAGTGGATGATTCGTTCTAACACTCTTGTCTTGAAGAGATTTTGAGTTTAAACCCTTTGAGTGACCTCCTGCAAACCCCCAAGTACCTTCTGGGTCTTGTATTGGAGTAACATTGTGTTTTATGCTTACCGTCATGAATGTGCCTATTTGTTGCGATGTAGAGATCAAGAGCGCCTTTAAATTACCAGTTTTGAACTTTAGTTTTATGTTTCGTACAGGAATCATCAGCGACAGATGTAACTTAGTGATTTTTGAAAAAATATCGACAGCAGAAGTCATTTGGCTCTGTGGCTCTATTGTCAGGAAAGAGTTAAAAGGTAATACTTGATACGGGGATTCCTGTAAAGAAATGGAATGCAACAAAGATGAGGCTGCTAAGGCTAAAGAACTTGCTGAAAAGAAGTTTGAAGAAAAAGATATTACGGGTGCAAGGAAATTTGCTTTGAAGGCTCATAACTTGTTTCCTGGTCTGGATGGTCTTCAACCGTTGCTGGCAACTTTAAACATCTACCTCTCTGCTGAGCGAAAAACAAATGGGGAAGTTGATTGGTATGGAGTACTTGGTGTTGAGCCATCAAGTGATGATGAAACAGTGAAGAAACAGTACAGGAAACTTGCCCTTACTCTCCACCCTGACAAAAACAAATCAGTTGGTGCAGAAGGAGCTTTCAAAATTCTTTCAGAAGCCTGGAGTATATTGTCTGACAAAGGCAGGAGAATAGCATTCGATCAAAAGAGAAATTCAAAGAGGATATATGAGAAAATTGTACCAACAAAGCCTTCTAAACCAGCTGGCAGTGAGAGCCTTCGTCGGTCTGCTAATAATGGTAATTCTAACATGAGGAGTCAGAATGCCCCAAATCCCCATTTAAATTCAGTTCCTCCACCACAACGTAATACATTTTGGACCATGTGTACCAGTTGCAAAATGCAATTTGAGTATGTTCTTTTCTACCTCAACAAAAAGCTTGAATGCTACAGCTGCAAGGAGCCCTTTCTGGCAATACAGATCCTTCCTCCACAGACAAATACTCATTCATCACGGGCTTCTCCCCTTGCTGGATACTCAGGTGCGGATATGATTCTACTTTGCTGCAACTCTTTAAATGGATAAAAATGTTAGGATTCAATGTATGAAGTCCAGCAGCTGTCAGAATATGTCATTTTATTTTGCAATGTAGCATTAGTGCATCACATGATGACAATACCATGCCATTACCCCAATGCCTCTAACGAGGATCTCACATTGCGCGGGTTAGGGGGCTGAGAAGTACTCAATCTTATTAGTATAATTTTCAAGAGGTTGTTTACCTTTATCCATACGCTTGCGAGGAAGCTGCTTCCTTCTGCGACTAAGTACTGAATGGGAAGTGTTGGTTAGTTGAGTTTCACGTGTAATGTTCTCTGCTTGAAATTTCTGTTTTCCTCAATTTTTTTTTTCAGTGTCAGACTAAGCAAATGCCTAGCTGTAACTACTATATTTCTAGATTTTGCTTCCGTCTTGCTAGCCAAAATGTAATATAGCAATTGTCAATATATATTTTTTCAGGAACTGCAGGAAGCATGCCAGCAGCAGCTTCCACAGCAGCACAAGCTATGAATGGGACTCAGTTTCCTCATGGGAATTCTAATAGTATGCATGATGTTTCACATGTGAGTGCGACCCTAGAAGCTGTAATCAAGAGTAAAACCAGTGCCTGTAAAAGAGCTAATGCTAGTGAAGCTAATGGAGCATGCTTTACAGGGAAGGCTGAAAAGCCTAAAAGAAGAAGACGTGCAAGTGAAAATAAGGTGAATTACAGTGGAATCGGAAAGACTGATTCAGTATTGAGGGGAAGTGCAGCATGTAACATTGGGAGTTTAAATGGGTTCCAGAATGGTATCACTGAAACAGAGAAGGTAGCTGTTTTTGGGACTAGATTGCCAGATATCTCAAGAGAGTTATCACTACTTGAAACTCGAAATATGTTGATGGCAAAAGCTAAGAATGAAATATGCAAGAAGCTGAGCGAGTGGAAGAACATGGATGTCAAGCCGAAGGCTTCACATAAGAAATTGGGTCCCAATGAAAAACAGAAGGCGAAAGAGAAAATATCTATGTCTAAACCTCAGCCTAATGCTGATGTAAATGAAGTGAACACCGTTCGAAGCAAGGCTAACTCTTGTGCAGGAGTTAAACATGCGGATGAAAAGCTCAAGACCTCGTCATCCTTTAGCTGTAAATCTTACACGGATGTTACTGAGCCTGTGGAGTTGTCTATGGCTGTTCCAGACCCTGATTTCTATGATTTTGACAAGGATCGAACTGAAAAGTCTTTTGGTGAAAATCAAGTTTGGGCAGCTTATGATGATGATGATGGTATGCCCCGGTATTATGCCTTGATTCATAGTGTGATTTCGAGGAAACCATTTAAGATGCGCATCAGTTGGCTGAACTCTAAAAGCACCTCCGAATTTGGGCCCATAAACTGGGTAGGCTGTGGCTTCTACAAAACCAGTGGTGATTTTAGAGTAGGTAGGCATGAAATCAACAAAAGTGTCAATTCCTTCTCACATAGAGTGAAGTGGATGAAAGGTGCAAGAGGGGCCATCAGAATATACCCAGGTAAGGGAGATGTTTGGGCTCTATACAGAAATTGGTCTGCTGAGTGGAATGAGCATACCCCAGATGAGGTAATACACCAATATGACATGGTAGAGGTTCTTGATGATTACAATGAGGAGAAAGGAGCAACTGTCATTCCGCTGGTGAAGGTTGGAGATTTCAAGACTGTGTTCCGCCGGCACGTGGATCAGGAACAAGTTAAGGTAATTCCACGAGAAGAGATGTTCAGATTTTCGCATCAAGTTCCCTCATTTTTGCTTACTGGTCAAGAATCTGGTACTGCCCCCAAGGGTTGCTGGGAGCTTGACCCTGCTGCTACGCCAGTGGAAGTACTTCCGGTGAGAACACAAACTACAGAGATGGTGAAGAAAGAAAATCCTGAGAAAGTTCCAAGAGACACTGTTTCTGATCTGAAAGAAGCAATTTGGAGTAAAACAAGTGAAGCACGGAAGATGGGAGATGGGGTAAGTGTTGAGGTTGGATAAATATCATGCTGATCAACCGTCCTTCAGAAGACCCGGGACATCATGTTGTGTTGACAGTAGTATTTTGAACCTAAAATTGGTATAAGAAATCTTTTTTGCGGGTGCTGACATTTTGATCGAAGTTGAAATATCAGTGTGGGAGATTTCATGGAGCAGCCGATCTTTCTCCTCTTATAGCTGCAGAGTGAATCAATGACGTAATCATTTATTTTTGCAACTGATCCAAAGGGGATCATTTGTGTAGTGTACAGCTTCACTTACCACAGGCACACACGTCTTTTTTCTACAGGTACAGAAACTTGAAAAGTCCCAATATTCTAATATAGCTCATTCATGAATTCATGATATCAGGGTAGTTCAGAAGTTAAAGATCAGGATACATTCTTTTTTGGGCGCTGTCCATGATAGCAATTCCTTACTTTTTATTATCTAAATTCTTCATTGGTAATTGTTTTTTTTGTCTTCCCTTGCAAAGACTAATTTTGCAGACTTTTCTGATCTTTTCGGTTACCATTTTGTTTCAATCAGTTTCTTATCATAGCAAAAATGACGGAGGATAGAAAAAAAAACTCCTGCTCTGAATACCTTTTTTTATTTCAGATGTCAATCAATTAATCAGCTATTGTTTGATCTTGATAATGATGTACCAATTCGCATGCATGTTCTTTAAACGTTTTAAGAAAGCTTGGTGGTCTCATACTGACTTACTAGCTCGTTATTTGAAGAAAGCTTGATTGTCTCATACTAAGTTACTAGTTCGTGTAGTCGTGATCGTGTCGTTTCTCATGCTCGCCATGCATCTGAGATACACACTGCTGATCGACTCCTAAATCCTGTGCAGTTGTTCTTTTAAGCCTTGAGAGGCAGGTTCAAATCGAATTTGATTCAATTGAATATTTTTAGTGCGATCTCTGTTTTAACTTCTATTTTGTGTGGAATATGTCAAATTAGAACGGCTCAGCTGGATGGACTTGGTGGGAGAAGACTGCACTTGGCCACACATTTGCTTCAACATATTATGGAAAACGAAATTGTGGATAAGATAAGAGAACTAATTATGGTGGTTTGGACATGTGAGATTTCGACAAGATGATATACCAATTAGGATAGTGAAAAGTTGGGACACACAGATATTTTAGAAAAAATCAGAAGAGGGCCAAAGATAATTTAGATAGATGGTGTGAGAAACTAGGGGTTGTTTGGCAATCGACGGTTGGTTGTTGGCTTTTTTGGTGGTTTAGTTAATGCATTTGTTTGACCATTGAAGATTTATTTGTATGTATTGGGTTTTTTAAGTTGGCTATTTAAGCCCATTTGTTCTGCAAAAGTGTTTTGACAAAATTAATTGTGGTTGTTGGCTGTTTATTAGAGTTTGTGGGCCAACAAGCCAAAAGCCAATCCAAAAAGCTACTCCAGTCAGCTTTTTCATTTTGGCTTAAAAGCCAGCTTTTCAGCTAACCAAAAAGCCAATAACCAAACACTTTTTTGGTTGTTTGACTAAATTAAAAAGCCAAAAATCAATGAAAAAGCCATTTACCAAACATGGCCATATGAATAAATTTGGTTTGTAAGAGCATACAAGCTTGACAAGATAATGCAGGCAAATGATCTATTCGGGTGACTATTGAAGATAAAATTTTGACTCGTACAATTAACTTCCATCATTTTTCGATTAAGGCTCTATCATTGTTATTATATATTACCTCCATATTTTTTTAGTTGCACCATTTGTCTTTTTGGCACTATTCATCAACCAACTTTGTTAAACTATCTCGCACTATTATGTAAGAAAAAACATAGTGAAGTAGGGTCTTTTTAGATTCGTCTCAATGCAAGGACTCTAAATATCTGATTTTTATAATTTTTTATTTACACCCAATAAGAGATATTAATGTTCAAAGAAGTGTCTCAACAAATGTGAAAAAACAAATGGTGCAACTAAAAAAATACAGAGATAGTACTTCACTCCATTTTCCCCTGTTTATTTGCTCCAACTTCCTTTTTAAAATGTCTCCAAAAGACTTTGACCATCAATTCATTATCACTCTCTCACATTTTTATTATATTTTTGGTCCTATTATTTTTGTTTTTATCACTTTCATCCAACCAAAAATTAAAGAAAAATCAACCAATTTCAGTGAGGCAAATAAATAGAGAAAAAGAGTATATAGAGAAAATATACAAAAACAAAAACGTTTGATGGCAAGATAGGGCGATAATAACGCAAGTCGAGCGAACTCACTTGACAATTTCAGAGCTCGAGTCAGAGTAGAATGTTTTTTTTAAAAAATTGTTTAGAATAAGAAACTAGCCGCCACTTTAAACTATAAGTAACACTATATCATGTATAAAAATATTAAAAGTTAATGAAGGTGTAATGGGACCCTTAATAACGGAGACATATTTAATAGATAATTAATTGACAAAATATTTCATATATTTTTATATTCAACCATAAAAAATATAACCCACATTAAAATAACGATTAACATGATAGACACTTGAATAAATAGGAAAAAATTATTAATATTAATGTTAACTGAACCATTATAAGAGTCATAGCTTTGAAAGTTGGGAGATAAAAAGTTGAGAACCAAATGAAGTGAGAAAAAAAAGTTGAAGATGGGGGAGTTTATTTAGAAAGAAAAAAAAAGCACGTCAGATTTTTTTTGAAAAAGGAAGCCATGATATGTCGCTCATGGTGTTTTCCTTTATAGACGACACCGATATCATATGAAAAAAAAACTCAATAATACCAGGCAGGTATGGTAAAAAAAAATTGGACCGGCCGAGCTAAATTTTATTAAAAATGCATATCCAAGCTACAATATGTATGAATATTTTTCGAGTGAACATGGGCTTTTCTGGGCCGATTAAGCTTAAATTGCACTCTTTTAGGTCGGGCCATATCAGACTACCAAGCTTGAGCAACTCCTCATTATCTCTATTGTAAAACGAGCTTTGAGACTCGTGCAAATTGCACGAAATTTTTTTTGTTTTATAAATTTCTAAGATTTGATGTCGTTTCCCCTGAGATCATAGTGTAAATATTAGCCTGTGTTTTAGATTTAATGATCTTGTATTAAGAATATTTTAAAAATGGCTTATTACCTGTGCGTTGCACGATTATGACTCATGTCTTCTATATAATAATTAGTTTAATTGTTATTGTTTTCTTAGAATTGACATTAAACTAAAAACACGTATATTCCTTAGAGTAAGTTGATTAACGTTAACTTGAGAGTTGTGTCAAATTATGATAGTTACTCAATTCACCATCAGCAAGCTTTAGGTTACTCAATTAACCCTTAGCAAGCTCCTGGAGAATTCAATTTAAGTTAGTAAGTTAATAGGTTTATATTTAACTACAACTTGGAGTCTTTATTTAGTGAGCACTTTACATACTTGTATTATTTATTTAATGTTTGGTGGAATGTTGTCAGATGTTATAGCAATTTCCGTGAACAATCTGCAATTATATGTAAATATATAAGAAGAACTGTTCTTTCCCGAACTTTTTCAGAAATTTCTTAATTTGCACAATTAAGCCCATAATCCAATAAATTACATAGTTAACTGCATTAGAACTATCAAAACTACGCACATCCATATATAGAAAAACTTGAAAAAAAAACACATTATAAATACTTTTCATGTATTGTCTTATGAGGTACTATGATTATATAAGCAATCACCGTGGATTTTCCAATATTTCTTATCAATTCTAGTACTGATTATATGTATATATATGTGTGTATATATGTGTGTATATATTATAAATACTTTTCATGAATTGTCTTTGTTGTTGACTTTATTCATAGATTTTCATTATATATTTCAATAACACAATCCAAATAGACTTTGTTTTTGTTTGTAGATTTATTATCTTCCACCCTATGGACGTTAACAAACCGAAATTGAATAAATGGTGCTTGCAAATTTAGTATGCCCTTTCTCAAACTAAATGAAGCACGACAAGCACCTATTTCTTCTGTTCTCCCAGACATGTTTTGTTTGAAGCCATAAATGAACAAAGAAAGAAGATTAATGGAAATTAGAAAATGAATAAAAGCTGTAGTGAATTTGAGTAATTATGCAGAAAACTATGAGTATAAATCAAATGAGTTAATGAATGAGAATAAAAACATCGGCAATGGTTATATATACATAGTTAATTGTAAGATGGAATAAATAGAAAACAATAATTTGTAGCATGATTTTAGGATACAAATCAGTAGTTCATTCCTAATTTAATTAGTTCGTTGCTTTTATTCTTAAATTGGCAAAAAGTTGGAATATCATTAGGTTTTTGTAGGTATTGCCTTCCTAATTTGAAGAAAGAGAAATACGATTAATTGATTCACTTGATTGACAAGTCAACATATTATGAGAGCAAAGTAAACATGGTAACTGAAAAAGGAGAATGACACGTGTACAAACTATTGGTTGCTTGACACGTGAGCAAAACCTTATTGCATCATAGTTTTATATAAATATCATATAATTTCTAACTTCTACTTCCTCTGTTCTTTTTAAGTGTTACCTTGGGATCGGACATAAGTTTTAAGGAGAGAAAAGAGAATTAAAAGAGATTGAATTCAATGTCAAATAGTGTAATGTAATACCTATTTTTAAACGACGTAACATAATAAGTGTTAATACTTCTTTTAAGAGTAGAGTGAAAATATATTTCTATTCAAACCAAAATAAAAATAGTAACCGAAGTACCTGTCCAATCCAAACCCCAAATTCCATCAATCCATCCACATCTCTTATCCCAAAACATCAAAACATTTTCTTTTGTTTTTAGAAAAATAAAAAAATGACCCTTCCCACTTCCCAAATCCCACACCATCTTTTCATTTCATAAATCTGTATTCTGTACTACACTTCACCACCTTATCCCTCCCCTTTCCCACACTCTCTCTCCTCCCTCCAATCCCCTTTCAACACCTCATCACCCCCCTACCCCTTTAATTCATAAAAAAAAAAAAAAAAAAAAAACACCCCAACTTTCCCACACCCAAAAAAACACAAAAAATGGAGGGCAACCAACAACAACCACCACCACCGTCAATCACCGGTTACCCACCAGCCCCAACACCCTCAAGTGGTCCCTACCACCACCTCCTCCAACAACAACAACAACAACTCCACATGTTCTGGACCTACCAACGCCAAGACATCGAACAAGCCAATGATTTCAAGAACCACCAACTCCCTTTAGCCCGCATTAAGAAGATCATGAAAGCCGACGAAGACGTCCGCATGATCTCCGCCGAAGCCCCCATTTTGTTTGCCAAGGCGTGCGAGCTTTTCATCCTGGAGCTCACCATACGCTCGTGGCTCCACGCCGAGGAAAACAAAAGACGCACGCTGCAGAAGAATGATATTGCCGCCGCTATTACGCGCACCGATATATTCGACTTTTTGGTCGATATTGTGCCTAGAGATGAGATCAAGGACGAAGGTGTGGTTGCTGGAATGGTGGGACCTACTGGGGTTGTTGGGGTGGGACCAGGTGTGGGTGTAGGTGTAGGGCCTACTGCGAGTGGAGTGCCGTATTATTATCCGCCGATGGGACAGCCTGCGCCTACTGGGGTTATGATTGGGAGGCCGGCGATGGACCCTAATGTTGGAATGTATGGGGCGCCTCCGTCTTCGGCTTGGCAGAGTGTGTGGCAAACTACTCATCCTGCTGCCGAGGATGCCTCCTATGGGACTGCGCCTAGTGCTGGGGGTAATGATGCCCAGAGGTAACTTTCTTTTTTCTTCGCCCAAATATTAAGCAATAAATAAGTATTAACAATATTGACTCATAGTGTCGTCAATTTTTTAACTAATGGTTAAATTATTATATGGGACATTACTACCTCTGTCTACTATCTAGTGGGTTTATTAATAAGGCCATTAAACGATAATATTAAATGGTAAGTTGAATTTCACCATAAATCAAAACTATCAGTAGTGGGTAAATTACCCACTAGTAAACCAAGTTTTATTGATGCATATATCATAATCGTGAAATGATGTTATTGCGTTAAGATCTGGTTAAAATGATTTTTTTTGTTGGGTTGATTGAGGTTTTAATTTAGTGGATTTATTGTTTGGTTAAACAAAAAAAAAGGGTGGAATCTTTTTTTGGTAGAATTGGGTTTTTTTGTGTTTTATTTTGTTGATGTTTACTTTTTTTGTACTTGTATGAGTTTGTTGTGCAATAAGAATGGACTGTAAAAGGGGGGTTAGGGGAAGCATTAATGTGTAAGTAATTGCCTGTTGGGGAACAGGTTGAAGAGGCATTAATTATTGTATACAATTTCTGAAGCATGCAGCTTCAGGATGACTGATTGGCTTAGACTTCTCTTTATAAAGAGAAGCGGTTGACTAAGAGCCTTAATTTTGTTTATTGGGGATCCCATTTCTGTACCAACTCAAGATATGCTTATTGAGCTCTATATATTAACGAGCGGGAATCGTTGAGATATTTGTGCAAATAGATATAATCCATCGAATAACAAAACCTATATAGTTGTATTTCCTACTAAGTGTAAAATTTTGATCAAGGAAAGTTCTGCTTACTTTAGGTAAAGAATTTTCGCCATATTGTGAAAGTAAAAGGTTCTATGAATTGCAAACTTCTATGTTGTTGTCAATCAAATAACTCTACATTCTTCCACTTCCGAAGAGTATCTACTTCCCATGTTTAAGTCGACAAAACAAGCACCTATAGCTATGGTTATTTAGGCCAGGAGTCTTTTTTTTTTTTTTTGAGAGGATTTAGGCCCGGAGTCTAGTAAGGGAAACCTTTATACCTAAGAAAAAGAAGGAATTAGAATTGAAGAAGGAGGATGACGGATGAGAGTAGTACAAAAACAACAATATTAGAGCCTTGATCCCATTAAAATGAGGTCATGATGAGAGAGGTACACAACTGAAAGTAATTCTGTTTAGGATGAGAGATGTCTCTTATTTGTTGTTCTTGATTGCTCTTTCCCACACTAAGAACAAGGTGTTGCTTGGAACTATTCTGAGATAAAATATATCATGTTGTGATGCCTTGTTCAATGACTTCAATCCTTCAGCTCAGCAAGTATGCTATCTACAAGTATATGAAAGGTAAAGTCGGGTTAATCAAGCATGGAGCCTAGGTCAAAAAGATTTGATAAAGACATTGAAACTAATTGTATATGACAATGAGTATCTCAAGTCTCAGCTCGTGAGGAAAAAGACATATGTTTGAACCTTGAGGAGGCTATTTGTGTTTGAGGTTGCTATTATATAACATATTTCTTTTGCTTCTGACATATATTAGGTTGTTGAGTTCTTGGCTCTTCCCATGATTTTGGATAGGGGTGCTACTGAGCCTAATATCTCATGAACTATTCCAGTTAGCTTCGAAATTTCTGTGAGCTGAGTGCAACTAAGTTTGACTTGAGAAGCTTGTGAACTGGCTCAAAACATGTTTCAAATATTCTCTATTATTATTATTATACTCTCATAAAATGTTACTTGAAACCAATAGTAAAAAGTAGCGAAATTCCTTTGGTTATAATTTTTTCGATCTTGTTTTAGAGCTTTGTGGTAATTTGAACTTGATATCTTATCCCATGTTTGACAAGCCAAGTCAAGCAATTCTAATATTTGGCTTGGTTTCCATCCTGTTTTGAGTCTTCTATATGCATGCCAATACCACTATACCAGTAATCTAAATGATACCAATTATGGGAATATATTTGAGATAGAAGAATATACAGAATTATGCTGCTATGTTGTGTTCTGCGTGTGTGAAGGATTAGCAAGTACTTGCATATTTGTGTTGGTATCTAGCCTCCTTGGTCTTTGCATTGACAAACAATGGGATGTACTAACTGTATACTTCAATTTTCACAGCTTGAGTGGTGAAAATTTATGTTAAGAGGATGTGAGCCCTTGTGTCATTGTTGCTGAATGATATTGTCCTCAAGGTGAGAGAATTAAGATGGTGAGGGGGGAAAGAGGGAGAATTGAACATCTAGGGTGTTGGAATGATGGAATCATTGAGATGGGATTAGGCTGATAATTAATGGTGGTTTAAGCAAGAGCCGAAAACACTGGGATTTTCACTACATTTATGGGTTTCATGGAGTAATTGCAAGTTATCCCAGCTTTAGAGTAATTGCAATTTATCCCAGCGTTAGTACGGCTCGCTTAAGCTTTCTTTCATGATTCAGGTTTTCTGGAGTGCCCAAGGACTGTATATGGACACAGGTCATCGCTGTTGAGTTGAACTTTTATAACCCAATATAAGTTGAATAAAATAGCTTTCTAAAACTTTGGATTCAGAGACGGAACAATTCAAAGTGTCATCGTCAAACTGGTAGTCTTTCACAGCTATACTTGTTAGAGATCTTATTTTGACTTACAGCATGTGCATAGTTGGACACTGTAATCAGAGGCGAACTTGACAGGAGGCAGACTGAGGGACGTAAAAAAGAATATAAATGCAAGGGGATGGATGGTAAAGTAGAACTAACAGGCTAAGAGCAAGTTTAAGAATGCCAAAGGGATAAAATAGTGGTTTATCATAACTTTCAAAATGTTGCTAATGACCAGCATAACAATAACCATACATGATACATAATTACATACCCACCAACAAAATAATTTCTGAATAAGGTATCATGAGCATATCAAGGCCTGCGTCATTCGTTCTAAGAAACTGAGTTGTTATACTTCTGAACAAAAACATGATTGAAGCGTTCATAATGACGAGGTAAGCATAGTAGAAGTAACAATTTTAATTATTGATGAGCTCATGCCCTTTAATTTTCATATTTATGCTTGTTCAAACTATAATGAAAACAGTTGAGAATTGAGATCAAATTAATGAAGAAATAATGATTGTTTAGATTACATACTGACTAGTTAAAAAGAAGAGAACCTTGAAACAAGAGGGAAATGGACCTCGAAAGCTGGTGGCCACGTGTAAATTCTGTTATATGATCTTGTTCGAGTATTCGAGCCACTATCTGTCCTGTATTCCTGTAATTGAAGTCTTCTTAATTAACTGACGATCATTTTGTTCATGCAATCGCATATCTGAACGTGTAACTATTGGCTGTGCAATCCTGTTGCTTTCTACTTATTTTGTATCTTTTAGTTCATGGAATTTCTACTGTGTTAGCCTAGGTTTTTTAGGTTGAGAACAGTTTAGTATGTCATTAGCTGGCTAGCTGCAGTGAATTTTGACAAATCTTGCTCATTTGCTAGGTTGTTTGTTGCGTAACCTGCTTCTATATGCAATTTTTTTTAAAAAAAAATTATTGACATGAAGAATCTCGACTTTCACAGGCAATATTAGTTTATTCCTTTGAAATGGTGAGCTAATTACACAACAATTTTGGTTGTTGCAGCTGAACAATTCATTCGCCGATATGTCCACCAGTGAGGTTGTAGGGTTACGAAGCTTGTTGATTTTCGCCAGATTTTTGCATGCTTATGAACTTCTATAACACAGCCCTGGTATTATTAATTTGCATATAATTGCTAATGTAATGACTCCATAACTGTTAGAAACCATTTGTATCTTATTCAGAGCCACCCAAAATCCTGCAATGCAAGGATTATTGACTCTTTTCATTGTATCTGCAGTGCATTTCTAGCATCTTGGCATTACTAATTCTCGTAGCTAGGGGCGCAACTTATTTTGAACCCCTAATGTCCAAACCAAATTTAAGCCAAATTAACTAATTCCTCTGGTTAATATGTTTAGTCTTATTCTTCTAATTCGGTTATGATCTGCACTTTAAAAACTCGTTACTATGTGCTATGTCGAATTAATCCATTCTTTTTCTTTTTTGTAGTTTACAACCCAAATCTAGCTTTATATGTATTGTTAGCATAGCTGGTAAGTGGTAAGTACTACATTTTGCTTGTAAAGTGAAAATTAATTAATTGATTTACTATCACTCAATTGCCTTGCTCAAATCCTATCTCTCCATATTGTTAAATGTTAATCCTAGCTCAAAACTCTCCATATCTTTTGTTTAGTTTCTTTTTTTTGGTTGGATGTTCTTTTGTAGTTTGCTTACTAACTCTTACATACTTTCATGTCTCTTTGGTTAATAGGCCTCGGATGAGCTTATTAATTTTCCCAAATAAAAAAAAGCCTTAAAAGAATTGGATCTAAATTTGGAAAAGAAGTTTGCTTTTGTTGGGTTTGTATTAAGTTTGAATCCTTGATATGTATTGTATTTGGAGTGTCTAAATCGAATGGTTCAATCTTCATCTATTTTACTAGTATTTTATAAATTATGTCATCATGAAGGGGTTGGAATGACCCAAAATTAGCCATGAAATGTACTAATTTATTCGCCTCTCGAAAACACTAATTAAAGGATGACGTATCAAAATTAATGATATCACGTTGAACATCACTAATGATATTGAAGATTGACTACATAATACACTATTGTCGGTTGATGTAAATTTTTTTTTACAACGAGAAAATTTGCATTAATTAAAAAAGGAGTATAACCTAATGCTAATACATCCAAAAGTACAACAAAGCAAACAGAAACTAAAGGAGCTTTATTTGCTCTTATATACTCGACGAAACAAAAAACAAACTAATTTACATTGAATGTTTTGTTGAAGAAGACCCAACATGAGAGGGAACCTGTTGAGAGACGAAACCGAGACGATCTTCAGGATTAGATTGTCGCGTCTCATCTAGTAGACGCCAATGTCTGCCAGACAATAAATTCCAAGGTTCTTGAACGGAAATAGGTTCCTGGGATTCTACTGATTGAAGTAACAAAAAAATCACGTCCTTTGGTGACTTTTGACCCTTCTACGAGGGTTTCCAGACTTTAGTCTCATGAGACTGAAACTCACAATGTGTGGAGGTTGAAACTTGCCCCAAAGTAAATTGGAGGGCCTCCCACAAGATGCATTTTTGAACTGTGACGAGTCTGGAAGTCATCACATGAACTTGGGGCGAATTATAATGAAGAAATTCACCCGAACTACTGATCCTAAGATCCAACCTTGCAATCTCTAAACCAGAAGATCGAACCACGACAGATTTAAAGTGACAAATTCCTCTCATCTTACCCAACACTTGAACTCCTACAGTTGCATAATTGAATCTGGATAAACCTAACTAAGGCTAAAACAAATAACATAAACGAAACAAACGACCATCTGACTCATAAAACCACGCCTGTAACAACACCGCACGACTTTTAAAAAACCGCACATAGCCTTCACGTACCTAACGAATGCTTCCTTGGCAAACTAACCAACTCACAACAATGAACACTAACGGGGAACGGAGAAGGGAACACTAAAACTAAACGCGTTCCTAGAACGGGGGGACGGGGAAGAGGATACTAAGACCTAACCACCTTGAAACTAGAACAGGGGAGCGGGGAAGGGGTACCTAAGAGCTAAACCCCTTGAGAACCGAGAACCGGGGAGCGGGGAGGGGATACCTAAACCTAGAAACCTCAAAAACACTGGATCGGGGGAGCGGGGAGGGGAAACAAACCACTAGCGCTAGGGAAGCAGGGGAGGGGGTGAAGAACAAACCTTAGAAACCACGGAAAGAACGACAACACACAGGGGATGGGGGATGGGGATGACGAACAAGGGAGGAGGAATTGGGGACGCCGAACAGGGGGTGGGGGATCGGGGACGACGACAGTGGCGGCGGCGGCAAACTAACGGTGATCACAACGAACCTAAACCACTAGCAGATATTTGAACCGGAAAAAGGAAAAGAAAGGGAGGGGGCCCGACTGCCGTCGTGAGGAGCCCGAGGCGGCTCACGTGACGGTCGAGCCCCTAGGTTTGCCTGGTTAATGTAGTTTTGCGGCGGAGAACTCTTAGGGTTTGCAAAGGAAAGGTTTTGGGTGTCAGTTGATGTAGTTAAGTTGTACCTTGGATGATAAATGGCACCGAATGCAGCTATTCACATGCATTACAACAATAACAAGAGGAACTATAATTACTCCAAATCTCCAAGTGTAGACGTATATTTTATTCGTCTACGTGGGATGAGCGTGTATTTGACTACCTCATTGTAAAGGTTTTATTGAAAACGTTTTTGAAGTCGCCAACAAATCTTTAAAGGAAGACTCATAAACCTAATTGGATATTGGAAAATCGTAGGGACAACTCAGGGAGTTATCCAATGTAGATTTCTCCGTCATGACTCCATTAATGGTCAATGAACCAAAGATTGAGTTCGGGGGTGAGGGTACGAACGCGGTCAGGAACCACGTTTGCCCATTACTTAGAGAGTCTGTCAAAACAGAGTATTAGTTTAAGCTGACAAAACTAGTTTAAAAAACTCTAAGTTACTCTCTAGACTTAGTTTTAAGCTAGAATATTTAAGACTTACAATTTTGAGAGGGACAGAGACAGAGAGAGAGTGTGTGTTTAGACTTACAATTTTGGCAATATGTAAGCCTCCCTACTTCAATCAATTCGCCTGAATAGTAGATATGGAAATTTAATTACAGGGCATTTGCAACAGAAAAAATTCAATTAAAAACTTCACTTACTAAGTAAGTTGGGTGGAAAGTATAAATTTTGTTGCTTTGATTAAATGAGAATGTCAGCCATGTGTCTAGAGTAGAGGAGAGTGAGAGGAAAGTCACGCAAAAGGAGAGAGAGATAAAGAGAAAATGAAATTAGGTTGGGGAGATGAGGGAAAATTGAAAAAAAAGGCAACATTTTAAGGTCAACTGAGTAATATGTGCTAGTCAACACCTTAAAATACTAGTCAATGCTAGATTCCGGCAACAAGTTTCTTCTCGCAAAAAAATGACAAAAGGTAGTTTTGTGTCCTTTTCTAAAAGATTGTTTCCGACAAAAAAATGACATTTAAATGGTGGATTCTGACAAATTTATCAATATATTATAAATGGATCTTGTTTTGAAGTATATCTCAAATTGTTTCCATTGGTGCAAAAATTACAATTCATCGAAGTTAATATTAAAATTTTAATCAATGTATGTACTTGATTATTTCTACAACCAAACTCTATTTTTTTTTAAGTTAAACTCTATTTACGTTTTTTTATCACTCTAGAACTCTATATATTTTATATTAAAATTTATCAAATCATGACATGACACGACATCTTAGGTAGTGCAACTAGGGGTAGCAAAAGGTGGCTCAACCCGATAACCCGACCAGAACCTAACCCGATATAAGCGGGTTAGGGTTGAGATTTTTGACCCTTTTAAGTAAATGGGTTGACACGATTAACCCATTAATTAAACGGGTTAGGTTCAGGTTGACATTTCCGACCCGAAAACGACATGCTTTGACCTTATTGACTTATACATATAGAAAATTCTGGGGAAAAATATTGGTAAATAAAAATTTTGGTTAAAAAAATATAATATCGTTAAAATAGGTCATAATTATTCTAAGAAACTCTAAACATGCATATTTTTCAATAGTGAACTTGCACATTTATCTTTTTAAGAAAAAAAAATTATTTTTCATTATAAAAATAATTATGTTTTTAGCGGATCTGGATCCTCAAATTTTGGACTTACGGATCCGAGTAGGATATGGATCCTAGTTTTTAAAAACGGATCCGGACCAAGTCTTGAATTATTACCCAGACCCGGATCCATTTACCCATTTTTTAAAAAATTATTTTAAAATATATAATTAAAAGGATAAAACTTAGTGTTAAACTTTTAATGTTATTTATACTTGGATTTGTTATATTAAGGTTGAATGCATGTTTACTTCAACATCGACAAATGAAATGCTAAATAGCGTTGTTTTATTTTTTAAAATTTTTAATTATTGTGAAAATTAGAGTTGTGTGAAGAAAATAGGATAGGATCCGTTTTGGACCCGTATCCGTAGGATCCATTGGATCTGGATCCTCAATTTTATTACCCAGCGGATCCGGATCGGATATGGATATATGCCTGAACAACGGATCTGGATCTGGATCCTAGAGGATCCTGTCCAGATCCTACCCATTGACATCCCTAGGGTTGAGTTTTTCACCTGTTTATTAAATGGGTTAGGTTTGGGTTGAGGGATTCTTGACCCATTTATTATCGACCCGAACACGAACCCGACCTGATTGCCAGCCCTAAGTGCAACAAATCGCGTCAAATTAGTACGCCAAAATTTTGCGACCTCGTGCACAGACTTTGAATTTTGTTTTATATATTAGTTATATTATATGATTTATTATTAATTAATTAGTTATGATATGATTATTATTGTTGCAAAGGTGAAGAGTAATTAACTGAATTATGTAATTTATCGGGGAGGAGTTGTATCACAATCTTTAAAAGTTTATTGTGTATCTGGTTACTAATATATGACGTTGAGATGGTGGAGTAATGACATCATTTTTCACCTTATATCCCTAAGCCCTCTTCATCCCACCTTAAAAAAAGGTTACTAATACTACCTCTGTTTCTTTTTAATTAACTCACTTCACTTTGGGGGAGAACCAAGGAGAAAGTGCAAAAGTATGAGAGAGAAACTAAAAAGGTGGAGAGAGAAATTGAAAAGTGAGAGAGTAAAATTAAAAAGTGGATTCAAATATTAAAATGTAGATGACATGGGTGGAAAAAGAGGAGAAAGTAGATGTAACATGTTACAAAAAATAGAAAAAATAATAGTGTGTAGATTAAAAAGAAACAAACCAAAAAGGAAAGTGTGTAGATTAAAAAGAAACGAAGGTAGTATACTAGATCTTAAAAGTAAGATATGATATGGCACTATATAATATTATAAGAGTTATGACTTATGGTAGGAATAGGATTAGGATGGGAATTTCTATCATACACCCGGGTGTACCATGCTCATGGTATTGCCAAGGCTATTTTTTGAGTTAAGCATAAAAGACACCCCTAAACTTTGACAAAAATTGGAGTTTACTCACCCAACTTTCAAAAGTTGGGGTTTACTCACTCAAACCCAAATTCTGTTACTTTTGCTGTTAACTTTAAATAAAATCAATAAAAAAAGGCTCATTTGGCACTGAAAACGAAAAATAACCATCTTTCTCTCTCCTCCTCTCAAAACCAGATTCACCACCTTCCCTCCACCACTCCACCTCCTGTCATCTTTCTATTATCCTTCTTTTTTTCCTGTGCCAATTTTTTGGTGCAAAAAAGGAAGAAACTTTGGTTGTTTTTGGCTCAAAAACCCAGGTTAGATTTCCTCTTTTTTTTTTTTTTGGTGAAATTAGTGTTTAAAGTTTGAGATTTTTTAAATGGGTATATTGGAATTTGAATTTTTTGAGTTGGGTATGTTGGAATTTGAATTTTTTTGAGTTGGGTATGTCGGATTTTGGTTGAAAATGATAAAATTTTGAAGAAATTAGAAGGAATTTTGGTAAAGAGTGGATGGCTGGTTTTGGTATGTTGGAATTTTGTTTTTGTTTTTTTGAGTTGGTGTCTTTCTGTTTTTTTAATGCTTAGTATTAATAAGCTGATTTAATTTTATGTCCTTAGTATTTTTACGTAAATCTCTCACCCATTTAATGTGTGAAAATCTTCATTTGTGCTACTATTAAGAATTGTTTCTCTTTTAACAATGAGTATTGCCGAAGATTTAGACAAAGTTAGGGGTTGGGAGTGTCCTGTTTCTTGACATTTTACTGAAAAAAAAAATTTCCTTTTTCACAAATAAAAGATCTTTTGGAAAAAATTAATTATTTTAGAAAAAAAAAATTTGCTGGAAAATTAACATTAACAAGTTTGAAATTTTTCCACTGCAGTTGGGACCTGGAACTACTGGATTTTTTAAATAAGCTTAATTGGAGAAGGAGAAGTGGGCTTTAATTGGAGAAGGAGAGAGAAAAAAGCACATTTTTTTTCGAGCCATAAATAGCCGTTAGTGGGGCCGCACAGTTTTTTTTAATATAAAATTGCAAGTTAACAGAATAGTTAACACCGTTGTACTTTGGGTGAGTAAACCCCAACTTTTGAAAGTTGGATGAGTAAACTCCAATTTTTGTCAAAGTTTAGGGATGTCTTTTATGCTTAACTCGCTATTTTTTTTACTCATTGCTCATTTGAAACAAAAAATAGCCTTGAATATACCATGCACATGGTACACCCGGTATGATGAATGCACTCGGATTAGGAGTTCAATATGTGAATAACCTCTTTGCATCGTTTATAACTTTTGAGAGTCCAATAATATTTTTTCTAACTATTTCGCTTCCCGATTGCTCTTCTTCAATTTAGCACACAGGGAAACGAAGAAGTAAACGCCTCTCTCTCTCTCTCGCGCGCGCTACCTGCTTTTCAGATCTCGACTTTAATCATGGTATTTCTCACTAATCTCCTTTATTTTCCGCAAGATTTCTAAATTTCTTTATATTTCTATCTTTTCCTTTTCTAATATATGTTCAGCGAATTGGTGATTTGATTTTTAGGAATTTATATTATGTTTTGCTTCTATTTTGGTCAATTAGCCTAGATCTAGGTTTCCACCATTAAATTAGTGAGCTAAAACAATTGTTTTGTTGTGTATATGACTTTAGTTTGTCCGCAAATTTTGATCTTTCTTTTTTTAGGTATTGCATTTAGTATCACGATCAACTTTATGTTTAACCACTGAATAATGGGGGGTGAAGTCATCAGCTCAGAATGAATTCAGATTTTGGGTTGCTATTGATTTTAGTTTACAACTTAATTGTGCTATGTCTAACTGTCTAAGGAGCGATGGAGTTTTTGAGGGGCTCTTGAATTTTGCTTCTAAGACGTATGATACGTAAATTATTGTCTTCAATACACAGCTACTTTTTTATGTTAAGAGCTGAATAGAGATCATTCGTAGGGCCGTTATCTCTGTCAAGATTGGGGAAGAAGAGACATGGTAATGGGGTTATTTGCGCTTATGCACCTAATTCGTGTGAATTGTTACCGCCCAAGATGTAGGGGGTTAAATATCATACCCGTCCAGTGATGGGGCTTCCCGGGAGACTTCGGGTGATTTGGAGAACTTAAGGTCTTAAGGATAGGAGTCGTGATGATGGGAATTAGGGTAGAGGGGAGGCCCGAGTGATGCATTATTGCTAATTGTCTAGATTCTAAACGCAAGTATTATCGGTTGAAATTATAAAAGATCTTGAATATTGGTTGCATTGTGGGCTTCCAAACGAACCAAAGTATTTACAGTAAGAAAATGAGTATAAGTGTTAGGTTTATTCAATTTGCACATCAAGTGGGTCTACTTTCCGTTTATCAAAGACTTCTGCAATTTTTTTTATAGAAAGCAAAGAGTTATGTCTTTGGGGAAGTCAGATAAGATTACCTTGTTATTCATTGGTAAAATACTAGGGTGCTTTGTAGCAATGGCCCCCGAAGACTTTGAGCTTGAGAGGCATCTAGATGCAAGATTTAACCTTCTTCCATATTGGAGGTGATGTATCATCCTGTTGCTGGGCAAGCCATGAATAGTAAATGCAGTTGGATTGGTACAATCCTAACCAGGTTTGTTAAAGAAATGGACTAGTGGGAGTAAGAAAATTTTGAATGTGATTAACCTAGTAGAGGTGCTAATTGGACCAAAAGTGATATGTCCTACTTTTGAGAGGGTAAAATATAATTGGCCCTCGTAAGATTTAAATTGTTATTTATCGTGGTTCCAAGTATAATCTTTTCATAACACAATTAATCTACAAGCATGGATTATGAGATGGTACTGGTAGTCACACATGTTTAATTAAAATTAAAGGAAGTCAAAGTTGTCATGTGAATGGTACCCCACAAATGAAATGTAGCAATCAAAAAAAGACGGAGGGAGTATATAATGAGCAAGTGTGTTAGGCAATATCATGAATTAGTTTGATGCTTTCAATATTCACCATATTTATGTTTCATGCCTATATACTTTGTCTATATTCTTTTCTTTGTGATCCAATTTTTTTTATAGACTCAATTCCCTTTATAGTACAAAAATGATCCATTTCAGTGCCGATTAGTAGCTTTTTTTTACCAATCTCGGATGAGCATTACCTATGATGTTATGGTACGTTATATACTATGGTACCTTGTTGTAGTATCTATGTTTCTGCTTTGTTGATCTAATGTTAGTGGCGACTTGGTGCACATAGTCCTTGAACTTTCCTTCCTGAATCATGTGCTTCCTGAATAAAGCCTATATATGTGACAAAGCTTACTTCAAGAACTTCTGCTCAAAAGATGTCTGCCTTCTCTTGTGATGAACAATCGAAATTGTTTTAATCATTCTTGTATTTGTATATACAGACAACTTCAAGACGTCTTGCAGATAGGAAGGTGGAGAAATTTGAAAAGAATGTCAAGAAAAGAGGTTTAGTTGAAAGCGCACCAAAGAAGGGAAATTCATATCCTGTTGGGCCTGTGTTACTTGGATTTTTTGTGTTTGTTGTTATCGGATCATGTAAGCCCTTTTGCCTGTTTTCAATTGCCTTATAGCTACCTTGCAGTACAATAATATGCTTTGCATTTACCGCATCTCTATAACATTTCTAGCACTCCAGATTCAGGGTGAATCTTGCTCAATGGGTATTAACCCCAGCTTATATACGCAAGTCCAAAAAATCTTGTGGGCATGTGCATTAAACATCTCGCAGCCTTAGTAGCTAGACTTGGGGGTGGGGGGGTGGGATTGGATATGGCTGCATAACAGAGAACATATACCTGCATCTTAGAAGTTTTTTGCAAATATGGCTGCTATTCCTGTGGAGGTTTCTGCATGCTTACAATATGTGGGGAAAGGACTGGTGGGGTTTTCTAAGAAATGTTTCCTCGTTAGTTGCTTACATCTTCTGCTTTTATGTATGATGGGGTATGGTTTTCATTCAGGGCAAGGGCCTTCTAGTACCCTTGTGAAGGATTAAACTTCAGTGGTTAGTTACATATGTTAGATAAATTAGCTCCTTTTTAAACTCTGGTGTTATTAAGCATGTTTGTGGAGGTTGCTAATTCTTTTTGTGGGGATTATTCAATGATTTGAATTTGCAGTAGATCTTGTCTGTCAGTAATAGTGAGTAGAGGATAGTAGTCTTGTATTGGTGGCGGGATGGATGAAGAGGACTATTTTAGGCCAATTCACCTGGCACTGTGAACTTCCCTATGGTAGATGGACGATGGAACAAACAGTTAAAGGGCTCGCGGTTTCTTCAGTTTGTTTTGCTCTTATTAACCAGAGAACTGCATTAGGTTTTGAGAGTAGGTTTTCTCTTGCAATCATTATTTTATCATGCTAGGCAGAAGGAGAAGATGGAGAACGAAGCTGCACATCTTATTATACTTTCAAGTTTTTTTCTAAAAGATTTTGTTATACTATCATGCTAGGCAGAAGGAGAAGATGGAGAACGAAGCTGCACATCTTATTATATTTTCAAGTTTCTTTCTAAAAGATTTGGTTCAGTATGGTACCCTATTGCTTCTAATCGCAAACCCTTGAGGATGGTGCTCTTTCCCCCATCCTAGTCATGCTTGAGACTAAAGCCTATGGGCTATTACTCCCTGGTTTTTTGGATTTCTGGTGTCAACTTCCATATCTATCCATGAGGATCGCTAGAAAATGCCATTGGTACTCAATGGCCAAAGTCTGGGACTCTGGGTTAGCAAAAACTTTAAGATATGCCTGCCTTTCTGGCTTTCTGGCTTTCTGGCTTTCTCTGGCCATAGCCCCAGGCACATAATTTGTTTCTTGTAGTTTGTGTTCTGATTTGGTTTTGTTTGTATTTTTGTTTCTGTTACTTTTTAAAAAAATCTAATCTTTGTTGTTTCCTGTCTATTCTGATTTTTGCTTCTCCCTGTCAATGTCAGCTCTATTCCAGATCATCAGGACAGCCACTAGTGGAGGGATGGCTTAGAGATATCGAAACGTCTTGCGGCTGATGATGTAGACTACAACGTGCTCTACTTTTAGTTTGGGATGTCATGGAAATGTTGTTGCTGGTGTCTCTTAGAGATTATGTGAAGGTTAATTATATGCTAATATTATTGTGGAAATTTAGTTATTTTGTATTTTTACGAGGTTAACACAAGAAATTTTACATACGTACTCGTGTAGTCATATGACTTCTGTACTATATCTTGTGCAGAATTTGTTACAAGTAATTTTTCATTCCTCTTCTACTTGTGGTGATAATCGACGAGTGTGATGGGTTCAGCTATAGCCTATATGAGCCCCAAAATCTTTGAGCAACTGTGTCTTGTATATAGGTGCCTTTATTCTTGGTGTTCAAAGCTTCTCAAATTTCCTAAATTTTCTTGTGCTTTAAGTGGAACCACATCTGTTACATGTTTGTGATGTACAAAATTCGAATATCAAGTGGAAAAATCATAATTATAATGTTCTGTTTGTTGAGATGACAATGAAGTCCACTGTTGAGATAATAGCGAAGTCCACCGAAATGGACTTTCACCCTGACATGCATTTAATGCATGTTGGGAAAGTTTCTCCCATTCGCCTCATTTGTTGAACTTGTGCAAATGTACACAGTGAAATTTTTGCCTATAAATACCGTCATTGTAAAAAGTGAATTTTGCCCATCTATATATATATATATATATATATATATATATATATATATATATATATATATATATATATATATATATATATATATATATATATAAAGCTAAGTTAATTTTGCTTAGGTGTCAAGCTTATAATCACTCTCGCCATGTGGCAACAAAATGCTTCTCCCCAAACTTCGTCTTGCCATTTGTCAATCTTATGGAAGCCAATGCACACGTGTCATTTAAAAATATAATATTTGATTGTGCAATCCTAATTAAGTCACTGTTCTCCCGAACTTATTTTTTCGTCCGTTCGATTCAATTCAATTCAATTCGGTTGATTCGGTTCGGCTCCAAAATTTTAACCTTACTATTAGTTATAATTTAATTCGGTTCGGTTCGATTAAGTTCGGTTGTTTTATCTTTGAAGAAATGCCCTAAGCCCTTGATTGATGATAGGGTAATCAATTGCAATCTCCTATATTAGGTAACAAACTAAACAATTCATAAATCATACATCAATCAGTTCCTAAAATTACATATTAAGAGAGCAAATTCCATATGATGCGTTTTGTGAACCACCAATCCACAGAAAATGGTTTGCACTCCATTGTTTATAGCGTATGTTTGCACTCAATATCCATCATCTTCTGTACATCTCCTACTCTCACTACATCATGTATGAAGATCCTCTTATCTATATATAATATATACATAAAACCCCATATTATATATCATACCATATGTTATAATATATGATATGACAAAAAATACATAATCGAACCCACATAAATTACATGATGATCTTTGTGCCGAATGATCGCAATAGTAGCGAGAATGCATCCGAATGACAATCTAAACAAAACATATTGCATTCGCTTCGCGCCGCGTCTTCATGGATTCTACAAATGTGAAAGAATGTAGTGCTTAACAATGGCTCTAACCAAGGACAGGCGCCATTATTGATGAATTAGAATATTTTCCTAATAATATATAATGTAATATAAATGCAAATGAAGATATAATTAATTGACAATAGGTTGTATCACATTAGAATTGCCAAATTACAACTTTTTTCCCTCAAAAATAAAAAATACAACTCTATTAAATTATGCTAAAATTTCATTAAATACAAAAATTATAGTTTTTAGGACTAATTTTACACATTAGAATTGCCAAATTATACTTTTTTTTGTAAAAAATATAGGAGTTGTGTGACCCATATTATTTATATAAAAAATAGATGGATAAAACCAACATGCAAACATAGAATTGGGCAAAAAAAACATGGCTATTTAATTGGTATTGAAGTTTTATTTTTTAGGTAAAAGAACTTAACAATTAAGATATTCCAATCTCACTCCTTATGTTTCTATATTTTTTTTTTACTCTGAGTTGAACGAATCTCCTTCATCAGATATCTTTTCTTTTCCATTCACTCTTCAAAGCTTTATTGAATTGAAATCCAAGCCAATAGTGGTTGATATAAACTACATGCATGGGCGTGATCTTGGTTGTTGAACAAAAAATTTGCTGAAATTTATGACTACATATAATCGTGCTTTTGGAGTAAGGAGTTTGAACTTTGAAGGAAATTTTGAGAGTATTTGGTTAAATAAAATCGTGTATGATGTAGAAGGCCGTGGTTATCATTTTTATTATGGATTTCATGGATCTTTCATGGTCAATAATGGGGTTTTTGGTTTCGGTTTTTTCATTTTAGTGGCGTGGAAGGTTGGACATGGTTTGGTAACATAAGAAGAGAGAGGTTCAGATAGTTTATGAAGAAGATAGTTTAATATAATTGTTTGCAAAAAAATACCATACCACCCACAAATGCAACTAATTATTATATATATATCCCAAATTATTATAATATAGGTCATAATATCACAACTTTAACCATATTCATTAGAAAAAAATTCTGACTTTTTCGAGCCAAATTCAGTAATATAAATTACCTTTTAGCAAATCAATCAAAACTCATAATTCCAAAAATGAAAAAAATTTAACGAAAGTCAACGAGAGAACCCTTGAAAACTATTGTGGAAAAGAGAAAAGTGAAAAAAAGAAGGAATTTCACTTCAAAAAAAAAAGTCAAAAGTTATAAATAGTCGTGCAACACAATCAATGGCGGATCCAGACTGAAATTATGATATCTACACTATTTTTAAGGAAAGTTTAGAAAATATTTTTTTCAAGTATTGAAACAATGAAATGTCACCATTTCAAGCAAACATTATTTTAAAAGTATGAGCAATCTATATATTTATCTAAAGACAAAATTCTTTTAGCCACGTGAAGAGAAGAGAGAAAAAAATTTAAAATATCTACTAACTCGAGCAAAGAAGAATGAAAATATTTCCAAAACTATATTACATCTTTAATTAATATCTATTAGCATAATACATTTTTTTTTAAGGTAAGATGAAGGGGACTTACTTGAGGGGGGGATAAGGGGAAATCCTCAAATGAGTCCCATGAGTTTTGATCCCTAGACCTCAGGGACGATATGAAGTGGGAAGCGATGCCACTACTCCACCACCTTAACCTCTTATTAGCATAATATATGTTGTATGATATAACACTATTAGTGGTTGTTTGGTATACAAGAAATTATGTAGACAATAGAATTTCCCATAATTTTCTAAATTGGGTAGTTGTTTGCTTGATGTGGGGAAAAATGGGAAAAATGAAAATTCCTGGTAAATTGAAATTCCCACAAAATGTGGGAATTTATTCACCTAGCCCCCCTGGTCATTTAAAATTCCTACATCAATTCATGGAAATTACAAAAGGAAAATAACTTCCTAGGAAATGGAACTTTCCATGGGAATTAAATTCCCATGTATACCAAACAACCACTTATATTACCTTTGCAAGCACTAAAAAGTTTTTTCATATTACATTGTTAGTATATACTTCAGGATTATTGATATTATTGTACAATATAACTAGGAAATAACATGAGTGTCATAAGTCACAGTGCAACGCATGGGTTACAAGCCAATTTTTCAATTATTCTAAATATAAGATCACAAAATTTTATATCACCAGCTAATATTTTTATTTTTAGCTGTAATATTTTACATTTGTCAAATTGAAAAAGAACTTTGGAAATTTTTTGGAAATTTTTGGAAATGGTTGAAATTTGTTAATATTTTTAAGTGTACAATGTATGGGTCATAAGACAGTTTTAATGATTCTCAATCATAGAATATTGATTGAACACAAATAAGCATTACAATAACAAACACTTCTCCCTAAAATCGTAACTATACAACGTACCAATCTGAATTATTATCAACACAAGATTATAAAATTTAAATAACAGGTTATTAATTTTAAAATTTAGATAGAATTGCTCTCATGAGTTCTTAAAGTCTAAAAGCATTGATTATAGTCATTAAAATTGATAGTAATATGTAAAAAGTATTTCATATTGTCAATTCAAAAGTATTGAACACATTTTTTTCTTTATATAAGTAAATAATCATGAAATAAACCATTGATTTCCTATACCTGACCATTCATGCTTTAGAAAACCTGTATATAAGAATAGCAAATTGAAATTCACTTTTTCAAACTTATATGTATGCTTTATTTTTTATATTTTTAACTTTTTTATTATCAATTTTTATTTATAGATTAACGGGTTAATTAAATACTTCCACCGTGATTTTAGGGGAGATAACATAAAATCTTAAATTTATTAAACAAAAAAACTTTCCCGTGCAAGTTGCACGAGTGTAAAACCGATTTTAAATGTATTCTTAATACACGATATGATTATAAAAACTTTAAATCACGAGCTAATATTCAAATCATGATTTTACGAGACTATCCTAAAATCGTAAATTTCATAAAACAAAAACTTTCCGTGCATTTTGATGTGTTTTTTGTTTCATTATTTACGTATTTATCAATGTATATCACAATTATAATATTTTTCAAACTTTAAAATGTTGTAACAAATATCATGAAATATAATTTTACATTTTACAATCTTTCAACTTTAAATGCATGGATTATAATAATTATGAATTCAATAAATCTGGAATAAAAATATTACTTAATAAACAAAATACAATCCATGCATTATGTACGGGTCTAAATTATATCTATATAAACCTCCCGTGCATTTTTGCACGGGTTAAAAGCTAGTTCATGTATAATGCATTCTACTGATATATTTCTATCAGTACCTTCTCTCTATTATATTTCTCACAACACGTTATCACCACGAGTTTGCTACCGAAAGAAATTAAAGGTATCTTTAAAATTTTTGCATCCATTATGTTTCAAGTTCTAAATTTTTCCTCCAAGCCCAACCCTTTACAATCTGAACATGGATCAATAAAGTAACGGGATTAACATTGTTTTACACAACTGTAATGCGTCATCTTCGTGATATATGCTAGATTCAAGGGGAGTATTGTATGCGCTGCACTCTTTTTTCATTTCGATCAAGTTTTTTATCCCATTAGGTTTTTCATACAAGGTTTTTTATGAGGCAGTTAATTTTAAGCATAATACATAGTAGTTGTACTTTTTTCCCTAGTTATGGATTTTTCCCACTGGGTTTTTCCTAACAAGGTTCTTAATAAGACGTCTATTATGAGTTATCGGTGATTATTTAAGGGGGAGTGTTGAGATAACAGTGAAGTCCACTGTTGAGGTAATAGTGAAATCCACCGAAATGGACTTTCACCCTGACATGCATTTAATGCATGTTGGGAAAGTTTCTCCCATTCGCCTCATTTGTTCTTGTGCAAACGTACACAGTGAAATTTTTGCCTATAAATACCGTCATTGTAAGAAGTGAATTTGCTCATTCATGTATAATACATTCTACTGATATATTTCTATCAGTACCTTCTTTCTATTATATATTTCTCACAACACGTTATCACCACGAGTTTGCTACCGAAAGAAATTAAAGGTATCTTTAAAGTCTTTGCATCCATTCTGTTTCAAGTTCTAAATTTTTCCTCCAAGCCTAACCCTTTACTATCTGAACTGCTGAACATGGATCAATAAAGCAACGGGATTAACATTATATTGTTTTACACAACTGGAATGCGTCATCTTCATGATATATGTTAGATTCAGGGGGAGTATTGTATGCGCTGCACTCTTTTTTCACTTCGATTAGGTTTTTTTATCCCATTGGGTTTTCCTACAAGGTTTTTAATGAGACAGTTAATTATAAGCATATAAGGATACATAGTATGAGTTTTTCCTAACAAGGTTCTTAATAGGACGTCTATTATGAGTTATCGGTGGACATTTAAGGGGGAGTGTTGAGATAACATTGAAGTCCACTGTTGAGATAATAGTGAAGTCCACCGAAATGGACTTTCATCCTGACATGCATGTTGGGAAAGTTTCTCCCATTCCCCTCATTTGTTGAACTTGTGCAAATGTACACAATGAAATTTTTGCCTATAGATACCGTCATTGTAAAAAGTGAATTTGCTAATTTATGTATAATACATTCTACTGATATATTTCTATCAGTATCTTCTTTCTATTATATATTTCTCACAACACTGTTTAGGAAGTTGTGATACTCTCCTTAAAGAACAAAAAAAAAGAGCATAATAGTACATCTTAGGGCCGCAACTGTACATATCATTTTAATTAGAAAAATGTCCACTTGATGTAAATAATTTGTTCATTTCGGAGATGAAATAGAACTTTCCCATAGAATGCACCTTGTTTGTTGCCAAATACACGTTCAACTCATGTAGGAATAAAAGTGTACTTTTGGAATAGAAATGGGCGGATTGCATCTCGGCCAAGAAATGGAAACTAAACTTGAAAGTGAGAAATATGTGTGTATATTAAAAGCTATGTAAAGCGTTCTCAAATGAATTGCTAGAAAATGAGATATAGGAATTTAAAAGTGAACTATAATTCTGGAGTCTTTTACTTTTGAAGCATCACATACTTTATTGTGATAAAGTGTGAGATGTTAAAAATGAAACTAAATAACTCAAAATTATGATTAGACCAGTTTCTCAAAACCTAAAAACGACATTATGAAGTTCAAGAATGAACAAATCAACTCTAAAAATGAGAAAAAATGGCGCCAAGTAAACTCTAACATGGCATTCGTCTTCCTATTTTAAGGGATCCAAAAAGTTGCGGTCGAGGTTTTGATCTCCTAACCATCTAATTAGAATATAATCCTTTTTACCACAAATATACATCACCTTCTTTGTAATCAAATTCCAAACCCAAATAGTATGAGCTAGTGCCTCGCTAAAAGTTTGAAAAATAAATTAAAGTACAACAACGTCACCATCTAATTTACAATGAAACTGAAAATTTCTAATATTTATCAGTTAGAACACACATAAAAGCCTTATATTATTTACAATATTATAAAAAATTTCCTATTTTCCCCTCGGGTTTCCTAAATTTCCTCACTATAACTTATAATTGTTAGAGATATGGAATACCTATAATTCAACTCCGACAAAGTAACTTAAAACATTTTCATTCTCACCGATTTCTTTCTTCTTCCAAACCTCAAAGCATATATGGCAACTTCTTCCAACCAAACCTTCACCTTCATTGGAATCTTTTGTTTTCATCCCTTGGACATCCCCGATTAACCTCGCCAATGACGGGACGAACATTATCTTTTGCTATCGGCTGATGTGGAAGATTTTGCATTTTTCTTGAAGAATATATAATCCAAGTTTATTAACTGAAAATTACACTTTCATTACCCCTAAATATTGAAATGACGTTAACACTTTAGAATTTATAACTAAAAATTTGGATAACTTACATAGCTATCTTGAATTACTTAAACGTACCCAAAAAAATATCTTAGGTCAATAAACTGGTTTTATTTTAAAAAAGAGTTTGATATGTCTAGAGAAAAGCAAAAGACATAAATATCAAATACAATTTATTTTCTACTTCATAAGATAATACTTGTATCAAAAACAACTTGCAGAGAGGGAGAGGTGGTGGAGTACCACCCCAAATTATAGGGCATTGCCCAATGTTCGAATCTTCATCCCAATAATATATTGGGGCATTTTCGTCTGTACTGTATAGCATTGTACATTTGTACTTGGAGTGGTTTTGTGTTGCCAAGTTTGACCTTTAATCGCGTCCGTCCTCCGACTCCGAGTAAACGCGTCTAGTATTGTCCTTTGTGTATCGCCCTTCTTAAAAAAAGCATCACAACTTCAAAATTCAGTCAACTAAATTCCAATTCCAAGCATCTCAATTTCTCTCTTCAATGGATGGCATAGACTCAGTCGTCGATCCTCTCAGAGAATTCTCCAGGGACAGCATTCGCCTCGTTAAACGCTGCCACAAGCCCGATCAAAAAGGTACAATTTCTTCATTGAAAATTCACCAAATTTTAGGCTTCAAATCTCCAAATTTGCGCGATTTTTCGCTAACATTGTGCGCTGATTTTTGTATCAGAGTTTTCTAAGGTTGCATTCCGTACGGCAGTCGGGTTTGTTGTGATGGGATTTGTTGGATTTTTCGTGAAGCTCGTCTTCATCCCCATCAATAATATCATCGTTGGCTCTGTTTAGGTATATATTCTTTCGATCTAAGTTCTTGCATGTTGCTAATTACGATTATATTTGTGATATTGATATTTTAGCGATTTTATATGGATTATTAATGCAGTTTAAAGAGATAATATCAGTATATTTTAGATTGAAATTTTAACATATGTTTCAATACAAGAAGAGCTTATGGATAAGACCGCTAATAGTTAGAGTTCTGTACGAAATAGTTAAAGTTTAAAAGGACAGTATGAAATAGTCAAAATTTTGAACTGAAATATGAAAAGTTACTATTTAGAATGAAATAGTTAAAGCCGTTTCATGCATGAGACAGTCTTAGGGGGTGTTTGGTATGAATAACGTAAATGGAATGGAAAGGATTTGAATAAGGAGGGAAAATGGTAATAATAAGTGTTACCCTTACTAGTTGTTTGGTATCTTAATGAAATGGAAACGAATATGACTCACTCCCTTTCCTCTTGTTTGGTATAATCAACAATGAAATAGAGTCACTTTTTATTTTTTATTTTTTTTCCCTTTCAACTTAACACATTATTTAATACTTGTTATACTGCTTATTGTAGAGTATCCTTTTCCAATTTTATCACAAAGAAAATCTTAACTTTTTACACATATTTTTTTTAGCAAAATAGGAAATTATACTATTAGTTAAATCCACTTAGCCAACCCGCCAAAAAAACAAAGTATCATATGTCCAAAGTTAAAACCAAACACAATATCAGCACTACATTAAGCAAATGACAACAAGAACACAAAGCTGCTAATAAAGCACTACATGACCACAACTCTTGTGTTTTCCCTTCAAAGATCCCAATTAGCAAAAGTTACTACAAACAACACCACAAAGTCCATCAGCCTACTCTTTTTTCAAGTAGATCAAGCACATATTGTTTCTTCATAGGTATCGGAGCTTGATAGAAGATACAAAGCTTGTGATCCTCGGCCATAAGAATCGTTACTGCTTCTAAGGCTTTGGATGGAGATATGCCATCTAACTTCATCACCTCATCTAATACCTTGTCCACTTTTTCATCCATCTTTTGCTCCTTTTCTTGTGAGTCTGCCACAAAAAGGGTAGCAGATTAGTTTTCAACAATATGAAAAAATGTAGACGAAACCTGCAAGACTTATTTTTAGATGTAACATGTACAAACAGCATTAAACATTACAAAATGTAAATATGTAATTACAAAATGAGTAATATGGCCATGTAACAAGACACTAACCCAAATGAGCACTTCCTAGTCATCTTCGCAAAAACATCACAAACAATCAACTCAGAAATATACTTATAATTGATATCATTAGTATAATATGCAACTTGAAAAAAGAGATCTTTACTCTTCAAATAAAAGGCTTTTTATTCTAGCAACCTTATAAATAGTATACATTCCCAATATCCTTATATATACTATCCCAATCTTTAACTATGACCTAAGAGAGTGCTGTAGTGCAAAGTGGCTCCCAAATCTATATTTGCACTTATTATTTGGTTTCAATATATGGACAAATGCTCACCAAGGAACATAAAAATGCATGAAAAACAGTTGGAAAACTATAAATAATTAAACCTAATACAGACATGCACTGGACAACTCTTAAACATACCTTTACCCATTCATCGAACACCTTATTCTCAGTTTGCAACATCTTCTTATCAGCATCCCACCCAAATCCTGAGGACCCTTATAAGAAAGTTTGGCAGCAAAAAAAAATGTCAGGAAAGAAAGACAGAAAGTATAAGAAAAGAAGAGAAAAAAAAGGATTGTAATCAAATAGAAATATAAAGAACCATACATGTGTTATTGACCATGCCTATTTCTAGCTCTCCACGCATTAAATAGGTCTTGAGCTAATACATTTATGAAATTAGTCCAATGATCGGTACTTGCAACACTTGTAATAATCATCAGAATCATCTTCGGAATCATCATCGGATTCACTTAACTCACTTTCCTCTATATCATCCGTAGGCATGACTTTCCTAATCAAATTATGTAATAAGCAACAAGCCATCACAATCCGTCCTTGAGTGCGAATAGGAAAAAACGAAGGACTTCTAAGTATACCCCATCTTCCTTTTAGTAGACCGAAACACCACTCAATTACATTTCTTGCCCTTGCGTGTTTCATATTAAAATATTCTTCGGCGCTAACGGGTCGCCGATCCGTCCATTCCTTCAAATGGTATCGTTGCCCTCTATATGAAGCAAGAAATCCATCACAATTGGTATAACCCGCGTCAACCAAATAATAATTACCTTCAGATTTACCAAACAAAAAATTGCTAGCTACCAAATTAATTAAAATTATAAACTAGAGTTTTACAATTAAAAGATTTACCTCGAGGCACTCTAAAACCGTTAGGCCTAGAAAGAGCATTACGTAAGACACGAACATCATGGGCCGATCCCTCCCAACCCGGAATCACATAAATAAATTGCATATTAGGTACACAAACCCCTAACACATTCATAGCAATGGTCCCTTTCCTTGTTCTATACTTTCCTCGTTCTTGAGAAGATACATGTACATTAATGTACGTCCCGTCTAATGTCCCTAAACAATTCTACAAAAATAAAAATGAAAGTAGCTTATTAAGAAACATAAATGATTTCCTAACAAATCTCTAGTTGAAAGATAGATAAGTGATGGATCAATACCTTGAAAGGTTTCCACCTTTCATCATCACAATCATCGGATATGGGAGTTGGTTTATGAAGTAGTTGTTCATGCAACTTCAAGAAAGCCCTTAGACAAAGGTGAAATTGTCGGCTCACTGTTTCTCCACTTCTAAAGAAATAATGTCCAATCGACCTATTTTTCTTATGATGTGCTAAAGTATATAAAAACATAGCTTCGATATCTTAAAGAGTCATGTTTTTTGTTCCACTTAAACCTCCAATATCTCTTAGCATCTTACATATAATGTTAAAAGTACGCCTATTAACACGAAGTTCACTCTTGCATTTCACATCATTCTCTTTATATAATCCGCTGAAGACTAATAAGCGTAAAAGTTTTTTGTCTCTTTTCTTTTGCCTCAATCGAACACCCCTAATTGTAATAATACTCATCATATACGATATCTAATACATCATCAGAACTATAATAACCATCAACATAACTAGTTGAAGTTGTTTTATCCTTCTTTTTCTCCCTATGGAATGCATTAGCCGAGGCATTATAGAAACCTAATAAACAATAGTCCAAAAAAATAAAATAAGCAATTGTATTACAAGCTATATGATTGTCAAAGTATGAATTGAAGAACTCACATAGCACCTCATACCTAGTAATTCAATCATTAACACAAAAGTCGAAAATATAACCATGTATCTTATTGGGTTAATGAAACATATTTCTCAGACTTCACAACGAAGTACAACTCTAAGAGACATTATGTACGAAAGAAGATTATAACCATGTATCTTAAAACAAACATAAATCTCAAAATCCACCTCCTACAACAGCCAAAAATCAAGACCAAAATCCTATGATTACCCCACATCATTCGTCAGTGTTAGTTTGATAGCATTCATTTCAGAGATTAATCCAAACAACCTATTTGTTTTTAGCATATTCCTCAATCATAACCAGCACACATTCCCAATGCTTATACTGCATTATGTAACATGGTCTCATAAATCAAATTCACGTATCCATATGTTCAATTGTCATTTCGGAGTTACGGACAACGAACGCAAGATATATAAAATGCAAAACAGTCAACTTCCAGGTTTATATATCCAGATTAACAATTAACCCAAATAATAACATTCTTCACAATAATCCAAGGTTTATCAATCAAACTAGTACATCAGTAAATATTTGAAGCCGACAAAAAAATCCTAAAACCCTAATTTCCAACAAAAACCCTAATGCTCGCAAATTTTCAACCCCATTACCCAAAAAATTAAAAAATTTGAAGCTAATTAAAAAATTTGAAGCAAATTATAACCAAAATAACCTTCATCTAAACAAGATCTAACGAAATGCTTATGAAAATTTCAAAATTTGAAGCCCTAATCTAATTTCGTAGCCATAATAGAAAAAATGAAAATTTCAAAACTCGCAAATTGATAATATTCAACCAAAAACTTACACTGATTCTGGAGCGTGAGAGAATATATGCTGAAAATCGAAATGCTATGACGAATTCACAATCATTTCCATATGAAGAGGAGAGAGAATGGGTGAGCAAAAGAAAATTGATGGATAAGAGAGAGAGGCTGCTGCAAGGGTGGGTTTGAGGAGTGGAAACGTGATTTGTTTCCGTAGGTTTTTGAGCGGAAATAACTTGGGGTAAAGTGTTTCCCTCAAGTAACGGTAACTATTACTTTGGACACTAACCAAACAGCTAGAAACGGAATCGGTTACTTGAATCCGTTTCTTGTGCAAAAAAAAAATGATACCAAACACCTCCTTAGAGGAGAGTTGATGTTTCAAAGCATATGTATTATTTTTACTAGTAGGTTTAAAGTTGTTGAATATTGTTACGTCTTGGTGCCTAGGCTCATCAGATCTTATATGGTGCTTGGGTTTTACTGAAACGTGTTCTAAGTCTTGTATTAATTAGATTATGCAATGTATAAATGCTGATTGCACGAATTGTTGTTCGTGAGGAATTTGCAAGATGAAGGGATATGTTTGTTTTATTGAAAGGTGTTCTTACCTTTAATGAGATTGTTATATACTTCATTCTTTACCACCAGGGGAGGTAATTTATATGATGTTTTGTCTGTGTCAAATACTAGTATAAAGAAGAGCAGTAGCAAACTTAGTAATTTGAAATACTTACTGCTTAAACATCGTTTGTCGAGCCAAGCTCAAGCTCTCAGGCTCCCAAGCTTGAGATGAGTTCGAGTTCAAAATCCGTAACATCAAATCAAAACCGAATAGTATCATGTTAGAGCTCGGCTTGGCACTTGAGTATTGGCCAGCCCTACTCATCATTGACCAATTGCAAACTCTTAGCAATTTCAATTATTTTCATAGGTTTTTTTCTTGGACATAATGTTTCTATGGATGAGTGGATCCAAATAGCCTATAAATTAAGGATGAACTTAGTGGCCTCTACTTTTGGTCCAAATGTCATTTACGAATGCTTTATGCTATCGGTATAAGGTCTTTTTAATGATTCATTTACTAGAAATCAAACAATATTTGAGTGATATATTTCCTTTATTCCTTATTAATCACTACAATTTCCTTCCCTTTTATCAAAGTTTACTATTAATCACTACATACCTATTTTTAGTAACTTAACCTCTCACAAATGTACTTTACACATGGTATTGAGGACCACTTGTCTTCCACATGTCTCTATTTTTCTCAGTGCCTTAGTATGTGTTCCCAAGGGGTATGAGTGGTTAATTAAGAACGCAAGAAGTATGAGATAGCTAATTCATTAAATGACAATTTTGTGCTAGTTGAGTAGATTATTTTTAGCTGACAGTGAACAAATGCACATATGTCAAAGGTTATAATACTGAAAGAGATGTAACAGTTCTTTTTTTCCCCTCATTAAAAAAAATGTAACAGTTCTTTTTCACTTTGGATATATCCGATGATCATATTAGAAACGAAAGGTATATAAGGCAGACATTGGAATTGGATATAAATGTGTAATGTTACTGCTGTTCAAATTAAAATTTGCGCTTTATTGGTTTTTCATTCTTACTAGTTTGGTGTATTTTTCAAAGAAATCTTGTGATTTATGTTGCGAGCAATGGCTTGATTTTTTGATTTTATAATCATTGATCTCTTTTCTATGTTCTTTTAAGAAAGTAAAACTGTTAGCTTTATCTTAGGGAAAAATTGTATCATCGATCCCACACTCTAGCCAATTTCAAAAGGTCTTAACTTTTTGTTAACTTGGAATAGTCTCACATTTGTGTGGTAATTTCCGAAAATGGCCCAACCTTAGATTGAAATGCTAAACTGGTTAAAAGGACCAGTCGGCATGATTGTTTTGACTGTTTTTGGTCCTTTGATTTCAATCTGTCACTCATTTATGGGTGGTTGGGCTGGCTAAGCGAGGTGGAGAGAGTGAGGTAGGGATTAAGTTTTTCATAATAGATTATCAAAAGGCCAATAAAGTCGTGTCACATGATACTTTAGTCAAATTAGCATGTGAAATTGGGTTAAGGATTGTTTTGAGAAGATACCATGCGGAATTGGGACTTCAAAATTGTGACTGTTTTAAGCTAATCGAAAGTTGAGACCTTTTAAAGTAGAGTGACCATCATTGGGGCTGATGGTGTTAAATTAATTCAAAAACCAAATTGAGCATATACTCTTTGAATTTATACAATCCCATGTCTTTGTTATGTTGCTAATGGTAGTCTTTGTACAAACAGTTGGTTAATGTATATAATTTTTAGTGCAGATTTTAGTTAAAGATGGAGTCTTGAAGAGGAGAGAGGCAACTTAACGGAATATACATTACTCTTTTTTTGGTATGCTTAGCTGATAGGATTTATGTAGATTAATTTTCTACCAGGATTATCTTTTTTCTCTAGATGTATGGATCATTTGCAATGAACTAAGTTTGAAATTGTGTGATATATCTACAATTTGGATTGATTCTCTTTTCTCCTCTATTTGCCTTGCTTATGCCATCGAGTTGGCACGTTTTGTTCTTCTTTTGGTTACCTTTATCAGAATAAACGATGTACACCTTTTAAACCGACCTAATCCCCCCCTCCCCCGAAAAAGAATAACATATAGAGAAAGAGAGATGGAAAGTGAAAGGGCATGAATGCATGATTCATGAAGCTATGGTTTTTCTCATGCCATAAAAAATTTGTAAAGCTTCGAGCATTTGGTGCTTTGGATCTGCGATGGTTTGCCATTCATCTCTTGAGTTCTCTTTATCTCCATCTCTATTACATGGGTCTCTCTATTTATTTCTCTATATCTCTCTCCTTTCCTTGGTTCTTGTCTCTCTCCTTGACCCTTGTTATAAGAAAAAGCTCCAATCAGATAAGGTTGATATACGGTTGGGTCAGATAAGCTTATAATATCATCGAAACTAGTGCGTACGAGTCATTATATGTGTGCTTTCTGGTCGGCATGGTTATTTACTCCTTTGCTAGGAATGATAGTCGGCCTTTGCAATCGGATCCTTCTCACTCGATACTTGCAGTCATGTTTTCCAACACTCCTTAAATCGATCCGATTATTGGAAATGAACTTGTTAAAAATTAGTCACCAGAGGAACCGTGCACTAAGCTGATGCATATGCTACAAATCTTTCTTTTCTTATCTTGCGTTGCTAGATAGCGTAATGTCACGTACCGACTCTTCCCTAGTCGCTATACGTGGCCTACTTGACACGTAAGCATTCTTTCAAGCATCCCTCTTGTGTTCTAGCTTCCACACTTAGCCATTTTCGTAGCCACATAGCCTAGCCAGCATATCGGGTGCCTTGACTAGTTGTCCGACGGGACTGTGACGCTAGTAGGCAGCGTGCAGCGACGAAGAAATCTGTCCGCACGTGACAGTAAGCTTCACCCCTTAGACAAAAGGGAGTACAATTTTGCCAATTTATGGCGAACAAATTTAGTCAAAGCCTGTTTATTGAGTAAAGGGACAAGATCAATTAAAAAAAAATAAAATCCTTTAGTATATAAGTCAATCTCGAACACTTCTATGTTTGTCTCGTTAATGCTCATTAGCACCTCATTGAAGTTTGTTCATGTTCGTTTATAACTTGTTTAAGTTTGAAAGAAGATTCATAGTTTAAAATAATCTTAGCAACAATATATAATACTTCCTCCATAACAAATAGATGTTACACTTTGAACATTGCACTATTCACCTACTACATTTGACCATGCATTTTTTACTTTTAGATAAAATCAACCGATACTATATGATATGTTGTTAGATTCGTCTCAACATATACTTTCATAATATTAAGTTCTTATAATATATACTAATACACAATTAAAGTTATTAATGGTCAAAGTATTACATCGACAAGCGTGAAAGTCAAAGTGTAAAATCTATTTTGTCATGGAGGAAGTATATGTCTTCTGAGGAGAAAGTATTCTCCCATATCCGATATTGGATAATTTGTCCCATATCATGACATTTTTGTAATTTTACTAGCAACTTGATACAATACAGTATAACTAGCCTTATATGCACGTGATGCATACGTTAATTTCAAAACTTGTTATTATATTATATATTCCATCCGTATTATAGTTATAATTACACTTAACATGTGAAAGATTAATAGTTAGATAAATGTAGATATATTATTTTGCTAATGTAAAAAACTAACAACGGTTGTGGGTGATTTTTAATATTATTTTTTTGTGAATGAATTTTGAACAGAAAGAATAGTCATAATGAGTTGGTTTGACTGAATTAAAGAGTATCAAATGTAGTGAGTGTTTCAGACTTTTAAGTGGGAAGTCATGTATACTATCTTCTCTTATAAAAAAAGGTCAAGATATTTTATGCATTTAATTTTTTGATTGAAGTATTTAATTTTTAACTTGTTTAGAATGACAAGTTGAAATGGGAAAGGGTTCTTAAATTGTTATCTTTTGTAATTTTTTCATCCATTAGATCATTAAGGGTAATTTAGTATTTTCAAAGGGGGACACCATCTTCCTCCCCCCTTCTCTTATATAATAGAGATATAACATTCACTTGATATAATAAGATACCGCCAATATATGATATAGTAGTCAATCGATATGATAAGATGTGTCAAGATATGATATACTAGTCATAAGACAATTGAACCAATCAAACAAGCTTGAATTATAGACACATTTGCATCAATAGTACCAAGCTTAGCTTGACTCACTTGGTAAGAATTCCACCTCATGACCTCAAGGTCAGGGGTTCGAATCCTACCAAGTGAGGGGCACTTGGAGGAGAATTCCCCTGACAACTCTCCCTCCTTCCAAGTGCTTGGGCCTCTGGGTTGGGCCCTGTGCAAGGGCAGCCTAAAGGTTATTCATCTTACCAAATCAAAAAAAAAAACATTTGCATCAATAGTGAAAATAATGGAATTATTTTATTAGAGAATATCTTATTTGTTACAATTATTGTAAAAACACTATTACTGTCGTCATATTAAGGTAAAAGGCCAAACTTTGTGTCAGTGATGGTCCCTGTTATGTTCTCTTCACCTTAAAAAAATAAGTTTTAGGTCCAATAAGTTCAGATCAGGTCTGATAAGGTTTTATCAGGTTTGATTAGGTCTAACACAACACTCAAAGATAAGTTCCAACAAGGGTCAATTAAGGTCAATCAGGTCTAATAAGTTCAGTTCAAATAAGTTCAGGTTTTTTCAGGTGAAGAGAACGCACCTTAAATTTCCTCACTCTCTTTGTGAGGAAGTCATACACATCTACATAGTTTTTTTTCCCCTAAATCCGACGCACAAAGGAGGAAAAACAAAGAGTCTGACTATAAGTTACATATATCTTTATAAAACGTACTTCTATTATATTAATTTATTAAGTGTTTTTGTACTGACAAATAATCTTTCATCATAAAATTCCAATCAGAATATAAGAATCAAACTAGTATTTTTGGCCCGGGAGATGCCTCGGGCAGTTACAATTATCAAATACTTCATCTGTTCTTGTTCTATTGCAACAATGAGATTTTTACACTATTCACTCACCACCCTTTCACTATCTCTTGTGATTTTTACGTAAGGAAAAATATAGTCATGTGGGATCTCGTTAGATTCGTCTCGATTTATACTTTCAAAATATCAAATTTGTATAATTTTTACTTAAAGGTAATTAATGATATTAATAGTTAAAGTTGTGCATTGGCAACCGTGAAAACTCTATTGTTGCAATAGAAAAAGAACGGAGGTAGTATATTATTATTCATAAGTTTCATAATTGATTTTATTAGCTTTTTGAAATTTTCTTTCTAGTGCGAAATTGGAAAATGGATGTTTTTGTATGATAAATTATTTTTTTAAAAAAAAACTTCAAAGGAATTGGGGATAAAAATAACAATGTCAATGGAGTTGGGTTAAGAGAGTTATTACCTTAATAAAAGTGTTAGAGATCAAAAGACTTTGTCTATGTCTTCATAGTTACATATAATTATAAGACTTTATTATGTTTTACTTTGAAACATTAAACATTGAAATTGTAGTGGATTGGTGGTTAAACTCTCACATTTCATTTCAAAGGTCATGTGTTCGATTCCTAGTAGCTACACATTGTTAATATTTTTTAACTAGTTTTTGGACCCGTGCAAAAATGCACGGGAACTTTTTTGATTAATAAGAACGTTAATTACCAACTACAGTAAAATCATATAAAAGATTCTCTACATCTACTCGATCAAATATAGGCTTATGTACTACTCGAAGCTCAAATGAGTTTAACCTCTATACCATATTAAATTAATAAACTTTGAACTTGAAATACAAAATAATCCTATACATATTTAACCAAAAACAAAGCATCAATGATGCACTTTACACAAAAAGACAAAAAATGCTCCTTTATTTTAATTATGAAGTTGTTTTGCAAATACATGACACTCTTAGGTTGTAGAAAACTTATTTATATATGTCATTAGCTGTAATATTAGACATCTCATGTTCTTTCTCACAAATTAGTATTATTATACACTTTCTACCCGTGACTTTAGAAATGACCACATGAAATTGGCTATGGCTGAAAACCGAGCATGGGAGATACAAACCCATATGTGATAGGGATATCTTTCACTTTTATTTATAATCATTGCAAAACACAATCAAGGAAAATTTTGTTTCATTTGACAGAATGAGTGTCATACGGGGTATAAATACCATATTACTCCCCTTTTCTTGACATACTCAGGCCCGCTTTAAATGATTCTCTAGGAAATACCGAATATATGTTTTCTACTATAGCTGATATAGGATCATTTCCCTTTCCCCAGCTTAAAAATTAACGTGATTGATTTTCTTGTTGTTGGCTCCTTGAGCCACCCCGTGTCCTTGCCATCGCCTGATTGGTGGTTTTTCCATCTTCTTTTATTCTCATTTTAGTATTGTAGTCTCCTTTTATTTGGAGCCCCTTTGCTTGAACATGTCTATGACCTCGAAGATGAATGTTCGATTATCCATGTACCACAATTAACCAAAATTAGTAGAAGAAATACGCTACCCATTGGTACAAAATATGATTTGTTTTTGTAGAAAATTAAATAATTCATAATTTACGTTAAAAAAATAAAAGTAAAAGCAAAAGTAACATATAGTTATCATTTTTTTTCATTGTGTTGCAAAATACTAAAACAGTGATTTTCCTAAGTTATATTGTAAAGTGACTTGACATTTCACTCTAATAGATAGTTAATTAATGTAGTTGATTTTGTTAGGGTAAAATTTAAAATATAAAAATGCCCTCACGGGAAGTTTTTTTTATGAAGTTTTTAAGAATTTTCTCCTAAAATTATGATGGTGAATATTAACTTGTGATTTAAAATTTGTAATCATGTATTGAGATTATTTTAAAATTGACTTATGACTTGTGTATTCAGTGGCTGAAGTAGTTAATGTCATGGCAGATCATGTGACCCACCTTTGTAAAAGAAACAATTGATTAGAATAGTCTTTGCTCTATCTACCTCTTCCCTTAGAGGCTCAGATAAAATTACAAATCGCACCACCACTGACACTCAGCCATATACCCACTTTCGCTCCCACTTCTGGCAGTTTTGCTCACCCTCTCTCTTGCCATCTTGCACCACTGCTGCACCATATTTCGCCACCCACTGACCACTGCCTACTTAGCCATGATTTTAATTTTCTCAATATGTTTAATCTTTAATACTAATAATTAAAGTATAGTTAATTATATCTGATTATCAATGCAAGGGCAATGATCGGATATATTCTCAGGTAGAAAAATAGCAACAACATTCTTAAACACCTCACTCCACCCCTCATTAGCCAGAACTCTATCAATCTTCGAAAACACTCTACTTTCCCCCTCTTGCTTGTTAGATGTAGTAAAAATAGGGCCACTAGAGGCATGATCCTGCAACTGACAATCCCTAACACACTGTATGAAATTAGCAATCTCCTCCAGCGTGATAGCAGAACCTGCTCTTTCTCCCATATTCAACACATTGTTAAAATCCCTTAACACAATCCATGCTCCCCTAACATGATGACTAATCTGAATCAACGCACTCCACAACTCCTCTCTGTCACTAGCATCATTATGGCCATAAACCAAAGTGACCTCAAACTGTTTCCCTGTAGCTTTATGAACAACCTCACAATGGATAAATTGAGAGCCATGAGAACACACATTCACAACAAAAATGTGAGGTAGCCAAATCAACCATATCCACCCACCAACATGAAAATGATAATTAGTAACAATGACCAACCACTACATACGCTAGGGAAGACCTTAGGAAAATTCCTAGCCCTCACCCTAGTGTCTAGGAGCCCAAACAGTCCAATTTTATAGTGACTTAAGAACCACTTAACATCACTATGTTTTTGAGGACTGTTGATGCCCCTAACATTCTAGGTTCCAATTCTATCCATGGGGTGGAAGGATGAGCTCCCCACCCTGCCTCAAGTTAACATTATCAACTGTCACCTGCACACCTGGCTCCATGTTAACACTACTCCCATTTGGTTGTGAACCAAGCTGGTTAACACCAATCACCTGGCCACTCCCATCTAGCACCACCTCTTGCACCTTCTCAGTGACCTGTTCAGGGACCTGTTCAGGAACTGTAGGACTTGTCAACTATTTATTGCTGTCCATGTTACCTCCCACAGGTTGTGAGACAACATGTGTAGGCTTGTTCTTCACCACCCACATTTGTTGAGGCTTAACCTTCTTTAAAGCAAGCTCATACTTCTTTCTCCTACAATCCTCCACAGAGTGACCAATGCCCTTGCAATCACCACAAATGGTTGGCTTACATTCATACACAACCTTTTGAGTCATATGTACCCCTTTTTTCATTTGTGAACATTACCTCATCAGGAAAAGCCTGATTAATTTGCACCTCCACAAGGATTCTTGCAAATTCAAGAATATCCTTCTGAGCTGTAGCCCTATCTGTTCTTATAGGTTTCCCAACGAGACTAGCAATCTTGTTCAAAGAAGCTGCCCCCCAGTATTTAAGTAGTAAACCAGGCAACCTCACCCAAGTAGGAACCACCTTCACTTCTTCTGCCATCAAGTCCAAATCAGCAGTCCAGTTCTTCACAATGACAGGCTTCCTGTCATATAAAATTGGACCAGCATCTAATGCTTTTTGTTTCCCTTCCATCGATCTAAAACGCACCACAAAGACCCCATTACTACCTATAGCAATCCTGTCTATTCCAAATATTTCCCAGACTCATCGTATAAAGCCATTTATGATCCTAAATGGTGGTTTAATGCCTAACACATAACAAACAACAGCTGATTCCCAAAATACAATCTCCTCTTTCACATCATCTTCAGTTATCACCACCTCGTTAACATTCAGATTATTACTAGGAGCATTAACCACTGGAATCTCAAGATTAATTCCTTCCTCTCGTATAGTTTCAAACAGATTATGACGCCAGGAGAGATTATTACCTGTATTGCTCGCTAGTTATTGCATAGGATGTGGCGAAGGATTCACCACATTGTCAGAATTTGGTCTCATCGGGGTTCGAATCGACTCAATCCACTTATCCATTTGCGACCTCGCAGCTTCAAAATTCGCTCTATCAAGCATAGAAGCATTCAACTCCACCGAAGCAACCGAATCGTTGTCCTTCTCATCTTTCGAAGTCCAACTCAGGGAAGCATTATCCTGAATTTCATGCACATTCATCGTCTTCTTAGCATCCATAGATTGAGGTTTCTTCACTGCTTGAACAGGTTGCTTAGCCTTCTGTCCTCCATTGCCTTTTCTTGAACCTTTTGCCATAGCTCCAGCATAAAGCCGACATTCAATTGAGAGAAATCGAAGAACAAAATGCTAAAGAAATTTCAATTCTAGAGAGAGGCAGGAGATTCTCTCTTTAGACTCTCATCGCCTTTTTACTCGCTTGTAGTTAATTTTATAGTTGATGATTTTTCCCGCACGACCTCTAAGCATCTTTATTAGGTTAATTAATCTTGATTATTAGCAGCGGAAGACCTAACTTTTGATCGGCTCATTACTGCCGTACTTTCCGGTAGAAAAATATAAGGCAACATATTTCAGAATTCTAACATATAATAATGTGAAAACTTAAACATACTAGATTATATAAATTAAAATAAAACAGAGTTAATGTTGATAAAAACTAATTGTTTACTTAGGTTACAAAAAACTATAAATGTATGAGTATTTTTAATAACAATTTCTCACGACTAAGCCATTCCGTCATCCCCATCGGTACATAAAACAGAAAAACAAAACGTCGTGAGTCGAGGCTCGGTAACATACTATATCCGAACATCGTAAATTCATTTCTATTCATTTTGTTTTCAAACACAGAGAAGAGAATAAAGTCAAACCATTTATAAAACCATGCATAGACATAATATCACATCAACATAATATCACATCAACATTTGAGATTTCATTTATTACCGTTATCCTATAACCTTGGCGACTGGCATCAATAGTCTTTGTGGGATGCCTCCCACCAATGCGGTACCCCTGTCGGATGTACGGCGAACAATGTGGTACCCCTTTCGGAAGTACGACGAACAATGCGATACCCCTTTCGGAAGTACGACGAACAATGCGGTACCCCTTTTGGAAGTACGACGAACAATGCGGTATTCTTTTTGGAAGTACAAAGAACAATGCGTTTCGTTACTATGTTGCCAGAACTCTTTCACTTTCATTTATCATGTTTCATGACTTTTAAGTATCTTTCATAAAACATCTCTTAATCATCATGAAAACCAATTTATTATCATTATAGCATCATCATAAACATCATTTAACAAAAAATTTCATATCCCGCAATCCATAATTACATATCATCGAAACATTATGCAAAAGCGTCATAAAACATATAGTTGGAAGGGGATTGCGGGTGTTAGCAGTAGACGTTACCTTGAGTCGCGATTATTAAACTTGATAGCCGGGGAGGCTTGTAATATCTTTTTCCTTTTCTAATCTATTCAACAATTAATAAAGGATGACTTATTAATATTTTATTCTAGATTTCAAGCTCTATGATCCATTTCCATCATGTGCCCATTATAGGAAGTACTTAAACTATAATTTATGACTTTACTAAATTGGTTAAAAAGGTCCTTTTAATTATATTAGATGACACACTTAATATGAGTTCTAAGTCCAACTTAAGTAAACCTACTCCCTCCGTTTCTTTTTAATACCCATTTTCTTTTTTAGTATGTTTCTTTTTAATCCATACACTATTGCTTTTTCTATTCTTGTTAACATGTCTCATCTATTTTCGACTCTTATTTCACTCATGTCATCCACTTTTTAATATTTTAACCCACATTATAGTTTTTCTCTCACTTTTTCAATTTTACTCTCCACCTTTTTAATTTCTCTCTCGTACCTTTGTACTTCCTCCTTCGTTCTCCCCTAAGTAAAGTGAGTAAACTACAAAAAACGGAGGGAGTATTGAGTAACAACAACTAGTTATAAGGTTCATGAAAAATTCATGTTTAATATAATGACTTGGAGGTGTAAGTATAGAACTTTCATATTTTAACTAAGCTTGTAGTACTAAATTCATCATCTACTAATTACTAGGCTTCTAAGTATTTAAATAATATTTTCAACTATTTATTTAGCTAAGACATGAGATTAATTTAATTAAAGCTAGAAAGTGAAATTCATATTAATAACTAATAATTGAAAACAAGTACTCATTATTTCCATAACTTATGCACAACTTTAGGCTACTAATAGAACTTATTAATGTTAAGTTGATTAAGAGAACAAAAATAATTACTAATACATAGTTTAGCAAACATTTGCATAATTCGGTTCTTTGAGGGGAAAGTAAAGAATTATTAATGAAGCCTCTAACTTAGCCTCCTTAGTAATTAGTATACTTGACCCAAAACTCAAGTTTAACAAAGTTAAAAATATGTTAACTAAGTTTTAGCTTATTGAATCAAGGATTACAAACTAGATCCATCATGTAGTAACTTAGGCTATTAGTAGAATTATTAGTCTTGACTAACATAGCATTAGTACTAAAATAAACAAAAAGGAAAACTTCATTTAGTAATTAGAAGCTTAATGATGAAGAATACTTGGGGAGCAAGGTCTTCTAGAAGCCTTGGGGAGCAAGGGAAGGAGCTTGAGGAAGAAGATGAAGTGGTGGTCATGGTGATTTTCCTTTTTTGGAAATTTTCTAATTCTTTTACCATTACTAAAAATAGCAATTTTTTCTACTTTTTCTTAATCTACAACCAGACTAACTTATCTTATTTTACTAAACACTTGATTTCTTTTATTTCAATAAATTAAAAGGAGTAATTAAGTTTTATAATAACCTTAAACATAAATTTGAAATAATTCAATTAGCTTAATATTATTATTGTTAATCAAGCTTATATTTTCGGGATATTACACCACCTCCGATTCTAGAGGTCTTGGGATCGAGTCTCACCCCTTGCAAGAGCGGATCCTCAAATTATCTCTACTTGCAAGGGACTTCAACTTACCTTACTAAAAAAGAGTTACAACTTTTATCATACACCTAGGCGTACCGTAAGCATCTGAGCATGGTGTACTCTTTTTAAGTTGTACCCTTGGACTTTTTATTTGTTTTACATTATACCCCTCCGTTAAGTCAACCTTAAGTTTACCGTTAGTTCCTTATGTTTAGTCCTCAAGACTTATATTAAAAATGAAAAAAACTTCTCTGGCTTTAAAGGGATTGGATAAAATCATAAAATGGAGAAGTTGTAACACCCCCAAATTGCTCTCTTTTTGAAGAATATATTTATAAAACACTTGAGAAACTTGAGAGTATTACCGCCACGTGATAACGTTAAAGGCTAAAACTACTAACTACTAAATTAACAATGCAGCGGAAACTAATAATAATAACTTCTCTTTATTGATAAAATAAAAAATTTATTATTCAACTATGACAAAAATGGAATCTATAATAAATAAAAATAGCAACTCCTAGCTTAAGTATTATTCCTCACTAGCTCCCCCATGTGAAGTATGCATCAAATCAACCTGTAAATTCTGCTCACTAAAAGGGTCATCACAGGGACAAAGCCATAAAACAAACAAACAAAACGCGTGTCAGTAAAAATACTGAGTACATGTATATGCGGAAATTTAAATACTTTATTAAACATTCAAAATATTTCTATAAACCTTCCTTGGATACTTGTAATACTTGTATAAAATAAAGTATATAACTTTAATAAAACTCCTTTTCCTTGCCTAGGTACCTTTCCTAAAGTGTGCACACCCCCCAAGTTTAGTATTCCTTACTGAGTTTATTACGAGGGGTTACTACCTTGTCCACATGACTTATACAAAAAGTACATGGGTAAATAATATAATGGCTACCGTTCTTGCTAATAAATAACAAGCCGTTGCCTCTTTATAAATGTGATCATAAAAGATCATATAACTAATAAAATCCTTTGGAAATAATACTCCTTCAAAAGAATAATAATTCTTATATAAAACCTTAGCCATATAAAAGACATAAATAAAACCTTGCTAAAAAAAAAAATATTGAAACTTCATACGATATGACTACTGATAATTTGGTAATGAGTAACCATTTTCTTAACAAAATAAACCGCTCATATTAAATAACCTATGTAGCTACGACAAGCAGCAGACACAACATCAAGAAGAATTCATTAGTTTTGATTGATAAAATATTAACTTTAGGATTAGTGGAAAGTTTATATAACAAGACCACGTTAGTATAATGAGGCCTTAATACTACTAACAATCCTAGACGAAGCCGTAAAGTCGGTATATGAAAATCTAACATACGTGTACTTAACATATATTACCCACTAAACATGTATATATTAACATTAATATACCAATTTGATTCTAAACGTTCATCAACCTCCAACACAATATAAAATAACTTATAAAGTTCATATAAAAACATGATTTCCGATCCAAAACAATAACCTTATAAACATGATACTACGTATGCAGAATAATATTTAAAAATCTACATATACACGCACCTTGAAAATTAATAACTACTAGGGAAGAAGAGAAAGGGTAGGCTAAGAGAGAGAAAGTTTAAACTTGAGAAAAGAGATTTATTTCTCAAATTTGGTGTGAAGAATATGAGGAGCGGAATCCCCTATTTATACTAGTTGGACAAGTAGAGTCGTACTAGGACTAGGAAACTAAAAGATGAATTTAGGAAAAAGATAAACTAATCTAGCTAAGATATAGTTAATATTTATGATTATTCAACTAAGATTAGGAAAAGATATAAATTATCCCATAATACATAATTCTAGAAGGTAAAATAACTAAAAGATAAGTAAAAAAACAAAAAGTGACCAAAACTTCATGAAACATAACCGTGAGATATGATGCGGCGGATTTTGTTTTATTTTTTTTGTTTTTCTTTTTTTTTAAACCTTTTTAGATTTCCTTACAACATTTTTAAATTTTGTTTCCAAAATACTTATTTTTTTTAAAACTAGTAAACTTAGGCCCAACATCTATTTGGGCTACAATTTATTTTAAATACTCAAAATCTTTTATAAAAGCCTATTTGAAAAGCCTCTTTAGTAAATAACAAGCCTTTTTAGTAAGTAACAAGTCTTTTTTAATAACCATAAAATTTCTAAAAGTATAAACATTAACTTAGCAAAAATACGGAGTATTACAGAAGTAGGGTAAAGTTTTAGTAGGAAAATTCCCCTCCTAATGTAAGCATAAAGAATTGAAAATAAAATAAATAAACTAGAAAACTTAAATTTGACTTAATGTAATGGTACCATAAAGCATTAGGACTTAGGAGTACAACAACATAAAAATGCTAATCGATAGGGCCTTAATCGATACAAGTGTGTATAGAGGACTCAAAATTGTTCATTTGGTATTTTGGTTGATTTACATAATTATTGGATCTGAATTATCTTACAATACAAATTACAAAAGCAGGGTATTTTGGTAAGTTTCCATATATAGAAAGTGGAATCGAGCGCCTCCACTCATTTCCTCCTCAGAGAAACAAGAACAACAACCCTCTTTCTTCTCTTTCGCTTTATAGTTTAATCCACATTCCACCCTCATTCATTCATTCTCTCTCTCTAAAACTCCAAACAATAACAATGGCGGCTACCTTCACAAACCCAACATTTTCCCCTTCCTCAACTCCATCAACTAAAACCCTAAAATCCCACTCTTCCATCTCTTCAACCCTCCCCTTTTCCACCCCTCCCAAAACCCCAACTCCACTCTTTCATCGCCCACTCCAAATCTCATCCTCCCAATCCCACAAATCATCCGCCATTAAAACTCAAACTCAAACTCAAACACCTTCTTCTCCAGCTGTTGAAGATTCATCCTTCGTTTCCCGATTTAGCCCTGATGAACCCAGAAAAGGGTCCGATGTCCTCGTTGAAGCTCTTGAGCGTGAAGGTGTTACCAATGTGTTTGCTTACCCTGGTGGTGCATCTATGGAAATCCACCAAGCTCTCACGCGCTCTAAAACCATCCGCAATGTCCTCCCCCGCCACGAACAAGGCGGGGTTTTCGCCGCTGAGGGATATGCTAGAGCTACTGGAAAGGTTGGTGTCTGCATTGCCACTTCTGGTCCTGGTGCTACCAACCTTGTATCGGGTCTCGCCGATGCTCTCCTTGATTCTGTCCCTCTTGTTGCCATCACTGGCCAAGTTCCACGCCGTATGATTGGTACTGATGCTTTTCAGGAGACTCCTATTGTTGAGGTAACAAGGTCTATTACTAAGCATAATTATTTAGTTTTGGATGTTGAGGATATTCCTAGAATTGTTAAGGAAGCCTTTTTTTTAGCTAATTCTGGTAGGCCTGGACCTGTTTTGATTGATCTTCCTAAAGATATTCAGCAACAATTGGTTGTTCCTGATTGGGACAGGCCTTTTAAGTTGGGTGGGTATATGTCTAGGCTGCCAAAGTCCAAGTTTTCGACGAATGAGGTTGGACTTCTTGAGCAGATTGTGAGGTTGATGAGTGAGTCGAAGAAGCCTGTGTTGTATGTGGGAGGTGGGTGTTTGAATTCTAGTGAGGAGTTGAGGAGATTTGTTGAGTTGACAGGGATTCCGGTGGCTAGTACTTTGATGGGGTTGGGGTCTTACCCTTGTAATGATGAGCTGTCTCTTCATATGTTGGGGATGCACGGGACTGTGTATGCGAATTACGCGGTGGATAAGGCGGATTTGTTGCTTGCTTTCGGGGTTAGGTTTGATGACCGTGTGACTGGGAAGCTCGAGGCGTTTGCTAGCCGGGCTAAGATTGTACACATTGATATTGACTCTGCTGAGATTGGGAAGAACAAGCAGCCCCATGTGTCCATTTGTGCTGATGTCAAATTGGCATTGCAGGGTATGAATAAGATTCTGGAGTCTAGAATAGGGAAGCTGAATTTGGATTTCTCCAAGTGGAGAGAAGAATTAGGTGAGCAGAAGAAGGAATTCCCACTGAGTTTTAAGACCTTCGGGGATGCAATTCCTCCACAGTATGCCATTCAGGTGCTTGATGAGTTGACCAATGGTAATGCTATTATAAGTACTGGTGTTGGGCAGCACCAAATGTGGGCTGCGCAGCATTACAAGTACAGAAACCCTCGCCAATGGCTGACCTCTGGAGGATTGGGGGCTATGGGTTTTGGGCTACCAGCCGCCATTGGAGCTGCGGTTGCTCGACCAGATGCAGTGGTTGTCGATATTGATGGGGATGGCAGTTTTATTATGAATGTTCAAGAGTTGGCTACAATTAGGGTGGAAAATCTCCCAGTTAAGATAATGCTGCTAAACAATCAACATTTAGGTATGGTTGTTCAATGGGAAGATAGGTTCTATAAAGCTAATCGGGCACATACATACCTTGGAAACCCTTCCAAATCTGCTGATATCTTCCCTGATATGCTCAAATTCGCTGAGGCGTGTGATATTCCTTCTGCCCGTGTTAGCAACGTGGCTGATTTGAGGGCCGCCATTCAAACAATGTTGGATACTCCAGGACCATACCTGCTCGATGTGATTGTACCTCATCAAGAGCATGTGTTGCCTATGATCCCAAGTGGTGCCGCTTTCAAGGATACCATTACAGAGGGTGATGGAAGAACATCTTATTGATCGGTTTGCTGGCAGTTGGAACCATTTAAAGAGGGTAACCTATATTACTGTATGTATATTAGTATGTTCTTGGATAATTTAGAAGCTTTTGTCTGTTTTGTCTTTTGCAGTTTATAAAGTTAGTTTGCTGTTGTCATGTTACTTGTTACTCTAATAAGCTTTTTGTAGTTTTTGAACAACTAGTATGGAATGCTCTTCCTGTATTGCTTGGAGAATTCACAAAAGTGGTTTTTCGGCTATGGATATTGTGTTGCATCTTGCATGTATGGCTTGATATGCTAGTTGGCTTGATGCATCTTTAACATATACTAATGAGACTACGACGGCAATTAGTTGGCTTGACGTAATTCTTAGTCTGACACTAGAAATGTTGCTTTTTTTTCCTCATTAGTTGAAGGTCCCTGTTGTTTCGACCTGACATGGGAGCGTTGGAGATTATTTAGCAATAGCAGTTGCAGTTAGGTGACTACAGTCATCTTCCAAATATGAATACTCTCTGGAGGGGAGAGGGGGGTTTGCAAAATATCAGTTTCCAACACATGAAACTTATATTAAACAAGGTTGAGTCACCCCATATTTTTCAAAGTTGACTTTTGTCTGATTTGGGTGACTATGCCTATTGTATGCAATAAACTCGATATACACAAGACTTGTATAATCTAATCTAACCCTTCCTGGCTGATTTCGAAACCGAGTCGGCTAATTTGTTGCTTGATCTTTATATATGAGCCTGATGCCAGGTGACCACTAGAGGAGTACCTTGCATTGAGATATCAATTCCGTTAGTTGGCTCCTCATATGGATCTCAAACTGAAATTTTCTCAGGCTCTCTTCCGACCAAATGTTATGAAACTTCAGTCCAGTTGAAACTTTGATCCCATATCAGAATTTCTTTTGAGTTGTTCTTCCGCCTTTCAGCTCCACTGCTTCAGTGGTCTTGGCCCTCAACCGCTACTCTGAGCTATTTCTGCAAACACCTGAAGTTCCTGCTGCCCTTGGACAAATACAGAATGCAGCATTAGCATTTATTTAGGACAAGATGAATACTTGCTTCCCTGCTAATTCTGTTTACTTGCTCCTTTTCTTCCTCTTGTTTTCTTTAATTTCAATTAGATGTCATACTGCAATCCATGAACTCCGCAGTTTCTTGATCTCCCTCTGTTTCAATTTCTCCTTTCTTATCACCCATTTCTTCAGGCTTTCGTTCTCTATCGTCTAATTAAAGAGTAGGTAACTAGGCAAGGGATAAAACTTTTTAATGAAGAACCTTTGCTCCCAGTCTTTATGCTGTCCTACAAGCTTCAATTTTCTACTTTGTTTTCTATACGTTGGAGAACTTCTTATGTGTTGAACTAATTTGATTGATAAATGAATGATTTTGGGTAAAGAAAATTAAGAAGAAAAAGGGCCAAAATAAGAAAACCGATTAACCAATAATTTATTTATTTTAGTTTATGATTTTTAAATACCGATTCGGCTCAAGTGACAGCACATTTGTGTGCACACATTTTTCTTATGTGAAAACAAATCTAAACTATCACTACATTCCCCATCGATAAAAAATCTTGTCTATCTTTGAGCATCTACATTTGGTCCCAAAGGCGATTACAAAAAGTCATAATTGCCTCGCAATCAAATTGACAAAATATAGCAAAAATGAAAGGTAAATGTTGAGGCGTATCTCTCGATAGATTCTTGCTCTTCTTTTTATCATTATGTTACAATCACAAACGTCTATTCCAGCTCTGTTTACGCATTTAATAGCTTTTTTCTTTCTCATATCAGAGGAGCATCTCCATCTTTTTGGTGGTGGAAAATTTTTCAGCTTCTCTTTTTGCTCGGAAATCTCCAATCATGCATTTGTGTTAACAAGTCTTCTATGCAATCTTATTTTGCTGCACTCCACACTGACAGTCCATAATTTTCATAGAAATTGCACCACTTTTTTTTGGACATTGGAAAATTGCACTTGTTTTTCTCTCAATTTGGGGTTTGTTCCATATTGGCTCATTTATACTTTTGATAAATAAGTTCAGCACCGTCTAAAGGAGTAATTCATACATGAGATTAAGTCTTTCAAAAGATGAGTTTAAGGCACTCGTCTAACTAGTCGCAAGTGCTCAGCATGACCTTTTTTGCCCCTTACAAAGTAATACCTTTGTGATGATACTCGAATCGATCTTCGTTTTCGTCGTAATCCTCCATTCTAATAAATTGCTTTTTTAAGATCGTGAATCATAGTAGTTTCAACGTTAAATTTCTGAATAAATCCCGGGAATCATCTTTGAATTGATCAAATCGTTAGTAGCGTCTCTCTTTAACAAATGTTAAAGAAGTGATTTATAGGGGGGGTCAACTGGGGAAAGAAACTAGTGATTTTGCTTTTGCGTTAGGCGAGTTATGGCGTTTAGGGAACATTTGCAATGGTGCATAATGAAGTTTTTAGAACAAGTGTTCAAATGAATAGGGGTTATGAAAACGCATTCATATGATATTATCTTCTAGCATCATACTTTACATTTGGTATATTAGATGAATGTAGAGAAAGAAGGGTTTCCTCGGAACTAGGGGTGTTCACCGGTCCAGGACCGGCTGGACCGGAATCTGGAAAAAAATTGGACCTGGACCGGAAAAATTCCGGTCCGGTCCGGTCTGGACCTGAATTTTTCCGGTCCGGTCCGGTCCGGTCTTGGACCTGTTGGACCGGAATTTTTTTTTTTAAAAAAAATCTTTTTTATTTGATTTAAAAATATTTATAAATTAGATATATTAAAATTTAATAATTTTAATAACAATATTCCTAAAGTTAATAAATAGTAGGTTTTTAAATTTCTAACTTTTTACTACCTTTTACACTTTTTTAACATATAAACTTTTTTTTTTATTAAAAAAATCAGAAATTCCGGTCCACCGGTCCGGACCGGAATTTTCCGGGTTTGGACCGGACCGGACCGGACCGGAAACCCGGAATCGGGATTTTCTTCGGACCGAGGACCGGACCAGAATCTTCGGTCCGGTCCGGTCCAAATTCCGGTCCGGTCCGGTCCAGATTCCGGTCCGACCCTGGTCTTTGAACAACCCTACTCGGAACAACGTACGAGGCGAAATGGAAAGGGAAAATGAAATGTGGGACGGTGGGAGAAGAGGAGTGTTAGATATACAGATTGGGGCAACATAACTTGATTACTTCTATATTTGATCATTTTGTGTAATACTAATAATAAATAATTCTACAATGGTCGTAATTGTAACTTGTGTAATGTGAACAATTCATTTTATATAATAATAAGGTACCCAATCTCTACAGCGTATTCCGCTTCCTTCCTTCTTTTCTTTAGGTCATGGATAAGTTGTGGAGTAACAAATGAGACAATTAAATTATGGCTTCAAATTGTTGAATCGGGAGAATCAATCGAAAAGATCAACTAATTGAATTCGTGTTAGATTCAGAATTAAGGAGTTTGATAAAAAGTTGGGGAAGAAGATGAGGATGTTGCCAGGGTCAATTAAATCAACGGTGAAGACGAAGCTATAAACTAGATCGTGTTATTTAAGCAATTATAGTGGCTACGATCTTATTGTAACCACTGAAAAACCTTCCTATTATACAGTAGGAAAAATTTATTGCATATTTGCCACATATATATAGATTTAGGTCTTACAACACATAAATACTTAGATTAGCACCACACTAATAGTGTTTTTCACCTTAAAAAAAGAGATTTATGGCTGCTCAAATCCAATTACGTACAAACATCAAGTAAAATTAGGTTTCAACCACGTCCAGTCAGGTACAACAAGTTCAATTCAAATAAGTTTAGGTGAAATCAGGGTTAACCAAGTCTTTACCATTGAACCTTACTTCATCTTAAATATAGCTTGACACGTGTATTTCATTATTACAAATACCTGAAACAAATCAAAGTGAAAAATAATTTGTCCCAACTAATCATCATAGTGACACAATTCAATACAAACTTGTGTATATTATTTGGGAAAATTTATGAAAAACCACCCAATAAAATACGACTTTTTGAACAACTTATAATTTTTTTAATTACAATCAAAACTCACATATTAACATTATTTTTACATGGTAGGACCACCCCTTAATGTTTGGGGTTACATTGCCGTCTATGGGACACACAAGTCAATGTTTTCTCTTCTAAAATGTTATGTAAAGACATGAAAGCCCCTCAACCTTTCCTCACAATGAAACAAAATGTGAGTTTAGGAAATTTTGCAAAGAAATGAGATTCTTTTTATATGGAAGCAAATTTAAGGAGGTTTAGTTATCAATTACTCTATTAGAAGAGAAAACAAAGATTTTTGGCACAATATGACTCCAAACATTAACAGATGGCACTACCATGCAAAAAACATGTTAATAAGTAGTGGTAGAATAGGTGCCTTTTCATATAAGTTTTATTAAGTAGTTGTTTACCAAAGTAGTATTTATTAGGTAGTTTTTCAAACAATGCCTATTATTTTCTATATGTACACAAGCCTTATACAGGTCCAGTACTATCTTATCCCTAATTTTGCTAAAAATAGTTTTCTATTTCATCAAAAGTGGTTTAGAACCAAGCTGACAACACCCGGAAAGCTAAAGCTAAGACCAACAGATTTCCATGCAATTAAGTGTGGCACACATCAGGCGGAGGGGTGATGAATCATTAATTGTTAGATGTCACAATTGCACACATACTAAAAAAGCACCATCTTCATTAAGACTAAATTTGGCAGGAGCCTTCACCTTCAATCAATCTACCAACAACCGTTTGACGTAAATATTATACCCAACACACTCTGACATTTCAGATAAACAAAGTTCCAAATTAAACCATTTTTCCTACTACTGCTTCCTTTCCGACCCCCCAGGAAAAAGTTCTGAAAACTCACATCAATCAACAATATTTTCAGCAACAATAACAATACAATAACGACTCACTCCCTAACAATTATTTCCTGATATAACTACGTTTTGAAGGATGTAGAGGTTGAATCCCACATATATGATAACACCTTCAGCAAGTTAGGTAGGAGGCAGAAAGGACAACGGAAAAAGGTAACCCTTGCAATGGAAGCCAGATAATGTCACTTTGTCAAAAACAACACCAAAGCTTCACCATCAGCATAACTAACCATCATTTTCCAAGCCCCATTTGTTCCTCATCATGAACATATGACGTTATATCACATTGCATTTACAGTAGAATAGATTAAAAAGAAAAAACATGCCTCCAGAATTATCTACTTCACTTGCTTGCCAACCTCTCCAGATCCGTCCTGTCTCGTCCAGACCAACAGTAAATTATTCTGGCAGGCGGCAGCCATAAACATAGGCAGCTGAAAAAAATGCAAATCAATCTCACAAGTAAGAGATTCATCCACATACTTGTTTTTATACTTGCTTGCATGTCCATCTTTAGGCTTCTAAAGTTTGCTATCAGCACACTTTCTTCATCACCACAATATGGGTGGGGAGAGTTTGTAAAGACCTGCAATTACTCAGAGTCAAGCTGCAGGGGAGTTTCCTCTCATACGAGGGCTCCATCTTCTCCAATTAGCAAGCCGATTACAAAAAAGGAATATCAGTTTCTATCCAAGATCATCACTCAGAAAGCACCCTGCAACCTTCTAATCTTTGGATGGGAGCCCCAATACCGTCGCTTGGTAAAGATTAACACTGCAGGAACCACTGTTATTCTTGAGGATGCCCCTGAAAGAATAAAACGTATCAGAAGATCAAACAGCACCAGGATATACAAGGTAGATTATTATGTAACAGCTAAAGAAGCATACAAATTGCTAAAACATGCAAGAGAGGAAGTTGCTTGCGCTCCTGATTCGAGACCCCTAGAAACATCAATTTGCAAGCTGGCATTAACAAACTTGCCAAATGAGGTATATACAACCAAATGGGATGTGATACTTGTTGATGGACCAAGTAGTGATGGACCAGAAGCGCCTGGAAGGATGACAGTCATCTACACATCAAGCTTGATAGCTAGAGCTGGAAATATAACAACAAAAGTACTGATACACGACGTAGATCGGGTGATAGAGAAATGGTTCTCGAGGGAGTTCCTGTGTGAAGAAAATTTAGTCTCATCAAAAGGGAGATACTGGAATTTCAGGATTAAAGGTGGTCAACAATGGCATTCTGCCAGCTTTTGTTCTCAAGGATCACGATAAAAAAGGTGGCTCTTCCATCTGTCTTTTATACCACTATATTAGTAATGAGTAAAATCGATCATGTCTACGAACGATATACACGTGCAAGGACAGTGCATCATACCTCACAGCAAACAAGGCATTTTCTATCTAATACTTCCTCCGTTTTTTTAATTGCACCATTTGGTTTTTGCACAAAAAACAAGAAAAGAGGAGAGAGAGTGAAAATGGACATAAAGGCCTTTAATTACTATGGGTAGGTTGGATAATTAAATGGGATGAATCAGTAAGTCAAGAGAGATAGGAAGGTAAATTTGGTCCAACAAGTTTACCATAATAGGAAATGGTGCAATTAAAAAGAAACACCCACAAAAGGAAAGTGGTGCCATTAAAAAAAAACAGAGGAAGTATTATCACTTGCAAAGGAGTCAACAGAAGTCTGGAAGATTAGCCACCACCTAAAAGTGACAGAATGAAACCCCAATGCATCACAGGAAAGGTGCTTCTGACTTCTGAGATAGTAAATTATCAGAAATGTAGGCATGCGAGACCATTAGTGTATAAGCAGTGTTATACAACTGTATTCAAAGTTTCAAACATGTGTAACAGCCTGAGAATTCAATCCAACATCTAAATTTTGCTGCATATCATTTTTTCCACTTTCTGTGTTAGACCACTTGCAACTTTTGTGTCATATAAAGCAGCACAGCATCTATGATATGTATGAATGTACTTCATCTGCCTAACATACATCCATCATCTTGACAAAAGAAATACTCAATAGAGAGTATTAAATAAGAAGTTGACACGTCTGCAGGGTTCCCTTCCGTGAAGATATCAGGGCCTAATTATCACAGAGATGTGTGATCACAAAATATCATACCAACTTAAGTTTTTTACAGAATTCCTAATGAGGATGCAATAAATTTCACAAAAGTTCCTGAACTTTGGGGGGTAGGGGAGGGGTGGGGGAGGGGGGATTTACACCCAACATGCTCCCAAGATTAGGATATAGAAACCTCTGCTATCATCTTCACATTATCAAGTGATTGGTTGACTTATCAGCTTCAGCTGAAGATAAATCAATAACACTGGGAACCAAGAAAGCATTGTAAGCCTACATTATCCACAAAACCTTACCTGCAGTTGAACAATATTTAGGAGATATCACCAGTTTTTTTAATGTCTTTGGATATATCATATGTACCTCGCTGCTGCGTATAGATAAGAAGAAAAATCATTATCGAAAAGCAAAGGCAGTGCAAGATTTGATAGGGCATAATTAGATAAAATTAAGTGCGGCAGCAGACAAATTTTAAAAAATCCCCACAAGTCTCACTTTTTCCAATCCCATTATAACTTCCATTTATTCAAAATTTCATCCACCAGGGTGGGCCGAGAGCCCGGGCGGGGGGGGAAGAGCTCTTGTCGCTTTGGTTTTTAGATAAATAATTTTATAAGAATAAAATCGATCAAGCAAAATACTAAAATTAGGTGCAACAAAACCAAGTTCTCTACATTCAATTTTCTTAAAGTTTCTGAGTTATATAAGCATTGGACTATTCACTATTATCTGGCTTAAGTCTTGGGTGGACCGGGTTCACAATAATCTATTGTGAACCCAAACTGACTACACCACACAAAAACTAACTATAACATAAGAAAATGACCATATCATACAAATTGACTATACCATACATAAATTGACTATAACCAAGGTGATTATATCATATAAAAACTGACTATATCAAATAAAAACTGATTATAACATAAGATACCTAGTGCACAGTAAGTTATTGTGCACCAGGTCCATTCATGTTTTTTAAGTAGATTATAAGGGACTATCCCATTAGAAAATAAAGATTACGATGGGATAGCACTACTTAGCAAGAAAATTAGTAGGAAGGATAGTGAGCGTTCTAAAGCCCTCAAAGTGTGATTGGACTGAGTCCAAAGTCAAAACTTTGTTGACCTAGCCGAGTTGTGGCCTAAATAGCTAAGTTCTTTAGTGATAGGGGGGTCCTTCCTAGAAGGTTTGCCTACACTTAGAACTCTAAGGATGCATCGTTTTGTGATTTGTCAATATTATCACTCATTCATCCAAAGAAAAAATACCCAAAAAAAAGGATTATGATGGACCAAACCGAAATTGCTCATTTAACTATGCCGTATTTGCACTTCTTATCTAACTACATGCGGGTCTAATGGATATATTGTTTGTTATTAATGATAATGTTAATGTTGAATAAGAAAGGCTGTCAATTTGACTCTACTATTTATCTTAAACACCCGTGTAGATAGTTCGAAAATGCGGTTTCGGTCACGATCGCGGTAACGATCACGGTGATGCGGAAACGGGGATGATGCGGTTGTCGTACCGCCAAATATCGGCTGAAACCATGAGATATCCTTAGAACCCGCCTAAAACCTTTACACCTTTACAATGCGGGTAGTATCAGTTCGGTAGATTTGAAAACCTTTACGATACGGGTGATACGATACGATGCGGCCTTGTAAATTTCATTTTGTGCTAGGTGCTAATAATTCATTTTAATTCATCGTTTCATATTGTAAAGAGTTTTCTTTAGCCAAACTCGGTCACTTTTAAAGTCAAAATGAGCCAATGTTTTCATATTTGTGCTAGTTGCTAATATTTTTTTTTTTCAACTTTTCATATACATTGTAGATAGTTTTGAACTTTTAACCGTTTGATTTAATGAAAAATGTTTTAATAATTGATACTTCATAGATTGTTTTATAAAAAATTGATAGTCTTTTGTTAGTAAACGTAATCAATTAGTTATTTGTTTTAATGATGTAATAAGAATGAAAACTGCGGTAAATACATGCAACAGAACAGTATTCTAGAATTAGAAGATATGTTATATACAATGATGTGTCCCCGGCTCCCCACGTTGGTGTCCAATGCCAGGATAGGGTCCTCATGTCCGGAAATGATGAACCTCGACACTTATTTGTGCAACATAAAGGCTAGGTCATAGGTGACTTAACAAACACAAAACATGATAGTAAGTATACCGTAGCAGAAACTTCAATGTTACGTTCCTCATGGACCTGAAACAATTGACTAGCACCCAATTATCTTATCCAAATTACATAGAGTAGACTTTGAGTATACCTAAATTAAGATGATCCCTTTCTGACCAGAACTCAAATTAACACCAACTGAAGAAAATCCACAAGAAATTAAGTAAAATAATATGAAATGACTTATTCATACTAAGCTAATCGATAATAAATCCAAATACAGCTGAACCACAATGATCAGACCAGAAAGGAAACCAAAGTCTAATCATCCAAAAGCATAACCTCTTTTTCCTAAACAAAAACCCATGGAGACACTGAGTAGGGGTTAGTCGGATTTACTATTTCGAAAAGACCAGAGAAACTAAGCTGTCATTTTCTACAGCCCGGTTCAGAGAACCACAATTGCAGTTGTACCCTGCAGGATACCCTATATAAAGGTTACCCCCCTATTAACAAAGTCACCAGTACCTGGTCACCAAAATCAGATTCCAGAAACTCAGTTAATTTATTTTCAGAGTTGCTTTATGTTGGGGTATGGTGGAGATGGTGAAGCAAGGCTCGAGGAGAAGAAGCGAAGACGAGCGAAGAAGAGCTGCGGGCCCAGCAGCTCGGGCGGGCAGCAAGTGGCCCGGGTGGGCAGCAGGAGGTGGCCCGGGCGGGCAGATGTGGGCCCGGGCGGGCAGCTCCCCGGACGGGCTCTTTTTGGCTCGGGCGTGCGGTTTTTGGCAGATTGAAGGCAGAAACTTGCAGAAAGTTTTCCCCGGGCGGGCAAGCATTTTGTCCAGGCGGGCGACTTAGCCCGGGCGGGCGGATTTGGGCCCGGGCGGGCTAACCCAGTTTTCTGCTCGTGTTTTCACGATTTAAGATTTAATCGTGGCCCTTGGATTGCTTTTTAGTCCTATGAGTATAAATACCCTATTTTCTGGTTTTAGAGGGTGTAGCACACATATCTCAAAGTTAAAACTTGGAGCCTCATCTTTTCTAGGGTTTTAGGAGAGAGAGTGAGTTTGTGAGAGATTGTATGTTCACCATTGATTCTCCATTGTTTCCATAGTGCAAGTTTGTGGGTTTTTCTCCCGGAGCTCGGGTTTCCCACGTTAATCTTGGTGTGTTCTTTCTTGTTTTCATTCCTCTTTGCATTACTTGGTTGTTGTTTCAATTTCTTGCTTTCTTCTTGATTATTGTTGATTATTGCACAATCTAGTTAACACTTAGTTTCTAAATCACAACAATTGGTATCAAGAGCTAAGGTTTTAACTTGGGGGAAAGTGATTTAGTGTTGTGTTGGTAAACTAGGATTTGTGGTTGATAAATCAAATTTTGGATTTTTTTGGTGTTGAAAAAATCAAATTTTGGATTTTTTTGGTGTTGAAAAAATCAAATTTTGAATTTTTGGGTAAACTTAACAATGGAAGAAGGGAAATTGAGGATTGAGAGGTTTGATGGTAAAGATTTCGGATTTTGGAAAATGCAAATGGAGGATCTTTTGTATCAAAAGAATCTTTACTTGCCTCTTGAGGGAAAGAGACCAAGTGGTATGCTTGAGGATGAATGGAAAGTTCTTGATAGAAAAGCACTTGGAGTTGTGAGATTGACATTAGCCCGGAGTGTGGCTTTCAATGTTAAGGATGCGAAAACAACGGCGGGTTTGATGGAAACTTTGTCAAGTATGGATGAGAAACCATCGGCTATCGACAAAGTATACTTGATGCGTCGTTTGTTTGACATGGAGATGGTTGATGGTAGTTCGGCCGCCGAACACATTAATGAGATCAATTCGGTTTTGGGTCAATTGTCTTCGGTGGATATCAAATTTGAGGATGAAGTGAAGGCATTGATTTTGTTGTCTTCTTTACCCTTGTCATGGGAAACTATGGTGACCGCCATTAGCAACTCCTCCGGCAAAGAGAAGTTGAAATATGATGATGAGAGGGACTTGATTTTGAGTGAGAGCATTCGAAGGAGAGAGAGTCCGGTGAATCATTGGGTGGTGCATATAGTAGTGAAAGTAGGGGGAGAAGGAATCAACAAAGGGGAAATGCAAGTCATGGAAGATCGAAGTCAAGGGGGCATGGTAAACCGAATGGGGGAGCTCATGTGGTGTGTTGGGGTTGTGGTGATGAAGGACATTTGAAGAGAGATTGTCCAAAGAGAGTGAATGGGAAAGGGAAGAAGAAGGTTCAAGATAGTGATGAAGAAGATGATGCATCAACTAACTTGATTTCGGAGTACGATTCCGATGTTTTGATGGTAAGCATGGAAGAACCGGAAGAGTTGGTTGGGTGCTCGGGATCATGGGTCTTGGATTCGGGTTCTTCTCTCTATTCCTCACCATGCAAGGAGTTGTTTCGGAACTTCAAATCCGGAAAGCTTGGAGAAGTCTATCTTGCGGATGGCAAGGTAGTGCAAGTCATGGGGCAAGGTGATGTGAGTTTGAAACTCACTCATGGTGGCTCGTTGGAGTTGAAGGATGTCAAGTTCATCCCAAGGTTGAAGAAAAGCTTGATATCGGTGACCCAACTTGCTACATCGGGTCAAAGGTTGTGTTTGATGATGGTTCTTGGAAACTTGTCAAGGGAGCTATGGTCATAGCTCGGGGGACAAGATGTGGAACTCTTTACACCATGGAGAGCACAAGAAAGGTACCCGGAATTGGGGTGGGAACTTCATGTAAGGTGTCGTTCGGTCGGAAACCTATCGATAGTGGGCCAAGGGATGAGAACTGTGGTGAAGCGGTATCCCGGTGGCAAATTGACCGGTAAACGCACAAGGTAAAGGGCGGCACACAAGCATGTTGTGCCGGAAATCCTAAGTGGAGCAAATGGTGTTTTGTTCGGGTGGGAGCAATGTGAGTTTGCTCTTAGAACAATGAGAAGCTTCTTTGGCTTAGGTGATGATTATTTGTTGGGGTTGGATTGGACCTCAATGGTCTTCCTTGGTTAGAGAGGAAGGGTCTTCATTTGGTTGTGGTGTCTCTTAGATGAACCGACCTCCGGGGTTAGGAGGGTGTGTAGGTTTATGTAGGGATGTTACAATGATTTGGAGGTGTTGTTGTTGAGAATCAAAGTCGGTATAGACTTTGATATATTTGTATTGGAGTTGGTGCAAACTTCAATGTCATTTCCTTGGTGTAGAGGAGATATGTTTTGTCATGGGGATGCTTGGACTAGGTGGGAGCATGGTGGTGATGCTCGGGATTGCATCTAGGTGGGAGCATGACCGTGATGGGTTTGGAGAGATGTTGGATCGGGGTTGGTTGAGACCTTGGTGTCGTTTCCTTTGGTGAAGGGGAAGCGGGTTTGGCTATGGCCAATGTATGGAGAGGTGATGATAATGGTATCGAGTATTTATGGTAGGATGTTCTCTTGCTTAACCCGATCTCCAGGTGGGAGATTGTTGGGGTATGGTGGAGATGGTGAAGCAAGGCTCGAGGAGAAGAAGCGAAGACGAGCGAAGAAGAGCTGCTGGCCCAGCAGCCCGGGCGGGCAGCTCCCCGGGCGGGCTCTTTTTGGCTCGGGCGTGCGGTTTTTGGCAGATTGAAGGCAGAAACTTGCAGAAAGTTTTGCCTGGGCGGGCGACTTGGCCCGGGCGGGCGGTTTTGGGCCCGGGCGGGCTAACCCAGTTTTCTGCTCGTGTTTTCGCGATTTAAGATTTAATCGTGGCCCTTGGATTGTTTTTTAGTCCTATGAGTATAAATACCCTATTTTCTGGTTTTAGAGGGTGTAGCACACATATCTCAAAGTTAAAACTTAGAGCCTCATCTTTTCTAGGGTTTTAGGAGAGAGAGTAAGTTTGTGAGAGATTGTATGTTCACCATTGATTCTCCATTGTTTCCATAGTGCAAGTTTGTGGGTTTTTCTCCCGGAGTTCGGGTTTCCCACGTTAATCTTGGTGTGTTCTTTCTTGTTTTCATTCCTCTTTGCATTACTTGGTTGTTGTTTCAATTTCTTGCTTTCTTCTTGATTATTGTTGATTATTGCACAATCTAGTTAACACTTAGTTTCTAAATCACAACACTTTATTACCCATAAGAAGAATGGAGAGCCGAAGATATACAATGAATCAACCTAAGGAGTCACACATAAGTTTACTGAGAACAGTATAAAGAGGTTAAAAAGAATGACATGTTGAAAGTATGCAGCCATTACAAAAGGAATGATAATTAAGCACAGAACTTACCATCAATTTGCTGATATAAGGTTGTAACTTGATCTCAGACTTAACTTCATTTTCAGCCTTGGGCCTGTTTTTTTTGTGCTTCTTAAATTCTTTCATGGATTCCTTTCGGCTACCTGATTGCCAAACCCTACCAAAGTTAGGAAGCCAATTAGCATCCGAAATATTAGCAACTATCTCTCCTCTCTTCTCCATCTCCAGTTCCAATTTCCTTTTCTCTGCCCATGCAGCCCCTACCCTCTCGGGGTTCAATTTGTTGGTCTTTCTACTATTCTTTTGAGCACTATTGGCTCTAGGCCCTCTTGATTGCCCATTTTCATTACATGCTTCAAATCCTTCGAGCCAAGGAGGCAGGGCCCCAGAATGAACATTTCCTTTAATGTCCTCCAATCCTCCAAAAGGAATTTGAGTGAGACTCTGAGAACCTGTAAGGAGCAAAACCAGAGCATAAAATATAGAAGTAATATAGATCAATCAGGAACTATCAGCATTTGTCACAAATCCTTTACAGCAAGCCTAGCAGCATTTGCAAACAATGAGACAAAAGTTTGGAAAATCCATCTCCAAAATAAGACAGTTTACCCTCAGTAATAGGCTCTCTGCTGGCAATACTTTGAGTCTGACAGACCTAACATTAAACATCACCAAATCAGTGTACTAATTGGAAATTGGGGGCAAAATTGAAAAAGAATAGAAAATTATCAAAGAACAATATGATTACAATATTATATTACAAAATCTTCAAGTGTTCCCATATAAATTGCCAACGCACAAGTTTATTTTTACATACTACACCTCTGTTTCCATTTAATCCACACAGTTTGACTTTCACACTTGCCAACGCACAAGTTTGACCACTGGTATATTTAGTTATGAATAAGTTCAAATTATAAAAAGTTGATATTTCGAAAATATATGTTGAGACGAATCTAGGAAGAACCTATACGACTGTTTATTCTTATGTGGAAACCACATATGATGGTCAAGTGAATTATGTAAATAGCGTTGAAATACAAGGTGTGGATTAAAAAGAAACGGAGGATATATTAGTAGAAAATATGGTCGTGATACTACCTAATTAATTCTCGCCTAGTGCACTTGAATACTACCTGATAAATTCTCGCCTAGTGCACTTAAATACTACCTGATTACTTCTACTGATATATTCAAACATATATTGTAATATATTCAAGTGCGCTAGGCGAGAAGCACAAGAAGACATTAGGTCCAGTCGCATCCTAAACCAATAAGCATAACAACGTTTGACAGACCCGCTTCTATCTCGCTGGATTCTACCCCTCCTAAGTCCTATGGCAAGGCATAAGGTACAACACCTTGGTGCTTTTATGCCTAGAGGTGACAGAGAGAGGAGTTAGAAATTCCATGGAATAGCTTCAATCTAAACCATAATATAAAACCTAATATCACAAAGAAGATACCCTAATGCAATCGACTAGAGAGCAAGCAATTTTGCCATCACTCTGCTTCAGTGCTCGCGGCACTTAGTGCTGGAGGGGAACAAACTCTTCTAATCTCTCTATCTTTCTTAGATCTTCTCTTCCACTCTCTTAATCGTCCTCTATTATCGTTTCTGCAGTTCTTCCTTTCTCCATTTTCGATCTACACCAGTTCTAAAATATTTTTCTTTCTCTTACCCTTCAACATTTACGATGTACGATAGTGGCCCTTTTTTATTTTCTTCTCCTATTAGTTTTTATCATGAGGTAGGAAGGTGAGGTCCCCCTAAAAAGTGAGGCATTGATGTGAACCCTCTCCCCCCCCCTTCTTTCTATGCTTTCAAATTAGCCATAAATTATAGGGTGGCCTTACAGCTGAAGTTACATAATCCTTTTTTTCCCTCTTTGAATTTTACTCAAAATAGGAGCTTTTTACTGAAAGTATATACCACACAAGCCAAAAAGAGATATAAGAAAATGTAAAGGTACGCCGTGCAGGCAAGAGATGCATGCCTCCACCTTGCACATTTCATATGGGCCCCTGCACTTTCTTAAACTAAGAAATTGCCAACCTTTCACTATAAACTATACTATGCAGACCATTTCAATTTTGCACGATGAGATACAATCTGCTCCAAGCTAAACATACGGATTAGTAAATATCCTTGCCAACTCTATCCACCCAATTTGGGCCAAACAGTTTCATAACGAATAAAGCACCAATATTTTATACTTTATACAGTCACAACACACTCTCGGTTTTTTGTTATCCTCAAAAAGTTCAAAGTAAAACCAAAATAAGCTCAAATACTTTCAAACAGAATAATCTATGTTTATAAAAGACCATAACTAGGATCCACAAAATGCAACTTTGAGGAACAAAATATGAGCAGTCATGTTCACGTTTCAGTCTAGACCAATGAGTGCAATGCTTAGACAAGGATTTCAGCACTCTAAGGGGGCGTTTGGTTGGGGGATTACAAGAAAGGAAAAGGGAATCAAGTAAGTTGATTCCCTTACTTGTTTGTTTGGTCCATTCAATCACTCCCTTGACCTCATGGTTACCCCCAAGCTCCTCTACATTGATTCCTCGACCCCCCCCAAGGGATTCACTTACCTTTTCTCACCTCTAACTCCATGGTCACCACGACCACCAATACTTGGCCACCATAACCACCACCTCTCCACCCAAAACCACCACTTCTCCACCCGAAAACACCACCCCAAACCTTATCCCATCCACCAGAAACAATCGTGCGACCATCGTAACCCAAGCACAAAACCTGAAAACACCGCAAGACCCACCATACCCCAAGCCCAACACGCGAAAACACCACCAGACCACTCAGAAACAACACATGACCCGCCGAAATCTTAGTGCAGCCACCCAAACACCACCTTATCACCCAAAAACACCACCCCTCTCACTGGAAAGCCAGCCCAGCCAAAGAAATGGCCACCCTCCCACCCGAAACAACCTAGATCTACAAGAGAGATTACCTTAGGAGGAGGCGGCGAAGGAAACGGGAAGGGGGTGGCGGTGGGGCAGGAAGGGCGGCGGCAGAGGTGAAATTTTATAGGTAAGGGTGGTGGTGGATTTAGGGGAAAAGTTATGGTGGTGGAAATATTATGGTTTCCCTTTGATATATTGAAACAAACAACTTAAAAGATCAAAGGATAAACCTTCCCATTCTCCTTGTAACCCTTTCTCAAACCCTTTCCTCTTAACAATCCAAACGCCCCCTAAATTCCAGCAATAAGATTAGGGGTTCAATCTCAATAGAATCGAGTTATCTCTGACCTTTAGACTTTCCACGGATTAGAGACAGGTCAAGGTTTCGCAAACTCTTAAATTTCTCCTTATTCTCCCTTGGGAACTTAAAGGATGTGTCCTTTGACCTACTAATTGCCACATCGAGGGTGATTATGAGGCAAGAGCTATCCATTAAAAAAATAAATACAGAAGTCTGCTTTTTAGGATGCATCAAAACTGAGAGCAAGGTTGATTCAATTTATGTATCACTCGTTATCCTCCTCCTCCTTTCTCCCTCCATTTATCACCTTCTTCCTTTTTGGGGGAGAGGAGAGTTAGAGGTGCATAAAAAAGTGTCAGACACATCTTAAAATATCAAACCCACAAAATTTGGAAAGCTCAAGCAAGTATATTGAGAAAAAACTAAACAATAAACGCTCAATAAAAATAAACCTAACCACACAAAGGCATCATAGGCGACCAAACTTACTTCTGTTTTGACAAGACTATCAGCCAGGAATTTCACCGTGCTACAAGGGAAGGATTGTTGCCTACTTTGGCCTGACATGAAATATAGCAGACATAATATTTTCAGATCTCCATATAAAGAATGTAAGTATTAACAGAACAATAAGATGAAAATGATGTATAAAGTCTAAAGTAAGCATACTCATGCACGTCAAACTCCCGGAAGGCGTATATGAACCCAGATCACATAAGAGTGAACCAACTTTACCAGCAACTGAGATATCTGAATGATGTACCTGGCAATTCTCATTTGTAGCATATTGTAAAGGCATAACATCTTTTGAGAGACTTGATTCAAGAAAGTGAATATTGTTATTGTTAAAATTATTTACGATTTTATAGTTTGTTTGGATATCATCCGATTTCCCATGTGAAGATCCATGATAAATCTCGCTTGATGATGCATCATCCTTCTTCAGTACTTCACACTTCCTTTCCCACTGCAGAACAAATGGAATAGATGCATCAGAAAATATGCCAGCAGGTAGAAAGCTATGAGACTAAGAGTAAAAGGCATAAAACATTATATTCTAATTTCTAAACACAAAGGAATAGGTAAATATATCTGAACATACTGTAATGAGAAATTTACTGGAAAAGAACCCTTATATTAGTAAAGCAGACCAGAGACTCTTAAATAAAAGAGCAAACTAAATTTGTCCCTGTCCCTCCTTTTTATGACAAAGGGCCACAGAGGTTAAGCAGAAGAAGAAGAAAAAACCAAAAGGTTTTGGGGTGGAAGGGGGGGTCTGTTTCAGTGGGCTCCATCTCATGAAATTTGCATAAAACTTATCACTAATAGAACCAACCCATAAGGGGGGAAAACAGCCATGTTGAACCCTTGTTTGCATAATTGCAGCAGATCGATACACAAATTCGTAGGTGCGCTTCAAATCAAAATGGTGAAATCACAAAATTTACAGTAACAATTTTACCACTTGAAGTTCTTTGTCATAAGCTCGCATCATGTACATTGCTGTTCTCCACGATTATAAACTAGGTCTTTATCTTTGAGATAAGATGAGCCGATATTTCCATCTTAAAATGAAGCCACTACAGTTACCAGATCTGAAATCCATTACTCCCTCCGTTTTTTTTTTAATTGCTACATTTTCCATATATGGGTGTTTCTTTTTAATTGCTACATTGTTTAATATTTCCTTATTTGGGGTACTTGGTCAACCATAAAGTACTACTATTATATTTGTTTTTCTCTTTTTCGACCCAAAAGTACTACTTTTTCACTTTTTCACTTTTTCCCATTATATAACATTAAATGGGTCAAAAAATATCCTCCCAAAGGTTGAAAGTGACATTGCCTAAATTGTTGTGCATACAACAATGTAGCAATTAAAAAAAAAAAAAGGGAGTATTTACTAGGTAAATCATACAGATATTTCAAGTAGTATGTGCTTTGCGAAGGCTTTCAGTTTATTTCTTCTTCCCATGCAGTCTCAAACTTTTTAGACATAATATCTAAGTCGATTAATGGTCTGCATTACTACCGTATGGCATAATTAGTGATGAGTCCAGACAAGACTATGGTCTATACTGCATATTAGTATCATATGAGTTTGGTGAAGATGCTTTCCTTATTATTTTTAATTTGACAGCTGGACAATCCAATTAACGACATTAACATGCTTAGCCTCTTAACACTGAATCAGTGTCATTGTTGACAGACAACATTACGCTAATCATCACCAACAAGTACTAGAGGATATATTGAAAATCTTTCTTCTAGAAATTTTGTTAAATTGTGTTCATTGATTAGTTTTCTCTTCTTTGCTTCCTTCAAATCGCTTGATGAGCGTGGTACCTGCTATCAAGAGTGTATAACAATCCCCCTAAAAAAAAAGAGTGTATAACAATCCATTCACTAGATGGTAGAGTTTCATACTCTGAAAGCAATTTGAAATGTCACCAAGCAATCATTTAAAACGGATCACCTATATGGAGTAGGGTTACCACCAGAAGGATCAACACCAACTTTCTAAGCAGATACACTAGCCCATATGTTTCATACTTCTTTGTCACTTAGCAGAGCTTAGCTTTAAAGAGAGTTTATCCTCTAAACCCCAAAATCTATCATCTTTTCACATATCACAAATAATGTGTTTATGTTCATCATTAAGGTATAATAAGTAGTAAATAGTATTAAATAATAGGTTTGTCCACTCGCAAAAGTCATCATGTAATTTTGACTTATCAAAACAAGAGAAGTCATCGGCAGAGCAAGTCATACAAAAATAAGGACAAATTGACAAGAACTGTGCTAACTGTGCTCTTTCTATTTTAAAAAAATATTGACCTCTTATATACTCCCTCTTTCCCATAATAACTAATACACTTCCTATTTTCATCCATCCCACATTAATTGATACACTTCCAAAAATAGCATGACCCCGCCAATTTAATATTATTTCTCTTTCTTCATGGGAAACCCAACAATAATAAAGAAACATCGCTCACACTCTTACTTCAAAAATTTGAGACCCCACGATCCACTAATTACAAAATAAAAAACCAACGATAAAATAAAAAGTCAAATAAAGCTCCTAAAACTCTGTGCCGGTCAAATTGTATCGATTAATATGAGACGGGGAGAGTAACTAGAAATAGTCGCAACTTGAAGGGATGTCTTCCCAAAATATTTCTCATTTTCTGCGGAAAAACACAATTGTACACAAGTTTTCGTTGTTTGGTTTCTTGCATGAAACGTTAGAGAAAAAAAGGATAATGGGAAGAGGATAGATGGGAAGGAAAAAGGAAGTTGAACAATAAGGAAGAATAACTGGCCTCAATAACACAAACCATAGTGGGGTGTACTGGACAACACCAACTAAAATATTCAGTGCGCTCAGTGACACATCACCATATGTTCCATTGGACTCCAGCGAATCAATCTATCTTTCTTTTTTTGTTTATAGCTTTAGGCCTAGTTAGAAACATTATTTCTTAAAATTAAACATGATGGTATTCCTCCCTACGACCATATAAACCATCCACTAAACCCACTCAGACTAACCACCCACAAAGCCCACCTTTCAAGCAACCTGCTGAGAATCAACCTACAAGTGCAAGGTAAATCAAGTTTGCCCGAGAGAAAGCAACCTACATTATTTCTTGGGAATAGTGCACCGTTGAACGGAGCTCTTGGGAATAGTGCACTGGCTAATTGGCGTTATAAGAAGTTGGACTTACCCACCTTCGACGGGGTTAACCCGAACGGTTGGATCCTTCGGGCCGAACGATATTCAAGTTTTACAGGTTGGAGGAGCAAGAAAAAGTAGAGGCGGCGATGGTGGCCTTCGAGGATGACGCCTTACTGTGGTTTCAGTGGGAAAATGGTCGCCGACCAATTTTGCGGTGGGAAGAGTTGAAAGGGTTGTTGCTGCGGCAGTTCCGGCCATTGGGGAAGGGCAGCCTCCACGAGCAGTGGATGAGCAACCATCAGGAGTCAGACGTGGAAACCTATCGGCGTCGCTTTATAGAACTTATGGCCCCGTTGACCGATATTCCAGAAGAAGTGGCCAAGGGTCAACTTCTAGTTGGGCTTGATGAGAACATAAGGGCTGAAGTTTGCTGCATAACCCACGAACCCTAGAAGGGGCCATGGATCTTGCCATGCGTGTGGAAGAAAAGGCTAAAGGCAGATTTGTACCAAAAAAATTAGGCCAGGCCCAAACTACATTAAATATTCCCACCCCAGCCAAAACACACCAAACCCCTCTTCATTCCAATCCGACCCGAAAAACACCCAAACCCAAGCCCATTACACCAATTCCTAAACCAGCCCTAAATCAGCTTCTTCCTCCTCTCTCACACCCCGATATTCTTCTCCTCTACCCATAGCAAAACCAGTAGGTGAAATACGACGTTTAAGTGAGTCGAAACTCCAAGAAAAACGTTCCAGGGGATTATGCTTCCGTTGTGATGAAAAATGGGATGTCGGACATCGGTGTAAATGACGGGAACTTAGCGTTCTCCTCACTAATGACGAAATTGAAGAAGAAATTCAAGAGCTCTCAGTCATGGAGGAGGTTAGAGAGGTGGGACCAGCTGACGTCCAAACTGAGATCTCTCTCAATTCTGTGATAGGAATTGATGCTCCCAAAACGCTCAAGATAAAGGGTCAGATCAATAATCAAGATGTGGTGGTCATGGTGGACCCGGGGGCCATTCATAATTTCATCTCCCTGGCCACCGTGAAGAAGCTCAGTATTCGAGTCCATTCATCTCCAAATTTCGGAGTCACTCTGGGCAAAGGTGATGCAGTACAAGGCCACGGGGAGTGTCGATCAGTAGTGTTGCAATTGCAAGGTATCACTGTCATTGAAAATTATTTACCTCTTAATTTGGGTAATTCAGATTTAATTTTGGGGGTGCAATGGTTTGAAAAATTGGGTACCATGTCTACAAACTGGAAAACCCAAGTGATTAAGTTCCATGTGGGGAAGGAATCAGTTACACTAAGGGGAGATCCCTCGCTGGGCACGTCACTCATATCCCTCAAAGCTATGATGAGGGCGCTAATTAAGGAAGGTGGGGGATATTTGGTGGAAATGAATATGATGAGCCAGCAACAAAATACACCCTCCACTCCTGCAACAGCCCTCTTCACATCAGCCCCACCCTACCTGCTACCTACCCTTACAGCCTATTCCTCCGTCTTCTCTCTACCAAATGCCTTACCCCTCATCCGTGGCCATGAACACCCTATCCTCCTTAAAGATGGTACCGACCCCATCAGTGTGCGTCCATACCGTTACCCCCAAATCCAAAAGGATGAGATCGAAAGACTCATCGAAGACATGCTCCAGGGTTAATTCGGCCCTCTTCTAGCCTGTTTTCCAACCAGGTACTTTTAGTCAAGAAAAAAGACGGGTCATGGAGGTTTTGTGTGGACTATCGGGCTTTGAATAAAGCAACGGTACCGGATAAGTACCCAATTCCAGTTATCGATGAGCTCTTGGATGAGTTAAAGGGAGCCTCTGTTTTCACTAAACTGGATCTCAAATCCGGTTATCATCAAATTCGCATGAAACCAGAAGATGAATCAAAAACGGCCTTTCGCACTCACCATGGACACTATGAATTTTTGGTGATGCCATTTGGCCTCACCAATGCTCCGACTATGTTCCAATCTCTAATGAACGAAGTCTTTAAACCATTCTTGCGCAAGTTTGTGCTTGTGTTTTTTGACGACATCCTCATTTACAGCCCATCACCTCAGCTCCACATACAACACCTCACCCTTGTACTCCAACAACTACAAAAACACCATCTCTATGCCAACCCTCATAAATGTGATTTTAGACAAATGACAGTGGCTTACCTTGGCCATATAATTTCTACTGCAGGGGTCTCGGTGGACCAAGAGAAAATTAAGGCCATGCTTCAATGGCCTCTCCCACACAATCTGAAAACTCTATGGGGTTTCTTGGGCCTTACGGGCTATTACAGAAAATTTGTAGCAGGATATGCTACCATTGCAGCACCCCTCACCCAACAACTCAAAAAAGATAACTTCCTTTGGAACCCAGAAGCTACCCTTGCGTTTGAAGCTTTAAAAAAGGCTATGACTACAGTCCCTGTTCTCACACTTCCTGAGTTTAGCCAGCCCTTCACGGTTGAGACCGATGCTTCCAGTTTTGGGTTGGGTGCCGTACTCACCCAAGATAACCACCCCATCGCTTATTGTAGCCAAACACTTGGTCAAAGAGCGAGGCAAAAATCTATTTACGAGAAAGAGCTAATGGCAATTGTGTTAGCTGTTCTCAAGTGGCGTCACTATCTCCTTGGCCGTCGGTTTATAATTAAAATTGACCAGCAAAGTCTTAAATTTCTCATGGAGCAACGAGAAATTGGGCCTGAATATCAAAGATGGATTAGCAAACTAATGGGGTTTACTTTTGACATTGTGTACAGGTATAGCAACACTGTAGCAGACTCACTGTCCAGGCAGGAACCTCCCCACCTGGAACTCGGTGCTTTGACAACCACCTGCCAAGTGCCATGGGCACAATTGCTTGCTCAAATTCAGGCTGATCCCTTTATCTCTCAACTGATGCATGACATACGGCAAGGCAAGCCATACCCGAAGGAGTACACCATACAGCAGGAGCAGCTTTTATACAAGGGGGGGATGGTTCTTCCCTCTTCTTCCTCCTTTATAACCACCCTCCTCAAGGAATACTATGATTCCCCTATTGGAGGTCACTCGGGTGAGTTAAAGACATATCAGCGCCTTGCTAGTCTCTGGTTTTGGCCGGGTTATGCAAAGAGCGGTCAGTAAATATGTGCAAGAATGTCAAATTTGTCAACAAAACAAGACATCCTCACTTAGTCCAGCCGGGCTCTTGCAACCTCTACCCATTCCTACCCAAGTATGGGAAGAGATCAGCTTAGACTTTGTGGAAGGTCTACCGAAATCTAATGGTTATGACACCATTTTGGTGGTGGTGGACATGCTCACCAAATACGGCCATTTTCTACTCTTGAAGCACCCCTTCAATGCCCTGACAGTAGCTGCGCTGTTCACTAAAGAAGTGATCAAGCTCCATGGCACTCCAAGCTCTATCGTGTCCGATAGAGACAAGATCTTCCTTAGTCTCTTTTGGAAAGAGTTGTTCAGCTCCAAGGAACTTCTCTACACCGTAGCACAGCTTACCACCCTCAGTCGGATGGCGGCCAAACTAAGGTGGTTAACAAGAGCGTGGAAGCCTACCTCCGTTGTTTCAGTAATGGCAGGCCTACGTCCTGGTCTAAATGGCTCCATTGGGCCGAATTCTGGTTCATGCCTCAACTCATTGTACCCCCTTCAAAGCTTTATATGGGAGAGACCCCCCTCCTCTCATCAAGTTCCATCATGGCAACACTGCAGTGTCATCCTTAGAGGAGCTGCTCATGGAAAGGGATGCAATTTTAGATGACTTGAAGGCACATTTAATTAAAGCACAACAGAGAATGAAATTGTATGAAGATGGCAAACGAAGGGAGCTCAGTTTTGAGGTAGGAGACCTAGTCTACCTAAAATTACAACCCTATCGCCATAAATCCTTGGCCAAATCTCCTAATGAGAAACTCTCCCCACGTTACTATGGGCCTTTTGCTATCATTCAGAAAATTGGCTCAGTGGCCTATAAACTTAACCTTCCCCGTGACTCCAAAATTCATCCTGTCTTCCACATTTCCCAACTCAAACCATCAGTGGGCTCCCTCCCTAGCTCTCCTTCTCTCCCATCCCAACTCACTGCTGAGTTAACTCTGGATGTTTTGAACCTGAATCCCTCCTTGCTGTCCGGTCTTCACCTACCCACCCCACTGAGGTACTCATTAAATGGCAGCATCTACCTAGCTATGAAGCTACTTGGGAAGATTTAGCCACTAGACAGGTTTCCTCACTTCCACCTTGAGGACAAGGTGGCTCTTTGGGAGCGGGGTATTGCTGAGAATCAACCTACAAGTGCAAGGCCACTGATCACGTATTCTAGAAGGTGTAAAAAGGGGAAATCAAACTAATTCAGTTAATTCCTTTCAGTTATTTTAGTCATGACGTCAGTTGTAGTAGTGGGAAAATATTTCAGAGAGGAATATTTCTATTATGTTGCTTGTAGAGGAAGAAGGATTAGCCTATAAATAATTAGTGAAGAGAAGAGGAAGGTAGGAAATATTTTGTTAAGTAATCTTAGTTCTTGGGAGAGTTCCTTCCTCTCGAATGAAGGATTGTATTTGTTAGCTTTCTCTGAGTTATCAATACAAATCTATCTCACTTGTTATGGCCATCTCACTTATTGTTATTTATTGCTTGATTAACCTGGGTTCACAGCACAACCCTTTCACAGCCAACCACACACCAACTTGCCACTTCCCTACCTAAAATCCCCCTACTCGACCACCCCTACAACATCTTATCATTGAATCTGAAGGTGGTTGGGCTTGGTGGGTGATTGGTTGCTGGTAAGAAGGGATATAACAGATGTGTGAAAACGGATAATTTCCTTTGTTTTAGGTCAAAAGCTGAAAAGGAAAAAAAGATTGAAAACTTCACCGAGATATGAAGAAGATACAATAATGTGTCATTGAGCACACCCATCATTATGGTTGGTGTTTTCCAGTACATTCCGCCTGGTGTTGAACCCTACACTACAGCTATAGTTGGTGTAATTGAAGCTACTAGTCCCTATATATTTTGCATATGGGGTAAAAAAACTGTAGTAAAATAGAAAAGGTGGAGAAAAAAGCTGTTGAAAAAACAGATCTCTGTAGCCTAGAATTGGCCATGTGACATGATTAGGCTCCTTTGCAAACATCCGTACTATACTCCTCATAAAAACACAAGCAAAAAAAACCCTAACATTAATTCCTTTGTATGAAACACTCTTTCTCATACCCCACAGAAATTAGGCTTTCATGGAAATACTCCATCTCAAATGCCCAACAGCAATAGGTACAGTTGATACTTATGCCAAATATCCCTACTTCCCAAAAGATGTTTCTTTACAAAGCAATTCTGAAATGTCCCAAGAAGAAAACTCTTCCTTTTCAATGTAAAGAAGTTATATGAATTCTCAGATACAGAGCAAGGAAAAAGAACATTCGTCATACAACCCCTATAATACACTGCCAACAAAAATTAAATAGAAACAGTATAATTACATTCCTAAAACACAGCTTCTTAAAATTCACAGCAAACAGGCAGTAAGATATAGAATCAAATACTTCAGCAAACAAAAAGATGCAATATAAATTAAAATACAACAATAAGAAAACAATAAACAACTTAGATACCTTAGCTAACTCAACCTCTGTAATTCTGAAAGCATCCACTTTGTTCATGCCACCAACATACTTCCACAGAAAATGCTTCAATTTCTTCAAATGATCCTCACTCGCTAAATGCTTAATTGCATTACCACTGAAAGTAAATAAAAAAACAGAAATTGAGACATAGTTTAAATTCTCACTCGAGTTCAAAATTACAAAAGCTCATCAAAGATTGCCAAAAAAAGGGATGTGATTTCCAAATTACCTGACAAAAGTACTGTCGAATTCAACAATGTCGCAATCGCAAAATATGCACCAAAGGCGATAATCGCGAGAATCCGGAGAAGAAAATACAAAGCTAGGGTTTTTCAAGGATAATTTGATGTTAGAAAGCTTATGTTGGAAGCGAGAGAAGAGAGAGGAGAGAGAATTGGTGTGGCGTGGGAAGAAATTATGGCGTCGACCTTGATTGTGATTGATTTTGCAGAATTTGCAGAATTCATAATCTCCTGTTTTCACTTTCTTCTTCATCTTCTTCTCCTTTATCGAATGTTCGGTGTTCAAGTTTTTCTCCACTTTTTTCTTCTTCCGGTAATTTCAGTTTTCTGCTTTTGATTTTTGTTGTTTTTATTTGCCGCTCGTTTTTGGGTTTGTGGTTTATTTGGGTCGTTGGACAAGGTTTGGGCTTGTATGCAAGTCTCTGTTACTTGCCAAAAGTATTGGATGTGGCTATCATACCAAGTGCATTGTGTAGAAAACCTTAACACTAACCATGTCTAGTTCTTATTATTTGTCGTGTCAGCTTCTGCTAGCTTTAGTATTATGTGACGGTCAACCCATGTGCCGGCCGACTCTTCAATTTTCATTTTTCGACCTTTTTAGCTCGTTTAGAATTTAATTCTCAATTTTTCAAGAAAACTTATAAAGAGCGTTAAGGAAATTGATAACTACCAAGTATGTCAAACCCAAAAAAGAATTCATTTTGATTTGAAATATTTACTGGAAAATCAAATCATAGTTTTTGAAGCTTTTATTTACTTTTATTTGTTTAGCAACAAATCAAAATCCTAGAAATATCTATATCTTCCTATCTTGTTGATCTTAAGTCTACTCGTGTTGATATATACTAATTGAAGTTGTAATTAGATTTAGAGTATATTTGGTTCAAGTCATGGAATGGAAAGATAATGCAAAGAAATAGAAGAGTGGAATGGTAATAAAACTCGTTCATTTATTGGGTGTTTGATTCAGGCCTTGGAATGGAAAGGAAATGGTAACTATTACCAAAAAAAATGAATTTTGTTACTTTAATGGGAATGGAAGGTAACAAACTAGGATAGTCCATTACGACCTAATATTGTCAAACCAAATATGCTCTTAGTAGATGATATCATGCATAAATAATTCTTTGTAGTAGTATCGTCATCATTTTGTAAAACAATGGTAAGAAATGTCTTTTCTGTATACTTTCCCCGGTTCTCTTGATAACGATGGTTTTACGCAATCGATCGGATCATATAGATATCCCTTCAACACAACATAGGTCATCGAAAAGATCTCGGAGACCACCAAAGCACGAAAGTTAGGATCTTTCATAAAATGAATTCCTATTCAAAGAGTGCACAACGACATGGATAAGCTCACACTAACCCGTCAATTTGGAATGATCCAATTCGGGTTTTTCCTTGGGAGGTATCCTTAGAGATGGTAAAGAATGTGATTCATATTCTTCAAAATGGCTATATTCTGTTTAACTTATTTTCAGTTCGTATAAGAAAAAATAAGTTAAGATAATTTGGGATTAGTTTAGTTGAGGTCTAATAAAGACTGATAAGGTCTAATTAGTTTAGATAAGATTTAGTTCAACAAAAACAAGGTTTGACACACTCGATCACATAATAAGGTCTAATAAGTTCATATAAGGACTAATAAGTTCAGATAAGTTTAGTTAAGTTCAGTCAAGTTCGGTTAAGTTCAGATGAGCAAAAGTGAGTTGAAAAGAAAATGGGCCAAAATGGCAAAACATTAGAAGAGATTGTTAACACTAGTAGGAAAATTACATTTTTTTGGTGTCATGAGTTCTCGACTTTATTGTTAGAAATTGTACGTATGTTGTATAGTTCATAATATGCATAGTTCGATTAAGTTTTTATGTCGGATATTCCCTTCATTTCATAAATCATAATCATTTACATATATACTTATCAATTATCATGCCACATATAGCTAAGAGGCTAAGAGCATGTTTAGCTCAATATTTTTGCGTTCCAAGAAACGGAATCAATTACATATTCTCTTTCTTCTTGTTTGGTTCAACCTCTTCTCATTTCATTACACTACTTTTTCTTAAGAGTTCATTACCATTACTTGGTGGTGATGAACTTCCCTAGTTCCTAATTTTCTGTTAACTTTTCAAAATTGACATGTTTAGTATAAGTATGATTAATTTTAAGTTTATCATACCACTTATATCATATGACTTTTACATTCATAAAACTAAAAATTGAAAACTACCAATGATGCTGAACAGGCCAGTATATTTTATGGTTTCCACGTTTATGTTTTTAGTTTTCAAACAAACTAAACTGAAAACTTAAAAAAAAGTAAAATGAACATGCCCTTAGATACTCGTGATATTGGTTACAATTGACTCACAAATTCACGATGTTACATGCAATTAGAGTTGGGCACATGCGAGGTCGTGCTAGCGCATGTTATGGGAGAGCGAGCCAACCTCATACCACATCGGGTCGGGACCGAATCAAGTAAAGAAAAATCGTGCTAGCTCAAGCTCATGAAAATATTTTGAAAGAGGGGCCAAAGCACGTCGTTTGTGTCGTGCCACTGGCCCCTCTTAAGATTTTTGTATATTTTTTTCCTTTTTTGGTTGAAAATGAGTATGCCAAAGGCGTCGACCCATTGTGTTTGGGCTAGGCTCGGGCCAAAATTTTAAAATGGTACTTATGAGCGGCACACTGTCCACTATTGAATCTCTCATGCAGGGTCAAACCATTAACAAATTCGTATCGGACCATGCAAAAATTACGTCAGTTTGAGACATCTCTTGTACGCATGAACGAAGCCATATGGGGGGCAGGCAGGGGATTGGCCCCTGCAGCTCACCCCTACGACCCATGTTTTTAAAATTAGGCCTGTGCAGATTGTTTATTTATATATTAAATAAGGCCTCTATGAACATGAAGTACATTGTTGGACCGTTGGCTAGGTAGTTAATGACCTAGTAAAAGTTTGAGTGGTTAGGAAAGCGAGTCTTCTTGACAACAACAATTTAATTTTGTATTTTTACTTTTTAGTCCACTTATTAGAGCTACTCAATCTCTCATTCTTTTATTTTTCATTTTATTTGTTTTGGATGAAACTCACTCTATCTCTCTCTTGATTCTTGGTATCCATAACTTTATTTTTCTTTTGATCTTTTTTTTTTCTTCCTTCTTTTCATCTTTTTTTCTCATTCTTTATAAACATTAAGGTTGATCAAATTTTAAGGTAATTCTTATGCAATTATTGATCAGATTTAAGCTTGATAGTTTATCTTTTTATTATTTCCCTCAAAACTAAAATTTTTAATAACTTTTTTAATAACCATATTTCACTTCATGCATTTCAATATATTGATGAAATTTTAATTAGAAAAGATGCAAAATATACTAATTTGTATTAGATTTTATACATTATAAGTTATTTTAGTGTTATATTCGAGCTTATCTATTAGCTTTCGAGTTGAGCTTGCCTTTACTTGGGTTGACTTATTTATGTTTCGAGTTTAGCTTGAACTTTAGTCAAATTCGAGTTACTATTGACCAAGTTGAGCTCGAATAACTTGCAAATTGAAACGGTTAATTTGCACCCCCTTATATCGGTCATTCTTCGGTCCCCGAAAAAAAAAATGCCCATCGACCCTCGAAACTATAAATTCCTGGCTTCGCCCCTGCTTGTACGAGCCCAGCCCGTGTACAACCATACATGCAATTAATTTAGATTTATGTCAATTAGTACTCTATTGTCAATGAGGAGCGGCAATCATTTACACCCTGTGAATTCGCTGCATCAAAATGTAAGACAAAAACTATAGTAGTAAAATAGTAGCAAGGTGGTATATACAGCATACTATATAGGAGCAGGACAGGACATCTCCTAGAGCCAAAGATCTGAAAATATAGCTTCTGTCTTAATTGAGTTCCGACATGGTGTAATAATTACATAAAAACTTTGGTTTCTTGTATTTGATCTTTCGTTTGCCGATCCCGGCACCGCCAATGCTTTCTTTCTCAGAAAAGTTATGAATAGCGCGCGCAGAATTGAAAGATAGATATAGGTGTCGTTTGGTTGCCATGGGAGGTTAATTCCCACAGGAAATCTAAATTCATTGGAAATAAATTCCATTCTTCCATTTCCTAGGAAATAAGTATGTGTGTTTGGTTGAGCATGGGTATTTGTAATTGACACGGGAATTTGCATTTACCAAGGGGGGGGGTTGGTTAATAATTTCCTACACTTTGTAGGAATTTCCATTTCCTTGGAATTCTCATTTCCAATGCTTTTGCCAACCAAACACAATATCATTAGGCTATTTCCTAGGAAATTGTATTTCCAAGGGAAATAGGTTGCAACCAAACAACCTCATAGCCTCATGTAGGACATATGTATGATATATTGATATCGATAGACGATATGTTATCACCGTGATTTGGCAGTCACAAATCAACACTGAAAATTTATGTTATATTTATGTTATTTTAGGATTTTAGAGTCAATTAATAAAGGGATGTTTTTCTACCAAAAAAAAGGGATGTTTTGAAAGTTTAATTTTTTTTAAAGATTACAAAAATGTTACTATATGCGTACATATGACTCATATGAGTGATATATTAGAAAATTTTCTAATATTTATTAATTAGGAGGATGTACAACTTTTACCATATGCCTGAATCACTGGGCGTATCATGTATAGTTATAGTATACTTAATTTTTTTTTTCCTACTTATTGTTTGTTCGGAGTCCAAACAAGCATGATAGTACCAAGCTAAGCTTGGCCTAGAAAGAACCTTCCAACCTCAAGGTTGGGGTTCGATCCTCACTAGGGGCACTTTGGAAGTAGGATTTCCCTTACCATCCCTCCACTCTCAAAGTGTCTGTCCGCAAACCCAGACTGGGTTAACCTGCAAGAGGTTCTAGTCTGGCAAGGCCATTTATCTTACCATGGGGTACCCAGTGGGGGCCCAAAAAAAACAAAAAACAAGCATGATAGTGCGAGCTCCATATGTTAGTCTCAACTCTCATATGTATCATATGAACAGTACTCTATGGGGAGTAATAATCAGTATTCAATAGTTATTATGACAAAACCTTAATATTTGTCTTTTCGTTTTGTCATCATATGATTGTCTCTTGATGCCTACTTGTTGATGAAATAATTACTTGAATTTTTTTTTTTGGGCAAAAAATTACTTGAATTTTTTTTTGGGCAAATAATTACTTGAGAATGGCATCTTGAAGTTTACTACTATAAGAAATAGTACACGACTGATGATGAGGTATATATGGAAATTATTACTCCCTTTTCCGAGAGATAACTTCAAAGTGTACATTTAAAATAAACAAATCTCATATGAATCCGATTTATATTATAACTAGTATTTTGGCCCGGGAGATGCCTCGGGTTAGTTACAATAAACAAATACTTTTCGTATTTTTTGTCCATCAAAAATTGAAAAATTCACGTCATGACGTGATAAGTAAAGGAATCTGAAAGGTTTGATTTAGAAAATAATAGCTTAAAAAGAATTGTGGTAAGAGAATAGGACATCAATAGTCTCTTGTTAGTTACGTAATAAGAGCGTTAGAGATGTATATATTTGTTTAAGTCTTTTTAGTTAAGTATAATTATTAAAATACTTTATCATATTTTATTTGAAAAATTAGACAATAAAGCCATTGTGTATTGATGGTTAAGCTCTTACTTTTCATTTCGAAGGTCACGTGTTTGATACCCTGTTGTTACACAATATTTATATTTTTTTAATTGAGGAGTACATATGCACATAAATCATTTGCATTAGAAATTTCAGGAGAGTGCCAGGTGGCACATCGGCTTCCTTAAGCACGCCTTTTAATATATTTGTATAGGTTAGTTTAATTTATTATCTTAATATAGAAATAATTTTTTACTTTTAAGGGGTGATTCCTTACTTTGTAGATGTAGCTTCTATCATCGAAAAATAAATCATTCTAAATTTGCCTCATCTAAGACTTAGCTATTAAAAGTAAAACATTGTCTTTATTATATACTATTATTGGAACCCGGGCAAATGCTCGTTCTCTTCGTGAAGAAGATATAGACTTTTGAAATTTCAGTTGGTCTTGTAAAAGACCAACTACTTTTAATTTAAAGTTAGACACGGCCCAAACACAATATTAAGAAGAGAACAGACGAGCATTTGCAATATAGTGACTAGTGTAATCTATTTAGGAACCAGTTTAATCTATTTAGTGACCAGTTTAATTCATTCAGTAATCACATTCTTTAATCCATTTAGTTACTATTTTAATCCATTTAGTGATTAGTTTAGTCCATTCAGTGACTATGTTAATCCATTCGGTAAGACTACAAGGTTATTTTTTATAATTGTCTGCTGTAGTTCGAGATTAAAAGGGAAACAAAGGAGAAGAGAAGGGATGACTAGGTTGGTGCTAAATGTCTAGGAATAGTGTTAGGTTAGGGTGGGATGGAATGGGCTTGGTAGGAGAATGTAGGCTTGAATTTGTCTAATTTTATGTTAAAGTTAGACCGCCTACTCTAATAATTTGTGTTGAAATTTTCACATACCCTATTTGATCGTAATTTTTCTCCGACATACAACAACAAAAGTTATAATGTAACATGCTATTATTGGATTTTTCTATATATATTGATAATATCAAGTTTGTAAATTTTTTTATAAAAGATAAAATCAAAGATATTAATGATTAGGTTTTTCAAGTCAAGCATTATAGTGAAAGTGGTGTAACTATTTTGATATTTCGTATTATTTCTTTTAGTAATTGGTTTCAATAAGAAATAGATATTTATAACTTAATAAGTGAAAATTTCTATTTTTTTTAGTTTGGTTGGTTAAATATGAAATAATAAACTTACTTAACGCTCCATTTTGGACTCATAAAGTAACCTAACAATCTATGAGAAAGAAGTATCAGGAAGATCAAGACATGAAGATAAGAATTATTTGGAGTTCTACTTCTTTAATTTTCTTCTTGCTTCTTCTGTAAGCTCCATGTAGCCCAAAACAGTCAACAATATCGCTAAATTCGGCACTTTATTGATGGAAGAAGAAGGAATATGTTGATGACCATTTTATTTCTGTGGATTGAATATTTTCCCTTCACTTTATACGATTTATGGATCTAATATGTGTAATACTTTTAACTTTTTTATTTGCATTTTATTTGTGTATTAGGTGATTCGATTTGAATATAATGGTTGCATCATTTGGTGTAGGTTGATTTGAGTCTGATGTAGGTTTTTTAAGTGATTGATTAAGTATTCGTTTTATAAATTTAGGGTGAGATAGTGGTAAACTCACAAAATTAATTGTGCAAAGTCTAACATCTTAGTCCAATTAGAAATGCAAAAGAGAAATTGAAAAGCTCTATAGGCAAAAATGTTCAAATTTCTTGCACATCTTACTGTTTGGTTTATAGAAAAACAAAGATTAACAAATAGAGAGTAGAGAGAGAGCAAAAGAGGCGATCCAAAGGATAGAAATAAGAGAGAGAAAATTGAGAAAGAAGAAAATAAGTCGTGGTTTTGCACATAAACCGCAATTTTCAAAATTAGAACATCTCGTAAAAGTGAAATTTCCCATATTCAGTTTTATGTTTATGGTTTGTATTTTCATAGATAACTTTAACACGTAACTTTAATTTCTCATGATTTGTAGAAAAGTTGGAGTTGGAAACACAACCCTAATTCTAATTGCAGTAGGTTACTTTAATATGTTACTATATATAGTAAATATTTTTCCTTATACATTATTTTTTTAAGGAAAACTTCTTGTATATATTCTAATTCTAACATGAATAGGATTTGTAGTTACTTTAATACGTTACTGTAGTAAGAATTTCTTCTTATACATTATTCTAATATAGAGTTGAAAAATATTATAAATGGATCTTGTTTTAAAGTATTTTTTAAATAATTTCTAATGGTACAAAAATTATAATTTTTCGAAATATATGACAAAAGTTATAGTCAATTTACTATACTTAAGTATTTCATTGTAAACCAAACTCTATTTCTTCTTATCCTAAACTCTCTATATGTATTTTTATCAATTTAGAACTCTATTTCGTTTCAAAAATAATGACATGATATTTAATAAGTGCGACAAATGGGGTCTAATAAGGACGCCAAATGTCTCGATCTCGTGCGCTGGCGGTTGGACTCTTCTTTATATATTAGTTATTATGTGATATGATATGATTCCTCAATTAGGATATCAAATATTATGAATTACACCCATCAGGCCATCACTACAAGTAAAAATGCATTTTCTGAGAATAATTTGACATAAATAATTCCAAATATGGACCCTAGAACAAAATTAATGCAAAATCTATTTTTTTTATACTCCCAAATTCGTAAGTTTGTCACATGAAGTATACTTGACAGGGGTGGAAGAATATAGAGATAAGGGTAGCCACTAGTGATGGCCCCAGGCCCCCCTCCTCCCAACTCTACCTAATTGATAAATTTTCTAATAAAACATTGTTTTTACTCATTTTGTTATTTGATTTAACTTTTATTTGGCATCGGATCGGAGAAGCAATTTGCATGAAGTCATGAAGAATATTAAATTAGAACCTGTTTATTGATTTTCTTTTTAGTAGCATTCTTCATTGGGCCAATATCCTCTGGGATTTTTTTAATCTAAACCTAAAAATAAGAGAAAAGTAGAACCCATTAGAAAAGGTCAATGTGGGTTATATGTATAGTATAAAAGTCAAAATAGAACAATCGGAAAAGGGAGGAAGTACAATTTAAGGATTAAGGCCCCCCTAATTATCAACATTAAACTTTGCTCCCTAATCCTTGGTCTTTCCAATTGTTGTACGAATGAAGATGTCTGGTCAATTATGAATCAAATTCTGATTTTCCATCTAACTATTCGAATAATTGGTATTGTTTAAAATATATTTAATGAATGCTAATAATCAATTGGTTGTTCAATAAATCATCTATTTAGTGCAATCATTTATTAGATTTTAATATGTTTAGGAGAGAAAACCTATTTAATTAATGGCTTCTACTTTTCATTTTTTAGGTTAATTGGCTTTTACTAGTATATATCACAAATTACAGATGAGTTGGAGTATTGCATTTTCAAACTTTTTTCTTGGAGTTCCCTTCTCTTTATAACAATCATTTATTCTTTATAACCTATGCTCCAATAAGGGTGTAAATGATGCGAGTCGAGCTCGAGTTTGACTAAGCTTAACTTGGACTCAAAAACTCGAAGTCAAGCTCGACTCAACTAAAAAACTTGCGAGCTTGGAAAAATTAAATTTAGCTCGGACTCGAAATCCTAAACTCGAGTTGGAACTCGAATCAAGCTCGAAAACGGGTAAAGTCCGACTTGGCTCGAGCTCGAAGCTCATCGAGCTTAAGAATGTTGGCTCGACTCGAGCTTGAGAAAAAAACTACAAGCTCAGCTCGACTCAAGCCGAGCTTTAACTGAGCTTTCTAGCCAAACCAAGGCTCGCTTAGTCTTGGCTGGTTAGAATATCGAGCCGAGTTTTGATCGAGCTTTGACTAGTCGAGCTAGAATAATTCACGAGCAAGTTTGACTCATTAACACCCTTACCCCTAAGTATTATTGTATAATATAGCATTTTCTAGAATTATATTGCTTTCTTCTTTTGAAAAAATAACCATCTCGTAAAGACAAAATATGACTAAAGGCCACCATTAATTTTTTTTTTCTGTATAAGTATTAATTTTATTTCATGGAATGAATTCTTTGAAAAAGTTTGAGAGAACTAATTATTGAAATTATAAATATTATATTTAAAATTCTTTTTTGAGTTTCTCGTGAGTTGGAGTCGAGTAGAAAGTAGCTCAACTCGACTTGTTAATCATCTAGTCGAGCTCGAGTTCGAGTTCAGCTTACTCGAGTCGAGCTTTGACCGAGTTTTGATCGAGTCAAATTCGAGTAGCTCGCGAGTTATTTCATTGCATTTACATCCCTATACTTTGATGACAAAGTACATACATATTTTTTTCTCTTGGTAAGGAGAATCCCTACTTGACTAAGTTTTCACCGAGTCGATCTCGAGTACTTAATGCTGACTATTGTTTATTGGGCTAACTAAGTAGTACTTAGTCTCTTGGTAATACTCTTACCTTAGATCTTGGAGGTTCTGGATTCAAATCTTGCCAAGTGTGATATTTTGTGATAATGTACCTTTTTCCCCCACCCTCAAAGACTTGACCTGCAAATTCTAAACTAAGGTATTTGCATTTTTTTTTTAAAATGTGCCTTGGAGATTGTAGGATCTCTCATGCTGCATAAGAGATTTTTTTTGGAATAGTGGTTTGGTAATGATCATATAAAAACATAATCAACCAGGAAGATCTATCATTGAAATATATTGGTTTATTTGCTGTTGGAAAATCATGAACAGAACCTGTTTTTTTGTGTGCTGTGCTAATACTAACAAGAGAAAACGGTTCTAGATGATAGGATTTCAGATATGGTAGAACTGTAAGGACTTTCATACTGACCATTTCAATAATATACTCCCACACTTCCAAGTTCATTGCTCTATTTGAATTTTTATAGTCTCCAATATAGATGGTCAATAATTAAATCTTTAATTACACATTAGTAAAAATCCGTTTGTTGACATTGTGAAGAAACACATCAAGTTAAATTTAACAAGATTCTATGTGATCAGAGGTAGACAGTGGCCAGTAGGTTGGTTGACCTGAATCATCTTGACCCGCACGGCTACTGGTCCCACTGGGTCAGGCCTTGCTAGAAATCACGAACCCGACCCTATCCGAATTGAGGCGTGTGCATATGTATTCCCTTCATCCCGAAATGCGTACTGGATTCATTTATATTATCGATAATGTACATAAATATGAATTGAAGTGTACATAAATATGTGTATTAAAATTCAACTCTAAAACATTGACGAATGATGATTTTCAAATCATAAACTTCCTCCATCCCAAAATATGTACTGAGTCCACTTCTTGATCTCCATACGATATCTAAGAAACACTACATTACTAAATTTTAAATATACTCCCTCCGTTTTTTTAGATGTAACATATTGACTTTGGGCACTATTCATCCAATACACTTTGACCATTAATTGTTATTTATACATAAGAAAAAATATAGTCATGTGAGATCTTGTTTGATTCGTCACGGTATACACTTTCCAAATATATATTTTTATAATTTTTACTTTTATACAATTAGAGATATTATCGGTCAAAGTTGTGCCTCGATAAATGTGAAAAGTCCAATGTTACATCTAAAAAAAACGGAGGGAGTATAATTTATAGAAAGCACTTATTAAGTCAATTCTAACAAAATACTCCGTTAAGGTTGATGAAATTTGACTTTGTAAAAGGAAATGGATGTGGTATCATGGGACAGGGGGTTACATTTGAATGGCTGACTACTTGGTGTATTAAGGTAATTAAAGAACATACTCCCTCCGCCACATAATGTTCTTCCTATTTATTGTAAAAACAAATTCCAGGGAAGGAATGATATAGAGAAGTGGATTCTTATTTGTTTCCTAAATAAGTAAGAATATGTGCAGGTTGTGAGAGAATATGGAATTAATTAGGATCAACAACAAGTACGACAATGTAGAATGGAAGGGGAAAGAAGCAATATCAAATTAAGACTATAACAAAAGCAGGAAGAATTTCATGGAATAGATAAAACGGGAAGTTTAAATTTTCAAGTGGAAGCTAAGGAGCATGACCCTATTCTTTTGAACCCGCTTTTCAATTTTTGGTTTAGTCCCATTCAATACTGTACTACTTTAGTTCGGCCATGTTTTATCCAGTTCAGTTTAGTAGTTCAATTCAGACCTAGTGAATTCAATTCAACTTAATTAGTTCACTATATTATTATTATTATTATTATTATTATTATTATTATTATTATTATTCAAAAAAGTAATAATGATAAAATAAAAATAAATATGACCATGTTTTTGCTTTGCCTAAAATAGTGTTTGGATGGGTGACTTCTTACTTCTTAGGAACTTTTTTCATGGTGTGCGTAAGCGAGAGAAAATGCATTTGTTAGTACTCATATTGGCTTATGGGACTAGTTGTTGCTCATATAGATGCTTATTGAAAAACCAGCACCTTGATAGAAATTAAGCATAATTTTCACCCCTGAAATTTAGCATAACTTGATAGAAATGACCATTTATAGGGGTATGATATTGTTCAACGACTCCATTCAAATCAATTTTATCTTTGATCTAATTATCGGATTTGGCTCAAACTATCGCATCATGCTATACATCAGGCCAAAGAGCCAAGTTTTAAATTTATTATTGCCAGCCTAACAAGCCAGGTTTTTAGTTGTGCGCACTTATGTGACTTTTTAGCTAATTTGTTTCCATCTCTTCTAATAATCTAATGATATTGGTAGTTCGTGTCAATCAAAACTTTTTTGATTTGTAGAAGCAAAAGAAAATGTTACAAGACCTATTGGGGGTGATTCCTTATCAAAACGTTGGGTTATGATTGAGCATTTTTCAATCTGTTATTCAGAGTAACTCAATATGATATAACCCGTGACTCGAAGTGACTTGACTCAAACCCAACCTGATTGATATAATTGACAGGTTTAGAGGGCATACATGTGCAAGGGGAAAAAAGTGTATTACATTGGAACTGAATCATAGAGAAGAGGCGCATTTGTGTCAGTGTTAGTAAAATCCTAGATGGGAGTCAAATTACATGCATGTTTACTAGTCGATCGGGGGCGGGGTCAATTAGTCAAACGAGGAACCTTATTGTGTATAGACAAGGCAAATAAATCAATACAAAAAGCGAATAGATTCAAATTAGAAGATGACATTTTATTGTACCAAGCTCCTGTATATCTAAGTGTTATGCAGAATAAATCAATACAAAAAGCGAATAGATTCAAATTAGAAGATGACATTTTATTGTACCAAGCTCCTGTATATCTAAGTGTTATGCAGGTTTGGAATTAAGTTGGTTAACTTTTAGCCCCATCTTCAATCATAAAGCCAAACACCTCCACTACTCATGTCTCTCTCTCTCTCTCTCTCCTCTGTGAGTAACTTTATGATGAACTAAAACCATTTATGGAGAGACAAATATTGGATAGGATTATATGACACCACTAAAAACCACTCTCTACTTAACAAAAAGAGGTTCTTTTCCAATGTACATGTCTTCTTGGTAAGAAAATATTATTAAATAAATGAAATAAAAGGTTATAATTGCAACAATTGTCAGCAATGTTGATCCAAAAAAGCTAACTAGAGTGTATAATTATTTGCACCATATATGATATATGTGTTGGTGATAAAGTTAGTAGTATAATTTTCTAGGGAAAGGGGTTCTCAATAATAGTAGTAGTAAGATCACAATCGATTTGATCCTTCATATGGGTCATGCAGTAAGGTTCAGGGGGCAAAGAATCGTGAAAGTTTCGGAAATTAGGTATTTGGGAAAGCTACATTTATTTGCTGCATGACAGCGATGCTAAGCATGGTCCTGCAATCAGCTTAATTTTGGTTCTATTTCAGCTGGATATTTTGAGATAGCAACCTGCTACGGGAGAAATGTCTGGTTCATAACTGTTATATATGAACATTAGCTTGTTTTAGGGCACTTGTGAGATGTCAAACGTTGGAGAAAATGAGAGAAAATCACCACCTTATATTCTCTACTATTACCCATTAGTTTTGGTATAGAAGCTTAGTGGTCCAAACTCTGTTTCTTCTAATTGGGTATCCTAGTTTAGTACGATATCAACGAGCTTAATTTGATGGGTCTTTTATAACTCGACATTTATCAAGCAATTAGATAAGGGCCCTTTATTGGATGCTCAATCCCAATGAGGATTATTATTATTATAATATTATTTACCTATTCAATTTACTCTAAGTTTAAGAAGTAAGGAAAGTTGCATGTGAGGGGTAGTAATTGTTCATGTTGTTTGTTGTGCATATCAGCATATGTGAGTTACCCCATATCAAAGAAATAAAAGAGAGAAAAAAAAATCTTTGTAATCATATGTGAGTTACAAACTAATTTCTATAACCATATAATTAAGTTAATGTTATACAAATCCTTTCTACGTGACCACTCACCGAATGATCTTTAAATTTAGTAGTTCCCGGAATATAAGCTTTAAGAGCGATGAATCCTGAAGTAGGATTTATCAAAGCAGCATCAACCTTCACGGGACATCTCAAAGGTTCATTTGTCCTGTTAAGTCAATTCTAACAAGACTATGGACCGGACGATCTTCTCTAGGACAAATGCAAAATTCTCATCCCATGGTTAAATAAGTTGCAGTTATGCAATCAGGTTTGATTTCTATGCTTGGTAGAAATAAAAATTCTTTCGTAAAAACAGAAGCATCAGCGACATCTAGGGGTGTGCACATTAGAAAATTCAATATTGTATGAAACATATTAAAGTTTAACATTTTTACTATTAATCGTATACATAAATAAAATCGTTTACTTAAATATTCACAAAAAAAATTAATTTTTAAAAAGAAACTGGGTTGCCAGTCTGGATCGGACCGAAAGATTGAAATCGTTTTTCATGACCCAAAAATCTGTCGGAACCAAATTGTGTACACCCCTAGCGACAGTGATGGCTGAGAAGATCTCTCGAGAAGACGATTCAGGTAGTCAATTTTTGAATCTAAATTCTCAGCGAACCCTTCTTTCTGAAAGTGAGATTTATTACTTTTTAGACGATGAGAAAGCAAGAGAGAGACAGATCTGGGTTCAAAAAGGGAAAATAGCGCGCAAGTCTTTGTATAGTCTTAAACCGACCCCCCGGTGTTGATTCGCCAAACTTATTACTGCTCTCAAAGGGTTTGGTTTTCAACAATCCTACTCTAATTACTCCCTTTTCACATACACTAGAGGATCCATTCATATGAACATTCTTGTTTCTGTTGATGATCTCATTATTTCTAGCAATGGTTCCGCTGCATTGAAGCTCTTCAAAAACTATCTTATTTCTTGTTTCCGTACGGAAAGACCTTGGTGCTTTGGATTATTTTTTTGGGAATTGAGGTTGCTCGTAGTCCCTTGGGTTTATTTCTTTGTCAACAAAAATATATTCTTGACATCATATATGAGGTAGGACTCTTGGGTGCCAAGCCCGCAAGTTCGCCTATGGAACAAAACCCTAGACTTGCGCATTCCACTAGTGAGCTTTTATCTGATATTGAGGCTTATCATCCTATGTTAGGTCGTTTGATTTGTTTGGTTGTTACTCGTTCTGATTTAGCATATTTTGTTCATATTCTGTCTTAGTTTATGCATGAGCCTCGCCGGGATCATTGGGAGGCGGCTTTGAGGGTTGTTCGTTATCTGAAGGTTTGTCCTGGTCAAAGGATTCTTTTACGCCTGGATAGTGATTTGTCATTACAAGGGTGGTGCGATCCAGACTGGGCATCTTCCCCCTTGACAGACCGCCTTCTTACTGGTTTTTTGGTTTTTCTTGGTCAGACTCTTAGTCCATGAAACAACACATTGTTTCTCGGTATTCTGCAGAGGCTGAGTACCGCTCCATGGCATATGTTACTTGCGAGCTTATATGATCGAATGTTTTATTGTTAAGCTTAGGATTTCATCATCCTCAAGCAATACCTTTTGGTCTGTGACAGTCAGTGTGCGTTGCGTATATAGCACATAATCCTGTCTTCCATGACGCACAAAACATATTAAGGTGGATTGTCACTTTGTTCGTGAAGCTATTGGAGATGGTGTGATCGCTCCCTCCTATTTTCCAACCACGATAACTTGAAACTCAAGTTGATTCTCTACTTCACAAGTTGGGCATCTATGATCCGCATGCTCCAATTTGAAGAGGGATGGGGTGTTGGGATATATTGGGATATCCCCTAAGGATATTATTCTCTTCCTATATATATTTTATCCATAATATCTTCTGTATATCTTTAGCTAACTCTTAGGATTGATTTAATTAGGATATCATTTTGTAATATATTATACGTTTACTTTGGCTAATACAAGGCACACAAATATTCTACCCCATATTATCATAAACTGAACTGAAATCCAACTGAAGTTAACTTGACTTGATATGCAAATTGAACCAAACCAAAAGTAATCAGATACATGAAGTGATCGGAATCGAAAGAACTCATATTTAATTGTCTAAATTTTTTTGATACAAATATCATTGTTGGGATTTTATTTTAAAAGATATTTCAAGGAAATAATTTTACTAATATAACCTGAAAAGTGGAACTCAAATGTCAGGTCTACTTATCACCTTAGCAACTATACATCAATAGAGTTTCGTTAAAAACGACAGAGAGATTTAAACTTATGCAGGAGTATATTAAAAGCAATGTCGTAAGTACAAGGGTGTTTAATATGCGTATTTGAGATTTTGGATCCTTTAAGGGATGTTTACCAGTGTCAAACTACTTTTATTCAATAAAATCTTTCCTCCTCGGTCATTTTAATAAATAATACGGTTTTTTCACCATATACCCCCGACAAATCACGAAATTCACCATATACCCTTAATGTTTCAGATATTCACCATATACCCTTGAGTTTTCAAAACTGTTCACCATATACTCTTTTTCTAACGGATGTTAAGTCACCGTTAGCTTTATTTACCATTTTACCATTATTAACCCCTAACCCTAACTCCTAAACCTAATCCCTAACCCTAATCTAAACCCTAACCCCTAACCCTAACCCCCCCCTCCCCTCCCCCACCCCAGCCCCGCCCCCCCCCCCGCCCAACCACCGCAGCCCCCCACCGCCCACCAACCCGCACCCCCCGCTGCCCCACCAACCCGCAACCCCTCCCCTTCGGACCCACAACCCCCCTCCCTCGCAACCCCGTGCCCCGCAACCCCCTCCATCGCAAACCCCAGTACTTTTCATGAGTTAAACATAGATTTGTAATGTTGCTGGAATTTATGCCGAAAATGTAGCTTAATTTGAGCGAAGATGTTGATGAATTGCGCAATTTGAGCGAAGATGTTGATGAATTGCGCGAAAATGCGAGTTGCAAGGATTGGGGGTGGGTAAATTATCGAAAACGAAGAGGGAGAAAACGCGAACTGCAGGGGAAGGGGTGGGGTTCTCGCGACGGCGCAGGGGAGGAGTGGGGTTCTCACGACGGTGCAAGGGATGGGTGGGGTTCTCGCGACGGTGCGGGGAGGAGTGGGGTTCTCGCGACGGTGCGGGGACGAGTGGGGTTCTCGCGACGGTGCGGGGACGTGTGGGGTTCTCGCGACGGTGTAGGGCGGGGGTGGGGTTCTCGCGACGATGCAGGGGAGGGGTGGGGTTCTCGCAACGGTGCAGGGGAGGGGTGGGGTTCTCGCGACGGGGTGGGGAGAGGGGATCTTTGGGGTAGGGGGAAGGAGGGGGCGCGGGGGGGGGGAGGGGGAGGCTGGGGGTGGGGGGGGGGGCTGGCTGGGGTGGGGGGAGGAGGGAGGGTGGGGGAGAGGGTGGTGGGAGGGTGGTGGGAGGGTGGTGGGAGTTTAGGGTTAAGGTTAGGGTTTAGGGTTGGGGTTAGGGGTTAGGATTAGTGTTAGGGTTTAGGGGGTTAGGATTTAGGGGGTTAGGGTTAGTGTTAGGGTGGCAAAATTGTAAATAACTCTAACGGTGACTTAACGTCCGTTACCAAAAAGGGCATTTGGTGAACAATTTTGAAAAGTCAGGGGTATATGGTGAATTTTTGAAACATTGAGGGTATATGGTGAATTTCTTGATTTGTCAGGGGTATATGGTGAAATAACCGTAAATAATATAAAGGAACTAGAATAATATTACAAAACTATAGAGTACCAAAGCAACAAAAAAAGAGACGTCATGACAGCAAAATAGAATTAGTAAGACAACGGGAAACCAATGTATAATTATGTCAAATCTCGGAGCACCAAAGTGAACAATTTCCTAATAGACATGAATTAGGAAGTCCTCCTCAGTCCTCATTGGAGTGTTATTTATCCTCCATTGATTTTTACAATAGGATATGAATAGAGCTGTCAGTTTGGTTAATGAACTACTGGTTGAACTGAACACACTGAAATTTAAACTGAATTAAACTGAACTAGGAGTAACTGTAACTGAAATAAACTGAAAAATGTTGAACTGAAACTGAAATAAACTGTAAATGAAAAACCAAAACTGAACTGCAACTGAACTGAAACAAATTGTAACTGAAAATAACTGTGAAAAACTGAAAAGTTATCGATCAACTGAACTGAACAGAATATTTAACTGAATTAACTGAACTGATTTAAACTGAAATTGAAACTGAACTGAAACTGATTCAAACTGAAACTTTTTTAAACTGATTTTTAATTGTATACGAACCGAATCACATATTAGCCAAATTCATGATAGTACCTCCAAATCCCAATTCACATACAAACACAGAAAATGAACTCACACTGTGTCTTTCAAAGTAACAGCCTTTAATATAAGAAAAAGTACATTGAGCGTCAAAATAAAGCGTCGCCCATGCTTTAATTTTCTTTTTTTGACAAGATGCTTTAATTTTCAACTCCCATAATTGAGAGATAAATTATATTTTGACACTAGGTTTGTCGCTCTATTGGCGTCGCCCCAAGGCTACCCAACCCAGTTAGTACCCGATCAAATTCCAACCCGACCCAGTTAGTATCCGACCCAGTTGCTACCCGACCTAGATACTACCCAACCCAAATCCATTCCAACCCGCATATTTTTCGTTTTCAGTTTTAGGTTTTCTAAAAATTGATTTTGATTTTTAGTTTTAAATTTTTTCAAAACTATAATAAAATCATATATTTGACTATGGATGCATGTTACTCGACTTTAGAGTTTCGACTATTGAAATACTCCATATTGGTTAATTCTCCTATACATCTCACCTCCATAAGTGCCACTTTCCAAATTATCTATCTATGTTGATACCAGTAAACTACTCCCAAAAAATGAAAAAGAAAGAAAAAAAGAAAAGGCATAAAGCCACTAGATCGGAGGACCTGGTGAAAGTAAATAGTCCCCCTTTCTCTAGCTATTATTTGATTTCTCACATACTAGTATACAATATTTGCTACCTTCAACAAAATTAAGCTACAATCCAAAATAAACATACGAGTACTGTATTTATATATAAAAGTTTCAACCCAAAATCAACATAGTAGAAGAAGTATTTACCTATAGTGATGCACAAAAGAAAACAACGATGGGCGACGAGATTTGGCAGGAGCAGATTAAAGCAAGAAAAGAGCAAATTGAAGATGTATAATCAAGATGAAGAGCAAAGAAGTGATTTCATGTATATCGTGATTTCTGTTTTATTTAAACCAAATTTTAAGCATTTGGTTTAGCATTCCTCAATTTCAATTTCAGAAATTAAATTTCGAAGATAACAAAGAAATTAAAAGAAAATTAAAAAACAACAATGACTGCAAATTAGCAAAGCCCAAACAATTTGCATTTACATTGAATCTAGAAAACCAAAACCTAAAACCGAACCCAATCTAACTCCCAAAACGTAAACCCCTGCCTCTTTACACAGCCTCGTCGAGCCAATCAACGAATACCGGGCTTACCATGCCTCTTTGCTCCTCCTTTCTCCAACCCCTTTCCTCTTCATGACATTTTCTCTCTCCTTTGACTCTGAAATATTTGAGTATTGTTTGCTAATTGCTTATGATTGTGGTGGGAATATGGGTTTTGGGGGAGGCGGGTTTATGTAGGGAGGCGAAAGAGCGCGGTGCTTTGAAAATTTCGAGTTTTGGTTTTGGAGGGATTGGTTTCATTGTTTGATTTGGTTATCAATGAATTGGAGCCATGGATGTGGTTCAATCTGACAGTGGAAAATACCGATCCGTGAGAATCGTCATTTGTCGTTTGAGACCGTTGATGGAATTCATCTGACGGTTGTGTATTTGTGCTAGTCAAAGTAAAATCTCACATAAGGTTCATTAGAAAGCAATATAAACCGTGTTATAATTTGTGTATTCATTTTTTTTAAAATAGAAAGCAATATAAATTTTTAGTATTTAGTAGTACTATTTTAGTATTTGTGTTATTACTATTTTATTAATTACTAGTATTTATATTATAATTATTACTATATTATTTAAGAGTATAAGTATTAGTATTGGTACTAGGAACCGTTATTTTTAACTTATTATTGTTTATCTGAACTCATCAGGACTTAACATAATTTATTATATCTTATTTGAACTTATATATGTTCTTATCCAAACATATGTTGAACTTATCTAAATTTAGTAGACCTTATTAGTAATTTTGTTACGAAACTAATTCCACATTGAGACGATTAATTTAAATGGTGTTTTGAATTATTTAATTACATTGTTGGCTTATATTAATGCATTGATCTTATCCAATAACAATTGTTTCAGTTCATTATATATCTTTAATTAGTTCATTGACTTAAATACGATCAACTTATATGAAGTGTTGTTATGTTTAATACATAATACAAAGTATATCAGAATACAAAGTATCTTTAATATAAACGGTTCATGTAAACCATATACACTCGTGCTTGGTTAATCGAAGCGTAAGACAATTCAAGGCATATTACAACAAGTAGCTTATCGACTTATATCAATAAATTGATCTAATCCAATACCAACATACATTAGTCTTATGCAATAACAAATTATTTCACTTTGTTTATATGTTTAAATGTATTCACATAACTTTCATCTAATCGAACAAGTTAATAACAACTTTACTACCAACTTGTTTCACTTTAGTAACATGTTTTGTATTCGAAATAGATAAAGCTTAACCAAGGTTCACTTGGATAGATCATTACTATTTTCAATTACCTTATCAGCTTACATTGATACATTACATAATCCAGTATCACTTTGTTCGTAACTTATAAACGATTAACTAAAATGGAGTGTTCTTATCTTGATTTAGGTTATTGATCCACATTGATACAATAATCTAATAATTCGATACTAACTTGTTTCACTTTAATATTATGTTTCGAATTCAAAATGGAGCATTGTTATCTTCAATTATTATCGGCTTATATTGATATATTCATTTAGTCTAATATCAACGTCTTGCAGTTTGGCTTAGATGTATGAGTCTAAAAAAATGATTAAATCTGGTTAACAATTAGCTTAATTAAATGGAGTATTCTTATATTGATTTAGCTTATTGATTTACATTGGTACATTGATTTAATAATCCAATATCAATTTGTTTCTCTCCAGTATTATATTTTAAAATCAAAATGGATACAACTTAATCTTACTTTAAATGGAGCACAATTATTTGCAATTACTTTACCGACTTACGTTGATACATTCATCTAATCTAATATCATTTTCTCTCAGTTTGGCTAAGATGTATGAGTTTCAAATTGAATATAACTTGTTAACGATTAACCTAAACGGAGTAGTATTGTTATCTTGATACAACTTATCGATTCACATAGATACCTTGATCTAATCCAATATTAATTTATTTTACGTCGATTATATGTTTTAAGTTCTCAAATGCATATATCTTAATGACTAGTATAGTTATATTAATCCATTGATCAATCTAATATAGTTATAGTACGACATTGATGTATTCAGCTTTTTAAAAATGTATAACTCATCTTTCGAGGAAGTTTATTAAATTTTATTATGATATGATACAACCTTTTTAACCAAACATGATGTTATTTGCATACAACTGAAAGTTTGAATATCGACTTATATAAAATTGTCTTATTCCAAATTGTTGAATATATCAGAAAAATACACATATATCGATGTCACTTTCATACATGTTTTTGGGAAGTACAACCGGTTTTTTCGAGGCAAGTGTCGGACTACACTTATTTGCCATGTTAATTTTGTCCGAACCCGGAAAACATTTGACGAAAAACCGACATGAAGTTCCATTTTTCCCAAACAAATACAAGAATGTGACTAACTTCTACACGAACCGATTATTGTCGAACTTATGTGATTTTCATCAACAACCGAAACAAACTGAAACAAAACCAAAAATAACTGCAACATGTTTTAACTGCTATGGATTCAACCGTTGGTTAGTTTAACTGTTCGGGTAAAACTGGTTTAAATTGCAACTGAAACTGGAAAGAAAAATAACTGAATTAAACTGAACTGAAAAGTTTGTTAACTGAACTGAACTGAACTGTTAATAATTTTAACTGTTGTAAACTGAACTGATATGAACTGAACTGTTTGGATATAACCATAACTGAACTATTGAACTGAATTGACACCTCTAGATATGAATATATGATTAAGGTCTCGAATCTTTTGGGTTGTGTATGTGATATGATTTTTTTTGACGGGTCTGTGACATGATTTTACTATAGGACGGTTATATTAAAGTTGGTATATGAGAGAATGATACGGCTTACTCTCATGAGGGTGCCTGGGCTCATATATATATATTATCAATACAATAGTACAATGACGAGGATACCCTTAATATCATCTATTACACCCCCTTAATCTGTGCAGAGGGAACTACGTATAGATTGGACCGTAAGAACTCAAAACGTTGACCAGACAAACCTTTGGTGAAAATGTCAGCAATTTGTAACTCAATAGGTACATAACGAACAACTAAGTCACCATGAGCAACACGCTCCCGAACAAAATGATAATCAATCTTAATATGCTTGCTACGATCATGCTGAACCGGATTCACAACAAGATAAGAAGCAGAGACATTATCACAAAACAGTTTCACGGGAGCACGAATGATGAGGCCCAACTCAGCGAGTAAAGAACGAAGCGAGAGGGTGTCCTGAACCGTATAAGCAACAACACGATATTCAGCCTCGGTGGATGATTTGGAAACAGTGGGTTGCTTTTTCGAGCGCCAGGAGATAAGGTTACCACCTAGGAAGATGGCATAACCAGTTGGTAGAACGACAACAATCCGGACAACCGGCCCAATCAGCATCAGAATATGCGATCATGAGGGACATGGTTTTAGAGGGGCGAAGTCAGAGACCATAGTCAGATGTACCCTGCAAATACCTGTAAATACGCTTAACAACCAACAAGTGAGCAGTGCGGGGGGCATGCATAAATTGGAAAACTAAATGTACAGCATATGTAATATCAGGTCTAGTCATAGTCAAGTACTGTAAAGCCCCAACCATACTGCGATACTCAGTTGGATCAGATAAGAGATCACCATCTGTAAGCGAGAGAGTAGTCCGACTAGGCAAAGGTGTGCGAACAGGTTTGACAGTGTGCAGATGAAATTTTAGAAGAAGGTCATGAACATACTTCTTTTGACACAGAAACAAACCTTTGGGAGAGCGGATAGCCTGAACACCTAAGAAATAGTGAAGATCACCTAAATCTTTCATAGCAAACTCCGCAGACAAAAGAGAAATGAATTTGGTGATCAAAGGAGCAGAGTTGCCGGTGACAATAATATCGTCAACATAGAGAAGAAGATATAGAATATATGTGCAACGACGAAAGATAAACATAGAAGTATCGTATTGAGAACAAAAGAAGCCCTGTTGAAGCAAAAAACTGCTGAAACGAAGATACCAAGCGCGAGGAGCTTGTTTTAAACCGTAGATGGCTTTCCTGAGTCGACAAATGTGATCAGGAAAATCAGGATGAATAAAACCTGCAGGTTGTTTCATGTAAACCTTCTCAATGAGATCACCATGTAAGAATGCATTTTTAACATCAAATTGACGAATGACCCACTGATAGGAAATAGCTAAAGACAAAACCAACCGAACAGTAGTGGATCGAACAACAGGGCTAAAAGTCTCAGAATAATCAATACCTTCCTGCTGACCAAACCCGCGAGCAACCAGACGAGCCTTAGGCCTAATCACATGACCCTCTTCATCAGTCTTTATCATATAAATCCATTTAGTACTAACCAAGTTCTTTGTAGCATCAAACGGTACCAAATCCCATGTTTTGTTGACCATCATTGCATTAATCTCTTCCGTCATGGCTCGACGCCATTTTGGAATTTTATTAGCCTTAGAGAAACAAGGAGCTTGTTCTTTTTCAAGAGTTGTCAAACTTATTATGGTTTTGGGTTTAAAAATGCCGTCTTTAGCACGAGTTTTCATGTCATGAGTATTGTGTGAAGACGGAACAACAAAAACACCGTGCGGCGGAGATGCAGGCAAGGACTCGGAAGACAAAGGTTGAGAGGAAGAATGGAGGGACGCGGAAGGACAAGGCGGCAAAGGGGCAGCAAGCGGGGGGGATTGGTGCAGCTCGGTAGGCGCTGGCTGGCCATCGACTGGACCAGCAGCACGCGACGTTGGGGAGGTAACGTCGTTGGAGATGAGCGACCCATTGGCCGACGGGTGCCCAGCGGGCGAAGCAGAGGATGGGCGAGAGAGGGGCGTGCAAGGCCGAGCATAGGAGGGGGACCCTAGGTGCTGAACAGATGCGACAGAGTCGCAAGGGGAGGCGTGCGTGTGTGTGTGGTGTGCACGTGCCAAGAGAGCTAGGGACCGGGACATTAGGACCAAGGGAGGAGGGTGTCGTGTAGGAGACCGCTAAAGGCAATTGGAGAAGGGAGGGATTCGTATCGCTAGAGGTAAGAGTAGACGATGGTTGACACGACACTAACTGACGATAGGGAAATATGGTCTCAATAAATTTTACATGACGACTCACATAGACACGACCTGACCTGGGTTCATAACAACGATATCCCTTGTAACCCGGAGCATAACCATGGAAAACACATTGGACAGACCGGGGAGTCAACTTGTTTGACGGTTTGGCAGAAAAATTGGGAAAACACGCACAACCAAAGACACGTAAAAACGAGTAATCAGGCGGCTTCGAAAACAATTTTTCAAAAGGAGACAAACCATGCAAAACGGGAGTGGGCAAACGATCGCAGCATCAACCCATAACTGGCCAGGAAGCGATGATTCAATGAGCATCGTGCGAGCTAGCTCAATTACATGTCGATGTTTGCGTTCAGCAACCCCATTTTGTTGTTGAGTTTCAGGGCAAGACTTGCGAAAAGCAATACCACATTTTCGAAAATGAGCAAGTAAAGGTTGGTTATCAAATTCCCGGCCCCCATCACTTTGAAAATGTTTGATTTTGCAGTCAAATAAATTCTCAACCAAAGCTTGGAAATCTAAAAAACGATCATGCACTTCAGATTTGCGTTTTAAAGGATATAACCAAGTATAGCGGGAGAAATCATCAACAAAACAGACATAATATTTGAAACCAAGATTAGATAAAATATTTGACTGCCATAAATCAGAATGAACTAAAGCCAGTGGTTTATCAAAAGAGTGTATTACATCTTGGAAAGGTAAGCGATGAGACTTGCCTAAACAACACGAAACACAATCAAACAATGACTAGTGGCACAAAGAATGGCCTTATTTTGCTTAAGAGCACCTAAAACCTTATCACCACAATGACCGAGACGACGATGCCAAGTAGGACCGGACGCAGAAAGGGACAGAAGAGCAACTGGCCTCCTAGGATGGTGAGTGAGGGTGATGGGATAGACATTTCCTTGACTAGAAGCCTTGAGAAGCACCTCCCCCGACCGATTGTCCTTAACAAAAACATGAGAACCAGTAAAACTCACAGTACAATTGTTATCTTTAGCCAACTTCTGAACTGACATTAAATTAAATTTAATATTAGGACAATGATAGACTGAGTTAAGAACTAAAGGACGACTGTTTGATTTTAAGGTGACAATGCCAACATGTTTAACTGTGATTTGAGTACCATTTGCTACTTCAACAGAAATTGGACCAGTATAGGTAGATTTATTGGATAAGATACCTGAATCGTATGTCATGTGAGAAGATGCTCCGGAATCAGGAAACCAAGTGGTTTCATTATGCTCACCAGTGGGAAGGCCAACAAGAGCGGCATTGGATGTCTGAGCGTAACGAGACGGACAAGAAAACAGCCGAGTGACCTGGATGAAAGCAAATTTGACATACTATATTGGTAGACTGAGAACCAAACACACCATCAACAGTGGGACTCCCTGCAGACAGATTATTAGTATCGCAAGAAGTAAGGGCTACTACATCACTTTTAGATGACAAAACAGAATTACATATAACTGTACCTCCTGAGTTTTGTGTTTGGGTTTGTGTTTGAGGTTGCTTTGCACCCCCGCCACGACCTTTTCCACGACCACCACGATTATGGCCCCGACCTTTTCCACCTCCACGGCCACCTTGTTGTTGATTGTAGCACGACCCAGGATTCGAAGATGATGAGTCAGTTGAGGGAGAGGTACTAGGAGCATGAGCAAGAAATGCTTGATGAGAAGCAAAACCTTGTTCCCGATTGGATCAATAATTTTTCCCGAACATCATCAAAGGTAAGATTGCCAGAAAAGTGGGTTATACTCGTAGTGAGGGAATCATAATCCTTCCCAAGATCCATGACAGTATGTTGAATTAAGTCCCCGAGGAAACAGGAGCACCAATCGCAGCAAGAGAATCAGCAACCAGTTTTATTTCACGTAAATATGCATCCATAGATTGACTTTTAGTCTTAGCAACATGTTGCAACATGCTTTTCAACTCCATAGAGTGAGCCAAACTTGCATTCATAAAACGGGATTGAAGTCTAGTCCAGATAAGCATAGAAAACTTAACATCATGTACCTCAACAAGCATTTCTTCAGACAAAGTGGCAAATAACCATGAACGAATAATTTGATCAATACGCTGCCAATGGTAGTATTCAGGATTCATGGATTGACGATGATGTTGATCAAGCACATAAATCTCAGGCATAGTAATAGAACCATCAATCATGCCTAATAAACCATGGGATACTAAAAAGGATTCGAATTGGGTACGCCAAGGCAGATAATTTTCAACAGTCCGAAGAATAGTAGTAACAATATTTTTCACATTAGAGGTAGATGTGACTAGAGTAGATGATAGAGATGCAAGATTAGGTTGAAGAGTGAAGAAACCTGGCGGCCCACCATAGCCGGTGGGCGTGTAGTGTTGCGGCAAGAAACCTGGGTGGCCGGCAAAGGTCGAACCACCAAAAGAGGACTGCTGTGGCGAGGAGCAAGTAGGGGCACGAGAAACAATAGGGCCCGAGGCAGCAGCCCCAAGCGGAGACATCGCAGCGTCGAATAATCGGTGCGGTGTGGGATGCGATGGAGACCATGCAAGCCCGAGGGGCTGGCCAAGACTCGATGCACCAAGAGTCGAGGAGATAGCACCGAAGCTCGACGCGCCAACAGAGATGCTGGGCAGCGATTCAGTGGCGACAGAGTGCGGTCTAACAGCACCGGTGATGTGCGGCAGAGACGCAGCGACGGTGGAAGTCGTAGGGGGGGATCACGCCAGACGAGGAAGCAGAGGCAGCCATCAATACAACCAAGTGGGGATCACACGAAGGTAAAATTTGAGCGCGGAAGCGTGAGCAAGGATCGAATAATTAGGGTTCAAAAAACTTCTTGCTATTGATACCATGAGAGAATGATACGGCTTACCCTCATGAGGGTGCCTGGGCTCATATATATATATATTATCAGTACAATAGTACAATGACGAGGATACCCTTAATATCCTCTATTAGTATATTTAGTTATATTTTTATTTCCATTCATTCAATTCATGTTGGGACATTTCTAGAACGGTTTTTTCACCAAATACCCCCGATAAATCACGAAATTCACCATATACCCTCAATGTTTCAGATATTCACCATATACCCCTGAGTTTCCGAAAACGTTCACAAAATACCCTTTTTCCAACGGACGTTAACTTGTCGTTTGTATTATTTACAATTTTCCCATTATTAACCCCAACCCCTAACCCCTAAACCATTACCCCCAAAACCCTAACCCTAATCCTAACCCCTAACTCTAACCCTAACCCTAACCCTAACCCACCACCCCTTCCCCCCAGCCGGCCCCCCCCAACCCCCAACCCCTCCCCCTTCCCCTCTCCTCCTCCCCCACGGCCCCTCAACCACGTACTCCCCGCAACCCCCTCCCCCTTCCCTCGCAGCCCCCTCCCCGCAGCCCAGCAACCCCTCCCCGCAGCCCCCTCTCCCTCTCCCCCGCAACCCCCTCCCCCCACTGTAATTCACGCGCGTGTGCAATTACACCCACGATTCTCCTCTGTTTTCGAATTTTTGGGGTATATTCAAATCGAACACGATTTTCGAATCTTACAACAATTTTTGGTTGTGATTTACGAAATTTTTGGGGTATATTCTTGCGGGGGAGAGGGGGGGGGCTGCTGGGCCGGGGGAGGAGGGGCTGTGGGGTCATGGGGAGGGGGCCGGGGAGGGGGGGGAGGGTGTGAGGGGCTGCGGGGTGGGGGGGGGAGGGTGGGGAGGCCGGGAGGAAGGGTGGTGGGTTAGGGTTAGGGGTTAGGATTAGGGTTAGGGTTTAGGGGGTTAGGGTTAGGGGTTAATAATGGCAAAATTGTAAATAATGCAAACGACAAGTTAACGTCCGTTAGAAAAATGGTATTTGGTGAACGTTTTCGGAAACTCAGGGGTATATGGTGAATATCTGAAACATTGAGGGAATATGGTGAATTTCGTGATTTGTCGGGGGTATTTGGTGAAAAAACCGTTTCTAGAATATTTGAGGGAACAAAATAACATTTTTGAAAAGTTGAGAAATTTTCTTATCATCCCAAACTAATGCATATAACCATACAATAAAGACAGTGTTATACAAAACCTTTCTTTGTGACCACTAACAACCCATCTTAATAAATGGCTATAACAACATATTATAAGCCCTCTATGTAGAGGAGACTTTTTAGACTTTACTTGCCTTTTTATTTTTGGAAAAATTGACCAGAATAATCCCTACTATTAGCGTTCCGTTAAAATTAATCCCATCTATCAGTTATTTTAAAATAATCCCATGTATTATCACACCCTTCCTAGAATACTCCTTTTTAACCAGGTGACTTGGTGAACCTGTAAAAGTGTGTGTGACATCCTTTGTCCCTTATTAATACCTATTTCTTCTTCCTTTTTAAAACCATTTTCTCCTTCCTTTTTAAAAAAACAAAATGCAGTCTCATTTTTTTTTATAAGGAAGAAAACTAATTGCAATTAAACAAAAAAACATAATTAAATTTCATGAATTCCCCATTTATGCGTATAATAGGTATTGACGTTCTCTTCAGCTAGCTCTAGGCCCCTGTAGCACTCCGAGTATTTCTGTCCACCGCTCTCTTCTTATCTTTCTCTCACAATTCGCAACTGGAAACATAACTCTTCAACTGCTAGAGGAGGAAGAAGGATACGCGAAGGGGAAGCAAGTAACGACTTTTCAAGTTCTACAAATGCCCATTCGTAAGTAAAGCTTGAACCTTTTTTTTCTTTTTAATTTTCACGCTTTAAATTGTCTTCCTTTTATTTTGGACTGTTAAATTATGAATGGTATTGCTTAATTTTCTGTGGAATTGAAGTTTAGATGATGATTATTAAAGTTCAAATTTGTTTTTTTTGCTTCATTTTGTGGTTTGTAGAGGTAATAGATACTACTGCAACTTTGCGTGTGTGACATGGGGGAAATTTAAGTTTAATACTCGGAAAGGAATTCTTGAATATATTGAGGTTGCCTGTAAGACCTATCCTATTGATTCAGATGAACTTGTGTGGTTTTGGTTAGAAGAATTAGCTAAGAAATGTGATAATTATAGTGTAATTGAAGAAATTTACTACTTGCTGCCAAATCACAGTTTACAAGAGGGTTTGAGAAGGGTTTATGATGACAATGAAGTGAGGGAGTTATGTGCATTGTGTATTAAGTGGAGGTCAGCTGACTTGTATGTCAAACATGGGGTTGACAAACATGAAGTGATAATTAAACTTGAAGGACCAAGTCAACAAAGTGAGGTGAGTCAGCCTCCTTCCAGAAACCCTAGTATGGTTGAACCTAGTGGAAATGTACCTTAAAAAGGGACTGAATTAGCAGGGGGGACCACTGCCACCACAACCATCCTTTAATTTAACCAAAAAACTACCTCAGTTGCTACCTCTAATGCCCAACAATATACCACACCCCCTAACGTGCATCAGGAACCTAAACCTACTTCAGAATCCCAAAACAACAATTCCCCACAAACATCAACACAACCCACTGCTCAACCCACCACTCAACCCACCCCTCAAATACCAGATGACTATCATGATTTCTTTGACGATAGACCAGGGGATCCCCTTACATGGCATGACCTGCTAGGTAGTGATACTGACTGAGATCCAACAGATCCTTAGTACAATCCATATCCATACACAGATGATGAGCTGGTAGGCAGTGATGTGGAGCTTAAGGAGGAGGTATTTAGTTATAATGAGAAGGGAAAAGTCAACATAAGTGAGATTGATGTTAATGAGGATGACTTGGAAATAAATGAGGAGTTAGAGGTGGGTTTGGAAGGCTCTGATTATGACACAAGTGATGAGGAGTATAAGGAACCAAGAGATAGGCTAAGAGGGTATAACAAGAAGGTGCATGAGATTGCAGTTGAGTTACAAAAGAAGGTTGCCCATGCACAAAACACTGGTCCTAATGTAGGAGAAGAAGGTAATGGTGATGATTTTGTAAGTGAGTATAAGGATTCAGAAGAAGAAATTCACACACCTGATGAGGATGGGGATGAGAATATAATTTCAAGGAAGAGAAGAGTTAGGGTACCAACTGTAGATGCAAACACTAATTTCACTACTCTTATGTGGAAGGTAGGAAAAAGGGTTCCAGAATAGGGAGAAGTTCAGATATGCTATTGTGAGGTTTGCAATTGCACAGGGAAGAAATTTGAAAATTTATGTTAGTCATAAGAGCAGGCAGCAAAGGCTTGGTGCCAAGTGTGTGAAGGGTTATCCATTTAAGGTGTATGCTAGTTGGGGTTGTAGGAGGTCTTGTTTTAATGCCAAGACTGTTGTGGGGAATCATAACTGCAACAGGAACATGGAGAAGAACACTCAAATGAAGTCTAGCTGGGTTGCAGAACAGTTCCTGGAAGTTTTCAAAACCAGACCCTACTGGCCTGCATCCGAAATAATGGAGACAATAAAGAGAGCATACAGGGTTCTTGTAAAGAAAGAATATACTTACAAAGTTAAATATCATGCACATAAGAAATTTCATGGAAATATAAAAGACCACTACAACAAGATAGGGAGGTATCTTGAGGCCTTGAATCAAGCGTCACCACCTTGTCACTTTAAGCTATTATGTGATCCATCACAGAAGGTGTTCCCCCCTGTATTTCAAAAGCTTTTTATATGTTTTGAACGGGTTAAGCAGGGGTGGTTGGGTGCTGCTAGGAAGGTATTGTGCATTGATGATTGCTTTATCAAGACATTCTTAGGGGGTCAATTTCAAATGAGCAGATTTTCCCCCTAGCTTGACCTGTGGTGGAGTGTGAAAACAACTCCAGCTGGGAGTCGTTTTTGTCAGAATTGAAGAGGGATTTAGGTGATGTGGATGAAAGTCAATTCACTTTCATATCTGATGAGCACCAGGTCACTTTCACTTCTTTTGTTTCCTTCACATTTGTCAATAACATGTTACTTATCTGCAGTGTTTTTTGTCAATGGCAGTCTATTCTCATTGGTGTAGTAAATGTATTTTCCCAGGATGAGCGCAGGCTTGTCTTTGCACATTGACACAAGGCTCACAGAGGAGATGAATTGAAGATGCTTTTTTTGGAAGGCAGCTAAAGCATACAATGAAGTGGAGATGGAAGAATCACTTGAAGAACCGGGAAAGGTGAGTTCAGCTCCAGTTGATGATTTCAGAGCATATGATCCTAAATGCTTTTGTAGAGCATATGTTAGGACAAACAGTAGATGTGATGTTATTGTGAACAATATGGTTGAGAAATTTAATGGATACATAATAAATGCTAGAGCTAAGCATCTATTGTTCATGTTAGAAGATATAATGACTGCATTAATGCAAAGACTAGTCATTAAGAGGGAAGAGATGACCAAGAGTCAAGCATCCATCAGTTCGAGGGTAGCAATTAGGTTAGAGAAGGAGAAAAATATATGATACAGACTGCACTGTGCTCCCCTCCTCACTGATGTGCTTCCAGGTAGCATATTACATGGGCAGTCTGAGTGTAAACCTGAATGCTAGAACATGTACATGTAGAAAATGGGACATCACAGGGATCCCTTGTAGACATGCAGTAGCATGCATTTTCCATCTCCATCAAGAACCCGAGTCATATGTTGATGCTTAATACAAAAAAGAGGCTTATTTGACAATATGTACAGTGGTGCTATCAATCCAATGGCTGGTGAGAGATACTGACCTAAGGTGGACATGCCCATAAATCCTCCTCCTATAAAGATTGGTCTAGGGAGACCAAAGAAGAACAGGATCAAGGATCCTTTTGAGGATCCTAAAAGGCCAGGTCATTTAACCAAGCATGATCAGGAATTGCAAGTCAAAGACCCACAACGAGAGAACCTGCCCAGACCAAGGCAAGGAAGTGGCTGAGCCACCAAAAAAGAGGGGAAGAAGGAGGCCAAGAAAGGGCCCCGATGTTACAAATGTGCAGGGGACCAGCACATCAAATGATCACCGTGAAGCCACTGTCTAACCTAGCAGAATAGGCAGAGGAGGAAGAGTTGTGAGAAGCAGCAGAGGGGGGGTGGAAAGGCAGGTGGTAGTTCAGGTGGGAAGACAAGTGGTAGCACATGTGGTGGTTCAGGTGGAAGGACAAGTGGTGGTTCAGGTGGAAGGACTGGCAGGGGAAGGAGTGCTAGGGAAACAGGTGCTAAGGGAAGAGGATCATCTTAGGTCCCTCAGGGCTTTGGCGTACTTGTTGACTCAGGAGGCAACACTTTTACCAATGTATGTCATTCAAAATCTATTCTCATTCACTTGCTTTATTTCAATCCTTTACTTTTACTAACTACCTTTGCCTATTTAGGTGCCAGGACAATTAAGTGGCCCAACACAACTCTCAGCAGCTCCTGCTAGCAGCAACTCCCAACTCAACACTCAGGCATCAACATCTGCATCAAGTCCTTTCCCAGCATCTTGAGCAAATTCTTGCTGATTATTAGGCATAAGATTGTGTATGTTTAGAATGGATGCCTCTTTTGGATAATGGTTTGTAACTGTTGAATGATTAACTCTATTAGGGACAATGTTTTATAACTTTATCATGTTGAACTCATTTATGAAATTTGGATGATGTTAGATTATGTATGGTGAAATATCTTATTAATGTTCATTTTGGTCAAACATTTTAAAACATAGTAAACATCACAACATTTGAACAATAACAAAAGGCAGTAGCTTTCATTAATATGCCATAAAAAGGCAACCACAGAACAACATTGGTTCACTCCATTTTATCATGGAGGTTACAATCACTTTACATACATTACAAAAAAGAAAAAGACCCATGACACAACTAGTGCTATGATTGCAGTTCTTTCTCCATTTGCATGCTTAGCATTGGCAATCTTCAGCTTTGCAATTACATTAGCAGATTTCTCAAGCTTCTTCTCCATCTTTGTCCTTGTCTGCTTAACCTCATTCTTCCCTTTGTTATCTATTTCTGGATTTGGCATATCAATCCACTTCCAAAATCCACAGTCTTTAGCCTTAATATTGAAATAAAAGCAAAACTAATCCAACACACTTTCTTGATACTGGTCATAAAAATAGCAAAATTCAGTAAAATTTTAAAATTTTATACTTACTGGCCATAGTGCACATCCATAGAACCTCCTTCCACAGTGAATCCTTTTCTTCATAGTTCTATGGTTTGACGTAAGCATATGGAAGCAATGCACGTAATTGTCAAGCATGTACCGTAGTACAAAATTTCATGATTGTCTCTTATGTAGTTTGAAGAAATCTTGACTTGCATGGCTTACTTATCATATGGTAAATTGATAATTGGTTTGACTTAAGAAGACATAGTGGTCCATATCTTATATTTCCTCCTTTACTAATGTACCCATATTATATATGATGGGGTTAATCCCTTTCGCCCCTCAATATAATGTATATTGCAGCAGCCTATACAAGATTATGTAGTATTCACCATATTATCCTCATGAGAGAATTCTTTGATAATATAGGAGTTCATCGATGCGACTGTGCATATATATGGACTATGGTACCGTAAAGCTTGGTGGACGAAGAATTTCTCGTAAGACGATAATATTTTAATATTTTATGTTGATTGTTACTGAAGTTGGGATATTATCTTGAGTATGTTTGAGAACTTAATTGATATTAATGAAGCTAAAAGCAGCAACATTGGTGGGAATTTAGGTTCCCCATTTGGGAAAAAATGGAAAAAGAACCTTCCTACCAATGTCACGTGGTTCCTATTAAATGGGGAAACAACACCAATAAATATGGATGCTTCTAATAACTCGCACCAATCATATGGCGCCAAGCGGAGAAACAAATTCGGTCCCCTCCCTCTATCCGACGCCATGTGTCCCTTCTCTCCAGCTTTTTCTCCTTTTTTTAGAACAAAAATGGCACTGGTGAATCAACGAACGCCATATGTCACAGGAGACATAAAAGTTGGCGTCCAAGCTTCCCTCCGCTCACGCTTCACCGTTTGTCAGCTCATTTCTCTTTTTCAACAGTAATATTACCGTTTATAATAAATAACATAACTTTTTAAATATAATGAATTAAAAAAAAAAATACCAACTGTCATATTTTTTATCCTCTATAATAGAGACCAATCTTGATATATTTTCAACACTTAAAAAATTCCATAATTTCTCATTTATATCTCTTACTTAGTATTTCATAAATCTTATTTGATAATTATGGATCCCAATCATCCTAATTATAGAAATAGATATCAAAGAAACCAAAATTCCCAACAAAATCCACATTACCAACAAAATCCAAATTATTAACCGAATCCAAATTCCCAACAAAATCCAAATATTCCTTTTGATCCAAACATGCTAAACAATCCTCAATTCCTTGTTATGTTCCAAGCCTTTGTACACCAGAATACTTCACAAAATTCCTCATCCGACACACTTCATCCAACATCTCAATAAGTAGATCCATATCCCACAACTCTGGGCCCCAGAATGCCGTTTGAAAATCAATATCCAACGCAATCACTCGGTGTTGATGAAGATGAAGTTGAAGTTGAAGACATGGAAGTAATTAAAGGTAAGAAAGGGAAGCACGTGAGGGACAGGTTGGTTGTAGAAGAAGATAACACTTGATGTCCGCTTACCTTAATTGTTCCAATTATCTGGAGGAAGGAACAGATCGACAAAAAGGAGCGTCATGGATTGAAATCAAAGACTCCTACGATGCAGCAGTTGCTAAAAGACCGAATGTCATGCACAAAAGAACCATGAAAGCTCTTAAAAGGCGTTGGGGTCAAATCAGCGAAGGTGTTATTTTATGGGTATCACAACTTGGTGCAGCTGAGCGTATGCGAGCTAGTGGTCAGACTATTAGCGACATAGAGGCTAAAACACATGAACATGATAGACAAAAAAAGGGTGATCAACCTTTCCTATTTTTTCATTGTTGTGTAGGAATGCAACACCTTCCGAGATGGATGCCTGGTAGAGATTCAACCATTGTGAGTGAAGGGAGTTCTAAGAGATCAAGCGAAGAAGCAGGAATGACAAAGCGTTCCTAACAGTGTGAAGAATTTGAAAGCCTAAAATAAATTGAAAGGTGTTGCAACAAGCTTGGATGAATTCAACAACACTTTAAGGTGGATGCAAAAATGAGCGAGGTCTAATGAGGAAGGGAATATATGATATGCTCGAGTATCAAAAACAATGAGACGAAACAAAAATGAGGTTTAAGATGTTTCAATTGTTGATGACAAAATCGTCTCTTGAACCATTTGAGGAAGAGTATCTTGCGAAGCTGAAGGAAGAGTTTATGAAGTAACTCATCTGTTTTTAGGATAACTCACGTTTTCTGATAAATGTAATTGTGTTTTAATGGTTAATGTAGTAGTATTTTATGATTAACGTACTTGTATTTTAGTGTTAAACGTAATCATGTTTTAGTTAATGGAATTATGTTTTAATGATTTATGTAGTAGTGTTTTCTGATTAATGTACTTGTATTTTAGTGCTAAATGTAATCGTGTTTTAGTACTTAAGGAGGCCTATTGGTACAAATTTGCAATGCCTCCTACATGATGGGGAAAGATGGGGCTTCCCATGCATGATGCATGGGTAGTATATTAAAAAACTGGCTGCGTGCTTGGAAAGGATAGTACCAAGGAAGGAGTAAATCTGCAATGATTTATCTTATAAGTCGTTGCCTTGGGTGACTTGTGGATGTGGCACGCATTTTTTGGAACACCTGGAACTTGCAATGACATCAACATGTTGCAACGATCTCTGGTGTTCGATGATTTATATCAAGGCAAAGCTCCTGAAGTGAACTTTACTATCAATGGGAACACATATACCAAACAATACTATCTAACTGATGGGATATACCCTAAGTAGGCAGTGTACATCTCAGCTATTCGACTACCAATGAATCCCGTGGATGAGTTGTTCACCCAGCGACAAGAATCGATTCGAAAATATGTTCAGCGGGCCTTTGGCGTTCTTTAATCACGTTTCGGAATAATACAAAGACCAGCTCTTGTATGGGATGAACACTTGTTGTATGAGATAATACTGTCATGTATAATTCTTCATAATATGATTGTTGAGGATGAGCGAGATACATACCAGAATTATCGTGACATGTTGGATTTCGAGCAAGAAAAGAACAGCTGCTAGAGGATCAACTCGTCCAAACTATTCTGTGCAACCTGGTCGATTTGATGATATTGGAGTGGACCGATATATGGAAAGGAGAGCTGATGCATGGGATATAAATGTTCAAAACGCCTTACAAAGAGACTTGTCTCAACATATTTGGCTCAACATATTTGGCAATCTTGTGGCTGGTCTATCGATGACGATTGAAGATCTAAATTATTGCAATCTTTTTTAAAAAAATTAATTGTGTGGTTTCATGTTCAATTTCATCTATATGTTTTTAATGAAATTATGTTGTTTTTTTTTTTGCGTATTTATTTATCGTAATAAAAAAATAATAAATTAATTTACGTAAAAAAAAAATCAATTAGATAAGCGTAACTAAAAATTATCAACAAAATCAGCCTAATTATTAACAATATTCGGGTAAATTAGTGTAATTAGCAATTAGCGATTAAACTAGTGTAATTAAAAATAATGCTTTTGTTAACGTAATACAATCCATGAATTATTTCGATTCATTAGAAGGTAATTATTTAATTATAATTACCATATTCTCATTTAATTAATATTATCTAAAATTAATGTGACGAATCAAATTATTTTATTAATATTGGTGGAAGTTAAAAAGTTGGAGAGATAAAAGGTAGTGGGGTATGGAAAAGTAGGAGAGAGAAGGTAAATGAGGAGGTTAATGAATGTAGGTATGGAATTGTGAAATGGAAAGGCTATGTGATAAAGTTAGTTGAAATTGATGTGGACTAATGAGGTGAAGAGAGAGAAATTATGGGGAATTTCACCAATGTTGGTGCTCTAAGGAAAGTTACGTGAAAGTGTTGATATAAAATGGTTCACCGATTTTGCTATGCTTCTTTATCGTTGCTGCTAAATACAAATATATCAATTCTCCCACTAAATATAACCCCTCAAAATATCCTAAATATCCTTTCTCATCCTCTTCTATTTCCCTATGATGGTTTCCTCTAACTTCTTCGAGAACTCTTCAGCTCATAGCAAGCATTATGGGTGAATCTACATGGTAATAAGTTGTAGGGTTATTTTACCCGAATTGAATTTTGATTTTCTGTATTTGTTAGAAAGAATTAAAAAAAATTAGATTTTATTATAGAAAAATTGACTATTTGACTTCACTAAAATATTTTAAATCCACTAATATATGATTTGGATATGTCAGTGGCAAGCATCTCACAATAAATAAGTGTAGCCTGCTGAAATGCAACTTAAATATAAGAATATATATGAAGCCAACATGCTTCGAAAACAATATTTGCAACCCCTCGATACTCTACTTCCGCACTCAATTTGAAAAATTAGTTTGACAATTCGACCCCAATTAGTATTAGTACAAGTAGGGGTGTCAAACAGATCAGGTCGGGTCGGGTTTGTGTTCGGGTCAGCTGATTTCGGATCAGCCACCCCCCAACCCGAACCTGACCCATTTAAGTTTTCAGGTTGAAAAACACAACCTGAACCTGATAATTTCGGGTTCGGGTCAACCCGAAAATGACCTGATTTGACCTGAAACTTTTTTTTGGGCATAAAATTTCAGGTCAAATCAGGTCATTTTCGGGTTGACCCGACCCACATAACCTGGTTTTTTTATCCAAAATAAATAAAAGTTGCCGCACCTTGAAATTAAAAACCACCAAGTTTTAGGCTTTTAGCTAACCAAGTTCATACTTGGTAATATCACAAATATTACAACCCAAATTTCAGCTTAGTTTTATAAAGAAAAATAAGATTAATCTAGCCTCAATACAACCATAAATCAAGGAAATATTATTGAGGTGGATTGCCGAGTCGGCAAGCGAGGGAGACATGATGAACTTTCTGATCATCGCCGGGGGAACATAGATGTTCGTGACTACAGAGATGATAAAGAAGTTGAATTTGTTTCGATCCATCTCCCATAACGTTGGAATTGGGTTTTCTAGAAATTTTAGGGTTTTTGGGTTTAGGCGAGGAATTTCTGTGAGGGTATGGGTGGGAGGGGTTGTTGGGGGAATTTGATTGGGAAGCTTGAAATCCGGGTTTTTTTGGGTGAAAATTGCAGGGAGACTCATTTTCGAAGAAGGGTTCAAAGGCGAGAGCTTCGAGTTTGAAGGACAGGGAGGGGAAAGCAGAGAAATGGAGGCTGAGAAGTTTGGGGAGGAAATGACAAAGATTTTTGTGTTTTTAGGTTTAGGGGATATCAAAATTTCAACCTGATTTAGATCCAACGGCGAAGAGTGAGCCACGTCAAGGGACTCAGATAACAGATGGAAAATGAGCTTTTTTAACCGTTTGTCCGCCAGGGGCCTATCATAATTCACAACACGCCTTTACAGACACCTATCCATTCTCCGTCCCCTGTAGATTTCAAACAACCACACTTTGGTTTTTTTGATCCTTTTCCCGCCAAATTTTGGGTTGGGTTATACGGGTTGACCCGACCTGATTTTGAGCCATTTAAAAATCAGGTCAGGTAGGTCATTTTCAGGTCAAAAATTTCAACCTGAACCTGACCCATTTAACTTTCAGGTCGGGTTCAGGTCGACCCATTTAACTAATCGGATTGAAAAACTCAACCCAAACCCGCTATTTTCAGGTCGGGTTCGGGTCGGGTTGTCGGGTTGGGTCAGCTTTTGCCAGGCCTAAGTACAAGTAATCAATCGCATCGAAGCAGATGGATATAAATGTAACCTATTATTAATGGTGCCCCATATTCAACGCAAGATTCAATTTAATGCATTAAATGAGGCTCCCTAGAGTCATGCATAAAAAAGACAAACCTTATTAGGCCCGAGTAAAAGTGAGTTTGGAAAATTGTCATTAGCCATGTACTAGGCAAGCGTTATGCCTCTCAACAACACCTGTAGAGGTTAGTTTGTGCTGAAATAGCATTATCTGATTAAGAATATTCACTGGCGGTAATGTTGGCACCAATTCCTAATTAGTCCTCATTTTAATAGGAGCATTACTCCCTCCGTCCTAGAAAAATCTGAACACTTGTAGGGACACGCAGTTTATGGTGATAGGTTATAGTTTGGTTATCAAATGTTATTTTATTTAAAAAGTAGATGGGATAGAAGTTGGTGGGCCGGGGTATTTTTTATTGAAGGAGAGAGAAAGTTGGGTAACTTTTTATTGATAAAGGTAGTGTGTGAGCCAAAATTTCCAAACTAATTTGTAATAATGAAACCATGCCAAAAATAGAAGTGTTCAAACTAATTTGGGACAAACATAAAAGAAAAGTGTTCAAACTAATCTGGGACGAAGGGAATATATTTATCAAGTGTCGCTGCATTCTAATATGGGTCGGCCAAGGTCTGTTTATTTATAAGATATTGGAAGTAGAGATTCGTGAGGTTCTAGGGCTTGGGTAGTGAGAACATATTTGAGATTAGGCTTAACGAACACATATTTGAGGATAGAACCCTGGTTTGTAGTTGTTATAAATGACGGTTTGCAAGCGTCTACATCAGTGGCAGTGTGGAAAATAGTGCTAAAATATATTGCCTCTACATTATAAAAAGATTTTGGGAAATTCTCATTAGTAACCCTTTACTATTGAAAATTATATTTGGTAACCAATCTCAAAAGTTTATTCAAAACGTGACCTCTTAGTTAGAATATTATTACCAGACGTGACATTAATGAGGTAATTGGTTAACTTTCCGTTAAATGTCATCTTTAAACACACCATCCCCTGCACCCCCACCATCCCCGCCCATGCCAGCCCTCACTCCACCCCCACCCCCCCCCCCCGGCCCACTCCACCCCCACCCCCCCCCCCGCCCCTCACTCCACCCCACCCCCGCAACCCCCCCCACAACAACCCCCCACACAATCCCTCTGCAGTTCCCTCACCCCATTCTTGCGGAGGCCGCCGGCCCCACACACCACCCTTCGCCTCCCTCCTTCGCCGTTGTTGCCCCTTTCCCCTCCCCCCCTCTCCTACCCTTCCCCCCCTTCGCATACCCTCTTTCCCCGCTTCGCCCATCGCCCCTCTCCTACCCTTCCCCCCTTCGTGTCAGTAAGTTTATCAGGAGGCATAGCTTTCTTAGCATCCATAATCTCACTAAGCGCACCACTAGCAGATGACGTAGCAGCATCAACGGAATTACTATACCGATGTCTAAGTCTAGCGTCGGAAGAATTATTCGTCGGAATGCGGTGATCTCCGTCAACGGAAAGTCCAATGTCGGGATCCGATCTCTTCAGCGGAGGATCCAGTGAATGGATCCGAGGAGAGATCCATGTCGTCAGAGAAGCGAAAACCAACCTCGGAATGTGCGCGATGATGGTGTGGGCCACATAACTGGTTCAGGCTCGGAGAAGAGTGAAGAGCGTGGAATTCGCAGAGGTGATGGTAGGATTTCCATTGGAAGAAGGTTTGGTAGGATTGCCATTAATGTCGGGATTAGGGATTGAGGTTGGTGGTGGTGGATCTCATTTCATTTCCATGGTGAGAGTGGTGTAGCACTAAATGGCTAAAAACATGAGATTTAATGGAATAATTAACGTAAAACGTCATTAATGTCACGTTTTGTAAAAAATTAATACTACAAGGTCACGTTCTGGAATAAGGTTTTAAATTGGTTACCACATATAATTTCCAATACTACAAGGTTACCAATGAGAATTTCCCAAAGATTTTTCAATAATATATAGAATATGCATAAATAAAAGTAGTATATTTAAGAAATAAAGTAGCATATATATTAGTATATGTAAGGATCAAAGTAGAATATATATATATATAAATTAAAGTAGCATTTACAAGGACAAAAGTAGTATATGTAATGACAAGTAATATAAGTCCTGTTAATGTAGATGTTTCTGTCAAGAAATTAAGGATTGTAATAGGTTGGGTGATTTGATGTGGGCCCCAAGAAGGTACGCCTGAGCTCCGTTGTCCGTACGCCGGAAACCTGCAAAACAAGGTTAGCCTACCCCGGGGGTGGTCCCGGGATCGCCCCTCCGACGCTTAAGTCAGTAAATGATTGAGGTAGAGAGAGAAAGTGATCAATGTAGAGAGATATGCTCTGGGTTTTGTAGCTTAGAATTGCTTACCTTTGACTGATGAGACAACCCTTATTTATAGAGGATAAGACCTCCAATAAATGAGGGCTTTTTAGTCAGCTCCTAGCTGGTGGAGGATTGTGTTCCCTAGAGGTAGGGGTATTTTAGTAACTTTGCCATAGGTGGACTGGTCCAGGAAATGGGCCCAAACAATTAGCCCCACGCCAAGTAATCGGAGTGGAAATCGCCATTTTAGTGCGGTTGATTGGCGGAATAAGATGATTGCCATTTTCGCTGATATTGAGCGGGACCCGCGAATCTTCATCCCGGATCGTAGTGGAGGAAATCTTCTAGCGCTAGGATTAACCAACCAATGCCCCAAAACTTTTGCGAGGCCTTGGCCGAGTGGCCGACCGAGTGACTCCCCTGGCCGAGCAGGTCCCCTGGCCGAGTGACTCCCCTGGCCGAGCGGGTGCCTTGCCGAGTAGCCGACCGAGTGACTCCCCTGGCCGAGCGATTCCCCTGGCCGAGCGGGTGCCTTGCGGCGTAGCCGACCGAGTGACTCCCCGGCCGACCGGGTGCCCTGGCCGAGCGACTCCCATGCCGACCGGCACACCGGCCGAGCGACTCCCCCGGCCAAGCGACTCCCCTACCGACCGAGTGCCCTGGCCGGGCGACTCCCCGGCCGACGGGGTGCCCCGGACGAGCGATTCCCCCGGCCGATCGGGTGCCCCGGGCCGAGCGACTCCCTTGGCCGACAGGGTTCCCTGGCCGAGCGACTCCCCTGGCCGACCGGGTGCCGTGGCCGAGCGACTCCCCTGGCCGACCGGGTGCCGTGGCCGAGCGACTCTCCTGGCCGAGTGACTCCCCTGGCCGACCGGGTGCCCTGGTCGACCGGGTGTTCCTGGCCGAGTGACTCCCCTGGCCGACCGTTTGCCCTGGTCGAGCGACTCCCCTGGCCGACCGGGTGCCTTGGCCGAGTAAGTATCGATGAAGTACTTAGCCTTGGCCGAGTAAGTATCGATAAAGTACTCCCCTTGGCCGAGCGGGTGCCTTGGCCGAGCGGGTGCCAATGAAGTACTTAGCTCGAATTTGGCTAAGTATGAGAGCGAGTCATCAAAGGAGAGGGGGTCTCCTAGTGCCCGAGTGGATCGGACGCCACTCGGATGAGGGGCTAATGAGCTCCATGCTGTCCGAGCGGGTGCCAATGAAGTACTTAGCTAGAATTTTGCAAAGTATGAGAGCAACTCGTCAAGGAAAGAGAGTCTCCTACTGGCCGAGTGGGTCGGACGCCACTCGGATGAGGGCTAATGAGCTCCATGCTGTCCGAGCGGGTGCCAATGAAGTACTTAGCTCGAATTTTGCTAAGTATGAGAGCAACTCGTCAAGGAGAGAGAGTCTCCTAGTGGCCGAGTGGGTCGGACGCCACTCGGATGAGGGCTAATGAGCCCCATGTTGTCCGAGCGGGTGCCAATGAAGTACTTAGCTTGAATTTGGCTAAGTATGAGAGCGACTCGTCAAAGGAGATGGGGTCTCCTAGTGGCCGAGTGAGTCGGACGCCACTCGGATGAGGGGCTAATGATTCCCATGCTGTCCGAGCGGGTGCCAATGAAGTACTTAGCTTGAATTTTGCCAAGTATGAGAGCGACTCGCCAAGGAGAGGGAGTCTCCTAGTGGCCGAGTGGGTCGGACGCCACTCGGATGAGAGGCTAATGAGCCCCATGCTGTCCGAGCGGGTGCCAATGAAGTACTTAGCTTGATTTTGGCTAAGTATGAGAGCGACTCGTCAAAGGAGAGGGGGTATCCTAGTGACCGAGTGAGTCGGACGCCACTCGGATGAGGGGCTAATGATTCCCATGCTGTCCGAGCGGGTGCCAATGAAGTACTTAGCTTGAATTTTGTTAAGTATGAGAGTAACTCGTTAAGGAGAGGGAGTCTCCTAGTGGCCGAGTGGGTCGGACGCCACTCGGATGAGAGGCTAATGGGCCCCATGCTGTCCGGGCGGGTGCCAATGAAGTACTTAGCTTGAATTTGGTTAAGTATGAGAGCGACTCGTCAAAGGAGAGGGGGTCTCCTAGAGGCCGAGTGGGTCGGACGTCACTCGGATGAGAGGCTAATGAGCCCCCATGCTGTCCGAGCGGGTGCCAATGAAGTACTTAGCTTGAATTTGGCTAAGTATGAGAGCGACTCGTCAAAGGAGAGGGGGTCTCCTAGTGGCCGAGTGAGTCGGACGCCACTCGGATGAGGGGCTAATGTGCTCCATGCTGTCCGAGCGGGTGCCAATGAAGTACTTAGCTTGAATTTTGCTAAGTATAGATACGACTCGGCAAAGGAGAGGGGGTATCCTACCAGCGGAGTGGGTAGGACGCCGCTCGGATGAGGACTAATGAGCCCCATATTGTCCGAGTGGGTGCCGTGAGTACTTAGCCATACTTGACTAAGTGCAAAGTGGCTCGGTAGAGGAGTACGTGGACTCCATGCTGACCGAGGGAGTAGGACGCCGCTCTGATGAGGACTGATGAGCCCATGCTGTCCGAGCGGGTGCCATGAGTACTTAGCCATACTTGACTAAGTGTAAAGTGGCTCGGTAGAGGAGTACGTGGACTCTATGCTGACCGAGGGAGTAGGACGCCGCTCGGATGAGGACTGATGAGCCCATGCTGTCCGAGCGGGTGCCATGAGTACTTAGCCATACTTGACTAAGTGTAAAGTGGCTCGGTAGAGGAGTACGTGGACTTCCATGCTGACCGAGGGAGTAGGACGCCGCTCGGATGAGGACTGATGAGCCCATGCTGTCCGAGCGGGTGCCATGAGTACTTAGCCATACTTGACTAAGTGTAAAGTGGCTCGGTAGAGGAGTACGTGGACTTCCATGCTGACCGAGGGAGTAGGACGCCGCTCGGATGAGGACTGATGAGCCCATGCTGTCCGAGTGGGTGCCATGAGTACTTAGCCATACTTGACTAAGTATAAAGTGGCTCGGTAGAGGAGTACGTGGACTCCATGCTGACCGAGGGAGTAGGACGCCGCTCGGATGAGGACTGATGGCCCCATGCTGTCCGAATGGGTGCTAGTTGATACTTAGCCATATTTGACTAGGTATAAAAGCGACTCGACAATGGAGAGGAGCTCCTGTTGGCCAAGTGAGTAGGACGCCGCTCGGATGAGGACTGATGAGCCCCATGTTGTCCGAGTGGGTGCCGGAAGTACTTAGCCATACTTGACTAAGTGTTTGAGTGACGCTCCTCAAAATGCTGAGGAGGTACCAATGAATATGTTTCTCGACTCGGGGGAGTTTAGGACCTCCATGTTTTCCGAGGAGGTCTCATGACGCTACTCGGACGTCGAGTAGGTACTAGTTAACGATACTTAGCCGTTTTTGGCTAAGTTAGTAGGACGCTCCTCTTATGACTGAGGAGGTGCCAATGAATATGTTTCTCGGTTCGGGGGAGTTTAGGACCTCCATGTTTTCCGAGGAGGTCTCATGACGCTACTCGGACGTCGAGTAGGTACTAGTTAACGATACTTAGCCGTTTTTGGCTAAGTTAGTAGGACGCTCCTCTTATGACTGAGGAGGTGCCAATGAATATGTTTCTCGGCTCGGGGGAGTTTAGGACCTCCATGTTTTACGAGGAGGTCTCATGACGCTACTCGGACGTCGAGTAGGTACTAGTTAACGATACTTAGCCGTTTTTGGCTAAGTTAGTAGGACGCTCCTCTTATGACTGAGGAGGTGCCAATGAATATGTTTCTCGGCTCGGGGGAGTTTAGGACCTCCATGTTTTACGAGGAGGTCTCATGACGCTACTCGGACGTCGAGTAGGCACTAGTTAACGATACTTAGCCGTTTTTGGCTAAGTTAGTAGGACGCTCCTCTTATGATTGAGGAGGTGCTGATGGAGAAATTCTCGACTTCTGAGGCTTATTAGCCCCATCCTTCCTCCTTTGAGCGTATTTATTTGTCCAGCTGAGGGGTGCCAAGTAATTAGCCCCACGCTGGATGAACGGATAGGGTAGCATCATTCCTTCCCTAGGCGGTCGTTCAGCGGAAATCGAGAGAGACCCATGTTCTGGGGTACCCTACCAGTCCCGAAGGGGGGCTCGGGATTATGCGTCGCTTTAAATTAGGTGCCATGATGTGCAGTTCATTTACTTTGTCCAAGTTCGCTCTTTAGACCAAGGGGGGTCGTGCTTGGATGGAGGTAGCTCGCACACGCCAAGTTGATGGAGGTACCGTGGATGAGTAGGTGCCTCTGATGAGTAGGCACCTATGGTCAAGTACATTCCTTGGCCAAGTGGGCATCCAAGGATGAGTGGGTACCTTGAATGAGTAGGTACCGTTGCATTTGATGAGTAGGCACCTATGACCGAGTATATTCCTTGGCCAAGTGGGCACCAAGGATGAGTGGATACCTTGAATGAGCAGGTACCGTTGATGAGTATGTGCCTTTGATGAGTATGCGCCTATGGCCGAGTACATATCCTTGGCTGAGTGGGCGCCCAGGATGAGTGGGTACCTTGAATGAGCAGGTACCGTTGGTGAGTATGTGCCTCTGATGAGTAGGCACCTATGGCCGAGCACATTTCCTTGGCCGAGTGGGTGCCAAGGATGAGTGGGTACCTTGAATGAGTAGGTACCGTTGATGAGTAGGTGCCTTTAATGAGTAGGCACCTATGGCCGAGCACATTTCCTTGGCCGAGCTGGGGCCAAGGATGAGTGGGTACCATGAATGAGCAGGTACTGTTGGTGAGTAGGTGCCTTTAATGAGTAGGCACCTATGGCCGAGCACATTTCCTTGGCCGAGCTGGCGCCAAGGATGAGTGGGTACCTTGAATGAGCAGGTACCGTTGATGAGTATGTGTGGCTGAGCCGGACCGTAAACTTGAGAGTGCCACTGTTTATTCTGGAGGGGTTTTGCAGTTCCGAGTCACCATACCCCTCTTCTCAGTTGGGTATTCATGAGTCGTGCTCTTCGAGACAAATTCTTCCGATTGATGACATGTCTCTGAGGAGCCTTAAAGAGGCGTGAGTAGCTTGCTTCTCCTTGGCTGATTTTCCCCTTGAAAGCTGATGTGGTTCTTCCCTCTACTTAGGTTCCAGCCGGTTAGGCTTAGCATCTAGGGAGGGACGAATGATCTTTTCGTGACGAGAGTGGTAACTATATCCATCCGACTTTGCTGGAGAGTTTGTTGAATTTGAGCTGGAATCAAGATGACGTCTCTTGCAGTTATGGGTGGAGGGTCAGCTGCTTATATCTGACCCGAGGCCGCGGGATGACCGACTTCGTGATGCCAATGGATTCCCCATTGGGGTGGAATCATCATCATTGGGATTGGGGGATAGCACCGTAGGTGCATGATGGGATATTTAAGCTCTCCCGGAACGGTTGGCTTGGGAGCGTGTCTTCTTGGTTGGGGCCATTGCTGAGTGGCAATGAGGTGATTCTTACTGAGTGATGGCGAAGCGACTTTGTTTGTAACTTCCCCACAGACGGCGCCAAACTGTTTCTGTCAAGAAATTAAGGATTGTAATAGGTTGGGTGATTTGATGTGGGCCCCAAGAAGGTACGCCTGAGCTCCGTTGTCCGTACGCCGGAAACCTGCAAAACAAGGTTAGCCTACCCCGGGGGTGGTCCCGGGATCGCCCCTCCGACGCTCAAGTCAGTAAATGATTGAGGTAGAGAGAGAAAGTGATCAATGTAGAGAGAGATTCCTGCAGGTTTTGTAGCTTAGAATCGCTTACCTTTGGTCGATGAGACAACCCTTATTTATAGAGGATAGGACCTCCAATAAATGAGGGCTTTTTAATCATCTCCTACTGGTGGAGGATTGTGTTCCCTACGGGTAGGGGTATTTTTAAGCAATCTCAGGTGGTGAAATTTGGTCAGGAAATGGGCCCAAACAGTAAATATATAGCGTTTTGTCGTCATCATTTACCATGATGCCACAGTTATAAACGCAAACACTTATAGCAGCTATGAATCGGCATAAGTCCATATTTGAGAGGGACCAACAGCCAACTCACATACCACTGGCCCATAAGACCAGTTGGTTCTTCTTTAATTTGAACAAGGGAGCAAAATATTAGGCTTGTATTTCTTAATTACACATACCTAGCCACTTCTTTCCTTTCTACTTATTCACTTTCCTATAAATTTATACCAGCAGCATTAGAAATTGATTTTTTTTGGAATAGTAGGAGTACCTACAAACTCAACTATAAATGAGTCGTGAGTTCATGAGCTTGCAAGGATAAGTTGTGCAGCTAGCTAGGCATAATCTTGCAGAAGGGACGGTATAACAACTGAACCATATAGTAATCATACTTCACGTACATTCACGAGCATAAGATTTAAGAAGCTGTTTTTAATATCTAAACTGGGATAAAGTTAATGTGTGGCAAAGACAAAGTATAATCCAACTTCATAGACATTACTAGCACCTTTTGTCTTTAGCTCCTGACTTGAAACCAATGAATGTCGTCTTTGTCATTTACTATTGACCATTTCTGCTGTTAGATATTCCGTGCCAACAGTTGCAGTTGTGATATGACAGAACTGCAAGTTGTACAACCAATCTGCATGAAGGATGGCACAGTCCTTTTACATGCCTACTTAATAGGGGTGTTCATGGGTGGTTAACGACCGTCCCGAAACGACATTTTGGTTTGATGACCGGAAGTTTTGGTTCGTCATTTTTGTGAACCGTAATCATAACCGTTTAAACCGGTAACCGCCTAAGCGGTTAACCGGTAATTCGGTATGGTATTCCGGTTATCCATTAACTATTATGCAAGTTTTAATAATTATTTTTACTTAGTTTGTATATTAGATTTTCACTTTTCCCCAACATAAATAATATAACAATAAAGTGAAGGAGCAACATAAAAAGAAAAAAACACTAATACATAAATAAGTACTCATTGCCAACTGACTTTTACAACACTAATACTACTCAAGTTGGCAGTGACTACTTATTTATGTAGGAGGCAGAGCATAATTATTAGTATACTTAGGCCAACTTATTACTAATACTTATTCATTGCCAACATAAAAATAAAACACAAAGACATAAGTCAAGTTGGCAGTGAATACTAATATAATCCATAAAAAAAACACTAATACTACTCAAATTACAAGAGATAGAGAGTTTATTCAGTTTACAACCTTCATAAAAAATGGTTTTAGTTAGCACTTACTAAGTTTTTCTACATAGAGAAATAGTACTACTTACTAATTAACAAAATGCATTTCATAATAATTAATAATTAATAATTAATTAATCTAATAATTATAAAAAATTGAAGAATATCAAAATAAAATAAATATATTCAATTTTTTGGTTAACCGTTTTATAAAAAAATCATAACCGTAACCGAACCGTTCAACCGTAATTTTTAACGGTTCGGTAACCGAGCTGTTTAATCCCTATTTTTCGGTACGGTCACCGTCCATTTTAACCGGTTTTTCGATACGGTTTTTCGGTTTCCGTTTTTTGTGAACACTACTAATAACACTACCGGCGTCTTACCGACGTCTTGCTGGCTCTTTAGCAACCCAAAAGAAAAAAGAAAAGAAAAGCGCGTATAAATTCTGAGTTGAGATCTCATGTTCTAGTATGTGTCCCATCTTGTGTAACAACCTCTTGTCTTTTTAACACTTTACAGAATTGTGTGATCGATTTGAAATATGAGAAGGGTTTAGAATACAAGATAAGACGCATATGGGAAGAGAAGATCTAGGTGAGAAAACTTAAGCTACTAATAAGTATTAATAATACTTTATTCTCTAATAGAATACTTTTTTTATTCTATTAAAATTGCATTATTTTTCATCTTCACTAGTAGAGGATTAACGATTTGCGTCGTATCCGAAGGCATCATTTGCGTCGGATGTAGGTGCGACGCCACAAGTCTCGACGCAAATTGAGTAGACACGATCTGCGTCAGATCGAGATTCGACGCAATTGAACAACCATTTGCATCGAACATCGGGGGGTAACTGACGCACATCATCACTTGTGGGCTGCCCAGCCCCTGCTTTTGGGCTCATTTGCGTCGGACCCATGTCCACATGCGACGCAAATGGAGGCTTTTGCGTCGGCTCCTGTCAGTACATACGACACAAATGGTGTCTTTTTATAAAAAGAAATAATAAATACCTCATCCCAACAATTCATCAGTAACACCAAATTGAGTTTGCAAATTTGACATTCAAATGAACGAAATACAAAAGAACGAATAATATTTGAAAAAGAAGAACTACATACAAGAAACTATGAATATTGAATCGAAATACAAGAACGAAATACAAGAATAAAACGAAATGAAAAAATTGAACAAAAAAAAAACAGATCTGAATCGATTAACAATACAATTTGGGAAAAAACTTAAAAACATAACCTCAAATCTGAATCGAACCCTAAAAAAACCCCGAGAAACACCGTCAACTCCTTCAATCTTCACCGACGAGAGTGAGTTTCGGTATGTTCTTCAATCTTCAACAACGTAAACCGACGAGAAACACCGTCAAATCAGAGCTGGTAGCTTCAACAGTGTCTGTAGAAGAGGAAAAGGAGAGAGAACATGGCTTCGGAGTGTGGATGAATTTACCGTTTAACCTCAACCAAAAAGCAACAAAGTTACCCATATTTTGGCCGTTTTTTCTGATTAGATCCAGCAAACAACCCAAAATAAACTTATACAAAAACTGCAAAAAACCCAAATCAATATCAGAAAAATCAAAGCAAACCCACATATTAAAAACTCAAATGAAAGCCAAAAAAACAAAATTACTCACCAAATCTGGGAGTGAGATGAAAGAGGAGAGAGAGACCCTTTGGAGCTCGTAGCAGAGAAAGATGGAAATGGTTATAGTTTTGTGGTGATGGTGGTGTTACTTTAAATATGAGAGTGAATAATGAGTGTGGAGAGAGAAAACGTGAAAGAAATTGGATTGAAAATGGACATCTGGTAAGTTGGGGTTTCGGTGTTGTTGATTAGAGGAGAGAGAAGCGAGAGTAAAGAGAGAGAGACGTGAGGATTCAGAAAGGCATAGACAAAGGTATTAATTAGTAAGTGTGAGTGTGACCTAGAAAATCAGTCATTTGCGTCGTGTATAAGTATCATCCGACGTATATCATGGGCTCAAAATTTGAGCTTAAAATTTGGCTGGTTGATAATTCGCGTCGCATGCCTCATCCAACCGATGCAAATCAGTCATTTGCGTCGCGTATATGTATCATCCGACGCACATGTTTCCTCATTTACGTCAGTTAGCTAGTCGAAACGACGCAAATAACGTTGCATACATCATTTGCGTTAGTTTCTTTGATATCCGATGCAAATTATGAGACGCAAATTTGCTTTTTTCTACTAGTGTTTGGAACAGTTCATACCTATTACATCATTATTATCTTATTTTGTAATGAGTTCTTTTTTTATTTCTCTCCTGTTCACATGGGCTCCTTAGTGTTTTAGTCACTCCCATAGTCCCATGTGATGCAATTATAATGGAACAGAGGAAGTATAAAACAACACAACACTTAACAGTTTATGAAAATGGAGCCCTCCTATACATTATTACATATGCACCATACCAAAAGATTAAAAAAAATCCTTGGTATTGTACAATATTTCCACCATCTTTTTAGTTCTACCATTTATTTTTTTGAACGTTATCCACGCACAACTTTGACTATTAATATGTTTAATTAGGTACAAGTAAAAATGATAAAAATTGATATTTTAAAAATTAAATGGTTAAAAGAATCCAACAAGATCCCACGTGACTATATTTTTCCATACATATAAACAATACAAGATAGTCAGAGTAAGAGTTGTAAAATTCCAAATGGTAAAACTTAAAAAAAGGACGAAGTAGTTGTTATTCTATCACTCCTTACAACAGGGGTGAAGCCATAAATTCATAGTTGTAGGTACCGGATGACCGTTACTTTTTAAATAAAACTAGCTGTTGGCCGGTCTGGGCGCTGCCCTAGATAATTCACTAATGTGAATTTGAAATCTTAAATCAAACACTTGAGAGAAGTGGGAAAAAAGTGGTATATGCATTGAATTGTGCTCAGGAAATGATCTTCCAGTTCCTTTTAAATTTTCTACTTAGTAAATTAATTATAATATGAATTATTCGTCAATGTAACCCCCCACTTCAAGAAAGTACATATATGTAAATATATAATTATTACTTACAAAGAATATGATACAATATTGTTCTTGAAATTTAGGTTAATGTATAAGAATATAACCGATGTATTACGGAGGTTATAAAAATTGGAAGAGCTTTTTTTTCTATATAAGAGGACTAAAAGGTAGGACATGCTATTATTAGCATTTACTTGATAAATATTAATTTATACATTTGTATTTAATTATTTAAAAAAATATAAATATTACATTGTCTTTAAATAATTTAATTTTTTTTCCTACAAAGACCAACATGAGCTTGTAGAATAGTTGTTTAGTGCATTTGTATCTCAAATGAAAGATTTTGGGTTTGAGTCTAAAAACACGAGGAGCCTGGTGTCCACCTCAATTTAAATCTAATAATTGCATAATCAACTTTTACTGGAAAAAATTGACTCTAATTGTCGTTTTATCTTCAATAAAAAATGACTTTCTTTTTCTACAAATTTGAAACTTAATTTATTTAACAAAATAAATAGAATTTGCAATTCCAATGGATGGGGTAGTTTTTTCTGTTGCAACCCCCAAACGCATATCAGTTGCTCTTCTCCATTAATTAATTACTTCTGTCCCAAATCCTTTCACTCTCTCCTAAAATGGCAAATCCAACCGTAAAAGGATTGAATTAATCAATATTTAGGCTGCAAAAAGCCAACTCTTCAAATATATTAGAAGATTGAAGAAACCCAACATTCTCTAAATGAATCGATAGATGCTGTTAGGAATATTAGGGTATCATAAAGATATGATTGTTAAGTTTATGAGAGAGAGGAAATAAGAGTTTATTATATTGATATGTTGAATAATGAACTAGAGTACAAAGGGACCCCTACTAGGTAACTATCTCTAAAAGATATCTTATTCTAATCTTAATCAAATACTTATTGAAAATATTCATAACATAATATATTCCTAAATAATAATATATCCTAAAGATATTATCATATCTTTATGATACCCTAAAATTCCTAACACCCTCCCGCAATCGTAACGGCAGTAACACGAACGTTACGATTGGAGAAATAAAAAAAAACATTAAAATCAAGATAAAACAAATATATTGAGCGGGAACACCATTTTTTTGAACCCACAAATTGCTTCTTCTTCTTGATGAGAACACCAATCTTTTCGAACTCACCAAATATTTTAACAAAACGGGAACGTGTTTATGTTTTTCTTGAGCAAATCACGCTCACAACAGATATTGACTTTTCTTGATCAAAGTCGAAATCTCTTCAAATGTTGAGCAAAACCGTGCTCACAACACATTAAATCCCTGTCTCATGGCACAAGGAGAACCAAACCTTGTCTCACGGTACAAGGAGAACCAAGTCCTGTGTCGTGGGAGAGCCGAAAATCCAACTCAACCAAATAAAACTAAAATTCTAATAGTCAACGCCTGGAAAACGAAGAAGTGGCTAAAACAAATTCTAGTGTAGTAGTATTGCACCATACATTAAACCTCCAAGAAGTTTGACAATCAATTAGTCGGCTAGTGCAAACTGCAAAGGATGATTAAATTAATGGATTGAAGTTCTTTTTTTTTTTTTTAAGAAAGAAAAGAAAAGGTATAATAAGGGAGAAGTTTCTCGAGAAAGAAGACAAACTTTGTCAGGAACTTATTACACCCGATTATAGTAGGAGCTCGAGGGATCAACATAAACAACCCAAATCTTCAAAGTTTAGCGGAAGCATTAATATATGACAACCCGCCAGTGGACTATATAGAATCAATGCCCACCGGCAGGAGAATAGGGAATACGTGTTTTGGCCCTCATAAATCGTAAAGCTCTGATACCATGTTAAGTTTATGAGAGAGAGGAAATAAGAGTTTATTATATTGATGTGTTGAATAATGAACTAGAGTACAATATATATAGGAGTACAAAGGGACCCCTACTAGGTAACTATCTCTAAAAGATATCTTATTCTAATATTAATCAAATACTTATTGGAAATATTCATAACATAATATATTCCTAAATAATAATATATCCTAAAGATATTATCATATCTTTATGATACCCTAATATTCCTAACAGATGCATATATTCTGTTGAATGCCATAAAGAAAATGTTTTAAATAACGAACGAAAACTTCAGAACATTATTTAATCAAGTCAGGCATAGTCCATAAAATGAATGTGAGTGATTAACTAATTATACTGAAAGGATATTTGTCTCTATAATCTATGTCATAACTATTATAAGAATAATTTAATCATATTCCAGCAAAAGTATGTTTTAACGTATCTCCCACTGGCCACTATTGCTCTATGCGAAAACAAAAAGGAAATTCTCAATGGTATCCTTTAGTTTTTGCATTATCTCATTAATAACCTTGTGTTTTTTCAATTATCACAAATGACCCTTAATTGTTGCTGTTTAGTATGCTTGTCCAACAAGTAAGCTACAGGTTGAGCCTTCTTGTCTAGCAAGTAAACTAGTATCCCTTAGATGTTCTTCACTTGGAGACTGGTGCAACAATGTCTGAATCTGCTTGGTCCGAGCCTGAGCTTCGTTCCCAAACCTACAAAAAGGGACCCACCCTGGAGGTTTGGGTGGTGGTTCCCCCTCCGAAACTTAAGTCAAATATCAGGAGTTGTAAGGAGAAAAGTAGAGATAGAGAGAGAAAGTGAGAGAGTATTTCTTCAGAGTAAGTTTACACTGTTTGCATTGAATGACCTTTCACCTGATTTTAGGGGTATTTATAGTGATTGTAGTATGACAGCTATCCTTAAAAATTGCCCTAGAATAGTGGCATCTGATTGGCTAAGCAATCAGATCATGACACTTGGCAAGCCAGGATTTGAAAGAGTTTATCAACCAATCACTTGCAGCCACCTTCAAGGAGCTGGGCTCTAACTAACTTTGGGCCAGAAAGGTAAGCCTTTTCTCCCAACTGGATACAACCCAACCCAAGGGTTTAAATCTTTTTTCCTTTATTTATTATAAGAGGACACGTGTACGGCCCTGATGGACCCAAGTGTCTCTAAAGGAGCCGTAGATCTTTTAGGCTACAACATTTGCCCCTATAAGGGTTTAAACTGTTGGCCTATCTGACGGTTAAGATCCTTTTACCAGAGGTGGTTTATTCAAATTCAAAATAGAGGCAATGACGCGCCCTTTTTCCGGATTTTACCGGTCATAATCGACCGTTTTAGGCTCTTTCGATCATCCTTAACTGGCTCAACGGGTTTCTTACCGTCCTATATATATCCTTGGTGTGACCTCATTAAATCATTTCACACTTGAGAGAATTTTTCTAGAGAGAGAAGCTCTGCACATTTTTTCTAGAGAGAGAGAGAGATCGTCCAATCTCAGTCTTCTTCACCGAATCGTCCAAGCGTTTCGTCAGGTATCTTTTCTTTCTTCTTTTTCACTTTCCTTTATTCTTTATTTTTTTCTTAGAAAATCAATAAAATGGAATCTTCTTCTTCGTCAAATAATCCTAGCCGACCAAGAGCTTGTCTTAACCCTAGAACCGAGAGTATTTCTTCTTCGACGCATTCTAGAGTTGGGCCTCTTCTGGCCGAGTACATATTTTTTTTATAGTTTTGGCCGATCGTCAGACGACCCAGTCTTTACCTGTGCAGGGTAATCTAGCGCGCGTTAAGCAATCGTCCCGTCTAAGAGGAAGGGTATTACTCCCAACAAATAGTTCCGACATGGAGGAATCTACTGGACGAGTTCCAGATGAGACGAGGGAGGCCCAAAGTGCTCAACCTTTGGACGGGCCCCCTTCCCTTGACAGCAGTTTTGAAGATCCTCAAATAAACCCTGAGGCCAGTCCTTCTGGCAGGGACGTCAATATGGAGGAAGCCGGCGAGGACAATAATGGGAGTGAATCCGGTATTGCCGAGGAGTCAGACGAACCCTCTACTACCTCGTCTGAGATTATGAGACGCTTAGGTCCCCTTTCCGACCCCTCATTTATTTTAGTAAATCGTGAATGGCTAGAGAAGATAGGACCTGACCCTAGCTATTTATCCACTTACATGCCCATGCCGGGCTTCTCTTTCGTAATCCCAAATAAGGAGGCCACTCTTCTGAGTGCCCCCAAAAATCACTTCGTCGTCTACAAGCTAGCTTTGGACGCTGGATTAAGGTTCCCCCTCCACGATTTTATAGAACAAGTGCTAAGGTATTACAACATCGGCCATAACCAGCTGGCGCCTAATGCCTGGCACAACATTCTTTCTTTCATAGTCGTCTGCGAGCTGCGCGGCCTGGCTCTTTCTCTGCAAGCCTTCACCCACATTCACTATGCGGCCAAGGTTCACGGGGCCGTGGACGGGACGTGGCTCAACATCTGCAACCGCCCCGACTTTCTCACCGCTTGGGGTAAGCCGTCGAAGATGCACGAATGGAAACCGGACTTCATCTTCCTACAAGCGGCCAACGACTACGCCACTGAGGGCTATCGATTTTTATAATCGAGCCGTCACAAATACTGGACGGAAGCAGTCCTGGCTGGAGTTGGAGGACCAATACAACGAAGAGGTGGTGGAGTACTTTTGAATGAAATAGTATTACAGGCCGGGTCAGTCATCCTTTAAAGGGCCAGCGAACTGGATACCCTTTAAAGAAATGTTTTGTAATGATGACTTCTTGGTCACCGCCGGCTTACGGTTGGCCGAAGATAAAGGTATACACTCAAAACCCCCAAGTAAAATGCATCGTCCATAAACCATATCAAACTAACTCTTTTGCTTCCTGTTGCAGATCCAGCCAGAGCTCGTCTCAAACATTCTTGGACAGGAGATATCAGTATGTCCAAGTTTACTGATAATTTGTGGAAGGAGTTCGCCAAGAGCAGTGCCGAGAAGAGGGCTGAAACACAGGTGTATAAATTTTTTTTTTTTTTTTTTTTGACGAGGATCATTCTGACTCGTCAAGGATTGATTTCCAATCCTTGGACGAGAATCACCCAAAGAAGAAAGGCGTCCAGGCTTGGACAGTCACCTTCTTTGGGCCATTCTCGTCAGAGATACTTAACAGCTTTGGACGAGGACCGTTTGGGTTCGTCCAAGTCGGTTTCCATTCTTTGGACGAGAATCACCTGAAGAAGGAAGGCGTCCATGCTTGGACGACCACCATCTTTGGGCCCTTCTCGTCTGAGATGCTGAACGGCCTTCTGGTTCGTCCAAATTGAATCCCAATCCTTGGACGAGTATCACCCGAAGAAGGAGGGCGTCCATACTTGGACGACCACCTTCTTTGGGCCTTTCTCGTCTGAGCGACTTTGAGTCCTTAGACGAAAATCATTCTAGTCCGTCCAATCTTGGACGGTTTCCTTCTTTGCATCACTTTCGTCTGCATATGGAAACTACTTTGGACGAGATTCCCCTAGGAAAGGGGTTGTCCATTTTAGGACGCCTTCCTTCTTTGGGTGATTCTCGTCCGGAGCCTTATAATTATTTTATAGATTTTGTTCTTTGGACGACCCGGATATTGACTTGTTCATTTTTGCAGAAAAATACCCCTACCAACAAACTTCCGCCTGGGAAATCCTCCTCGTCCAAGAAGAGGCCTACAGCGGCCGTGGACCAGCCTCCAGCCAAAAAAACAAAGGGCTTGACTCGAAAGAAGACGGAGAAGAGCACTCCGTCTAGCAAGGGGGTTGGGGAGAAGACCATGCCTCCTCCAAAGGACAAGGTCCTAAAGGAGGAGCCGTTTGGTGCTTCTCCGGCCTTGGAGGAGAAAAGCGAAACTTACGGTGGTCAGTTGGATATTTTGCCTGCTGATCCAACTGAAACCAGACCAGAGTCGGCTTTGGCACTGGTAATTCTGGAGCCGGAGACGGCTACTAACAACTTCCCGGGCTTCAGCGGCTCGGTGGCGAAGCTGGTCTCGCAGATGCCGCTATCCACGAGGACGGCCTCCTTATCGTCGGGTGAGTCATATTACCCAAATAGAGTTAGGACGGTGCGGGTCGGCGGACGGTCCATGAGTCCGTCCAACAGACAAGCCATAGTCTTTTCCATCAAGAGAACTGACTCCCCCCCTCTTTCAGATAAGGGCAAAGGACCAGCTTCTCCCACAACTGCTCCCCCTATAGACTCGGACGAGGAGTCTTCTGCTTCTTTTGCCAAGATGTCAACAGTTGAACGAGATCGGCTGAAGCAGGAGCTGTTCAAATGTTACCCTTAATCCTATATTAAAGGGTTGAGGGGAGCATCAGCCGGGCATGTGGGCTACATGTCACAAATTCTGCTGAGGTATAATTTGTTGCCGCTGCTGTTTTATACTTGCACAAAATTTTTCCTTTTGTAACTCGTCTAATGACTTGCTTTATTTTTATTGATCCAGCTTCTGGCTCGCAGTATATTGACAGAGGAGTGGGCGAGGGGGCTTAGGAAAGAAAATAAGGAACTCGTCCACCTGGCTACGACGGCTGGCGACAAGGCCATCCATGACATTGAGATGGCTAATACTCTTCACCGCTAATCACTGGAGGTCTTGGAGTCCAGATCAGCAGTCCTGGAGTCCGAAAATAAGAACTATCTTGTTACTATCAACCAGCTGTACAAGGAACAAGACCGACTGCAATTGGTCTTAGACACCATCTCAGCTGAGTTGAAGGGCGAAAGGGATACTGCTCTTCTGGCCGCGGCCCAACTGAGGAGGGAGAATATAATCCTAAGGGGTAAGAATGCCCGTCTGCAAAGGGAAGCGGCCCAGGCCTTTAATGACGCCAAAGAAGGCTTGAATCAAGTCATTGAGACGTCCAAAGACTGGGCTGTCAAAGCTTTTGAGATGTTGGCCGAGCCTAGTGAGGTCCCCAGCTTTGTCCTGCGTCTGGAATTTCAAGACAGCGTTCACCGTGCACTGGTGTCTGCTAAAGAACCTCCTGAATTCTCTGAGTCGGACGAAGAGGGTGCGGACGAGGAAGAATCCCTTGAGGACGACCAAGAAACTCCCAAAGAAGGAGATGCCTAGCTTTAGGTTTATTTTTCTAAGTTTCTTGGCTTGTTTGCCGTCGTAGCTTTGTCTCCTCTAGCTTTATACTTAAGCTGTAAGTTTTTGACAAGTATATAATGAAATGCCTTTTGCCAATTGCTTGTCCTTTCATTTATTGCACTTAAATTTTCATCAAGTATAACTGAGACTCGTCCATCACTTCTTGGACGCCTTCCCAACTTAGACAACAAGTACAGTTAAGACTCGTCCTGACTTTTGGACGATCTGCAAGCTTATAAAAAGTATCATCCTTGTCTCTGGACGATCGCAAAACATTCCAAAATGTAGCCAAGTGTAAACTGAGACTCGTTCTGGATTTCGGACGGTCTGCATACTTGATTAAGGCAAGATTATCAACCTTGTCCTTGGACGATCGTGAATCTTTCCTGAGACTCGTCCTGGATTTTTGGACGGTCTGCGAACTTGGTTAAGGAACGAGTATCATCCTTGTCTTTGGACGATTGCAAAACATTCCAAAATGTAGCCAAGTATAAGATGAGACTAGTCCTGACTTTTGGATGGTCTTCAAACTTGGACGAGTCTTGGCCCAAGAAGGAAAGCGGCCAATATATTGCGATTTATGGACGAGCCACGCTTTAGCCGACTTTCTTGAGGGAGCAGCACTCGTCTTGAAGTAACGAACTCTTACTAGGGCTTTTATTGCTTAAGTTGTCCTGGCCTTTGGACGACTCTGACTTCCCTGAAAAGAGGCCAAGGATAACTATGGTTCGTCCTATAGACTTGACTCGTCCTAATAAATTTCATGGTGTATAGCGTTATCCCCCCATTCTTGGGCTTAGCTCATCCTTGTATTATGGACGAGCCATGCACCAAGAAGGAGAACGGCCAACATTGACCAAGCCTACTGAAATTGTTTTGGACGAGCCTTAGATTTTTTTTTTTTTGGACGAACCATGCTTTGGCCGGCTTCCTTGAGGGAGCAACACTCGTCATGAAGTAGTGATCCCTTACTAGGGTCTTTACTACTTAGCTGACCGTGTATTTGAAAGTAAGTATCCTTTACTAAGGGCTTATTTCAGGTCAGCTTTCTCTTAGAGACTTTGACGTTTCTCTTACTAGAGATTTTGTCAATTTGTTGCCAATTGTGTGTTTTAACCTTTAGGTTGTTACACTTTGGTCGGTCTCTTCGAGAGAGTGATGTTCGGCAGAGAAGTGAGCATTTTTGACGCTCTATTTGTCTTTGTAATTTTGTCCAAGTTACTGTTTCTTTTAGACTAATAACAGTTTTAATGCCCCGAAGTGAACCAACTTGGTAAAAAATAAACAAAGGCGAGAAGAAAGTAGGAATTGTATTATATGAATTTTGCTTGATTAAAGGCCAAGATACATGTATACAATTATTTTTCTCTTGCTTGTGCTGTGGCACTTTGGAGTGATTACAAACTACTGGCCAGTTTCTTGGCGATTAACTGAGTTAGACGTGATACTTCTTCAAAGTATATGAGTTCCAAGTGCGTTGTATTGGTCGTCCATCCAGATCTTGGAGACGAAAAGTTCCGCTTCGCACCTCTTGGACAATCAGATAGGGTCCTTCCCAATTTGGTGTTAGTTTCCCCAGCTCCTTAGCTCGTCCAATTGCCTCCATCTTCCTTAGAACCAGGTCCCCCACCTTGAGTGGTCGTCTAGCGACTCTCTTGTTAAAGTCCCGAGCCATTCGCAGCTTGTACAATTCCATTCTTAGCAAGGCATTGCCCCTGACTTCTGGTACTTGATCCAAAGCCGTGCGCAATGCAGCCCAGTTGGCATCTTCCGTGTACAACATGACTCGCAGGGTGGGTTCTTCAATCTCAATGGGCAAGACGGCCTCAGTGCCATAAACTAACATAAAGGGTGTCCCCCTGTAGAATTTTTGACGGTGGTTCTGATGGACCATAATACCAGCTGTAGTTCTTCAACCCACTGTCCCTTAGCATTATCCAACTTCTTTTTGATTCCATTGGATAGAATCTTGTTGAAGGACTCTACTTGCCCATTGGCTTGTGGGTGGGCGACTGCAGCGAAGTGGGCTTTGATTTCCCTTTCTGCCAACCAATCTTTCAGCTTAGGCGTTTCAAACTGTGGACCATTATCGAAGACGATGGACTGTGGCATGCCAAAACGAGTTATAATGCTCTTCCAAATAAAGCCTTTGACGTCATTCGTCGTTATACCCCGCATGGCTTCAGCCTCTATCCATTTAGTAAAGTAGTCCACAGCTACGATTACAAACGTCTTTTGCCCAGCGGCCACAGGGAAAGGTCCTAGGATATCCATGCCCCATTTGGCAAAAGGCAGAGGGAACAAGATAGGAGTTAAGTAGTTGGACGGCTTCTGATGCAGATTTTCGTGCTTCTGACAACTGTCACACTTCTTTGCATAGACGAGAGCATCTTCCTTTAAGGTAGGTCAGTAGTACCCCGTCCTTAAAGCCTTTTCTCCCAAAGCTCTTCCCCCAATGTGAGATGCACAAGCTTCTTCATGGAGTTCCTTCAGAATCTCTAGTCCATCTTCCCAGGTGATGCACTTGAGAAGAGGACGATTGAAGGACTTCTTGTAAAGGGTCTCATCCCACAGTTCAAACCATTTGTCTCGAGCTTTCACATACTTAGCCTCAACAGGGTCTGAAGGCAACCATCCTGTCTTCTTGTATTCTATTATAGGATCCATCCAAACTGCCCCTCGACTAAGAAACATGATTTGTTCTTGGTCAATGCTCTTTTTTGGTTTAACTTCCCAAAACACTGTTCTTGGGGCATCTCCTTCAGCCGAGCTGGCCAATTTTGAGAGAGCGTCTGCTTGATGATTTTCTGACCTTGGTATTTGGTCGAGAACAAATCGTTTCAAAGGCTCAATCTCATCCTTGATCAGACGCATATTTACATTCAAAGTCTCCATTGACTTGACTCAAGACCAAGAGAGAGTCCGATTTGGCCTCGATCTCCAGAGCTCCTGCCGCTTTACACAATTTGATTCCAGCTAGAAGTGCTTCATATTCAGCTTCGTTATTAGACGCTTGGAATTGGAATCTTAGCGCATATTCAAACTTGTCTCCTTCTGGAGATTGACAGATGATTCCTGTCCCACATCCATAGACAGTGGACGATCCATCAACCATGAGCGTCCAATGCCTCCTCCCTTCAGCTGGATTAAGTATTGGTTCTATAGTTGGCTGAGTAAGCTCAACAATAAAATCTTCCAAAGCTTGCCCCTTAATGGCTTTCCTTGGTTTAAATGATATATCGAACATGTCAAGCTCAACAGCCCATTTTAACATCCGTCCGACGGCTTCCATCTTTTGCAAAACTTGCTTCAAGGGTTGGTCAGTGTAGACGAGTATACCGTGAGCCAAGAAATAGGGTCTTAGCTTTCTGCTGGCCATGACGAGGGCCAATCCAAACTTCTCTACTGGAGTGTACCTATTCTCCGCATCCTTGAGCACATGACTCACAAAGTATATTGGAACTTGCACGGACTCTCTTTGAGCCAGCAGAACTGCACTCACAGCCTGAGTGGACACAACCAAGTATACAAAAAGTTTCTCCCCCTCGGCTGGACTGACCAACCTAGGCAGCTGACGAAGGTGATCTTTGACTTGCTGAAGCGCTTGCTCAGCTTCTGCTGTCCACTCAAACTTGGCCTTCTTCTTGATAGTAGCGAAAAAGTGATGGCACTTGTCGCCCGACTTAGACAAGAAACGTCCAAGGGCAGCCAAGCAACCCGTCAATCGCTGAACTTCCTTTATCTTAGACGGGGATTTCATATCTAGAATAGCTTGGATCTTTTCAGGGTTGGCTTCTATTCCCCTTTGATCTACTAAGAAGCCTAGGAACTTCCCCGACAAGACTCCAAAGACACATTTGCTGGGGTTCAATCTTAGCTTGTATTTTCTGAGAGTTTCGAAAGTTTCTCTCAAATCACCAACATGATCTTCCTCTTGCCGACTCTTGACTATCATATCATCAATATATGCTTCCATGTTTCTTCCCAACTGTGGCTGAAAAACAGTATTGATCAATCTTTGAAAGGTGGCCGGCGCATTACGATGGCCAAAAGGCATCCTCAGCCAGCCATACAACCCTTTCTCAGTAATGAAGGACGTTTTGTCCTGATCCTCTAACCACATGGGGATTTGATGAAAGCCGGAATATGCGTCCATGAAGCTTAACAAAGCATGGCCGGCTGTGGAGTCCACCAATCGATCCAACTTAGGTAAGGGGAAACTGTCCTTGGGACAAGCCTTGTTGAGATCGGTGTAGTCCACACACATCCTCCAAGTGCCATTAGGCTTTGGCACCATGACTACATTCGCTATCCATTCGGGATAATAAGTCTCTCTGATGAATTTTGATTCCAACAACTTCTGAACTTCCTAGTCGACCGCCTGGTTCCTGGCCGGTCCTAAATGCCTTTTCTTCTGACGAACAGGTTTTAAACTTGGGTCGACATTCAGCCGGTGGACGGCTATCTCTGGATCAATTACATGCATTTCTTCAACACAATAAGCAAAAACGTCTTGAAATTCTTTTAGCAAGCTGATTAAAAGGCCCCTCAAATCAGGAGAGAGTGAAGACCCAATCTTCTGGGTTCTTTCTGGACGAGCTTCATCCAAACAAACATCTTCTGGGACTTCCACGGCTCTGGACGTTCTAATGCCAGTCCCATAATGGCCATCACCTCTTCAGACGAGGGTGGCTCCTCCTTGACGAGCTCATACAACCATATTTTCCTTATGGGAGCGACTGGCGTCTGGGGACTCTCAATCGCCATTCTCAGCGAGGCCACTTGGTCCTTCACAATTTCAGACGTTCTCCTTTCGCCAGCAACCCTCGGCTTATCTTTCCCAATTTCAGACGTTTTCCTTTCGCCAGCAATCCTCGTCTGATCTTCATTGTCTGCTCTCCATGATGATGGCTTGAGGGTTGTTAGTAGGGGTGTTCATAATTATCCGATCCGGTCGATCCGATCCGTTTTTTCGGATATCCGATCCGCTTTTTGAGTTTTCGGATATTTCGGATCGGATATCCGAAAATTTTCGGATCGGATACGGATCGGAATTTTTCATTTTCGGGTATCCGAAAATATCCGAAACATGGAAATTTGTTGGTTTTTTTCGGATATCCGATCCGAAATATCCGCTTTCAAGGCCGGATATCCGAAATATCCGATGATCCGATCCGATCCGAAACTTATTTTATGAACTTTTCCTTTGAAAATTTCAATTTTTTTTAGTTTTCGGATATCCGATGATCCGATCCGAAAGTTCGGATATCCAATCCGATCCGAAATTTTTCGGATCGGATTCGGATCGCATTTTTCCCGATCCGAAATTTTCGGATATCCGAAATTTCGGATCGGATCGGATCGGATCGGATATCCGAAATGAACACCCCTAGTTGTTAGGTAACATTCCCTAGCCGCCTGCTGATCTCCATACAAGGAGCCAATTTTGCCACCATCACATTCAAATTTCATAAGCATCAAGTGAGCTTTAACATGATTCAGAGTTGGCCGTCCAAGTATGACATTATAGGCTGTCAAATCTCGAACAACCAAGAACTTGATAAACAAAGTCCGCGAAGCATCCTTCTCTCTAACTCGGACGGGCAACGTGACTGTTTCCATGGGTTGGATGACTCCTCCCCCAAACCCTATGATAGGATGATGGACGGGGACCAAGTTCTTCTCATCAAACTTCAATCTAGACAAGCAATTTGCGCTAATGATGTCTGTCGAGCTTCCGGTGTCAATCAGAATTCTTCTTACTCTTAAGTTTGCTATCTTCATTTCTACAAACAAAGGGTCATCATGGGGAGTCCTCAGCTTCCCACGATCTTGCTCACTAACCACCACCTTTGGGAAGGGCTCGACCTTTATCTGATCAGTTAGCAAGACTTGGCCGAGCTCCCTGAGGTAGTTTTTGTGCCCTCTATTGGTTGGTCCTTCAGCGGCAAACCCTCCTGAAATAACGAGGACGACATCCTCGTCCGTGCTTTCACTCTCTTTTTTCTTGGTCGGCCGATCATCCTTCCTCTGAAACTTCCTTCCCCCTTGAGGCAAATAGGAGTTCATCTTTCCTTTTCGAGCTAGATCCTCCAAAGCCCTCTTAAGGTGCTTACATTCATTGGTCTCATGACCGCAGTCCTTGTGAAAATGACAGTATTTGCTCTTGTCTCTGTTTCTGTAAGGAGTCTTCATTTCAGCCGGAGCCTTCAGCTCATATTGGTCCTTTATCTCCATAAGAATGGAGTATTGGTCCTTGCTGAATTCAATATGGTTGGCTGAAGGCTCAGATTCCTTTCTCTTGCTTCTTCAGGACGAAGTAGTGGTTGAGGTAATTGCCCAAGTCTCAGCCTTTTTGGGGTTGCTCTTTTTTGGCTGAGCAACCTCTTCAGGCTTCTTGGACTTGGGGTGCTTTGCCTCAGCACATAGTTCAGTGGCATGTATAAATGCTTCTGCTTCCCTTAAAGCCTCGGCAAGAGTGGTGATTTTCTTCTTAACAAGATCGAACTTAAAACTCCCTGGCCTTAGTCCCCTGATAAAGGCATCAAAGGCCACCCCTGCATTGAGATCTTGAAATCTGAAGGGCTTCTAGATTGAATCTCATAACAAAACTTCTAAGAGCTTCTTTAGGTCCTTGGACGACCTTTCCCAAGTGCATGCTTGTTTTTTGCTCTTGCTTATTGGCAACAAAGTGACTAGTAAATAAGAAACTGAGTTCAGTAAAATTGTTGACTAAATTGGGTGAAAGATTGTTAAACCACTTCTGAGTTACTCCCTTCAGAGTTGCTGGGAAGTTCTTACACCAAGTAGCACATCTACTCCTTGGACGTACATCTGATGTTTGTAAGCGGATAGGTGATCGTCTGGATCTGTTGTTCCATCAAAAAGTTCTATAGTAGGGAGTTTAACCTTTGGTAAGGGGGGCGCCTCCATGATCTTGGCCGAGAATGGAGTGGGCCAGTTAATCCGGAGGGTTCCCAACTGTCCCTCGATGGGTATGAACTCCTTACGATATTCCTTTAACACAGGATCAAATGAAGTGTTTGCAGGGGCTAGACGTCTATAAACTATGGGCTGAACCACCGTCCTCTCTTGTCTTGGATGGACAAGATAGAGAATTAAACTTCGTCCTTCCGTTCTGGTCGGCAACCTCAAAGGAGGGTCCCTCAAGTATGGTGTAGACCCTGTCGCTGACCGTTGTAACGCAGCAGCTTTCTTTGCCTCTAGAGATTCCCTGACATCTGTTTTCATTCGGCGTCCGCTTGGACGAACCTGATTCAGGGTCCTAATAACCACCAGGTTCCAGTCCATCTTCCTTCGTTGTTCACTGCCTTCTGGCTGTTTTCCTCTGGCCGTCCTCCGAGAGGGTTCCTGACGAACAGGTCGACTAAGACCTGGACGATTTTCTTGGGAACGTCCCCTTAGAGGAGCTAGATTGTTAGCGGCTGGCTCAGGGTTAAGATGGAAAAACAGCATGTTGCTCTTGATCTGCTCCTGGACGACTGCTGCCATCTTTGTCTGGAAGTCATTCAAAGCGTTCTCTAGATGGGCAGCAGTCACTAGACGTTCATGGTTTTCTTGAATGATAGGTTGCTGGCTTTGTACAGGGACATTGATGATGGACGGGGGTCTATCCCTTCCTCGAGGCGGTCTCTCATGATCTACCGTGTCTTCGACATTGATCTGAAAACTTCGATTTCTGGCCACGTTGGACGATTGATAATCAGTCATCGTTGCGTCTCCCCACAAACGGCGCCAAATGTTTAGTATGCTTGTTCAACAAGTAAGCTACAGGTTGAGCCTTCTTGTCTAGCAAGTAAACTAGTATCCCTTAGATGTTCTTCACTTGGAGACTTGTGCAACAATGTCTGAATCTGCTTGGTCCGAGCCCGAGCTTCGTTCCCGAACCTGCAAAAAGGGACCCACCCTGGAGGTTTGGGTGGTGGTTCCCCCTCCGAAGCTTCAGGCAGATATCAGGAGTTGTAAGGAGAAAAGTTGAGATAGAGAGAGAAAGTGAGAGAGTATTTCTTCAAAGTAAGTTTACATTGTTTGCATTGAATGACCTTTCACCTGATTTCAGGGGTATTTATAGTGATTGTAGTATGACAGCTATCCTTAAAAATTGCCCTAGAATAGTGGCATCTGATTGGCTAAGCAATCAGATCATGACACTTGGCAGGCCAGGATTTGTGAGAGTTTATCAACCAATCACTTGCAGCCACCTTCAAGGAGCTGGGCTCTGACTAACTTTGGGCCAGAAAGGTAAGCCTTTTCTCCCAACTGGATACAACCCAACCCAAGGGTTTTAATCTTTTTTCCTTTATTTATTATAAGAGGACACGTGTACGGCCCTGATAGACCCAAATGTCTCTAAAGGAGCCGTAGATCTTTTAGGCTACAACAGTTGCATTTTCTTATTGATAGCCCCGTGTTTTTTAATTACCACAAATTACTCCGAGTTTTTGAATTTCTTATTTTGCATAATTATTATTATTATTATTATTTTTTTAAAGGTAAGATGAAATCCCTTGCAAGGAAGGGGGGAAATTGGGGATCCCTTGCAAGGGGTGAGACTCAATCCCAGGATCTCTGGGATCGGAGGTGATGCCAACACCACTAGGCTATCACCTGCTGCTCATAATTATTATTTATTAGTCATGACACTAATGAATTACACTATGGTGTTTATAAATACTATGTTTTTCGAAGTTAAATGTAGCATAAATTCACATGATTAGCTCAAGAATTCTTAGCTCGTCATGAATTTCCATGAAAATCACTTAATTCTTTAGCTAATCATAAAAATTCAAGCTAGATTTAACTTAGAAAAACATGGTATTTCTAAACATCATATTGTAATATATTAGTTTCACACTGAATGATTATGCAAAATGAGAAAATACAAAAATTAAGGGTTAATTATGATAATTAAAAAAAACACAGGGTTACCAATGAGAAAACGCTAAAACTAAGGGTGATATGTAATAGTAAAAAATACAAAAGGTTACCAATGAGAAATTGTAAAAATTAAGGGGTATCATTGAAAATTTTCCAAACATAAATCATCATTCCTTTCATTTTAGACGTTTAACTATTGCGTGCAATGCATCTTACATATCTTAATAGATTAGAAAAGTTAATTAGAAAAAACCAACTATGTTATTAGATCTATACCACAAAGTATTCAGATGATATTGTTTTATCTTAATATTTATAAACTTGAGTAATAAAGATATATGTAGTCGACAATTAATTTCAAGTATAACATGAAACATTGAAAGGTAGAGCCTAGAAGGAGTAGCTCAATACTAGAAATCGAAATAATATACTCTCGTCTTTACAAAAAGTCCCTCATTAAAACAAACTATTCTCTATTACTGGCAGAAGAGAAAGTTTCATGTATTACAAATATACATTCATATGTAACAAAAAATCATTGATGACAACTATTGTAAAATCGGTAGCTCAACATGTCACAGTAAATGTCTCCATAATAAAATTCACCCGTAAAAGTTACAAATAAGCTTTTGCAAAAGTTGTTGCACATATACTTTTGGTCCGACAGTCTAGTCTTACGCGAGTGATTATATTCTTCAGAAGTGACTTACTATATGTGAGCAGGAAATAGTCGGATGTGAGAAAAACTGAAATGTAACTTCTTACATTTTTTCTTTTTTTTGTTGAAAACTTTTTACGTACATTCTATTTAGGAGTTACTTCCTCCTTATCTTAATAGGTATATTATATTGACTTTTTACTCTATTTGGATATCAACTTTGACCATCTTTAGTTACTAATTTATTAAGACAAATGTTATATTTTTAATTGTTGATTGGTTAATCTGAATAAATATTTTCAAAAAAAATTATAACTTTTAATAATATATAATTAAAGATATTGATGGTCAAATATGTACATCGAGCCATCGACATATGTGCTTAGTCAATACGATACATCTATTAAATAAAAAAGAAGGAATTATATTCTGGGCCATAAATCTAGTGACCCAAGTTGCAGCAAAGACTAACAGCATAAACAATCTCATACTGCCACTTATATTATCACTTATATTATGTTTGGTCGGGTTGGGTCAATTTCAGGTTAACCTGATTTATATTTCAGGTTACTTACCCCTAACCCAAATCCGACCTGATTCTAATTTCAGGTCGAAAATCATAACCCAAATCCGGCATTACCGATTTCGGGTTTGATTCAGCAAATACAAGGGGGCTGCGCTATATTGCTCGATCTGGTTCATTGTAGTTTTTCGAAGACGAATTTAATTTAACCTTGTTTGATTGTATCTTATTTTTCTGTAATACCTATTGTAGATGCCGTTTGGCCTTCAATTAATGAAATTTCTCTTTAAAAAAAAAAAGTTAAGATTTAAGAAGCTGTTTCTTATTCTCAAAAAATTTGCACTAGGATATATGACCTTTACTAATAATAAATATTTGTCAAACCTGGTTCACCTTTAAGACTTCTTTGGGACAGTTAGCTTAACATTCACCCAAAACAAATACTAAGGACAGACATGATCTAATGCATGGGCTATGCTAAATTAAAGTTTCTATCTTTGAAAATTTTAAAGATCATGTGATACTAAATTATTGTCCTTACAATCTAGACATTATCCACCTCGATCTTACAATGATTTCCATATTACCATTCTAAGATGGTGGCTCTTCTCACAAGTGAAGTTTCATGCGTAGCCGGCCGCGTAGGAAGGACACCCCAATGATCTTAGGTAGGTCTTTCTCCTCGTCAACGAGTTGCTGGATATGTTTTTGCCTGCAAGTGTCCTCTTTTATTTCTTTGAACACTAACTGTCTAGATGAGAAATGTAAATCCAATCATAATTAAGCTGGCACGATCTTTGTATGCATAGCCAAAAAATATGCAATACCCACGTGTTATGATTAGCTTTTCCATATTCTCACTTGTCATTGTAGTCATTTCAGTTTCAAAGCTTTATGAGATGAATGGATTGGGTCAATAATCCGAAATAAGCTCATAATAGCTCGAAGGACCTCAAGAAGCAGAAATGAGCTAGCTTTACCGTGAATTAATAGAAACATCGGCTAGCTACATAAAAATAAGTCTTAGATTAGTAACACATCCAATGAGCTTTTTCATATTATTTTTCCAATATGTGGAGGATATTTAGACGTCAGTCACAAAAGAAATCCAACGTGTTGTTATCATGAAACTTTATTTAACTTTTCAATAATAGAATTTTTTTATTCGTGATAAAAATAAAAAGAGATAGTTTGCGAATTGCTATACGCTAACACAAGAACTGAATCAAAATATGTACCCAACTAATTAATAAAAATTGGCATTACCAAACTCAAATTCCAATTTATTATTGAACATAATTGCACCAACCAATAACGAACCAAAATATTTTTATACCCGCCTCCACATAAAATACAAATAATATGTGAGTAATATTTTGATGCCACATTAATGGAAATATAGGAAATACTAAATAATACTAATAATGAAGTTAATTAGGACGAAACCTTTGCCTGCAGGAGTGGCAAGTGATCTCACCCATGCAGGTAGTAGCAGTATCCCTAAGTCTTTCAGCCTTAGCAACTTCTTCTCTAGCCTTATCCCACATGGCACGAGCTCGAGCGAACTCGGAGTGAGCCAACTCAATCTCTCTCCGAGTTAACTCTCGAACTCGTTCCGCATACGCCTTTTCGATGGCGGCAAGCCTTATCTGCTCGGCCGTTTGCCACTTAAGCGCGTCGATGCAGCCGAAATCGGACGCCTCAGCTGGCTCTAGGCTTATGGAGAGCTTCAAGTCTAGGGAAGGCCCACTACCATGATCACAACCATGATCACCATCATCATCGCCTCCGCCGCCGTCTAAGGGGTAAGAAGGTGGATATAATGGTGGTCGTGATCGACGGTGGCGGTGGTGGAACCAAGGGAGAGCACGTGAGGAGGATGATGGAGCGGGATGAGGAGGAGGTGGGGGTGGCAGAAGTTGAAGCTCTTTTTGATGATCTAACTCTTTTTCCATGTGGGGGAGAATAGAAGAAGATTTTTATCTTTTAATTTTATCTTTTTCTTGTCTTTTTTTTTTCTTTAAACTTTTGAACAAGGAAGAGAGAAAAAGAAGGTTGTATATATGTAGGTATGTTCTTCTGACCCTAATTAGAAGATGGGGATAGAAGAGAGGTTTTTTTTTAAAAAAATTTAGTTCAATTTTCTAGTTAGGGGGGTGTTAGAGAATTTAGGTCTATATATATAGAACAAATTGGCAAAAGAAAAATAAAAAGAAAAATAAAAAGAAATGAAGGGTGGTTACTTTACTAATATACCCCTTGGTTCCCTTGCAACAATGATAACTTAACGTACTTGACCAACTCATCAAATGTTGTAGACAGGAATCTAGGGGAGTTCCCTCCCTCTACTATACTCCTAGGGATAAAACTTGTGGGTAAGGTTATTTAGGGGTTTGATTCTTCTCCAATCATATGATCTCTTAGGTTGAAAACAAATTTAATGGTCATCTATCTTTCATGCAGGTCAGACACATGAATATAACAAAAACATAATGTCAATGTGACATTATTTCTCTTGGTATATCTATATTGGTAAGGCGAGTCTCAAAATAGATCTTATCATGTACAGTCTTCGCCTAAGTAATAATATGTTAATGATATGGTTTTATATATAGAATGACTTAACTCTCTGTTTGATATGTTTAAATGTCGTTCAAAAAAAATTGAACAATCAAATATTAAACCTTCAACTAACCTTCAAATTCTTATAATGGTTCAATCCACTAAGTCCATTGTTGAAATAATACTATCTATTGAAGTTCAATATCAATAAATAAACCACAAATCATATAGAACAAAAAAACAAGTTTAAAGTGATAGCTAGCCCTCCACCTATTTCTAAACCCCGAGTTTTTCTATTGCTAATATCGTATCTGTAGTATTATTGTCCGACGTCTAAATTTTCCTCTGATAAGATTAGGTGTTCTTTTCATCTCTTATATCTTTCTTTTTTTGGGGTAAAATGCCACCATATACATCCTACACTAACTCTCTAACAGCAAGAGAGAAAGAAAAAACAACTCCAACCAAGCATAAACAAAACATCAACTAAAACACACAACAACTAATCACTCCTCATTACATAATCTATGGAACCAATCTCTATCAGTTGTACTCCATTTATTTGAAATTCTATTTCTAACTCTAATGCGAACATCAGTTTGGATTTGCTTGATTATGATCTCAGGCCTCATAACAACTTCCTGCCAATAGGAGCGGTTCCTGGCTTTCCAGATGTAGTACACAGTGGCTGCTAGAGTAGCATAGCACACCTGTTGTTGCTTCTTAGATCTGTAATTTCTACCCCATTTTTTCCAGTTAGTATATAAACTCTCATGTAGTCTATAAAATATCTGAAGCCAATTCATGATGCCCCTACACACTTTGTCACTAAATGAGCACTGAAAAAATAAATGTATGCTAGAATCACTTCCTTGAGTACACAGTAGACAGGCAGAGTCATGACAAATACCAGCTTGTTGTATACTCTCCCTTGCTCTGAGCTTTCCCAAGGCTGCTAACCATAAAACGAAAGCATGCTTGGGAATGTTTGCTTTGCTCCAGACCCAATGATACCAGCTAACTTTTACCTGAACCCCTGCTAGTCAGTTATACGCTTCCTTGATAGTGTAAGCCTTGGTACCATCTAACCATTGATTTAGAGTATAAGCTTGCTTGAATTGATTCTTCACAATGCATATCATTTTCCAACCCCAACTTGCATTTTTTGGAGCTTCATACTCCCACCCATTTGATCCAAAGAACATCTTCATTTTGAGCAATCTGTCATACATAATTCCCTATAGCAGCTCTATTCCACATCATACAATCTCACACTCCCAGACCCCCCACTTTCTTTGGTCTACAAACCCAATCCCAAGACACAACATGTGGCTTGTGAAGATGTGATTTTCCATCCCAAAGAAAAGCTCTACAAATTTGCACAATTTTTTGCAAGACACTCTTAGGCATTAGAAACACCTGTGCATAATAAGTATGAATACTTAATAACACAACATTCACTAAAACATGCCTAGCTGCATAGGAAAGGTTTCTAGAGGACCAACAAAGAACCCTTTTGACAATCCTATCCACTAGCAAATCACAATTAGCCACATTAAGTCTTTTGGCATAAATTGGAACTCCAAGATCTCTAAAGGGGAAGATACCTCTTTTAAAACCTGTAACTTGAAGAATTCTTTGCTGAATTTCTTCCTTCACATTCCCAAAAATAAACTGGTGTCTTCTCATTATTTGTAGAAGCCCAGAAGCTTGAGAAAAAACTTTCAAAGCTCTAATCATGAGCATGACTGAGCTAACATCTCCTTTGCAAAACAGCATCAAGTCATCAACAAATACCAAGTGAGTAAGATTCACAGGGGCACATCTATGATGAAAAGCAAAGCCTATTTTCCTACTCATTTTCCTGAGGGTATTCTAGAAAAATACTCCATCACCACCACAAATATTAAGGGAGAAATAGGATCTCCTTGCCTGAGCCCTTTTTCCCTCTAAAAAAACCACAAATATTGCCACTGATACTGAGAGAAAAGGATGGAGTTGTTATACAATTAATCACCTACTTAATGAATTGAGCAAGAAATTGTACCTTTTGTAACAAATCTTCTATGAAACTCCAATGCACATAGTCATAAGCTTTCCTCAAATCTACCTTCATTGTGCATCTAGCTGGGAGACTCTTGCTTCTGTACTTCTTCAGCATCATATCCTGACAGATAAGGATGTTGTGCATAATCATCCTTTTTTTCCACAAAAGCACTCTGAACCTGTTCCACAATACCAGGAAGCACCACCTTCAGTCTTGTGTACAACATCTTGGAAATCACCTTATAATTCACATTGCAACAAGCAATGGGCCTAAACTGAGTGACATCCTCTGGTAGCTCACATGTGGGGATTAAACACAAAGTAGTGCAATTAATTTGCTTTAATATTTTACCAGACTGAAAGAAATCCAAAACAACATCCACAACATCATTCCCTATACAAGGCCAAACTTTCTTGTAAAATCCACTGGAATGACCATCAGGGCCTGCTGCTTTAGTTTCATTTATGTCAAAAATGGCCCTTCTCACATCATCTCCTATGAAAGGAGCACAAAGGTCTTGTTGTTGCTCCATAGTCACCAAAGGACCTTCATTCACCACACTAGCACTCACATGGCTAACATTCAAATCCGCATTCTGTAGTGCCAAGCAAACCTCTATAATATTGAATAAAAGTTATTTCAATACCCTTTACATCTTCTTGCCATTCACCTACTAAAATTTTAATCTTATAAACCTGATTATGTATTATTCTCTTCCTCAAACATGCATGGAAGTATGTTGTATTCTCATCTCCTCCTTTCAACCACTCACTCTTCACTTTTTGTCTCAAGTAACACATTCTAGCTTTGTTGAGCCTAGTATACTCCTGCATAGCTTGCTCTTGCTGATGCGACTCTTCATGAAGAGGATGACTGTGAATCTCAGTTTGTAAATCAGTAAGCTTTGTGAAAGCCAATAAAGTTTCATTCTCAATATTAGAGAATTTATCTTTGTTAAGTTGTTTGAGTGTGCTCTTCAACTGCTTGAGCTAGACTACAAGCTTATACATTGGCACCCCTTGCACATCATGCTGCCAACTCTCTTACACTCTACTCATGAAGTCATCAGCTAACCCCTACATGTTACAGTATTTTGAAGGTCTTAGCTCTGCTCATAACATTGTCATCCAACTTAATAGTGCAAGGAATATGATCCGAAATACTATTAGGAAGAAAAGTGGCACTAGCAGCCCCAAATCTCCGATGCCACTCATCATTAATCAACACCCTATTAATTTTTGAAAACACCCTGTGATCCCCCTCTTGTTTGTTTGAGCAGGTAAAGAAAGAACCACTAGCTCCAATTTCATGAATGTTACAATCCCTAACACATTGCCTGAAACTAGCTACTTTTTCCAAAGTTACAGAAGACCCAATTCTATCCTCTAAATTACGGACATTATTGAAATCCCCCATAACAATCCAAGCACTCTAAAGCTTCTTGCTAATACCCACCAGAGCACCCCCATATGCTTTGTGTAAGACTTCACAATAAATTTGCTGAGCATAGGATTCATAAATATTAACAATAAAAACATTTTCAATCCTCACCAACCAAATTCTCTCACCATAGTGATATTGATAATTAGTCAATTAGTCACTATAGAACAACCTGGACTCACCTTAGGGAAGACTTTAGGGAAATTAACAGCCTTAACCCTAGTCTCTAAAAAACCAACTAACTCTATATTATAATGAGACAAAAAAAATTATCTCACTGTGTTTATGAGGGCTATTCATGCCTCTAACATTCCCTATACCAATACTATCCATGACGCAAAATAACCACCTCCCTCCCTTGCACAGTTGCACTTCCTCCTCCACCTCTTGAACCTGTTCTACCTGTTCTCTGGTTCTTTTAGCAGGTTGATAATTTTCCTTAACTCCCTGATTTTCCCCCACTGGTTATGTATCACCACCTACTTTTCTTGGAACCTGAATAGTCTACACTGATTGCTGGACTAGCTGCTGCTGATTAGCATCTTTCACAAGCTGCACAGCTTTTGGCACTTAGGCAACCCAAACTTGCCTTGGCTTCACCTTGGCAAGAGCTAATTCATACTTCTTCTTTCTACATTCCTCCACAGTGTGTCCAATTCCCCCACAATCACCACAATGTATAGGTTTGCATTCTTAATGAATATTCTGAGTCAATTTAAAACCCTTCTCATTAACAAAATGAACTTCATCTGGATACACTTGCTCCATATGCACTTCCACCAACACTCTATCATACTCATTGATATTTTTCTGTGTTGTTGCCCTATCAGTGTGTATAGGTTTTCCAACCAGACTTGCTATCTTATTCAATGCATTCTGACCCCAGTATTTCAAAGGTAAACCAGGCAGTCGAATCCATGTTGAAACTACTTTAACAATTTCTGAGAGAAGGTGTAAATATGGATTCCAACTTTTCATAATGACAGGCTTTTTGTCATACATGATCAGTCCAGAAATCCATCGCTTTTTGTTTTCCTTCTAGTACGAAATGTCACAACAAATACACCATTGACATTTATAACAATCCTTTCAATCCCAAATTTACCCCAAATGCGACGTACAAATCCATTAACAATTCTATATGGAGGTTTCACACCTAACACATAACAAACAATTGTAGAATCCCAAAATTCAATTTCGTCTTTAACATCATCATCAGTAATAATAACCTCAGCATTATGATCAGTCAAATTTTCATTACTATTAGACTGAGTGAGATCAATCCCTTCCTCTCTAATACTCTCAAACAAATTTTATCTCCAGTTCATATTATTGCTAGTGAGATCACCTGATTTGCAGTTGATTGTCTCAGCAGTGTTCTGATTGAAGCAATTCAATTAGCCACTTGAGTTTGTGCAGCCTCAAAATTCACTTTGTCTAGTTTGGAGGCATTCAAATCCGCAGACGCAAGAGACTCATCATCCTTGTCGTCTTCCGATGTCCAGCTCAAAGCAGCCACATCCTTAATTTCGTTCACTTTTTTTTTTGTTTTTTCGCATCAATTGTTTGTGGTTTCTTCATGGGTTTTACTAGTTGTTTCGTCTTTTGTCCTGCATTTCCTTTCATTGATCCCTTCGCCATAGCTCCAGCAGATGCTGAGGATCAAAGCAATAAAACAGTGAACAATTCCATTTCTAGAGAGAGGCGGGAGTTTCTCGCTCTAGACTATCATCTTTGTTTTTTAATATCTTCACTTTCTTCTATCCTTGTTCTCTTATATATTTCTCCCTCCTTGATATGAAATAGTATTATATTTCCTGCTTTACATGAGATCAAACACTAGTTAATTTAAAATAGATTTTTATAGGTTTATGACATAGAAATCTTATCCTCAAGTATAATTCTAATTATTGTAATGCGATAATAATTGTTATTTCCTTTATTCTAAAATATATAAGTACAACACTTACCATATTCGGAAATTTCAAAATAAATACAACATTTTTGCTCATTTTACGAAGATTGTACTCATTTTACAAATTTTTTTCTCATTTTATGTTTTTGCTCATTTAACGTTTTTATGCTCATTTTGCAACGTTTTTGCTTATTTTACGTTTTGCTCATATTACGTTTTTTTTCTCATTTAACGTTTTTTATTCTTATTTTACGTTTTTCTCATTTTACGATCTTGGTCATTTAATATTTTCTACTCATTTTATACTTTTGCTTATTTTTCTTTTTTGCTCATTTTAAGTGGTTCTCACCACAAGAGGATTCTCATTAGAACCCAATCTTATATATATATATATAGAAGTGAGTTCATATGAGAATGCATACTTACATGAGAAATGAGAATGGATTTTACGCGCTATAACTCTAATGAACAAGTGATGTAACTCTAATGAAAAAGAGATGTAACTCAAAAAAGAAAATATTAGAAGAAAAAAAATTGAAATTTTTTTTTTTGGCTTGAAGTTTTTTCGGTATATATATATAGGGGCAGGATCACATGAGAATGTCTCCTTACATGAGAAATGAGAATGAATCTCAACCACACGATTGAATTAGAGTTACAATATTTTTTCATTAGAGTTATACCCTCGAAAAAACTTCGAGCCCTAAAAAATAATTATTATTTTCAAAAAAAAAATTTCTAATATTTTTTTTTGGGTTACATCACTTTTTCATTAGAGTTACATCACTTGTTCGTTAGAGTTATAGCGCGTAAAATCCATTCTCATTTCTCATGTAAGTATGCATTCTCATATGAACTCACTTATATATATATATATATATCTGGAGGCCTTTTAGGTAGGAGTACGGTTTTGCACCAAAGCAAATCCTTGCGGGTTAGGGACCAAAGAGGACAATATCTACTAGTGGCCCCCTAGGGTATTACATATTGTATCAGAGATGGCCCATCCCGATGTCCTGTAGTGCCTACGGGGACGGAGGCTCTTTAAAAGGAGGGGAGAAAGTGCCTAAGATCTTGGCTATCCCACATTGGAAGTTGAGGAGAACGAATCCTTCTGTATATAGAGGTGGACACCTTAACCTAGTAGAGGCCTTTAGGTAGGACTACTGTTCTACACTAATGCAAAATCCTTGCAGGCTAGAGCCCATAAAGGACAATATCTACTTGTGAGCTCCTAAACACCTAGGTGTGTTACACTCTTGGTAAGCATGTCCACTGGATTCTTAGAACCTAACACCTTTTCCTAACGCAACACCTTCTCCAAATAAACCACATTCTCTTCCACCAAACTACGAATGTAGTGAAAGCGACACTGAATGTGTTTGATCCTACAATGATACATAGGATAGCCAAATGCACCGCACTTTGACTATCACTGTAAAGTACAACTCGCTCTTGATGAATCCCCATCTCATCAAAGAAACTAATAAGCCACTCCATCTCATTTCCTGCCTCAGACATAGCCACATACTTGGACTCTGTAGTAGACGAAGAGATATACTTCTGTAACTTGGACATCCAACTAACTGTAGTACCACCATCAATAGAGATGTACCCCGAAGTGCTTTTTCTTGTATCGATATATTCACTAAGATCATCATCAACGAACCTCTTAAGGTTCACTCCTTTCTTCCAAACGCAAAGCCCCATACTAGAAATACCTTTTAAGTATCTAAGTAACCACTTCATAGCTTCCCAATGTTTCAATCCAGGATTAAAAATAAACATACTCACAACTCCCACTGCAAAAGCAATATCGGGACTAGTAAATACAAATCATAGCATACATCAAACTACCAACTGTAGAAGCATAAGGAACAGTGTCCATCTGCTCCTTTTCTTCATCTGTTGTAGATGAATCTTCCCTTGTCAATTTGAGATCGCTCGGAAGCAGAGAATTCCTAGGCTTAGCATCTTGCACATTGAACCTGTTAAGTACCGTGAAAATATACGCTTCCTGAGATAACTTCAACATGCCCGTGGAACTATCTTTCAAAATCCTCATGTCTAATATCTATATCACCGCACCCATATCCTTCATCTCAAATTTCTTTGACAGTTTCTCCACTCCATCAACAACCTCCATACTTGTACCAGCAATTGGCATATCATCAACATACAGAAGTAATTAAACATAATCATTTGCATACCTCTGAAAATAGCAACAATGATCGCTATTAGCTCTTAAGAACCCACTGCTGCTCATGAAATTGTCAAACTTTATGTACCACTGTCTTGGAGCTTACTTCAAACCATAAAGGCTTCTTTTCAGTTTGCACACCAAGTTCTCCTTCCGAAGAACTTTAAACCCATCCGGTTGCTTCATGTAGATCTCCTACTCCATATCACCATGTAGAAATGGAGTATTTACATCCATATGTTCCAAGAACATATTCTCTGAAGCAACAATAGCCAACAAAATGCTAATAGTAGTAAGTTTTACAACTGGAGCAAAGATCTCATTATAGTCAATACGCTCCTGTTGTAGAAACCCTTTCACCACCAATAATCTCGCCTTGTACCTAATACTCCCATCAGGCTCCTACTTCAATCTGAAGACCCATTTGTTGCTAAGTGCTCTCTTTCTTGTAGGTAACTCAGACAACTCCCATGTCCGACTCTTTGCCCGGGACTGCATCTCATCTTTTATGGCTAACTCTCACTTAGATAAATCAGTCGAATTCACTGCTTCTTTGTAGGATTCTGGTTCGCCTGCATCAGTTAGTAACAAATGATACATGGAAGGTGAATATCGAATAGGTGCTTTGATCAGCAGTGCAGACTTCTTCAGGTCAACCTTTGAGACTATTTTCCTTGCACTAGAACTAGAGCCTGTAACTGGTGTGCTAGGAACAATAGATATTTCTGAATCACCAATATGTGGGAGAGCCAACTCTCCCGAATTTGATCAATTAAGAGTGTGAACATCATCATCATATTGTTAATTCAACCCGTTCTGGAATATGAACATCTTTACCAGAAATGCCCTCCAACTCCACAACATCCTCCTTCTCAACTCCCACTAGTTAAGTAACATCAGACTTAATACCATATACATCCTTGTACAACTTAGTCTCATCAAAAGTCACATCACAGTGTCTCAAAATCTTTCTGCCTTTGGGTTCCAAAATCGATACCACTACAAGAAAAGATGATATCAACGACGGCTCAGAACCGTCACTGATACTCTCGAAAATCGTCGCTGGATCCATCAACGACGGTCAACAGTCGTTGACTGACAGTCGTTGCATCGATGGTAGCTGATTTAGGAATCAACGACCGTCAGGTCGTCGGTACCAATATCAACGACGATTTTCTTACTTATCAGCGACCGTTTAGAATACCAACGTTGAGAATATGTCACCTACTGGTTAGAGATGTCGCTGAAACAACGACGGTTCTTAACAGACGTTAATTCAACGACGGTTTAAAACAGTCGTTGTATCAACGACGGTTTAAAACAGTCGTTGAATTAACGACGGTATTAATCAGTCGCCAGTATTTAACAGCAGTCGTTGCCTTTTACATCAGTGGCATCATTACTTTCTTTTACAACGACTATTTAGCCGTCGTTGTTTTACTGTTTAGCCGTCGTTGTTTTTTAAAATTATATTAATTACATAATAATGTTCCAAATTATAATTAAACCTGTACCTGCACGGCTGCACCTAAATATACTACACTAAACCTGTTCCTCCATTGCATTCAATATTTTCAACTAAAAAAATATGCAATTTTAATATATATTACAATATGCGTAGATACTTATATAATTACATGAAATAGATTAAATTTATGTACACAAAATACATCCCGGTGTCGGGAAATAAAGCAGAAGTCGGGTTCTACAAAAATATATATTGACAAATCTAGAAAGTAATAAGCTAGATGCCGATAAATATAGACACTAAATGTCTATAGTTAGACAAACTACCTAGATTAAATATATGTACGCAAAATAGATCCCGGTGTCAGGAAATAAAGTAGAAGTCGGGTTCTACAAAAATATACAAATCTAGAAACTAATAAGCTAGATGCCGATAAATATAGACACTAAATGACTGTAGTTAGACAAACTACCTAGATTAAATATATGTACGCAAAATAGATCCCGGTGTCAGGAAATAAAGTAGAAGTCGGGTTCCAAAAAATATACCGACACATCTAGAAACAAAGCTAGATGCCGATAAATATAGACACTAAATGCATATAGTTAGACTAACTATATAGAAACTATAAGTTAGTTACCTAGTTGCCAAAACCAAACAAACTACAATGTCACGGGTGTCTCTATAGCACTACTGCCACCACCAAACCCTGGGTGGTCATCTTCTGGTCTGCGTTGTGGAGGGGAGGGGGGCCTGTGTTGCAACCTGAGAACATGTGACCGAAACAAGACATGTTCCTCATCATTTCCTGCAGGAGGGCCCGGTTTGACTCTTCCACCCGTGCTGCGACCCTTGCCTCCACCTCTTTCATCTGTGCAGCGACCTTTGCCTCCACCTGCGCCTCAAGCTGAGAAAAAATGGACGGCTCATATGGTTGTGAAGAGCCATCTCCTCGCCCAGATGAAGAGTTGTAGTACAAATGATCTCCCTGACCCAACCCCAGCACTTTTCCTCTGTTCCTCCCACCAACTGTCTCCCAATACAACAGATCAGCGTTCGGCTGTGACCCCTGAGTGGTACAATCATCCAGCTTCTTGTTGTATGTCTCCTACATTTGGTTAAATGTACTCATATTCAAGTAATATAAAATGGCCTAAAATGGGCTAAAATGGGCTAAAATGGCCTATATTTGGTTCTAACATGGCTATGTTTTGTATTTTCAATCAAAACTACTAATAAATACATTAAACTAACTATATATATGATGTTTGAGGTGCTTATAACTTAAACTAACTTCAAACTACTCATATTCATTCATTTTCAAGTATAATGGCCAAAAATGGCCTATATTTGGTTCTAAGATGGCAATATTTTGTATTTTCAATCAAAACTACTAATAAATACATTAAACTAACTATATATATGATGTTTGAGGTGTTTATAACTTAAACTAACTTCAAACTACTCATATTCATTAATTTTCAAGTAAAATGATCTAAAATGGCCTATATTTGGTTCTAACATGCCTATATTTTGTATTTTCAATCAAAACTACTTATAAATACATGAAACCTATATATATATATATATATATATATATATATATATATATATATATATATATATATATATATATATATATATATATATATATGATGTTTGAGGTGTTTATAACTTCAAGTATAATGGCTTAAAATGGACTATATTTGGTTCTAACATGCCTATATTTTGTATTTTCAATAAAAACTACTTATAAATACATGAAACTAACTATATATATGATGTTTGAGGTGTTTATAACTTAAACTAACTTCAAACTACTCATATTCATTCATTTTCAAGTATAATGGCCTAAAATGGCCTATATTTGGTTCTAACATGCCTATATTGTGTATTTTCAATCAAAACTACTTATAAATACATGAAACTAACTATATATATTATGTTTGAGGTGTTTATAACTTAAACTAACTTCAAACTACTCATATTCATTCATTTTCAAGTATAATGGCCTAAAATGGCCCAAAATGGCCTATATTTGGTTCTAACATGCCTATATTTTGTATTTTCAATCAAAACTACTAATAAATACATTAAACTAACTATATATATATGATGTTTGAGGTGTTTATAACTTAAACTAACTTCAAACAACTCATATTCATTCATTTTCAAGTAAAATGGCCTAAAATGGCCTATATTTGGTTCTAACATGCCTATATTTTGTATTTTTAATCAAAACTACTTATAAATACATGAACCTAACTATATATATGATGTTTGAGGTGTTTATAACTTAATCTAACTTCAAACTACTCATATTCATTCATTTTCAAGTATAATGGCCTAAAATGGCCTATATGTGGTTCTAACATGCCTATATTTTGTATTTTCAATTAAAACTACTTATAAATACATGAAACTAACTATATATATGATGTTTAAGATGTTTATAACTTAAACTAACTTCAAACTACTCATATTCATTCATTTTCAAGTATAATGGCCTAAAATGGCCCAAAATGGCCTATATTTGGTTCTATCATGCCTATATTTTGTATTTTCAATCAAAACTACTTATAAATACATGAAACTAACTATATATATGATGTTTGAGGTATTTATAACTTAAACTAACTTCAAACTACTCATATTCATTCATTTTCAAGTAAAATGGTCTAAAATGGCCTATATGTGGTTCTAACATGGCTATATTTTGTATTTTCAATCAAAACTACTTATAAATACATGAAACTAACTATATATATGATGTTTGAGGTGTTTACAACTTAAAATAACTTCAAACTACTCATATTCATTCATTTTCAAGTATAATGGCCTAAAATGGCCTATATGTGGTTCTATCATGTCTATATTTTGTATTTTCAATCAAAACTACTATTAAATACATGAAACTAACTTAAATATATGTTTAGAAGTATGTATCGAGATTTGCTTTCCTTTGTTGTTTGCTGGAATTTCTCCTTTTCCAGGAACAGCCTTAAAATGAGTCTTCAAGAACAACTCGGGAGCGGTTGGGAGTACTCCTCATTTACTCTTTCTCTGTACACATTATATTGTTGAACAAACGCTTTATTTTTTACTTATACCGAAAATAGTAGACATGGAACATTTTTACCATCATTAAATGTCGTGTAATTTAAACTAAGTAGTAGATATGGAACATTTTTACCATCTTTCTAGCATGTTGTGCCGCCGAAATAAAACCCTGAAAGTGTGACGGCTCAATTGGATTAGACAGGGAGCCACCTCTTCGGTTCTTCTTCGCCGTTTTAGATTTTTCCAGAAACGTGGGGTCTTCACTTCTCTTCTTCATGGCTTCGTAGATGGTCTCCCCCAACCATTTTGGCCTTTCTTTGGCTTTCTTAAGCGCCCAGTATCGCAAGTCTCTCAGACGATATGCAACTTTCATCTTGTAAGTCATCCTCACTCGACCATCTAACTCAGGAGCCCATTCGTAAAGACCCTTTAATCAAACATTAAACCAAGTTATTAACAAACTAATATAATCAATTTCATTCTTCATAATTCGATTCATACATACTGTGAATGAGTTCCACCAATGCGTCCTTGTGGCAGCGTCTACCTCATTGTAATTGAACCAAGGTTTTCGAAAATGGCCCTGGAAAATGTCAGTGATGGACCCACTAACCTTGTTATTATCAAACCTGAATTGAAAACCAAACAAACACGTGAATTGTGAATATCATTTGATATAAATATCATGAAGCATATATTAGCTTACAAACTTACCACAATCCTGTAGGGCTTAAAACCATTTTTGGTGCACGGTTTGACCCTTCACCTTCCTCCATATGACTGTTCGGAGTCTCCGGTACGTGGTTACCAAAGTCATGTGCTTGTGAATCATCTCCATGTGTCTCTTAGATAGGGATCTGCCTTTCTTGTGTTTCTGGTGACTGAAAAAGCTCCTTGGGAATCAAATTCCCACGACCTTGGCTTCCACCTAAGCCATCTCGACCTCCGCGCCCCTTAGGATTAGACATGATTACCTAAAAAAAACAACAAATATATAAATCATGGTGGATAAGATTAATCGTTAGTCAAGCATCACTACCAGCAATGTCATGAAACAAAAATGCAGTGCCATGAAACAAGAAAAGGTAAAAGAAAATGGGGAGGATGAACATGAACAGATAGAAGAAGAAAAAAGGATAAACGCAAATCTGAATTAGAATATGTATTACTAATCATTCAAGTCAATAGTCATACAGTAAAAAATATGTAAAGTAATAGAGTCCCAAGTGCATGGATTGGAAACATCGAATATGGATTTAAACACTCTAAAGGGGGAGGTATAGGAAACTCAAATCCATAGGAGGTGGTGGGTACAAAATTCAAGAGGTTAAGTGGGACGAGGAACCTGTAGGTATAAGACTCCATTCCCAAGCTATCTCAACCAAACAACTTTTTCATTATAGTAGCAGAACACACTCATTCCCAAGCTATCTCAACCAAACAACTTTTTCATTATAGTAGCATAACATACTCATTCCATTCCATTCCAAAATCGTCAACCAAATACCCTTAACAATGCAAAACAAAGTTTGAGGTCCCAAATCATCAGTCTAGAACAATCATACTAAAAATTTTCTCCTCACTCATCACAGCTACTTCAATAACTCAGTTACTCAAGCAATAATTAAAGTTCACAACTTTTATCCCAAAAGAAACCGATTTTCTAACAAGCTCATGCTCAAATCTCAAAAAACGAAAAATCGTACCAGTTCTATTAATTTACAAGGAATTATAGCAGTTTCAATTTAAAGAAAATAAGTAATTACAGAAAAAGAAAATCAACAAAGATATTAAGCAGACTCACCAATCACTTCACAAACTACTACATAACAAAAACTAAGCTCAAAATCGAAAGATTCAAAAACCTCAATTCTCAACGCAAAATCTAAGGTTTGAGCAAAAATAAAGGGTATTACCGGCGGCGAGGAGACAAAATAAGAAGCGGCGACAGTCGGACGGCCGCCGTACGGTGGTGTTGGCCACCTATATCCCAAAAACCCAATTATTAGGGTTTGATGAGTAATAAAAATAAAAAATAAAAAACATGAAGCTTAAGGAATTACCGGCGGCAAGGAGAGCGAAAATGGGTTGTCGCCGGTCGTTGGAGGAAGGTGGAGGTCTGACCTTGGCCTTCAATGGCTTCTTCAATTCGCGCGCCCTCCTCTCCCTTTTGTGTTTTGAAAATGAATGAATGAATACAGTCGTTTAACAACAAAGAGGCCAACTTTATTTTAACTCGTTTTTCATCAGCGACCGTTTAATACAGTCGCCTAAGATAAAAAAAATCTAAAATTTAAAATAATAAAATCAACGACTGTTTTAAACGATCGCTGATTAACAACGACTGTTTATCCGTCGCTGTACACTTTAAAAGCAGTCGGTGGCAACGACGGTTTTAAACAGTCGCTGGATGCAAGAATAATGACCGTTATTCAAACCATCGCAGTGAAGCAGTCGTTGTTTTGGCCTTTTCTTGTAGTGTACCCATACTTCTCAAAAACATACCCAATTAAGAAACATTTAACGGCTTCTGGGTCTAACTTCTGAGTTTGAACATAAGCAATACAACCAAAATGTTTCAAGTAAGAAAAAATTTCCTCCTTCTTACTCCACACTTCTTCAGTTATCTTGAATTCCAAAGGAACTGAAGGCCCTCTATTGATCAATAAAGTTGGTGTACTGACTGAATCTTCCTAAAATATCTTAGGTAACCGTGCATGTATATTCATACTTCTGGCTCTCCCCACTAGTGTATCGTTCATCCTTTCCGCAACTCCATTTTATCGAGGTTTCTCTGGAGTAGTCCTCTTCAAAATGATGTCGTTCTTCTCATAGAGTTTATTATACCCTACCAACCCATACTCACCTCCATTATCAGACTTAATGCACTTTATCTTCTTATCAGTCTGATTCTCCACTTCAGCTTTCCGCTTCTTGAAAGTTTTAGGAAGCTCATATTTTTTCTTCATGAAGTAGACCCACACTTTCCTACTGTAGTCATAAATGAAAGTAACAAAATACCGTAAGCCTCCAAGGGATTTAACTGGGGAAAGGACCCCATAAATCAGTGCGCACCAACTCTACCTTCTCAGTTCTCAACTGTTTCTTGGCTTTTGTGAAAGTAATATTTTTCTACTTGCCATAGACATAACTTTTGCAAAATTGCATGTCAACTGATTTCAACCCTGAAAACTTGACACTCGAAGCTATAATCTTGATCCCTTTCTCACTCATGTGACTAAGTCTAGTATGTCATAACCTAGTCTCATCCGTTGTGGTCACAACCAATATATCTGTACACCATGCAGTTGTACTGTGTACAATGTGCCAACCCTGGCTCCTCTAGCCACGGTCATGGAATCCTTAGACATTTTCCATCTCCCCTCACAGAAAATAGTTTTGTAACCAATTGAGTCCAGCTGACTCACATAAATCAAATTCTTTGCTAGACCTAGCTATAATGTACCTAACACCATGATGTTGACAAGTGCCCTCCATCTTAGTCTTAATTAGGGGTACTAATCGAGTCGAGCAGCTCGCGAGCAACGTGAACTGGACTCGTTCAATGCTCGGTCAAAGCTCGGCTCGAAGTCGACTCGACTCAAAATTTTAACGAGCATGAGTTAAGCATGACCTTGCTCGACTCAATAATAAACTCGCGAGCAGCTCGATAATTTTTTTTGAGTGAATTTTCTAATATTATAAAAAATTCTTTTTTTAGTAAAAATAATTTACCATTATTTAGAATCTAAAAGGATGGAAAAAAAAGAAGAAGATAATATTAATTATGTCCACCTATTCCCTAATACTTTATTTAAAATAGATTTTGGGCTTAGATACTGGCACAAGTTTAAAATAGATTTTGGGATTAGATACTGGCACAAGAACACTTTCAGGCCCAATTCCCATGTGTTACTCTTCCACTTTTCTTCTCAAACCGATTAACCCTAGGGGCTAGGAGTCATTGCCGCTGCCCGTAATTTTTCCCTTCTCTTCGACTTACTCACACAGCCACCACACTCCCACAAGCTACAGGCCACACCTACACCACATCAGCTCCGTCGATCTCACATGCTACAAAAAAACATTGAATGTTTATACTTAAGATTTATTGATGTTATAGATCAAATTGTTTTTTCAGTTTCCTATATAGTTATTGTAGTATGTACTCTCTTTTCTCATTATTTGGGTAAAAAAAATCACACGAAAGAAATTTCTTGGGCAAAGTCAATGGCAAACTAACGATTGTTGTTACGTTTGTTATAAATAAAAAGCACTAAAAACAGGTGAGGCAAAATATAAAATCGTTGAGCTAGTTCAGGAGCTGGAATCGAGCTAAACGAGCTCGAGCCAAGTCGAGCAAACTCGAGTTCGAGTCGAGTAGCGTCGCAAGATATCGATCAGAAGCCGAGCACAACCTTAACGAGCATGCCGAGTTTTGATCACGAGTCGAGCAGGCGAGCCGATTCGAGCTCGCGTCTGCTCTTGATAGACTCGCTGGAGTCTTAATCATCAGATCTCCCTTCCCCTCAATTTCCAAGGCTTATCATTGGCTAGATAAACCTTACCCAACTTCTTTGACAAGTTATGAAACTGCTCGTTACAAGGTGAAGAATGAAAAGATGCAACCGAGTAAGGTATCCATGACTCTATGGGACTATCAATGCTCAGCACCAAAGCATCCCCAATCTCATCAGTTGTACAAAGAATTGATGAGTCGGAATCACTCTCTTGCTTTTCTTTGTGGCCAGGCTTGCCACCCTTTTTCTTGGGTTGTGGACACTACCTCTTTGGTCGACCCTCCACAATTCCATCAAACAATACCAGCTCTGCCTCTAGACTTACTACGCCCCCTTGACTTTGATCTATTTTGAGATGAACCCCCCTTTCCTTTTGTTTTTCTTCTTCCTCTACTATTTTCAGTGCTGTAAACCCCAGATGATTCCCCACTCTCCTTTCGACGGATACTCTCCCCCCAAAATTAGGTCATGGACATCACCAAGTTTTAATTTTTCTTAACTAGAAGAATTACTAATAGCAGTTACAACAGTTTCCGAAGCAATAGGAAAAAATGATAACAAAATAAGGAGTCTAACTCCATCATCAAAAGAGATTCCCACATAGCAATTGGCTAATTAGTGAATTAAATTCATTTATATATTCAGCAGCAGAACTACCAACAATCATCTCTAAATTAAAAAGACGGCGCATCAGATATACCTTATTCGTAGCCTTAGGCTTCTCATACATATCTGACGGTGCTTTGATTATATCCTTGACATTAAAGGCAACAGTCCCTGCCAATGTCAATCGAACAACTATAAGTGCATGTCGATTAAGAACCTTCCACTTATCCTCTTCCATGCCTGAAGGATTCTTTTCATCAAGCGGTTGATAAAGATTCTTTTGGTACAAGTAGTCCTCCACTTGCATCTCCAAAAGGTGAAATCTTTTCCATCAAAGTTCTTGATATTCCATTCACTAGTACAGAATTAACGATTTGTGTCGGACTTGGGACCACCATTTGCGTCGGACATCGGTCCGACGGCACAAGTCTCGACGCAAATTAAGGAGACAGGATCTTCGTAGGATTAGGACACGACGCAATTGATGAGCTATTTGCGTCGGACTATGCTCAACGTGCGACACACAAGACGCCTCGCCCCCGCATACAATAGGCATTTACGTCTCCCATCTGCGTCGCATGCTGAGTCATGTGTGACACAGATGATATACCATTTGCGTCGCACATTGCTCAACATGTAACGCAGATGGGAGACGCAAGTCAAAACCCCAACAACCTACCAAGCCACATGCACTAGTCATTTGCGTCGCACATAGTGCAACATGCGACGCAAATGCTTGTCATCTGCGTCGCATGTTGCACTATGTGCGACGCAAATGTGGAGGTTTTTGTTTTTTTTTTCAGCTTTTTTATTTCATATACTAAACCTTAAACTTCAAAACTAAACGAACATTATATTAATAATTATGAGCAAAAAATTCGGCAGAGTCTCCTTTGTAATTTGGACAACCCAAGAAATCGTTGGGAAAATTTTGCATATATAACCAAAACCTGTTCTAGTACATCTCAATCAAGCAACCAATATTGCAATCAAGTAACCAACAAGGTTCAATCAACAAAATGTTGTTGAACCTACAAATACATATACTAACTAGTTAGTTTTCTTCGACGACCCGTACAAAGTATTGCGCAAAAAGTTCTTTGAGTTCGTTGATCTCAGTTATGGAGTATGCCTTGGTACTTGGTGGAAAAGCCTAGAAATATATTAAACTAGTTAATATACTTGAAAATTCTATAAGTATAAATAACGAATTTACAACATACATATACCTCATGTAAATTATTTGAATCATAGTAGAAGCGGATGATTTCAAACATGTATCTCATCACGAAATAGACGCATTCATTTCCTCCCGATTGTTGAGCACACTACACCAAATTTAAGATATATATTAGAACCGGAAATAAAATCCTAAATACAAAACATAAGAGTTTTACCGGCATAGTTATCCAAGACAATTTAGTTCCTTTATTGGATCCTTGAAGGCGCGTGAAACTTGTATATGCACTAAGTAAAGAAATTTTGTAACAATTAATTACTATAAACATTTATAAATTATTTAAAATATCATAAAATGCATGTAAACTAATTAACATGTATAACAACTATGAACTTACGTATTCAGCGACATCTTGATAGCTAAGGATCTATCTCTCTGGAGGGAATAAAATATATATACCGTTTTCTTAGATAAACAAATGACAAGAAGAATCCAATGTTCCCTAAGGCATGAAGTAAAATGTGATGTTCATATATATAACCACAAGTTCATAAAGATAAAACAAAGTAAAGATTAGTTTAACTAACATACTTTTGAATATACATACATAGGATGTAACGCGTATATTGATTCACTTTAATTTCATTGAACTTGCCATGTAGTTGATCACGGCATCTGGTTGATTGCGTATCATGGTCGCCGAAATCATACTTGGACACATGAAACCAATATTACCATCTCCATGCTCCTCAGAATCCTCTTGCAAGTACCTACACTCCAAATACTTATAGTTAGGAGAAACAATAAAAATAAATATCAATGTTAATTAGTTTAGAGTTTGAGAAATCTCACATCATAAATAATTGCAAAATGGATACATTAAGCCATGCTCCCATGAGAAGCTGAAAAACATCTTGTCGTATATACATCTAATCAAGATTTCTTAGTATATACATCTAGATTTCTTAGTATATAAATCAAATAATAAAAATAAGTTACCTGATTATCTGAGACTAAAAATACCAACTCTTTCGGTCATTGTACAAATGAACCCTCAGCTTGACTGAGTTTCGTGATGAATGGAGTAGGTAGTGGAACTGGAGCATCTGCGCAATCCAGAAAATAATCATCAACACTCACTTTCACGACCGTAGGATGTGATGATGACTCCTTTTGTGGATGAACGGTACCCTCAGCTACAATGATCGGCCCTGAGCCACCCGCTAATGCCAAACGACATGAAACTGGACTCTTAACATCCAATGAGAACACAATGTCATTAATTAAGTGTTTTAGAAGCATAATATCATAATCTTAGAAGATATAAAATAAATATATACCTGCAAGTTCACAAATGGATCATTACCCCCCGAGTGACAGCTATCTGGATCAACTGGAGTGTGAGGATTTCGGATCAGCGCATCTTCCCTTGTTTGATTTGGTACTTGAAGACCTAATTGCACCGCAAAAGCCATGAACTTTTCTTGAAGTAATGCATCTATCTTCGAGTTCATCTCTTCCATCGTCTGTACTCTAACTCTTTGGCTCACTCTAGCCTCAAACTCCTGCATCTCCTGATCATCCATGCCCCTACCCTTTCGAGCAGTACTACTCCGATCAGGATCTCCCCAAACAGATGTAATCCAAAGCTACGCCCAGCTGTTAACACACGCCCAGGACGGTCTTTCCTCTGTAGAGCACGTGATAGGGCATCATTCATCCAACCTGGAACAAACTCTCCTTCCTTTTCTTTCCTTTTCCAATCAACCTGTGTCCAATTTAAAAAAAACATATGATAATGCAGGTATACATTCTTCCCACAATGATGTAACTGCTCATCAATCATATCCTTATCACAAATAAGGCATGCCTTTGCTCCTTTAACTGTATACCCTGACAAATTCCTATAAGCCGGAAAATCATTAATCGTGCAAAATATCATGGCACGTAATGTGAAGTCAGTTTTCGCATACGCATCGAATACCGAAACACCTTCATCCCACAATAATTTCAGATCTTGAAGGAGTGGGTCAAGATACACATCTATGTCATTTCTGGGTTGCTTAAGACCCGAAATAAGAAGCGATAGCAGAATAAATTTACGCTTCATACATAACCAGGAGGGCAAATTATGAATGGTTAGTAGAACCGGCCAAGTGTTATCTAGTGTGCCAAATGGGTTCATTCCATTTGTACAAAGTACAAGCCTAAGATTTCGATGTTCTTTACCAAAATCGGAAAACTTTCGATCGATACTTCTACATTGCGGAGAATCGGCCGAATGTAAGCATCTATCCCATATTTCTTCCTCTCGTCCTCATGCCACCTTAATAATTTAGCATTATTTTCATCCGAAAATAAACCCCTAAATCTCGAAATGATTGGAAGATACCAAAGAACCTTCGCCGGAGTTTCTTTCTTTCTCACCCCCTCATCATCCTCCTTTATCTTGTACCGAGACTCTCCACACCTTGGACACTCACCCAAATCCTTGTACTCATTTCAATACAGTACACAATCATTTTGACATGCATGTATCTTCTCATATTCCATACCTAATGGACACAACAATTTATTTGCCTCATAGGTAAAGTTGGGAATTTCATTCCCTTCAGGTAGCAATTCTTGTAAAAAAGTGAACAACTCACTTAGACTTTTATCTGTCCAACTATGCTTCGATTTCATATTGAATAATGTGAGGATGCTAGAAAGTTTAGTGAAATTCTTACACCCCGGATACATAGGTTTGTCCGCTGCACTTAAAATATTATCATACATATGCGGACAATCGGTTCCTTCATCCTCCAAATTGTGCAACATCTCATCTACCTTATCATTCTCATCATCTACCCTATCATTCTCATTATCATCCTCTCCTTTTTCGGTATCAACCTCATCATCAATGTGATCAACATGCAAATCATCACACAAGTTAGTGGAGCTCATACCCTGATCATAAAACTCTCCATGCTATGTCCACCTAGTATAATTACTCTTAAACCCACGACGAATCAAATGATCCTTAATCTGATCCACATCACGATACCCCCTAGAGTTATTGCAATCACAACATGGACACAAGAGTAACTTTGACCCATTCTGCGATTGATGTTCTAACGCAACCCTGATAAATTCATCAACCCCTTGTAGAAATGTCGCCGAAATCCGATTACCATACATCCAGTTTAAATCCATATTCATACACGAGAGATACCAAAAAATAACACAATCGATCACATCATTCAAAGTGTCTTATCAAATGTAGTCATGAACATTTGGGTCCTTATCACTCCAACCTAACCCATCCTTGAGTTTCTCATCTCACTAGTGAATGAACATTTGGTTTTCAATTCTAAGAAAAAATCCGGCAGCACTTCCCTACAGTTCTCCAAATACACGATGAAGGTAGTAGGTAAACTATCAACATATGTACCCAGAGAACGCTAAGGGAAATGAGCTAGATTTTTCTTAGAATCGAAAACCAAACATTCATTCACATCCTAAGTGAGATAAGAAACTCAAAGACAGTCCCAAACTGGGGACTATTCAAGACTTACTCCTAATGAGTAAGCTTCGAACGGGTATCTAGGCCAATGATGCACATTGCAATTAAACAGCACAAACCAATCCATTCCTTAGATTTCCCTCCCCACCCCATTAAGGTATGTCCATATCTCAATTGTTCAACTAATTAACACAACAATCCATAAATTCATAATTCATATATAACAAGACAATAATTTCATAAAAAATACATCAATTCATATACCAATCAAACCAAATAATTCCTTAGATTTCCCAACCCCCATATAGGTTTGGTCATAATCCAACATTATAGGGACAAATAAATAAATCCACATCAAGCAAAAGGTATAATTTATACCTCTTCTCACAAGGAGCAACGAAGACAAGCACAACGAGGTGAGCTTGGAGCACCGGCAAGCCGATAAGTAGAGGACGGAATGTGGCAACTGCAGTTGGGCATTAACCAACCTAATAATCAAATAGTGATAAAAATTCATAACTCATAAGATTAAAGTATATTAAAAGTTTATATAAGCTAAGATCAAGTTCCATAAGTGTAATAATGTTTTTCATCCAATTAAACAGACTTTACTAGTTGGCCAAAAGTCAACTAATCAAATAAACCACACCAACTAGTTTCCAAACAAGGCGTATATCAATAAAATTGTAATGGACTAAATCAAAATAGCTAGTTGAACTATCCATAGATCATCGAGAAATAGCCAACAATATAATCGTAATATTTTAATTTAATGGTGAATTACATGAATATAGCCTTTTTGTTAATAACGGGGTACACACAACCTACATGCATCTAATTTTAATCTCAAATTGATACAAACAAATTTAAGTTGGAGTAAAAAAATACTAAAAAAACAACACTTACATTGCCGGAGAGAGAGAGAGAGTGCGCCGGCGAGAGGAGTGCTCCGATGAGAGAAACCGGCTGGGCCGCCGACCCGCAGGGGCGACGAGCAGTAGGTGGGTGCGGCGCGACGCGGTTAGAGGAGGTCGTGGGTGAGAGAAACCGACGCGATGAGGGGAAAAGGAGGTCATTCGAGGAGACACCGGTGAATGTCGCCGGTAAATGTCGCTAGTGGAAATCCTTCAGCGGTGAGCAGCGAAAACCGAGAGAGGGAATGGGAGTGACGAGCGAAAACCAAGAAAGAGATAGATAGGGAGTGACGAGCGAAAACCGAGAGAGGGGTTGAGAGTGATTTGCTAGAGAAGCGACGGTCGCCGGCGAGAGTGAGGGAATGCCGTTTGAGGGTTCGCAATCGCAGAAGAGAGAGAGTGAGAATGGAGTTTGAGAGTGAGTATGTTTAGGGCTTCGAATTAATGTGCCGTTTGAAAAAGTAATTATGGGCAAGACCATTTGCGTCGAACATGAACCAAGGTCCGACGCAGATAGGGGTTGCGCATTTAGCTGACATGATTCCCGTCCCAGTAAAGTGCGACGCAGATAGCGGGTGTTTAGATGCGCATTTAGCTGAAGGGATGTGCGTCGCATCACCTTAAAACGCAACGCAAATCATGGGATCCAACGATTTGCGTCTCACTGCTGTAACGTCCGACGCAAATCGTGGTCGTCATTTGCGTCGCTCTCACATTATCATGTGACGCAAATGATCCTTCCACTAATATGCTGTGGTTGTTTGCGTCGTATGTTTTCTGATGTCCGATGCAAATGGTCTCTTCCTGATCATTTGTGTCATTTATGCAAGCATTCGACGCAAATAGACAGACGCAAATCGTCATTTTTCTACTAGTGATTGTTAATTGCTCTAGATCTAGAAAATACTCCAACCAAGCTCTTGATACCAATTGTCAATCCTAGGTATGTCTATCAATCTAGAATCAATCTCAAACAATAATAGAACAACGAATTAAATAAAGCACTAAAGAGACAAAGGAAATTTAATGTGGAAACTTGTGAACTGGGAGAAAAACCACGAACTATGCACTAGGAATCAGGATGAATATTCAATAGTGAATACAAGCTCTCAAAGCTCTCTCCTAAAGCTCTCTCTCTAATCTTAGAAGAATTATTATGATGAATAATCTCTAAAAGTATTTATATGTTAATGAGAAAATAGGAAACCTAATAGAAGAAGAAATAATGAAGCGACATAAGGTTAATGCACAACGACAATCCCACGTCTTGGGCTCCACGACAAGGCTCAGCTGCTGCCGCTAGAACCTGAGGCCGTGGGGGAAGATGATGTGTGCTGGCAGTCGACAAGTGCCTTACTGGGTGCTGATCCTGCGGGTGCATGAAAGGAGCTCAGACTGTCAAAGGATCCCGCGGGCGCGGGACTTCCCATGCGGACTGACAGTGATCGAAGCCTCGCTGACACACCAAGGTTGCGGACGTAGGCCATGAATCCCACGGGCAGCTGCTATAGGTTGCTCGTGCAATGCCACGCCAATGCTAGACGTGCAACGATACTCACACTACTTCTTCGTCATCTTCCGATTATCGTCTCCACACAAATACCTAACAAGGGCATCATTACACTGAAAAAAAAAATTGAAGGGAGATGGAGGTTGTAATATAAATAGGATGAGGAAGGAATGGGGAAATTATTGATGGATAATCCTAAATATGGGTGATTAATAATTACTAGTACGGAGTACCAATCTCATTCACTCTATCACCCAATCATCCCTTTTACGACGAAACTTATATTTATTACGTTTTAATCACAGTTAATATATATCGTTATTAATACATTACCTCTGATATAAGCATACCCTCACAGTGATTGGCTGAACTTTACGTTTGCAGAAGAGTTGGGCCATTTCACTTATTATTTTATGGAGAATAAAGTATATATTAACTTTGTTTACTTTACTAATAAAAAAATGAAGTATAAAAGGTAAGAGTGATAGTGTTATTATACATTATGTTGGGACGAAACAACCACTTGTTTAGTACTCCCTTTGCTCCTTAAAAGTTCCATTCCTTTCTCTTATAGATACTTCATCACTACATCTATTTCTCTTTTTAGTAAATCTTAGGCCCTATTAATTCACCTCACTCGCTTAAATTTGTCAATAATACTACCACGTCTATATAGTACTTCTATCGTTTCTCATACTCTAACAACATCACATGTGTTCAAGGATATCAATAAAAAAAATTATTATTAGAACGTATGTGGAATAACCGCATCCAACCACATGTCATCTCATTCTATAAGCTCATATGACGCCATGTAAGCTTTGACATTGCAATCCTATTTCTATTATAAATGACCCATAGAAATTATATATGTATGAGGATTTTACTCTGTTGAACTATGCCTTGAATTAAATATCTAACGCTAGGATTAACCAAGCAAGGGGGTCTCCTGATCGATCAGCGAGTCGGGGTCTAGGGGTGAAACGCCCTGATGGGGGTTAGGGGACAATTAATATATCGAGTCTATTTTAGTTTCGGGATTAGGCTCATATGTTTAGGATAATTAGTAGGGTACTATATAAACCCTATTATTAACCTTTGCCTCCGTTTTCTATAATATGTACTCTCTCCTAAACCTAATAAAATCATTTGTCTTCTGCCTGTGGACGTAGCTAACACATTGTTAGTGAACCACGTTAATTCCTTGTGTCAATTGTATATTGATTTTTCCTTCGTTAATTGCATCTGTCACAACATACTCTTTGACCATCATCAACTTAGAATATCATCAGCTTTACCACCACGTTACACCACATCTTATATGTAAACAAGTTCCAAATTCAACTACTAAATGATTTTTGCCACGTCAAAAAATTGGAAAAAAAGGTACAATAACAACACCATTAAATTTACAATTTACACGTCAAAAAAAAAGTCAATTTAAATTGCATTTCTCTCTTCTCCGTTGGATAATATATACTTGCAATGGTGGAGATATATAATTAAAATTTTATCGGATTCGTTATATGATGAACGTTATGAAAATATCGATAACTACATCTTATATACATATATATATACATATATATACATATATACATACATATATATATATATATACATACATATATATATATATATACATACTGTAGACACATAATCGTGTCTCCCCATTTAAGGATCCAATGATGAAACATGTCGCGGTATTAGTTGGCGCGACCCAACGGAAGAGCAATCTAAAGAACCAATCCAAAATTGTGTTTCGAAATGATAATCTAAAGCCCAATTAATTGTTCATGATGATTAATTGTATTTTAAGCCCATAAAATATTTAAGAGCCCAATTAAGTATCTATTATCTTAATAAATATTTTTTTTATAAATATTTTTATTATCTTTGATAAATATAAATCAGATTTACATCCGTAAAATTCAATCTCCAGAATTTTAGGGATAAAAAAGTATCTTAAAAGCACGCGTAGAATCAAAAACCGAATATGCGCTGGACACGGGGGCTGCGCTCAGCGCGCTACGTGCGTCCAGCGCATTGGTCAGAACGCGTCAGGCGAGCCAATGAGCGCCAGACACGTGGACTTGTGACTCACACAGAGACCTGCGTCTGACGCAAGTCCTGTGTGAGACGCAACCTTTCTTTTCTATCTTTTCAAAAACACATTTACACATGTTAAAATCTGATTAGGCTGGCCGCGTCATGCACACCAATGTGCGCCTGACGCGTGGCATTGCGCCTGCCACGTAGGCCTGCGCCTGGCGTAGGGCTTGCGTGAGGCGCACGGTATTCTTTGCCTATAAATACACGTGATTTCTCGAATTACAGAGGGCTTTTATTATTATTTTGCGCACACATAAACTTACGAATATCTCTGCAATACACTTCGAATCTCCAAATACTCAAACACTCAAATATTTTCAATATATTCTTAATTATACTGCGTTCAAGGTTCCACGATTACTCCGCCTAAAGATCATTGCGCTCTTCAATCTGAGCCGCATAGGTATAATTCATGAGGGTCCTTGAATAATCAATTATATTTATTGCATTGAAGTTACTAACAATTTATTTCATAATGTAGATCTTTAAGTAATAATCGTTATACTATATATTCTAACCCCTTTTCTACACTTTATTTTATATTCATATTGTTATCATTCTTGCCTTTGTATATTATATGCTTGCCTGATTATTCTATGCATATTATATGATTGTCTTGCTTTATTGCTTTTATCACCCACGTGTTATTATTGCTAAACAAGATCTAAAGAATTGTTCTAACTAATTCAGATAATTTAGACAACCTGCTAGGTACCTTTTAATATTACTGCTTAATAACTTGTCACTAAAAAATAGTCTTTTTATGTGTTTCCCGAACTAACCTAGACTAAATTATTTTTAGGGTGTTTAAAACATTATATGGTTATTCTTGGGTATAAAATTTGTAATGAATCGATATTTAGTAGAGTCCAACTTTGGGCAAACATGGTTCATTATGACCATATTTGTACCCTCACCCCCGAACTCAATCTTTGGTTCATTTTGACCATCTATGGAGTCAGGACGGAGAAATCTACATTGGATAATTTGTCCCTGCGGTTTTCCCATATCCAATTAGGTTTATGATTCTTCCTAAAAAGAATTGTTGGCGACCTCTTTCAAAACATTTTCAATAAAACCTTAACAATGGGGTAGTCAAATATAATACACGCTCACACCGTGTAGGCAAAATAAGAACACGCCTACAATTTGGCGACTCCACTGGGGAGGATTTTAAAAAAATTAAGTTTTTTTTTAAATGAGTGGGTGAAACTTGAAAAATACGATTTATTCTCTTTTTATACCTTTGAATAATATATTGTTTTGCATATGCATGGCTATTGTTCAGCCACCATAAGGACAATCTACCTTGCCTCATTAGCACATGTTCTATGTGTGAGGTCACCCCCGGGGGGTTTGCGCTTTGTCCTTCCAAAAAGCTTCATGAGCGATAGTGTTGGATCTTAGTCATAAGCAAACCTACCCAACCATGGCATTGTTCTCTTGTTCCTGACTTGAGAACTGGAGTGCGTCTTACACGTGGCCACCTCTTTAAGCAGGAGTATGAAGTGTGGGATCAATATCTTAGTCATGGACCCTTTGCAGACTGAACCTAAACCTGACCAATAGTTTCAAACATAGAATTGGACTTTAGGTTGAGAACTTTTGCATCCATGTCAAATTGTCATTATTATGCGGCGTTCCTAAAATCGCGTCTAACAAACAATAGAAAATTCGTCAATCGGCCAATATGTCGCCTAAATCCCCGAAAAACCTGTCGGGAGTAGTGCGCCAAGCGCATTAAGTTGCACCTGGCGCACCACTCCTACGCCAGAGGCACGGCTGTGCGCCGCGCGCAGCAATGCTGCGCGGCACGCAGTCTGTGCATCGAACACTTTTCGTCAATTTAGTCGTCGTAATGGTCGATCCTATGTTCAGTCCTATGTTTGTCTGTCTGTATTCGCGTAGTACATGGTAATCTAAGGGTCTCACCTAATTCCATAAAATCAGTCTTTTCATGCAAGGTCGAGTCTGTCCTAAAAAGTGCATCTAAAGTGGTCATTGTAGAGTTAGGAGTGTCATGCATGTCTACCTTCTTCCTGCTGTCCAACTAATCTTCCCTATCAATTCTACCCAATCTTACCTTACCATATTCAATCAATTTCAAAAAAAAAAAACGTACATTTTTCAAAATCAATCCTACACCTCCTCCTATTCTACCTTTTTCAAAAAAGTATTTACTAGTCATCATCATACCATTTATTCAACAAAAAAAACATTTTCGAAATTAATTCATCATCTTTTCCTGAATAAAAAATAAAAACAAGGGGTTCCTTTAAAAAACGAATATCAAAAATTCTAAGCCCATTCTAAACACCTTCAATTCAATCCAATCAACCAAACCCAATTCACTTGCATTAATTCTAGGCTCATATGCATTAGAGTCAATTGGGCATTCATATTAGGTCCATCTAAATTTGAGTCTATGCATTCATATTAGGCCCGCTAGCATTAGAATCCATCTTACGCCCATGTAAGTCTAGTTCATGGCTAAATCTAGGCCCATTTGCATCTTTATGTGAACCCTAGTCTATGTCAAGCCCAGTCCAAGTCAAATCCAACTCTAGTCCAATCCAATGTCAAGCCCTTGTGCACTTTCAAGTCTAACTTCAAACCAATATAGGACTAAGTCCATAATTAGGTCCATATAAGGCCCAACTCATTTCCAAAGTCAATCCAGTCCAATTCCAAACCCACATAGGACGAAGTCCAAACCATTAAGCCTAGCGAAGCTAGCATCCCTTTAAGACCATAACGGCACCCCTTGACTTAGCTAAGCTAGTCACCCTTAAGACCATAATAGCATCCCTTGACTTATCTAAGCTAGTCACCCTTAAGACTATAACGGCACCCCTTGACTTAGCTAAGCTAGTCACCCTTAAGACCATAACGGCACCCCTTGACTTAGCTAAGCTAGTCACCCTTAAGACCATAACGGCACCCCTTGACTTAGCTAAGCTAGTTACCCTTTAGACCATAACGGCACGCTTTGACTTAGCGAAGCTAGTCACCATTAAGACCATAACGGCGCCCATTGACTTAGTGAAGCTAGTCACCCTTAAGACCATAACGGCACCCCTTGACTTAGCTAAGCTAGGCACCCTTAAGACCATAACGGCACCCTTCGACTTAGCTAAGCTAATCACCCATAAGTCCATAAAGGCAGTCCATTAAGTCTAGTGAAACTACCATAAAACCCCAATCATCCAGTCCAGTCTGCTTGCATAGTCCAGTCCAGTCCAGTGCATGTCTACATATGCATATAGTTAAGCCCATGTTGCCATCATAACCATAATCATACCCATTTCTAATCATTTCCCATTCCCACTTCCACTTTCATCGTCATGTCTCATTTCCATTTCTCCATCCCTCATTTTCATTTCTCATTTCGAAAGCATCATTTCTAAAAATTTACGAGGTCCATTCGATTTCTGTTCAGGACAGGTCGTGAGATTATAACTTGGGAACGCCCAACAGAGAGGCAACAAGGTTAACCTACTCCCAGACTCGTCAAGCGCATCCTCACCTTTTCAGACGAATCCTCCGACTCTTCCGAATCGTCATCTGAAATGGGGACACTAATGAACAGCTCAGTGCCATTATGGCTCAACTCACGCTGATGAACTCTCGTCTTGAGGAACAAGACAGAGAAATTAAGGCACTGAGGGAGAAGCTAAATGAAGAAGACGAACAAGGCGACACTCCACGACCAATCAAGACCAACACGGATTTGAGGTTTGAAACACTCGAGCAATTGATCCAGTCAATTCCTGCACTCGAATGTCATGCTCATGGCCATGACATCATTGATCCTGAACTGAGGGACAAGCTCCCTAAAAAGGTAACATTGGGTGACCTCCCAAAATTCAAGGGGGTCGAAGATCCAAATGATCATCTAAGAGCTTTTTACATCTCTATGGCTCTTAAGGGCATGAGCAAGGACCTGTTTGCTTATGTTTTTCCCTTGACCTTGATTGCACATCCATCGAAGTGGTTCAGATTGCTGAACAAAACCAAGCTAAAAGACTGGGACTACATCAGAGAGAAACAAACAATATATATATAATACTCAACTTCCTATCGGCTTGCGTGAGTTGGAGTTAACTAAACAAAACTCCAACGAAGATTTTGTCACCTTCCTTAATAGATGGAGGGAAAAAGCTGCACAAATGACTAATAGGCCATCTCAGGAGGATCAAGTTCGATTGGTGATCCGTAACCTGCAGCCTAAGTATGGGGATCATATCAAGTTCCAACCCATGGAGTCTTTCACGAAGCTCTATAAGGTAGGCCTGCTGATTTAAGAAGAGGTACATGCCAACAAGAACAAGAGTTCAAACAACAACAACTCTTTTAAGAAGAGTAATAACAACCCTTCTACCTCTAAAAGCAACGACGTCAATGCCCTAACTACTGAAAAGAGAGGTTATCAGGGCCCTCAAAGGACATTCACTCCTTTAGGCATGTCTCTAGAAGAAGCCTTCACTAGGCTTCATGCAAAAGGAACGCTTCAACCTCTTGGCCCTACTCCGGACCCTGCTCCTGAGAAGAGATCCAGCAGATGGAATCCTAATGCCTACTGCAAGTACCATCAAGGAAATGGGCATATGACATCACACTGCTGGACTTTGAAGCATCATCTGCAGGATATGGTTGAAGACGGTAGATTGCCAATTCCGCCTGCAACAAAAGTCAGCATTAGCAGCAACCCCTTGGGCAGTGCCTAAATAAGGTCGGGGCAAGATCATTTAGCGCTAGTTTTCTAGGTTGAGTCGGAGGGTCCCTCCCCTAGCTCCTTCATTTCCTTTCCCGGCGAGTCTATGTCACTTAGGACTGTGTTTCTAATAAGCCTTGTTCTATTATTTCTAACTAATAAAATAATTGCATTTTCATTTTCACTTCCGTCGCCCTTCCATCATTTTATTTATGCTTCTAATTCAATGATCTAAAAATCACCTAACGAACTTGACTAATAATAAAAAAAAAAGATCTAAAAAAATGAAAAATGAAAAAAAAAGTGGACATACTTTGGATCAGGAGTTATTGATACGCTCAAGTTACACGTAGTATATACGTAACTTTGGGTGCACTTTGCTAAGGGTTTGATTGTAATTGTTAACGTTCATGTTTTATTTAACCCTTAGCGGAAGTTCGGAGCTTTGCGAGATAATTGATGTTAACGTCATGTATTCCGAGCTTCCAAGGTGAAGTGCATTTGAGCCGAGCAAAGCCCAAGCATCACCGCAAGCTAAGCATCACCACAAGCATTACCGCAAGCCAAGTTGCCAGCGCTCCATCATCGTAAGCCAGCGCGCGCTCGAAGCAAGCTGCCCAGCCCAGCTCTCGCGTGCACGCTCAACACCGCACGCCCAGCCATCGCAGCAAGCTACCGCAAGCCTTGCGTGCATGCTCGCCCAGCAGCCTCGCCCAGCAGCCTCGCCCAGCGCGCGAAGCATAGCCAGCCAGCGCAAGCATCTCGCACCTCGCGAGATAGGTCGCAACTCGCGACCTCAATTGCTCGCACCTCGCGAGGAATCTCGCACGGTGCGACCTGCTTGGTTTGGCGCTGGGCTTCAGCTCGTTTTGGAAGGCAGAACACCCTTCGCACGGTGCGACCAAACTCGCACCTCGCGACCCCTAGGTCGGTCTAAATGTCGGCTGATTTTTGAGCTTTAGTATAAATACTAAAGTTGTTTTTGGACCTAGGGGGGGCAGCAGCCACAAGGAGAGGGAGTTTCCAAAACTCCACTCCTCTCTTGTTGTCTTCACTTTTAGTTTTTATTTTCTAGTTTAGTTTTTGTAGATTTCAATTACGGGATTGGCTTATGCTATTCCGATTGTAGCTTGAACCGTTCTTGAACGAGATTAATATGGAGCTTCAAGCATTATTGTGAGATCTTTCCTCTCTTTCTATTTCCTTTGATTATGGTTTAATTTCTATGCTTGCTTTCTATGATTTTTGCATGATTATGCTAGGAACGTTGCTAGTTTGATTGTGTAATTAATCTAATGCTAGATTTAAGAATAGAATCGGATTGTTTTATTCTTTTATCAATTGGTAGCAAACTAGGGAGTAGCTTAGATGCTGATCATCTTGGTTATTTCTTGGGGAAATTGAATTAACTGTTGAATGTTTATCGCTTGTATGGCGTTAGCGTGTCGTTGGTTCTCTCGTGTTTATTGCCTTTATTGGATTGAACCTAGCCGCTATTGGACTAGGTTATCCTTTGGTTAGGGTTTTATAGTCATGCTGATCGTGCTATTCAACTAAGAATAAGGAGAACACGAGATTAATTCTCGACAATAGATAATTATGGAAATAATTAGAGTGGAGGTTCAAGGATCGATAATGAATTGAAGTGAATGTTAATCGGATTCAAGATCTTCCTATAATTGATTTCTCATTTTGTTCATATGCTAGTTAGTTGTAGTTTAGTTATAAATCAACTTGAAACCCCCCCTTTGTAATTATTATTAGGTTTCTCGGCCCTTAGCTTAATCAAGGTTTCGAATCACGCTGAGTACTAAACTCGTCCCTGTTTCCCTGTGGATACGACCCCTACTTCCACTATACTACCTTAGTGTAGAAGAGAGTAGGAGAAATTTTATCTTTGGCCGGGTGCGGTGCACACGACACATCCGCGCCCGCCCAGTTATTCCCTCTTCCTCCATCACCTTCCATAAGCCATCATCCATAAATCATCATCTCAATTAGCCAAATATTCCCTTCAAAATCGAAGCTCCACAAACAACCTTCAAACCTTCCAATACCCATAACCATAAACTTGTGTGCAAGCCTTACTACATACAAAAAATAAATCAATGCCAGGCAAAAATGAAATAGTGAAAAAATTCAAAGTGCGAAAAAAATAAAAAAATAAAAAGAAAACGCACAGGACAAAAAGAAAAGATTCAAAAAGAAAAAGCCAAAGGCAAAGAAATAAAAAGTCAAGCTAGGGGGCTTGCACACAAGCTCTACCCCTCATTCAAATCCTTCAATCCAGTAAACTTAACCCAAATCCATGATCCTTACCTTATTTCAACCAATTAAACCTTCATCAAAGCCTTAAGTTTTAAACCTTTCAACCTTTCATCAACCCTAACTCCTTATTCAAGGTATGTCCAAGCCCGCTAGGTTGAAAACCCGAAAGGGCGGCCTAGGCAAAAGTTATGGCACAAAAAATATATAATAAAAAAAGAAATCAGATCCAGAACTACGAATGGTCTGATTCCGCAAGAATACGTAGGAATCCTCATCTCGAGGTCCGACCGCTTCAATAAAATAAATTAGTTAAGGTTTAATGATTTGACTTTCTAGAATTCAGGAGCAATCTCTTTCTAGATCCCGACATAGACTCGAGTCTGAACCTAGCCTCGTTAAAACCTTTTCCCATCTCTATTCATTTGAGTCACAAATTTAAACCTTTTTATTTTCAATCAAAGCTCTCCTTTTCCCTAAAGGACTCTCTGACAATTCCATGGTTTCTGGTGATATTTGACTTTGCCTATATCAACTTCCCAAAAAAGAATCCCCAGCGATAATTTTCAACGTTCAAGACAGATCAACTGCATTACAATATCAGATCAAGTACGTGACAAAGTCAGGCTCACCCAAAGTGGGGGCTTCCTATGGGTGGTGGTGCCTCCAAATCAAACTCCCGAAAAGTTGTAATCCACGGATCTCGTTTACGGACCCCGATTATTTACTAAAAACGATTTTCGAAAATCATTGTATCAATTTCTGATCATTCTACACATCTTCTAGCCTTGCAAAATCCTGACCTTGCATTGCAGCCTTGCAAAACCCTGACCTTGCATTGCAGCCTTGCAAAACCCTGACCTTGCATTACATACATCCTTGTCTTGCATAACCCTGACCTTGCATGACGTGTCATCCCTTAGCTTTGTATAACCTTAATCCTTGCATAGCGTCTTGTGCATCCTTAGAGAGTCTAAGTTTGCATTATTGCATCATTATGTGCTTTATCTGAGTTGTTTGCACCTATCTGCTAACATCTTCTTCTGCAGGTAATCAGATTGCTTGTAGTTATTATTCTGCATACTAACATTGTTTTGCAGAGACCGGCGTATATAGATCAGTTCTAAACTGCAGAGCGTTTAGAATCGTTCTCCGTCCCGACACCGTATACTTTGACTTTCGGTTTCCTGGACCTTAGTCAAAGTGGGGGCTTCTGTAGACACATATATAATCGTGTCTCCCCATTTAAGGATCCAATGATGAAACATAACACGGTATTAGTTGGCGCGACCCAACGGAAGAGCAATCTAAAGAACTAATTCAAAATTGTGTTTTGAAATGATATTCTAAAGCCCAATTAATTGTTCATGATGATTAATTGTGTTTTCAGCCCATAAAATGTTTAAGAACCCAATTAAGTATTTATTATTTTAATAAATATTTTTTTTATAATTATTTCTATTATCTTTGATAAATATAAATCAGATTTACATCCGTAAAATTCAATCTCCGGAATTTTAGGGATAAAAAAGTATCTTTAAAGCACGCGTAGAATCAAAAATCAAATATGCTGGAATATGCGCCGGACACGTGGACTTGTGACTCACATAGAGTCCTGCGTCTGACGCAAGTCTTGTGTGAGACGCAACCTTTCTTTTCAATCTTTTCAAAAACACGTTTACACATGTTAAAATCTGATTGGACTGGCCGCGTCAGGCACACCAATGTGCGCCTGACGTGTGGCATTGCGCCAGCCACGTAGGCCTGCGCCTGGCGCAGGGCTTGCATGAGGCGCACAGTTCTCTTTGCCTATAAATTCTCGTGATTTCTCGAATTACAGAGGACTTTTCATTATTATTTTGCGCACACATAAACTTACGAATATCTCCGCAATACACTTCGAATCTCCAAATACTCAAACACTCAAATATTTTCAATACTTCATTCTTTTCTTAATTATACAGCGTTCCTGGTTCCACAATTGCTCCGCCTATAGATCGTTGCACTCTTCAATCTAAGCCGCATAGGTATAATTCCTAAGGATCCTTGAATAATCGATTATATTTATTGCATTGAAGTTACTAATAATTTATTTCATGATGTAGATCTTTAAGTAATAATCGTTATACTGTATATTCTAACCCCTTTTCTACACTTTATTTTATATTCATATTGTTATTATTCTTGCCTTTGTATATTATATGCTTGTTTCATTATTCTATGCATATTATATGATTGTCTTGCTTTATTGCTTTTATCACCCACATGTTATTATTGCTAAACAAGACCTAAAGAATTGTTCTAACTAATTCAGATAATTTGGACAACCTGCTAGGTACCTTGTAATATTACTGCTTAATAACTTGTCACTAAAAAATAGTATTTTTATTTGTTTTCCGAACCAACCTAGACTAAATTATTTTTATGGTGTTTTAAACATTATATGGTTATTCTTTGGTATAAAATTTGTAATGAATCGATATTTAGTAGAGGCCAACTTTGGGCAAACGTGGTTCATTATGACCATATTTGTACCCTCACCCCCGAACTCAATCTTTGGTTCATTTTGACCATCTATGGAGTCAGGAAGGGGAAATCTACATTGGATAATTTGTCCCTACGGTTTTTCCATATCCAATTAGGTTTATGATTCTTCCTAAAGAGAATTGTTGGCGACTTCTTTCAAAACATTTTCAATAAAACCTTAACAATGGGGTAGTCAAATATAATACGCGCTCACACCGCGTAGGCGAAATAAGAACACGCCTACAATAACGCATGGGCCAAGAGTTTATTGCGCCACATGCCGCCCCCTATCATAAAGTTTACATTGTGTTATGTCATAAGTGACATGACATTTGATATGTATAAGGCATATGATAAAGTGAATTGGAATTTTTTGAGATGGATGCTTAAAGAAATGGGATTTCCTGAAAGATGTGTTCAGTGTATAATGCAATGTGTGACTACAGTGTCATATTCAATATTGATTAATGGAGAACCTTCTGAAAGATTTCAACCGAAGTGTGGAATCATGCAAGGGGATCCACTGTCACCTTATCTATTCATTATGGTTATGGAAATTCTATCGAGGATGATTGCCAGAGCGGAGGAGGAAGGTAGAATTCAGGGCATAAAGGTAGCTCGGAATAGTCCATCGGTGTCGCATCTATTTTTTGCAGATGATTCTCTAATTTTTTCCAAGGCTTATCCAAGGTCCTGTGCGGTTGTTAAGGAGATTTTGAGTACATTTAGTTGGGTTTCAGGCGAAATAATCAATTACAATAAGTCTCTGGTTATGTTTAGCCCAAATACTCCATCCAGGTTTCAGAGATTTATGAGGAGTATTATTGGTACTCCTTCAGCAGAGAATTTAGGCAGGTACTTGGGTTGCAACATTGAGGTGAATGGAAGAAGTTTGAGCAAATTCCAACCTCTATTGGAGAAGTTTCAAAAGAAAATAGGGCAATGGAAGAATTTAGCTTTATCATATGCAGGGAAGGTATTGCTAATAAATGGTGTTCTAGCTGCATTATGTCAACATATTATGTCAGTGTTTCTGTTACCTAAAAAGGTGACTGATAAGATGAATTCATTATTTTCGACATTTTTATGGAGGAATTCAAAGGGCTTAACTCCCATTTTTTGGAGGAAAAAAGAAGTGATTGAAAGACCAAAAGGGTGGGGAGGTTTAGGGATAAGGAATGTTCATCTTTTCAATAAAGCCTTTATTAGTTAAGCAAGCGGCTAGAATACACAATAATTAAGGCTTATTGATATCTAGAGTAATTAAAGGGAAATACAAGGAGTCTCCTCTTGAACTAGGATTAAAAGGAGGGAGGTTGGGAGGGGCGTCATGGGGAGTAAGGGGTATGTATAGAGCAGTAAGAGAATGTGCTGAAGGGTTTATTAAGAGGATTGTAGATGGTGAACAAACCCACATAATGAAGGACAGATGGGTTATGGGTCATAATCTCCATCTGAAAATTGGAGTGAAATTGGAAGAAGAAGGGATTAGTAAGGTCAAAGATCTCATGGTTCCGGGAGGCAAATTGTGGAATTCTAGACTTATCTAGGACAAGTTTAGGTGTGAATCTGCGAAGAGGATATTGGCAGTTTATGTGCCCCAAGTTAATATGGACGATGAATATGTGTGGAGTCATGATAAGTCAGGTGAGATTAACATAAAAAATGTTTATTCGTTTTTGATGGAAAGGAAAAGTGGTGTTAATGTTTCGCAGCATGAAGGAAGGTTTTGGAAGAAGTTGTGGGCTATGAAAATTTCCCCTAAATTGAAGATGTTCGTCTGGAGATTATTGAATAAAGCTTTGGGCAAGAATATGAACCTTAGAAAGAGGAATATTTTGGTGACGGAGGAGTGTTGGTTGTGTGGAAAGGGGTATGAAACGGAGAGACACATTTTCAGGGATTGTGAAATTGTCAAAAGGATATGGAAATGTTCTAGTTTGGGGTTGGTAGTGGATAGGGATGACTTCCTCTCAATTGCTGAATGGATTAAAGGTTACCTCAACTATTTTTGGAAGAATGATAAGAATGATGGACAGCAGAGTGAAATTTTCATTGCAACTATGTGGGGGGTTTGGTTAGCTCGAAATGATGTTATGTTTAATGGAAAGAAGGTCAATCCGATGAGTATGATGGATGGGATAAGAAGAGTGGTTGATGATGAGAATTTGCGAAGGAGTTGGGGTAAGATGGAAAATGAAGGGCGTAAGGAAATGAGTAATGGGAAGAAAAATAAAATATTGATTTTACGAGATAGTCTAAATAGGGATGGGGATGTTTGTTGTGTTGTGGTGGATGGAGCTTGGAAGAGGAATGGTAAAGAAGGATATGAGGCAGGAATGGGAAGTATTAATGGGAGTGTCGTGTTTCAGGGAAATGAGAAGGTAAATGCATCATCGGCGATTCCGACTGAAGGGTATGCTTTACTTAGAGGATTACTTGAAGCTGATAATAATCAAATTAAAAGGTTATGTATACAAACGGATTCAAGGAACCTTGTACAGGCGATCGTGAAAGGAAGTACTATGTTGGACGTTTTTGGTTTAGTTATAGATATTAAAAGCCTGGTTAGTAGGTTTGAGTTCTGTGTAATAGAAAAGGTCTGTCGTATAGTGGTCGAGCAAGCCCATTTCTTAGTTGTTAGAGCAAGGAGAGGCTTAGTTGTGTAATTTGTTTTTGCGTCCTTATTGTCAAAAAAAAAAATTTGACATGACATTTTATAATTGAGTCTTTATTACTCATAAATCAAAGCAAAATGTTTGTAAAATGGTCTTCAACCCTTGCCTTTTCACTATAGAAGTGATTATACAACCATCAAGCTATGAATTATGCTTGAGATGAAATGTATCCCAAAACAGAATGTTCTTTTTGTTTTATTAAATTACTCGAGGCATTACTCTAGTCCAACAATTAGTTACATAAAGTATAATTAACATACTTTAAACTATGTGCCACTTATAATTGATAGAAGTACTACTTCTCTTTCATAATACATGCACCATTTTCTCTTTTGAATGTTTCACAATACGTCCCTTTCTTTAAAACATAATCCATGTAATCACAAGATTCACAACCCTCTCTCTCCTCATCCTTAGTTTATGTATAATATAGAAATGGTGCATGTACGTATTATGAAACGGATGTAGTATTAAACAACATAGTAGTGTTTTTTCTTTGCAATTTTTTTTATTAAGAAAGATATTTGGTCTGATGACCAACCCCTACTAGGCTACTAGCCTGCAGGGCACACCAACTCAGAGGTTGGGTACAAGGCTAAACAGCACAAAAGTAAATGCCCCAACGTATTGTTAGGATGAGCATTCGAACCCTGGGTAATGCCCTGGAATTCGGGTGGTAATCCACTGAGCTACCACCTCTCCCTCAAATTTTTTATTTGCAATTGAAACACAATTTTTTTTTGTAATGGCAAATAAAACACATTCTAAGAGTAGTGTAATAATTACACTCGCACGTGAGTAGGGAGTATTTGGGCCTTTTAGAGGATTGATTCGCTTTATGGTGGGCCTAGACTCTGTCGGCCCCTTCAACACAGATAGCCATCTTCATCTTCTCCTCTTTCTGGGTCAGCCTAGCACGTGGGATGTAAAAATGACTACGATATCAAACTTATTCATTTTCATCAGAGCTTTTGGGCCGTCCATCAGTGGGTCCCATTTAAGAGACTACTATTCTGAATCGTTGATTTATTTTTTTCCTTAACTTTTTTATTTTTGTCACTTTTTTTTTTTATTCGATAATTAACTGGCCAAGTAGGCTCAGCAGTCAGCACTCATGAGTTAGGGGGTAAGAAGGGGATCCCAACCCATAAGGAAACTTCTAAAGACTGAAAAGTGGGGATTTAATAAACACTTGGCCAAATTTATACCAGAAGCAAATATCCACACACACAAACACCCCAAATTTGAGGTTAATGAGAGTCGAACTCCCAACCATAAGATTGGGAGGTGGGAGCTCCAACCATTGGGCTCCCACATGATTCTCTTTATTTTTGTCACAATAAAATTCTTGGATAATTGTTAATGTAAATTAATTAATGAAAGAAATGTTAGTACCATTTAAAGTTGTGTTTGGCAGATATGTTGATGAGGGAATAGTTCTTTTTGGATGATGTCCACCTCCAAAGTGTTATGTACAGCAAAGACGAAAAAACTTTTTCACCTTTCTTTCTTCCTTTTTTTTATCTAAATTTCTTTTTGAGTGTGTATTGACTGATCATAAAATACCTTGAGAGTTTGGAAAACATGATCACAGTATCGCGATGTTTCTTCTTTTCTGCTATTGTCTTTTTGATCACATTAGCTAGTCTGACAATCTTTACACATGAGAGAAGACACCATTTAGTAAGATGACTTTGTTTCTATTTTCATCCAATCATGTGTAGAGTGGCCAAACAAAATATAATTCTCTCTCATTTTTATTAAGAAATCAGGCAGGATGCTATAGGATGACTTGTGAGTTGTGACTATATTATTCTTGAAAGTTGAAAATACCTTATTGCACATGAAACTTAGTCATTACCATGGACCCTTGGCTTCTTATCTCCCACATGGGAGTCCAAGATTCAAATCTTGGTGGAGGCAAAATTTCAATATTGTTGGGGGGAGGGGGGTTTTAGGGCTTGTTGGGTCTCTGGGTGAGTGGCCATGTGTGAGGGCAGATCAGAGGAAATTCATCTTACCACGGGTTCCCGAAAGGAGGCTCAAAAAAAAAAAAAAAAGAACATGAAACTTAGTCACTTAAAACTTAGAACAACTCCAATGGTAGAGCAAAAAGAAAATTGTCTTAGAGTACCACCTAGGTTTTTCTAGCTAACTCAACTTTAAGTCAAAACTCTCATAATAATTAGCCAAATATACTTGTTGCTTGAGTAGCTCCCACTTGTCAATCATCTTTTGTATTTTATTTTTATACAAATCCCGACTTGTTATTAATTGGAACTAAATTGTAGATAGATTTTTAGAACATATATAATTTCGAAATGAATAAATAAAAACACAAGTTGAAAAAGAATATTTTAAACGTCTTGTTAAAAAAAAGTAGCTATAAATTTAATAAATAATTTGGAAATATGCTTGAACTACAAAGCCAAAAAAAATTTGTGAAGGAAAAGAGCAACATAGGATAATTAGGAATTTAAACAACAACATTAATTAATGTCTTAATTAGGAATTTAAAAAACAACACATTAATTATCATCTTGGCTTTCAAAACGCGTCCAAATGTGGTCGATAATATTGGGAAGCACAAAATTGATGATGAATATGCAATATAGTCGTGGCCCGTGGGCCCTCTCGCACAATTTGCTCACCATGGAGTTGACTCCTGCGTGAAGCTCAAACTCCCTTTTATTTGCATGTGTGTTACACGCAAGCTAAAATTTACTTACCACAATTCCCACGTGGCCCCCCCACTTTTAGCCAAAGAAATTGGGCTTTAGTTCGACACGTTGGCCAAAGAAATGAAATTTCAACTACTCACTCCAATGGTTGGGCTAATTGCTTAACATTTTTTTTATATGCTAGCAAGTCCTTAAAATGAATCACTGGAGTTGCTCTTAACCATCCGTCTTTTCTACCTTTTCTTATTCATACTAGCTTTAATTAGAACTGTCTAAAACTAACTAAGGCCAAAAAAACCGATTCAAACTTATTGTGACTGGTAATTGACCTTTAAAAAAATGGCTAAATCATTGATCTCTCTGCAACCAAAAATTAATCTGATATTAACTAATAAATAATTTGACCATATTTTCTATAATTAGAAGCAGAACGTGCATTTCACCTAATAATAACCCGCTGACTAGAAAATCGAACTAAACCCAACTATAACCGAGAAACTAAAATGCACAAAAATATTGTTTAGGTATGGAGGGAATATTTGATCAATAATCTTACATAGTTGCCAATAACTATTAAACAAAATAAAGTAATAATGTTACTTCTTGTCAATATATGAACGCGGTGTTTAAAACTAGTTCAAAACAAAAATTATAAAATCATTGAATAATTTGCATTAAGTTTATTTACAATACTTTATGATTAATGCTTGATTTTATATTAGAAAAATATTTTGAGAGGAAAATTAATTACTTTATCTCTTATTTTTTTATATTATTTTGTAACTCTGTTAAAATTTATCTTAGTTTAAGGTTGTAAAAGAGTTTTCTTTGTCGTAAATTATAGCGTAGTAAAACTACTAATCAATCAATCACTTATCTTATTTTATTATTATCTGATTAAAATATTTACTTATGAATGCCACAACATTTAAATCCTAAAATCTAATGTAAATTTTTTTCTCGTTCGTTGGTATTTAATATGTGCTTAAATGACGCTCCCAATGCATATATATATATATATATATATGTATATATATATATATATATGTATATATATATATATATATGTATATATATATATATATATGTATATATATATATATATATGTATATATATATATATATATGTATATATATATATATATATATGTATATATATATATATGTATGTATATATATATATATATGTATGTATATATATATATATGTATGTATATATATATATATATGTATGTATATATATATATATATGTATGTATATATATATATATGTATGTATATATATATATGTATGTATATATATATATGTATGTATATATATATATATGTATGTATATGTATATATATGTATATGTATATATATGTATATATATGTATATATATGTATACTTTGACCATTAATATATTTAATTATGTATTTGTAGAAATTATAATAAGTTGATATTATAAATATATTCATTGAAACAAATCCAACACATTTATATGATCATTCTACTTCCTCTGTTTCTTTTGCAGTGACACACAATTCCTTTTTACATGAGAGTTTTTTGTGAGAAGCGTGTTACTTAAAAAGAAATGGAGGAAGTATATATGTAATCACCTAGGAGATTTAAGGATTTAGATCTTATATCTCCTAACAAACTTTTATCCAAATCCTCCTCCACAATGTGAAGGAAACATGTCCAAATTAAATATGGTCATAATTATCAGCGATAATTGAAACATGATACATGTCACTATATTTGACAGTTTTAAGAGATGAGATACATATATTGATCAAGATTAATGTTTGTATTCTTCATTGTTACTGCAAGAATATTGGTAGGGTAGGAATAGAACATTAGACTTTACTATGGGAGATGGGAAATCTCACATACTTGAGCCAACCTCAATTCCTAACTTCAAGAAGATTTTGTGTACGCCAAATATACCACTTAGTGATGCAACTTTCTTAGGACTTTGTTTAACCGCGCTATGTAAAATATACAACGGTTATACAGTAAATTTCTCCAAACACGATAGGGACCCAGGAATAAGTTGTTAGGATGCATTTGTCTGCAAGATACTCCCTTAATGCACTCCTAAGAAAAGCAACTTTTAGAGAGGAAAAAGAGGTTACTAGTTGCTACAATGAGCTGGGAAAAGATGATGGAGGAGGTCATGGAGGACTTTGGGAGGGCACGTGAGGCTTTTACATTGGCACAACGATCTCATTCTCTTTCCATAATATGCCCCATTTGAGGTTATCGATGGTTATCGATGGCAGGTCAATGTTAAAAATGATTTATATATCATAGTGTTCAAGTTCAACCATTGGAGCTAGGTACTACTTGGTTAGTGTTAAGCTTTTTTGGGGTCCCAATCCCTATAAATTTGATAATGAAGTACTCTTTTCTTAGTGACGTTTATGGGATGAGATAAAGATTATTGATTCTCTTGGATTTTGTCATCATCATACTCATCTACCCATAATAAGTGATCAGTATAACTCAGAAACGATTAAACAAAAATTTTGTTATGAACAGAAAACGAGGGACTAACATGACTCATGCATGGAGGCTAAAGATATGTCAGAACTTTAATTATAAAAGTGCTAGGTCGTCGTACCAAAAAAGAAAAGATAAAAAGGACTACGCCTCTTTACTCTTATTAGGGGTGCTTTTTAACTAATAGCCTTGGAACATATAACAAGATGCATGGTTTACCTTTGCTATTCAATTTAGTAAACCTGATTTCATGGTGAAGATGCAAACTAGAAGAGCCGGTGTTGGATTTCACAAACTAGAGTCTGAATTTTTCCAAGGGAGGGAAGTGTTTTGAGGATATTTAGCTAGCCAATTAAAACAAAAAATAAGAATTTTATATGTGTTGTCATTAGCTCAAGTGCTCAACAATTAAATATAACTATTAAGTATTACTCCCTCCATTTCTATTTGTTCTTTCGCTTTAGAATCTTTTTAAGAGATAAAAAGTCAAAATAGGAAGAACAAATAGGAACTAACAGAGGAATTATCATGTTATTTGAATTTATCTTCAATAAGAAACTTATTCCCTCTTCTTATACGTGTAGCTAATTGTCTGACGCATTACCCTCTCTGTTTCAAATTAGTTCGAACATACTAATGATACATAATTGTAGGTAATAAGTTGTTGTAAGCTTATCTATTGTTATTTTTTGGATGTGATATGAGCTAGTCATATTTTTTTATCAAAGTAGAAAGAAAGTGAGATAAATTTTTATTGAAAGAGTGAGTATGTGTTGGTGTGGCAAAGGGGGTAGGATTAAAGTATTAAGGGTGTGTTATCTTCTCCTTATTTTTACTTAGCTTATCTTAATGACTTTATATATTCTGAACATTTCTAAATTTTTTCTGAACTTTTCTTATTTTTCCTTAACTTCTCTTATAAAACTTTTGTTATTTTTTTCGAACTTATATTTTTTATAGAACATTTCTTATTTTTACTGAATTTTTCTTCTTCTTTCGAATTTTTTTTATAAGAACAAGCAAAAATAAGGTGAAGAGAACACACCTTAAAAAATATTACTGAGGTTAGTACCAAAATAAGGTATTCATTAAGAAGTATGATCTTAAGCAACTAACAAAAGGAAATTTAAATGGATTACATGCACATAAGAGAATAATCATTTCTTGTTAGCACCAAGATCTATACATGATATCATATCGTAGTTATTTTTTTACCTATACTAGTATACTTCATAGAGTAGTATATTGTGTAGCAATAATAAACAGGTTCTGCTAATACCAATATGAAATCAATTTGTAGCTTTAAAGTTATGGATATTCGAGTACAAGATGAAGTTATTACGTTCCATGCATGGCATGCTGATATAGACTTTGCACGGATTGCAGTGGCGGATCCAGGATTTCACCCACATGGGTTCGGAATCGATAAGTCGTTAAACAAAAAAGGAACCAAATTGAATTGATTAAAAAAATGACATACTTCAATTCAAGTAAGGAATTACAAACGATAACTATGAGAACAACTTCTTAGATTACATGAAAAAAAACTGAAAAACCATTCTACGAGTTTTCATCCTTTAAAAGCGTTCTAATATATTATTATTGCTAACTCGAGCGAAAAGATCTCTGTTAAGAAATGTGACTAAATTATACATGATCGTAGCAATTAGGAAAAGCAATACTAGCTAATAATATTCACCAATTCACCGAACCTAATTAATCTAAATTCTTGATGCCAATTCAATAATTTCTATTTATATCCAATTTGTAATTAATCCAAGGATTACTAAAATGATAAATATTGTAATTGACCATTTATTATGTACAACTAGCATATCTCCTGAGTTAGGTAATTGTATATTTGATAGCCTGGTATTACGCAAACAGTAGCCTAGTAATCTGTATACGCTTACAAAAATTGTATATTTGATATCCTAGTAGTATTACGCTAACAGTACCAAGCTTAGCTTGGCTCACTTGGTAGGAATTCCACCTCATGACCTCAACTCCCCCTCCTTCCAAGTGCCTGGACCTCTGGGTTGGGCCCTATGCGAGGGCAGCCCATAGGTTATTCATCTTACCAAATAAAAAAAAAGTATTAAGCTAACAGTAGCCTAGTAATCGGTATACGCTAACAACATTACTTCAGAATTATATATATTGACTAGCCAAAAGAAAGAAAGGGACTAAACTGCTGGGAGCATCCTCGAACCCCCATCCCGCGTATCAACTATCAAGATAAGCATTAATACTCACGCGGACCACTGAACCAACATTTGTCTAACTGAACAATTCTGTGCGATCTTCATTATAAGTACGGTTTTTTCACCATATACCCCCGACAAATCACGAAATTCACCATATACCCTCAATGTTTCAGATATTCACCATATACCCCTGAGTTTCCGAAAACGTTCACCAAATGCTCTTTTTCTAACGGACGTTAACTTGTCGTTAGCGTTATTTATAATTTTGCCATTATTAACCCCTAACCCCTAAAACCCTATCCCTAATCCAAACCCCTAACCCTAACCCACCCTCCCCTCCACCCTGACCCAAAGACCCCCACCCCTCCCCCCCCCCCTCCCCTCCCCTCCACCCCCCGGGCGCCCCAACCCCACCCCCTCCTCCTCTCCTCCTCCACCGCTGCAGCCCCCCACCCCCTCCCCCGCGCGCCGCCACACCCCCACCCCCTCCACCCCTCTCGGTCCCCCGCCCCCTCTCCTCTCGCACCTCACCCCTCCCCTCCACCCCCGCAACCCGCCGCAGTCCCTCGCCCTCCCCCACCTCCGCAGCCTCCCAGTCCCTCCCCCACCCCCCGCAGTCCCCTCGTCGCAGTGTCCCTCCCCCTTTGATTTTGTGCCGCGCTGCGTCCCCCTCCCCTTCGATTTCTTGCCAATTTCTTTCGTGTCAGCTGCGTCCCCCTCCCCTTCGATTTCTTGTCGATTTCTTGCCGCAACATCGTCCCTCCCCCTTTTAAGGTCTCGTGTGGTGGTGGGTGGATGGGGAAATCGAAGGGGAGAGGTGGGGTTGGGAAATCGAAGGGGAGGGGTTGGGGGCTTGGGAAATCGAAGGGGATGGGTGGGAGGCTGGGCTGGCGAGGGGAGGGGGTGGGGGGTTGCGGCGGTGGAGGGGAAGGAGAGGGGGTGGGGCGCTGGGCTGGGGTGGAGGGGAGGGGAGGGGTGGGGGACTGGGCTGGGGTGGAGGGGAGGGTGGGTTAGGGTTAGGGCTTAGGGATAGGGATTAGGGGTTAATAATGGCAAAATTGTAATTAAAGCTAACGGCAAGTTAACGTCCGTTAGAGAAAGGGCATTTGGTGAACAATTTTGAAAAGTCAGGGGTATATGGTGACAATCTGAAACATTGAGGGCAAGTTAACGTCCGGAAGTAATGTCTTTTTTTACATTTTTTTCCATATATTTTTCTTTTTTTTCCCAAAATTTCGTGGGTTCAGCTGAACCCACGCTAGATCCGCCCTTGATGGATTGTTTTTGTAGTGCAATTCCGGTTAATAAAGTGATATGGTGAAATGGAGATTGACATTCTGCAGATATTCTTCTAAAATGAATTGCAGAAAATGAAGAACATAGAAGTAATATATTCGTATTTGCCTTCTTTTTTTGCCAAGAAACTGGTCAAAAATGAGAGTAGTGTTGAGAGTCTTAAAATACGAGAAAGTCCAAGGTCCCGAGGAAGAGGTCTTCGACAATCCTACAAAATACAACGAAAATCTGGCCCGAGGGTGTTCCCTGGAAAGCCCCTCCAACGCTCAAGTCATATCTGATTGAGGTAGAGAGAGAGAGAGAGAGAGAGAGAGAGGGGGGGGAGAGAGAAAATGAGTAAATATAGAAAGAGATGCACTAGTTTTTTAGATGAGAATTGAATACCTTTTGACTGATGTGACAATCCCTGTTTATAGTGGTTGGAACTTCCAATAAATGAAGGTATTTGAGTTAACTCCACTTGGTGGAGAATTGTCTTCCCTATAGAGGCAAGGGTGTTTTAGTAATTTCGTCATGGATGGGCCGGTCCACGAAATGGGCCCAAACAATTAGCCCCACGCCAAATTATCGGACTAAAAATCACAATTTTAGATGCGGTTGATTGGTGGAATAAAATAATCACATTTTTGCCGAGATCGAGCGGGACCCACGAATTCCCATGGGGTGGGTCCGAAGCCGGATAGTAGCGGAGAAAGTCTTCTAGGCCAAGGGAGGTCCCTTGTGCGCTTTCGTGATTTCTCGTCGAATAGCTTACAAAAACCGATGCTTGAATAAAATTCTATGCCCGAGTCATAGCCTCAGGGAAGGTCGTCACTTCACCTTCGGCAAGGGACCTTCTGATTTTGCTGAGGCATAGTCCTGGCAGTGAGGCGGTGAAGGCTACACTATCTTGAAGGTCTGAAATTTGCAAGTATGTTTCATTAAACTTTTGATTTAGTTAGCTAGGCCTTCATTCTCTTAATGCTTGATGGACGAGATATGAATACGTATCTTCTTGTGTCGATGCTCAGTATCGAAATGTTGGTGAAATAAGGCTTCGAGTGCTGGGAAGTTCGTGATGATACTAGGGAAGAGTCTGAGAACCTGTTGAAGACCCGAGTCGCCTATTCCTTCTTTTTGTTTGTTGGATCTGAGAGGGGCCCCTTAACACTTTCTTCGAGGGGTTTGTGAAGCACAAGTGTTTTCTCTACGAGATCCTTCTCGCTGACTTGCTTCACGACCGTCGATAATCTGATCCTTCTCGCTGACTTGCTTCACGATCGTCGCCTATTCCTTCTTTTTGTTTGTTGGATCTGATAGGGGCCCCTTAACACTTTCTTCGAGGGTTTTGTGAAGCACAAGTGTTTTCTCTGCGAGATCCTTCTCGCTGACTTGCTTCACGATCGTCGATAATCTGACATGCGTCCTGTTCCATCCGACGCCGACTTGTTGCTGCCAAATATCTTCTCGGCCCTTTTCCTCCTGAGCTTCCTCCTTTCTTCTTTGAGAGGAGGGATTAATTGGGTGTGAAGTCGATGCCCGTGGTGAGCTGCGGTATGTCAGCTAAGAGTTCTTAAAGACTTTGTAGCGTGTTCTAGTAGAGCTGATTAGTTATCCTCTCTGGGTTAGTCGTAGCGATTATCTGAGGTGGATTTAGAGGAAATTAACTCCAAGGTTGAGGTTGTTCTACCTCATCAGAGGGGTAAACCCCTCATCATCCTTATGAATTGGTTCCACACTGTGAGTGTGGTGTGACGATAGGATCGGAGCTCTTCTACGTACCCAGGTGAGGAGCTCTTGTCTTTCTTCGATCGGATGTCATGTTGCTCTCGGTATGTGACTTTGAAATGTAGCATCCCCACATATGGCGCTAAATTGTTTCCGCCAAGAAACTGGTCAAAGATGACTGTAGTGTTGATAGTCTTGAAATCCGAGAAAGTCCAAGGTCCCGAGGATGAGGTCTCCGACAATCCTGCAAAATGCAACGAAAAACTGGCCCGGTGGTGTTCCCCGAAAAGCCTCTCCGACGCTCAAGTCAGACGTGATTAAGGTAGAAAGAGTAAATGAGTAAATGTAGAGAGAGATGCTCTGGTTTTTCTAGGTGAGAATTGAATACCTTTTGACTGATGAGACAATCCCTATTTATAGTGGTTGGGACTTTCAATAAATGAAGGTATTTGAGTTAATTGCACTTGGCGGAGAATTGTATTCCCTAGAGGTAGGGGTGTTATAGTAATTTCGCCATGGATGGGTTGGTCCATGAATTGGGCCCCAAACACCTTCATCAATGTTGTTGTAACCATTATGTGAATTTTTTGTTTAAAATATACTCATTCTAAAAACCCTGCGTGAATCACTATGGTTCTGTAAGCAATCAGTAAAGGAATGACAAAGCAACATTAAACAAATATCACTAATTAATGTTCGGAAAAATTCAAAAACCCTAATAAATGTTGATCAAGAACACCGGAATGCGATCAATCTACCAAACGGACCACTAAAAATGTGGATACGAACTGCGATTATTGTGTCACATTCCTTGCTTGAGACTACAATCAATATATCGAATCTAATCAAATCAAAATCATTATCAAGGGGCGCTACAGATTATCATTATTGATCGTCATGTATAATTATGCAAAGTAAGCAAAACATTATGTCAGCTAAGATGACATCAAACTATCTAAGCAAAACTAAAAAGTTTTATACGTTATCAAGAAATTCTAGTAGTATTCCACATATACATAATCGATTATAACATAGACTACAGATCTTATAAATTTTTGATATTATTGATGCCATTAGTTTCATGTTCAAGAATTTATGGGAAACTAGATCCATATGATCAAATTTTAATAGACCTCCACCCAAAGTAAAAGTGACTTCTACAAATAAATAAAAATTATAGAGACTAATAGATGGAGCCATTAAGGGGAGACATTTGTTGAATTACTCCTTATCATTGTTCCTTTACCTCTTGTATAACTCAACAACTTCTATAAGTCTTTTGACACTCAGTATAATTTATGTACTTGTAGTGTATTATGTTAGACGTATCAGAGGACGTGGCAACATTGTGAGAAGATATTTTAGTTTGTAAGTATTAAAAGATGTCGGGAAATTTCCTCAGGTACCCCTGAGGTTTGACGTAATTCTCAAATTGCCCCTCACATTTGGGGAATTCCTCAGATACCCCTGAACTTATGTTTGTGCTCAAAATACTCTTACTATTGAAGGAACCCTAACGCCGTTAGGTTTTCCTCTAGTCTCTCCCCCCAATTTTTTCTCTCCCCTCCCACCATCCTCTATTGATGAACCTATTGCATCCAAGCAGGAAGCTTTGCCGTTGCCCGTTGGGCAGCTCGGCCCAGATTCCAGCCAACACTCACCAACATCATCCACCGGCGGTGACTACAGAAGTAACCACCAACATTCACTGTCAATGTCGGGCCTGAGCCGGAAGCAGCAGGCTAACGCCCAGCCACCGCACCCAGCAACCACAAAGGGTTGTCAGCACGCGTCCTTAGCAGTGGCAACCACCAACATCAACATACGATGGTCACTGCAAGTAGCAATCAGCAGCCGTCGCAGCCAGTGCACGACACGAGCCGCAAGCAGCAGGCCGAACCCAGCCACCGCGATTCTCCCCGCCCTTCGCCGCCTATCTGCATTATCTTCTGCCGCCTGGATTTACCGCATTCTGCCTGCTATCGTGGCTTTAAACTGATTTTTATGCAACAATTGTTTATAGATTGAGGAGATTAATTAGGTTTTAAAAAATTCAAAAATTGTGGGTAGGATTTTTGAATTAATTTAACAAACTAAATCTGATTTTATTTTTGTAAATTTAGAATTTGATGAATAATCTCTATTGACCATAAAGTCTAACTACATATCAAAATTAGTGGTATGAATCTACTAAAACTTCAAGAAAATAATAATGGAGGATGGTGGGAGGAGAGAGAGAAAATCTGAAGTTTAGAATGTCATTAATGGAGGATGGTGGGAGGAGAGTGAAAGCTTGGAGGTTCATTAATGGAGGATGGTGGGAGGAGAGAGAGAAAATCTGAAGATTAGAATGTCATCAATGGAGGATGGTGGGAGGAGAGAGAAAGATTGGAGGTTCATCAATAATGGAGGATGGTGGGAGGGCAGAGAGAAAATTAGGAGGAGAGAGAGGAAAAACTAACGGCGTAGGGTTCTGTCAATAGTAAGGGTATTTTGAGCACAAACTTAAAGTTCAAGGGTATCTGAGGAATTCTCCAAATGTGAGGGGCAATTTAAGAATTACGTCAAACCTCAGGGGTACCTGAGGAAATTTCCCAAAGAAGTATATAGGGTCTTCTAGAATGGTTCAGACATTCAACAAATTCAGATAAAATATATTTTCCTTTCTATAAATTTCTCCTTTTCTTTCTCTAAATTTCTGACCATGAAATGTTTCATGGTATCAGAGCAGAATGATTGATAAACTTAGAAGAATTTGTGAATTTGTACAATCCAGAGAGTCTGCTTCCAAATCCGTTCACTTCCATAGTTGAAAGCTCTTGAAAGTAGTAGGAGATTTATCGAAATGAGCAGACAAACTATTTTGATCTAACAACTTACTTATATACAAAAGGTTGTGTTTAAAACTATGAATAAAGAGGACAATCAGCAAGATTATGTGAGGTGTAAGAAGATTAGTTCTAGATTGTTTAACAAGTTTAATAGTTCCATATGGCAAATCAACCTTAATTGGATGTTTAAGTGAAATATGTTCAGAAAACAAATGAGAATTGGAAGCCATGTGATCGGATTCCCTGGTATCTATAAGCAGCCAGAAAATGGGTCAACATTAAAAGCAAGTTATATGCCTGCAAAACTGACTTTGGTGCAAGCCTGGGAGCTATCTCTAAAAGAAGGGTCTTGGTGCTTCTAAGCTTAAAGCACCTTCATAAATTCCTTAAAAGCAGACACCGTTTAAGGATCCAAAGTGCTAAAAGAAGATATAATATTGCTACTCACAGACTTCAAAAAGGGAATGACCAAGCAATCCAGCTTTTAAGCCATTAACAGAAATATTTGTAGCAAACTTTAGTTGATTCTTGCCTTTAAGAGTAGAATACAATTCTTGATATCCTACTAACTTGAAACATTAATTAGTCAATTGAATGATCCTTCATTTTCCAGTGTTCACACTGTTTGTCAACCTTAAATTTCTTGAAATATTTTCTTCCAGAATTAGAAAAAGAATAAGGCCTCGGAAAACCAGATTTTGAAGCCATAATAACACTCATTTTTGTAGAAACATGTCCATTTGTTATGCCTCTCAACTTGTTACAAGACATGATCGATAAGCCTTATTAATAATTGGCAAAGGATCAGCAGTAAGAAGATTTGTCTTGACTTCTTCATAATCATTGTTAACTTTATCCTTTGATCAACTTCAATAAGTTTTTTTCAACAAACTACGAGAACAAGAATCTAAAGCTCCACAAGAATAATTCGAAAAACCTTCAAGCACTTAAAGTTCATCCCAAATCCAAGAACTTGAATTAATTGTATGGTTGGATGGCTTATTACAAGATCCACAAGTTTCTATTCCAAAGCCCATTTCTCTTTTTTTTTGCGATAACAAATATGCCTAATATATAGCTGAGAATGTTGTCTTCAAGAGAGGACCAAACATCTCAAGCTAAATTGCCATTATGTTCGCTATCATGTGACATATAATTTCCTCTATCTTTCTCATGTTAAATCTTCACTACAACTTGCTGATGTGATGACCAACCACTTGGCGCTGATCAACATCACTTCCTCAGTTCCAAGAATGGCCTTCTTCTCCAACTACCTCCAAGTCCATCTCTTGAGGGGGGCTGATACGCAGTATAATTTATGTATTTGTATTATATTGCTTTTAGTGATGTATTTTGTTAGATGTATTGGATGACTTGACAACATCGTTAGAAGATATTTTCAGTTTGTTAGTATTAAAAGACGTATATAGGGTCTTCTAAATTTGTCCTTTTCTCTCTGTAAAATTCTGATCAGGAAACTTCTCATCTTCCTCTAAAACACGTGTGTAAACTTCAAATCAACTTCAATCACTTAGAACATAAAAGCTCACGCTCGCCTTGGGTATTGGCTAAATTCCACAAATTTATAAATTGGTAAACCTTTATTTTTCCATGACATCTAAAGATGTAAAATTATAATTTTATTTGTGATGCCATGTCATTTCAAATATAGGACACCAAATGGAAAAATATTTGATAAACAAAAGCAAGTATTTCATTCCTTCTTTTAAAATTGCAGTTATTTTAATTTTGCGCTTTCCAACATATAAATTTGAGCAATAATATCTTTAATATTCAATTAACAAAAATTATAATCAAATTAATAATTTAGAAATATACATTAAACTAATCCAACAACGTATTCATATTTACATGAAGTCATTACTCTCTTTATTCCTTATTGTTAATCATGCTTGATTTTTACACAGTTTCCAGTGCATACATTTTAGCAACAATATCTTGAGATAAACTTCATAAAAAAGTTATTAAGAATTGTATATTTTTAAGCTGCACGTTGGGACGAATCCAACATGATCCCTCATGACTTTCTTTTGTTGCATCTCTATTATACTACATATGGCAACACATGGGGGACACCAAAAAAATAGAAAAAAGGAAAAAAAAATAAGGGGATAAGTAACTAAACAACAATTACAATTCTATACGCACGATAAGAATTGTATATACAGACGTTTGTAGGATGAGAACTATACGCACGATGAACATGAAGGACTAGATTATGTACATAAAGACCAATACTAATGAACATGTACAAACAGAGATGTACATATATTCATTTGGATTGTTATCCATGTACATGTGCACACCATGCTCTATATAGTAGCTTGTGCACCATGTAAGCTTTGCATATTTTGGATTGTATGGTTTTTCCCCTCCAAGTTTTTCAATTGGGCTTACCGCTTAAGTTTTAGTTCCTCACTCCTCAATCCTCATTGATGTTAACTAGTCCTATCTCACAAATAAGCCCAAAACTCTAACCCAAAGAGAAACATTTCCCGCCCCTTTTTCCCACTCCCATTACCATTGCCGCCAACTTCTCTCTCTCTCTCTTTGAGTTGGTGAAGCCATGAATTCAAGAGATGCAACTTTGATTTCTTCAGCTACCATTTTCGGTGTTGTCGCATCCGCCATTGTTTTTCGCTTCTTCTTCAACAAACCTAAGCAGAAATTTCAGTCTTCGTCCAAATTTTCTAAATCAAATGGAGCTCTTCAACGCACAATTTCTGCTACTCGTTCTCCTTTCGATCCTTCTAAGCGCCAAGGGTTTGAATTTACTCTGTTTTCTATTGATTGTTTCTGATGAAATTGTTCGTGATTTTTGTTGAATTTAAGTTTGTTTTTTGAGGTATTAGGTACTTATCTTGGGATGACTATTTCATGGCGATAGCTTTTCTCTCTGCTCAACGCTCCAAAGATCCTAATCGCCAGGTCTAATCTCTCTCCTCTTTTTCTCTTTTCATTTTTTTTGCGTGAAATTGACTTTTGAAATTTGTTATGAAGTTCACCTGTCTGTAGTTTAGATTTTTCGTCAATTGTTGATCATAGGTTATATCTTTTCTATGATAAGGATGAACTTGTTAAATTGTTGCCAGTATTATTTTTTCAGGAACAATTTGAATTGCTGAATTGATTAACTTGATTTGTAGTGTTCGAGTACGTTCTCTTCACCTTATTTGTAAACTGAACTTACCAGAACTAATTGGAACTTATCTGAAGTTACTAGAACTTATCGAACCATATTGTATTGGAACTTATTGGAGCTTATTTGAACCTATTAGAACTTATACGCACCCTTATTTTAATGCTCACAACTCACAAGCTGAATTATGCATAAAACCTTTGACGCATTTTCTGATGCTAGAAGTTCTAAATTGTTGCTATATGTAGGTTGGTGCTTGCTTGGTTAGCCAAAACGGTGTAATACTTGGTAAGATTCCTTGGAAAAAATTTCATGATTGGATAAACTCAAAGAGATGGATTTTGCTATTGTATGAGTTTAATATATATATATAACTACACATAATATGCTCTCTAGTCAGGCATTGGCTATAATGGATTTCCTCGAGGTTGTTCAGATGACAAGCTTCCATGGGCAAAGGTTGTACTCTTGATTTAAGCTAGTTCCAAGAGATTATCGACTTACTAACATTTAACGTATCTTTTTCTGCACCTTTTAGAAGTCGAAAAGTGAAGATCCTTTGGAAACGAAGTACCCGTGAGTGGTGTTCTCTTCTATAAACTGCTAATTTCAATCTGTTTGTATTTTCTGGGGTGTGTAAATGTGGTTGAGTCTGTTTGTGAAACGTTTTTCTTTCAGTTATGTTTGTCACGCTGAAGTGAATGCAATTCTCAACACAAACCATGCATCTGCTGCTGGACAGGTAGCTGAAATACCCTTTTGTTCTTCTCACATTCGAATGAAACTCGACTAATTACTAAGAGTGTTTTGTATCCCGTGTTTCATCTTTAACGTACATATATTTCATTCTCACCAAGTGCATTTGATTGGTTTCTTTTTGTATTTGCAGAAACTTTATGTTACAATGTTCCCTTGCAATGAATGTGCTAAATTAATTATTCAGGTGATTCTGATTATCCTACTTTCTGGTTTTCTCTATGAACTGTGTTAGTGCTTACGCGTATGCCATGACCTTAGTCTGCAAGCATGTATATGCATAAGAACTCTCATCTCTCTTTAATGCAACCATAAACGGAAAAATGGTATTCTGGCAAAGATGGGAAAAAAAAATATTCAGTTTGTGCATTGATGTGATAGGGCAAGAGGGGGAAATTAGAGGGATTGTAGAGTGATCTCGCGTTGGAAGAAGCATTTGGATTTGATTTGTATTATTCTTGTAGACTTTGACCTCTGGTTGATCCAAAAAATGAGCTCTGTGATTTCTGGACTGATTAAGATATTATGTAACAACTCGATTAGTTTCTAGTTCAGGCATTCCCTGTTATAGTTTCGCTGGTTTTGTTTAAGAAAAGTCTCAATTACTTAGCTCAGTTCTTTGCTAAATTGCTTAATTGTCTACAGTCAGGTGTTTCTGAAGTTATCTACTTTGTGGAGAAGAGGCTACCAAATTCTGACAAATGTTACGTCGCTTCTCACAAGCTCTTATCAATGGCTAATGTGAAGGCAAGCGTCCCTTCCCACTAGAACAAACATTTATAACTGCTTTGTGACTTGCTGTTTGGTTTTAGTGCTCATACTTTTTGGGTTTCTTCTCGCAATTTCTCCCTTTCCTTGCCGAACTATGAATTTTATGTAATGAAAGATATGGAGGGTTATAACAACAATAACCCGAAATAAGTTCTGCACTGATTCAAATGTATGCAACTTTACACCTCAAATATTAAGAAGGTACCTGACATGCAAGTTGTGACAGCATAAATTCCCTTCAAGAGCAGGAATTATACTTTTTTTTGTTCTTAAAGAAACATTATCAAAATCGCTAGATGAAGCCTGTTTGGCCACGAATAATATTTACAAGTAAATTGGGGATAGATGATGATTTCATCAACTAATGAATGCCCTCTTCATACTTGTATACACTGGCATGACGCATGCAGAATTCAGAAACTCCTGATGCATTTTCTGACTGGTTTCTAATGCAGGTTAGGAAACATCAACCACAAATGGATCAGATAAGCATCAAATTTGAAGAGCCCTAAAGAATTGCTTGAAGTTCTTGCTGCACTTGTAGCTTGTTGGTTTGCACCTCTGAAGTTGTATTAATGCTACAAATTGAGCTTTGGAAGCTCGCACTTGTAGCTTGTTGGTTTGCACCTCTGAAGTTGTATACTTGTATTAATGCTACAACTTGAGCTTGGAAGCTGGCTGGTGCCTGCACAGCTACAATCACCAAAATGTATTGCTAACTAGACTCTACCTTGTAAGGAGGGGGGTTTTTCATACTAGAATATTATTGAAAACGTAATCTTAAGTGCAGCTTTCGAACATGTCTGGCAGTATCTTATGGGAGATTCAGGAGTCTTCACTTTGCGTAATGCGTCCTTGAGGAAAAATTGACCGATGTTTGATAAACCGACCCAAAATACCAACCCAAGACTCATTTTTTTTACGAGAAAATGACAATAAGTTGAATCAAAATCCGAAATAAACCGGCCTGACCCGAAAGTAAACCAAATTCGAACACAATCCGTACTTGAAGACAACCCGAAGTGATTCTATCCCGCTTGAAATCTACCCGAATTATGATTACTTGAACTCGACCTGACGATTGTCAGGCCCAAAAATAACTCTAACTCGGAAAAACCTCAATGAAATCTACTTGAGATGAACTAAACCAAAATAATTATGACCCAAATTCGACATGAAATTAGTTAGAATCGAAGACAACTCCTAATTCAAGTGTCCAAAATCAATTCTACACGATCCGAGATGAACTCAAACATGACGGATAGCAAGTATCAATCTCAACTCTAATAAATGGCATATCAAATTTATATTTTTAAATAGGAATTTAAATATCAACATAAATTTAATTGCAATATTAACAACCAAAAATAAGCAAACACAATAACTTGAACCGAAAACCACCCGAACAAATTAAGACCCATAAATTTCAATATAATTCGATCGGACTTACCCAATCCGACATTGACCCGAGCCCTACAACCCAAACCTAAAACAAACTCAATCCGAAGATAAAATTGACCTGAAGTGACCCAACCCATACCCAAATTGTTTGTCACCTCTAGCTTCTAGGCATTCATATGACCATATGGCCAGTATTAGAGGCTACAATCTAACATGGAGATTGTAATCTGCTTTATCAAGCATCAAATTACATATGGTTCTTTTCAATTGCAAGAGTTTAACTTTTACGTCTGTAAAACACAATTTTGATTATTGATATCTTTAATCATCTATTAGTAAAAACTATTAAAATCTAATGTAATTCAAAGATTACAAGTAAAAAGGACATGAAGTATCTAATATCTGCTTCTGTTGAGAGACAATTGATCCATCAACTGCAGATTGCATTGCATATGAGGTTCTACAAACTATAGTTATTGAAATCCCAAAAAAAAATCATAAAAGAAAAGAAGAACAGAGCCCCTATTTAGGATTTAAAGTCTACACTAAAAGTGCACAAAATTGTGCAGTTACAGATCTAAATTGGGTACAAATCTTCAAAATTGTGCTCCGGAGTCTTTGAACACACCAGGGTGAAACATCTTTCTGAGAGATGGTATTTAACTTAGTTCCAGTCTTCCAGAGAATGCTCGAATCCCTATCCATTTAACATTTCTCTTCATGCAAAAACGATTATCTCAAAAATAACCCTAATCTGCATTAAGTGCCTCCAGTTGTCTACGGAGCTCTTCAAGATCATCAGCTGTATCAGCACCCTGTGCATCTTGTTCCAATAGAGGTGCATGCTTGTATTCATCTGCAGCAGGGAGCTCATGGACAAGACCCTCCGGAAGGGAATCTGAAAGTAACTTTCATATTAGAAAACGACAACTAATGTACTTTTTTTTTTTTTTTGTATTTTCAACATTGAAGTAATTGCACAAGAATTTAGGAGAGAAGAGAGATAGAAAGAGATAAAACGACCTCCCATGTGCTAGGACAGCCAAAGAGATGATATATTGCCAAAAATGTCAATATTGCAAGTAATATGCAACTTTTTAAATGGGAAATGTTGCAAGAAAAAATAAAAGTATAAGATTTGGTTCCATGACTGGAATGTGATATTTGTTGTCAATACTTAACATGCGTCCAATAAGACACACCAAATTACATCCTTCAATGTAAGATAATGATCTAGGGCTGTCTCATGAAATTGACAAAATTTACCTGCATTTCGACTTGCTGATCCTTCTGGCTCAATGTCATCGTCGACACTAAAAGATGGATATACAAAATGGTCAATAAAACTCAAAGAATACTAAATCAACTTTAATATATGGTTATTTAAACAATGCCATCCAGTAGGTACATTTTTTTTAGGGGATCTAGTGGGCACATAGAATTGCTTTTAGTAACATCATAATTTGCCTTAATTTGTGTATCGGGAACTAAGGAAAAAATAACCAGCACCTTTTAGCTGTAGACAGCACAGAGATTTTAATTTGGTTTACATCATTACATGTAATTCCATCATAGTAGTACCTGATATTCCACTCATTATCAACATGAAGAGGGAGCTCTACTGCTAATGATGATTCTGCCTCCATCTTTGCTTTTGCTGCAGCATCTCTAGCAGGTTTTGCTAACATGTATTCTTTCTGAATACCAGAGAGCACATCCAGTGTAAAAACCACCAACTGAAGAAATTGGTCCTAAATATTTTTATAATGCAAATAATTCCACTCCTGCTCCCAATTACCTGTCTTTCCAGGCAGGCTGTATTTGAACATTGTTGATTTGGTTTCATTTCCATGGTTGGAAAATAGTCTTTCAAAGCATTATAACCCTAAAATCAAGTAACAAACCATAAACTGAAGTAACACACCAGAAATAGATATATATAATAATACAAACAGTTCAAGTTCTAATGCCCATTTAGCAAAGTAAAATCAAACAGTATTAGTGATGATGTTACATCTAATGTGTATAATTTGTTTCATAGCAACGTTCAACTTAATGGAAATTCCATCCTTAAACTTTGTTCTTTTCTATCATACAATTTTCAGTTTACTAGAGGTGGTATTGACTATTGAGTGTTAATTATATATGGAAATTGGCATGAAAACTTTTGTACAAAATTACATAAAAACCCATAACCATTACCACCATCATACCACCAACCAAAAAGGCTGTAAATTTATACACACAATAAGACCAGGTAGGAGCAGGAAAGATTCTAGAAGCTTGAGGCGTGTATTCATCAGGACTAGGGTCAACAAAAACAGACCTTTGAAATTCAAACATAATTGTCTAGCTACAAATACAATTAAAAGCAAAGAGAAGCAAAAAGAAGCGAAGAACGGAGGATCATGGCTCATGATGCAGCAATTTCAGAAAGACTTACCAAGTACCGTGAAACTTGTCCAAAATTCAGGAGGTATTTAAGTGTACTTTGAACAAGAAGGCCAGCAACAACCCCCTTAAAGAACAAGTGAACATAAATAGAGAGCATATCAGTAGAGGAGATTGTTAAACTCACCACAGTAAAGAGGTCAATGTGACAACATAGAATCATCAAATTGCACCAACAAAAACAGGCTTCCAAAAAGGTTTAATTCTGACATATGTATTCAATATGAGAAAGACAGCCACCAAACTAAAGCGTGCTTAGTATGAACAATGAAGGACAAAGAGCATGATGTAGGATTAGGTAGAAAGAGAATCATCAAAAACAAGGTATGTAAAATTGCAAATAGTAAGTTCATTTCATCTTTCAAAACACTAAAGATACTTTCTCCGTCTTTATTTAGTTGCCGTGTTTTGACTTTTGGCACTCTTCATTTACTAACCTTGATTGGAAATTCTTGACTACTATATAAAACATATTTCAGTTTTGAAGATGTTAGATTCATCTTAATGTATATTTTCAAAATATCATTTGTTTTTAAAATTTTAACTAACACCACCTTTATTTCTTATAACATGCAACATGTTGAGTTTTACGCATGCCAATCATTACTTTAAGTGCTAATATATTTTCTTATTGATTAGTAAAACTTATAAAAATTAGATATTTTTAAATATATATTGAGACTAACCCGAAAACATATTACATCATAGCATTTGATTTCTATAAGATAGCATTAAAATGTGGTCAAACTTAGTATGTGAATAGTGCAATATTTCCAATGTTGCATGTATTAAGAATGGAGGTAGTTTTAAATTAAGAGTATTGATGACCAAAGTTGAGCGTTGCAAAATGTGCAAATCATTCAAAGCAGAGGAAGTATAAGGTCTCTTTACTTTCAAGGAAATAAATAACTACCATTGTCGTTGGGAGAGAGGCAGCACAGACACCTTCACGCTTAAGTGTACGCTCATCAACTCCTGATGCCACAACCTGCAAGGTACTCATTGAAATATACAGTAATTATCATTGCTTATGGATCCTATCAGTTGTTATGGCATAAATCAATAAACCAATGAGCTTACCAGAGGGGGAACACAGGCAAAACAAGCTGTTTCTCCTGGAATCAGCAATTGTATATGACCAGACACAGCATCCTCAGAGACACCTGCATAGGGAAACTTTGATATGAACTTCCAAAGTTTTTAATGAAGTTATATGTCTCATTTTAAATTACCAGATCACTGTATTAGTTTTAAATGCTTTGCAGCAAAACAATAAGAAATTAATATACTTTATAAGGAGGCAATTTCAAATGCAACACTTTATGTCACAAGTAATTATCAAAATGTGTGCCAATTCACAAGATGATCATCCCTCTTTCTTACACAATTTCCCCCCTTAGTAGGGTGTTTATCACTTGCTAATTATTGAGCAAACCAAATGATATCAAAATTACATACTTCTGTGCAGAAAAAAGAAAGGATAACACAACTCAGACAGAATATAGCAGAAGTATAAAGCAGAGACAGCTATTAGATTTTCCTTCTAAAGATAACATTGATTAAAAAAAGAGTTAAAATTGTAGAATTGTGGCTGTTGTGTGGTCTAACATAGGTAATTATCCCGACCTTCCACTAATGTCTGGTCACAATCATGGTGTCCAAAACAAGGCCGCATCGTATCGTATAGCCCGTGTCGTAAAGGTTTTCAAATCTACCGAACCAATATTGCCCACATTTTAAAGGTGTAAAAAACCGCGTTTTAGGCAAGTTTTAGAGATATCTCATGGTCTAAGCCGATATTTGGCCACCCGGGCATACTCCTTTTTTTAACCTGATGAGATTCGTCTTTTTTTTACTTGCTTGAAAATGCAAATCGGTTGAGGATTTTACTGTTATGATCTCTTGGCCCAGGTACGACAACCGCATCATCCCCGTTCCCGCATCACCGTGACCGTACCGCGATCGTGACCGAAACCGCATTTTCGAACTATGGTCACAATCATACTAAAAGAATAATCTTATCTTTTTCATCAAAATTTTAACTGGAATAATCCCTATATTCCCTCCAATATCATGTTCTATTAGTCTAAGTCATTAATATACTTCTGTTCTGGCAGGAAAATTTTTAGAAGTTTCGGAAGTACTAACACTTCAATGAAAAATGGAAGCAGTAAAACGACCCATAAGTGAACTGCCTATTGCCCACAAATCACTTTGGCCAAGAAGCTAGTTTTGTATGTTTGACCAACAGTGTTCCTATGGATTGCCAAATGCAATTCTTAAGTCACATTATAAATTTTTTTCCCTTCTTTAGTTAAACAATGCCATAAGTCATACCCATGGATAAATCCAGAGTTCGAGCTGAAGAAATAGAAACTTTAAAAGAAATAAAAGAACCACCATTCCTGTCTTCAGATATACCACAAAAAAAAAGCCAAAAACAGAGGCTATATTTGACTTACCAGTGTTCATGAGGTCCTAGTAAAGACAAAAGATTCAACTTCAAATTCCACAATAGATAATACATAGTTGAAAGGTGAAAACAAAACACATGATTAACGAACGCTCAGCTCCAACAAACTACAGTAATATATTCTTTTGCTTCCAATGAATTAGTCCATAGCTTGATCCTTTTGATGTTGTCCAGCAAAAATCATTTTGATATATGATGGAGGATTAGCCATGACTTTAACTTTTAAGATACTATAGTCCTCTCTCTAAGTGATAACCAAGTTCTAAAATCAATTTTTCAGTCACAAGGTGTTGTGTCACAGCAACAAGAAGAAGTAAAAGGGTAATATTCAAATCTTAGACTATTCCATCAAAGAAGAAGAATGCTCTCACATCACTCAGGCACAAAGTAGTAGCAATTATGGACCATGCAAGAGATGATACTCAGTTAAGTGTGACCCTTGTACCTAATCAACAAAACTAAATAAACAAAGAGCTAACACAACTTTAGTCACACAGAATGATACAGTAAGCATAAGAATCACGTTGCTCACCAGACTCCATCCATGTCTGATTCAATTCATTGCATGCCTACAAAACAAAAGTATTTCAATTCAGATGAAGTTGAACAGTCTGCATGCAGGATCCAAAATTAAAAACCAACAGAAAAGAAAGATAAAGTGAATTTATATTGACAAATGAAACCTGATTCACGACCATCCTTGCTTCATAATTGTCAACACAACTCAAAACAAGATCGACCCCGCAGCCTTCTTTATCTGGGCGGAATGTTTTCTTTTTCAAACTAGACATGAAAGTATTGAAGCCTTCCACTGTTGTTATATTCATTGTATAACTCTGAGAACATAGAAGAAATATTAGCAAAAGCAATGAAACAACATAAAAAAGAAGATTGTAGCTTAATTGATATCTAGACTATCAGCTAATCTAAGGTGCACCTCCAGCACTACTATAAAAGTCCTAACTTATGACATCTTTCATCATCATTATATATATTTATAGGTGAAATGCTCATGCCTAATGATGGGATCCTCTAATGGAACCGGAAGTATATTTTAAAAGTTGAAATAAGTTGAGCAGCTGTATAAAAGAGACAATGAATACTCAAAAGATGAAAGCCTTAAAACATATATTTGTTATGTTTATGAAAATTACAAATTGAAATTTTTAGAAATTAATCTATCGATGAGAGATAGCACAGGAAACAGTGGAATAATTCTCCAGAGTTGCAGCTCCTATAGAAGTCATCTTTTGAGTTCTTCATCCAATCAAAAAAAAAGAAGTGGGATTAGGTGGCGAGAAGGAAAAAAAATTTGTTCACATAATGGATATCATATTACAGTGGGCATTTCTACCATTAAAAACTCCCAATGGAACAAAAGCTTAACTTCTCAGAAAGCTGGCGTTTCACTCAGATTTGAACGATGAGTCAATCAAAGCAGAAGGAAAAAGGTAAATTTCAATTTTCACCAGCTTGGACCAAATTTAAAACACACTTGCCTCAAGTACAACATCAGGATTTATATCTGATAGAGTCTGGACAGCAGCATCAGTCTTTGTCATACCAACCTGTAAACATCATCGCATGTATGTTAATAGATCATAAAAGTTGTGTGCCTCAAAAAATAGCTAAATAACATGATAAAAATTCAACAGACACGCAATAATTTACAGTACAGTAGTAAAGTTACGGCAGAGAATGTCAGTATATGGAGCCAAAACTGTGCCCACTCTATGCAATATATTATCTCTAAGAGAAATAATGCAGATATGAAATAGACCTGCTCTGGACGGAAAAAGAGCCTATTCATGTTAGCCAATTCTACTGTGTCATAATCATAAAGCAAAAGCCGACCTATGCCACATCTAGTGAGCATCTCAGCCGCAACACTTCCAACTCCACCTATACCCTGTATTGGCAATGCAAAACCATTAGAACTTTCAACATTACCTGTGATTTTTATTAGATACAGTCATTAGTAGTTTTTCATTAAGGGAAGATGAAGAAGCATTAGTGAACTTTGTTTCATTAAAAGTATGTGCATAACTAGAAAAGTGAAAATGACTTTAGCAAAGGTAGGGAGTCTTTCTCATACTCATAACAAGCTAATACCATCTGTTTATTCGCTAGCTCGGAAAGCAAATAGTCATTACATATGAAAACATGTGCATATCTAATATATACATTATGGCATAAGAGAATAACTTTCTTCTCCGAAGATGAAAATATTATCTCAAAGTAAAATCGACAACTAAAATGACAAGGAATGCAGAATGAAACACATACAACAACTGCAACTGAGAATTCCCGTATTCTTTCATAATTAGCCACAATGCCCATTCGCTGAAGCGCCATTAATCGACTGTAAGGATTGCTATCTATAACTTCTGCACTCATATCCTGTTATAAGCACAACCATTTTAAAATCAATGATCTACTGTCAATGGTATATTCTTAATCAAATATTGCAACTCAAATTAATAAGAAGATATTGACCTTGACTTTGGAACGTCGGACTGGTGCTGACTCTGCAAGGCTAGCAAGATGCTCCACTCGTAGTCGCAACTGTAAATTTAAACAATCGGAAACCAAAAGGAAAGATGGTGACGAAAGGAGTTAACAACGTTATCTTTTAGCATCATATATACGATGGAGTAATAAATCCGTCAATGCCTTTTCAATCCAGGGTCTTAGAAAAAAATTATGAAAAATAACACTTTTCACAAGCACAAAAGCAAAGTCAATATACCATAAAAACACACGTCAAATGCACTTCTAACATCTTTCCCAGCCCCCTCTCCCGGAATGCCAGAACCTCCAAGGAGGAGCCAAGGAGGCACAGTGGTAAGGTTACACTATGGTAACAATTGGTGCGACGCAAGGTTGGCATCTAACAAACCTATACTGGTACCAAAATTGATAAAGCTTACAATTTCTATACAAACATTGACTGCTTCATTCCAGAGTTCAATTCGACTATTCGATCTCCAGAAAACATATTCGAAGACGAGCATAAGCAAGGCACATTCGAATCTATCCAATCCCTCATACCAAACTTCTCGATCATTTTCCAATATATCCAATCTCTAGCCACATTATCAATTTAGACAGTTTAGAGATCAAATTAGATCATATAGCTGCAATTGCATGTAAGATTTTAATCATTTCATAAGAAATTTCAAGCACTATGGAGATTGTTACATACGATTCCATTAATATTTGCATATTATACTATAATTCTTGTCTTCAAGTAAGTTAAGCACACGCAAACAAAATCAAAATAGCATGAAAATTCAGATGACCTAAATTCAGTAAAATCTGAGTAAAGTATCATATGCAATTGAGGCCTCAATTTTCCAAAATGCAAAATTTTGTTATAATTACAATGAGCAAAAAGTTGGAATTGACAATGCATTTTCCAGAAAGCAATTGTTTACTGAGTAGATCGATTAATTCAATGATAGCTGGTTAAAAAGTAAGAAAGATTTTTCAAGTAGAGGAAATGTACCCGATCGATGGAATTATGAAGATATGAATCATGAAAAGATCGTTTGACATCTTCGAGATCGTTAAGCAATTCTTTCAGCTCTGCCTCCATGATTCCGTAATTGTTCAACTCTTTGAAATTTGATTGAAGAATTCTGGGTTAATTGAGTTTATTGACTCAAGTCCAAAATATTCTAGTTGTCTTCTTTGCTTAAGCAATGTTGTTAAAGAGGAGCAAAACACAGGTTCATAATAATTTATTATGCACCCAAATTCACTATATCACATAAAAATTGACTATATTAGGAAAAAAATCGATTATATCATACGAAAACTTACTATATCATACAAAAACTGACTATATAAAAGGTGGTTATATCGTACAAAAACTAATTATATCAAACGAAAACTGACTATATGAAATGATAACTGATTATATCATACGGTTTTCCGGTGCACAATAAGTTATTGTGAACCCGGTCCATTTAAGTTTTTTTTTGAAGGAGGAGATATCAATGAGGAGTTCATATACGTTATATATACGGACTTTTGCGAAATACCCCAAGTAATTTCCTTTTTCCTCAAGAATCAAGGTTGGCCTTGTTGGTTGGGGGCCCTCCTTCCACCCTTGTGACAAAAGTTCGATTTTTGCCCCTTACAAAGTGGGATCCCCAATTAACCCTTGGTTCGAGATTCAAAGGGAAACAAAGGAAGAAGAACAGATTGGACGACTAGGTTGGTGCGAGATGTCTAGGGATAGTGTTGAGTCAGAGTAAGACAGAATGGGTTTATCACAAGAATGAAGGGTTAGGTTTGTCTAATTTATTAGACCGCCTACTCTAATAATTTGTGTAATGACTAATGGTTATTAGCTTTTTTAGTCAATAATCTCTAATTCTGTTACCAAACCCTAAAGGAGAGTTTGGTTAGAAGAGGGTAAGAGAAAGGAATCAGAAAAGAGAAAAGTAAGGAAAGAAATGGAAAACCCCCCATTTAAAACACATGTTTAGTTAGACAAGGGAACGGGTTACAAAACTCTTCTCTCTTCCTTACTTCTTCCCACTTCTTCATTATCTCTCCACCAATGGATGGTGCCGGCTGTTGTGGTGGTAAACTAGGGGTACTGGTGGTGGTACGTTGTGGTGGTGCGCTTATCGTGGTGTTTTGGTTCGTGGGTGGTGCACTGATGCGTGGGTGGTGCACTGGTGCGCAGGTGGTGCTCTGTGTTGTGGTGCGTTGGTGCGGATGCATTGGTGGTGGTGTGTGGGTGGTGCGGGTGTGCTGGTGTTGGTGTGTGGGTGGTGCGGGTGTGCTGGTGTTGGTGCGCTGGGTGCTAGTTCACTAATGGGATGGTGGGGTCGTGTTTGGACGGTGGTGGGGTTGTGGTTTTTGGGTGGTGTAGGGTTAATGGTGGATCATTTAGTGGTGGTGGTGGCCAAGGGTAGTGGAATTCTAGTGGACAAGGTTAGTCAATGGTTGTTATAGTATGAAGGAAAATGGGGGAATTCAAAACCTTAGGGGAGGGTGCGGAATCAATATAGAGGGTTATGGGGTAAATCCAAAATGAAAGGTAAAGGAAAAGGAAAAAAAAAACATCAACCAAAAACCAAGTAAGGGAAACATGAATTTTGTAACCCTTTTTCCTTTCTTGAAATCTCCCCTCCTAACGCCCCCTAAGTAATCCAACTATTGGATTATTTATCCTACACCTATGGCAAAAAAAGAGGAAAGGGAGTTATGGATGGGAGAGAGTAAAAGGGCTATATTGCAGTGGTTGTTAATAGGTAAATGTGTCATATAGAGGTTAATCAAGGTTTAGTAACGGAATTAGGAATTAATGACTAAAAAAGATAATGGTTGTTAGTCATTGAGGGCATATGGCGAATTTTCAAGAAATTGAGGGATATATGTTGAATTTTGGAGGGTTGGATGGTATTTGGTATTAGGGGTTATTGAGGCAATTGAGTATGCAGTCTCCTTAAAGGAGGATGGAAATTACCTTGTCATATTGGATAAATTTTGCAAAGCTTTTGACATAGAAGTTTATAATAATGCTATCAGATGTCTTTGTATTGCACTTACTGTTATTTGTGATGATTGTCCCTGCGCATACCTCAGCTTAGGGAGCTAGTTATTTCTCTGTAATTGAATAATGTAGTCTGTGCAATCAAACTAAATTAGTTTAGCAAATCAATTGTTTTATTTTCATTAGTATTAGGGGTTGATAAGAATAATGTGAAAGCTTTTTGGTAGAGCAGTTTGGCTCAAGTAGAAGTGGATGTTTAAAGAAGAGGTTATGATGAACTAAAGGCACCAAGAGTAGTTGAACCTAAAAATAAGGCGACTGCAAGTCTTGAAAGTGTCCTTTTCAAAGATCATAGTGTTGTTGATACTCAGTCATGTAAGGGTCATGATCGTATGCATTTAGGCGTAGAACTGCAAGGAGCTATGGATATCGAGCTTTCGACCCGTAGATCTCATGAAAAGGATATGGATTTCGAGGAAGAGGTTAAGAGCAATTTCTCTTCGAAGAACAGTAGTGGAGGATTAATTTTAGACAAAATGGATGAGAAGCTTGATGAGGAGGATAAATCTGGAGTGTTTTAGGTCTGTTGGGCATCCTGCTTGCAGACAACACCTTGCCAAGGTCACCTTTGGTCAACAAAAGAAGACTATCAATGCATGCACACGAAGAATTCCCAAGTAGATGCAAAAAAAATTGAGAGAAAAAAAGAGGTGCAATTCTATCAACCCCATTCTATTTCATTTTTGAAGGCTCGCTCGGTCGCTCCTTCACTTCAAAAACTAATATCTTGATAGAGGCTCACACAATTGCAAGTTGAGGGAAGCAGAAGTCTCTAATCTGGCTCTCATTCTGAATGAGGGTCCTCTAGATCATGTCTCAAAGGAGTCTTTTAGTCTGAAAGGAGAAAACCATACCATTCTAATTCCTCAAATTGACGCAAATAGCGAGGTAAGAATATATGACTCAACTACTCAATCTCAAGTGTATATGTACAGGTGCATGAGAAACTAAATAGTTTGGATACTCAACCTAAGGAGCAAGAAGAGAAAGGAAATCTAAACAAGAAGGAAAGGAAGCTCAATTGCAAGCAGACGAAGACCATTGGAAAAGTTAGTGTCAAGCCTATTTCTATTTTGAGAAGAAAACATCAGGAAAAAAATTCATCAAATGTGATAATTCTCATGTGATCGAAAAGGAAAAGTGGTGCTCTACCCCTATTGGATCTCCCCTCCCCCATGTTAGGAAAAAAAGTATATTTTTAATCTTGTTTGCTCTTGTTCTAATCTCGTTATGCGTCAATGTCTTTGTCAAGTTACAAATTCTCGAAACTAGCAAGCTAGCATAATAGGGTCCTAAGTGTCCGTTTATTTTACCCCCTACCAAAAATAAAGTACATCAATGAGCATAAGAGTTACTCTTATGAAGTTCTAAGTCACCTCAACAAATAATTAAAGTTACCCATAAAAAGTTAAACGGATTTTTCACCCGGTACCCTTGTGGTATTTCAAAATTCATGGGGTACCCCTATTGTTTCAAAAATGCACCAGGTAAACCATACTATTTCAATAAAATGCATGAAATGCCCTTAATAACTAACGGTGTCAAGTTTTCATTAGTCATTAACCCTAATTAACCCCTCTAACCTAATTAAGCCCTCTAACCCTAACCCGCAGCCCCCTAACCCTAACCCCTAACCCCCACCCTAAACCCTAACCCTAACCACCACACCCCTCACCCTCCCCCACGAGCACCCCACCCCCCCGCCCCACCCCCCCACCCCCCCACCCCCTTCCCCCACCCCCGCAACCCCCTTCTCCCCTCCCCCCGCAGCCCCTCCCCCACCCCCCGCAACCCCCCCTCGCATCATCCTCCAACTACCCTTGGAAGCTTGATTACCTCATAAAGGATATTCTCCAAATTAGTAAAAGATTTCGGACGATCCACTTCACACGCATATTCCGGCAAGCCAATCAAGTTGCTGATCATCTATCAAAATTAGGGCACACTCTGCCCAAATCAGCAACTATCATCAAACCGACAACTAACAAGTAACAAGTGTCTTTCCCAACTTCTTCGTTTTGATAAATTAGGAAAATTCCTTCAGATTAGGATTTCCTAATTTCCTCCTTGTACCTTTCAAAAAAAAATATTAAAGTTATACTTATACTAAAAAAAAGTAACTGTCAATTTACTCTTAAAATTCATGGAATAATCACAAGGGAGATAATAAAAAGGTCCATACAAAAGTTCATTTACTCTATATTAATTATTGAAAAAATGAATTTAAAAATAAACTCGGTAAATAAACCATAAAAGAAAGATAAAAGAAAAAAAACTTAAAAAAAATGTAGATGTGGGAATCATGAGATAAGTAATCATCATCCTTCTTGAAAAAAAAAAAGTAATCATGATCCATATTATAAAAAAAAAAAAGTAATCACAATTCATGATTGAGAAACAGAAGCCCATGATATTCCCTCACCAGCCCACCACTGTTTCAGATGTTGTACACCCGCGCGCTGAGAAATCTCTTTGTACAGTTTGAAAATTTGTGTTCTACCCCCAACGTCCGTTAATAAAATTTTCATTTCTAATTAAAGCACCATTTATAGGTAAATAAAATCCTCAAAAAATTTCAATATATAAGAAAAAGAACATAGTGGGGTTATAATTGATTCGTCTCGTTATTTACGGTAGGAAAATCAAACTTTTATAATTTTTACAAATATATGTAATTAAAGATATTAACGATACAAAACGTACATAGGCAAAACATGTATTGGAAAAATGGAAAATCTATTGGGGAACACAAGGCGTACACAACATAGCGAAGCAAAGCACATAAAAAAACAACCCGCTCGAGAAAGACTAAACGAATTTGTGTTACCCAGGTAAGCATTATGAGCAAGTACAATCATCTCTCTGAACAAAACCCTTTCAAGTAAATAGGATTTACAAACAAGTGTCATCAGATCCGAACCTATTCTACAAACCCATACGAGGTACATTTCAAAACAACAAAAAAAAAACCAAAGAAGCAACAAACAAAATGACTCCAATGCAAAACAAAATTATCCTCCACAAAGTCGATCGTCCTCTCAGCAATTTGTGCCTTTAATCTAATGGTGAAGCAAAGATGATATAGCAGGGGAAGGTGCAACTCGCGCCTTCAAAGTAATGGTGAAGCAAAAATGATATAGCAGGGGAAGGTTGATGGCCTTACTACTGCTAATCGAAGGATACAATTTCTTCTTCAACACCTATGACCTCCTCACATTCAACTTCCTTAGCCTCGTATTCCTCTTCTTCGTCACTAACTTCACCATCTCGGAGCTTTTCTCTCTCCAATTTATCTTCTTCATGGTACTTCTTCCATACATTGATCCATGAACTCCATTCTTCCTTCAACAACCTCCTCTTCTCACGATCCTGTTCACTCAATAACAGAGACACATCCTGGTCCTCTGCTTCATACTTTTTGCTGTACTTCTTCAAGTTCTTTGCGATTTCCTCCTCCTTTTCTGGAGTCAACAAGGTTGGTGGTCTGGGACGCCATATGAACTGTGACATTGAAATAAAGCATCATAAGCTTTAGAAATCAATCCAATGAGATCAGAATAAAAGACAATCACCACCACGAACCATTTTGCAACAAAAATCTTACCCCACAACTAAAACAATCAGGATCTCATCATCAAATTCAACGTCACCATCAGTATCAACTAGACCTAATTAATATGACTGTTAACTCTGCTTTCTTACAGCTTGTATTAAGGTGTTGGCATAATAGACAGCAGAACACTTCAAATTCATACTTCCATAGAGGGAAGAGTATGGAACAAGTAGATAAACTTTTGGACAATGGTAAGCCTCACTAACTATGTTTCATAAATAGACTACAGGGAGTCAGACAGCAGCCACACGCTCATCTAACAAGCTTGATAATTTATACTAAACTTTCTATTATAACCAACTGAGCTCCAACACGGGCTTAACCAAAATTGACAGTTAGCATCAAACATGTTTTCACAGTCTAACAACAAAGATATATACCCTGATTTTCCTGACTATTGTCTAAAGTTCAAGAATCTATATAAGGGGCCCCAGGCATGGTTCCACTAAATCAATACTTATCCTACCTGGAAGAAATGGTCCTTCAGTATTCTGTAGAGTGATTTCCCGTTGAAGGACCATATGTGGAACCCATTCTCCATCTCATGAACCGAAGTAACAGCAGTTGCAACATACCTAAAAACGGATTATTTGAAAACAAATTAGATGGTAGGGTAGTCTCCAAAACCATGAGCAATACAACAGAATACAAGTTGCTAAGTAATTCTAATTAGCTACAAATCTAAAATAAAATAAAAAATATTACCTTCCAGTAGGATCCCACTCGATGTCTGTGCACATGAAATGCTCAGTTGTGGCCATAGTTTCAAGCTCATCAACATTGTAAAATTCAAGCTGCCCGTTAAAACCCTTCAACCCTGCTAATATAATATAGCGACCGCCAGGTGACCAGTAAAGAGCATTTGCTTGCTTGCTCTTGAGAGTTGTGAGCTTAGAAACTCGGCCTGTGTGGTGAGCAGTCTTCATCGAGTAAAAGCTTACATCAGGCCTTGGATTATCACCATGGATAACAGCAAATCTGTGGCCTTTGGGCTCCCATGCAAACGTGATTATTTTATCATTCTTATTGTCAAGTTCCAAGACTTCGATAGGGATGTCCCGTTCCTTGATACGGAAAAGCTCAAAGCCAGTATAAGTGCTTTTCTTGGTCTTCGTATACCTATCGACTCTAACAGCAAGGTACTCTCCATTACTTTGCCAATACATTTTGCAATCACTGACACTGAATAGATTCTTCTGCCTGATCTCAACTTTGCTAGGGATTTGATAGAGACTCACCTAAAAGAAGTAGAAACATAACAAGATGAGAATCAGTAGAGCAACGAATTCACCCAAGGCAACAATCTATAGGAATTAGATCCCCTAAAAAACGAAAGCCAACGGAAGTAGATAAAAAAAAAGGAACTTGCCTTTGCTGGTTGGTTCCCAAGCTCTGGAACAAAAAGTGCCAATATCGGATCTGTAGGAGACCAGCAGAAGTCCATAACATTTTCCACCTTTATAGACTTTTTGTCTATAAGGCTAAAGGTCTCTGTTTCATACACAGACACGACATTTTTTCCAATTCTAGCAAAATACTTGTCTTCTTTTCCACCAGCCCATCTACACACATACACACATCATATCAACATGAAGAACATAACTAAAGATCAGAGTATCAGACACTTGATTGACATTGAAGTTGAGGAGCATTACTTAAAAACGGGCCAATTGACACCAGTCAAACCACCAGTTCCACCAACTGCAAACTCATCAGCACTTCCTTTAAAATCTCTCCTCACTTTTCCCGTCCTTACATCAAAGATATTGATTATAACCCTCTGTAAACATAGATAATATGTCAATGTTATCCATAATTAAAACAGTTTAAACCAATTAATATAAAAAATGCATGCATCACTTTGGTGATTAGCAAAAACCTACATGGGTGTCTCGCGGATTGCTTGGTTCATGGGTACTGTAAGTGACTAGATAGTTCTCTCCAGGAGAGAAGTCAATGAATTTAACCTACAACAAACACCATTTGGCATCAGCGAGAACATAAATCATATGAATGGTTAAACCTCAAGCAAACACAGCTACAGGTGGAAAGCAAACCATAGGATGAGCATAACGATGTATGCGATTGAAACCAGAGGCCCCACCCCAGACAGCAGCACCTTGACGGTGGACTGTAGCCAGATAACTGCCCAAAGGCGACCATTGAACATAGCTTTCAGTCCAAAACTGCAGAAATTGATTTACGGTTATCCAAATAAACAAAAAGATAACTACAATATTCTCTAACCATAAGGTCACAAATTCCATGGTCAAGAAAAAACAGGACCGAAAGCCAATTGCTAGCAAAAGTTAACATCCAAACTGCAAGTACATGTTGACATCTCATAGTGCCCCATGTAGAAATATAAAAGTAATACTATAAGAGATTTAAGAACATACAGGCCGTTTATAAACAGGATCAGGCTTCATTTGTCTAGCATCATTCCATAAGACCTCGGTATCTTGACCGGCACGAATGACAAACTGATCTCGAGCTTTTGCATCAGTTAGCCAATGTTGTAGATTTTCCTGCAAAGGTCATATCAACATATAATTATGATTAGAAACCATATAAGTAGATGCCATAAGCTGCAATTCACCTAAAACTCTAGAAATAAAACTCGAATCCAATGAAATAAAACAAACAAAATCTCACGACAATCAACATTACCGTAGGAGTATAAGGCTTAGTTTCTGGTGGAGCCCACTGATCAGGAACCTTCATAAACTTATCAACTTCATCGAACAAATTGAGAGAAAATATATGCGACTTATCCAACTTATACCCATTAGTCTTCTCCTTGGCAAGCTCAGCTTCCTACCACATAAAACCTCAAATAAGAAGAAAATTATAGCTTGCCTCAAATAACAAAAAAATGGCCCTACAAATTTAATATTGAAAAAATATGTTCCATGAACTAACTAACAAAGATTGAATTTCACAAAATAAAGCACCTAAATTGTCGACATTACAGACGAAATGTATAATACAAATAATGAATTTCAGATATTAAGGGCCTCTAATATTAGGGGCCTGTGCGGTAGGTCGCTTTGCACGCCTCGACAACAATTACCAATTAGCAATTACCTGAGGTGTATTATACTCAATGAAGCAAAAACCAAGGCTCTTTTCAGTAGCAGGATCAACAGGCATCCAAAAACCATCTTCTTTAATGACACCAATTTGGCTATAAATCTTGCGAATAACACTTCCTAGCTTATCAAACTTCTCTTTCGGAACTTGTGGCAGATGATCCACCACAATTATATTTCCATAACCTTGGTCGAAATCCGAGTTCTCCTCTTCTCTAAGAGCTTCATCATCACTACTCAGAAAAATAAATATTTACTGATTATATTTATACAAGTAATATCGAATTCATGAACTAATAATAGAAGAAATTTTACCTCACTTTAAAAACACAAAATATTTACCTTGGGATGCCGAAATCTTCGCCGGAAGGGAGACGAATAGAGTCCAAATCGAGTTGCGTAAGATCGACGCCAACTTGAGCCGCCATTGCATCAATGTCCACCGTCATGGTGGCTGCACTGGCAGAGGAGAGAGAGAGAGAGAGAAAGAGAGTGAGAGCGAGAACGAGAGAGATTCCGGAGAAAACTAAACTAGGGTTTTGCTGGTAGGAGATGAGATGAATTTCTTTTTAGTTTTTCTTGACAGTTATATTTTTTTTCTTTTAATTCGAATATATTCTACTTTAACCTTTGAAATGAAATGTGAAAATTTAACCATGAATTCAACATAACACCATTATTTATTTAGTATAGGGTTGGGAATCAGGTCAGGTTGGATTAAGTTAGTGTTCGGATCGATAATAAATGGGCCGAAAATTCCTCAACCCAAACCTAACCCATTTAATAAACAGGTTGAAAAACTCAACCCTGACTCGGTCCATTTAATAAACGGGTTACCTTTATAACTCGTTTAACCCATTTAACAATGATTATCATCATATTGAAAAATATTTATTTTCTTAAAAAGCTAAATGAGCAAGTTCACTACTGAAAGTATATGCATATTTAGAGTTTCTTGGAATAATTATGACCTATTTTAGCGATAGTTTACTATTTTTTAACTAAATTTTTTATTTATCAATATATTTTTTTCGAGAATTTTCTATATGTTTAAGTTAATAAGGTCAAAGCAGGTCATTTTCAGGTCAGAAATGTCAACCTAAACCTAACCCGTTTAATTAAATGGGTTAATCATGTCAACCCATTTACTTAAATGGGTCAAAAATTCAAACCCTAACCCGCTTATTTCGGGTTAGGTTCGGGTCAGATTGTCGGGTTGGGTCAACTTTTGACAGCCCTAGTTTAGTATTTCAAAATAAAATATCATAAGGTCTTATGATTATATCTTATTAAAAGATTTACATAAGTAGTTACATACCTAACCTTTTTATGATAATAACAAGATACTATTACAAACATAAACTCTTACTCCAATTCCTTATAGAAAGTTAAGTTATTCCTTTCATACCCAAACTTTTAAGGGCTTATTTTTCAATATATCATGCAATTACTTATCAGGTCATTACGTCAATTTTTCCTCACTAGACAAAAAAATACGAAAAGTAACAACTCGGGGCATCGCCGGGGACACTCACTAGTTCAATCTTCAAAAGCTATTCCAAAAGCTACCTCTACCCCAAAAGCTAATATTTATACCTTTTTCAAAACACTAGTTCAAACACCAAAAGCTACATCACCAAAAACAACTTTTCACCATTGCTAGTGTTTTTATCTCATTATCTTTCGTACAATTAGGAGTAGTGCTTTGTATTTTCACTATCACAAAAGCATTAGGATAAGCAATCTAATTTTAATATAAAATTAGACAAACTCAAGCCTACATTCTCCTAAGCAAACCTATTCCATATTATTCTAACCCAACATAGTCCCTAAACATCTCACATCAACCTAGTCGTCCCTTCTCTTTTCCTTTCTTTGTTTTCCTTCGAATCTCGAACTATCTCGGACAATTTTAGAAAATAACCTGGCAATCTTACCAAATGGATTAAACTAGTCACTAAATGGATTAAAAGATATGATTACTTAATGGATGAAACTGGTCACTGAATAGTTTAAACTAGTCATCATATTCAGAAAGGTGGTTCGTTATCTTCTTAACATTGGCTTGGGCCGTTGTCTAATTTTAAATTAAAAGTAGGCGATCTCTTACAAGACCAATTGTTTCACTATAAATATGATTAATGGGAATCATTTCAATTCGGGGAGTTTCACAAATCTAATATATTCCACTAGCCTTATATGCACACGTACATGCGAAAGCAAATCAAAAGCTTACCTTTTTTGAAAACTGGTCAAGTGAAAGAAAAAATGTCGTTCAGTTCTTTAGTTCACCTTTTTTTTAAAGAACCCAAAAATTAATGAAGAAGTTGTAATTCTAGTTTTTTAGTCTACTTCTTTATTGAAAAAGCCCAAAAATTAGAGAAGTTGTAATTGTTTTTTTAGTTGGGAGTATAATTGTAAAAAGGGTGAAAATGTAGTCCCCCCTCTTCATTTACAAGAATATTATTGGCATGGATTCAACAAAATTTCCCAGGAGCTTCATTAAAAGTTTTATATTTACATTCAAAGAGATAAAGCATCGTTCTTGATACCCAAGGAAACTAAAAAAGAAGGCTAGGAAAGTGTTTAATTTAAGCAATTCATGGTGCTTACCCTAAGGTCATGTCCTTTTAAGCTTAATTTTTGCACATTTCACTTCTGTTCAACTCAAGTTAGCACCATTAAGTTTAGTTCAAATCAACTCCATTAAGTTCACTTACTTCAGCACATTATTATCACTCCCTCCGTTCTTTATTGAGGCTCCTACGTACTTTTGCACATATGCCAATGCATATCTTTGACTATTACTACATGCAATTACATATTAGTAAAAATTTATAACAATTTGATATTAATAAAGTACTCATTGAGATATGATACCAATCAAATAAGACCCTAAATGACTATATTTTTTCTTTTATATGGGGAAAATTTTAGAAGATTATATGTAATTATAAATAGGTCAAGATTACAAGTAGAAACATCAATAGGGAACAAAAGATTTATTGTTGTTGTTCCAAATTATACTTTAAAAAAGTATACTTTGAGTTTTCTTTTTGCACGTTGGGTGTTCGAGAGTCACTCGTTCTTATTTGAGGGAGGTGTTGTCGTGTTGAGATATTATTTTATAATATATAATTCTTTTATATCTCGAAATTTATCAGAGGATATGTTCTCTTCACTTTATTTTCTCTGAACTTATCTTAATTATTCTAAAATTTTCAGATTTTTTACCTGATTTTTAGAACTTTTCTTATTTGTTTTAGAATTTTTCTTTTGAACTTGTCAAAACTACTTTCTACTTTTTCTTGATTTTATTATTTTCACTGACTTTTGTTATATTTTCTGAATGTTTCTTATATTTACTAAAAAAAGTTTTTTTTTTTGAAAATTAGTGAAGATAAGGTGAATTGAACAAGCCCTTTTTTATTTTCTAATAATGTTAGTTGAAGTCCCTTGCAAGTGGGGGGATTTGGGGATCCTAGAACAAGCCCTTTGTGTGAACAACTTATATTAGGCAATTTCCTAGACTTTTCTAGTTTCCGGGCACGAAGGAATAGTATAGAGAATGTTTAGAATGAATGTATGCTTTTCCTTCATTATGTTACACGTATATATAGATATACAAGCCTAGAGATATACATTAGAGGAGAATAACTAGGAGGAAGTTGGAACAGTAAGATATGCACAACTAGCTAGGAAGGATAAGAGAGAAGATAAATATATCAGTAATAAGATAATAATAAGGATTAACAGCCAAGACTAAGTCAATCCTCTTATCATCCCCCCTCAAAAATGGGGGGCCAAGTTGAGATCCCAATTTTGCGAGTCAAATAGACAAATGGTGTGCGTGGTAGGGGCTTTGTAAGAACATCTGCAAGCTGGTCATTTGTTGATATATACGAAACCCGCAGCTTCCCAGCTTGGACATTTTCTCGCACAAAGTGATAGTCCAAGGCTAGATGCTTCATTTTTGAATGAAAATCCGGATTTGCACTGACGTATGTAGCACCTACATTATCACAGTAAATAACAGTGGCAGCAGGGGAAGCTAAGCCGAGTTCCTTGAACAGAATTTGAAGCCATAGTACTTCGGCAGTGGCACTAGCGACAGCCCGATACTCGGCTTCCGTCGAAGATCTTACCCTTGTGCGTTGCTTTTTAGATGACCAAGAAATAGGATTTTTCCAAGATATATATACGATGTAAGCCGAGGTGGAAACGTAGTCATCTCTGTCACGAGCCCAATCTGCATCAGAGAATGCATGAATGGTAAGAGGAGAGTCCTTGTGAAGGACCAAAACCAATGTGAGCGTACCACTCAGGTACCAAAGAAGACGTCGTAGAGCTTGCATATGGTCAGTAGTTGGGCGTTGCATGTCTTGGGCTAACTTATTCACCGAAAATGCCACATCTGGACGAGTTAAACCAAGGTATTGTAAGCTGCCAATGAGAGCTCGATACTCGGTTAGATTTGGAAGAGTTTGGCCAGTGTGCGTGAGAGGAGGATGAGTGGCTTGCAGAGTGGCAACAGGTTTGGCATCTTCCATATTGGCCCTGCACAAAATATCAGAATTGCACTTCTTTTGACTTAAACATAAGCCATGAGAGTGAGGAAGAACCTCTACACCAAGAAAATAGGATAAAGCACCCAAATCCTTGAGCGAGAAACGAGCAACCAATTTTGTGATGAATAATTCAAGACATGATGGATCATTGCTAGTAACAATAATATCATCAGCGTACACCAATAAATAGATAATTGAGCCATTTGAGTGTAACGTGAATAATGAAGAGTCTGCAATGCAGTTCCGAAAACCCGAGCCAATCAAGAATTTGCAAAGCTCATGGTACCAGGCCCGAGGGGCTTGTTTTAGACCGTATAATGCTTTTTCTAATTTGCATACATAGTTGGGATACTTAGCATCAACATATCCCGGAGGTTGTGATGTATATACTTCATCAGTGAGAGTGCCCTGCAAAAAAACATTATTAATATCAAGTTGACGCAATGGCCAACCTTGACTCACAGCAAGAGATAAAATAAGTCGAACAGTAGCAGGCTTAACCACGGGACTGAAAGTCTCGGTGTAATCAATACCTGGACGTTGATGAAAGCCTTGTGCAACCAGACGAGCTTTATATTTGGTAATTTGGTTTGTTGTGGGATGCCTCTTTATCCGAAATACCAAATTACAGCCTATGACATTTTGGGATGGAGAGGGAGGTACAAGATTCCATGTTTGATTTTTAACAATAGCAGAAATTTATTCATCCATGGCCGCTCTCCACACTGGACTCTTAAGGGCTTGAGCTACATATTTAGGCTCGGTTTCGGACATGGAAAGTTGCTTAGTTGTTGTATCAACAACCTGCGCATGAAGGTTGAGTTTTTGTATCGGCTTGCGGATGTTGTTTTGCAGCCGTGTTGTCATGGTGTGAGAGGGTTGGGTTGGGGAGGGTATTGACGAGGTGAACGGGGAGACATGGAGGGAGGGTGTTGGCAAGGGGGAGGCAGCAGTGGAGGAAGGGGAGGAGTGTGTAGGTGCAGCGCGGAAGTCATGGGTGAGGGGGTGCTAGCTGTTTCATTTTGTGAGGATGAGAAATCATATTGTGACATAGAAACGTGAGAAATAGTGTGAGCAGGTGTACAGAGGGTATGATTAAGAATAGGAAGAGACAAAGGGCACCACTCATCTAGTAAAGTGGGGGAAGGTGTTGTAGGTGTGGCAAGGTCAGAATAAGGGAATTTTGTTTCAACAAAGTGACAAAGTGCACATGTCTAGATGTGTAAATTTTGTTGGTTTTGGGATCAAGGCAGTAGTACGCTCTACGTAGAAGAATATCCGATAAAAATGCATGGTGTTGATTTAGACTCTAATTTATGTTTAGTATATGGTTTCAACCAAGGGTAACATAGACAACCAAAACTCCTCAATTTTAAGTAATTTGGAGGTTTCCCAAAAAGTTTCAAAAAAGGAGATTCATTTTTCAAAGTAGATATAGGAAGACAATTTATGAGATAAACCGCCATGGAACAAGCATGTGGCCAATACTCTAGAGGAAGAGAAGCATGAGTGAGGAGAGATATACTAGTTTCAACTATGTGTTTATGACGTCTCTCCGAGTAACCATTATGTTGGGGAGTATGAGGAGGGGTTGAGCATCATATTCACCCCCATTATCGGAATATAGAGTGATATTGGGTAATTGGAAGTATTTTCCGACTAGAGCTTTGTAACGAATAAATACGTCCCTAGTATCGGATTTTTGTTTCAAAGGATATAACCATATATATTTGGTAAAATGGTCCACAAAAATCACATAATACTTAAACCCATCATGTGAATAAAGAGGTGCAGTCCAAAGATTAGTGTAGATATACTGAAGTGGAGATGTAGAGGAGATAGTAGAAGTAGAGAAAAGAAGTTGATGACTTTTATTGCAAGCACAAGAGTTACAATCTAAGGTGAAAATACTAGAAACATTCAAATTATTGCGAGAAACTAATTGCCTAAAAACTTTGGAAGATGGATGTCCTAATGGGTGGTGCCACTCAAGTGAGGTTGTAGTGGTGCATGTAAAGACTTGAGGAAGATTATGTGAATTTCATAAACACCGGATCTAACCGGACCCTGGAATAGAGCTGCGCCCGTTTGGAGACCCTTCACAGTAAAAGAGGTGGGTGAGAATTCAATAGATGCATTATTATCAATACAGAATTGGGAGATTGATATGATATTGCGAGACATGGAAGGGACATAGAGTACGTTAGTCAATTTAAGAGAAGAAGAGATAGGATAAAGAGTGGGGAAAGTAAGAGAGCCAGTGTGAGAAATATGTAAACCTGTACCATCACCAATAATCGATTCCTCTGTGCCGTCATAAGGAGCATGTAAGGCCAAGTTATTAAGATCGGTTGTGACATGGTGGGAGGCACCACTATCAAGGAGCCAAGAAGAGGAGGAGGAAGAGCCAGGGATATGGGCCACATTAGCTTGAGGTTGAGGTAACTTCTGTCCGGAGACACGGTGGAACGTAGTAGGAGCAGACGGTTGAGCAATAGGGAATTGCTGAAGGAAAATGGAGACACCACATGGCCTTGTTCATGGCACCATTGGCACTTAATTACCAAGATATGGTCGGGGTTGCCGGGAAGTACTTGTAGAGGATGGATGGGTATTGGAAGGTGTTGGCAGAACACCCGGAGTAGATGTGTGATTATAACTGCGACCTTGATGACGAGCAGTAGCAACAAAGGTCGTGGCAGGAATAGAAGGCTCATGTTGACGTTGTTGAAGGGCGAGCTCTTTGTTTATTAGTTTCTCATGAAGTTCTTCGAAGAAAATAGGTGTATCTCGGCCATTGACATATTCCACCACCGAGTTGTAAGAGACATCAAGACAATTGAGAACTCGGTCAATGAGGTCCTCATGTTCTATGGGTTTGCCGAGGGCCGCAAGTTGATCTGCACAAGCCTTGATGGCTTGCATAAAATCGGTGATGGTGCGGTTACATTTTTCAATTCGATTGAATTGATCCTTCAATTGTTTGATATGACCCCGACTCGGCTTGACGTGCGTGCAAGAATGTCCCATATTTGCTTGGTGGTGCCAGCTTGAGAGACAAGGGGTATGAGATTTTGGGTGAGAGTGCCGACGAGAGCACCAAACAGCAACTTATCTTGTCTAATCCAAAACAGAAAGTCGGGATTTGGGCTGTCAACCTCCTCGATAGTAATGGTGGGAGAAGGCGCATGAAAGGTGCCGTCGACGAATTTAAAAAGGTCATGACCAATGAGAATCGCTTCAACCAGTATTTTCCATGAGAGGTAATTGGTAGGAGTAAGTTTTATAGTGTTGTTGATGTTGAGAAAAAGTGAAGGGTTTTGTTAGATCAGCACCATTGAGAATTTGATAGGAAGGCGTAGGATTGACCATGGTGAAAAAGAAGAAGAACAAGAGATAAGCAGAGAGGGTTTTAGAGGATCAAATTATCTGATACCATATAGAGAATGTTTAGAATGAATGTATGCTTTCCTTCAATACGTTACACGTATGTATAGATATACAAGCCTAGAGATATACATTAGAGGAGAATAACTAGGAGGAAGTTGTAATAGTAAGATATGCACATCTAGCTAGGAAGGATAACAGAGAAGATAAATACAACAGTAACAAGATATATGATTAATAGCCAATACTAAGTCAATCCTTATCAAATAGTCTTTCATTACATTTCATAGTTATGCTTTTCCTATCATTTGAGTTCAAAGATTTTGCATATTGTACGTTATATGTATGTTAAGTGTTCGCCAAGTTGTTTCTTATCATTAGCTTAATCACGATCCTCAAGCCATAGGAAATAGCGTAATACAAGTAATTTACACTAAAGTAATTTTCCCACGGTAAAAGAAATAGATTATTATTATCTTTACATTTATTATATAGTTTATCTTAACTGTAAAAAAAAAGGTGTAAATTTACTTTGAAATATTAGCTTCACTTAATTTTTTTTAGCTTTCTATGTTGTTACCAAAACATCTTGTTCAAGCATGATTATGTCACATTCTATGTTGTTATAGAATTCGTTTATAGAATTAGCAATGTCAAAGTAAATTAACATTAACTTTAAAAAAAGTAAATTAACATTAAAAACCTTACTTCTTCAAATATAATACATTAAGCTTCAAATGAATATAAACAATTATATTTCACCGGTATATAAGAAAAAACATAGTAATATGGGATACCAAAGCATACTATTCATTCATTGTTTTTATTAATCACAACATTTTCTTTTATGGAAATTTACTTTTAATCACTACATATTCAATTTTTGTTACTTTTACTTCTTACATATCTTCTAATTGTTCACATGGCATTGGTCATAGGGGATACGAGTTCGTTCTCTCTTATATGAGACATACTTTGTGTGGTTATTGATTAATTACTACATATGCCTTAGACACACATATTAACTAGGGCAACAAAAAATGCAGCTTATATGAGACATACTTTGTGTGGTTATTGATTAATTACTACATATGCCTTAGACACACATATTAACTAGGGCAACAAAAAATGCAGCGACATGTAAGAGAGAACGAACTCGTATATATATATATATATATATATATATATAGTTAATGAGCCGGATTTCATTACACATGAACGACTAATAAGTGTTATAAAAAACATTATTTTTTCATGAGCCCTTCCAAACAAACTTACTTTCATTTTATGGGGGGTGGGAGAGGGGCCGATGGAAGAAAGAAACTTACTTTAAATAAGTTGTTACGAGCAATTATCAAACAAATAACTTGAGCAAAAACATAGTTGAGTAAAACAATCCTTATTTCAAAGTCATATATGCTTATTTGCAAAAGTATAGGATTTTTTTTGAAATATATGTTTATTTTTTAATGACTAATAATGAGCAGATCAACCAAACATAATTGCTCGTTTATAAATAATTACTGAAAATGATATTCATATGTCATTTGTAGTATTTTCTTAGAGTTTATTATATCGTATGGAGTATAAATTTTACAAAGTATGAATGACTTGTTTCAATAAATATTGGCTATTTATTATCATCACGATGTAATTATTGTAACTCGAATTTTTCATACTACTAATACTAAATTTATTACTTAATATAGAGAAAGGTACCATTTGGAGAAATTATCTACTACTAACACCGATTAAGTGAGGACAACAATATCAGAATTCAATTTATGTTTGTTGTTGTCTTTTAAAGTGATTATGTAATTACATCATGTACATATAAGTAGGATTGTTCGTGGGTTGGGTTGGTGCGGTTGGTATGTAACCCAAACCAAACCGCAAATATACGGTTTGATATTTTTTCAACCCAAACAACACCGCACTTTTGTCCAAACCAACCCAAACCGCACCACGCGAAATGGTTTGGTGCGGTGTAGTTTAACCATTTTTCATCTGCGATATGAGTTTAATAATCTAAGAATTAAGATTTTTCTTTCATCCGCGATAGGATCAAAAGATATGTGAAATACCTAAAAGAAGCGAATAAACCCTACCCTAATATAATCTTATGCCTTTTGTTAAGTGTATTTTGTAAAAAAATCAAAATAGATAAACTTTATTTGAAAAAAAAATCATCTAACTATAGTTTTGCGGTTTACGGTGCGGTTTGTTTTTACAAAAATTCAAACCACTTGAAATCGCAAACCAACCCACAATTTTGAAACCGCGAACCAACCAAAGCCACAAAAAAAGGGTTGGGTTGTAGTTTGTTGTGGTCTAGACTACACTCTGGACAACCCTACATATAAGCTAATCTCTATCATATATTAGAAGAGGCGAGGACTTAGTGTCCACCCTCTTTTACCATTATACCCTCAAATAACAAAAACATTGCGCATAATTATTTGTACATGTTATCACGCAAATGAACTTTGTATTTGTTTTCACAAGCATCACGTGTAAACTTGCTTATTGTACAAGGTAACCATTTGGGTACAAGGGTACGATCAAATAAAAAGGGTTCTTAATGGACGAGGCTCATGATAGACATGGTCTTTATTAGACATGATCATCACAGGGTCAACAATAATAACCTAATATTTTTGTAAAATTAAAAGGAAACGGTAAAAAAATAACACAAGGTTTAATATTTACTCGTACTCACTTATGGCTACTTTTTTCATCTCTTTGCTTTGTTCGTTTATCGACCCGTCATTACCGACGCAAAACCCACTATGACCTGACCCTTTATTTAACCGTAATAAGGTGACCATATAATGACTCAATCCACTAATTACACGCATCAACACGACCCATTCAATCATCTGGCCTAATCACGTACATATAAGATTAGTAATAATAATACGGATACCTTTGTCCAACATTTTCGGCCCATATGCAATAATAAATCATACCAAGCTAAGCTTGGCCTAGTGGTTAGCATTGTGCCTTCCAACCTTAAGGTTGGGGGGTTCAATTCCCACTAAGGGAACTTTAAGGGTAGGGATTTTCCTTACCCTTCCTCTACTCTCATAGTGTTTAGCCCGCTAACCCGGGCCGGGTTGACCTGTGCGAGGTTTCGGTCCAGTAGGACAGTTCATCTTACGAATCAAACAATAAATCCTAATTTACGTTATATGGAGTATATACAACACCCTGCCTAGGGGTGTTAACGAGCCGAACCAAGATCAAGCCTGGGGTTGCTCGGCTGGGCTCGGCTCATCACACTTTTACTCGAACTCGAGCAGAGTCTCGAGCTTTTTCGAGCTTAAATTTTCTAGTTCAATTTACCTTAAAACTCAATTTGAGTTAAAAAAATTATATTATATATACCAAGTACCCCTCAGTTTTTACGAAATTCATGAGGTACCCCTGCGGTTCCAAAAAATCATCGGGTACTCCCTAAATTTGGTTATAATGTACCAGACACACTCAATAACTTATTGGTGCTGATTATGTTAACTTAAATGACCCAAAATCAATGGATCTCTATCTTAATTCCCTTAATATTTTACATGACGCCCAAAAAGTCTTTTAAAAGCAGACAAAATTGCCTAAAAGATAAACAGGCTACTATTAAAACTAGAAAAAGGCGATTTATATCAATATGAAATGACATTTTTGGCATAGTGTGGGTCAATATGCGAATTAGGTTATGGTTTAAGTGATTTCTGGTCATTTAAATTAACAATTGCAACACCAGTAAGTTATTGAGGTTGTCTGGTACATTATATGTAAACTGAAGGGGTACTAGATGAATTCTTCAAACTGCTGGGGTACCTCATGATTTTCGTAAAACCTCAGGGGTACCTGGTGAAAAATCCGTTATATATATTCTATAAATAGGTTTAGACTACTTACTTTGAGCTTTTTCACAAGTATTGTGCACAATTTAAGTATAACTTTTCATTTATTTTGTATAATAAATAAAACTTTTCATCTATCTATACTAATATATTAAAAGGCGTTCCTAAGAACGTATATATGCCACATGTCACCATCCCTCATTCAATGCCATTCTATCCACGTATTTCTCATATAATAAAAAAAGAAGCATGGTTAACGTGAAGATTCGAACCCACAACCTCAAGTATGAAAGAAAGAGATCCAACCATCACTCCACCAAACTATTATTGCTTATTTAATCAAAATTAATGATGATATATGAATGGAAAACTTTTGAAATCCATATAATGAATGAGATTACTTTTTTAAATGAGTATAAGATGACTTATTTAACTACTACTAAATTGTAGCACAGAGAAACCCCGAGGCATCGCCCGGGTTTAAATACTAGTTTAAGAAATTGAACTTTGCAATGCTTGGCTCTAGAAAATTTGGAGCCGAGCTCGAATAGTTTGAGTTAAGCATAACTTTGGGACCCAAACTTAGGACTGTGAAAAACTGACCCAACCCGTTTACCGAACCCGAACCCAACCTGAAATAAGCGGGTTTGGGTAGAGATTTTTGACCCATTTAAGTAAATGGGTTGACACGACTTACCCAATTAATTAAATGGGTTAGGTTAAGGTTGACATTTTCAACCCGAAATTAACCTGCTTTGACCTGTTTAACTCATTAAAATATAAATTTCCTAAAAAGTTGTGTTAAAGTTGGTGAAAATTTTAAAAATACTAATTGTAGAACACAAATACTGAAAAGAAAATCTAATCATGCATACTTTATGTGAATTTATTGTTGAAAACTAATAAGTTTTAATAAAAATTTAATAGTATAAATATGTAAATGGGTTAAACGGGTTATATGGGTAACCCGTTTAATAAACAGGTCGGGTCAAGGTTGAGTTTTTCAACCCGTTTAATAAACGGGTTAGGTTTGGTTTAGGACATGTTGAACCCGTTTATTATTAACCCGAACCCGGACACGACCCGACCTGATTTGTTAATCAGCCCTACCCAAACTATTGGGTTTTTCACCGTTTGGGACCTAAAACTTTTTTTTTCACCATTTAGGACCCAAAATGAGTTTTAGATGGAAAATGTATACCATGGTTAACTATGGATCCAACAGCTGTTTATTTTGGTACACTAACCCAAAAAGACACAATTTGTTGTTTCCCAAAAAAAAAAAGAATGTGCCACTCCAACTTCATCCCACTTCACTTCGCTGTTTCCAGAAACTTCCATTCACGACTCCTCTTGTCAGACAAGGCAAACTCCATTGATGGTCCTTCAAGCTCGTTTTTTTTTATCAAAATCACAACAATTATCAAGGTATATATTCTCGTCATCTATTTTTTTGCTTATCATCATGAAATTCTATTATTTTAGCTTGTGGGTTTTAGTGTGGGTTAGAGTTCATTTTGATTTTTGAAATTCAAAAATTAAATTGTGGCTTTTGAATTGTGTTTCTTTGGTGTTGACTGTTGATGTGTTTAGATAATTGCATACTTAAGTTTTATGATGTGTTTGATATGTTTTTTTATGAATAATTGTTGAATTTAAGTTAGGGTTTGCAAAGGTATTTTCATGGTATAACAAGGGAAGGTTTAGTTTGATTAAGAAATGGATTTTATTAAGAAATTTAAAAAGGCTATAAACATTATAGGACAACACAACATTACAGTAGAAGTGCATCAAGGTTCCGCTTGCCTTCAGGCCCTTCGTGTACCATGATTTAACAAAATCATCATAGAGTACTTCATGGTACCTGGGTCCAGATTTTGCCACAAGCTCTGGAGTCGACAATATTTTTCTAGTTTTTTTTTTGGATTTTATAGTCGCAACAAACGCATGAATTTTTTGGAGTTTTTGCAAATGAAGTTGTTCCCTTTTTTTGGGTTTTATAGTTGAATAAAGACATTGTATTCAACTATATTGAGAATGCTTCAAAAATATTTTTTATTACTTGTGGTAAATTGCATTACACTTAGGCAATAATTGATTTGGAATGATGCTTATCTACGTGATTTTGGGATTTATTAATCCTCGTTAGTGATTGATTTTATGATAGTTGATAGAAGACCGTCATATGATATGACTTTGAAACTGGAAGAAGAAGTTCCCAGAGCTTCCAAAGCATACTTTTTTTTTTATATTTTTAATATAATTTTTTTTCAAGTGTAAATGCTCTTCAGGTGAGTTAACATTGGGTTAACTGGCCGGAATCTCAACCACAGGTCCCAAAGGGTGAAAAAAAAGTTAACAGGTCCCAAAAGAGTGAAAAAAGTGATAGTTTGGGCATACGGAATCAATGAGAATAATGTTTAACCCCTGGTCACTGCCCCATTAAACATTATTTACTCGAACTCGAATAGTTTGCCCAATGCCCTGAACTTTAGAAACCTCTCAGCTTCCCTGACTCATACCCATACGGAATCTGAGGCTCCAATGGTTCTTCAAAGCTCGTTCCAGGGTTTTCTTTTTCCCTTACTTTTGTTGCGATTTTTAAGATGTACAACATGTGATTATTCATGCGATTGATTGATTTTATTCGGTTGTTATTGTGTGTATCATGAATTTATTTCATGTTTTTCGGGATGTTCCAATTTTTGAAGTGTTGTGACTGGAAATTTGGAATGAATGACCTGTTATCCCTGCCCCCCGGCGATCGCCCTTCCAGGGACGGGTCGTTCTTTGTTGCGATGTATTCCATTTCGAATTGAATATTGTTACTAAGCAAATAGATAGAAAGGATTCTCGATTGGTTTTTGCCCCGGTGGAAAGGGGTTTGGGGGGAGGGGGATTGGATGGAATTTATTTCTTGTGTTCTAACGTTACACCTTGTGAGCATCTATGCAATGCTGAGTTTCCGTAATTCTTCTGGAATACTGTGATTTTCTTGACTGCAGGTTCATTTGTGATTCTATGGCATGTCGCATAAAGACCTTAACATGAGTATTTTTGTTATATAGTCTATTGGTGGAAGTTAGTTAATGTAGTAGCAATGTAACATATCCGTTTAAAGCGACCCTTATGGAATGATTAATAAAACTATCTTCTTCCATTGGAACTTTCCCTGTGCCTGGTTGATCTTGTTGCTTATTTTTTTTTTCGGGAAAGAGAAATTTCATTAATTGAAGACCAAACGACATCTATAATAGGTATTAAAGAAAAATAAAATACGATCAAATAAGATTAAAACAAACACATCTTCGATGAAACTACAATGAACTAGATCGACCAAAGTAGCGCAGACCCACTGTATTTGTTAAATGTTGCAGCTATTAATAAAACCATCTATCATTTTGACATAGTTTGAAGAAGAACATTCTTGATCTAACTTTATTCGAGCTTCCAATACATTCATGTTGATAGTCTTAAACTTCAACCAATGAGAACGATTTCCCATACCTACAAACAAACAAACAAGACTTACAACTCCCATAGGGTAGAAGGATACCTCCTTAACAGAGAAGACAAAAATCACCGTAGAAAGGCTTGAGAAACTCTCATAAAAAGAAACCATTTTATTCAATAAAACAAGAAAATAAACTAAAAACTGAAAACAAGAAGGGAAAAGGGGCTTACCATGGATGAGAACATCCATGGCAGCCCCTCACAGGGAAAAATAGGAGAAAAAGGGGCGGCAAGAGAGAATAAGGGAGGTTATCTTGTTGCTTATTGTTACTTGTGCTGGACGGCTGTATATGCTGGACGTATCATTAGGTAGTTATGTTTTGAACCCTTGTTAGAAGTTTAGAACGTCATGATACGATGTGGATCGTTCCTTGCAGGAGGCTAAGCAAGCTAATCGAGGTGAAAATCCAGCTCGATTTCAACGTACAGATCAGTGGCGCCCTGTATATTCTTGGTTGAAATCGTTGAATTCGGATGAGGTGATTAAGTCCAAAGACATATCGGACTGGCTGGCATTGAACCCTGAGATCAGTGATCAGTTGGGCTAAAGACATTCTCGTTATCATTTGATGCACTACCATAAAAAAATGTCATATGAAGATATTGAAGAAACGGAAGGTAATTATATTCTTTGTTGCTTTTTAACTGTTTGCTGCTACGACATATATTTTTCTCTGGGGCAGCTTTCCATTTTGGTCTGCTTATGCATGTGCAACCTTAAGCTATCTGCTCATGTGTATGCTGTGAATTTTCTTGGATAGGGTGGACTACAGAAGCCTAGTGAAGCAGCACCCTTGACTGTTGGGCCTCTCCATATGCCTAAACCGCTGGTCATGGTTCCTTGTATGTTTCCCTTTAAGAGCAAAATTGTTGGATTGCTTCAATTTCATTGTTTTGGTGCATTCATGTCAGGGTCTGTTTTTTTCGAGTACTTAAGAATTAGGAGAATGAAGAAGTGTAAAGAAATTGTTACTCCATATCTAATTCATGTTATTGGATCCTCAGTTCTTTGTTTATTTTTGATATCCACCCTACATATTGAATTTTTGTTGAAATGATCTAAGAAAGTTAGTAAGGTTGAAGGAACTGATTGATCATCTTTCTATTGTATGCTTATCTGAACTGTAAGATGCATAGATATTTTTATATCGAATACCAGATGTTCCTTGGCCACAACCCCTGGTTAAACATTAAATATTTCCTTTATAATATTGCCCACGCTCTTGAGAAATGCAACACTTTGACTTTTGCACTATTCATATACACAACTTTGACCGTATATTTTAACCAATATACATTTTTTTAACCAATATATTGTCTACATTCTACAATGTTATTGGACTTGTCTTAAAGTATAATAATTAAATACATTAATGGTCAAAGTTGTGCTTGGCACTTGGCAAATTTGAAAGTCAAAGTGGTGTAATTTTTTAGAACGCATGAAGCATATAAAACTTCTCTATGACTTCAGGATACGAAAAGGCCATTGGACCTTGCCTGTAGGTGACACAGTGTCAATATTGGGACAACTGTTTGGGTACCATAAATCCATGCTATGTCAATTCATGACATTCTCTCTCTTTTTCTTTTTTTTTTGCATGAGTGAAATTAGTCTGTTCCCCTCACTTCGAAAGTTTGAATACTTCTTAATAGATTTCTTAGCAGCAGCAGCTACCTTGCAGTATTCTGATCTAGCAATTGATAATTGCTGCGAAGTTTAGGATGAAAGTCTGGGATTCGATTTTCCACCCTTTAAGATCTGTGGATTTGTGTCATATAAATGGTAGCTCTCGAAACTTAGCTCTTACGGGTGGTGATTGATCAATGAATTGGCTCATAAATGCATGCAAGCTCGTGTAGCATACTTCTGTTATACTCGGAAGATCACGTTCCTTGATGAAAATTTGAATTATGTTTCGAGATTTGCTTAGTAAGTAGTAACTATGGTACTTCAGTCCTGATATAAATAAGATGATTGTGGTTGTATATATTGCTTGTTCCTAGAATCTAAATTTATACCAAGTCTCTTGCCTTAATGCCAGCTGATTAGCAAGATGAACTTGAGATAGTTGCGCTTTATGCACTCCACTCCATTGAAGCTTCTTGGGTTGATTAAAAAAATGTCAATTATAGTCTAAGTTGTGTCCAAGCTACTATCCGGGGTTGAAAGCACGGGTTGGAAGCATGAGCGATGAGCTTCTCGACTTCGATATTTTTCTTTTCGCTGCATCCATAAGGAAGTTTCTCAAATTCCTTGAATCTGCCAATATTAGACAGAGTAGGCAAGCCAGGGATTCTGATTGAATTCATGAGAGTGATATTGTTGCTTGACAGCCCCCTTCCACAGTTCTTTTACCAGCTGAATCCATGATAAGTTTTGATACTAGCTTGAAGAATATCTTTCTTCCGTGTTCCATCAATTTGGATTATGGCCTTGTACTGTCTCGAACTGTTAAGGGCTTTAGGCCTATAGTTAGGGTTTTGAGATTCTAAGAAATGAGTATTATTATTGGAGAGGGTTGTGAGCTCTTTTATCAGTTCGATTATGACTTCTTGCTTTGGCACACTGCATAAGGATGTTGTGTGACCAATTCATTATTGTTATTGTCTGATCATGCTGTTACCTTTTTTTTCTTTTTTCCTTTTTATCAAATGACAGCTGATCCATCAACAAATTTGCCTAAAAACAGCGACCTCTATCGAGTGAAGCGAGAGGAAGCTTTGCGCAAATATGAGATGTAAGTGCTATAACTTTGTATTAGTATATTATCATCTGCATTTAGTTAGCTCCAATTAACATTGTGATCTTCAATATACTCAGGATCTGTTTCTCACCGACATATCTGCAGTTTGGTAGAGTTGGAGAAGAAACTTTCTGCCATTATCCCAAACCAAAACGTTGCAAAAGAGTCTTGATCAAGTTATGTGGATCAATTTGGCGAACGAAAAGTCACATTTGTTTGCTCATTGGTGAGCATTATTAAACAAACCCGGGGGGGACTTGGAGATTCATGGCCACCAACTGATGCGACTACACTTGCATTCGAATCTGGCGGCTGTTTTTCCTCCTCGATGATTTTCTGTTAAAATTTGGTCGTTAGGAAACAAAGTGCGGCTGTTAAATCGGGCATGTCTATGCTTCATATCCTTCCACCACATTCAATCAATTATGTAATTCCAGTTTTATTCTGTATGCGTTATAGAATTATATACTGTGCTGGTTTTTTGTAAGTTGCGAGAAGCTTCAATTGTCTTAGTGGTAGGGAACTTAACTCGATTCCAGAAGAAATTATAGTTGAGGCTTATCAGTAGAGGACTCGGGTTGGCATAGTTTATAGTTGGTAATTGGTGGATCGGTTCAGGATGGGGTGAGTGAGCTTCGGATTCTGGCTCTTTTAGCTTTAATTTATGGCATTTCATATCACGTGATTATATGGATCTTGGGTCGGGTGGGTTGGAGTTGGGTAGGATAAGTCTTGTGCTAATCACTAATTTCGAGTTAGTTGGGATTTATTATCACTTAATTGTGTTTAGGCTGGGTTATCAGTTAATTGTGTTTAGGCAAGCATATGCAGCTCATAAATAGTGCTAAAGCTTGACAACAATACAACATTGCACAACATGACAAAGAAAGTCGTATTTATGGCCCACATGCTGATTCTCAATTTCTCACGTGTAAAGCACTACCAATACTTCCTCCGTTTTAAATACTAGCAACATTGCATAGTAACTATTATTCATTTACCAACTTTTATCTCATATTCTCTCAAAAATCTATAAGAAAAATTATAGTAAAATGTGATTGTATTATTTGTCGTAATTCATACTTTTATAGTATCAACTTTTTATATATAATTAAAGATATTAATGAACAAATCAGTGCATTGGATAGCGTGTAGGCATTAAATGTTGTATGTATTTAGATTCAGATGAAGTATTAATTTAAGTACTTGGAGGGATAAGGAATTGGCTAGCTAAACTTCATGCGAAACAGAACCGAGTAGTAATTTAACATAATTAACATATTTCAATGCATAATTACTGTTCCAACATTCAATATAACAATGTTCAAAAGAAAAAACAAAGTGTAAATGTAAAGGTTTGATCCCACATTTATACAAATACTTATATAAGATCGTTTTCCTATGATTTATGGTAACTCGAGGGTAACTTTTTACTTTAACATGGTCATTTTTCCTTGAAGTGACTCTTTTAATATTAAAGGTGACCCCTTATATTAAAGTGAATAAGTAACGCCTTTAACTTAGAAAGTCATTCTTAAAACGTACCTCATTCTTTTTGGGAAAAAAGTGAAGTGGTCTTATACTAATAATATTGTAAGGTGGATTTACTGGAAAACTTACTATAGTCAGAATAGTCTAACATTTGGTGATCTTCGTTGTTAGTTGGTGGCTTGGTTGTCTTGGTCGATGGCTTGGTACTCTTGATTCCTTGTAATACAATTTAATGAGTTAAATGATTAATGAGAATTTTTATAGCTCAAAATTTACCTAATTATCTAGTTAATAGTCCATTGAATATGAAGATTATTTATGAAAAATTGATAGGAACAATCCCAACTATAGGCGTTCCGCCATTTCCAGTCCCAACTAAAGATTATTTTTGAGCGGTCCCAACTATATATCATTTTTGCCAAAATTGGTCCTAGGTGACTTATTACCTGTTTAACCGGTTAATTTTTTTTTTTTAAAATTTCTTAAATCAATTTCCTTCTTCCTTTTTCTCTCTCCTATCTCCTTCCTTCCCTCCCCTCCCCCCCTCCCCATCCCCTACCACTCCCCTCCCCTCCCCGCCACCCCCACCCCCTCCCGACCACCCTCGAAATCCCATCCCTCCCCCTTTCACACCCCTCCACGCCCACCCCCAAAATTCCACCCCCTCCCCGCCACCCTTCCCCTCTCACACCCCGAAATCCCCCCCCTCCCGACCACCCCCAAAATCCCATCCTCCACCCCCTCCTAGCCACCCCTAAAATTCATAATTATACAACAATATCATTACTAAACCATAAAGTTTATCATATGCAAACTCAAATGTATAGCTAGTACAACATTTTCTCCCCGAATAACGAAGAAAATTACGCATAATTAATTTCAGAAACTGAAGAAAGTGAATATTAAACACAAATCGCAACCAAATCGACATGAATTATTTTGTGATTTTTCTTGAGGATGACTTCATCAACACTTAAAAGGAATGAAGTAAGGAATATGCAATTCTACGCAAAGAAGAAAGCTAAGAAAAATCTCCATTAAAGTTTCTAATTAGCAATCAATCAAATAAAGCGTTGATTTACCGAAGAAAACCTGAATTAGTCGCAATTTGATTGAAAAGCGTAGTTTGTTTGAGCATGAAACAAGAAGAATTATCTAAGATCTGACAAAATTGAAAGTGATCATTAGTTGAAATTCCTACAAAATTATAATTGATATAATCTGGTTGAAATTCAATAATGACGGTAGACAGAGAATTTAAGATTTGAGAGAGAGAGAGAGAGAGCTGTAGAAATCCTACGAAAGAGGGAGGGTGCAGGAGAAAGAAGACCGGGGAAGGGGTGGCTTGGAGTAGGGATGACAACGGGTCGGATCTGGACCGGGTCCAGGTGGACCCAGATCCAGATCCGTTTTCAGACCCTGGATCCAGATCCGACCCGGATCCGTTGGGTCTGAAAATGTTGGACCCGGATCCAGATCCGACGGATCCGGGTCCTAAACGGGTCCAAAACGGATCTATATATTTTTACATTATTTGGCCTACTTTAACACAAAATTAAGCAACTAAACCACAAATTCTACAAAGATTAAGCATATAAACCACAAAATCAATCACGAAATTCAACAACAGTACCGATGAATTCAATTGAAAAAATTCTGCAACAAAATTCGTAATATTTAAAGCAAATCTGAAACTGTAAATGAACAAAATTCACATCTTCTGGCGTGAAAGTTGCGGTGGTGGACGTTGTGGCTGGTGGTGTTGTGTCGAGGGAAGTCGCGGTCGCTGGTATTGGCTGCTCGCCGGTGGTCGTGCGAGAGAAGGAAACTCCGCAGTACAGTGAAGCTGCGTAAGGCGTAAGGCGCTGGCCGGTGGTGGACAGACGGTGCCGTAAGGCGTCAGGCGCTGGCTGGTGGTCTTGCCGGGCAGTACAGTGAAGCGGCGAAGAGAAGGTGCGCCGTAGAACTCGTGCAGTCCGTGGAGAAAGGTGGTTGGATCTCGGCGAAGAAACTTGGAGAGAGGTTGCCGGAACTCGTGCGCGGGAACCGGTGGCCGGAACTGGTGAAGAAAGGTGGCCGAAACAGGCAGTCAATTTTGTGTGGAGAGAGGGAATGAATGGGAGTTAGGGATTGAAGGGAGGCTTAGAACATTGGAAGAGAATGAAATGGAGAAGGTCAGAGGCTTAAAGCATTAATAGTGGAGAGGAGGCCCAGCCCAACTTGGTTTAAAAAAAACGGATCTGCGAATCCGGGTCCGGGTCCGCTGGACAGACCCGGACCCGGATCCGTGGACTGATTAGTGGATCCGGATCCGACCCGGATCCAACGGGTCCAAAATTTTAGGATCCAGACCCGGAAAAACGGATCCGGGTCCACGGATCCGGGCCGGGTCCAAGATCCATTGCCATCCCTAGCTGGGAGGGGGTGGGGGTGGGAGGGGAGGAAGGAGATAGGAGAGAGAAAAAGGTTGTGGCGGAAAAATAAAAACAAAAAAAACGCGTTTTACCTATTGTAGCAGGTCATTAACCTGCTGGGACCAATTTTGGTAAAAATGATATATAGTTGGGACCGCTCAGAAATAATCTTTAGTTGGGACTGAAAATGGCGGAACGCCCATAGTTGGGACTGTTCCTATCAATTTTTCCGATTATTTAAGTAATACCTAACCTTGCCTCTGGCGCTTTAAAGTGATGTCCTTCTTGAGTCTAACCTCTTCCATAGTGCCTAACCACTTGAACAGCTATTCAATCATATCCTTTTGAGGAAAATTGAGCTTAAGTAAGCGCAAGCTAAGTTTATCACGGAACGGAGGCCAAAGATAAAGAAAAACGAGACAACGGATTCCCAAGTGTATGCCGATGAAAGCATACAAACAAATGGAAAATGGTGTATATCGATGATTCAAATCAGAGCTAAAGAATAAAATTCCTGGAGAGGCGCATGACAGTGCGTACTCAGTTCATCGTGAAAGGGACAAGATGATTCAGGATATAAAGAGGTACTTTTGGTGGAATGGGTTGAAGCAAGACATGTCGCAACATGTCGCAACATGTCACAAATTGCATGGAAGTGAAATGTGAGGGGAGAAGTTTATGAGCAAACAGGGTGTGTTATTCAAATATTGGAAGATATGTTGCAAGCTTATGTATTGGAGTTTAAGGGTTCATGGGAAGGTAAATTAGCATGGACAAAATTCTTCTATAACAATATCTACCAATCGAGTATGGTTTCACATGAAGCTCTGTATGGATATAAATGTTGAATACTTATTTGTTGGGATGATGTGAGCCTGGGATTCCAGTAAGGCCTGAGTAAGATTATGAGACTTAGAAGTAAGTGCGAGTAATTCGAGGGAAAAAGAAAAATGAAGATAGCTCAGGTTATAAGTATTCAACCTTTTGTTTCAAGAACTATTGTGGTTAACTTATAAAGATTCCGAGACATGTTTGGCATATTTGTTTGTGAATTGCCACCATATAAGCGTTATGAGTTCGACTGTCCAGGAGCATGAATTTCGATATGTTCTACATGTATTATTTTTTTAAGTGGCTTGAAGTGAGCAATATTAGTTTTCGGGATTTGTTGTACTAAATTGGTAAGACCCATTGAATCTGTTAATGAATTTGTAACTCATGTTCTCCTTTAGATTACTAGAGGAAGTTGTAAGATATTATTACTTTAAGAGATTTGGGTATATGTTATAAAAGCTCTGAAACCTAAGGATATGAGTTTTTGAGAATATAAATTTGTGTAATTAAGAATTAAGTAATGTTACACAAGGACTCTTGATAAAAGGAAAAATATTATAAAGTCCGACAATACCCTTGGTCAAGGAACTCCGAACCAACCGTGGAATAGACTGAACAACCTGTGAGAACAAATTAGATATGTGAGATCAATATCCTCAGTTATTCTAAGGTACGATATAAGGGAGGTAGAGTGTAATAGCCTCGATTTTTAAGCCGAGATTATTTTAATTAACGAAATTTATTAATGTACTAATCAGTACGTTGTGCTTTTTGAGGAATAAACATTTGATTTGTGAGATTATGTGCATTTTGTTTGTAAATGTGAATATTATGTGTTATTATGTTATTATTAATACGAATTATGAGTTAAGATAAGTCATTTGTAAGTAACGTTAGGAACGTTGAATATCGTTCCGGAGGTTTGAGATTTGTGGTTATTATCGGTATTGTCTTTAAGTTATCTTGAAGATTAAGATTAATTATAGGCTGATTAAGCCAAAATATTTTCATTAAGGTATAAAGTAATAAAGTATATTATGGGAGATTTAGTTAAGAATAACTAAGATTTAGGAAGTAATTTTAGGAGATAATTCAAGTATTAAGAGTAATAAAAATTCTAGATAGTACCTAAGCAAATGCAAAGACGATTTTACCCCCATTAGTAATTCAAAACCACGAAATTGCCATTATTGCCCATTCTCTATATATAGCAACCAAGAATCCTTGATTTTATTCAGCTAATTCCACTTCACAAAAGCTCCCAAAATCTCTCGCCATCTCCTCTACCTTTTTCTCGCCTGCTGGTGTGGTTCAGGCGAGAACCATAGCTGTCTTTTGACAGCTTGTTCTTACTGGATTTTTGCTCTGAATCTTTCATGCAATTCTTGTTCTAGACTCCCCAAGTCGTCCTCCATAGCGGGGAAGCATTAAATTTGAGGTTCTAGATCAGTAGCATCAAAGAAAATCAAGGAAGGTAAGATGTGGGTGAGCTATTGCCACTATGAGGTTTTTAGGTTATAAACTTGATTATTTTGGGTTAATTATTGAATTTTTAAGCCATGCATGTTGTGTTTAAGGTATTAGGAGGTTTCTGGAGGAAATCTAAGTGTGGGTAAAGGATTACTTCCTAAACATCAGATTAAGTTACACAAGGACCACCCCTTGAACTTTACTTTTTTTTATCCTATGTACTTAACAAATGATTATGGAAATTGTACAGATTTTTAAATATACTATGATGTATGAATATACTGATTTGCATGTGAATTTTGAGTGACGGTTTTGAAGTGTTACATGTTAATTATAGTGATGATTTTCGAATTACAAACAGTTGCATGTCAAGTTTCCCTAAATTGGTCGAACCTTGTTATTAACTTACTTGTGCCTTGATTATTCATTTCGTTTGTGGCTGGATTCTCAGGCTATGCTTCTGGAATATTCATGACTTGATTATGAAACAAAACCTTGCTTTGTTTTTCCATTATATGCCATGCACAACCTAAGTTTTAATGTGTAAAGAACCTCTAAGAAATTGGTTATGCCTAGCCACCTTTTCAAGCTAATAAACGTTGTTACCTTGGTTCTTTATGCTCATTTGAAGGTCAACTATATGCTGTATATATTCATTCCCTTATTATCTTATAAAACCCTTAACCATGCATACGAGCTATGATGTAAATACATGTCTAAACCGCTACCTTTTGACCCAAAACTGTGAACCATGAAAGTTAATATTTGTTTACTTGTGTGTCATCGATTTCTCCTATATTAAGAGCCAATCTGCAAGACCTTACATAGTGTCCTTATCTTGTTAGTTAACCTTTTAAACCATCCTAAACCGCATTCGGAATCCTTTGAGAATTCTTATTGGAAACCCCTTTTTGGTAACTTTTGTTGGAATCTTGTTAATAAACCATTCACTCTGTAATAGGGGGAACTTGGCATGACGAAATGTATTTCAAACGTATAAATTGTTATTGAAAGTTAAGTAATAGTATTTGAGTTTAAGCAAGAATCAGTTACGTAATTCAGCCACCTTATTATTTTATAACCGGTCAGACTTATGTACCAGCGTAAGTTGATCTGTTTTGTTCTTTGAACCTGTCCGATTGGGGGAAAATTCCTCTGTTTTGCAGGATTAGAGAGAATGTTTGAATTAGCTCCTGTGTGCAAACGTTAAGTCGTGTTCAATGTATTTAATCTTCTGCTATGAGTGTAACACCCCCAAATTACTCAATTAAAAATAAATAACAAATAAATAATATTTGAGTAATTTAGGAGTATTACCGCTACGTGACTTTCATGCTTTCGGCAAACTAACTATTAACCACTAAATAATTTGCGGCGGAAGACTTAACAAAAAATACCAATCACTTTATTATTGTTCAAACTTAAAACAAATAAAGCGTCCTAAACTAGGTGAAGATCCCTTCCAAAAATGCTCCTATGCACAACAACAAATGACCTGCAAAACTGCTTACCAAAAAGGTAAACAGGGCAAAGCCAAATAGAAAAAAGGAAAATATGCGTCAGTATAAAAATGAATACGGTACGTACAAGATACGTAACACATTTACTTGTTCACACCACTTTTCATTTCGAAACCTCCTTAACTAACATATCAAGAATAACTTTTAAAAATAAACTCTTGCTAAATAACTTGGATTAGAATAATCATAAAAATAATTCCTCTTCTTATCTCCCCTTCCTTAACATAAGTATGCACACCCCCAAGCTAGTCATCCCATCACAAATCTATATCAAGGGGTAACAATAATTACCAACAAGTGGACTTTGAAGCATAAACCCTTATTGACGTTAATCAAGCGGTAATATAATAATACGATTTAGTAAGTCATGGATAATTCTCCTTTTCTCATAAACAACTTTTGAACACACAAAGTCCATAAAACCATTCAACCCACTCCTTGTAATAATAATTTAAATTTCCGAAAATGATAACAAAACATTCATATAATATGATTGATAAATTCATTTCTTATTTTCATTTCCGAAAGTGAACAATAAAATGTTGTAACCATTTTTAACTGAATTTCTAAATCAATTCAGTCATTAAATCAACAAACAACTTTAGCACATACACTAGTAGAAAAATGATAATTTGCGTCAAACGCAAGAAAACATCACACAAAAGCTCAGGAACGGACAATTTGCATCGGACGTAGTCAACGTTCGACATAAATAACCACATCAAATGAATGGCAGGATAGTTTGTTAGAACATTTATAGTTAAATGTGTTCGTTGTTAATATGTGATGTTTGCGTTTCGATGTTGTGGTGTAATGAAACGTAGTTAGTTAGAAGGAAATAACGAAAAGGCATGAAGAGTGCTCGCTCTACGGGAGCGTCCGCACAAAGTAGGCAGGAACGTGTAGAAAATGTTCCAGCAGGCTAGGAGCGCCCGCTCCTCCTTGGAGCGCCCGCTCCACTGAGGAGCGCCAGCTCCCAACAGGAGCGCCCGCTCCTTGTTCGTCAGTTTTCTGACGAATCAATTCGTCTTGCGAATTGGTGCATGTCTTTTCGTCTGAATGGTTGCATGCTTTCGGGTTTTTCTTCTGTAAATCTTCCAAGGTATATAAAGGAAGATTTCACATATTGGGATGGTTAGATTCATTCAAAAACTTGCCTTAGGAGATTCATTTCTAGATTTCTCTCCTTGTTCAAAGTGAAACACAACCTTCAAACACATTGTAGTGAATGTAGTTTGTCATCAACCAAACTTCATTGAACCTTCTTCGTATCTCACAGGAGTTTACCGTGAACCTTGTTGATCATAGTGGGTCGGTAAAATTCTTGTAGGAAAGCGTATATTTACGTGCTTGGAAGTACCATCCGGTTTCCCACAAGTTCCTCATACATTATATACATATAACAATCTACAAGAATTTTAACTTTAGTGATGGCTTCCTTGAAAGAGATGACTACGAATTTCCAGAAATTGGAAAAGTTTGAAGGCATTGGATATCGCCGTTGGCAAAAGAAGATGCATTTTCTGTTGACCACATTGAATGTGGTGTATGTTCTTAGCACCCCCATGCCACCATTGCCGGAAGAAGGCAAAACCGAAACCCCGGAGCAAACTCGTGCAAGAACTAAGTGGGAGAATGATGATTACATTTGCCGGGGCCATATCTTGAACGCGATGTCGGACACCTTGTTCGATCTTTACCAATATGTTGAGAGCGCCAAGGAACTTTGGGATGCTCTTGAGGCAAAGTACATCGCGGAGGACGTATCAAGTAAGAAATTTTTAGTTAGCAATTTTAATTCTTACAAAATGATTGATGGTCGTTCCGTTATGGAACAATTTCATGAGGTTCAACATATGTTGAACCAAATTAGACAACAAGGAATGGTGATGGATGAATCCTTCTCGGTTGCATCCATCATTGACAAATTACCCCCATCTTGGAAGGACACTCGGAATTCTTTGAAACATAAGAAGGAGACTATGTCCTTGGTAGATTTGGGTGCCCATCTCCGCATTGAGGAGGGCATCCGGTCTCAAGATGTCTCTAAGGACCCAAAAAGTGGTCCGGTTTCTTCTATCAATATGATGGAAGAAGGGCAATCAAGTGGGACTAAAAAGTCCAAGAAACACCCATGGAAGTCCAACAAAAATCACCCCGGGAATGATAAGAAAAAGGGCAAGGCTTTGTCTTGTTGGGGGTGTGGTGGTTCTCACATGAAGAGGAATTGTCCCTCTTTGGCCAAGAAGAACAAGGATCAACCTAAGGTTGATCCCCATCAAGGTCAGTTTGCACATGATGTTTCTTTAAATGAAGAAATGAATTTTATTGCAATGATTTCCGAAATCAATGTGGTGCGGGATGATGATTCTTGGTGGGTGGACTCAGGGCATCAAGACATGTGTGTAAAGACCGTCATTTTTTCAAAACTTATCAAGCTTTGGATGATGGACCGGTCTTATACATGGGAAATGACTCTACGGTAAAGGCAAAAGGCATAGGCCAAGTGGAGTTGCTCCTCACTTCCGGGAAGACTTTGACTTTGAGAGAAGTTGTGTATGTACCCGAAGTTAGGAAAAACTTGATGTCCGGAGGTTTACTAAATAAGTACGGCTTCAAAATGGTGTTTGAGGCCGATAAGTTTATTTTAAGCAAGGGTGGTGTATTTGTAGGACAAGGATACTTTTGTAATAATATGTTTAAACTTTTAATTGATTATAAAAGTGTGAATTCTATTTACATGGTGGATGTTTCTTCTCTATGGCACAATCGTTTATGTCATGTTAATTATCGTAGATTATATGATATGTTTAAAGATGGTTTGATTCCTAAAGTTGACATGAATGTAGAGAAGTGTAAAACATGCATGTTAAACAAAATTACAAGAAATCCTTTTCCTAGTGTTCAAAGGCAATCAAACAAGCTAGAATTGGTGCATAGTGATTTGTGTGATTTTCATAGCACACCATCTTTGGGAAATAAGAAGTATTTAATAACCTTCATTGATGATTTTTCTCGATATTGTTATGTGTACTTGTTGTTTTCTAAAGATGAGGCACTTGATAAGTTTAAGATTTATAAGACCGAAGTTGAATTACAATCTAATTTGTTGCTTAAGCGATTTCGGATCGATAAGGGTGGGGAATATTATGATCCTACTTATTTTTCATCTATTGGAGTCATTCATGAAACAACCGCTCCGTACTCACCACAACAAAATGGGATTGCGGAACGGAAAAATAGGACCTTAAAGGAAATGGTTAATTCCATGTTATCTAACTCGGGTTTGAGTAACGGGTTTTGGGGTGAAGCCATGCTAACGGCTTGCTATATCTTGAATAGGGTTCCAAATAAAAGGAACAAGGTTACCCCATATGAACTTTGGTTTGGTAGGAGGCCTAATCTCAATTACCTTCGGGTTTGGGGTTGTAGGGCTATTGTAAGGTTACCGGAACCAAAAAGGAAAGCCTTGGGTGAGAAGGGAATTGATTGCATATTCATAGGTTATGCGGAGCATAGTAAATCCTATAAGTTTTATGTCCTAGAGCATAATGATTTTGTCTCAATACACTCGGTGATTGAGTCAAGGGATGCAATCTTTGATGAGAATCGTTTTTCATCAATTCCTAGACCAAGGGACTTACCAAGCTCTAGTTCAACCGTTGATATTGATCTTCCTAGTACATCAAATCCTATTACTTCAAATGAAGTTGTTGATGCTAGTGAAGATCATGAAGCTCTTTCTATTCCTGAAATTAGGAAAAGTAAAAGAGCAAGGAAAGAGAAAGACTTTGGCCCGGATTTCCAACTTTACTTAGTGGAAGGATCAAGGGAATCTCTTTGTTCTCAAACACTTTATTGTTTTAGTGTTGAGGAGGATCCTAGGACGTATAGTGAGGCTATGAAGTCTCTTGATTCGGCTTTTTGGAAAGAGGCTGTGAATGATGAAATGGACTCAATAATGGGGAATAATACATGGGTTTTGGCTAATTTACCGCCCGGTTGCACACCACTCGGTTGTAAGTGGATTTTCAAAAGGAAAATGAGAATCGATGGAACCATTGAAAAGTATAAGGCTAGACTTGTAGTCCAAGGCTTTAAACAAACTTACGGTGTCGATTACTTTGATACATATGCTCCGGTGGCAAGAATTACCACCATTAGGTTGTTAATGGCCTTAGCGGCCATTCATAATCTAGTAATTCACCAAATGGATGTCAAAACAGCATTCCTTAATGGTGAATTAGAGGAGGAAGTGTATATGAAACAACCGGAGGGCTTTGTTGTCCAAGGACAAGAAAAGAAGGTGTGTAAGCTTATTAAATCTTTGTATGGACTTAAACAGGCACCAAAACAATGGCATCAAAAGTTCGATAATGTTGTCTTGGCTAACGGTTTTAAAATAAATCAATCCGATAAGTGTGTGTATAGCAAATTTGATAATAATGGTAAAGGTGTTATGATTTGTCTATATGTGGATGACATGCTTATCTTTGGGACTCGATTTGGAGCAAGTCATTAAGACTAAGGAATTTCTCTCTTCAAGTTTCTCCATGAAAGATATGGGAGAAGCGGATGTTATTCTTGGGATTAGAATAAGGAGAGAGAATGGCTCAATTTCTTTGTCACAATCTCATTATCTTGAGAAGGTGATTGAGAGGTTTAATGGATCAAAGAGTGCTCCATGTGCTACTCCGATGGAACCAAACACTAAGTTGGTTCGGAATAGTGGTAATCCAGTCTCTCAATTGGATTATGCTAGTTTAATTGGATGCTTGATGTATGCTATGACTAGTACTCGGCCGGATATTGCATTCGCGATTGGCAAGCTAAGTAGGTATACTAGTAATCCTAGTATGGAACATTGGCAAGCCTTAAGGCGAGTATTGAGATACTTGAATAAAACTATTCATTTTAGTTTGACATTCAAGGGAGATCCTTCGGTGTTAGAAGGTTACTCGGATGCTAGTTGGATAACCAACAAGGAAGACTACTCGTCTACTAGTGGTTGGGTGTTTCTTCTTGGAGGAGGTGCCATATCTTGGGCATCTAAGAAGCAAACATGTATTACCGATTCAACTATGGCATCGGAATTCATAGCATTAGCCTCGGCTTGTAAGGAGGCGGAATGGCTAAGGAATTTGATAAGTGAGGTGGATCTATGGCCTAAACCCATGTCTCCTATTGCAATTCATTGTGATAGTGCTTCCACCATTTCAAAGGCTTATAGCCAAGTGTATAACGGCAAATCTCGACACATTGGTGTGAGGCACAGTTATGTGCGTGAGATGATCCATGATGGAGTCGTTACTATTGATTTTGTACGGTCTAATGTGAACCTAGCGGATCCGTTCACTAAACCATTGCCAAGGGAAATGGTGTACAAAACGTCAAAAGGGATGGGAATGAAGCCCATGCATAAGTCACAAGTGGAGAAAACTCAATTCACGTCTTGTACAACGCAAGATCTTGAATTCAATGAGGATCAAACTTGATTTGTGGCTTATAGCACTCAAAGAGTTACATCCCAAGGTGGGTGCTTGTTTCTACAATGTTTTAGGATGATTTTAATATCTTAATAAACCTTTGACTAGTTGCTCATGTTGTAGGAGCATGTTCATTAAGGTTTACCTATGTGAGTAAGAAGTTTGGCCGCTTCACCAAGTTCGGGGCTTGACTTGGAACACTCATGAATCGGATATGAACTCAAGGCCTTCAAAGGAGTTGTCATTTACATGTGTGTTTGTGTAAGCTTATGTGTATAGCTTCTTCAATATTTCATATGATTGGGTGATTCAATGCTTAGTCAATCACTTCAATCGAAAGCTTGTAAAGAATCCTATGCTAAGTGGAAATTCAATCTTAAAGATATTTTCATTTATGCATAAGTTTAGTTGTTTTATCTTGTTTGCAAGTGAACGGACTTCAAAGCATTTATACTATAAATGGAGGAGGATTGTTAGAACATTTATAGTTAAATGTGTTCGTTGTTAATATGTGATGTTTGCGTTTCGATGTTGTGGTGTAATGAAACGTAGTTAGTTAGAAGGAAATAACGAAAAGGCATGAAGAGCGCTCGCTCTACGGGAGCGTCCGCACAAAGTAGGCAGGAACGTGTAGAAAATGTTCCAGCAGGCTAGGAGCACCCGCTCCTCCTTGGAGCGCCCGCTCCACTGAGGAGCGCCAGCTCCCAACAGGAGCGCCCGCTCCTTGTTCGTCAGTTTTCTGACGAATCAATTCGTCTTGCGAATTGGTGCATGTCTTTTCGTCTGAATGGTTGCATGCTTTCGGGTTTTTCTTCTGTAAATCTTCCAAGGTATATAAAGGAAGATTTCACATATTGGGATGGTTAGATTCATTCAAAAACTTGCCTTAGGAGATTCATTTCTAGATTTCTCTCCTTGTTCAAAGTGAAACACAACCTTCAAACACATTGTAGTGAATGTAGTTTGTCATCAACCAAACTTCATTGAACCTTCTTCGTATCTCACAGGAGTTTACCGTGAACCTTGTTGATCATAGTGGGTCGGTAAAATTCTTGTAGGAAAGCGTATATTTACGTGCTTGGAAGTACCATCCGGTTTCCCACAAGTTCCTCATACATTATATACATATAACATAGTTTGCATCGGTTTGCTAGGAGCACGCAACGCAAATGATTAATGCTAAAGGCTAATTGGATCCAACGATTTGCGTCGGTTTGGCCCAGAGGTTCGATGCAGATGATTAAGGCCTTTTGGATCCGGGGATTTGCGTCGCACTAGTGGAAAAAACGTCTTGTGCTACTTGTCAAGTGCTCCGGTTGATTAATCAACCCGAGCACTTGAAATCAAGTGCTCCGGTTGACTAACCAACCCGAGCACTTGTGAATAAGTGCTCCGGTTAGTAAACTCGAGCACTTGGAGACTCTCTCATATCAATTCATTAAACTCTCGCACGCACTAAACTGATGTACACGTACTAATTTTTTCCGACCCACTCTCTCACCCCTTATTCGAGAATCTTAACTCTCTCCTTCTTCTCTAATTCTCTCCTTTTTCTCTGCCGAAATTCGAAACCCTAGAAGTTAAAGAACTTCAGTTTTACTGTGAGCTCGAGACAACGAGTGTGCGGCAACTACGGGAAAGAGAAAAATCAGACCAATCTTCAGGGATATTCGTGGTATTTGCAAATCGAAAACTCCTAGATGGTCGAATTATTGGTTCTTTAGCGCCGTTCTTCAACAGCGACGTAGGAGGCGGCGGCGATGGTGGTACAAAAGCAGCAGCAACAGCGCGGAAACTGATGATTGTTCAAGTTAGGGTTTCAATCCTTAAATAAAGAAAAATATGATTTACTTTTTTGGTTGAGAATTTGCTGTAACATGCTTTTTCGGTCACTTCTTCAAGCTTATGCTCGATAAAAAGCAGTTATGGTGGACTGATAGTAGTCTTGAGAGTTGCCCTTAGACAGTTGATTGTACTTCTCAAAATCGCACCTACTTAGGTGAAATATGCAGTTCTGCGTTTTTGTTTTTGCCTTATTTTTGTTACTTTGACCTGAAATTCATGGTTAATTTTGAGTTTTTTTAACATTTCATGAGAATTTACTCATTTTATGCCTGAAATTTGCGGCTTTTGTTGGAAGTTGGAGTTCATTGTGTTATAAATTTTGATATGTTAAACATTAGTGTCCATGTTAAACATTAGTGTCCATATGAAACTTGAATTTCATATAATGTATGAATCGTTCCATTGATGATCCAATGTTAATGAGAATAACCAATTTATTTCAAGCTATAATATCTGGCTTTTACACATCTGCATTGGATAATTTCTATGCCTTTGTGGTGATAAATTTCTTCGTGGTTCCTGTGAGGTTATATTATCTGTCCATCTCTTTTAGGTCTGTATTATTATTTATGTTCATAATTTACTGTCTATATTATTCCGTTTTCAGATTAGGGGCTGTTTCTCTATACCACAACAAGAGTGACCATGAATCTATATTATTATTTATGAATTATGTGTCTATTATCTATTCCTTGTGTATCATATATTCGAAATTGCTTCAAGAATGTGCAACTTTCAGATGCTATATATCAATCTTATCTCATTATCGTAAACTACTATCTTTTGCATCTAGAATTTCAGCCCCAATCCTTATTTTGAACACACAAAGCTTACTAAGACATTCACATTTCTTGATGGACTACCAAAGCGACTGCAACTTCTTTCAGTGGAAGGAAGACATGGTATTCTTCTCTCGTTTTTTAGGTTGCTTCATTTTGGTAAGCTCTGATGGGCTGTTTGACATTGGCATCTGAAATATGTGCAGGGAATCCCCAAATGGTGTAGATAATGAGAAGGAAGGGAACAAGAGAGCTCAGCTTATATTGAGGAGAGGTAGATTTTTACCTAATGATATTACTTTTATACATTGCCTGAAGAATGTAACACATGTCTAGCAACTCTATTTACCTGTATTGTGATTATTATTTAGGGGAATCACCTTTTAACAGATTGTTTTCTGTGTTCTGGTTATTTTTCAAGACTGAATGTGATTTGATATTGTTCAATGTGGGAGATTAAATTGAGTGGGTGATGCTTAATTTGCTTGTGTCCAAATATGGAAACTAGGTGCTAACTCTTTGTTCAGGATCATCATCTGGTTTTATATGTTTAGAATTTCATGTGCTACTCCTGTTATGTACTCGCAAAATTTGATATGTGATGCTTTGGCTCTATAGTTTAGGAAGAACGCTATGCTGTGTAGCTTTTTCTTTGTTTTTTTGGTTGGGAATAAAGTCGTCGTGTGGCCAGATGATCATCACTGCTGTTTGTCTATTAGTTTTGGCTTGATCTCTATAGAAAATGAAAGCATTTTATAGTTAACAAGACATCAAGATTGATGTGTATCCTTAAGTACTTCATGTTATTTAATTTTTAGGACATCTGATATATAAGTAACATGGAAGTGATGACAAAGTCCTAAAACTAGTATGTTCCCAGAATTTGATGAAAGTTGCACGTAACAATGGTCTTGTCTTGCTTGGGATACACTTTTGTTTAAGAACATAGCACATTCCATCAACATTGATTAATACTAGCTTATGACTTTTAAGGAAACTATATGCAATCTCAACTTTGACATCTATAAATATGAAGACCCAACCTTCTGAAAAACCTAAATTCCACAAAGAGAAGTAAAGCCCGTGCTCTTTATGGTCAATTTTGGTTAGCTATATGCAGTCTCACTTGAGTTGTTTTTTTTATTCGTGGACTTTGTGATTGAATACTTGATTTCTAATTGTTCATTGTAATCTGAGATTCTGGGGTTCTTGTGTCTACGCTGCAACAGATCAAAGAGAAAGTTGAACAAGATGGCATGAAGGAGAAGAAACAATTTCTTGGTTTGCTATTCGTCTCTAATTGTTGAATTTCTGATTTGAAGTTAGGATTTCTGAATTGTGAGAATTGTTACTTCAAATTCAGCATTGATTGTAATCTGTACTAGGAATGGAAGTGACTTTATCCAGCCGCTTAAAAAGATTATACAGCATGTACAACAAGGTTCAACAAAATTTCACTTATTTTCATGTTTGTTTCCGTGGTAGTGCTTGCTTATGAAAGTTTTATGAGGCTAAATTGTTTTTATTTGGATGATGCTGAGACTACTACATAATATTTACCCTGCAAACATCATGAATTCACTTCTTAGGGTCAAAAGTAAACTTAGTATGTTTCTCATAAGTGCTAGATTAATTGGAGTGCTCTAATCTGTTAATTGTTCTCAGTAGTAGCAGAAATTGTAGATATATATTTTAGGAGTGACCCTCGTTGTCTACGAATTAAACTCATGTAACAAGTTTCGAGCCTTAGCTTTTAATTTTATTGTTCTTTGTAATTTTTGATCAAGTGAGGGAGATATATCAGTGAAAATAATGCTATTATTGCTGTTTTGATGTTTGAGTTATAATCGTTAATTTGTATCATTTGATGCTTGAAACATGCTCTTTGACCGCTGATTAGGTTTATTTATTTGCTTTATTTATTTACCCTGCAAACATGCTCTTTGACCTCATCATCATCCTCAAGGTTCTAGGTAGCATGTTGGTTAAGACATGGCTGCTTGCTATGGCTACTGTCACTACGGTTGTTACCGGTTCCTGCAGTTATACGGGGCCTTCAATGAATCCCGCCAATGTGAGTATAATTTTCGCTGAAATACTTTATAGCATGTCATCTTTCAATGTCTTTATTCATGTCTCTAGTAGCCAGCTGCTGCAACAATTTTATTATGGTTACCTATCTAGTTTTGCCACCTTACAAGGTCTACAATATCTTTTCAATTAATTTAGATTAGTGATTGGGAAAATTACTTGTTTTTTTTATATTTAAGTTCGAAGTTAGAGCCTATTGAAGTAGAAACCTTAAGGGTTCTGTTTTTGTGCACTGTCATACATCTGTTTTATATGAATTGGTGTTGTAGAATGAAATACATCATAATCACATACTTGTACACCTTTTAGAGCTAAATAACTAACTGAAATTGGCAACTGATGCCCGTGGAACTTCACTACCAAGTGATAGCCTCATTCCTCTCTTCTGCTGTTGGTAGAATTGTTCCTGAGTCTTGCCTGACACAGTGGTGAAGTACATATACTGGTGGTGAATAGATTATAAGCACCCTTCAACGATCAGAATTGAGGACCTCTATGAGTCATATTGGACAAATGATCCCAACATTTAGTGGAGAAATACTTGACTTGGTTCAGGTTGCAGAAAAGCGTATATATTGCTATATAATGGATAGACACTTCCTGAAATAGAAAGTATGTGCTATGGCTTTATAACACACCAAAAGTGCATAGATTTTGTCTTAATTCTACCTTTTTTTTGGACTTCAATTCTATATGATGAATCGATGTATGTAAAGCTGTTGGAACTTTCACACAATTTGATGCATCACTCTAATTCCACTGCACATGCGACTGGCCATATGTATCTTTATTTATGTCATTGATGGAGCAAATTTGGGCAAGTTTAAAGCCTTGCTTGCGAACATTATATGATTGTCAAAATATGAAGGGCTTGGTGTTTAGTGTCTACTGTTTGATTCCAAGTCGAGTCTGAATTTTGGTGAAATCAGGCTGACATCAGATTCTAAAGTCTGCAAGCTTTGAAGTTACAATGTGTTAACTTGTGCCACCGGAGTGCAAACACGATAAGAAATTCAATATTTTGCTATTTACATATTGAATGCCTCAGTTTAATTTTTGTGTTATGAGCCTTGCATGGTTTCTTAGACCATATTTTATATACAAATTACCCTAGAATGGACTTGTTTCTCCGATTATTTTACTTCTTTACAGAGAAATTGTCTTCTGTCGTTGTTGTAGGCCTTTGGATGGGAATACATGAGAAATCAACATAATACATGGGAGTAGTTTTATGTTACTGGATATGCCCGTTTATTGTTGTAATTGCGGCTGCTTGGTTGTTCCGAATCACCTATTCTCAGCCTAAAAAAGCATAAGAAAGCTCCAAAGAACAGGAAAGTATACTAGTTTGGTTTTGATATTTTGTACCAAGGAAATTGGTTATTTATAGATTAATGCGGTCCTTTTACCACTTTCTTATGTTTCATTTTCTTCAAAGGTAAATTAAGCTTCCGAAATTATGAATATTCATAGGGAGTCTGGTAAAATGCTTGAAATGAAAGTGTTTCATTACATTCTAAGTGTTTCTAGTTTTGGTCTCGAGTTCGCCTTTGCTTATGGATTCTACTGCTTGGCTCACAATATATGTGCAATTGGGCATTGGGGAAGATGGAGCCATTACTTGCTGCTTGGCTTATGGATTATGCTGCTTGGCTTATTCTAAGTTTGTTGTTGTTGTATGCTTGCTGTGTACAGCAACAGGAGCAATTTTTTTTTTAAAAAATACATCAAGTGTTCCGGTTGATAAGAAAAAAGCGGAGCACATGATTCACAACTGCTCCGGTTTTTTCTTATCAACCGGAGCACTTGACGTATTTTGACCGTATAAAATTGACAAGTGCTCCGGTTTTTAAAACAACCGGAGCACTTGTGAATCTAAGTGCTCCGGAGCACTTGATAAATGCTCAAGTGCTCGTATGGGGTCTGCTACAGGTCAAATACGGAGCACATGTACCGTTTTTAACCGGAGAACTTGATGTTTTTTCCACTAGTGTCGGTTGGGCTTTGTGATCCGACGCAAATGATTAAAGCAAATGGGGCATAAATAAACAAAATATTTGCGACGAATGTGCCTATTTTGCGATGCAAATCCTTGTATCAGGCGATTTGCGTCGGATCATCTAGGCCCAACCGACGCAGATAATCAACCCACTTATATATTTTTTGAGCATTCAAGTCCTAAACGTTTACTCCCAACTCCCTCCACTCCCACTCTCACTCTCTCTCACGCGAATCGAATTCCCTGAGTGCACTCACTCTCGCCGGTGAATCCCATCCATCGCTACTCTGGCGAATCCCCTCTCACCGGTGAATCACTCTCAAGCCCTAAACTATTCGGTGCACTCTCCTTTCTCTCTATCTCTCTCACATTTCACTGCACTCTCCACTTCTCCGGTGAACCCAAAAAATCCGCCTGTCTCTCACTCTTCGCTGGACGTCGCCGCCCCTCTCCGTCGTCGCAAGTGGGTCACAGTTAGGGTTAAGTTTTGGGTTAAATTTCAGAAATTTCAAGGGTTTGTGCGTCATCCTCTACTGAGTAGGAGTTAGGCCATTCTTCCACTGGTCGGCTAGTGGATTCCGGTGTGGGAGGTTAGTTTGCTTTAACTTTTGTAAAAATTCCTTTAATTACTCTTTAATTATTATTTTTGGTTGTGCATATTGGATTTGTGATTGTGAAGTTCAATTTGGGTAATTAAATTTTGCTTTGAATATTATTTTTGGATTTGTGATAGTTAAGTTGTAGGCTTAATTATTGAACTCTAATATGTGAAAATGAACTTTTGATATTATTGTGTTAGTTTTCTTAAACTTGAAATATGGACATACCTATATAGGGGACGGGAAATCTAAGGAATGGTTTGGATTTATGATTGTAAAGATGTGTTTTGGTTATTATTGAATTCTAATATATGATGTGGGTTTGTGATTCTAATATATGAATGGGTTATTTTTGATTAAGTAATATTATTGATTAGTTTTATGATTATAAAGATGTGATCGAGTTTGGTTATTACTATCTTTTTATATATGGACTATGAATTTGTGGATTGTTGTGTTAGTTTCTTCATTGACATATGGACATACCTTACTGGGGTGGGGCGTGAAATCTAAGGAACGGATTGGATTGTGCTATTTAATTGCAATGTGCATCATTGGCCTAGATACCCGTTCGAGGCTTACTCATTAGGAGTAAGTCTTGAATAGTCCCCGGTTTGGGACTGTCTTTGAGTTTCTTATCTCACTTAGGATGTGACTGAATGTTTGGTTTTCGATTCTAAGAAAGATCTAGCTCATTTCCCTAAGCGTTCTCTGGGTACATATGTTGATAGTATACTATCTTCATCGTTTACTTGGAGAACTGTAGGGAAGTGCTGCCGAATTTTTCTTAGAATTGAAAACCAAACGTTCATTCACAAGTGAGATGAGAAACTCAAGGATGGTTAGGTTGGAGTGTTAAGGACCCAATTGTTCATAACTGTACTAGATAAGACACTTTTAGTAATGTGATCGATTGTGTTCTTGTTTGGTGTCTCTAGTGTATGAATATGGATCGAAACTTGATGTATGGTAATCGGATTTCGGCGACATTTCTACAAGGGGTTGATGAATTTATCAGGGTTGCTTTAGAACATCAATCACAGAATGGGTCAAAGTTATTCCTCCGTCCTTGTTGTGATTGCAGTAACTCTAGGGGGTATCGTGATGTGGCCTGGATCAAATTAAGGATCATTTGATTCATCGTTGGTTTAAGAGTAATTATACTAGGTGGACATGGCATGGAGAAGTTTATGATCAGGGTATGAGCTCCACTAGCTTCTGTGAAAATTTGCATGTTGATCCCATTGATGATGAGGTCGAGGTTGAAATTGAAAAAGGAGAGGATGATAATGAGAATGATAGGGTTGATGAGATGTTGCACAATTTGGAGAATGAAGGAACCGATCTTCCTAATATGTATGATAGTATTTTAAGTGCAGCGGACAAACCGATGTATCCGGGGTGTAAGAATTTCTTTAAACTTTCTGGCATCATCACATTATTCAATATGAAATCGAAGCACAGTCGGATAGATAAAAGTCTAAGTGAGTTGTTTACTTTTTTACAAGAATTGCTACCTAAAGGTAATGAAATTCTCAACTCTATCTTTGAGGCAAGAAAACTGTTGTGTCCCTTAAGTATGGAATATGAGAAGATACATGCATTTCAAAATGATTTTGTGATGTATTGAAATGCGTACAAAGATTTGCGTGAGTGTCTAAGGTGTGGAGTGTCTCGTTACAAGATAAAGGAGAATGAAGAGGGGGTGAGAAAGAAACTTCGGCGAAGGTTCTTTGGTATCTTCCAATTATTCCGAGATTTAGGCGTTTACTTTCGAATGAGAATAATGCTAAATTATTAAGGTGGCATGCGAATGAGAGGAAGAAAGATGGGATGCCTAGACATCCGGCCGATTCTCCGCAATGGAGAAATATCGGTCGAAAGTTTATCGATTTTGGTAAAGAACCTCGAAATCTTAGGCTTGGACTTTGTACAAATGGGATGAACCCCTTTGGCACACTAGGTACCCAACATAGCACTTGGCCAGTTCTACTGACCTTTTATAATCTGCCCCCATGGTTATGTATGAAGCGTAAATTTATTCTGCTATCGCTTCTTATTTCGGGTCCTAAACAACCCAAAAACGACATACATGTGTATCTTGACCCACTCCTTCAAGATCTGAAATTGTTGTGGGATGAAGGTGTTTCAATCTTCAATGCGTATGCGAAAACTGACTTCACATTACGTGTCATGATATTTTGTACGATAAATGATTTCTCGGCTTATGGGAATTTGTCAGGATATACAGTTAAAGGAGAAAAGGCATGCCCTATTTGTTACGAGGATATGATTGATGAGCGGTTATATCATTGTGGGGATAACGTATACCTACATTATCGTACATAGCTTCCTTTAGATCATCCATTTCGTAAGAAGAAAAAGGTGTTAAATGGGAAAGTGGAGATGAGAGAAGCCCATGTACCCTTACGTGGAAAAGAGGTTTCTAACCGGGTAAAGGATATTGAAACAGTATTTGGTAAGCCCTTTAAAGGTGACTCAAAGACCTTATACAAGAAAATGTCTAAGTTCTGGGACTTCCCATATTAGGAAGGTTTAGAAGTCAGACATTGTCTTGATCTTATGCACATCGAGAAAAATATTTGTGATGCCATTGTTGGAACATTGTTGATTATGCCCGGGAAGACGAAGGATGGACTTAAAGCTAAAAAAGACATGGCTGAAAGGGGCAGACCAGAACTAGCACCTCAGGAGAGGGGTCAATGCTATTATCTTCCACCAGCTTGCTACACTTTGTCTAAGAAGGAGAAAACAAGTTTTTGTGAGTCTTTGCATAGGTTAAAGGTCCCAGCTGGATACTCGCCCAATTTTCGAAACCTTGTCTCACTGAAGGACTTGAAACTCGTTGGTTTGAAATCCCATGATTGTCATATCTTGATGCAGCATTCATAACCTGTTTTTTCCTTCCCAAGTAAGATACATGAATACGAAGCTGTGTTTCTTCTTTAGAACCATTTCTAGCAAGGTGATTGATCCTAACACTCTAGATAACTTGCAAGCCGATGTAATAGATACAATGTGTCGATTTGAAATGTACTCCCCACCATCGTTCTTTGACATCATGCCTCATTTGAAAATCCATATTGTCCGAGAAATTCAACTTTGTGGGCCCGTTTGTATGAGGTATATGTGGCCTTTTGAAAGACATATGGGTACTCTATAGGGTAAAGTGATGAATCCAGCCAAACCAGAAGCAAGTATTGTCCAAAGAACAGTTGTAGAGGAAATATCTGAATATATAAATCAGTATTTAGCACGTGCACAAGCAATTGCATTGCCAAAGTGTAGACATGAAGGAAGGCTTGATGGTTATGGTACCATTGGGAGAAAAAGATCGTGCCTTGATGCCGAGTTTTAAAGAAAAGCAGAATTGTTTGTGTTAGAAAATCTAACACAAGTGCATCCTTACTTAGATGAGCACATGACTGTTCTTCGTGTTCAATATCCATCGAAGAATGAACGTGAGTTGATGATTGAGCATAATTGGTCGTTTATGACCCAATTATCTGACACTCCCAATGACGTATCAGATACGTTGAGATGGTTGGCATATGGGTCAAAGATGAAAGTTCTTTCATACGAAGGGTATGACATCAATGGTTATTCATTTTACACTAAGCGGCAAGATGGCAAATCCATGATGCAAAACCGTGGCGTTACGTTGGGGGTAGAGGTGATCATGGGCCAGGTCGGGCCATCCCTTAAAAAATTTTCCATTGGTCGAGCCGGGCCAAAATTCGAGCTAATTTTTTGTGCCCAAAGTCTGCTATTTCTGGCAAAAAATAGCAGGCTTTTCAGGCCAAAATTGGGCCGGGCCGAAATTTAGACTAAAAAGTCATTTTCGGCTTACCCAAAGCCCGTCCCAAAGCAAAAAAAAAAAACGGGTCACACCGAGCCCGAAACCGGGCCAAGAAATTTTGCCCAAGCCCGGGAAAAATTCGGGTCGGGCCGGGCTAATTTGATCACCTCTAGTTGGGGGCTTTGTCACCAGAGTATAAATGTGGAAGTGACAGAAAGATTGTTGAGACAGTGAAGTGTTATTACAGGTTCATTGAAGAGATATTAGAACTTGACTATGTTGACTTCAAGATTTCGCTCTTCCAATGCAAGTGGGTTGATATTCGTCGTGGTGTAAAGAAGGATGAACATGGCTTTTTTACGTTAGTCAATGTCAGCCGGCTAGGGTATCATGAAGATACTTTCATATTGGCATCACAAGCAAAATAAGTTTTCTACATAGTTGACCATGCCTATTCAAAATGGTCTGTTGTCATTGAAGGAAAGAGGAAAATACTTGGAATTGATGATGTACACGATGAAGAAGAATACGATACACACTTCAATGAAGTCCCGACTTCGTCAGTAGTCATTCCAAGTACATTAGAGGATTATATTGACACAAATTATATTAGTTGAGACCATAATGAGGTATTTTACGTTATCAAAGATAAGAATGATGAATAGGTAACTTATGTAATATTATTACAACTACTCCCTACGTCCCAAAATAGTCTGAACACTTTCATTTTATGTTTGTCCCAGATTAGTTTGAACACTTTAATTTTTGGCATGTTCCCACTATTAATATATTATTTTTTTATACTCCTTTGGCCCACACTCTACCTTTTATCAATAAAAAGTTACCCAACTTTCTCTCTCCTCTAATAAAAAAATGCCCCACCAACTCCTATCACATTTACTTTTTAAATAAAATAACATTTGATAACCATACAACAACTTATCACCTTAAAATACGTGTCCCAACAAGTATTCAGATCTTTGTGGGATGGAGGGACTACTATTGTTTGTAATCTTAAATTATACTTTATGCTTTATTATGATATTTTTATAGTACTCATTTATGAATCTAACATGTCTTTGGTTAATATTTGTATTTGCTTACAGATGTAGTGATGGAGGATGACATAATGCATGATGCAGAGGACAATGACCAACAACCACGTTATGAGCCTGAGATTACTGATGGAGCTACTAGGAAGAAAAAAGTGAGCAAGCTAAAAGTTCTTTCAAAAGGGATACGTTCCAAACCCGGGGTCCAAAGAGTACTTTATTGGGACAATTTGATACGTCCGGTTGGGGATCATGTCGTTGGAGATTACAAGACACATTGCAGCGAAATCAGTTGAAGCAAAGTCTCTATCTTGTACGAGAGTTGGGATGATGTTCTAGAAGGCATAAAAAAGACATTATGGGAAGATGTTTAGTAAGTAACCTATGTATTTTAAAAGCTATTATTTTAATTTAATTGGGATCATGTTTAATGAATGCACTAATCGTTTATTATTGGAACATTTTGCATATTGAAGAGAGAGAGTTTGGAATACAAGAGGATGCGAGGAAGAAACGAGAGGTCTTAACTACTTGTGATAGGCGGTGGAGATATTTCAAAACGAAATTGGTGAGTCGATGGATCACAAAATCGAGGAAGGGGCATAACAATTCAAGGCAAACGTACAAGATCTATCCTTTTATCATTGAAGAGATATGGAAGCAATTTGTGATAAGGTGTAGCTCTAAGGAGTTTACTGTATATAATATGTGCGTTACAATCATATGTAATTATATTGTCAATTTAATTTTTGTGAATATTGACTACTTATTTGTTTTCATATTAGGCTAAAGTGAAAGAGGAAGAAAGTGTCAAACTTCCAACAAGCAACCTCATTTTTTGGGTCAGAAGTCATATGTTGAGATGATTCCCTTTTGGCAACCAAAGGGTATATCCCTTTATCTACAGCATCATCTGTTGACGCCTCTACATCATCAATAGTTTCCTTCTTGTCGGAACGAACTTTGCCATGGCTTCTCGCAAGATCGAATGAAGATAAGCAAGGAAATCTTTTCTTGTTTAGTGACGAAACACAAAAGATAAAATAATCTATTGTAATTATTCTTCAAATTTAGGGTATTTACAATTATTCGTATATAAATAGTTGTATTATTAGAAGGTATTGTACTAATCATATGGATTTTTGTAAAGGATGAGTGGAAAAGGAAAGAAAAGGAAGGAAAGTTTGTTCCTGGTTCGGATGGATGATGCTCTATCACATGCTCTACAGAAGAGAGACCGTCCTGGGCGTGTGTTAACAGCTGGGCGTAGCATTGGAACTACATCTGTTTGGGGAGATACTGATCAAAGTAGTACTGCTCGAAAGAGTAGGGGAATGGATGATCAGGAGATGCAGGAATTCGAGGCTAGAGTGACCCAAAAAGTTAGAGAAGAGACGATGGAATAGATGAACTCAAAGTTAGATGCTTTAGTTCAAGAAAAGTTCATGGCTTTTGCAGCGCAATTTGGTATTCAAATACCAAATCAAACAAGGGAATATGTGTTGGTCTGAAGTCTTCATACTCCAGTTGATCCTAGTAGCCGTCAGCCCGTCACTCGGGGGGCAAAGATCCATCTGTGAATTTGCAGGTATATATTTATTATATCTTCTAAGATTATGATATTATGCTTTTAAAAAACATAATTAATGATATTGTGTTTTCATTGGATGTCAAGAGTCCTGTTCCATGTCGTTTGGCATTAGCGGATGGCTCGGAGTCGATCATTGTAGCTGAGGGTCCCGTTCATCCACAAATAGAGTCATCATCACAGTGTGGGATCGTGAAAGTGAGTGTTGATGATTATTTTGGAGATTACGCAGATAGGGCTGGCAATGGATCAGTGATGGGTCGGGTGGACCTCAACCCGCCCCATCACCCGCGAAGCAAAATCCCCATCCATACCATCCATCACTCGTCAAAAGTTCACCCATATCTTCCCCATCCATCAACTACGGATGGAGCGGGTGTGGCGGGTAGGATATGGATAATACTAGAAAAAGTTGTTTGAATACTTAACAAGTTTAAAAAAATAATAAATGAAAATTTAGCCATAGATTAACAGCAAAGAGCCAAAATATCAATTGTCTATTCTTAATACATGACAAAATTATATACTAATCATATTATATATATATATATATATATATGACATGGGTGGATCGATGGAGCAGGTGCTGGATAAAAAAAATCTCACCCATCTCCGACCCGCCCCGCCACTCACTCCACCCACCACCCGTCCGTCACCCGCATCTTTGCGGGTTTTCACCCATTTATCTGGGGCGGGTGGGTGGATAAGCCACTCACCCATGGATAATTATCAGCTCTAAGATGGAAGAGATGAACTCGAAGTTAGATGCTCTAGTTCAAGAAAAGTTCATGGCTTTTGTAGCGCAATTTGGTATTCAAATACCAAATCAAACAAGGGAAGATGTTGGGTTGGTCCGAAGTCCTCACACTCCAGTTGATCCTAGTAGCTGTCACTCATTGGGCAATGATCCATTTGTGAATTTGCAAGTATATATTTATTTGATATCTTCTAAGATTACGATATAATGCTTTTAAGATACTTAATTAAGGATATTGTGTTTTCACTGGATGTCAAGAGTCCTGTTCCTTGTCCTTTGGAATTAGCGGATGGCTCAGAGTCGATCATTATAGCTGAGGGTACCATTCATCCACAAATGGAGTCATCATCACGGTGTGGGATCGTGAAAGTGAGTGTTGATGATTATTTTGGGGATTACGCAGATAGGGTTGACAATGGGTAGGAGATGGGTCGGGTGGACCTCAACCCACCTTATCACCCGCGAATCAAATCCCAATCCATACCATCCATCACCCGCCAAAAGTTTCATCCATATCCGCCCCATTCATCAACCGCGGATGGAGCGGGTGGGGCGGGTGGGAAATGGATAATACTTGAAAAAGTTGTTTTTATACTTAACAATTTTAAAAAATTAATAAGTGAAAATTTAGCCATAGATTAACAGGAAAGCAACTAAATATCAATTGTCTATTCTTAATACATGGCAAAATTAGATACTAATCATAATATATATATATATATATATATATATATATATATATATATATATATATATATATATATATATATATATATATATATATATATATATATATATATATATAGTATTCATTAGTATGTGATATATAATCTGACGCAGATCATCTATGGAAAATTTGCGTCGAGGCCTGTAGCGGCGGATCCAGAACCAACACAAATGAGAGTCTGGGATCCGACGCGAATCGTGGATACTGTACTAGTGATAGAACCATATTTCAAAAGATCTAGCTAGATAACGTACCTTGATCTTGCATAAAGAGCACACTAGCAACCTCACTTAGTCTTACGCTTGAATGTATTCCTAATCAACCAATAATATAAAATCTAATAAGTAACTTATCACATGAAATTAGACATGAAATTAAACATGATTCCTTGAAATTAACTATATACATGACCTAACATGAACAAAATATTAAAGTTACTAATTAGAAGCATGAAAAACTTTTCCTTAAACAAAATAAAATTGAAACTTGAATAAGAAATACAAAACAAAAATAGATTAACAAGAGAAGAAAGAACCCTGAAGCAAGAGAGTTTGGATTCTTCAAAGTTTTTGGTGGGGGAAAATATTGCTTGAGGTTTGGGGTATTTATAGGTGTAGAATAGGGAGTACTTAAATTTCAAACTTAAATATTTTGTAACCTTCATAATAAATTAAGAGATTAATCCCAAGATTTGTAACCTACACCATTAATTTGGGGGTTTTAGAAAATTAAAACCACCGCCCCTAATTAAGAGTGGCCAACCATAATGCATCAATTTTTTTTTTTAAATTTCCATCATGAAGGAAAAAATCAATACACTAAATATTTAAATGCTTTGTATTAAAAATTGTTTAAATAATCCAATAAGAAATTTGACTAGAATTTAAATCTAAAAGTTTAACATATCCAAATTTGGCGCCATATTCCCGTCAAAATAATTTAAAACGAGTGAAATTACTAAAATACCCTTTACTTAAAATATTTAATTACTAAAATAAATATTATTAAATATGGGGTATTACAATGAGATTATCTGTTTTGTATGATTATTCTTGGCAAGTTAAACATGTATTTCCGATTATAATATAAGTACTCAAGACATGTTGTAATAACTATTTTAGTATAACTTATTTTTCGTAATATGCTTGGATACTATGGGATTTCCTAACTTTCCCTAGCAGGGAAGGTGCTGAAGTCCGCTCTAACAGTCTCTATATTTAGCAGTTTAACTCCGTAATTAGCAGTACTAGGTCTTAATTCAGCTGCTATTTGGAGCGGGCTGTTACATATGGTGACAGGGGATCTCCCTGACGGAGTCCACATTGTGGAGTAAATGATGTTGTAGCAGCACCACTGATGAGAACCCAATAAGAAACCGTTGAGATAGATTGGTGCACCAAGTAAACCCACTGAGCTAGAAAGCCATAAGCCGTTAAGATTTTCAAAATAAACAACCAGCTTACGCGATTATAAGCTTTGTTCATATCTAGCTTGAGTGCCGCAAGGTGACGAGACCCTATTCGTTGCTTGTTAATAATATGCGTTTCATTGAGAAATGAGAATGTTATCATCCATGTGTCTGCCAGGTACAACGACATTTTGATAATCCTCGATGAGAGTAGGGAGGAGGGGTTTCATGTGATTAACCATGCATTTTGACACACATTTGTAAATAACATTGCATAGACTTATCGGGCGCAAGTGATTTACCTCTTCCGGTGGCTGACTGTTTGGGATGAGGACCAATAGTATTATGTTCCACTCTTTGAGGAGATAACCTATAATGAAGAATCGATTAACCGCTTGAACAACAGAGGCTCCGAGAGTAGGCCAGTAAATCTTACAGAATTCTGAATAAAACCCATCCAATCCGATCCCGAAGACTTGTCATGTTGCAATATCAAACATGGTGTTTTGAATTTCCCTATCGGAGAACGGAGCGAGCAAGGAACCTTTATCCGCCTCTGAGAGACTTAGGTGATAGTACTATTCTTAAGTTCGATATCTACAAACATATTAAAATTGCAACAAAATCGGTGAAGAATATGAACAAACTGAAAAGCTAGTAACATGTTCTCTTATTATATTGCATACCAGGTTCATTTGTCTACTATATTTTTATTTGGTTTGTCGGTAATTTATTGTATACTACCTCCGTTTCTTTTTAATTGTTACAGTTTGACCATCGTTTGTGATTTATACGTGAATAAAAACATAGTCATGTGTGATATTGTTAGATTCGTCTTAACATGTATTTTATTAATATGTACTTTTTATAATTTTTACAAATACAAAACTAATGATATATGTCAAATTTTTGCATTGGCATGCATGAAAAGTGCAAGTGTAACACTTAAAAGAAAACGGAGGGAGTATAAAGATTGTTATATTGCGTAAGGTGAACATATGGCTTGCAAGAGGTAACCATTCTCAACAACTAACTTAAATATTCACTGATACAAATGATTTTATGAAGAAAAATTCAATAAAAGACATCTATGACATAGTAATCAGGGAGAAGGTCAGATGAATGAATAACTTTTTTTCCTAAAAAAGTTTTACTACTATTGGGGAACCATGTGGATTATAATATTAACTAATCTTCATGATCGCGCGGGTATGTATTTGTTTATTAACTATTGAGGATCCAGATATTAACTACCATTGGTATTATGATGAGTGCAAGAGGTGTCTGAGTGGGGTTGTAAGAGATGGTGATGTGTCTGATGTTATACGATGTTGCGAAGAAAACAAGGTTAACAAGTCAACAAAACCAAGGTAAATAAATTCATTGACTATCTAATAATTTATCATATATACACACTATTTTGAAAGAATATTATTTTTGGTCTCTATATTTATACAAAATTACTATGTAATAATAGGTTCAAGATAAGGGTGATTGTTTCCGATAAGACTGTTGATGCATCTTTTCTGATTCTTGACCGAGAAGTAAGAAAATTGGTGACGGGTCGTTGTATACTCGTCAAATATAACCTAAACTACCCAATATAGGGTAAGTATAGGGTCCAATCCACAAGGAAGTAGGGTTAATCAAGGGTTAATTAGCTAACTACAATGAGCTAAATCAATTTTTGGGTTTTTTTTTTGAAAGTTTAGCAATGATTCTAAATAAACTAGGAAATTTGCAAAATAAATCAACAAATGAAGTAAAGGAGATAAAACAAGGGTAAATGAACTAGAGAATTAGGGGGATTCACCAACACTCAATCCAAGAATCCAATCATCAAAGCCAAGGAGAAACAAATAGGGGATCACAAGGGGAAAATCACGTAAATGGGAACTCTAATTACTCTCTCGAGCTAATTAGAGGAGCTTGATTAGTCACTCATGACCTATTCTCACGGCATGAGCAACCATTCTAGCCAAATCAAGCACAACATGATTAATCAAGCTTCCCTAAACTAGAAAATACCTATTTTCATGGAGATCCTAGTCTAGCAACCAAACTTAGTTTATTCCTAGCTTCATCTCTCAATCATTCACTAAGAATTCCAAATATGCAAGTCAAGTGGTGATCAAGCACACAACAAACCAAGTCAAGCAAGTTTGATTAACAAGTTCAACCCTAAAAGTTAACCCCTAACCTAGATTTAGGATCCAAAGAGTAAATGAAGGCTACATCCCTTCCCTTGGTAATAAAACTACTCACACATCATGGAAATAAAGCAACACAAAGCTTGAAATAACTTCATCAACATAACCATGGAGGAAAGAGAAAAGGGGGAAATCAACAACTAATAAACAAGATCTAATCAACAAAACAATGTCAACAAATTAAACAAGATTAAGGAAAGAAAAGAAGAAATAAACAAGAAATTACCAATTTTTAAGCTTGCATAAATGGTGAAAATGGAGTTCAAAAGCTTCAAACCTCAACTTTCTCTCTCCTATGGTTCTAAAGTTTGAATGTTAAACAAGAATTAATCTCTCTAATCTGAAAATTAAAATTGCTTAACCTAAAATAAGAGGAGTTCCTCTTATATAGTCCTAAAAATAAAATAGAGTTAATTACATAAAAGCCCCCATACAAAAGCATTAAAGTAGAGAAAAGCGCTCCGGAAAAATACCCCGACCCGGGCGGGTGACCCGACCCGAGTGCTCGGGTGGCTACACCCGGGCAGGTCCACTGATCAGGAACGAAACAACTATCACCAAGCATCTGACCCGGGCGGGTCTGTGGACCCGAGTTCTCGGGTTAGCAGACCCGGGCCCTCGGGTCATCATACCCGGGCGGGTCGCGCGATTAGGATCAATCTGGTGATGTTGGCTGGGCTGACCCGGTCGAGTCCATTCACCCGGGCCCTCGGGTCAGCACTGTCCTCTCCTTCTCCTCTTTCGAGCCCAATGGAGCTCCAATTCTTCAATGCTTTGCCTCGAGATTGTGCAAAGGTCCTCCAAAGATACTCCCAAATCCTGAAATAGAACCAAGCACCCAAAGAAAGAGCACAAAGGAGGAAGTATTGCGCAAAAAGAAGGAAAATAAAGCAATTTAGCCTAATCTAGTCTAAAAGCTATCATAAAAGCTATTAAAAACTAATCATAAATCAAGTATAAAAACCAATCATCAAACTCCCCCAAGCTAGATCTTTGCTTGTCTTCAAGCAAAATAAAATTAAACACAAGTAGGAGAATGAAAATTTATTTGAAAACAAAATGAAGAAGAAAGAGGGAAGAAAAAGCAAAAAGGGAGGAAGGAAAAAGAATTTACACTAACTCATTTTCGTAGGAACCACGATTGCATTTAGCACATGCAACAAGCTCTTTAAACCCCTAGATCGCTCTAGAAGGTGAGTGGAATCTTGCGAGGGTTTCCAAAGAGTTTTCAAACCCACAACTCTAATTTTTCATCAATAATTTATTCAACACTTTCAAGATTTATGCCCAAGTCAACTATTAATGAAATGGTTCACAAGCAAGGATAGAGAGCAACTGTCAAGACAACTAATTTCCAAGTGTACTCATACGTTATGGGTAGAGAAAGAAACTGATCAAGATTGTAATAGGACACCTAATTAGACTTTTCACTCGCTCATTAGAGAACACCTAGCTATCCAAAAGACTTAGGGCTCTTCAAGTGTTATAAAACCTTAAACTACTAGTCCACCATCCCTAGACACACAAATAGGCCTTAGACTCCGCTCTACTCAAAACTTAAGAAAAATAGAACCAAGTGTGGGAGGCATCCACAAATTGACTTCTTTTATTGAAATTCTTCTATTCTTTTTGCTCCTCGTTTTTCTTCACTTTTTTTTTCCATTTTTCACGCCTTTTTTGACTGTTTTTGGCTTTTTCTTTTTCCTTTATTACGGGAATTTTTGCTATACAAATGAGAAGTAACTACTCACTAAAGAGAAACATGAGAACTTGTACTGTGGCTTTTTGTACCACTTATTACAAACGAAAAGAAGTAAAAACTAAGCTTATTGTAGAGCTTTGTTTGGGGACATGATGAGCATATATAGGGACACTAGGGACCGCAAATTTAAAGCTAAAATTATCCAAGCATGAGCAACATAGTCAAGACTAGACATCCAATTGAGCATTCATTGGTTTCATTTTGGTTGATTCTAATGCAATCAAGAATAATCACCTCCTAAAGTACCACAACCTAAGCTCACACTCTTCCAAAAAGAGCCTCTAAACATATACTCAAAATCAAAGCAAGGAATCCACATATATCATCAAGTAGCATCTTCCTTGGGGAAGGAAATCAATATTCAAAGCTAAAATTAAAATACTGAGTTTTCAGTTTTTGGTATTATGAATATAAAAGTCATATGAAATAAGGGGCATAATAAACTTAAAATTAGTCATACTTATACTAAACATGTCAATTTTGAAAACTGACAACAGAAAACTGGAAACTACTTTTTTTGGTTTCCATATTTTTGTTTTTGGTTTTCAAAAATACTGAAAACTGGAAACAAAAAACGATGACGAACGAGCCCTAAAAGTTCTTTTTGTTTTTCTTTGTTTTTCAGATTTTTTTGTTATTTTTGCTCTTTTTCAAATTTTTATTTTTTTATTTTTTTTTGAACTAAAAACAAAGATTGGAAAAGAAGGAAAAGAAAAGGAAAAGAAAGAAAGATAAAACAAATAAAGAAGATGAAAAAGGAAAGAAAATTATTTTTGGGTTTTTTTTAAAAGGATATGATTTTTTTTCTTAAAAACTAAGAAAGTAAACAAATAAGAAAAATAGAATCGTGGCATAACACATATTAACAAGCATTGGCCCATTCACCAAGCATAACCACAATCACAAGCAACAATTCAATCAAAAATAGCAACAAGGATATCCTAACACCTACCTCGAAAAGTAGAAATCACCCAAATAATAAACATACCCCCAAGCCAAACCAAACACCGTCCTCGGTGTAAAAGGAAGAACAATCGGGGGGGGGGGTGGGTAGAGAGAGGGGTGCCGGGAGGAACCATGTTGTTATCATGAAAAATTGCAAGATGGGGGAAAAACTCTCTCGCATCTCTTGTTGGAAGGTGGTTAATCTTTGCTCGAAACTATCAAACCGCCTATCTATATGGGCATAGATAGGGGCATAGTTGGGAACATAGGTGGTATGGGGTTGGGGAGGAGGAGGGGGAGGGGCGGAAGAGGAGGAGGCAAGCTCGTGGGGATCCCGCCTTTGGTAGGTGCGGATCTTCGTGCCTTCCTCCGCGGCTTCCATGATGAAATAGTTTGCTTGCTCTGTTTTTATTTCGGTGATGCGGCGGTTTGGAAGTTGAATGGAAGACGTGTTACCGATCTTCCAAGTAAAATTAATTCCATTCACAGTAAAGCAACGCGCATCCTGTAGGTGTTGTTGGTTTATGAGGTTCGGCCCTTGGACCTCGGGGGTCCAAGGGCGAACTCTAAAGTGCTCAACAATGGCGGTAATTAAACCGCCCACAACAATCGACCCACGTCCGTGAGTCTTTGTGGTACCTACCCTTTGGAGGTGATGGGCAAACATCAAAGGTATGTTCAGCTTCTTATGTCTCCATAGGTAAGAACCTATGATCATAAGTTCAGACTGACTTACTTTTGAGTTATCCTTCCTTCCAAAAATAGTGTTCCCCAAAAACTTACGGAAGTACTGGAGAGCCGGTTGGTGGATAAGTGAGTCATTCGTGTTTTTGGGTTCGTAACTTTTTGACCCACTTATCTTACACCAACAATCATAAAGGTTGAAGGAAGATGAGGGAGTGGTGCTCGATTCAATTTTTAAATCAAAAATTTCCGCAAAATCGGCAATAGCCATTGAACGAGCAACATTCCCTAACCTAAAATGAAGAACGGCTTCGGCTCCAGTTGAGCATGCAAGCCGTTTCTCTTCGGTTACTTCCAAAGAGCTAAGAAATTCGAGTGTTATGCATTTATAGGTTTTCTTTCTCATCATTAACACTTTTCTCAAATGTAAATCATTTGCAATATTATTAACATTCCCCTTATTCCCCATAATGATAGCAAAGTTTCATCAACAAAGCGAGTGGGGGTAAATTCTTTAGCCTTAAGGGCTTGAAATTTAGTGAAATGCTCTAATCCATCAAATTTAAGGAAAGGAAATTTGGGATCATGAAACTCACTGGGGCATTAAGCCCCGAGATGTTTTCCTCCGCTTGTCGGCTTAAGCTAGCTTCTCCCGCTTGTCTACTCCGCTTTGATTGCCTCCTCTCCATGTGTTGAACCTCTTGTTGCTTAAACATTCAAAATCCCAATACTAGGTGTGGTGGGTGGAAAAAAATGAATTTTTTTTTGTTTGTTTTTGAACTTTTAATGAGAGAAATGGAAGGGGAATAATGTTTTAGGAATTTGTCAAGAAATTTGAGTGGAAAATGATGAATTTGAGAGTTATTGTAAAATTTTTGAGGAGAGAGAAAATGGTGAGAAATGGTGGAAATAGGATTTTTAAGGAAGAAAAAGTTAAAATTTATGGAAGAAAGTTGATGAGAATGAAGATTTGTGAGGGATTTCAAATTTTTGAGTGGTGAATTGAGTGAGTTTTAGGAAGTTAGGGTTTGAGTTTGAATGGGTTTGAGAGAGATGAGATGTTGAAAATGATGAAAGGGTGAAGAGAGAATGAGAATACTTAGAAAAAAAAAATTGGTTCTCCTTAGTATGCAAACTGGTCACCCGACCCGGGCGGGTTCCCACACCTGAGCCCTCGGGTCGAGCGACCCGGGCGGGTTGTCTTAGACCTGGGCGGGTGACGCCACGCTGCTGCTTCCCCTTGTTTTCACATCACCCGACCCGGACGGGTCAGCACACCCGAGGCCTCAGGTCAGGCAACCCGAGCGGGTTGTTAAGTGACCCAGGCGGGTCATGCTGTCAGGAAGCAACTTTTTCTTAGTCAAGAGTGACCCGGGAGCTCGGATCAGCTTGTTTGCCCCATTTTTTCTTTCTTCTTCGCCTCTCTTTGCTCCAACGTTTCTCCAAATCAATCCTAAACTTACACAAATCACAAAATCACCACAACAATCAATTCAAAATTCATAATATTATGTGCAAAGTTATCATTCCAAGTGAATCAAAACCAAAAAGAAAAGAAAGAAATAGAGGTAAGTGAGAAAAACGGGTTGCCTCCCGCTAATTAGCTTGACTACCATATGTCTTCAATCATCGAGAGGGGAGTAGTCCTCAAGAGCAATAGAGTATGCTTCTTAAATAGGTGCACCGTCATAATAGATCTTGAGTCTTTGCCCGTTCACCCTGAAACACCCCTTACAAATCTTAACTGCACCATGCGGGAATACTTGTTGCACGGTGAATGGACCACTCCACCTTGATTTGAGCTTTCCCGGAAACAACCTCAACCTTGAATTGAACAAAAGGTCCTTGTCACCAACCTTGAACTCTCTTTTTATGATCCGTTGATCATGCCAAGCCTTTGTTCTCTCTTTGTACACCCGGGCACTCTCATAAGCATCCCTCCTAAGCTCCTCAAGCTCATGAATATCAAGCATCCTTCTTTCACCCGAAGCTTGAAGGTCAAAATTTAAAGCCTTGATGGCCCAATAAGCTTTATGCTCCAATTCCACGGGCAAATGACACGATTTCCCATATATAAGCTTGTATGGTGTCATGCCAATAGGGGTTTTGTAGGCCGTGCGGTAGGCCCACAATGCATCATCCAACTTGGAAGACCAATCCTTCCGAGATCGGTTCACCGTCTTCTCCAAAATAAGCTTGATCTCTCTATTCGATATCTCCGCTTGACCACTAGATTGGGGGTGGTAAGAGAGACCCATTTTGTGATGGACCCCATAATTAGCAAGAAGGGCTTTGAATGATAATTTCTTGGCAAAGTGTGATCCCCTATCACTAATTATAGCTCTTGGAACTCCGAAACGGGGAAAGATCACCTTCTTGAATAGCTTGACAACTACCTTGGCATCATTTGTATGGGAGGCGATTGCTTCAACCCATTTAGAAACATAATCAACCGCTACCAAGATGTAGCGGTTACCAAGGGATGAGGGAAAAGGACCCATGAAATCAATCCCCCAAATATCAAAAACTTCCAACTCCAAGATGCTTGTGAGAGGGTAGTTCATGCATCTTTGAGATATTGCTAACTCTTTGGCACCGATCACAAGCCTTGATAAATCCCCAAACATACTTGAACATGCTTGGCCAAAATAATCCACATTGTAAAATCTTTGCCACGGTCTTGTCGGCTCCCATATGACCACCACATGGGGATGAATGACACATCCCTATTACATCCTCAATCTCATCATCCTAGAGACACCTCCGATAAATACCATCCACCCTCCTCTTGAACAAGTATGGGTCCTCCCATACATAGTGCTTGGCTTCATGCATGAACCTCCGCTTTTGTTGGTAGCTAAGGTCATCCGGTATGACTCCACTAGCATGAAAATTAGCAAAATTCGCGAACCAAGGAGCATACATGGCCTTCACGGCATAGAGGAAATCATCTTGTAGAGAGTCATTGATGGGAGGTTCCAAACCTTGTGAAACATCAATAGGAAGGCGAGAAAGGTGGTCGGCAACCGAATTTTTGGTGCCCTTCTTGTCTTTGATCTCAATATCAAACTCTTGAAGGAGAAGGATCCACCTAATCAACCGAGGTTTGGCATTCTTCTTGGCCATGAGATACTTGATATCCGCATGATCCGTATACACCACCACCTTGGAGCACACAAGGTATGACCGGAACTTGTCAAAAGCAAATACAATTGCTAGTAGTTTCTTCTCCGTGGTGGCATAGTTCCTTTGAGCCGAATCAAGTGTCTTACTTGCATAATAGATCACATGAAGCTTCCCTTCTTTTCTTTGTCCTAAAACGGCTCCCACTGCGCTATCACTAGCATCACACATTAGTTCAAAAGGCAAGTTCCAATACGGTGCTTGCACTATTGTAGACACATAATCGTGTCTCCCCATTTAGTACCCTATGATGACTAATACCTCGCTCTAATTGGTCCGGATCGAGGAAAGAATAAAGAACGAGCCTAAAATAGAACGTTTTAAGCCCAAAACCATTTTCTAACTCTTTTTAAAAAAGCCCATCTTCGAAAACCTTTCAAAAGTAGTTTTTATGATATCCCAATTTTTAAGACCCTTTTTCTAGCCCAATTAAATTAATAGAATTAGTTAATTATATTAATTATTTTTATTGATAAAAATATCTTTTATAAAAATCATCTTTCTCCAAATTGTTTTTTAAATATCCTTTATCTAACTAGTTTATAAAAATCTTTTAAGAAACTCAATTGTTTTCGAAAACCTATCGTTTCCCAAGTCCCAACTAACTAAACTTATACTTCCTCCGTTCCATAATAAGTGAAACATAGGGATTGGGCACAAGATTTAATAAACATCACTTTCAAAAGCCAAAAAGTCATAAAATACCCTTTTCATTATCAAAAGGATGAGAGAGAAAAGCAAACCACACAAGTTTTTGATGGGTACTTTTGTCATTTTGTCACTTTCTTTTTTCCATTTAAGGTATGTTTCACTTATTTTGAAACGTTCTAAAATAATAAGTGTTTCACTTATTATGGAACGGAGGAAGTATATTACCCAACCCCTCACAACAGAATTCACTCGACATCCTCACACAACTCACACGGCATATCTAACAAACAAAAGACACGGCTGACAAATTTCTCACGGTACTCTTTTTTTTTTTTTTTTTTTTTGAAGAACTCACGGTACTCTTTTACAGTTTACTTCATCACTACCTGATCATACGCACACCTTCATCACCCTCTAATTCTTCCACTTGCCACACAATTCATTATCACCAGAAACACTCGCCTATCATCCTCGCCAAATCATCACACCTAATAATTTTCCTACGCCTCCTGATATGATCCATCCTCTAATACATAAAAGCACAGCAGCAATATATATCTTGTAAAAAGTCAACGCAGGATACCTTATTAGACGATTATACTTTGGCACAGCAACATATAACCTTTCTTTTGTGACGCAACGTATTTTTAAGGCTCGTTCGACATTCAATTTTCCAAGATCTGTACAAATCAACGACTCCGGACGGTGGTATAATTTCTGAGGGTCAACAAAATTAACCATCTTTATTTTAATTCTTTATTTACTTTTATTATTTTCTTGAAGTTACTAACTAACTATTCATGATGTAGATTGTTAACAAATTCATGCGACTGTAAGTATTGCATATTATACTAACTCCCTGTAATATTTTCTTTTCTTATTTTTTAATTATTTTCATGCATTATTATATGCCTGCCTGATTGTTTTATACATATTATTATGATTGTCCTGCATGATTTTTATCACCCATATGTTATTATTGCTAAACAAGACATAAATAACTGTTCTAATTAATTCAGATAATTTGGACAACCTGCTAGGAACTTTGTAATATGATTGCATAATAACTTGTCACTAAATAATTAGTATTTTTATGTGTTTCTTGAACCAACCTAGATTATTTATTTTTAGGGTGCTTTAAAACGTTATATGATTATTCTTTTGCATAAAATCTATTGTGAATCGATATTTAGTAGAGCCCAGCAATGGGCGAACGTGGTTCATTATGACCGTGTTCGTACCCTTACCCCCGAACTCAATCTTTGGTTAATTTTGACCATCTATGGAGTCTAGACGGGGAAATTTACATTAGATAAGTTCCTAAGATGTCCCTTTCGTTTCAATATCCAACTAGGTTTATGATTCTTCCTTTAAAGAATTGTTGGCGACTTCAAAACTTATTTTTAATAAAACCTTAACAATGGGGTGGTCAAATAAACGCGCTCACACCGCGTGTAGGCATTAAAGGAATTAAAAATCCACGCCTACAATTTGGCGACTTCACTGGGGAGGATTTTAAAAAATTAATTTGTTTAAATGAGTGGGTGAAACTTGAAAAATACGATTCATTCTTATTTTATGCCTTTGAATAATATATTATTTTGCATATGCATGACTATTCTTCAGCCACTATAAGGACATGTTCTATGTGTGAGGTCACCTCGGGAGGTTTACGCTTTGTCCTTCCAAAAAGCTTCCTGAGCGATAGTGTTGGATCTTAGTCATAAGCAAATCTACCCAACCATGGCATTGTTCTCTTGTTCCTGACTTGAGAACTGGAGTGCGTCTTACACGTGGCCACCTCTTTGAGCAGCGGTACGAAGCGTGGGATCAATCTCTTAGTCATGGACCCTTTTCAGCCTTAACCTAAAACTGACCATAGTTGAACGTAAAACTAGACTTTAGGTTGAGAACTTTGCATACTATTATCCTACTTGTGCATATTTGTGTGTGCATGTCATTAATTTGTTCCTATTATCGATGTATCGAGTCTAAACTATCGAACAAATTTACGCGATTAAAAAGTGAAGAAAACGTGCTTTTGCGCGCCGCGCACCATTCCACGTCCCGTGCAGATTACTATGTGTGAAGCGCTTTACATCACGTCGCACGCTAATCTGTCTGCGTCCCGCGCAACGTCCTGATGTCCGCGCAGCTAGTCCTGCGTCTCGCGCTGCTCGTCCTGCGTCGTGCGCATCTCTCTGTTATCCTTTCTTGCGTCTTACATTTAATACCTACCTGTGTGCATTAATCCTATTTGATGTGCGCTGAATTTGAGTATCCCTAATTCCATTTAGTATTCTCTTGCTATTATCCCCATATTTTACCAAACAATATCTCCTACTCTTTTTTTGGAAAAAATATCTCATATTGTTTTTTATAATTCCATCTCCATTTTTTTTTTCTAAAAGAAAAAGTCCATCTTTTTCAAACTAAATCTTCATCTTATTTTCAAAACTTATCCAGATCCTTTTCTATCATCTCATACCTATTTCGAAAACTTTACCTCATATCTTTTTCAAATCCTATCACCCGTCTTTTTTGAAAACTATCTTCTTATCTTTTTCAAAATTTCATCCCATATATTTTTTCGAAAATTCATCCTTTTCCCCTATCCCAGCATTTTCATGTATATCATATTCTCATGTACATCATTTAGGATTCCTTTTAGTGTCCATCTTGTTGTAAAAGTCTCATCCACTAAGGAATTCTAACTCCATTAGAAATCCATCAAGCTCATATGTCTAGGTTCATCTAGTTTCACTCCATTTAGGGTTCTTAACCCCGTCTAACTCTATCCATGTTAGGGGTCTTAACCCTGTCTAGGTTCACCCATCTAAGAAGTCTAGGGATATTAGATTTCCGTCCATCTTAGGAGTCTAAGTCCGTTAGAATTCCGTTCATTTTAGAAGTCTCGAATCCATTAGAGTTCCGCCCATATTAGGAGTCTAAACCCATCAGAATTCCGCCAGTTTTAGGAGTCTAGTTCCACTAGAGTCTCATGCATATTAGGAGTCTAGCATCCTTGAAAGTTCACAAAATCTAGAATTCTAAGTCTATCAAGTCTAGGATTCTAAAGTCATTAGAATTTCATATCCATTAGGACTGCATTCATACTAGAATCCTTTTGCATTGCATAGTCCATCATTCATACACTTCATGCATAACTAGATTATTAGGCATTTAGGAGTCTCATTGCATCCATACTCTCCATTGCATTTCATGCATTTTCGCATCTAGTAGTCCTGAACTACAAGCGATCTAATTCCCTCTTTTGGGATATGTAGGCAGCCTTTACAGGTTCGAACGCATAGATTGAGTCATTCATACATGCGTTAGGTCAAAGTGCATCCAAAATTATCATGCATATCTACCTTCTCCCTGTTGTTCAACTAATCTTTCCTATCAATCTAACCTTACCATATTCAATCAATTTCAAAAACTTACATTTTTCAAAATCAATCCTACACCCTCTTCTATTCTACCTTTTTCGAAAATATTCATTAATCATCATCATGCCACCTATTCAAAAAAATATTTTTCAAAATTAATCCATCATCTTTTCCTAACAAAAGATAAAAACAAGGGGTTCCTTTCAAAAACAAATTTCGAAAATTCGAAGCCCATTCCAAACACCTTCAATCCAATCCAATCATCCAAATCCAATCCATTTGCATGCATTTTAGGCCCATATGCATTAGATTCATTTTTTGCATTCATATTAGGTCCATCTAAATTTGAGTCCATGAATTCATATTAGGCCCATTATCATTAGAGTCCATATTAGGCCCATATAAGTCTAGTTCAAGTCAACTCGAGGCCTATTTGGATCTCTATGTGAACTCTAGTCAACATCAAGTCCAGTCTAAGTCTAATCCAAGTCTAGTCCAATCCATTTCCAATGTCAAGCCCATGTGCATTTCCCAGTCTAACTTCAAACCAATATAGGACTAAGTCCAAAATTAGGTCCATATAAGGCCCGACTCATTTCCTAAGTCTAATCCAGTCTACTTCCAAACCCATATAGGACGAAGTCCAAACCATTAAGTCTAGCGAAGCTAGCATTTCCTTAAGTCCATAACGGCACCCCTTGACCTAGCGAAGCTAGTCATCCCTGTAAGTCCATGATGGCACCATTTAAGTCCATAACGGCACCTTGACCTAGTGAAGCTAGTCATCCCTGTAAGTCCATAACGACATCCTTTAAGTCCATAACGGCACCTTGACCTAGCGAGGCTAGTCATCCCTATAAGTCCATAATGGCACCCTTTAAGTCTATAACGGCACCTTGACCTAGCGAAGCTAGTCATCCCTGTAAGTCCATAATGGCACCCTTTAAGTCCATAACGACACCTTGACCAAGCGAAGCTAGTCATCCCTTTAAGTCCATAACGGCACCCTTAAAGTCCATAACGGCACCTTAACCTAGCGAAGCTAGTCATCCCTGTAAGTCCATAACGGCACCCTTAAAGTCCATAACGGCACCTTAACCTAGCGAAGCTAGTCATCCCTGTAAGTCCATAATGGCACCCCTTAAGTCCATAATGGCACCTTGACCTAGCGAAGCTAGTCATCCCTGTAAGTCCATAACGACACCCCTTAAGTCCATAACGACACCTTAACCTAGCGAAGCTAGTCATCCCTGTAAGTCCATAACGACACCCCTTAAGTCCATAACGACACCTTGACCTAGCGAAGCTAGTCTACCCTAAGTCCATAATGGCCCAAAATCATCAAGTTTGGCGAAGTCAATTTCCCCCTAAGTCTAGCGAAGCTAGCATAGGCAATTCTTCTGAGTCTAGTCCGCTTGCATAGTCTAATCCAGTCTAGTACAGTCCAGTCCACATTTGCATCTGCATATAGTTAGGCCCATGTCGCCATCATTTCCATATTCATTTCCATTTCCCCTTTCATTTCTCATCTCTCATCTCCATTTCCATTTCTCCATCCTTCATTTCCATTTCTCACTTCGAAAGCATCATTTCTTAAAATTTACGAGATCCATTCGATTTCTGTTCAGGACAGGTCGTGAGATTATAACTTGGGAACGTTGGACAGAAAGGATACAAGGTCAACCTACTCCTAGACTCGTCAAACGCATCATCACCTTTTCAGACGAATCCTCCAACTCCTCTGAATCATTAGCTGAAATGGGGGACGCTAATTAACAGCTCAGTGCCATCATGGCCCAACTTCAACTGATGAACTCTCGTCTTGCGGAATAAGACAAAGAGATTAAGGCACTGAGAGAGAACCTAACTGAAGAGGAAGAACATGGCGACACTCCACCACCACCACCTCCAATCAAGTCCAAGACAGAATTGAGGTTTGAAAAACTCGAGCAATTGATCCAGTCAATTCCTGCGCTCGAGGGTAGGCTCATGGCCATGATATCATTGATCCTGAACTGAGGGAAAAACTCCTTAAAAAGGTGATATTGGGTGACCTCCTAAAATTCAAGGGGGTCGAAGACCCAGATGACCACTTGAGAGCTTTCTCCATCTCTATGGCTCTCAAGGGCATGATCAAGGACTTGTTTGCTTATGTTTTTCCTTTAACCTTGGATGCACATCCATCCAAATGGTTCAGATCACTGAACAAAGCTAAGCTGAATGACTGGGACTTCATCAGAGAAGAGTTCCACAAACAATACATATACAATACTCAGCTTCCCATTGACCTTCGTGAGTTGGAATTAACTAAACAAAATTCCAACGAAGATTTCGTCACCTTCCTTAACAGATGGAGGGAAAAGGCTGCACAAATGACTAACAGGCCATCTCAAGAGGATCAAGTTCGACTGGTGATCCGTAACCTGCAGCCTAAGTATGGGGATCATATTAAATTCCAACCCATAGAGTATTTCACGAAGCTCTATAAGGTAGGCCTGCTGATTGAAGAAGAGGTACAAGCCAACAAGAACAAGGGTTCCAACAGCAACAACTCTTTCAAGAAGAGTAATAACAACCCTTCTAGCTCTAAAAGCAACGACATCAATGCCCTAACTACTGAAAAGAGAGGTTATCAAGGACCTCAAAGAACATTCACTCCATTGGGCATGACTCTAGAAGAAGCCTTCACTAGGCTTCATGCAAAAGGAGCACTTCTGCCTCTTGGCCCTACTCCAGACCCTGCTCCTGAGAAAAGATCCAGTAAATGGAATCCTAATGCCTACTGCAAGTACCATCCAGGAAAGGGGCATATGACATCGCAATGTTGGACTTTGAAGCATGCTCTACAAGATATGGTTGAAGACGGTAGATTGCCAATTCCGCCTGCAGCAAAAGTCAGCAATAGCGGCAACCCCTTGGGCAGTGCCTAAATAATGCCGGGGCATGGTCATTTAACGCTAGTTTGCTAGGTTGAGTCGGAGAGTCCATCCCCTAGCTCCTTCTTTTCCTTTCCTGTCGAGTCTATGTCATTTAGGTTTTTATATCTAATAAGCCTTGTTCTATTTATTTCTAATTAATAAAATAATTGCATTTTCATTTTCATTTTCATTGGCCTTCCATCATTTTATTTATGCTTCTAATTCAATGATGAAACTTAAATCACCTAATGAACTTGACTAATAATAATAAATAAAAATTAATCTGAAAAAAAAAGTGGACATATTTTGGATTAGAAGTTTATCCCCACTTTCCTCCATCATCCATAAACCATCATCTCCGTTAGCCAAATAATCCCTTCAAAATCAAAGCTCCACAAATATCCTTCAAGCCTTCCAATATCCTAAACTAATAGCTTGTGTGCAAGCCTTACTACATAAAAATAAATTCAATGCCAGGCAAAATAAAGAAGTGAATAAATTCAAAGTGAAAAAACAACAAAAGCAAGAGAAAACGCACATGACAAAAAAGAAAAAAATGCAAAAAAGAAAAAGCCAAAGGCAAAAGGAATAGTCTAGCTAGGGGGCTTGAAAACAATTTAATTCTACCCTTCATTCAAATCCTTGAACCCATCAAAACCTTAGCCTATATAATCCAAATCCATGATCCTATGTTCGCCAAGCAAACTGAATTTTCATCATTCATCAAGCCTTAAACCTTTCATCAACCCTAACTCCTTTTTTCAAGGTATGTCCAAGCCCACTAGGTTGAAAACCCAAAAGGGCGGCCTAGACAAAAGTTAGGGCACAAAAAAATATAATAAAAAAAATCAGATCCGAACTACGAATGGTCTGATTCCGCAAGCATACGTAGAAATCCTCATCTCGAGGTCCGACCGCTTCAATAAAATAAATTAGTCAAGGTCTAATGATTTGACTTTCTAGAGTTCAAGAGTATATCTCTTTCTAGATCCCAACATAGACTCGAGTCTAAACCTAGCCTCGTTAAAGCCTTTTCCCACCTACATTTTTTTAAGTCATAAATTTTACCTTTTATTTTTTAGTCCAAACTCTCCTTGTCCTTGAAGGACTCTCCGACGATTCCATGGTCATTGGCGATATTTGACTTTGCCTAAATCAACTTCCCAATGAAGAGTCCCCAGTGAAAACTCTGAATGCTTCATACAGATCAAGTACATTTCAATCAAGGCTCAAGTCTAATTCAAGGCAGGCTCACCCAAAGTGGGGGCTTCCTATATGTGGTGGTGCCTCCAAATCAAGTCAAACTCCTGAAAAGTTGTAATCTGCGGACCTCGTTTACGGACCCCGATTATTTACTAAAAACGATTTTCGAAAATCATTCTATTCAATCCTGATCCTTCTATCATTCTACATATCCAGATTTCCTAGCCTTGCAAAACCCTGACCTTGCATTCCATTTCATACATCTTAGTCTTGCATAACCCTGACCTTGCATGACGTGTCATCCCTTAGCTTTGCATAACCTTAATCCTTGCATAACGTCTCATGCATCCTTAGAGAGTCTAAGTAAGCATTATTGCATCATTATGTGCTTATCTGAGTTGTTTGCACCTATCTGCTAACATCTTCTTCTGTAGGTAATCAGATTGCTTGTAGTTATTGTCCTGCATACTAACTTTGTTTTGCAGAGACCGGCGTATACATATCATTCTAAACTGCAGAGCATTTAGAATCGTTCTTCGCCTGGACACCGTATACTTTGACTATCGGTTTCCTAAACCTCAGTCAAAGTGGGAGCTTCTGTAGACACATAATCATGTCGCCGCATTTAGTACCCTATGATGACCAATGCCCCGCTCTAATTAGTCCGGATCGAGAAAAGAATAAAGAACGAGCCTAAAATAGAACGTTTTAAGCCCAAAACCATTTTCTAACTCTTTTTAAAAAAGCCCATCTTCGAAAACCTTTTAAAAGTAGTTTTTATGAAAGCACAATTTTTAAGACCCTTTTTCTAGCCCAATTTAATTAATAGAATTAGTTAATTATATTAATTAGTTTTATTGATAAAAATATCTTTTATAAAAATCATCTTTCTCCAAATTATTTTTTATATATCCTTTATGTAACTATTTTATAAAAATCTTTTAAGAAACCCAATTGTTTTCGAAAACCTATCGCTTTCCAACTAACTAAACTTATATATTACCCAACCCCTCACAACAGAATTCACTCGGCATCCTCACACAACTCACACGGCATATCTAACAAACAAAAGACACGACTCACAAATTTCTCACGGTACTCTTTTACTTCATCACTACCTGATCATACGCACACCTTCATCACCCTGTAATTCTTCCACTTGCCACACAATTCATTATCACCAGAAACACTCGCCTATCATCCTCGCCAAATCATCACACCTAATAATTTTCCTATGCCTCCTGATATGATCCATCCTCTAATACATAAAAGCACAGCAGCAATATATATCTTGTAAAAAGTCAACGCAGGATACCTTATTAGACGATTATACTTTGGCACAGCAACATATAACCTTTCTTTTGTGATGCAACGTATTTTTAAGGCTCGTTCGACATTCAATTTTCCAAGATCCGTACAAATCAACGGCCCCGAACGGTGGTATAATTTCTGAGGGTCAACTAAATTAACAATCTTTATTTTATTTCTTTATTTACTTTTATTATTTTCTTGAAGTTACTAACATTCTATTCATGATGTAGATTGTTAACAAATTCATGCGACGGTAAGTATTGTATATTATACTAACTCCCTGCAATATATGCTTTTCTTATTTTTTATTTTTCTTTTCATACATTATTATATGCCTGCCTGATTGTTCTATGCATATTATTATGATTATCCTGCATGATTTTTATCACCCATATCTTATTATTGCTAAACAAGACATAAAGAACTGTTCTAATTAATTCAGATAACTTGGACAACCTGCTAGGGACCTTGTAATATGATTGCATAATAAATTGTCACTAAATAATTAGTCTTTTTATGTGTTTCTTGAACCAACCTAGATTAATTATTTTTAGGGTGCTTTAAAACGTTATATGATTATTCTTTTGCATAAAATTTGTTGTGAATCGATATTTAGTAGAGGCCAGCAATGGGCGAACGTGGTTCATTATGGCCGTATTCGTACCCTCTTCCTCGAACTCAATCTTTGGTTCATTTTGACCATCTATGGAATCTACATTGGATAAGTCCCTAAGATGCCCCTTTCGTTTCAATATCCAATTAGGTTTATGATTCTTCCTTTAAAAAATTGTTGACGACTTCAAAACATATTTTCAATAAAACATTAAAAATGGGGTGGTCAAATAAACACGCTCACACCGCGTGTTGGCATTAAAGGAATTAAAAATCCACGCCTACAACTATGAGAGCGAAAATTAGGGCCTTTTTTAGAGTTTCAAAAGCATACATGCAATCTTTGTCAAATTTAAATTCAATGTCTTTTTGAAGCAAATTGGATAGGGGCTTAGAGATTTTTGAGAAATCTTTGATAAAGCGGCGATAAAAGCCCACATGCCCAAGAAAAGATCTCACCTCCTTCACTGAAGTTGGGGGAGGTAATTTCTGAATAACCTCAATTTTAGCCCTATCAACCTCAATCCCTTTTTGTGAGATTTTATGACCAAGGACTATGCCATCTTCAACCATAAAATGACATTTTTCCCAATTAAGAACGAGGTTCATCTCTCCAAAACCTTTTGAAGGTTGGAGAGACAAACGTCAAAGGAGGAACCTACCATGGAGAAGTCATCCATGAAAACTTCTATCGTTGATTCAAGCATGTCCGAAAAAATGGCGGTCATACACCTTTGGAAAGTGAAAGGAGCATTACGCAATCCAAATGGCATCCTTCGTTAAGCGAAGGTGCCAAATGGACATGTGAATGTTGTTTTCTCTTGGTCATTGGGGTGAATGGGAATTTGAAAGAACCCCGAATAACCATCCAAAAAGCAAAAATGGGTATGACCCGCCAATCTTTCAAGCATTTGGTCAATAAAAGGGAGGGGAAAATGGTCTTTCCGGATGGCTTTATTCATCTTACGACAAACAATACACATTCGCCACCCGGTGACCGATCTTGTGGAGATAAGCTCACTTTTGTCATTCTTAATGGTCATTCCTCCCTTTTTTGGGACAACTTGAATGGGACTAACCCACCTACTATCCGAGATAGGGTAGATTATCCCCGCCTCAAGGAGTTTCAAAACTTCCTTTTTTACCACTTCTTTCATGTTAGGATTTAGCCTTCTTTGAGGCTCAATAGAGGAGGCTTGACCATCATCCAAATGAATTCGATGCATACTCAAGGTGGGACTTAGACCCTTGAGATCATCAATTGTATACCCAATGTCACTTCGATGTTGTTTTAGAACTTAAAGAAGTTTGTCAAGAGAAGGATCATTAAGTGTAGAATTGACAATTACGGGGTAAGTCTCATTATCTCCAAGAAAAACATAATTCAAAGAAGGGGGGAGGGGTTTTAACTCACATGTAGGAGGAGGCGTAGTCCTCTCCTCTTTTTCTAATGAAGCCTCCAAAAACCTCGAAGCTTGCATGAGTATGTAGGTAGATTGGTGCCTTGTCCATGACTTGCTTAAGGTGCCAAGCTTCACCCTCCTTTTCTTGTTCTTCACCTAGGAGCACATCTTCAAGAGGATCCCTTGCCTCAACCAAAGCCCTTAGGCTTAGCACTTCTTGCTCAAGGGTATCGACTCGATGTACTTCTTCCATAATATGAGCTTTCATGCTCTTGTTGAAAGCGAATTCCATCTTCTCATCTCCAACTCTCAATATCATTACATCTCTCTTCATGTCAACTAACACTCCGACCGTTTTTAAGAAAGGCCTTCCCAATATAAGGGGTACTTGGGAGTCTTCTTCCATCTCCATCACTACAAAGTCACAAGGAATGAAGACTCTCTCAACTTGCATCGGGACATCCTCCAATTCTCTAACGGGCACCTTAACCGAGCGGTCCGCTAGTTGTATCACTCTTCTTGTGGGTTTAAGCTCAAAGTTGAGTTTCTTTGCAATGGAGAGTGGCATTAGGCTTACACTAGCCCCAAGATCGGCCAATGCTCTCTTTGGCTCCAAATCTCCGACTCTCAATGGTATAGAGAAGGACCCCGAATCTTCAAGCTTTTTGGGGAGCTTGTTTTGGAGGACCGCACTAACTTCGGCGGTGATAGCAATGGTTGAACTTTCTTCAAGTTTGGACTTGTCATAAAGAAGTTCCTTAGAAACTTGGCATTGGAGGGCATTTGAGCCATAGCTTGGAGAAATGGAATATGAACTTGTAAACCTTTCATTACCTCATGAAACTTAACAAATTTGTCATTGAAGTGCTTCTTTGCTAACCTTTGAGGATATGGAACTGAAGGAGTGTAGCTCTTCATTGGAGGAGGTTCTTTGTTTGATGTTTCGGGTTCAACAACTATAGGAGTCCCATCCTCGTGAATGTCTTCCACAATGACATTTTCAACCTCTTTATCAACTCCACTATCCACATTCTCACTCTCATTGGAGGGGTTATCATCATCAAGTGTGGGCATCTTAGGACCCTCATAGTGAGCCTCGGATCTCAAAGTGATGGCTTTAGCTTGCACTCGAATGATGGGTTGGCTAGGAAGTTGGGTAGAATAGTTTGAGGAGTTGTTGCTCACTTGTTGAGCCACTTGAGCAAGTTGTGTCTCAATAATCTTGTTGTGAGCATTCATTTGTTGGAGGGAAGTGTTTATCTCTCCAAACTTCCTATCATTATCGGTATTGGTTTTTGTTTGTTGGGCTAGGAAGAGTTGGAGAGTGGATTCGAGGGAAGATTGTTTTGGTTGGTTTGGTTCAAATGGAGCTCTAGGGGGTGGTTGTGTGAATGCTTGTTGGGGGTTATGGAATCCGGGTGGTCTATTTGAGGCTTGGTAAGGTTGGGGTGGTTGAGGGTTCTTCCATCCACCACTTGCATCGTTATTTCATCTTCCTTGATTGTTGAAGTTAGGATTTCCCTCACCTCTAGTATTCACCCATGCAACATGGTCCATAGACCCTCCACAACAAGAACTAGCATGGTCCGATCCACCACAAATTTCACAAGAAAAAGCTTGAGAAGTGCCTTGGCTAGGAGATGCCAAGTTTACCTTTTCCAATTTCTTTGCAAGAGTATCAAGTTTTGCATTAATGTGGTCAATGGCATCAAGATCATACTTGCCTTTGCTTGCATTCTTCTTGCTTTCGGTTCTAGTAGAATTCCCCCAAGAGTAGTGTCTTACTACCTCTTCAATTATAGGCTCAATATTGTCAACCGGGAGATTTGTTAGTTGGCCTCCCGCACCCGAATCAAGGCTTGCACGGGTCATAGGATGAAGACCATCATAGAAGCTTTGCATAAGCATCCATTGACTATACCCATGGTGAGGACAAGATCTTCGAAGATCCTTGAACCTATCCCAAGCTCCATAAATGTCTCATCCTCCTTTTGGGAGAAGTTAGCTATCTTCCTCCTAGCTTCGGAGGTCTTCTCTTGAGAACATAATTCATCCACAAAAGCCGCGTTCACTTGTGCCCAAGTTGTCAAAGAGTCTTCCGGAATGGATTGCAACCATTTCTTAGCCTTGCCCACAAGAGAGAAGTGAAATAGGTTGCGCCTCACAAACTCTTGACTCACATTGTTTTGCTTCACCGTGGCACATAGCTCCGAGAAATTAGCCAAATGCTCAAGAGGGCACTCATGAGTCATACCCCCATAGGGCTCTTGTTTGATCATGCGAATCAAATGCGGAGAAAATTCGAAGTTAGCGGTAGTAAATGCCTTGGGATGCCCAAAATCCCGTAATGCTCTAGGAGCTTCATCCCCCATAGTGCTATAAGTAGTGGAGATAGACAACTCTTGTTCAAAACTCGGTTGTTCAACGATCGATGGTTGGACCGTGGGTTCCCTAAAGATTCTCCTTAATTGCCTCAATGTATTTTCAAGGTTATAATCGATGGGGATGGTTGGATCGCCCCTCAATCTTCTTGACATGCAACCAACAAAGCTAAGGAGAATATTAGTAAAAACAACCAAGAGGTAAACACACCAAAAGAAAATAAAATAAAATAAAAAGGCAATTTAGTCTCAAAACTAATAAATTAGCCAATGTTAACCGCTACCTCCCCGGCAACGGCGCCAAAATTTGACGGGTCGTTGTATACTCGTCAAATATAACCTGAACTACCCAATATAGGGTAAGTATAGTGTCGAATCCACAAGGAAGTAGGGTTAATCAAGGGTTAATTAGCTAATTACAATGAGCTAAATCAATTTTTGGGTTTTTTTTTTGAAAGTTTAGCAATGACTCTAAGGTATAAATAAACTAGGAAATTTGCAAAATAAATCCACAAAGCAAGTAAAAGAGATAAAACAAGGGTAAAGGAACTATGGGATTAGGGGGATTCACCAACACTTAATCTAAGAATCCAATCATCAAAGCCAAGGGGAAACAAATAGGGGATCACAATGGGGAAAATCACGCAAATGGGAACTCTAATTACTCTCTCGAGTTAATTAGAGGAGCTTGGTTAGTCACTCATGACCTATTCTCATGGCATAAGAAACCAATCTAGCCAAATCAAGCACAACATGATTAATCAAGCTTCCCTAAACTAGAAAATACCTATTTTCCTGGAGATCGTAGTCTAGCAACCAAACTTAGTTTATTCCTAGCTTCATCTCTCAATCATTCACTAAGTATTTCAAATATGCAAGTCAAGTGGTGATCAAGCACCCAATAAACCAAGTAAAGCAAGTTTGATCAACAAGTTAAACCCCAAAAGTTAACCCCTAACCTAGATTTAGGATCTAAAGAGTAAATGAAGGCTACATCCCTTCCCCTAGTAAGAAAACTACTCACACATCATGAAAATAAAGCAACACAAAGCTTGAAATAACTTCATCACCATAACCATGGAGGAAAGAGAAAAGGGGGAAATCAACAACTAATAAACAAGAACTAATCAACAAAACAATGACAAAAAACAAGATTAAGGAAAGAAAACAAGAAATAAAAAAGAAATTACCAACTTTTAAGCTTGCATAAATGGTGAAAATGGAGTTCAAAAGCTTCAAACCTCAACTTTCTCTCTCCTATGGTTCTAAAGTTTGAATGTTAAACAAGAATTAATCTCTCTAATCTGAAAATATAAATTGCTTAACCTAAAATAAGAGGAGTTCCTCTTATATAGTCCTAAAAATAAAACAGAGTTAATTACATAAAAGCCCCCATACAAAAGCATCAAATTAGAGAAAAGCGCTCCGGAAAAATACCCCGACCCGAGCGGGTGACCCGACCCGAGTGCTCAGGTGGCTTGACCCGGGCAGATCCACTGATCAGGAACGAAACAGCTATCACCAAGCATCTGACCCGGGCAGGTCTGTGGACCCGAGCCCTCGGGTCAGCAGACCCGGGCGGGTCGCGCGATTAGGATTAATTTGGTGATGTTGGCTGGGCTGACCCGGGCGGGTACATGCACCCGGGCGCTCGGGTCAGCACTGTCCTCTCCTTCTCCTCTTTCGAGCCCATTGGAGCTCCAATTCTTCAATGCTTTGCCTCGAGATTGTGCAAAGGTCCTCCAAAGATGCTCACAAATCCTGAAATAGAACCAAGCACCTTAATAAAGAGCACAAAGGAGGAAGTATTGCACAAAAAGAAGGAAAATAAAGCAATTTAGCCTAATCTAGTCTAAAAGCTATCATAAAAGCTATTAAAAACTAATCAAAAACCAAGTATAAAAACCAATCATCAATTGGTCAACAAGTCTGCCAAAGATTTAATGGATTTACAAGAAAAGTTTATCTTTATTTATTTTTTCTTTTCTTCTAATCATCTAATCTTGTTATTTTTTAATTAATAAGAAACTCTATATATAAAAAAATGTTCACTGATCAAATTTTTTATGCATACTTAGTGCTTATTATAAAATAGTGAAAATGAAAAAATTTCACAAGATTTCAAGATTTTATTGGGAAAATTATATCTTATTAAAGTCAACGTGCCCCGTAACAATGGTGTGGATCAAAACACAGTGTACCTGTGTAATCAACACACTTGATAAGAAATATGTTATGGATAAATGGATGGGATTTCATGTTAGGTTATTACAAGTTAGTTTATTCTTATAAGTACATTCTCACCCCTTGCAAAAAGGATCCCCAATTTCTCCCCCTTCTTGCAAAGGAATTCTCCTTACCGCTTTTTTTTAAAAAGTACATTTTCGTTGGTTGTTTTTTATATTTTTTCACCATCCTATAACAAACTTATCAATTTATTTGTCATTTGACAGGATGAAATCTTCGCGAAGAAACAAACTAATGTTGAAAGGACAAAGGATATCGAAGGGGAAAAGGAGATAGCATGATTATGGAAATTCATAAATTAAACATATATTTTCATGTATAATCGATGTGTATTTTAACATTCTTTTTTTTCATCTATATATAACTATAAAGCCATAAACTTTATCACGTGCCAATGTAATAGAGATTCGGCCATGTGTTACAAAGCAAGCTAAGGCATTCGCCACGTGTAAAACAATGCATGAATTAGGGGCCACATGCTCATTTATTGGTTGGCCTAATGTAGTGCAGCGGTCTAGTGAAGCAAAACAATAGATTAGAGAGGGTGAGGGGAATTGCGGGAGGCGGGAGCAAAAACGGTTTCGTTGCTGAATGCCAGTGGCAGTCCAATTGTGATTTTATCTAAACCTCGCAGTAGACAAGTGTGAAGACTTGTTCAATCAAATTAATTTATAAAAATGGTGGATTACGTTAACTATATCAGCTACTAAACACATGGTTCATAAGTCAGTATTAAAATATCGGTTTTTTCACCAAATACCCCCGAGTTTTCAGAAAATTCACGAGGTACCCTTTAGTTTCATAATAATACACCTAAATGCCCTTAATGACTAACGGCGGTTAACTCCGTTAGTCTTAACCCTAATTATCCCCTAATTAACCTAACTAAACCCTAAAACCTAACTCCTAACTAACCCTAACCTCTAACCCTAACCCTCTCCCCCAGCCTCCCACCACTCCAGCGGCCCCCCTCCTCCACCCTCCCACCACTCCAAAGAACCCCCCCCTTCCCCCACCTCCCGCCACTCCAAAGAACCCCCATCCCCTACCCCCGGCGGAGCCCCCTCCCCCCACCCCCGCAGCCCCTCTCCCCACACCACCCCCGTCGAATCCCCCCCCACCCCTAACCCCCGTCGATTCCGCACCCCTCCCCTAACCCCCGTCGATTTTTCCATCCGGGACGATTCGACCCAATTCGAGTTATTATCACTCGGAGAAGTTTGCGAGTGACGAGTCGTGAAAGTTCGTAAAGCGCCGCACGAAGAAGCCGGTGACAGAGAGGCGCCACGCAATGCGATAAAGGAGGGGGGAATTCGATAAGGGTTGGGGGGGGCGAATCGTCTGGGGTTAGGGGAGGGGGAATACGACGGGGTGGGGGGGGAGGAGGGGGCCTGCGGGAGGTGGGGAGAGCGCGCGGCTGCCGAGGGTGGGGGAGGGGGGCTGCTGAGGTGGTGGGAGGGTGGGGGAGGGGGGTTAGGGTTAGGTTCATGGTTTAGGGTTAGGGTTAGCGGTAATGGTTAGGGTTAGGATTAGGGTTAGTGGTTAATTAGTGTTTAAAAAAGAAAATTAGGGTTATTGACTAACGAAGGGTATTTGGGTGTATTATTATGAAACTTAGGGGTACCCCGTGTATTTTGAAAAGTTGGGGTTACCTCGTGAATTTTCTGAAAACTCGGAGGTACTTGGTGATAAAACCATTAAAATATTCTCAATACACGATTATAAAACTATAAATCCCAAGTTAATTAATATTCACACGATCATTTTAGGGGAACTATCCAAAATCTCAAATTTATAAAACAACATAATTTCCGTGCAATTTGCTTATCTGTCGGGGACAATTTTCAGCAACAAATCTTTTAAAGTTCACAATTGCTATAAGTTAAGGGGACAATTTGCTACTTTCACGTTCGAGGTAATACTATCAAGTATCTACGAGCAGTCAATGAGATAATATAAGATTTGAGAATGTTCCCAACTCTATTTTTCCTCGAAGAATTATAGGGTATGCTTCCTGTGTTTTTTTTTATGCAACATTTGTCTTTTTGGTGAGTGTATTAAAATAATCAAATGTTGCATCTAAAAAAAATTGAGGTAGTTGTACTTAATGTCTGTATATATGAACTTATAAGTTTCTAAACACTTATCGCTAAGCTCGCTCACTTTACATTCAACTCCATAACCCACGTTTTTTGTGAAGCCAACAGAGTAGCAAATTACCTCTCCTAAAAAGGAGCGCTATTGCTCTTGGGAAATGCTAGAACATTATTGCTATGAACGTATATACACATATGTTATTTACATCAATGTTTTGACAAATTAATAACAGGCAAAAATCGCAATCACAAGCAAATGTCATATAACATGGATGCAAAAAGTTCTCAACCTAAAGTCCAGTTCCACGTTTCAACTATGACCAAGTTTAGGTTAAGGCTGAAAAGGGTCCATAACTAAGAAATTGATCCCACGCTTCGTACCTTTGCTTAAAAAGGTGGCCACGTGTAAGACGCACTCCAGCTCTCAAGCCAGGAACAAGAGAACAATGCCATGGTTTGATAGGTTTGCTTATGACTAAGTTCCAACATTATCGCTTAGGAAGCTTTCGGAAGGACAAAGCACAAACCCCCGGGGGTGGCCTTACGCATAGAACATGCGCTAATGGGGCAAGGAAGATTGTCCTTATGGTGGCTTAAACAGTAGCCATACATATGCAAAATAATATGTTATTCAAAGGTATAAAAAGAGAAGGAATCGTATTTTTCAAGTTTCACCCACTCATTTAAAAAAATTAATTTTTTAAAAATCCTCCCCAGTAAAGTTGCCAAATTGTAGGCGTGATTTTATTTCGTCTACGCGGTGTGAGCGCGTATTTGACTACCCCATTGTTAAGGTTTTATTAAAAACGTTTTCAAGTCGCCAACAAGTCTTTAGAGGAAGACTCATAAACCTAATTGGATATTTATGAAACTCAGGGATGATAGGCGTGTCACACACCTAACAAACATAAATAACCTAACTAATCCTTCTAACTATTTAGTAGGGTAAGTCAGGATCGATCCCACAGAGAGAAAGTTGGTGTATGATTAATCCTTAAGTAATGGTAAGACTAAAAGAGATTAATATCAATAATGATTGAATCAACTATACTAATCAATAAATAGATAAAAGACTCTAGAGTTAAGTATCCCTACTAGCATGAAGTAATACAAAATAATTCCTACCCTAAACTAATCAATTAAATGCACACTAGGAAAAGTACACCCTATAAAATACCACAGAACCTCTACCGAAAATCTATGGCTTCCTTAATATGCACTCAAGCCTACTCCCGTGGAATTATGCATATTAAAGACATTAAACGCGGTACTCTAACTTCCTAACAATCCATTCTACCTACTCCCGTGGAGAATTTCATGTCCTTAATTGAAATACCCAAATCCATTAAAACCCAACTCCCGTTGTGATCAAGATAATGAATAGTAACAATACTAATTATCCCTAATCTAGTATTGGAATATGCATAATTAATTAAGCAAGAACAATTGAACAATTAATTTGGAAATTAGAAATTATCATGAATTAATTCATACTAGGGTTCAAATTAACCATAGATTAAAAAACTATGCAAGCATAATTGAGATAAATAAACAAGCTAGAGAAGAATAATTAAAATTCATAAAAATAAACAAAGAGAAAAGAAGGAGAAAATAAATACTTGAATTTATGGAAGAAAGGTAGAGTCTTGGAGAACAATGAAGATCTACAAGTTTCTCTCTCTACCTTTTCTCTAGAAACCCTTAAAAGTGTATACAATGAACTATCTCCCGTCATTAAACCAATAAAAGAGTTTTTATAGCTTCCTAAAATAGCAAAACCGACAAAACAAAAAGCATCACGGAGCATACCAACATGGACTTGTCATTATTGACACGGACGTGTTGACCTACTATACATAAATATCCTACGGAAGAAAAGCTACTGCCTCAAAGAAATCAAGGCAACACGATTGTGTCAAAGTTGACACGAGCGTGTTATCTTGTAATCGTTAGATTCTTCAGCTGAACTTCAAATAGCTCTAACTTTTGATTCGAAGCATTGTTTCAGACATGTAATATATCGTTGGAAAGCCCTTGAATTATAGTTTCCAATCCATTTTGAATTACCTCATTATTATTTTTGTGTCAAAATTTATGGGAACAATAGTGAAGAGGTGTGATATTTCGCATAAGTACACAAAGCCGTTTGTATCTTCTTTCAATTCCAATCAATTTTGGGCACATGATATATTGTTTTAAAAGTAATCCAAGTGCCTTCATGATCATATTATCAAACAAGAGTCTAAAGTACCTGAGATTATATCAAAACACCAAACAACCCATGAAAGAACCGTAGCTAATATAAAGGGAACTAAATATGCATAAATGTAATATAAATGCTACCTAATATGCAACTAAATGATGTTAGAATATGCACTTATCAAACTTCCCCAAGCTAAACATTTGCTTGTCCTCAAGCAAACCAAACCAATTTACAAAGGAAGAGTAAGATGAACTTCTACACATGACTTATACGTTTTAACCATTCAATCTCCAAGACATGAACTTCGGGCATATGAAAGATATTATAATTATAAGATTAGACAAAGATAGACCAAAATCAAATCTCATATAAATTCATGTAAGTGCAACTTGACTCACCATGGCAAACCACAAACCTTCCCCCAAGCTAGACTCAATTAAACTCGATAAACCTCACTTTAGTCCATCACACTTTCTCTCATCTGTTTATAGCACTAGTGGAAAAAAGCCCATCGGGACGGTCAAAACCGGGCTTACAGATCCGGTTTTGGTCCGGATCAAATGGGCTCGCAGCAGTTCTTAAAGATTAACTGATTCGGTCCTAAATCGGACCAGTTAATCACTAACCGATCTAGTTTTGAAGGAATACCAGGTCAGTTAATGGGGTTAACTGATCCGGTTTTTGTTCAAAACCGGATCGGTTTCTCTTAGTGCGCCAACTTTCTTGTATCCATTTCAAGGTAAACTGATCCGGTTATGTTAGAAACCGGATTAGCTAGTGGTTACTGATCCGTTTTTACCAACACAACCGGAACAATTTTGGTGGTTTACAAAATAAAATAAAAAAACTCAAATTGGCACGCGGACTGAACCACCACAAGTAGTGTGCCTTGGTTGCAACGAGACAAACGAAGAAAATGAAGAGATCTGCAGAAAAGCGAAACCAAAAAAACAACATACATCCACAACCAACAAACCAAAGAAAAATTAAAAATTGTAGCCAAATAACTCATATTAAAAACAAATGAAATTACAACAATTTAATTAAGACAAAATAAAAAGTAAGAAATAAAAGAAATTACAGCCGAAAAAACAAAATTACAAAAAAAACTAATTGAAAAGGACGAAAAATAAAAACCCTAATTACAAAACCTAATTAAAAAAGATGAAAAAATTCCCTGATTAATGTGACGAGTGGTTGAGAAGAGTACTTCGATGAACGCGACAGTGGCGGTAGAGCGAAGTTCAACGACCGACGAGCGAGGAAGAGAGAGGCGAAGAACAAGGCGAATATGGTGGTGTTGGTGACGGCGCGTGGCTGAGAGAGAAGAAGACCGAGGAAGCTTTGTTGGTTGGTGTTGTTTGCCGCGACGACGATAAGGTTGGTGGCATAGTTCGAAAACGCGGTTTCGATAATGGTCGCGGAAACGGTATCGGTTTCGCTAGGTTGTCGCGGTCGAATTCGGTTTACTAGTGCTTTTAGATGTTTTTTAATCAATTTTTTTGGTTCCCCTATATTATTATGATAGTATAACACTAAATTGTAACTTTTAAAAAATTTATTCTAATATTTACTACTCATATGAAGATTACCATACTATGTCAAATACATATAATTCTAGCAATACTAAGGCTATGGTAAAACTAGGAAACTAAAACAAAAAAAAGAGCAGTAGATAGAGGAAGAGGTAATGACGCATACTTTGGTGATGGAGCATGGACAGTGGCGGACCCAGAAATTTGAATCTGGGGGTACGGACGAACAACAAACGCAGTCGGTGTGGAAAAAAGTTTACAAAAATTGTTCAACACATAAGTATAGATAACTAAAATCAAGATGATCACTTCAATTTAGAGCAAGAGTAGTTCTCGCCATAACAGATGATAGAGAAAAGTCAGCAATTCAGGTACAAAAAAGATCACACAACAGAGATAACATAGTAATATATCCAAGATACTAGACCAGTCAAAAAAATTCCTATTATAAAGTTTAGACTTAGTCATCTAATATGCTACCTCTCGTAGGTTCGTTACTATGTTATCTATGTTTATCATATAGAAAACGAAATTAATCAAAAACAAACAACTTCAATATATTCTAATAATTAGATCTAACAATATAGAACACTATACATTATCACAACCATGAACACAACAAATAACTAGCAATTTTAGCGATAAAATACAGCAAAATCATAGAAAAAACAGAATCGAACTAAGCAGAATTCCTCTAAAATTCATGAAAGAACAAAACTTTAACATAAAACCAATCAAATAAAAAAAATAAACTAAAATCAGATCTAATTGAAGAGCAAAAAAAAAAAAAAAGCAGCAAAAACGATGCAATAAGCAAACCCTAACTAATTAATCAACAATGTCCAAATTCAACAATTTACATCTAAATATCCAATTAATCAACGAATCTAACATATATAAACTTATAAAAGTTAGAAAATATGAAATTAAAACACAAAAACATAAACTTTAACAACTTACCGGCTCGGCGAAGGCGAAGTTTGGTCGGCGATGGTCTGGGTCGCGAAGAGCCGAAGATCAGCTTCGAATTAGCGGCGGCGAACAGCCAGCAGTTCACTCGTTGTGAATCGTTGAGAGGTTGAGTTTGAGTGTCGTTGTGAGAGACTGAGAGTTGAGGTTCAGTTGTGAGAGAGAGGAGAGAGGAGAGAGGAGAGAGGAGAGAGGAGAGAGGAGGAGAGAGGAGAGAGGAGAGAGAGAAGAGAGAGAGAGAAGCGTGAAATTCTGAGAGAGAAAAATGAAACGCGTGCTTTGCCCCTGCGTCCAGCGTCCAGCCTTTTTTTTTTTTTTTTTTTTTTAAAGCTGATTTTTTTTTTGAATTTGGGGGTACAGCTGTACCCCCATGTACCCCTCTAGGTCCGCCACTGAGCATGGAGATGCGTGGCAGCATCAATTAGCGTGGTGGCGTGGTGGCGTGGCAGCAAGAATTGGTGTGGCATGCAGCAAGGCAGCAAGGTGTGATGGCGTGGTGCCGTGGTGGTAATGAGAGAGAGAAAAAGATGGTAATGAGAAAGAAAAACTAGTAAACTAAAGAGGTAGGAGTTTGCCTCTTAATAATTGTGGCGGGAAGAATGTAATATTGGCGCCTAATACTTGTGGGCCTGTGGCGGGAAGAATAAGTAAAGTTGGGCGCCTAATAATTGTGAAAATTTAATGGCTGGCTGGAAGTTCTTTGATTATAAATTTTAATTGGTTTTATGAATTTGGTTCTAGGAATATTGCGACCTAATATTTTATGAAAATTTGGTTATATGAATTACTATGTAATAAGCATGAGTAACTAATTAAATAATATAGCTAGAATAGCTACTATAATGTTTGAAAAATTAGATAAACTATACTTCTTAAAATATACGATAAAAATTTAAAAAATTATTACAAGTTTGTCTACCAACGGTACTTCTAAAAATATTCACTGAAACTTAATACCAAAAAGAGTGGCGTGGAGGATCTTATTGGGCATGTTCATCATTGTAATTCCTTCCATAATCCCCGAAAATGTATGAACCCGCACCATCAGTCCATGATGGATCGTTATGACCCGAACTAGTACTAGTACCACTATAATAAGTGGGTTGATGATAATGCACACCCCCATAGTTAAGGGTGCCATGGTTGTAGATTGTAGTACCATGACTATCTTTATTGTGAGGGTTCTAGTATGGTATTTCTGAATAAGATTGTATATTAGGTTCAATTGAAGGCTCTTGTTCCCTTGTACGTCTTTGAAACGTTTGACCATAACTTCTAGCTTGTGGAAAGTTTCGTGGATGGTGTAAGGGATGGAACTGCTCACTTGACCGTCTAGATGAATAAGATGAGCCATATGCATTTCCGTCTCCATCATTACCATCATCATCATCATCACTTGGTGGAGTTAAAGCGGATGTACCATCTTCAGTACTTTGTCTGGTGTTGGACTCCAATTGAGTACCAATTTCAGTATTATCATCATCTAGACGACCATCATCACCATTCTCATCATCATCCACATCATCTAACCAATTGAGATCATCCCCATCAAATACCGGAGCTTTTGCTTCCTCCAACCATTCATTCAATGGATCATCTTGATCAAATATGTAATCCAAATTGATTGGATCATAGCTCGCATTGATATCACTGTTGCCACACCTCCTCAAGTGCCTGAACTTTAACTTCATGCTGTACCAAAGGTAGATAATCATGTTGAGCCTTTTGTACTTCAATCTATTTCTAGTTCTAGTGTGAACAAGGCTCCACATGCTCCAGTTTCGTTCACAATTTAAAGATGAAGTAGTTTGACTCAAAACTCTAACATCGATCTGCCGAAGTTGAAGTTCTGGGGCACTTTCACCATAAGCCATCCACCACATGGCTGCATTCTTTACCAAATGTTAGGATAATATGTTTCTTTTTAGTGTTTCACTAACTTGTTTAGATATGAATGCATTAAAGAATATATACCCGGATCCATGTCACTTATTGCCTTTTGAGCTGAGGTTGACCCAAAACTTTCCATCTTATCACGATACATGCAGATCTGTAATTTTTCAAATGTTAATATATATGTGTTAATAATAGTAACTTAAGTATATTGATCCATACTTACTTGTTGGAGTGCCCTCACTTCAGATTTAAGGTCTCGAGATCACATTTTTCAACCCCTTATAAAGCTCTTCATCACTTCTGATGTAACAACCATTATTTCCATACATAAATTAGGGATTGAGGTAACACCCTTGTAAATGGAAAATAATGCATCACAATTCACTATTAGTTGGAGATTGTTAATAGTTAAAAATTAACCAGCAACAAAGGTATTATTATGTATTATAACCTGCCGCATGTAGATTCATGTGAAGCTGAAAGTTCCATCTCTTATCTATCATCTTCCACCAATTCCTATAATATGGACAATCTCTTTTGATGGCTAACTTGCATCGTTCCATAGCCTCATATATGAATCCCATTGTTGGTTGTACATCTCCATCAACAAGTCTCAACACTTTGACGATGGGCTCTTGTAACTTTAGGATTTCATCTGCTTTCTCCCAAAATCTAGCTACTGAAGTTGAAGGATTTTTAGACAAGAGTTCACGAACTTCAATAGCTAATGGGTCAGTCATTTGTCCATATCTTGTTGCAAGCCACTGAGTAGAGTCAAACATATTTTGTAAGGCAATTTTATGCCTTACAACACTCTCCAACATGATGAATTGTGTGGCAAACCGTGTGATACCATGTCGAATAAGATCTTTATTTTCCGTGAATTTCTTCATGTAGCTAATTGCCCATTTATAGTAGTAGATGAATTGAGAGACCTTTCTAGCTTTCTTTATAACGGGCCTCACCGAGTTTTTTTCCCTATATCTTCCAAAAGTAGATCTAAACAATGAGTTGCACAAGCCGTCCAATATATATGCGGGAAAGTATCCATTTTTTTTCTGGCGGCCTTTACAAGAGCTTCATTGTACGTTACTATTTGGAAAACTTTGTCTTCTCCTACCTCTTCGACCACCTTCTTCATGAGTTTAAAAGTAGTAGTATGAGTCCCTACACAACACATCTGTTGCATCAATAGATTTATGGAAGACGATGCCACGAACCGAGTATATAAGGAAGTTAATAATGTGCATGTTAGTTGGACCTAACTAACCATCACACATTATGGTTACACCCCTTTCATTCCAAATCGGCTCAAATGATTTGATGTAGTCCTTCATTTCTCTACATCCCTCCGGAAGATAAACCTTACATTGAATAATATTTATATTATTGATCTTATATAAATTCAGTTACGATAAATAAAATGAATACTTTCATATTAAAAAGTATAATACCTCAGCAATATCATATGCCGAAGGAGCTCGAGTGTTTGGATTTTGTCTTATAGTCTCCATAAGTGGATTAGTATATGAAGACTCAATTGCTCGAAATGCAAGATTAGTATCAATCATCCGATTCCCAAAGGCTTTTATTATTAATTGCTTTGTCTTCTTGAGAATATTAGTACTAATCTTTGTCTGTTTTTTCTTTTGACAATCCTTTGCCAATTCTACCTCACGTGCTCTTAATCTTGCGGCTGGTGTTGATGCCGGTTCAAAGCCCACATTTCTTCCCCTTGTAGCGCCAAAATCTCGTACCGATGCAGATCGATACATTGGGGGTTGCATACTACTACTCCCATCTCCATATATTTCACTCCTACAACAATTAAATACTGCTTGGTGATAATCAAAATCATGTTGAGTTCTACGTTGTCGCATAGCATATTGCAATTCAAGATCTTCATTATCATCATCATCACCATCATCATCATCACCACGATGCATTGATTTTGTAATTTCTTCTTCTAACTCCCTCTCCATCCGTTGTTTTTCTTTCTTTTTATCCTTGTTACCCATTAACAATGCCATCATATCTATTTTTACCTCCGCTGAAACATTTTCACACGAAGAAACATCACCTCAGCAACACTTGGCCTTTTTTCCTCTAGTGCTAACAGGTTGTCCAAATCATCTGATTAGGCTTTAGAACAATTTATTGGGTCTTGATTAGCAATAATAACATGTGGGTGATGAAAGCATAAGCAGGACAATCATAACAATATATAAGAAAATAAGATTGCAGGAGTAGAGATTAGAATTTACAAAAGAACGATTTTTTTTAAAGATCTACATCATGAAAGAAATCGTTAGTAACTTCAATAAAATAGATAAGAAAGATTTAAGGACCCTAGGGAATATACCGGTGTGGCTTGGGTCTGAGGGAATAACAACCTTCGGGAGGAGCAATCGTGAAGCCTTTCAACGAAAACTTGTGAAGATCGATCAAAGTAAAAGTATGTGTTTATGCGTTTGCAAGTATGTTTTTACGTGTTTGAATATGAGAGTATCAAAGTATTTTCGCCTTGAGAGGTCGCAAGTATTCAGGTGTAAAGAGTGTTTTAAAGTGTCTCTTAGATCCGAAAATCATTAGCTTATCTATATGAAAATATTAAAAAAAAAAAGATAAGAAAGTGCAGTACGCTCCGTGCAAAAGATCGCACTGGACGCACGCGTCACGCGCAAAGCCACGTGTCACACGAAAAGTGGTGCGCTCAGCGCCATCCAGCCTGTGCGCCAAGCGCATAACCTGCGCCAAGCGCATAACCTGCGCCAAGCGCAGAGCCTGCACCAGACGCATCACTAATCTGGCCAGCCTTTTTTGTTTAACGTAGTTTTCTAAAGATTATTTTTATCTTTTGTCTTTAAATACGGAAATCAACTATTTTACGAGATAAAATCTGATTTCAATTTAAAAATACTTTACTTGAAAATATTTATTAAAATAATAAATAAATACCATTAATTATCATGAACAATTAATTGGGCTTTTTCAAAGGAAAATGTTAATTGGGCTTTTCAAAGGATTGGGCTCAAAATATTTAATTTGTGGACTCAAAATACAATTAATTATAGGGAATAATTAATTGGGCTATAAAATAGGATTTTGGATCTTTAGCACAAATAAATAGGCTTTATGCTTTAGAAACAGTTTTGGGCCTTGCTATTCGAATGCTCTCCTCTTGGGTCGGACCAATTAAGACCGCGATATGTTTTATCATTGGGCCCTTAAATGCGAAGACATGATTATGTATACATATACATGTATATATGTATATGTATATACATATATATACATATACATGTATATACATATACATATATACACATATACATGTATATACATATACATATATACATGTATATATGTAACGCCCCGGAAAATACATAACCTTAATCGTCAGCGGAAGCATAACTTAAGTATGTGGGTTATGGCCCACAAATAAAATCATAGCCTAAAATGATCTCTTAAACATACAAATGCTTATCTTAAAGCAATAATGATTACCCTTATTACAGAATATTCTAAATAACCCAAATATACTCAGAGTCACTTCAACTCAACCTTTCCGGAGCATCCTTGACATAACTGATCATTCGCCATCTTCATAATAACTGAATAATTTCATAGAACCAGGAAAAGGGAAAACACAGAAAATAAACTAAAATGAGTCGAAAACTCAGTAACTTCACTTCAGCCCGTAAAAACGGTTTTAGTTCGTAATCATTTTTCATGCACATGCATATATCACATCGTATTGGTAATTGTTCGGAAATACTATCAGAAAACATTATCATTGAATAGTCTGCTGGTAAGGACAATTTGCGTGAGCTTAGTTCATTAGCAAGTACAGGTTTTGGACAGAGCGTAACTTTCGTAATTCGTAAACATTAACATATGACCATTTTGGTCCGTTTCGTATATTGTAACATAATTCCTCCACCTGTAACTCACCCATTTACCAGATCAGTTCATGTCCAAACCAGCAGAACCGTCCACTTTTATTGTCATAACATATTAGACATCATATTTTCTTAATTCGAAATCATTCATAGATCGTATAACCATAATTCGTTAACAGAGTCATAAACATGACATTTAATAACATAAATGAGCATCGTCACATCATAACATATCACATCTTGACACATACAGCTTGTAACACATAATTATCATCACAAAGTCATATCAGCACATTCGAGCATATCATTACATATAACATTTACGGGCAATCACATAGGGTGTTGGACATGAAAGGTTACATAAACGTTACACATAACATATACGGGCAAGCATAATAGCTGGACATAAGGGTTACCTTATACGCTTAACCATTCTTTGACTCCAAAAGGTAAGAACTTTGAGAACTTCACAACTCCATCAACTCTCTTGAACTCCATAACAATCCTCCATAATTAACCTCAATAATAACCATAATAATAATCAATAACCATTCCTAATAATATTCGGATGAAGAAATTAACCATTCGTAGAAGAGATGTAACCATCACTAATCATCTCTAGTACGAAACTAACTAATCTATATTCTCCACTTTGTCACTTTAACTTCTTGAATCAACTGGTCTAGTCAATGCATCGAAAATATCCTTGAATTAGAAAACAAAGGAGACTAGCTCTCAAACACATATCTTAACTTTCTGATTTATCACCAAACTAATTAACCCATCTCTTAAACTAGTAAGCTATTAAACAAAATCAGCATAATAAAGTAATTAGGCCCAAATACTTAGACTAATTTCAAATTTTCAATTTGGGCTTGGGTCAAAAATCAAGGAGTCTGAATTAAGAACAAAGAGGTACGTTTACCTCTGCTCTATGTGAGCAGCAAAGAACAAGGGAGCAGAGCTCCGGCGAATGGTCGAGCAACAGGTCTGGTGGTGCGGCAACAACCCGGTGTCGTTCGTCGGACTCGGGTTCCGGTGCAGCTGGCAGCAACGTGATGGCGGGGCAGCAGCACGAAGTAGAGGAGGCAAAGCAAGAGAGAAGAGAAACAGGGGACTTGCGGTGGGGCTGCGGGGTGCTACACGGGTCTCCGACCGGGAAGGAGGGTGATGCGAGCCAGATGATGCGCACCTAGTGGTGGCGCACGAGAGAGAGAAAAGGGGAGTAGACCGAGAGAGGAGAGAGAAAGGCGTTTGGGGTTTGAGATTTTGAGTGATTAGAAGGCTCGAGAGAGAGAAAGAATTGTGGGGGTTTTGTTCCTTCATTAAACCGACAAAAAGAGGCTTTGGGGTGTTTCTTTTTGTTTTAGGATTTAATTGCTAAATAAGGAAACTTCGTCATATATAGCCTAGCACCACTCAACTCATTTGGATATTTAAATTATTTTAGGAAGTAACCTCGACCATGATCATTTCGGAAAAAAATTTTAAGATGCAATTAAGCTAATAAAAATGATTAGTATTTTATAAAACGAGATTAAGGTTCGGGGTATTACAATATATATGTATATATGTGTATATATACATATATACATATATAGGGTTGGGTTCTAATGAGAATCCTTTTATGGTGAGAACTGTGAGAACCACTAAAAAATGAGCAACAAACTTCATAAAATGAGCAAAAAATAGTAGAAAACATTGAATGAGCAAAAACGTAATATGAGCAAAAATGTAAAATGAGAAAAACGTAAAATAAGCATAAAAAGTTAAATGAGCAAAAATATAAAATGAACAAAACGTAAAATGAGCAAAAACAATGTGAAATGAGCTTTAAAATGTTAAATGAGCAAAAACATAATATAAGCAAAACATAAGATGAAAAAGTTGTGAAGTGAGCAAAATCTTCGTAAAATGAGGAAAAATGAACGGTTCTCACCATAAGTGTGGTTCTCATATGAACTTAATTTTTTCCATTAAGGTGTAATTCATTTTTGTTAATATTTCCTAAGTAACGAAGAGGGAACCAAATGTTTAGAACAAGAGCAATTTGATAGGATAAATCACTTTGCTTTATACCAGTATGTAAATTAATAAACTTGATTTCTTATAATTATATCAATCAACATATGTAACAACTTTATACAGGATAAGTTTAGTTAGCGGCAACTTGCAAGCTATATTTTTTTTGATGAAACTTGCAAGCTACTTCCTCCGTTTTTTTTTATAGATGCTACATTTCCCTTAAATGGAAATGTCATAATAGATGCTACATTGGATCCCTTTTCACCATAAAGATTTTAAAATACTATTAAAAAGTTGGTGGTCCCCCACTTTCTCCTTTAAAATACCCATACTTTTTCCTTAACAATTTTTTTTTATTCAAAAAGTGGTGGTCCCCCACTTTCTCTCTCTATCTTTCTTAAAAACTCTCCACTTTCTCTATGTAGCATCTATAAAAAAAACGGAGGAAGTATATGCCTATATCCAGGGGAAGAGCTATGTGGTAATAAGGGGTAGCACGTGCTACAATCGAAAAAAATTCCGAAAAATTCGGAAAATCTAAGCATCAGTTATGCGCCGTTTCACTCCCAAACTCAAAGCCTCACTCTTACTTTATCTATCTCGCCTCTCGGTTTGTTCTTCTCTGCTTCTCAAAATCTCAGTATCTTTCACCGGTCGGCGGTCAGCGCCTCCGCCACTAGTCGTCGGTCGGTTGTGTCTTCACCAGTGGACTCCAAGTGTGGTTGTGTCTTTGCCGGTGGACAGACGACAGTGGACTTCAAGTTTCTCGTTTCTCTCGAACGTCGGACTGTCGTCTTCGCCGGACAGTGCAGGTTGTGGGCTAATCAGTCGTCAGTCGAGGTTGTCCGTTTTTCCTTGTATTGACGCAGTACGATGGGTTTGCTAGTGATGGTTGAAGTGGATTCAGTAAAGGCTTCAGGTTCTTTGTTATTTTTTTTTTAAAAAGTATGTTATTTCTTTTTCATCTAACTTTACTTATTCAATCATAGATTTATGATTTTTGAATCTATGGATTTATGGGTTGCATGAATGTATAAAATTGTAAAATTTAAGTGAATTGTAGTTTCCAGATTTGTGAATTGTTAGTGAATTATTACTTTTAAATTTCTTAAGAATTATAATTTGTGAATTGCATAATATTACTCCCTCCGTTCCAGAATAGTCTGAACACTTTCCTTTTATGTTTGTCCCAAATTAGTTTGAACACTTCCATTTTTGGCATGGAACACTTCAATGGCCCACACTCTACCTTTTATCAATAAAAAGTTACCCAACTTTCTCTCTCTTCTAATAAAAAATACCCCACCAACTCTTATCACATCTACTTTTTAAATTAAATAACATTTGATACCACACTACAACTTATCACATTAAAATACGTGTCCCAACAAGTGTTCAGATTATTCTGGGAATGAGGGAGTAGTTTACAAAGTGTGGTATTGTGAATATAATGTGAGTTGTGAGGTTCTTTTTAGTGTTCTAATGTTGAACTACAATGAGAGTAAGAAAATTCTAGGCATAGTTGACTTGATTGGTGAATTCTCTTGATGAAAACTGGGGAATGACTCAAAGTGTTTGATTATATTTCAAAAAGGTCCATGACAACAATTTATGCTAAAGATGTAATCTAAAAGCTATTCGTTTGTATCCAATTTCAACTATGGCAGCCGTTATCTTCGTTCTTTTAACGTTTGCTCACTCTTTCTTTGCTCCCTTATCAAAAATTGACTTGATTGGTGAATTCTCTTGATGAAAACTGGGGAATGACTCAAAGTGTTTGATTATATTTCAAAAAGGTCCATGACAACAACTTATGCTAAAGATGTAATCAAAAAGCTATTCGTTTGTATCCAATTTCAACTATGGCAGCCGTTATCTTCGTTCTTTTAACGTTTGCTCACTCTTTCTTTGCTCCCTTATCAAAAATTTGTCTTTGTTTATGTTTCTCAAAGTCCTTCCTTTCTCCCTTTAAATGGGCGTTTGGTTGCTACGGGGTAAAGGGAATGGAATCAAGAAAGGGGGAGACGGGGAAAGGAAAAGAAAACCCTTAGATTTAGAGTGGTGTTTGGTTAAGATAATGTCAATTCTCTTTCTTCCTCCTCTTTCCCTTCTTCCACCCTAGCACCACCACTCCTTCCTCTGTTGCTATTCCCCCGCCGCCTCTCCCTACCCCAGTAATGCCACCTCGTCGCCCCCTCCTCTTCCCCTTCCCCGCGGCGGTTCTCCCCTGCGCCGTCACGTTGACGCCCCCTCCCCTCCCTGCACCGTCGCGTTCTCCCCATCCCCTTCCCTGCGCCGTCGCGGTCTCCCCCTCCCCTGCACCGTCGCGTTCTCCCCCTCCCCTCCCCCGCACTGTCGTGTTCTCTCCCTCCCATCCCCTGCGTCGTTGCGTTATCTCCCTCCCTTCCCCTGCGCCGTCGCGGTCTCCCGCTCCCCTCCCCTGCACCACCTCGTTCTCTCCCTCCCCTCCCCTGCGTCGTTTAGGTGGTGTTTCTCGGCTGCTGGTTGCGGTCGTATGGTGTGTTGTTGTGGAGGGGTCGGGTTGCGGTGGTAGGGTGCACAGGTGGTGGTGGTTGGGTGGTCAGGTGTGGTTGAATGGTTGGGTCAAGTGGTGGTTGGTCAAAGAAAGGGTAAGTGAAACCCTGGGGGGGGGGTAAGGGAATGAAAATAGAGGACTTTGGGGGTAAGAAGAGGGTAAAGGGTTTCATTGATTTGAACAAACAAACAACAAGTGAGAAAATCAAGTCTCTTGATTCCCTTACCCTTTCCACAATACCCCCAACCAAACGCCCCCTAAATTCTATATGATTTCTTTGGGTGTGTGTGCGCGGATAGCATATATAGCTCAAAGACTAAGTATAATTTTACCAAGTCAAGGCCCACTTATATACTTTTTAACCTACTTTCTAACAAATGGCTATGGTTGGTGTTGGATACTTGGATCACGACAAAAACAAAAAATTTCATGTAACAATAATACCAAATGGTGTGGAAGATTTATCAATTTAAAGTTTTTAACCAATTAAAACTTTAATTCCCCATTTTTCAAAAGAAAGTAAATCTTACAGTATCCTATCTTTAGCAAAAATTGAGAGGATAGTATTAATATATGATGGTTTTTTCCCCTACGATAGCTAAAAGCACAAATTATTAAAATAGGTGGTCTAATTTTAACATAAAATTAGATAAACTTAAGCTTGCATTCTCCTAACAAGCCCATTCCATTTCACTCTAACCCAACACTATCCTAGTCATCCCTTCTCTTCTCCTTTCGATGTTTTTCTTATTCTTGAACTACAACATACAATTTCATAAAATAACCGGTAGTCTTACCGAACGGATTAAACTAGTCACTAAATGGATCAAACTAGTCGCTGAATGGGTCAATGAATGTGATTACTGAATAGATTAAACTGGTCACGAAATAGATTAAACTGATCCCTAAATAGATTAAACTAATCACTATATCAAAAAAGGTGGCATGTTCTCTTCTTAATATTGGGTTTGGGTGTGAATGTCACAACATTGACTCTGGTGCCTAAGATTGATTGTGCTGGTACTGTTTCAGACTTTAGACCCATGGCATGTTGTACAATACGCTATAAGTGTATCACTAAGCTGATTAGTGAAAAGCTTAATAGTGTGTTCCCTGATATCATTTCTCCTAGCCAAGGTGCTTTTGTGGCTGGCAGGAGCATTCTTAGCAATGTCATGATTTGTAAGGTCTATAATTGGAAGTCTACTAGAGCTAGCTGTCTCATGAAGCTGGATCTTAGGTTGGCGTATGATACAGTGAATTGGGAGTTTATACAACAGATGCTTGAAGGGGTTAGCTTTCCTAGACACTTTGTGGATCAGATAATGACTTTTGTTAAGACTCCTACCTTTTCAATCATGATCAATGGCTCTCTTACGAGGTTCTTTAAGGCGCATAGAGGGCTCAGGCAAGGAGACCCCATGTCTCCTTTTCTTTTTGCTTTATGAATGGACTATCTGGATAGGATTTTATCCTATGTTGGTGAACTTGAGGGCTTTAAGTTCCATGCTAGATGTAAAGAACTTAAGCTAATTCATTTATGCTTTGCTGACGATTTATTGCTCTTTTGCAATGGAGATTTCAAGTCTATTTACACATTGTTGCAAGGATTCCAGATGTTCTCTAATTCATCTGGATTGGAGGTGAATAGGAGCAAATCTGAAATTTACAATGCAGGTATGAATACTCAAGAGATCAACAGAGTCACTGATGTTAGTGGCTTCTCTTGTGGTACTCTGTCTTTTAAGTAAATTGGAGTCCTTATATCTACTGCAAAGTTGAAGGCCAGGGATTGCCAAGGGCTTGTTGACAAGATGACTTGCAGAATTAGAACATGGAGTACTCGAAGTCTCTCCTTTGCAGCCAGATCCCAGCTTGTGCAAAGTGTACTGATGAGCATGCACATATATTGGGGGCAGAATTTTTTGCTTCCGAAGGTTGTGATAAATGATATTAATTGCATCTGTAGAAGTTACCTTTGGACAGGGAGCTGTAACGATGGTAGATCAGGAGCAGTTGGATGGTCTAGTGTTTGCAGATATAAGAAGGCAGGGGGATTGGGCTTCAGGGATATTGAGAATTGGAATGTGGCAGATTGCTCAAGAGAAGGAAAACTTGTGGGTTAAATGGGTGAATTTGTGTTTACATCCAAGGAGCCACTTAGAGTTCTTATGAGGCTCCAAACACAGCTAGCTGGGCCTGGAAGGTGGTCTGTAAGACAAAGAATGATGTGAGAGCCAAGTTGCAGGACACAAATTTCAGCATTAAGAATCTGTACAAGACCTTGTGTGCAGATGCTATTTAGGCTCACTGGGGTCGTTTTGTGTGAAATAGGTATGTCATACCTAAAAACATATTTATCATGTGGTTAGTGGTGCAAAACAGGTTGAAGACAAAGCATATACTTATGCAGATTGGTGTTTGTGGAGATGATTTATGCTATCTTTGTTAACAACATAGTGAGGATCAGTCTCACTTATTTTTTGAATGTACCTTCAGTAAGAGGTGTATGGCGGACATTACGCAGTAGTTGGGTTTGAATTGGCAAGGTAGGAATGTAAATCAGGTTTGTAGATGGCTGCAAGGAAGGAATGCAGTTCTGAAAACAGGTAGGAATGGCTGCTGTGCAGGCCACGATTTATAAGATTTGGATGAATAGGAATCTCGCTTGTTGGGATTCAACTGTGCATACAATGATACAATAGATCATACAGTGAAAGAGATACAATTTAATGTAAAAAAATAGAATTGTTCGGATTTTGAGTTCTAAAGATACAAGAAGAAATAGAATGTGGATTGAGAGCTTGTAGAGCTGGGTCTGTCCAGTTTAGTTGCGTTTGGGTTGTTGATCCCAACTTAAGTGTAAAGTTCTGTTTTGGTTATATTACTCTTAATTACCAAAAAAAAATATTGGGCATGGGTCGTGCCTAATTTTAAATTAAAAGTAGGCGGTCGCTTACAAAACCAACTAAGCAAAAAATTAACTAACCAAAAAAACTACATAATGAAAGTAACATAAAATGACTAGTCTGCAAAACTAGGCACCATTCGAGGGTAAATCACTTTATTAAAATCTTTAATGATCAGCCTTTTGAGATCTTAAGGAGGGGATCAATGATCAAAATAACATTAGTAACGTAATGTTTGGAATTTATTTATAGCACCAACCTAAAGAGCATTATTTAATTTTAAAAAAAGAAACAAAAAACCTAGAGAGCATTAATGTAACATGGATTATTGAATTAATTTGATTTCCTTGTTTATACAATTTAAAAATAAAAACAAACAAGAGATAATTTGTCATATATATGAAGCCAGAAAAATCTCAATGTGCAGTGATCATGGTTCTCTCGTTTTTTACCGGAAAAAAATACAATTTGTTAATCTAATGTCATACAACATTTAAATAGATAACTAGTGTTTTGGCCCCGGCAATGCCCCCGGGTCAGTTACACTTATCAAATATAGTATTATACATAAATTTTATAATTGATTTTATTAGTTTTTTGTAATATTTTGTCTAGTGCGAAATTGGAAAATGGACATTATGGCATGATGAGTTGTTTAAAAAAATTTCTAAGGAGTTGGGGATAAAAATAACAATTTTAATGGAATTAGGGTAAAAGAATGTTATTACTTGATAAAAGTGTTAGAGATCAAAAAGTTTGTCTACGTCTTTATAATTACATATAATTATAAGACTTTATTATGTTTTACTTTGAAACATTAAGCATTACAATTGTAGTGGATTACTGGTTAAACACTCACATTTCGTTTCAAAGGTCTTGTGTTCTAATCCTCGTAAATACACATTGTTAATATTTTTTTAATGAGATCATAAACATCTGTATTAGAAGTTTGATAAGAGTGCCACGTGGCACCGTTCCTTTGATGGGAATGCCTTTTAATATATTTATAAAGATATAGATGAATAAGACCGAAACATAATCTAACATGATAAAAATAAGTTTTATTGCAGAGGTCGTACAATTAAAATTAATAATTTTATTTTAATATTTGAAAATACGGATTTTTCACCAAATACCCCCGACAAATTAAAAAATTCACAATATAACCTCAATGTTCCAAAAATTCAGCATATACCCCTGAATTTTCAAAACTGTTCACCCGATGCCCTTTTTCTAACTTCCGTTAACCTAATGTTTGCTTTATTTACCATTTTGCCATTATTAATCCTAAACCCTAATTCAAATCTAACCCTAACCCTAATCTAACTCTAATTCTAACCCTAATCCTAAACCCTTACCCTTACCCTAACCCTAACCCTAAACTTAAACCCTTACACTAACCCTCCCAATCCCCTCCACCCCAGCTTTGACCCACCACCCCCCCCCCCATCCCCTCCCCCTTCCCCGTCGAATTCCCATTGACCCACCACCACCCTCCCCCCATCCCTCCCCCCCTCCCCGTCGAATTCCCGATCCAGCCCCACCACCCCTCACCCATCCCCTCCCCCTCCCCATCCCCTCCCCCCTCCCCGTCGAATTCCCAGCCCCATTGCCGCCCCGACAAACAACTCGGCCACGCCGGTTCTAGCCACCACAAGCACACACGAAGCACGACTTTTCGCGGCGAATTCGAGTTTTCGCCGACAAACCACAATCCCCGACAAACCACAAGTCCACGCCGAGTTTTCGCGGGTGAACTCAAAGCGAGATCCGAAGCTTGAGGTTCGAAATTCCAAGGGGGAGACGCGAGATCTTAATCTTGAGGCGCGCGAGGACGAGAGAGAGAGAGAGAAGCGAAAATTTTCGAAGAGGTGGGGGTTACTTCACTCACCGGAATTTTCGCAGGTTGAGGTTCGAAATTTTACGAAGGTTGAGGTTTGAAATTTTCAGCCGCGCCGATGGGGGGAGGAGGGCCGGGAGGGAAGGGAAGCTGGGCTGGCGGGGGGGGGGGGGGCGCGGCGAGGGGGGGGGTCTGTCGCGCCGGTGGAGGGGAGGGGGAGGGGGTGGGGCTGGGGTGGAGGGAAGGGGTGTGGGTTGGCAGGGGGTTAGGGTTAGGGGTGGTGTTAGGGTGAGGGTAAGGGTTTAGGATTAGGTTTAGAATTCGAGTTAGATTAGGGTTAGGGTTAGATTAGAGTTAGGGTTTAGGGTTAATAATGGCAAAATGGTAAATAAAGCTAACGGTGAGTTAACGGAAGTTAGAAAAAGGACATCTGATGAACAGTTTTGAAAAGTCAGGGGTATATGGTGAATTTTTGGAACATTGAGGGTATATTGTGAATTTTTTAATTTGTCGGGGGTATTTGGTGAAAAAACTGTTGAAAATATTTTAGGTACTAGAAGCTAAGCGATAAAAAAAAAACTTCTTCGCGCCTACTTTTCTCTCGGCGCACGTTAAGAAGACCCTCTTCTTAACCTGCACCGTCGTCATGGCAAGAAGATCGAAGGCAAAATCGAAGAAGTCTCAGAGTAAGAGCAACACTAAAGAGAAGAGGAAAGGTCATGTAAGTCCAATTTCTGGACAAAAACACAAATCGATTGCTGAGCTTCATGGACTTGAAGCACTTTCAATTCAAACCCCCGAGTTTGATGAACCAATTTCACCAAGAAGTTCATTGAATCAATTGCAACAACAACAAAGGGATAAGGTGCAATTATCAGAATGGTTGACAATCATGAAGAAGACGCAATGTAGATTGGAATCCATTGATAAAGGTATTCCTCAATCTCGCCAATTACTTCCTGAATTTGAGAAAGTTCAAACAAATTCGCCTGTTAAATCAACCATAAAAAATGATATAGAAGATGTGCAAGATGAAATTAGCTATTGGGAATCTTCTATAATATGCTATGTTTTGGGTGCAAATCCTCCATTTCCTGTGATGGAAGGATATTTGCGTAGAATTTGGGGGAAGAAGGGAGTTGATAAAATTGTGGCAGTAAACAAAGGAATCTTCATTGTGCGATTTATTAATGTGGAATCTAGGGATACTATCTTGAATGAGGGATTTCAATTTTTTGATCGTAAACCTTTGATTATCAAGAAATGGCACCCTGATATGGACATGAAAAAAAAAGAACTGAAAACTATTCCAATATGGCTTCAATTACCTGGACTGGACTTAAAATATTAGGGTGAACGATGTTTGTTCAACTTGGTAGCAGCCATAGGGAAACCTCTGAAATCAGATCAATCTACTAGCAATAAGGACATATTGATGTATGCTAGAATCATGGTGGAGGCAACTATGAATCAAGAATTACCAGAGCAGATAGAGTTTGAGAATGAAAAGGGTATAATCATGACACAGCAGGTGGTGTATGAATGGCACCTTGTGCAATGCTCACAATGTCAAGGCATAGGGCATACATTGAATGAATGAAAACAGAAGAAACAACAGGTTCAACCACAGCAGAAATGGGTACCCAAAAAGAAGGCTTAAAAAGACGCAGATGGGTTTCAAAAGGTGGCAGGACCATCTATTACTCTTCAGCAGAATCATGTCCCAGTGATTGTAGAAAATGCTTTTGCTGCTCTACAAGATGAGGAAGAAATAGCACAGGAGAAGGAATGTAGTGAGAAGGTTCTTGAAATTGGAATTCATAGTGAGGAGGGGGAGCCTCCTACCATGAATGGATAATATCCTTTCATGGAATGTAAGGGGACTAAACAGCAAAAAGAAGCAAGTTGAGGTGAGAAACTTCCTTATTTCTCACAATATCAGGTTGTTTAGTCTCCTAGAGACTAAGGTAAAAGCTCCTAACCTGGGAGACTTTTACCTTACTGTTTGCCAGGGCTGGTGTATTACCATAAATAATATGTGGCATGGTAATGGTAGAATAATTTTGGGTTGGCTACCCACTGCAATGACTGTAAATGTGCTGTTTTGTTCTAGTCAAATCATCCATACTGAGGTTCAGATTGTAAATGGTGGAAAGAAGTTATTCTGCTCTTTTTGCTGTGGATTATGATAAACAAGGGAGGGATAGTATGTGGCAGGATTTGAAAGGTTTCAACATCCATGGTGCTCCCTGGATTATCCTAGGAGATTTCAATGCCATTATGAATATGGAAGAAAGACTTGGGCAACCTGTTAGACTCAGAGAACTCATTCATATGCAGGAGTGTATGATACATTGCAATCTAATTGAGTTGAAATCTTCAGGGCAGCATTATTCTTGGAACAACAAACAAGATGGGGTGGCTAGAGTCTTTTGTAAGCTTGATAGAATGCTTGGTACTGCTGAATGGATAGATGATTGACCCATGACTGAAGTAATCATACTTCCTGAAGGAGATTATGATCATTATCCACTGATTCTAAAGTCTTTCCCTGATGAAAATAGGAAAAAACCTTTTAGGTTTTTTAATATGTGGTGTCAGGCTCCACATTTCTTAGACATTGTTCAGCAAAATTGGCAGTAACCAGTGGTGGGCTGTAAAAGGTTCCAAGTTGTAACAAAGCTCAAAAGGCTGAAGAAAGATTTTAAACAACTGAATATCACTCAGTTTGGTGATATGTCTGTTGTTCACTCTCAAACTTATCAGCAAATGCTTGAAGCCCTAGAGTCACATTTATAATAAGAAATAAGAGGCGGGTACTTTCTCTCTCTAAGTTTTCTCTTTGTGCGTAAGCACTAAGCTGCCATGGCAAGAAAAACGCGAGCTGCGAATAAGGCCAATACCTCTAAATCGAATGCAAATTCTACGGTGATGAAGATTCCTTCATCATCGAATGCTAAGAAGACAAAAACTATTGATGAAATCATGGGAGTTCAGGCGATTGATTTTGAAAGCTCTGATGAGGAACCTCCGGAGATTTTGGGGGAGCATTTGTCGCCGCGATCTTCTCTGATTTATTGCAACAATCTGAAGTCCGTCATCAATTTTCTTAATGGATGACTGCAATTAAGAGTAGAGAAGGGAATGAGGTGATGTCTACTCCAATTTTACAGATGAATTCTCCAGGTAATCGTCAATCTAGTCATAATTCTAGATTGAATCTGAATTTGCTGAATGAAATTGATAATGATACGGGTGATAATGTCATGAATAATGGAGAAGAATAAATTGCTAGGCCTGTAAATTGTGTGAAAATCGATTTTGATGATATTCAAAGTGAGGTGGATTATTGGAATTCTGCCATAATATGTTTTGTTGTTGGTGCTAATCCACCTCTGTATGTAATTGAGGGGTTTTTTAGGCAAATATGGAAGAATATGGGGGTGGATAAGGTTGCTAGTTTGAATAAGGGAGTTTTTATTGTTCGATTCAATTCAATGGAAAATAGGGACAAAATTATGAGGAGTGGATTTCAATTTTTTGATAAGAAATCGGTCATTATGAAGGCTTGGGCTCCTGATGTTGATCTAACTAAGGAGGTGGTAGGTTCTCTGCCAATTTGGATTCAGCTTCATAATCTTGATATAAAATACTGGGGAGCGATAAGCTTGTTCAAGATAGCTGGTCAGATTGGGCATCCTGTGAAAACTGACCAGGCTACTACTAAGAGAGACCATTTACAGTATGCTAGAGTGCAAGTTGAAGTTGAGGTGGATCAGGATTTTCCAGAGAAGGTGTATTTCATGAATGAAAGGGATATGATGGTGGATGTGCAAGTAGGATACGAATGGAAACCGATGGTATATACTAGATGCAAGGAATTTGGGCACAATGTGTCCCAATGCAGGAAGAATGTTGGCAGGAGAGTTTGGAGACAGAAGGGACCAGGGGATACAGTGGTGGAACCTGTGAGGAGCACAGTAGCTCAAGTGAATCAAGGGGTAAATGTGGATGATGAAGGCTTCAGAAGGGTGACTCAGCCTCACAAGAAGCAGACTCAAGTGGTTCAGAGTGTGACTACTGCTAATTCTTTTGTTCTGCTAGCTGAGGAAGGAATTTTGGTGGGAAGTGTTCAATGTGAACAAGGTAATGTTGATGCAGGGGGTGATGACCCCCCACTGTTTCATGAATAAGCTTGTATGCTGGAATATAAGGGGTCTGAACAATCCTACTAAGCAGAAAACAGTCAGGAGATTTATTCAAGACTGTAATGCTGGGATTGTCAGCCTCTTGGAGACTAGGGTAAAGGTCCAGAACATGGGCAATCTTTGCCTTAGTATTTGTCTTGGATGGTGTTTCACTAGTAATTCCCAGTATCATAAGGGTGACAGGGTGGTGGTTCTGTGGAATCCCCACATGTTTGATGTTAACATTTTGTATTGTGATAGTCAAATGGTGCATTGTCATGTCAATCCAAAATGTGGGAAACCTGGGTTCTTATGCACCTTTATATATGGTTTCAATGATGCCTTAAGTAGGAAAATGTTATAGGAGCAGCTCAGATGTATAAAAGATCATTGTAAAGAGGAGTCTTGGATGTGGATGGGTGATTTTAATTGTGTTTTAAACATGGATGAAAGAATTGGTTCCCCTGTGAGACATAATGAAGTGTTGGAGTTCAGGAATTGTGTCAATCATTGTGAGATGAGTGACACTAAATCTGCTGGATGTTTTTATACTTGGAACAATAAACAGGAGGGGAAGGGTAGGGTTTTCTCTAACATTGATAGAGTTATGTGTAATGAGGAGTGGCTAGAAGACTATGAATATGTTGTTGCTACTTTTCTCCCTGAGGGAGATTTTGATCACTGCCCCCGTGGTGTTGACTACCTATGCTATGAATCTGGGGGGTAGGAAGCCTTTTATGTATTTTCCTATGTGGAGGGAGAGTGCTCATTTTGATGAAATTGTGAGAGATAAATGGCATATTGAGGTTAGGGTTACTCTGATGTTTGGTGTTGTGCAAAAGTTGAAGAATTTAAAGGGTGGTTTAAAGCTCTTGAATCAGTAGCGATACTCTGAATTGCAAGTCAGGGAATGTGCAGCTGCTGGGGCTCTTAAGAAATGTCAGGAGGAGTTGCATAAGCATCCTGATGACCTGGGTGCTTAGAGAGCTGGAGATTAAGGCTCGCAATGATTTTAGGGAAGTCCATAATGCCTATATTACTTTTTTGCAGCAAAAAGCAAATAATATATGGATTAAAAATGGGGATTTAAACACTAGAACTTTTCATAGAGCTATTAAGAAAAGGCAGCTGCATAATGCTATTTTTGGCATACATACAGATGATGGTGTATGGGTGGAAGAGCCTAAAGACATTAATGATGCTTTTCTGAGTTATTATCAAAAGTTGTTGGGTTCAAGCATGCATGGGAGGAAGAAGGTGAAGAGTAACATTGTTCACACTGGTCCCTTGATTACAGAGTTGCAAGCAGCTAGACTTTTGGCTCCCTTTACAGGTCAGGAGGTTAGAGATGCAATCTGGTCCATTCCAGGTGACAAGGCACCTGGGCTTGATGGCTATGGCTATGGTAGCCAATTTTATAAAGATGCTTGGCATATTATTGGGAGGGACATTATTGATGTTGTCTTGGATTTCTTTGTTTCTGGGAGGTTACTCACTGAAATAAATTCCACAACTATCACTTTGATTCCAAAAGTGACTTCCCTGGTCATGTGAGTGAGTTCAGGCCAATTTCCTGCTGCAATGTAATTTACAAGTGTATTACGAAGCTGGTGAATCTGTGAAGATGATTTTTGTTTGATTTGTGGCGCTGAATCTGAGACACATGCACATTTATATTTTCATTGTCATTTTAGCCATGAATGTTTAACTCGTGTCAAGCAATGAATTGATATCAGTTGTCAGAGGACTGAGCTAGAGCAGATCATTGCTTGGTTAGTTGGCAGAAGAAGGCACACCAAATTCAGGAGATCAGTGCAGCTTGTTGCAATTGTGGCTTTGGTGTATTTCATTTGGAGGAACATGAATGATGCTTTATGGCATTTTAAGGTTGGTAGTATAGATAACACTATACACAATATACAGAATATTATAAAGCAAAGAGTGTACAGTTGGTTGCCTAGGAAGATAAGTGATAATGATAGAAGCTGGTTTGAGAATTTAGAAGTAGTTGATGTCTTCTCCCTGCTTGGGCTGAAGCTAGGTTATTTTTGAAGTTGTTTGAAATCAAATGCTTGCTTACTTATCAAAAAAAAAAAGCTTGAAGCCCAGCAAGCATTACATAACAATCCTGATTGTCTGGTGTTAAGATTTCAGGAGATTGAAGCAAGAACAAGATACAGAGAGGCTGACAGGAACTATACAAACTTCCTTAGCCAAAAAGCTAAGATCAGATGGCTCACAGAGGGAGATGCTAACACCAAAGTGTGTTTCACCAGAGTATCAAGATGAGAAGATTTCAGAATAGGATCAATACCATACAGAAAGCTGATGGTACTTGGGCTCATTCTTCTGCTGAAGTAGTTGATGCATTCTTGGAGTTTTATCACAATTTACTAGGTAGCAGGAGTACAATTAGGCATCTTGAAGCTGCAATTATTGCTAAGGGTAAGATTCTAACTGAAAATCAACAGCAGATGCTGGATCTTTTTTCAGTGCTTATCACCTTCTCCATCCCAGATGACAAGTCACCTGGCATTGATGGATTTTCTAGCTGCTTCTTTAAGAAAAGCTGGAACATTGTGGGGCAGGATGTAGTGAATGCCATCCAGGACTTCTTTAGGTGTGGAAGATTGTTAAAGGAGATTAATGTAACTGCCATTACATTAATACCCAAGATTAAAAGCCCTTCGGCAGTAGGTGATTACAGACCAATTGCATGCTGTTATGTTGTGTATAAAGAAATTACCAAGCTGATTTGTATAAGGATGGGTAGAGTACTGTCTGACATTGTGTCTCAAACACAAGGTGCTTTCATTAGTGGGAGGAGTATCATCAGCAACATCCTCCTCTGCCAAGACCTAGTGAAAAGGTTTGGTAAAAGTAGGAATCAAGTGAAGGGTTTGCTTATGAAGGTAGACCTCAGAAAGGCATATGATTATGTGGAGTGGGAGTTTATCCAAGAACTCCTACAAGCCTTGAATTTTCCCAGTCACTTTAAAAAGTGTATTATGGCCTGCATAACAACTCCCAGATTCACCCTACTCATAAATGGAAACACATAAGGTTTCTTTGAGGCAAAAAGAGGAGTGAGACAGGGGGGACCCATGTCCCGTCTCATTTTTGTTCTCTGTATGGACTATCTTACCAGAATACTTACTTCCATTGGTGAGCTTCCTGAATTCAAATTCTTCACTGGCTGTGCTACCTTGAAGATGAATCACTTATGTTTTGTAGATGACTTACTCTTTTCTGTAAAGGAGAAGCTAAGTCAGCATACCTCTTACTTCAAAGCATCAACTTGTTTACTGAATCTTGTGGATTACAAGCTAACAACAGTAAATCAGCCATTTACTGTACTACTATGGATGTTGATGAAGTTACTAGAATAACTCAATTTTCTGGGTTTCAAAAAGAAGAGCTTCCATTCAGATACCTGGGTGTTTCAATTAGCTAAAAGAAATTAAAAGCTGCTGACTGTGACATGTTGGTGGAAATAATGATTTTAAGAATCAGGACTTGGTGTACTAGGAATTTGTCATTTGTAGGAAGGTCACAGCTTGTCAATTTTGTCCTCATTAGCATCCATAGCTATTGGGCCCAGATTTTTATCCTTCCATGCTCAGTTATTCAGAGGATTAACACCATTTGCCGGAACTTTTTATGGACTGGTAATGCCATGGGTGAGAAAGCTGGTTACATTAAATGGAATAATGTTTGTACACCTAAGAAAAGTGGAGGTTTGGGGTTAAGAGACATTGGCAAGTGGAACACTGCATCTGTTGGCAAACTAGTTTGGCATATTGGGAACCAAAAGGATGACTTATGGGTTAAATGGGTTCACACCATTTACATCAAAAGTGGAAACTGGTGGGAATTTCAAGCTCCCACCACTGCTAGCTGGGTGGTAAAGTACATTTGTCAGGTGAAAAACCAGGTTCAACAACTGGGAATGCAGAATTGGAGTCCATCCACTCAATATTCCATTAAAAAAGCTTATCAAAAGCTCACTAGTGATTTGCCAAGAATACCTTGGGATACAACTATATGGAACATAATGTATGTGCCAAAACATAAATTCATCACATGGCTTTGTATTCATGGGAGATTGAGAACCAAAGATAAGCTCTTTAAGTATAACATCAGTGCAGATGATACTTGCTGCCTATGTGGTCTGCATAGTGAAACACACTAACACCTTTTCTTTGATTGCACCTTCAGTAAACAGCTCTTCTGTGAGTTGCTTCAATGGGTGGGAGTTGTATACAGGACTAGGAGTATAGCACAATGGATGAATTGGATCAAAAGAAGATTAGGATGGACCAGCATGAGGAAGAAAGTTCATTACATGATCTTAGCAGCTGCTACTTACCAAATCTGGAGAGCAAGAAATGAGGCCTACTGGAACATGAAAGTACATAGAATTGCTTGTATAGTGAAGGAAATTAAATGTACAGTTAAACTTAGGGTAATTTTTTGTAAAACTGCGAAATGAAGCAGTAGAGATAGTGATTGGTTCACCAATTTGTAGTCTAGGCCTCTCTTTGCCAGTTTTGTTTCAGCCTCTCTTTGAGGCTTAGGTTGTAAAGTTTTTTTTGGAAAAGTCTATACTACTCACTTACCAAAAAATATGTTTTTGGTACTATCTATGTTTCTTCAATATACCAAAATGACACATGAAACAAGGAGTAAGAGAGAGAGAGAGAGAGAGCGCAGGTCGTTTTAAAGGTCTCAAAGACATGTATTAATCATAAATTCAGTCCCTTAAATAAGGAGATCAGGCGTTGGTTGCATACGCTCATAATTGGTGGTGAGAGAAAGTAAAATATGATTCATGTAATTAATAATAGAGTAAGGTTCTTTTTTATAAAAATTTCTGTATAAAGGTAATGTTTTTTTTACGGGAAGAAATTATATCATTAATAATAAGCCATACGGCACATACAATGATAATTAAGATCTGAAAAATACAGATTTAGTAAATCACAACCATTTTCACAATGGAACCAATTAATTTTAAGCAAGTCAAGTAGATAATTAAGCAATCATATTTAGAAATTAGAATCTTTATTAGGAGGGTTTGTGCCGAGATTTATTAGAAGTTTATTAATAACGTTTATCCATGGCTTATATAATTTCACCTAATTTTTAGTAATTTAATAGATATAACATGTAAAACATATTAGTACGGATAATTCAAAATATTTTTTTTACCTAATTGTTCAAAAAAGATTAGAAAGGATAATTCAATGAAGTGTTTCCCCCAATAACAAAATCATGTATATATGTTGTTTCTTTTGCATACTTCTAATATGATAAAAAAACCAGCAACTAAAACGGTACTTCCTCTATAAAATTCATAGTATGAGAATTGGATATGTTTTAAAACTAAATATAAATTTGTATTCTATTTCTCATACTTCCTCTGTGTTTTTAGTTTACCCAGTTCTTTAGACACATTTGCCGAGTCACTAATTTGAACTTTAATATCTCTAACTATCAATAGGCAAAAATCAGAAAAATTTAATATATATTTTGAAAATATATATTGAGATTAATCTAACAAGATCCCACATCTCGTAAAAAAAAACAAGATCCCACATGACTAAGTTTTCTCTTAAGTGCATATTACAAGAGATAGGAATTGGGGTTGGCTCAAGTGGTGAGCTTTCCCATCTTCCTTAGACAAGGTCTAGGGTTCAATTCCTACCCCAAGCATCTGCTCGGGATTTAAGGGGGAGTTGGGGGTTGGGAGTGTTTGGCTTGTAATGGGCCTCTAGATGAGGGCCCTGTGCGAGGGCATAACATATGATTTCTTCTTACCTAAAAAGAATATTACATAATATAGTCAAAGTCATGTACGTGATCGGATAGTGTTGAAGTCAAAATGAGTCATCTAAAAAAATAGAGGAACTATAAACCCCAGCTTCTAAATGATTGATGCAGTTCAAGTATTGCAATAGTCAATTTTATTAGGCTTTTTTTTTAATGTCATATAGTACTTTTCAAGAATTAATTAAAGGTAAAATTTATATAAAGTAAAAATATATAACAACTAAAAATATAAACATATGTCATATAATAGTTAATTTAATAATTGTAGGTAAATTTAGGCAAAATCAACTAAAGCATCCTAGAATTATATTTAATTTTCCAAAAAAAGCAAATCTCAACCTCCCAGAGAAATGGAAATTAAATCGAGCAAAGTCAATTGAAATCCCTTTTTACTTTGCTTATTGTAAAAAAAACAAGGAGTTAAGCATACGTTTGGGACCCAAACTATTGGGGTTTTCACCATTTGGGACCTAAATCTTTTTTTCACCGTTTACGACCCAAAAGCATATTCATATGGTAAAGTTTAACCTTAATTAAGCAATGGGCCCCTTACATATTATATTAACTCTTTCTACTCTACAATCCTATCTGTGGTTCTTCTCCCAAAACAAAAATCGCAGCACTTCAATCAACTTCATTAACTTCTCTTCCTCATTCATCAAATCAATCCAATGGATCCATTGAAGCTCAATATATTTGCACACACAGACAAAAAAAAATGACTCCTCTGAAGCATCTTGATCAACATCATAAAGGCTGGAATTGTTATTGGTTTGTATGGAATTGATTTTCGCCATTAACAATATCACTACTAGCAAAGCCAATTGCAGTACTTACAATCTCATTGGTTATCACCCTCCCCGTCATCTTCATAAATGACCCGAATCTCAACCCGAACCCAAACCCAGACCCAAATCGAGCAAAATGGCAGCAGGTCAGAGCAGGAGCTTCATATTGTGGCTTCATCGGTTGGATGATTTAGGACCCGCCAATCAATCCATCAAGAATTTCTTCGATTCTTTTCAGATTAACTCCTCTAAATGGTCCTTCCCTTCTGCCCCTTCAAACTCAGTTACCTGCAATTGTGAGTTTTTTTTAATATTTTTTTTGTGTGTGTTTATAAGAAGAATTATTAGCAGCTAATTATTTTTAGTTTTGTTTATAATTTTGGTAATTTTGTATGTGGGTTTTGGATATTGGTGAATAATTGTTGATTCTTTGTACAATTTTGTTCTCTAAGTGCATGATTTTTTAGATTTGGTGTTTGATTCTAAATTGCAGTGCACAACTTTTATTTATTTATTTCCAATTGATCAAGTTTATGAATTTGTTGCAAAGTTGGTATTTTTATTCAAGGTTGACGAACTTTGGTAACTAATTGTTGATTTACCCTAGTATAAATTTTATTTTGGGTATCTCTCATCTTTACCTATTCTAAAAAGCAAGAAATCAGGGAGATTGATTAGCAAGGAAAATTCTTTGTGGGTTGACTTGTGTTGCTTGGGAGGTGGATTGACTTGAAATTTGAGAAGAAGAGGAAAATTAATTTAAAGAGTTGCAGACTTACAGTAGTGAGCTAGCAGAGAAAGAAAGATGGGAGAAAGTTGTGTGAAAAAATGAGAATAATTAAAATTGGATGATTAAAAAATACAAAAAAAAAAATATATCTCCACCTCAGGTGAGTTAAAGTGAGGTTAGTTAGTCGGATTCCTAACCTTAGGTTCTTATAGTTGAAAAAAAAAGTTATAGGTCCTAAAAGTTGAAAAACATAAAAGTTGATGTCCTAGTTGTATGCTTAACTCAAAAAACAAGGGTATTTTCACATCAATAGATAGCATAAAAAGTATAATCTTGGTGCATAGATGATTGGAATTATAAGGGTCTTACTTGCCATTTTTAAAATGTGTTGATAAAAACTAAAAAAAAAATTTGGTTTCATACTATGTACTTGAAATTTTGTCAATCCAACTGAAAATTGGTGCATAGAAGGTTGTAGTTTACATCATCTTCTTCTTCCCGTTGCTATTTATGAGCCAAGGACTGGCATTTAAATTTTTTGAGCATGCTATGTATAGAAATCAAAGTATGGGTTATTACAAGAGAGGACGAAAGGCACTCATTCTATATATTAACAAGATCAAACATGATTTATTCCATTACACGAATTTTTCAAATGTAAGGAAATCGATTGATTATTTTATTGAAATATTTATGAAATCCTATTAATCAAACTATATAAGTTTAAACAATAGTAGATTCAAATTTGATGTGTTAAATTTCTTTAAATGTAATATTTAGATCATGATATTTATAGTGGGACTAAATAATATCTATAGAGTACTCCCTTTGTCCTAAAGGTAGACAATAATTCTAATTTAATCTATTAAAGATATGGCAGAAGATAGTGAGGTATATTTGTTAGCATGAGAGTGAGTGAGACCTCAAATTTGTAGTAGTGGTAAGAAGTTGCTTTAAATGAATTATCCTTTTCACAATAAAAGTGTAAATTATATTATGATACAAATTAAAAAACAAAAAGTGCGAGGATTACTACAGAACAAAGAGGGTATTGAAAATTAATTTACTTTATTTTTGACGTAAAAAACATACTTCCTCTGTTTCTTTTTAAATGTGACACTTATACTTTTCACGCACGCCAATACAAAACTTTGAGTACATATATCTCTAATTCTAAATTTGTAAAAATTATAAAAAGTACATATTAAGACGAATCTAATAAGATCCCACATGACTATATTTTATTTTATTCACGTATAAATCACAAAACGATGGTTAAAGTAAAATTTGTGAATAGTATAAAATGTCAAAGTGTCACATTTAAAAGGAAACGGAGGAATTACAAGATTACAAAACAAATATAAAAACGAAAAAGTGGTTACATCTATAAAAAGCAAAGAATAAAAATTTAATACTTTTAGGATGTTGAATTTATTCATAAGATTTTTCAGTGACAATTTCTTTTTGATGGAAAGTGACAGTTAAACATTAACATATAGTTATAAATTACTCCCTCTGTTTTATTATCTTTCTCACTTATAATCTTGACACTATTTATATTTAACGAGAATCTTCTCAATTTTTCTCAATTTATAAGAAAAAATATAGTCATGTAGGGTCTTGTATGATTCATCTCAATTAGTACTTTATTAATATTCAATCGTTATGATTTTTACTAATATACATGAAAGATATTTAAGTTCAAAGACGTGCAATGGGAGACGCACACAGGAAAGTAAGAATGATAAAAAACAAAGGGAGTATCAAGGTATGTGAAATAAGCAAAATGTTTGGTACTTTCTAACAAATAGAAGTAATTAAAAGTAAAAAAAACGATAATTAAAATCTCTAACTGGATCACATAATGAATACAAAATGAAAAACCACATAATGCAAGATTACTAAAAAATGATGACAAGTCAAAAGTTGCTTTAAACATAAGGATCCTTCTCACCACAAAAGTGTAAATAGTAGTATGAGACAAAATAAAATGAAATGTGCTAGAATTACTCTAGAGCAAAGGGAATATTAGACATTAAATTACATTAATTTTTAACGTAACATATAATGATATAAAACAAATATATATAGCGAAAATAATATCATGAAACTTTTGTGACAGGTCACTGAAAAATCTTATTTTGGTGCTATTACTCCGATATATTGTACAATTTGCCAAAATTTTCTATATAGATAATGACTACACAAATTCTTAGTTCAAGCAGTAGTGACCTAGTGGGTGGTGGCCAGTGAGTGGCCTGGTGCAGTACAGTGGTGGTGCAAAACAACAAGAGAGAGGGGGTGAGCGGGATTGCAGCAAGTAGGAGTGGAAGTGATTGCATGATTGAGTGTCAGTAGCGGTGCAAATCTTATTTAATCTGAGCCTCTGAGAGAAGTAATGGGCAGAGCAAAGACTTTTTCACTCAACTTTTTTAAAAAATAAAATTGGCCACGTGTTGTGCCATAATATTATCTACATCAAGCACTGAACGACGAATTATAAGTTAGTTCTAAATTATTCTAAATAAACAATATGATTATAAAACCATGAAATCACGAGCTAATATTCACACCATGATTTTAAGGAAAACATCCTAAAATCTAAAATATATATAAAAAAAAAAAAATATTTGTGCATGTTACATAGGTCAAAAAACTAGTTATATACTTATACTATATAAAAAATATAACACATGCATGTACTTCAAAAACTCAAGCTTTATATACTAAAGTCGTAACCACTAAACCAAGTAATGTTTGGTGTTATAATTTTAAAGTAAATAATTAATACATAAAAATTATAATTACCCGATAGCCCGGGCTTAAAACTAGTCTATACAAATATATTAAAAGGCGTGTCTGACAACGTATACACGCCACTTGACACCTCTCTTACTCCACTAGAATTGTCCAATGTGTACATATGTTATGTCAACTAACCAAAGTAAATTGGCTTACAACAAGATTTGAACCCATGACATCTTACTATTATACATAGCACAATTACCATCTCAACCAACTTTTTATCATGCTTTAAATGTCCACATTATTATATGTGTTTTTTTTAAATGTTGAATTTTCTTTATTATATTTTAATGTGAATGGGAAAAAAATATAATGCATATCAAGTTGAGAAAAAAGTACTGCCCGAAGCAACGCCAGGGCCCAAATACTAGTTAATAATAATATGGTGTTGACTAGTGTCTTGTTGTACCAGTAAGGTCTGTCGCGATATCTTTATATCGCTGTCCACTCTATTTCATATAGTATATGGATAGTCATGTGGTCGTACAAACCTAATAATGTGAGTAATATACTCAAATTATTCACAAAAGAAACCAATTGACAATCAACGAGTGTTGCAACCTAATTAAGACATAAAAGAAACCTGTTGGAATAAGAGTTTCGCAAGGCAGAAATAGATAACTTTCAAGGCTGTGCCGTGATAGGAGATCACTGACTTGAAAGCAATTACGGCCCGACAATGGTGGTTATCGATCTTGGCCGGAATGCTCCCCAAGGTTTACACAGCAGCTAAGAATGCCACCACTAGCAAACTGAGCTTTAGAGAATAGCACGAAAACCCAGGAATAGAGAAGAGAAGGGAAGAGAGAAGAGTGTTTGTTGTTTTTTTTGTATGTGACTGAACAGGATGGCACTGATTTTATAGGGAAGAATCAAGCCAAAAAACGGATAGCAATCAAGACAGAAATCAATGGGCGGATAATTAGGGATTGCCATGAATACTGTAACGGTAAAACGTTACAGAATTCCAACAGCCACACACGCGTAGCTCCCGGGTCCAAAAATTTAGTTAAGTTAAGTTTATTCCCCAAAGCCCAAGGCCCATGGCCCTGGCCCGGTCCGGGCGGGCGGCGCGCGCGCACGTGTGTGATAGCAAGCCCAAACCAAACATATCATCCAACCACAAAAGCATCTCTAGTCACAACTCAATAGATGGAATGAGGGAGGAAATATATAAACATGAAGAAATTCCCTCCCACAAGCAATGTGGGACAAACAAGAAAATGAGCCAAGGTTTTTCCAAGCCTTAACTCCAACAATCCCCCACAAAGGCTCAGAAAAGTAAAAGAAATTCCTGGGTAAGGAAAGGAAAGTACTTAAACACCAATATCTTTCGATTTGAATTGATGCATAGTGAAATGAGGCAACAACTTACTATCTAGTGAGTGAATTACTCTTGAACTCACCAGAGTTCCGTTGAGACCCTCACAACACATACCTACCTTAAGATCGTGCAATCTCCGCGATACATCACAAGCGCTTTATAGCCATGCGCATACCTTGGGTCTAATAAGTGCTCTAGAAAGACAGCCCAGTCTTTCATAAAAGGCGGCTTAACCTCCACACTTACGTAGGTAGTCCATCAAGTGTTTCTCAATAACACCACCCCGGAGGGATATGGAACTATTAAGAGCAAAATGCTCAACCTCTCAATGTATATCCATCAAGTGCGTCTCAGAAGCACCACCAATAGGCTATGGATAAAAGCACTACCATGTGTCATAGGGATGGGAAATGTAGTGCAAGTTAAGATTTCATGGCTTCGTTTGACCACAAACGGGTATCCACCATAAGATCTCAACTAATGGGCTTTAGCCCCATCCCCCTCGACGACTCTAGGACAACTCTCCTAGATAACCCCTTAGTAAAGGGGTCTCTGCAAGATTTCTTTCGGACCTCACATAGTCCAAAGAAATCACCCCATTTTTCAGGAGTTGTTTGACGACTCCATGTCTGATCCGTATGTGTCTCTTCTTACCATTGTAGACACTGTTCTTAGCAACACCAATGGCTGCTTGAGAATCACAATGAAGAGAGACAGGTGAACCCTGTCCACCCCATAAAGGAACATCAGACAACAAGTTTCTCAACCATTCAGCTTCTTGCCCTGCCAACTCGAGGGCAATGAACTCAGACTCCATGGTGGAACGTGCTATACAAGTCTGTTTCGAAGACTTCCACGATATAGCACCACCACCAAGGGTAAACACATAGCCACTAGTTGAACTAATCTCATCATTACCAGATACCCAGTTTGCATCACAAAATCCTTCAAGAACAGCAGGAAATTTAGAATAGTGCAAACAAAAATCAACAGTTCCTTTTAGGTATCTGAGAAGACGATGAAGAGCACTCCAGTGTTCATTACTAGGGTTATGTGTATATCTACTAAGTCTACTCACTTGCATAAGCTATGTCGAGTCGAGTACGAGTTCATGAGGTACATCAAACTACCTATGATTTTTGCATATTCACTTTGAGAGACACTTTCACCTAAGTTCTTGGTCAAATGAATACTGGAATCATAGGGAGAACTCACTGGAACAACATCAAAGGAATTAAACTTTTTAAGCACTTTTTCCACATAATGAGACTGACTAAGGGAAATGCGACCGGGAGACTCTCTTAAGTCGACTCCTAAAATCACATCTCGCTTCCCCCCAAATCTTTCATCTCAAATTTTGAAGACAAGAAAAGTTTAGTATCATTAACCACCTTTAAGTTGTTACCAAAAATCAGCATGTCATCCACATAAAGACATATAATCACACAATCTGATCCTATCAATTTTGAATAAACACAAGAATCGGAATTGTTTACAATGAAACCATTTGACACCACAAGTACTATCAAATTTTTCATACCATTGTTTTGGTGCTTGTTTGAGACCATATAAGGACTTCCTCAATTTGCACACTTTATCTTCTTGACCTAACACCACGAAACCCTCGGGTTGAGACATGTAAATCTCCTCCTCTAAGTCACCATTCGGAAAGCGGTCTTAACATCCATCCGATGTATAACTAAGTCATGAATAGCAACGAAGAGCAAGCGGGGTCCTAATAGTGGCTATCTTAGTCACGGGAGAATAAGTGTCAAAGTAATCTAGTCCTTTCCTCTCGAGTGAAGCCCCCGATGACAAGCCTAGCTTTAAACCTCTCGATAGTTCCATCGGGTCTCAACTTCCTTTTAAAGATCCATTTACTTGTCTATGGTCTTTGATCCCTTAGGTAAGTCGGTTAACTCCCAAGTAGAGTTAGACACTATGGAATCTAACTCACTCTTAATGGCCTCTTTCCAAAAAGCGGCATCCACGGATCTCATTGCCTCATCAAAGGTCTTTGGGTCCTCTTCTATCATGAAAGCATAAACTAGTTCATCACTCAACAAGTCAACACAAGAACTTTCGGATAGAAAAGCAAGTAACAAAATCGGAACCAAAGTCTTTTGCTACTCTAGGTCTCTTACTTCTCCTAGGCTCATCTACGACGGAGGAACCGCTAGCATGCATGTCAACCGAACTACTACTCAAAGTCAAATCGGCGGGAGTATCACAAGTAGGTAGAACATCATGCGTAGAACAAGTAGATAAATCAACAGCGGGGAGAAGAACAAGAAGGCACAGATGCAACATCACCTTTTTTCAAAGGAAAAACATGTTCAAAAAACTCAGCATCTCTCGTACTCACGAGATAGACCTATCACTCAGAGACATGAATCTATATGCAGCATGAGCATAACCAATGAATACAGCATCAAAAGTCTTAGGTCCTATGTTTGACTTTTTATAGTCAGGAAGCCCAACTTTGGCTAGACACCCCCACACTCTCAGAAAACTCAAGTTTGGAGGATAACCCTTCCATAGCTCATAAGGGGTCTTATCTAATCTTTTGTGAGGAACTCGGTTAAGAACATGACAAGTGAAAGAACGACTTCCCCCCACATTTCATCGAGCAACCCGGAACTTACAAGCATAGCATTCATCATATTTTTCAAGGACCTATTTTTCCTTTCAGCTACACCATTTTGTTGGGGTACATAAGGAGCACTAAGTTCATGAATGATTCCCAATTTCTCACAATGGTCATTCCAAGAGAAGTTCTCGTATTCTCTACCCCTATCAGACCTAACCCTCTTGATTTTCCTATCAAGTTGGTTTTCTACCTCGGCCTTATACTTCAAAAAAGCTTCCCCTGCCTCACTTTTGGTCTTAAGAAGATATAACTTAGTGAACCTCGAGTAATCATCAACAAAGGAAATATACCGGAATTTTCCTCCTCTACTTCTAGTGTTACGAAAGTCGGCTAAGTCACGTATGAACCAATTCTAGAAGTTGGGTGGTCCTTTGAGTCACGGTTTTGCAAGGTTTCTTGGTAAATTTTGCTTCAACACAAATAGGACACTTAGAGAACTCGGTTGAGGACAGATTAGAAATCAATTCTAAGGTCCTTAGTCTCTTAATAGAGGCAACATTCACATGTCCTAATCTACCGTGCCATAAATTAAAAGACTCAAAGAATATAAGCGGAACCCACAAACGGTTTTATTAATAGCGAGATACGAAGAAGCAACATTTAAAATAAACAAACCCCCACTCGAGATACCCTTTCCCCACAAATTCCCCACCACGAGTCATTAAAACCTTGTCAGCCTCAAAAACAATTTTCAAACCAGCTTTGTTTAACAAGGCACCAGACACTAGGTTACGACGCATAGTAGGAACATACAAGACATTTGAAAGGGAGAGGGTTTTTCCGAGAGGTAAGTTTTAGAGTGACCTTTCCATGTCCAAGCACTCCGGCGGTTGTTGCATTCCCCATGTAGACGCACTCACCTTCGTTGCATCCCGGAAGTCATGGAGCGGCTCTTTGTTCGAACGAAATGCCTTGAAGCCCCGGTGTCCGGGAATCCAGTCGGAACGATTCTCGACCGATTTGCTTCAACCACCACAGAAAGCAATAACATCATCCGAAACAGCAAGGTTAGCTTGAGGAGTTTCTTTTTTGGACGAGAACCTTGGCGTTGAGGACATTGGTAAGCCTTATGATCGGGCTTTCCACACACATAGCACACAAAGGTCCTCTTTTGAATCTTACCACTTGGTTTGTTCACTTTTCCTTGCTTCTTACCCTTGTTGAATACCTTCTTGCCCTTACCCTTGAACTTATCGAACTTGGCACAGCAACAGATTCCACCCGGATTAGCTTTGGAAACATTGACAAGAGCCGAGTCCCGATTATCTTTGATCCAGGTTGGCCTCTTCAATCCTCATATGGGCGATCGGTTCTGAAGAGATAGGAACTCTTTCCTATGCTTCGATTGTTACGGAACTCCCTCCGGGAAGGAGGAAATTTTTCAATGAGAACATTAGCTCGGAAAACCTCACAGATTTTCATGTCCTCATTTAGAACATCGGCACATAAATTTTCGTAGACATGAACTTGGTCCATGACAGGTTTGTCATCAACCATTTGGAAAGACTGACCACTTTCCTACAACATATTTCGTTTCCCAAGCATCATCGGCCCCATATTTTTTCTCAAGGGCCTCCCAAATCAGTTTAGATGACTTATGAACCATAAACAAATCAAACAAATTATTAGTCATCAGATTAAGGAGATGGAAACGAACTGTTTTATTATCTTTTTCATATTTCAGAATTTGATCCTCATTCTGCTTAATGACAGCAGCAGAAGGAGAAGATGAATCAGCAGAAGCCGTAATGGCAGTGGGACAGTCATTGAACAGGACATAGTCAATATCCAGTTGCTCGAAAAACATAAGAAGTTTCTGAGCCCAGCGTTTGTAGTTATTTCCATCAAGGGACTCAAGTTTGGACAGATGAGCCATTGATTTGGTTGAACTTTCTGCCATTGCAAATATTAGTAATTGCTTTCAAATTGTTGGAATAAGAGTTTCGCAAGGCAGAAATAGATAACTTTCAAGGCTGTGCCGTGATAGGAGATCACTGACTTGAAAGCAATTACGGCCCGACAATGGTGGTTATCGATCTTGGCCGGAATGCTCCCCAAGGTTTACACAGCAGCTAAGAATGCCACCACTAGCAAACTGAGCTTTAGAGAATAGCACGAAAACCCAGGAATAGAGAAGAGAAGGGAAGAGAGAAGAGTGTTTGTTGTTTTTTTTGTATCTGACTGAACAGGATGGCACTGATTTTATAGGGAAGAATCAAGCCAAAAAACGGATAGCAATCAAGACAGAAATCAATGGGCGGATAATTAGGGATTGCCATGAATACTGTAACGGTAAAACGTTACAGAATTCCAACAGCCACACACGCGTAGCTCCCGGGTCCAAAAATTTAGTTAAGTTAAGTTTATTCCCCAAAGCCCAAAGCCCAAAGCCCAAGGCCCATGGCCCTGGCTCGGTCCGGGCGGGCGGCGCGCGCGCGCGTGTGTGTGATAGCAAGCCCAAACCAAACATATCATCCAACCACAAAAGCATCTCTAGTCACAACTCAATAGATGGAATGAGGGAGGAAATATATAAACATGAAGAAATTCCCTCCCACAAGCAATGTGGGACAAACAAGAAAATGAGCCAAGGTTTTTCCAAGCCTTAACTCCAACAAAACCAACTGAGAATAAAAAATTGATTTAACAGATTGTAATTGTAAACTAGTGAACGTCCCAGGCGATGCCTCGAGTTGTTACTTTTCGTAACTTTTTGTCGACGAAAAATTGACGTAATGACATGATAAGTAATTGCATGATTTTTGAAATATAAACCCTTAAAAATTTGGGAATGAAAGCAATAGCTTAACTTTCTACAAGGAAATGAAGTAAGAGTTTATGTCTATAATAGTCTCTTGTTATTATCATAAAAAGGTTAGGTATCTAATCACTTGTGCAAATCTTTTAATGAGATATAATTATAAGACCTTATAATATTTTATTTTGAAATACTAAACACTGGTTTTTGACTTGGAAATAAAGCATTTACATTAGAGCCTTAGAGGAGAGAGTGCCACGTGGCACACAAACTTTCTTAGGAACAACTTTTTAATATATTAGTATAGATGTTTGGTTCCACACTAATACTACTAGCTTTCTATGCACGCGATGCATGCAATAACATTTTTTCTGGTCGGACTTTTGTATTCTCAAATAACTAACTTTATGTGCGTGCAATACATGTGTGGCGAAAACTTTTTATAATAGTGTAAGTTGACAATTGTTTTTCAATGTGATAAACAAAGTATGCACTTACAATTAATATATCATTTAAAAAATGGACATAAAAACACAGCGTATTTTAATTTTTTAAGTTTGAATTTTATTTTATTTATTTCTTTTTCGGGTTGATTAATTTTTTATTTCTTTATTTTTATTGCTAATTCAAGTTGATTACAAATATTTTAATCAATTTATGTTTGTAAGATACCTTCTATATTTGTGGGCTAATTCCTATTATTTTTGACTTTTTAAATTGGTTTGTAGAAAAAATTTAAGGATAGTTTTATTTTTGTTAAGTTACTTAATGTGTGTTGTTAATATTAAGGGGTATATTTTAAGTTTTAAAAAATCATGAGGGCTTTTGAGTAATTTGATAGGGGGACATCATAGCCTCCCTCTTCCCTTATATAATAGAGATTTAATGATATTCATAAGGTTGATAATCTTTCAATTCCTAGTTAGAGAATTCCAAAATTAAAATTTAATGAGTAAAAAGAAGTAAACATAAGTTATATAGTACTTCATGATTTCTTTTACTGTAGTTTCTAGTCCATTGAGTATTATGATTAATATAATAGCACATTAATATATACTATCTCGGTTTTTTTTTAAGTTGAAACAAATGCTTTTTTGCACAAAAATTAAGGGAAGAGGAGAGAGAGTAAGATTTGACCTAATTGCCCATACTTTTTGCATGTGGGGTAGGTAAAGTGAGGATAAAATGGTCAAATTTCCCCAAAACCTTTACCAAGAAAGGAAAAATATTACATCTTAATAAGAACACCTATAAATGGAAATTGTTGCAACTAAAAAAAAGAGAGGAAGTATTTAATAATATGATACTAGTAGATTAACATTTAATTATAGCGGTTTTCAAACGGCCTATTGTTGTAGTTTTTGACACGCAACATATCAAGAATAGGTTAGCAAATAGCAACCTATTGTTATGGTTATAAAACCGCATTAATATGTTAACCACTACTACAAAAAGGGGTAAAGAGAACTGTCGAAATAAATTTTATAGAACGCCTCAAAACCGATCTCCGGCTGAGCGCTCTATAAATATTATAGAACGGGTGGAAGAGGCGTTCTATATGCCCGGTTATAGAGAACAATGTCTCACATAACAATTCTCTATTCCCATCCTAAATCTGAAAATGAAGAATGGAATATAGAGAACAGTTGCCTTTGAACAACCGTTCTCTATTCTTCCTTTTTAAAAAAAAAAACTACTACGCCTAAAATCATGTATCCTAAATCTTTTCCAATACTCGATGCCCATGATTCCTAAAATTATGGAATTCAAGATATTTACCCCTTTTCAACAAATTATCCCTTAAATTTCTGCTCCAAAACCTATACGTCCACTAATCCAACTGCAAATCAAATTTCAAACATTCACGCTTTCGATTTTAATCAAAGAATGTAACTTACATTTGTCATTAGATTATTACAAACTGCATAAAAATAATTCAATCCATTCATCAATACTAATTTCAAATCAATTTCAACTCAACATCTAATTTTCAATACTAATTTTCAATTTTCAATTTTCAATACTAATTACTTCTCAATAATCTATGACTTGAATCCAATAGATTATTGAGAAGTAATTCGAGCGAACAAACTCAAAACAACAACAAGAAAATCTGAGAAATTGTAAAATAAAAGGATGAACGGAAGAGAAAATTCAATAGATCACTTGTTGTATTCTAATTTCCCCAATTAATCTGAAATGGTTGTTGCGGTGATTACGGAGCTTCGACTCGTGGTGTATATGGCGGAGGTCGAATTGGAGCTTTGGCGCTGAGAATAAATTCGTTGCCTCACAGGATGTTGGATTTAAACGGCAGATTACAGCAGCGTTGAGTGCATAATGCAACACCGGAACTCCGACGACGTTCGGCCATGAACACTCCACAACTAGCGAGGCACCCGTTTCCTCTCGCGATGTTGATGCAGTTTCCGCTAGCTTTGGTGCTTTTGGGTGAATGATGGTGTTTTATTTAGAAGATAATATAGTAGTAATTGACAAGATAGAAGAGTTTGATTTAGATTTGCAGAAGGTCTGCTTTCTACGAGATGGAGTGGATTTTAATTTTCTCTCTCCTCTCTGTTGACAAGATATAAGTTTGGTTCTCTTGTTCATCTATTAAGAAGATAATGGAGTATAATTTTGGTAGTGAGAGGTCGGTTATGACTTTGTAGGGGGATACTATCAGATTTTATTGGTTGAATTTGGTTTACACAGATTGCCAGCATGGAAATTATTTAAGATGTACCAAAATTGAGGTTTTTAAACGGTTGATGTATCTTGCAGTTTCCCACTCCACTAAATTTATTAATTAAATAAATTTTTTTATTGTAATAGTAATCAAACAAAATGGGTAGTTACTCAAAGCGTTATGTATTCTTTTTCTTATGAAACAGTTATATAAGAAAAGCGTTCTCTATAGTTGTAGAATACGCTTATCCAAGTTGACCGTTCTCTATCATGCCTTTCTTATTCCTCTTTTTGTAGTAATGAACCTTCTTTCGTGTCGTTCCAAAAAACCGCAACAATAAATTGGTAATAAGTTCACTAAAAATGAACATGTTAGTAAAGGTCTATTGCCGCCGTTTTAGACTACTACCGCAGCAATATGAAAAAAAGAAAAATGGACATCAAGTTTGAAAGAGAATACCAGGCAAACACTTGAGCACTTGCAAATTTTCTCATGTTTATAATTTGATAGTATCTGATTACATCTTTGCACTTTTTACCATTAGAATATAGTTACACTAGCGTCTAAGATATTTGTGATCGAGAATCACATGATAAGAATAATAAGATCCACATTGCCATCAAAATCCATTTTCTTCCCATGTCCTGCTCAAGAAATCAAACAACTAATCATAATATTTTTTTCAACAAATCAAACAACTAATCAGAATATTTTTGACGACAAATAAATAAAATGATATTTAATGATTGATTAATGCACATGTCACTAGAAATAGTTTTTTTTTTGTTAATTAACTATTATAGACTAACCTTTTTTTTGTGTAGACTAGATTTCAGAGTGTTTGAATCAATAACTATGTGTTCGTTATTAGCGTAAAGAATAGAATTATGAATCGTTGTTTAGTAGAAGTCAGTAATGGGGCAAGTTTAATTCATGATCATTCTTGTACCCTCATCCTCAAACTCATTCTTTGGTTCATTGACGATAAATTGAAGTGATGGCAGAGAACCTACATCGAATTAGTCCCTATAGTTGCTCCTTTGGGTGTCCCTTGACAAAATACCCAATTAGGTTCACGAGTCTTCCTTTTACGACTTATTGACGACTTTTTACATGTTTTACATTAAAACAAAACCCTTCAATGTAGTTAGTTAAATTTGGGCACATGCCACGTAGGTCTACACCTACAATATCAGATTATCTTGGGATATATGATTTTCGTTTTCAGTTTAATTTTGGATCGGGCAATATTGAATTGGGGCTATATTCGGATTATATCATATCCTATCATTATCAATTCCTAATCTATTCATTTTCGAAATTGCATCCTTAAGATCAATTGGATAATGGAGAATAAGATTATGCGACTACCAATAATAATAATAATAATAATAATAACAACAACAACAACAATAATAATGATAATAATAATAATAATAATAATAATAATAATGATAATAATAATAATAATAATAATAATAATAATAATAATAATAATAATAATAGGTGTTTACATTAATTGATTAGTAAGTGATAATCATATAAGTAATAATTGATTTCAAATAACTAATTAATCAAACAAAATAGTTATATTAGCTATTACTTATTATCTGTAGTAAGTAAAAACTAAATAGTCCCTCCCTCGCTTATATATTAATTGATACACTTTCTAAAATGATCCCACAAATATTATTTCTCTCTCTTTATGCGAAACCCAACAATAAAAAACAAACACTAGTAGAAATTTATTTTATTACTGTTATTAAATTGTCGTTGTTTTCACGACATACAACATTAAATTGGGTGAGCGAGATTAATAAAGCACTTTGGGGGCAGACCTATTGCTGCGATCGTGGAAGAAATCGCAACATTATATTTGCACTAAATATTTATATGTTTGTCGCCCTTCTCTTTCTTCTCATACCTTCAACTTCAACCCTTCTCTCTCACTCACTTTCTTTCTCCTTAATCGGAGTGCTGGTTAGAGAAACACCTCCAAATACTTTCACCAACTCTCTAATACACTCCTCAAAGTCATCTCCACCACCACCACCATCTCCGCTGCTCCCCCACCATTTGTTTCTTTCTCCTCAACCACGACTGCCACAACTAACCTCGTCCTCACCACAAATTACCCAAAAATCCTCACAAATACCCTTTTATCATCCCAACTTTTCATCTTTTCTGAACCCTTATAAGAGAAATAAAAATTTGTGTCGGTTGCTGGACCCACATGTGCGTTGATCAAGGGTATACCGCAACAACTCCGGACGCAATTGCTCTACAATCATTTGCGCTAGTTTCAAAACCAAGGCAAATACAACATCATTTGTGTCGGTCATGGTCAGGAACCGATGCACATGATGCTTTGGGTATACAATATATTACATCATTTGCGTCATTCATAACAAAGTAATTGTAACAAATGATGTGGCAGAAAAGGTCATTTGCGTCGGTTGCTTGACCACGATTTAGAGTTATTGCAGTCGCAACAAGGGAAAAGAACTAATTTTGACCCATTCTGCAACTGGTGGTCTATGACAACCCTGATAAGTTCATCAACCCCTTTAAGAAATCTTGCATAAATTCGATCATTATACATCCAATTTCGATCCATATTCATACACTACAGATACCAAACAAGCGGATATTCAAATGAAAGAAGCTTATTGTCGAATAAAGTACCATGTATCAAATGCAATAATCATGAATACTTGGGTCATTATCACTCCAATATAACCCATCCTCAATTTTCCAACCTCACTAGTGAATGCATGTCAAGTTTTCAATTCTAAGAAAAATCCAGCAGCATTTTCCTATAATTCTCCAAGTACACGACTGTTATGACCTTAGGTCTTTTGTTGATGACAAACATAAACTATTTTGCATCATGCGTTGTTGTATATTTATTAATGATGTAGTGTTTGCTTTTGGAAAGTCGGATGGTAAGTTTAAAGAATGAAGATTGAAGAGTAGCTAGATTTTTCTATATAGCAAACTATGTAACAGTGATTAACTTGGTTAAATGCTAGTGTGTGTGCTATGAGTAAAATATTATTAAAAATGTGATTATTAGAATTATTTATGACTACTAGAGTTTGTAGTATAAATAATTAGCTAGAATAAACATGTTTTATAATAATAAATTTTACATAAAAGAAAAAGATTTTCGAAAAATGTTTTAAATGAAAAGTTTTTAATAAAAAGATTTTCGGAAAAAACTTGGTTTAATATAAAATCTGATTTTTGGTTGGAAAAAGATAAGGATGAATCTTTATCTTTAAAAGATCAAAAATCTGTTTTTCTCAAAGAAAAGACAATTTTCGGTTTTTGAAAATAAAGGACTTTTATCCCTTAATTTTAGGAACAAAAATTATTCAAGACGATTATCATATCTTTTAGAGTGATCTTTGTCCAGAATATAGTATATATAAGGGATAATAATCAGTTGGAAAAAATACTGTTTTCATATTTTTAGATCGGAGCTTTACAAGAGAAACCGAAAATCAGTGGCACAGAGCATAGCACAATGTTACAGACATTGACAAGTGAATTACTTAGGAAAAATCATATCATCTACCTACTTGATTAAGAAGCGTTCTTTTGAGGAGAATATTTCTGTAATTTTCATAATTATAGAGACTGTTGGGTTTGGTACATGAGTTTATACTTGATTCAACTTAGCAACACTTATAGTTAAGTGTTGGGGAGCACTACTAAGTTAGTAGTGGGGACTTGTACCTTGAGTGAGTATTAGGGGAATTCACTATTAGTGGATTTTGTGGACGTAGATCTCGGACTAGAGATTGAACCATGTTAAAACTCTTTTGTGTCCTCATTGTTATTTATTATCCGCTTATGCAGTGTGTTTCAACTCAATCTCGAAATCTGAATTTCAGTTGAAAAACAGTGCATGTTACAGTGCCATAACTTAAAAATTCGATTTTTTTACATGATTGATCTTAATCAAATCTATCCTATTCATTTGAATCTCACTCATGTCTTACGGCGAGAAGCTCTACCACACCCAATGACGAAGATGAATTTGAGGTAAATCTCATCTCATTAAAGCCTAAAATTCCACTGCTTTCTAAGAACCAACTTACTTTGTTGCTTGGTAATATTATTGATGATTATTGTCAAGAATTATGTGACAATTTTTTTATCATGAAAAACGATTTAGATATTATGAGCATAAAAAAGTTACGTTTGGAAAAGGAATATAAGATTTTACTAGATGAAAACAATGATATAATAAGAAGAAACTCGGACTTGGAAAAGATTGTTGATGAGCTTAACGTTGATTTGGTTTCGTCAAAATGTGAAAAGTACATAGATAAAGAAATTGTTCATGACACTATGTCGTACACTGTTTCTGTTTCGACAAATTTAGATCTTGAAAATCAAATTGAGTCTTTAAATCATGAGTTAACTGAGTTGAAAAAATCAAGACAAAGATCCAGAATTATTCCACTCATGCTACCTCATGATGCTAAGTTAAGTGATCACCTTGATAAAGCAAAAAGAGAATTGGAAATTTTGAGAAAAAGAAATGGCGATCTAAGCACCTCTGTTGATTTCTTGGAATCACAATTGATTATTTATTGCTCGCAAAAATGGTTTGCTGGTCAAAAAGCCTTAAACTATCTATCTAGTTCTATTAGCAATCGAGACAAATTTGGTTAAGGATACAATGAGCAGAGACACAATGCTAGAAATTTTGAAAGAGACTTTAGAAAACGTAAGTATGTGGACTTACCTGAGTATTTGATATGTTCATTATGTGGAAAGAACGGTCACATAATTGATGGTTGTAAAGAAAACAGAAAACATGTTGAAAGAAATAGTCAGTTTTTAAGTCGAGTATGGATCCGAAAAGATTTATTGAGATCCCAACGGAAAGATAAGGGACCCAAATTTATTTGGGTACCCAAAACCAAGACTTGATTTTTTTTGCAGGCTTAGTGGGAAGGAGGAATCTATACTTCTCGGAAAGTTGATTGCTTAATGGATACAATTCGAATTAATCTTATTCCTCTCACTTGAAAAGCCTAATAATGAGAAGTGTGTTGCATGGTAAGTTTGATATGGTAAGTTATTCTCACACTTCTTTAAAATTGATCTTGGTTGAGTTTTTGATGATTTTTGTTAGAAGAGGAAAAGTGTATATTTATATTTTCTTTTATGTATCTCTTGAACACTTGACGATCGTATCATGATAAAATTTTCTTGTTGCAATACCGATGACCAATTAGCCTATATTCTTTCAAAACCTCTCAGTAGAAAATGATTTGAAAAAGTAGATTGAAATTAGTACTAATGATTGGCAAGTAAGATTTTTGTTACATAGTTTTTCCCTTGATGATTGGTTAGAATAGTGATTTTTGTGTTACTTGGTGTACCTTTTCAAAAGCAGTAAGTTGAGTATAATGTAGGACTCGTAATGGTCTAATGATGTTGTCCTAATGTCATGATCCTAAGTTGCCGAACTAATAAGCTATATGATCCTAAGTTGCCGAACTATTAAGCTAAGAAATGTTAATTCTTTCTCTTATGGCAAGCTTGATCTTTAGCCTGATGTTATTCCAATATTTTCCTTTTGAGTTTGACATTTGTGCCTCATTATTTCTTCTTTTTATATCTCACCTCATACTTTCCCTATTATATCTTTCTTTTTTCTTCACCCATTGTTGTAGTTCAACAAGTGTTTTTAATCTTGATTCATGATAATCTATGGAGTAAAGACATCTTGATAAGATAGTAAAAGAAGAAGACGCATCAATTAAGGGGGAACATGAAAAGGTTGGACTGAACTCTAATACGTGCAAGAATGAAATCACCGATTCACACTATATAAGGCACAGTGCCGGAAGATGTATCTAAAAGCAAATGAGGTCTGAGTTCATTTCTTTCATCTTTGATCTCTTATTGATTGACTCTAGTAATATTATATGGTCTCACTCTCCTTTTAAAAAAAAAATAAAGGAAAATTGAAAAGGAAAAGGAGAGTAAGACACTTGTTTTGGTTAAATTTTAGAGTTCAATTCATAGATGAAGAACATAATAAAAGTTTTGAAGATCATCTTTTTGGATTCATGAATATCCGAAGATCAGTTATATTTGGAGGAAGGGAATATATTGTTCAGTGGCATAGAATCACATACAGTGCCACAGTGAAAAAATTTCTACAATATTTAATTTGCGGAAGTTGAAAATCTGATAAGTAAGGTGTAAGCACTTGTTGAGCCAATTGCCATTTTAGATCTTCAAGCTTGCATTACCTATCTTTATCCTACTCTCTCAGCCTAACAACCATGATCCTTCATGATTATTTCTTGCTTCATAACTTCGGATTGTGAATTGGATTTTTTTTGCTTCATGACTTTGGATTGTGAATTGGATTATGACATAGCACCAGCATCCTTAGTATTTATTGCTTGAGCTACTAATATTACATGACGATGATGGCTCTTGTATTGCTCTAGCATTTTTTTATGATGCCCTTGAGATGCTTAAATTATTTTTTGATGATGCCAAAACGGGGAATAGTATTGTGTTTATTCCAACTTGTTCTTTAATAGTCTTGATTACCTTCTTGATTTTTTTCCTCGACCTTTCTAGTGTTTTGTTGGTATTGGAAATTGTGAGGTTATTTGCACTTACTTGAAAAATATGTTTCCTTATATGTTGAAGTCAAGTGTGTAGTTTGTGATCTCCGAATATGTTATGGAAATATGATTATTTTGAGGGGGAAGTTAATTAGTTTGTCATCATCAAAAAGGGGGAAACTGTTATGACCTTAGGTCGTTTGATGATGACAAACATAAACTATTTTGCATCATGCATTGTTGTATATTTATTTATGATGCAGTGTTTGCTTTTGGAAAGTCGGATGGTCAAGTTTGAAGAATGAAGATTGAAGAGTAGCTAGATTTTTCTATATAGCAAACTATGTAATAGTGATTAACTTGGTTAAATGTTAGTGTTTGTGCTATGAGTAAAGTATTATTTTAAATGTGATTATTAGAATTATTTATGACAACTAGAGTTAGTAGTATAAATAATTAGAATAAACATGTTTTATAATAATAAATTTTACATAAAAGAAAAAGATTTTCGAAAAATATTTTAATAGAAAAGTTTTTAATAAAAAGATTTTCTGAAAAAATTGGTTTATAAAATCTGCTTTTTGGTTGGAAAAAGATAAGGATGAATCTTTATCTTTAGAAGATCAAAAATCAGTATTTCTTAAAGAAAAGACAATTTTCGGTTTTTGAAAATAAAAGATTTTTATCCGTTAATTTTAGGAACAAAAATTGTTCAAGAAGATTATCATATCTTTTAGAGTGATCTTTTTCCAGAATATAGTCTATATAAGGGATTTTAATTAGTTGGAAAAAATATGGTTTTCATATTTTTAAATCCGAGCTTTACAAGAGAAAACCGAAAAATCAGTGGCACATAGCATAGCACAGTGTTACAAACATTGCCAAGTGAATTACTTAGGAAAAATCATATCCTCTACCTGCTTGATTAAGAAGCGTTCTTTTGAGGAGAATATTTCTATAATTTTCATAATTATAGAGATTGTTGGGTTTGGTACATGAGTTTGTATTTGATTCAACTTAGCAACACTTATATATTTAAGTGTTGGGGAGCACTACTAGAGTTAGTAGTGGGGACTTGTACCTTGAGTGAGGTATTAGGGAAATTCGCTATTAGTGGATTTTGTGGACGTAGATCTCGGAGTAGAGATTGAACCACGTTAAAACTCTTTTGTGTCCCCATTGCTATTTATTATTATCCGCTTATGCATTTTGTTTCAACTCAATCTTGAATTCTCAATTTCAGTTGAAAAACACAGTGTATGTTACTGTGCCATAACTTTAAAAATTCAATTTTTTTACACGATTAATTTTAATCAGATCGATCCTATTCATTTGTAATTAATATCTTGCGAACTAACAATATGAAGATAGTTGACTAAATAGTCAGAGAATTCTATGGAAATGATTTTGCCAAATCATTATTAGAATCGAAAACCAAACATTCATTCACATCCTAAGTGAGATGAGAAACTCAACAACAATCCTAAACAGGGGACTATTCAAGACTTAAAACCTAATGAGCAAGCTGCCTTGTATGAGTATCTAGGCCAATGATGCATGTTGCTTTATTTACAACCGCAAAATCGATCCATTTATTATATTTTCCGCCCCATATCAGTATGACCATTTTTCAATGTTAGAGTAACTACCGCAACAATCTCACAAATCCATAGTTTAAGAGAAACTATCGCAACAATCTCACAAAGTCATAATTTACAACAAGGTAAGATAACAAGGGTAATAACGTTAGAAGAACTATCACAACAATCTCATAAATTCATACTTTACAACTATGTTGGTTTGATACCTCATCTATTCATCACCACATTAAATTCACATATTAGAATTTACACCCACAACTTTACAATCACAAAACCAAATCATTCCTTAGATTTTTCGCCCACCATATAGGTTGTACATAATTATTCAACATTAGAAAATCAAAATTCCTGAATTCATATGAAAAATATAGAGTAATGAAAGAAATTTAAAAAAGGAAAAAAGAAAAGAACTAATTGGTCACCGCAAAAAACAACACACCACCACCCGAACAACCAGTCACTAGAAAACTGCACACCACCGCACCAATCATCGGCTGCCAAAAGGAGGCGTGCATAGCATTTCCATGCCAAAACCCGGCTGAAGTCAACAAATTTCGCCTAAAAGGCCCTGGAACATTTTGTACATTTTTGTTACGAAATTTCATCACAAAAATAAAGAAATTGGATTGCTACATTATGAATTCGTCCACAAATTTTCGAAAATGAAGGCGACTTCAATATTGAAGGTTTAGGGAAGTTAGAGGTTTCGAAAATGGGGGCCTCCATTACGAAAATGTGAGAGCTAGAGATGAAAATGGCGGCCTCAATTCGATATTGAATGTTTAGGAGTTCACCGGAGTTTGAGGAGTTAAAGGGTTCGAAAATGGGGGAGATAGAAGATGAAGGTCTAAAAAACCGAGGAGTAGAGTAGTTAAAAATGGCATGTTTTTCTGGTTCTCTTGTTCACATACATCTTCTCAAAATGGTAAAGCCTAAGGAATGATCCACACTATTAATAATATCAAATGCACCCTACTATTTCACGCCTCCCTTCCGCCATCTTATTGAGGATATGCTCTTGAGACTGCCAATATCTTCTTAACATCTTATCCACAAAAGCTCTCAAACTCATCACCCCATTCGAGGCATTGTATTGCAAAACTCCTTCATATGCTCATCTTCGAGTCTTTGGTTGTTTATGTAATCACAATCTGTCCTCTATTGCCAAACACAAATTAGCTCCTCAATCCACCTCTTGTGTGTTCCTTGGTTACCCCCAAACATCACAGTGGCTATTGATGTCTAGATTTAACCTCCAAGAAATTTATCATCTCTCGCCACGTTACTTTTGTTGAAATCGAATTCCCACACACGAATCTTACCAAATATCAACTTTGTGATTATAACTTCTTGGGCACTGATAAAAAATCCCCTTTACTCACTCACTCACCCAATTATGCGGTTTATTGTTGGCCCACATCAAACTACTCAAATTGCTCCTATGGCCCAGTAGCCTATGGCCCACACTTCCCCAACAGACACGCCCGATGTTCTCCCCTTAGCCCAGCGTGTCCCAGCCCCCACAAATCCAACTCCTTCCTGCACTTCAGGCCCATCCTCCCCTATGCGCCAAACCCAGCTCTCTAACAGCCCACCAGTGCCTTATTCTCCCCCTCCTATGCGTGGGCTGCCCTAGATCTGGCCCACACACCCCTGCCATCTCCTCCCGTAGCAGCCAGTGCGACATTCGTAAGCCCATCCACAATATGGTCTTGTCTCCCATACTTTCAGCCCAACACCACAAAAGTCCCTATTATCCAAAAATCACAAACACGCCTTACATGACCAAAATTGGAATGCGGTGATGCACGATGAATATGATGCTTTAATCAAAACAGGGACATGGGATTTAATTCCAAGGCCTCCGGGGGTGAATATTGTTAATTATATGTGGCTCTTTCGGCATAAATTAAAATTTAATGATGATTTTGAGCGGCACAAAGCTCGACTTGTTTGTGAAGGCAGGTCCCAAGAGGTTGGTATTGACTGTGATGAAACATTTAACCCAGTTGCTAAACCACAAACTATTCGCACAGTTCTTAGTTTGGCAATGTCTCGCAAATGGTCCTTTCACTAGTTAGATGTGAAAAATGTTTTCTTACACGGGGATCTGAAAGAAACCATGTACATGCACCAACCACCGGGTTTTATTGATGGTCGCACGCCTCATTATGTCTGCCGCTTGGGCAAGGCCCTATATGGCCTCAAGTAAGCACCCCGCACGTGGTATCAACGATTTGCTAATGTTTTTACTACAGATGGATTTTGTCATCACCAAAAGTGACTCTCCCATGGGATAGAAACAACATATTTATTGCTCTATGTGGATGATATTATTCTCACTACCTCTTCCGATGCTTTACGGGAGAAAATCATCACCAAATTAAAAATTGAGTTCCCTATGTCTGACTTGGGTCCTTTGACTTATCTTTTGGGTATTGCTGTCACTAGAAAATTGTCATATATGCTTCTTTCTCAACAGAAGTATGCACAGGAAATATTAGAGCGTGCCGGAATGGCTAGTTGTAAGCCTGCAACTACTCCTATGGACACTAAGTCCAAACTTAATACTGATGCTGGCCAGGATCCTACTAAGTACCGCAGCTTGGCAGGTGCTCTACAATACCTGACATTCAATCGCCCTGATATAGAAAATGGGGTATACAACACCCTCAAGAGTCTCATTATGATGCATTAAAACGTATTCTGCGTTATGTACAGGGTACCATTAATCATGGGTTACATTTATATCCTTCTTTCTCTATGCGCTTGATAACTTATACTGATGATGATTGGGGTGGGTGTCCGGATACTCGTCGTTCTAGCTCGGGATACTGTTGGCTTTTGGGAGATAACCTTATTTTGTGATCTTCTAAGCGTCAGGCTACTCTATCTAGATCCAGTGTAGAGGCAGAATATCGAGGTGTTGCTAATGTCGTTGCTTAGTTCTGTTGGCTACGTAACTTATTACTTGAGTTGCATTGCCCTCTTCGCCAGGCTACGCTTGTCTATTGTGATAATGTCAGTGCTATTTATCTGTCTAGCAACCCTGTCCAACAACAACACACCAAACATATAGAGATGGATATTCACTTTGTTCGTGAAAAGGTGGCCTTAGCTTGGGTCAGGTTCGGGTTCTTTATGTACCTACTATGTATCAGCTTGCTGACATCTTCACAAAAGGACTACCACAACAACTTTTCATGGATTTCAAGTCCAGTCTTAACTTTCGACCTCCTCCCGCTATGACTGCGAGAGTGTGATAGAGAATATATTTAGGATAATACTTTCTCACCAATTTAGAATATAATTTGTATAGATTTTTTTATATCTTTCGGATTTCTAACATGGTTAGGAATAGTATTTTGTATCCATTATATATTTAGTCAATAAAATCACTCTAAAGTTAAGGAGTTTTACAATATCTAACGGACTACTTGGCTGAGAAGAAGGTGTAAAGGTTTCAGAAAAAAGGGGGAAACTGCTATAATATTTCATGGGTGTTAAAACCTTATTTGCGTCGTTATAGAGCAATGAACAATGTAAATAAAAGTTTCTGGCAATAAGGCGAGCGAGGGGTAACATGCATTTGCATCGGTTTACTGTTAGAGTCGACGCAAATCATGTTTGGATGCATGGGAGAATTGTAATTTGCGTTGGCTACTTTTATGAGCCCGACGCAAATGATATTCACCCAACTATTTGCATCGGTTGCTTTTGGACTTCCAAAGCAAAAAGTGAAACCTAAAACCCACTAAAAATAATTTATCTCGGTTTGAAACTATAATCGACGCAAATACACTTGCGTTACATAATCTGCATCGGTTGTTTTTTTCATCAATGCAAATTATGGGAAGCTAATTTTCAATTTTCGACTATTGCTTGTCAATCAAACCCTCAAACTCCTTTGGTACCATGGCCCTAAAGCCCTTCGAATCTTCATCACCTCGAAAATTACCTCCATTACTCCTACTTTCTCTCCTTCTTCTACCATGCCATCGACATCTCCGGTTGTTTATACGACTCCACTACTCCATGGACTCCTGTTTCCCGCCTCCGCTCTCGCAGATTGGGCCCCACTCCATTAAACTTTGCAATCATCATTGAAAGATGTCTTTAATTTTTTTTAATTTTTTTTTTGATTTTCTGGCATTTATGTTAGTCTAAGGTTTCATTGTGATTTAGATCTTGAGTATTGTGATCTTTGATTTTTTTTCCCTGAAAATTCTTTTAAGTTTTGTTGTGTTCGTTTTTAATTAAAATTCTTTGAATTTCTTCAATTTTTGTTGCCTGGAATTGTTTGTGTTGATCTCTTTATTGGTGTTGTTGAAATGATTTTAATTGTGAGAAAATATTTTAGCTTTTACTCAGAATCTAATTACATTGTTGAACTAGTTACTTGAAATCTAACGATTATAAATATACCTTTGGCATTATACTCATGGCTCATTTGGTAGTTGGTTATAAATGGTGGTAAAAATAATAAATTTGTATATAAATTTGTTAAGAAAATCATTGTTCATTCTCATGGTAAAGCTAATTTATCCTAAAGTGTTTATTTTTCTTTTTAAATTTTCATTCCCATCCAATACCACCTTGTAGGTGGTAATGAGTGATGAAAACATTGCTTCTGCTTAAAGAAAAAAAAACACAAGCTTAGGAGGTGACATTGCTTCCCCATCGAGAAAAAAACACAAACTCGGGGTTGAAATTGCCTTCCAATGAAGGTTTTAAGGGTCCTTTCCTTGTAACATTACACGTAAGATTCATTCCTATTACCATCATTTATTAACGACTACAAAACATGCCGTCAGTGCTTTGCATGCATATTGGAAGTAAATTTGTTGACCATGGCACTTAGGAGTTATGTTTTTTTTTCCTCTTAGTTAGTTGAGCATTCTAATTGTGCAATATACAATTATATAATTGGATACTCCTAAGTGTCATGGTCAAAGGTTGAGTTGTGTAGTTATCTCATCTACTCAAATTATATAAATGAAGAACTTTTGAGTATGTAGTGTTTGCCTATAGTCTTTATCACTCAAACTTGGCAGCATTACGCGAAAAGGAGAAGAAAAATTACCTATACCAATTTTTGTAGTTTTGGGCTACAATCACAGCAATAGCTTCAAAATGTAATTGCTTCTCCTTGATTTGCTCTGTATGAAAATTGATAGCAATATTTTTTTGGGTGAAAGAGAGACACATCCCTAAACACAACAACTAAAACAGAAACATAACATACGAAACAGAAACAAACAAGACAAAACAGCAAACCATAAAAAAACAAGAAATTAAACTAAACTAGAACAAGGCTAGAGCTAAGGTAACTACACCGCTACCACAGGTACCATCCGAGCTAAAGCCACATCACTCTAGACCTCCAATAAAACAACACGAAGACCCACCAGGGCTGCCTCAAGAAGAACCAACTTAGCATATCATCCAACACCATAGTTGGCTAGCCAATCTGTAGCATGGTTAGCTTCTCTATAATGTTGAATAGTGACTTCCTAGTTGGAATGGAGGATCAATGCTTTGCATCTTTTTATTAAATGATAGTAAGGAGAGGAGGAGGTAATCGTTCCCACCAGACAACATACCAATACCATGACCTCCGAGTCCACGATGAGCTGAACTCTTTTGTGACCCCCACTCCCCGTAATGGCTAAACAAACCACGCAAGACCGCTAAAAGCTCAACCTTAGTACAACATGGTTAGCAGCAAACATCTCAGGGATTTCCTCTCTATAGCCATGAATTATACCTCCTGCTCCAGCAGCCCCGGGATTGCCACGCTACGCTCCATCCGTATTAAGCCTCACCCAACCTTCTCTAAGGTGCATGCACCTCACCTAAATTTATGTTCTACGAGTGAAAAGTCTTTCGACTGTTATTCTACTAGTGAAAACGTCGGTCACACCTTAATTAAAAACCGTAGCAAAATGCCCCTAAAAAGCGCAACGAAATAATATTTTTCTACTAGTGAAAAAACCCTTATTTTAAAAGTTAAGGCTCCACAGTCTACTAATTACAATAAAAAAAAAATACCCCACTATCAATTGTAAAATAAAGAAGTCAAATAAAACTACTAAAATATTATGCCGGTCAAACTGTATCGATCAATATGAGAAAGGGAGTAATAGCCAGTGTTGACTTAGATTAAGTAAGTTATAAAGTTATACTATAATGTTGAACGGTTGTTAGATAAGTATCACAAAATATATCTTTTGAGATATAGATATAACTAGTCGAGTTAATAACAGGACGCCGGGTCAAATAGGTCACATATTATAATCAGTTTCGTTATGCCAGTTATTTATCAGGTTAAATCTGGTTTGGATTGTTATTATTGATGGGGTTCAATTTGTTTCAGGTTGTTATTGGTCGGGGTTATAATCGAGTTAATAACAAGCCGGGTTTGAAAAAAGGTCGGGTAAAACGAGTCAAATGTCATGATTGGTTTTGTTATGTTGTTTATTTATTCGGTTGAAATAATTTTGGGTTGTTATGAGTCGGGTCAATAAGGGGTCGAGTCGATAGGGATAGAGTTGATAGGGGGTCAAGTTATTTATAGGTCGTGCACAGATTAAATTTTAGTCTATATTATCGGGTTAAATCGGGTTACATGCGGAGTTGTTGTGGTCGAGTCCGTTCTTGATGTGTAATAGCATCGGAAAGTTGGATGTTTTGTGGTTTTATCTAAACACTTAATTAAAGTAAGCAGGACATGTATCTCAAATGTCTAAGGTTTTTGAGAAGAAAGCACACAAGTCACACAGTTAATTTGGTTTGTTCAATAACCAAACAATGATGGCAAAGCTCATCTAAAACAATTCAATGTTCCTAATTCCTAATTAAAACTATGATTTTCATTCATAATAAACGAAATATATAATACACAAAGATAATCCTAAATGAACTAGAATTAGGAAACCAAAAATCAGCAAATAAATCCTAACTGCACGCCTAAGATAAACCTAACAAATCAATTTAAGAAAAACATCACGCCTAAAGATAAACACGCATAACTAACTTCAAGAATGTTTCCTAAATAGCTTAAAACAAGTAAAACCTATCCTTAGGATAGTAAAACCTTATAGGCCAAAATGTAGACTCCTAGTGACTCTAAAATACTATGATAATCTCCCATGCCCAAAAAATTAAAGCTCACGTAAAGTCCAAGAAACTCAAAGAAACTTCAAGAAACTTAACTTGTCTTCCAAGAAACCATGAACGAGAGGGATTAAATTTCATTTTCACATTACTTCCGGTGTCTCTCTCATGCTATAACGGGCCGGGTCGGTTCTAGGTCACGACCTATTTAGATTATAACTAGGTCGAACTCAAGTCAATTGCGGTCGGTTTCACAGATCAGATTGTAAATTCATAGCTCTAGGTGCTGGGGCTTCCACCCACCCTAATATTCCGCCAATGAGTAGAGCCACACTATTGGGTGATCATATTTGGCACCTTTCATTTTAGATAGCCAAGACTCCAAGATGCAAGATTACTCTCAATTTAGTGGGCCTCCCAATTTATGGCTAAATAATTCAACGTGCTAGATATCTTGATATAGGACAAATTTAATCACGAGCCTTTTTAACCATAAGAAAACACGAAAATACGCCAGCTGCCTTTCCCAATCCCCACACTTTGATCTTTGCTTGACAACCGACAGAAAATCTGAAAATAACAGCTCCCACGTTATTCTTGCATTTTTAGATCCATCGTATTCGTATACTCTTTTAACATCTCTTCTCCTTTTTCCCCCCTTAATTTCCTTTTTATATTTAAGGGCAACGGTGAAAATATGAAAGGTATTTACTATTTCCCTTACTACTACTTTCTTTACTAATAAATAATTGCCCAACACTTATAATTTGTTATACATCGTATTTAAAGATAGCTCGATTTTTCTAAGGTAACATGACTCTATACTTCTCTCTCTACTTTTCTCCTGTTTTACATATGATTTGAAAAAAAAAATGGTTCAAATTACTTAAATTATGGTGGCTGCAATTTTATCAAAGTATAGACAAAATATCGTGTCTTCCATGTAGTACCCAATGCTGACTAATACTCCGCTCTAATTGGTTCGGGTCGAGACAATAATAAAAAACGAGCCTAAAATAAAAAATTTTAACCCATTTTCTAAACCCACCTTAGAAAACCTTTTTATGAATAGTTTTGCAAAAACCCACTTTCTAAAACGCTTTAAAATAAGTTTTACAAGAGCCTATCTTCGAAAGCCTTTCTAAAACTAATTTTATCAAAACCCATTTTTTTAAACCTTTTTTCAAGCCCAATTTGATTAATAGAGTTAATTAATTATATTAATTAGTTTTATTAATTATATTAATTATTTACAAAATATCTTTTATAAAAAAATCATCTTTCTCTAAATTATTTTTAAAACTTCTATCTGTATCTAAAATCTTTTCTAAAATCTTTTGAATAAAAATATTTTAGAAACCTAATTGTTTTTGGTTACCTATCATTCCCCAAACACCTAAAACAATATGTACATTTTATAAAATACACATTTTAACAAATATCATAAGACTCTAAATTTAACGTAATAATATTGAACTTTATATATTGGCAAGAAAATACTGTCACAGTTTTTATGCTAGCTATAAGTTAAACATTCTAACTTATGATACTACCTCCGTTCCTTTTTAATAGTTACACATATATTTTTCACGCATGCCGATGCAATACTTTGAGGCTTTATTTCTCTAATTTTGTATTTGTAAAAAATAAATATAAAAAGTCGATATTCTAAAAGTACATATCGAGACGAATCAAACAAGACCCCACATGACTATATTTTCTCTTAACCATAAATCACAAATGATAGTCAAAGGAAAATTTATGAATAGTGTCAAAAGTGAAAGTGTAACTATTAAAAAGAAACGGAGGTAGTATTTAGGAGGGGTAAAAAGTGTACACTTACTCTTAGCTTTTTTTTTTTTTTTTTTAAGGGGAATATAATATACTTACTCTTAGCTTTGGACAAGAGAACAATGACGTTGTGGAGTATTAAATTGTACTACTATTGTGTATATGAGGTTGAGGTGGTGGAGTAGTGGCATCGCTTCCCACCTCATATCCCTGAGGTCTAGAGATCAAACCTCATGGGGCTTATTTGAGGATTTCCCCATCTCCCCCCTCAAGTGAGTCCCCTTCATCTTACCTTTTAAAAAAAAAAAAACTACGTAGTATTGTGTATATAATACAGGTATAGCCACATGAGTGTGCACATTAAGTCATTAAGCAAGAAATAATGGGCATATTTTCAATTATGTTCAAACTTTTACTATTCGTCGCAACAATAGCATTCTCCAATTATCCATCAAAAACTTTAGCTCACGAACATGTCCATGGTGTACAACCATTGTCGAAGATTGATATTCTGAGTACAACTCTAGCTCTTCACAACAAGGCTTCTATTAAAGTTTCTCCTGCTTTGCTTGGTTTGAAGGTGCGCATGGAACTTTTTTTCTTCTCTGCGCATGCTCATACTTCCTCAACCCCCCCTCCCCCCTCCTTTCGAAGTTCTTCACAACAAGGCTTCTATTAGAACACCGTGATTTTCAAAACAAATACAACACTTGATTTGGTTTGTAATTTTTCTAACTTCATCATATTTTTTTTATTTTTATCATTTTTATTTTTGACATCTTTGTATCTCCGTTTGTATTATACAGGTTTTCAAAACATAGTCATGCATAATCTTATTTGCAGTGACGGATCTTGACCAATTATTTTACAGGGGCCGAGTAGACAAATTAAAAATTTAACTGTAAAAAATTTTAAATGATGAATAAAGACACTAATAGAAGCACATCAAAGTTTAAATATACTATTATCAATGGCTACAAAGAAGTAATAGCTAATGTAATTGTTCTAAATCTCAATCCTTCAATTTTTAAGCAGTTTTGTCTATTTATTTGTTTAAACGTCATCAAATCTTCAAGGAATTGAATGAATAACTTACATATGAGTAGATTTTTGAGAAATTGAAGGAAGAGTTCATTAGTAACTAAATCAATAACCAAATTGATTTCTTAAAACACAACAAAAAGAAAAGGCGAGGTAAACTTAATTTTTGAGATTGTTAGGAATAATTTGAGGAAAAAAAGTACTTATTATAGTTGGAAAAAAAAAAGAGAAAAAGATAATAACAATAAATGGCCAAAGATATAGGGAGAAATAAAAAGAAAAGAAAAAAGGCCTTTAAAAAAAAGAAAGAAGAGAATTTGAGAAGTACAAAACAATGCTGTCAGGGAGGTTCGAACTCGTCCCATTTGCAACGTTGTTGTGCATTCCATCCATTTGCCGCCACAAAAAGTACTTATTATAGTTATCATGCAATAATTGCAATTGAGTTTTTTTTATGTAATATAGCTAAGGGGGGCGAGGCCTTGGCCCGCCCTAACCATAATCCGCCATTGCTTGTTAGATTCCTTTCGATATACTCCCTCCGTCCCTTAATAGATTGCTCATTTCTAATTTGGGTACTATTTATAGGTAAAGAAAGTCCTCAAAAACAATTTCCAATATATAAGATAAAACATAGTCATGTGGGGTCTTGTTGGATTCGTCTCATGGTATACATTTTGAAAATCAAACTTTTATAATTTTTACTAATATATAATTAAAGATATTAACGATACAAAACGTGCATTGGCAAACGTGCATTAGATAAATGGGCAATCTATTAAGGGACAGAGGGAGTATATACTTTCGAAATAATAATTTTTTATAAATATTTCTTGTGTAGGAAATTAGTGATTAAAATGCTAAAAGTTATGCATTGAAAAAAATGTCAATATTTTAAGTATTTAGACAATGAGAAAGTGTATGTATATAACCTTTTTTTTTGGCGCCCACTGGGAACCCCTTGGTGGACTCTACTAGACCAGCACCTCTCGCAGGTTAGCCAGCCCACCTACACAGGTCAATGCTTGAGAGTAGGGGATATAAGGGAATCCCTACTCCCAAACACAAGTAGGTAGTGGAGTTCGAACTTGTTCCCCACCACCTCCACCAAGCAAGCTTGATTTATGTATGTATATATATATATATATATATATATATATGGAATCAATGTTGTCCTAGTTGGTTGGAGTCCCTCTTTTCACCTTTTGCAAAGTGAGATCCCCGGTTTTTCTCTCACTTGTGTAGGGGACTTTCATCTTTCTAGATTTTCGAAGCATTTTGTTGTACCACTCAAGTTTTACGGTTTTCCCCTTCAGATTGATAAAATAAAGTTGTCAATAGAATTTGAACTCTTTTTAATGTTCGCATTTGCTTGCAGAATGAGGATACTGAATGGGTAACAGTGGAGCTCCAATCTCCCCATCCGTCTCCAGATGACTGGATTGGAATATTTTCCCCGGCGAATTTTAAGTATCTATTAAATCTCTCACCCCTTCAGCAATATATTACTTCACTTCATTTGTTAACTTAATTGTTACAAATGTGCATTTTATATTAAACCCCCTCCAAAGAAAATACTGTATGAATTTTATGCAAGATTCTTTTGCAATTTTCATGACCATTTCTAACTACGGTAATTGTAAAAATTTCTTTTTTGTGAAAACAGGAGAGTGATGTACTTACATTACAGAATAAAAAATTTAATACAATTTGAATGGCACATGTTTATGCAACATGTAGCCTGTAGGGGGCAGAGAATAATACAGTTAGTTTCATACATTCCACATTATTCTTCCTACAATATTTTAGCAACACAATCTGTTAGCTGGTTATTTTCACACCTATAGAAGGTCTTTTTTTTTTTTTTTTGACATCTGTGGAGAAGGTTATTGCTGCCTCCTAGAACATGTTGGATAGTACCTACAATTATTGCAAATGACCAGATGTATTGTTGTTAGGTTACGTCTTCTATAGTTCTATATATACTTCAATATTTTTCATTGGACTTGTGGTTAAGTCTCGCTCTAATCTAATACCTTAAGTTCTTGATTGCCTACTAGTTTTTCTAATACATTCTTAATGTTATAATACAGTTAGTAGTAGAACCTCAATTAATTCGTATATATTAGGGGTATGAAGAAATTAGTATAACTCTTCCACATGGAACATGCCTCTTGGTAAAGACATAAAAACATGACAATTGACACAACGAGTGTGATTAGGAATCAGACTAACTCTAAGATTTTTTTTTTTTTTTATTTGTAAGAGGAGATAACAATCCTTACATCCAAAACCTCATGTTTCACATGTTATGCTTGAACCTTCAAGACGATAAGTCAAAAAGTTTTTATGTGTGGATGAAAAGAAAAGACATATTTGACGTCATAATACATAATTACTTTCAGGGGGTTGAGTTGGGTGTCATATAGGCCCTAAAATATTTTCATTACCAATTGCAGGCTTGAAATACTTCTCTTATTTAAGTCCTCTTTATATGTGATGGTTTATGATATCTAACCTCCACAATCGCTGCACTTGGGTGCCACTTACTAAGCGCACCATTAACAAATAACAATGATAAGACAAAAGCTCATCCTACTTCCTTTCGAACTTTTTTTTAAAAATTAGCATCCCATAATCTTTTCCAACTATTCTCCCTAACAATGAATAAAGAAAATATCATCCTAACTATTTTAATTTTTCTCTTTCCTACTTTTTGATCCTACCCAGCTATTTTTCTCTCTCATCACCCAATCACCATTATACAAAATATTTATTATTTATTCCATAATAATATGAAATATCCATTGATAATTGATATTTATTCATAGTGAAATAAATGACTAAATTTAATACACAATGACATTATTTAATATTTTTATTAAATTTGTTTTTAAATGTGAAAATGGAAGATATTTCATACCCCTCCATTCCTTTTTTAGTTTACTCACTTTACTTTAGGGGATATCAGTTTACTCACTACACTTTGGAGGAGAACCAAGGAGGAAGTCAAAAAAGTATGAGTGAAAAACTAAAAATGTGGAGAGATAAAACGAAAAGTGACAAAGATAAACTAAAAAGTAGGTTAAAATATTAAAAAGTGGATGACATCGGTGGAAAAAGAGGAGAAAGTAGATAGAACATATTACAAAGAATAGAAAAAGCAAAAGGAAAGTATGTAGATTAAAAAGAAATTGAGGGAATATAAAATAAGGAAAATTAGGAAATTAGTAAAAGAGCAAAAAAAAAATTTGTTCAAAATATTACAAAATGGTCTCTTTGTAGAGCTCGGAAAAATAGAGCCATTAGTAAATTTTTATTTTTATTTTTTTGGCTTTGTATCTTTTGAAATATAATCATTACAATATTTGTCAAAATATATTTTTCTCTCTTCTGTCAGATTTGGCCAAGTGGTAGAATTTAGTGGCCTTGACAGACGCATCAGCTTTTTCTTTATTTTTTTGTCTGTTTTCAGTCTCAAACACCGCGTTTTAGCTTTAGTGAAGTGGAAAATATAGTGAAGTGATTTTTTCTTACCATCTTTTTTTATTAAAAAAAGTGAAAAAATGTGCTATAACAATACAAGGGATTAAAATTTTATTTTTTGAATTTGATTGGATATAAAAGTGGATTTATGTTCTTTTTTTCTAAATACTTCACCACTACTAATTAGTAATTACTCCATGTTTAAGAAAATTGGCAAAATGCTATGTGTATCATGACGACCTTTTACATGAACATGACAGTGCGTCCGCAACTTGTGAAGAAGTTGGAAACACAAGAGTTCAACAACCATTTATTTGCACTGCACCCATTAAGGTAGGATCATATATTTACTAGTAATAGTATTTTGAGAGATTATATTACGGTTATTTTTCAAGAGAAAATAGATTAGCAAGGTAGGATTTAAGAAGATATGGTTATTAACATTGTTATTATTACAATTATTATAAAATTTCAGTACCAGTATGCAAATTACTCCAATGCCGATTATACGAAAACTGGAAGATCCACATTGAAGTTTCAACTGATCAATCAACGAGCTGATTTCTCCTTTGCATTATTTTCTGGTGGATTATCTTCTGTGAGTTTTTCTTATTTACAAATGCTCAAAATATTAATTAGTAATATTGTTATTGTTACAATATATTAATCACACCATATTGTTATATTATATGTTTGCTGAATGTTGTAGCCAAAGCTAGTTGCACTTTCAAACACCATATCATTTGCAAATCCTAAAGCACCAGTCTATCCACGTCTTGCTCTTGGGGAGACATGGGATGTGGTATGTTTAAATCTCTTAATTGCTATAATGAAAAAATCAGTGATATTTTAAGGGTCTTAATTTGGTGACTTAGACTAAGTAGTTTTGACACTTTTTTTTCTCTTGGTGACTTTTTAGATGACAGTAACATGGACAAGCGGCTATGATATAAATGAAGCAGTTCCTTTTGTTGAGTGGGGTCTTCCTGGTGCTGGTACCATGCGATCACCTGCAGGAACATTGACATTTACTCGCAACCAAATGTGCGGTATGCTTTCAAGAGAAACTCCTAATTTATAATTGTGATATGTAATTAACTATCATAATTATATTTTTCTGTCATTTTTGCCAAACTTTTCTAAGATTTTTTTTCAAAATATTTCTTCGTTTTTTTCGCGCTTTTTCTTTAATTATGTATCACTTTTATTAGGATTACTAGAGAATTAATTTGATAGATGTGCAACAATTTGCATATCATATTGTTGTACTATTAATGGTGTGTTTTCTTCACCTCAATAAAAAATTTCAGGTTTAATAAGTTCAGATAAGTTTTAACACCTTATAATAAAATGAACTCCACCTTGAAAGAAAGGATTCTCTCTCTACCCTAATTAGAGAGCCCTAACCCAGTGGTTTGTATCTCCGCCGTGCGCGGCTGCCCTTCTCCGCCCATGGCTGAGGAGATTTCCGATATTGTGTCTAATCTTCGCATAGACGATGAAGAAGAAACGGTTCTTGATCTCGATATTATTAACCCTAGCGCGGAGAATCTCGTAGTACTGCTTCTTTTAGGACGTCTCTTGACTGAACGTTCTTACAACGTGGAAGCTTTCAAACGCACCATAATCAGCGTTTGGGCTCCAAACCATGGCTTAGTTATTAGGGTTCTTAGCCCTAATCTCTTTGCGTTCCAGTTTTACCATTGGCGAGATATGTTGAAAGTTCTCGATGGCAGGCCGTGGTGCTTCGACAACATCTTAATTCTGTTGAAGGAGGCTGATGGGAACGAGCAACCCGACAAGGTAATCTTGATTCATTCTCCTTTTTGGGTTAGAATCAAAAATTTGTCTTTCAATAATAGATCCAATGAAGTTGTTAGGGCTCTTATTGGTAATATGGGAGAGGTTCTTGATATTGAGGAAGATGTTTTAGGTTTTGGAAAATATCGGCGTGTCAAGGTCATGTTGGATGTTTCTCGACCTTTGCGACGTTATAGAAAGATGAAGGATAAATGGGGGAGGGAATTTCAAGTTGACTATGCTTACGTGCGTCTACCATTTTTTTGCTTTGCTTGTGGTGTCATGGGACACTCTGAGAAAGATTACCATGTAGTTCCTGAGGAAGACAAACTGGAGAAAATGGGGTGGAGCTTGGCCTTTAAAGCAACCCCACGCAAGGGGCGATCGAAAGAGTTGGAGGAAAAGCAGAATTTTAAAACTTGTAAATAAAAAGATCCTTTTTTAACCCAGTAGCATAAAGAAGTCAGTGGGGGAAATAAGTGAGAACTTTCAATTAATGCCCACAGTAAATGTCACTCATGCAACTACTTTGGAGATGCAGCCCCACAAAGCTCCAAGTAGTGTGGAAAAGGTGGTTTATTCTCATTTGCCACCTGTTGAAAAATCCAAGGCTAGCACTTGCATTAATGACTTGGTGAGTGCTCCACTTACTCCTTTACCTGTGCTTTCTGAGAAGAGCATTAAGGATATTAATGCAGCAGCTGGCACTTTTGTTTTTGAGGCCTCGAAATTCACTAATAAAGATGGCCCTAGACAGTGGAAATGAATTGCTCGGGAGGAGATGGTAGACAAAGGAAGTGTCTAGGAAATGGACATGGACTCGGCAGATATGGACAATAAACGTTCTTTAGATGATGGTGATATGGTGTGTGATGGTGATGATGGTGCTACGAAGCGTGCAAAGCTGAGCCCATCACATGAGAACACTCCTTTTCTTTGGCGGAGGTTGGCTTGATCCAACCCCACCTAGCATTATGAGTATACTATGTTGGAACTGCCGAGGGATGGGCAACCCTTGGTCAGTTCGTCAACTCCGCAGATGGAGTAACTCCTATGCCCCTGATTTAATTTTCTTGTTGGAAACTATGATTAATAAAATTGAGGTTGAAGCTTTAAAGTCGCGGTTGGATTTTTCTAATACTTTTGGGGTGGCTATTAGAGGCAATGCAGGTTGTCTTTGTTTATATTGGAGGGCGAAAATTCAGTTCACCCTTGTTTCTTTCTCCCATCATCATATCTGTGGAGACATTGAGGAAAGTGGCAAGAAGTGGAGGTTTGTGGCATCTATAGTTGGGCAAAGGAAGAAGAAAAACATCTCACTTGGGCTCTCCTCAAATCTCTTTGTGAGGACTCTACTATTCCTTTACTGATTGGAGGGTATTTTAATGAAATCTTATGTTATTCAGAAAAAGAGGGTGGTGCAGATAGAGTTCGACGGGAGATGGAAAATTTTAGAGAGCTCATGGACACTTTTTCTCTTCGCGACCTTGGTTATGTGGGCTCTTGGCATGCTTGGGAACGTGGCAAAAATTCTTCTACTTGCATCCGAGAGAGACTTCATAGATTCATTGGGTCACCTACTTGGTTGGATTTATATCCAACAATTTATGTAGAGCACACCATCCGATATAAGTCGGATCATTCTGCCATCATTACCCGTATTCAGCAGCCCATCAGACGTGGAGCTAGGCAGAAAAGATTTTTCTTTGAAACAAGTGGGCTTTTGGACGACAGCTGTGAAGAAGAGGTTCGAAAGGCCTGGGATTCTTCTGTTGGGGACCGATTGACGGGCCGCATTGAAAACATGGCCCTTAGTTTGGCCCAATGGAGTGGGCGCAAGTTCTCCCAGCTTGGTAAACAAATTGCAGCAGTAGAGAAACAACTTCACGAGGCCCAACATCAACCCATTACTGACGATTCTTGCTCTCATTGTGCGGATTTGGAAAAGCAGCTTGATGATTTGCATTGTAAGCATGAGGCTTACTGGTACCTTCGATCTAGAGTTGCTGAGGATCGTGATGGAGATAGAAATACTAAATATTTCCATCACAAAGCATCTCAAAGAAAAAAGAGAAATTATGTGAAGGGTCTTGTTGATGATAATGGCATTTGGTGTGAAGATGCAGATGTCATTGAAAGAATTTTCACGAACTATTTCACGTCAATCTTCACTTCTATTACTCCTACTGATTCGGCTTTCCATGAAGTTCTTCGTCACATTGATCCTGTTGTCTCGGCTGAGTGTAATCAGATGCTTCTCAAACCTTTTACAAAGGATGAAATCTATGCTGCTCTACAACAAATGCATCCCTGCAAAGCTCCGGGCCCTGATGGTATGCATGCTATCTTTTACCAACGTTTCTGGCATATTGTTGGTGATGATGTTACTCAATTTGTGAGTAATATTTTGCATGGCCTAATCTCCCCGAAATGTGTTAATATGACTAATATTGCTTTGATTCCAAAAATTAAATCACCTACAAAAGCTGTTGAATTTCGACCCATTGCTCTTTGTAATGTGATTTATTAACTTGTGTCCAAAGCTATTGTAATCAAATTGAAAGATTTGCTCCCTGATATTGTCACTGAGAATCAGAGTGCTTTTGTCCCTGGCCGACTCATTACTGATAATGCTTTGATAGCTATGGAATTTTTCCATACTATGAAGCATAGGATTCGGAGCAGGAAGGGTATAATTGCTATGAAACTTGACATGAGCAAAGCTTATGATAGAGTGGAGTGGGGTTTTCTTAGGAAGCTTTTGCTTACCATGGGGTTTGATGGTAGATGGGTGAACCTGATCATGGATTGTATCACGTCTGTCAACTATTCCTTCATTATCAATGGAGGAGTCTGTGGTTCTGTCACTCCAGAGCGGGGTCTTCGTCAGGGAGACCCTCTTTCTCCTTATCTTTTTATTATGATTGCTGATGCCTTCTCTAAAATGATTCAAAGGAAAGTTCAGGAGAAGCAGATTCATGGTGCTAAAGCCAGTCGCAAAGGTCCAGCAATATATCATCTTCTTTTTGCAGATGACAGTTTACTCTTTACTCGAGCTACCCGATAGGAATGCATTACTATTGTTGATATTCTCAATTGTTATGAAGCAGCATCTGGTCAGAAAATTAACTATGAAAAGTCGGAAGTCTCGTTCAGTAGGGGAATTCGAACTGAACAAAAAGAAGAGTTGATAGGCATTCTGAATATGCGGCAGGTTGACAAGCATGAGAAGTACCTTGGTATCCCCTCTATTTCAGGAAGATCGAAGAAAATTATTTTTGCTTCTCTCCTTGATAGAATTTGGAAGAAACTTCAAGGTTGGAAGGAGAGATTTTTATCTAGAGCCGGAAAAGAAATTTTGCTAAAATCATTTATCCAAGCCATTCCTACTTACTTGATGGGAGTCTATAAATTGCCTGCTGGAGTTATTCAAAAGATTCATTCAGCTATGGCTAGATATTGGTGGGGAAGTTCGAATTCAAACCGAAAAACTCACTGGAAGAGCTGGGAGTCTATGAGTACTTTGAAGTGTCTTGGAGGTATGGGATTTAAAGATCTCAATGTCTTTAATGATTCTCTACTATGCAGGCAAGCTTAGCGTCTGACCCGCTACCCGGACACTCTTTTTGGCCGTGTCATGAAGGCCAAATACTTTCCAAATGGTGATTTCTTGGATGCATCTCTTGGATATTTGAGTAGTTACTCTTGGAGGAGCATTTGGAGCTCTAAGAGCTTGCTCAAAGAGGGATTAGTGTGGCGTGTTGGCAATGGAGTGAACATCAAGTTGTGGGATGACCCTTGGGTTGTTGATGAAGATGGGCGTTTCCTCACTAGTGTGCCGCATGAAGATTTTTCTATGATTTGTGATATTATTGACTTGGAGAATATGGAGTGGAAGGTGGATGTTATTGAGACTCTATTCAATCAACGTGACATCAAGTGTATTCTCGGCACCCCTCTCAACAAGGGTCCCTTGAAGGATGAACTCACTTGGGCATTTACAAAGGATGGTTGATTCTCGGTAAAGACGGCTTATTTGCTTGGCAAGGGCGGTAATTTAGACAACTTCCATCAAGCATGGGTTGATATATGGAGTTTGGATGCTAGCCCAAAGGTACGTCATTTTCTATGGCGCTTGTGTACTAACTTTCTTCCCGTTCGTGGACTGCTTAAGCATCGTCATTTGATTGATGATGACTCTAGCCCATGGGGCTGTGGAGAACCGGAGACTACTTACCATGCCATCTTTGGCTGCCCGAGGTTCTCGAGTTTATGGGCTGACTGTGGGTGTGAAGCATTGTGCGACGTGGCAGGTGTAGACTCCCTCTGTGATCTACTAGTCAGTTGGAGGAATGTGGATATAAAGGTGAAGGTGAAAGGAGCTTTCCTAGCATGGTGCATATGGGGAGAACGCAATTACATGGTTTTCAACAACAAATCTACCCCTTCCAATATTCTGATGGCTCGTGTTGATAGGCTCGTGGATGAACAAGGTAAATATGCTGAGAAAATTTACCCAACGCGCAAGGGCATTATCCTCTCCAGCCCACGCTATTGGATAGCTCCACCTGATGGCATTATAAAGATCAATGTTGATGTGTGCCTTGTTGTGGAAGGCTGGGTAGGTCTCGGGGTAATAGCTCGCAGCTCGACTGGGGACACGTTGTTTGTGGCTGTGCGTCACGTCCGAGCCTGCTGGACGCCTGAAGTAGCCGAGGTCAAAGCTATTGCCATGGCTGTGCGTCTAGGCTTCACGCATGGACTCAAAGATGTGATACTGGAATCCGACTGTCAAGTATGCAATCTTTCTTTCTGATTTAGATGGAGTTCTCTTTGACATTTTATCTTCTTGTGCTAGTTTTAATTCTCTTTTGTGGTCTCATGTTAAGCGGGAGGGTAATTTTGTAGCTCATTATCTTGCTAGATTAATTCCGTTTGGTGTTGAGCAAGTTTGGGAGAACCACTACCCCCTAGAGGTGGCTCCTTATGTACTCATGGATAACTTGATTTTGGCAAATTTGCTTTTCCCCTCAAAAAAAAAAAATCGGATAATAATCAATGTATTTGACAATCATGTAGCTGCACCTGCACGAACAGTTGGTTGGCGTGATCCTGGATTCATACACACTAGCTTCTTAAAGGATTTGTGGCCCAACACCGTGTACGTATGCATACATTATTTGAAATGATAATCATAATCAAGATTTTTATCCTTACCACAAAATTTTCATGGCATTGGTTGTTTTCCAGATATTCATATAGGATGGGTCATATCTTATCTAACGGTTCATATGTTTGGAGCAAGAAGTATAAATTTAAGTCAGCTCCATTTCCAGGACAAAGCTCCTTACAACGTGTTGTTATTTTTGGTGACATGGGCAAGGTACTGTAAAACTTGTACCATTTCATTTTTTCCGTTTCTCATTTCTTTATTGCACTGTAACTCAAGATACGATTGCACATTTGCACTAATAGTTGGGATTTGATTGTTCCTAATCAATAGAGCACATTACATATTTGTGTATCTAGTTGTCTTAAAATAATAACTCTTTCATAACATAGCCGGCCAGTTCATATATAACAATTATGTACAGATTGCATTCATAATATATAGGGAGTTCTTGGAAACCAAAGAGGAAATAAAATATAATTTTGTAGTGGAAAGAGTATAAAAAATTATGTGGCAGTAGTGTGGCACATTAGGTAGTTAATTTACCCGATTTTACTCCATTTTACTTAGAGAAGACTCATCTAATATGGTCTGCCATTACTTAGGGATGGACGGAGCATAGTGTTTTGAATCTTATCAACGATCAAAACTAGTAACAAAAAGCAAAAATAGTGTTGTCATTTATACTAATATAATAAATTAATATATGTATGGTATAAAATTTGATCCAATGACTGCAAACTTATATACTAAAGTCTTAACCATTAAACTAAGTGATATTTTGTATTTTCATTCTAAAGTAAAATATATAATAAATGAAATATAAAAGTATTCGAGGCGTATCCCAGGCCTAAAAAGTTGGTTTTCATGAAATGGAGGAATTAGTTAATAGAGTAATGGGAGCATTAACATCGAGTAATGCCTTATCTACCGTCTCAGGCAGAACGCGACGGGTCAAATGAATATGCAGATTACCAACCAGGATCATTAAACACCACAGATCAGCTCGCTAATGATATCGACAACATTGATGCCATCTTCTTGATCGGAGACATGCCATACGCCAATGGATACATCTCACAGTGGGACCAATACACTGCGCAAGTAGAGCCACTAGCATCAACTGTGCCCTTCATGGTAGCAAGGTTTCATCTATACTTCAATAATGTGCCCTCTTGCATCCCAAATTAATAGGTCACGTTTTATCAAGTGTCATTATTAAAACTCATGAGTTAATATGTCACATAAATATGTTCTAAATTATGCATTTCAACACTGCTAATGTAATACTGTCCTCGCCCATATTTTTTTGGTTACTTTCTTAAGACCATTAAGATCGAAAGTATGTTTGATTTAGCGACTGGCCGGATCGAGTCTGGCCGTGGTGTATGTGGTGCCTATTTGTTTCAACACATAAATCTAACACAAAGATGTAATCAACAATACTTTTTTTTTACAACGGGGAAATTGTGCATTAATTGAAAAACGGAAGTACAGCCTAACGCTAATACAACCAAAAGAACACAAAGAAACTAAACTGAGCGAGACGCGCTCTTACATAACAATTACAAAACCAAACATAACTTAAACTAAGATAGAACTGCTCGATCTGGAGGGTTGATTTGATAGATAACTGTAGAGAAACTCATCGGCTGGTGGATGACAATCGCCATAACCCTGACGAAAGGAGAGGTAGGAGAGGGTTGACTTCACAATCGGGGTAACACAGTAACAGCGAGATTAGGAACTCGCAACAGGACCCATCCCATTGACCTTCTGTCACATGGGATTCTACGATCGGGTTTCCTGGAAGAGTCACATTCCTTTGTAACTCAATACCCTTTTGGAAGGGTATTTCAGGCTTCTCCATTGATGAGAAGCCCAAATGAGTTGACGCACTCTAAACCCAATTAACAAATTGAGGAGCCGCCTTCAGATATCGTTTTGTCAAGGCAATGATTAATAAAATCATTACCAAGCGAGATTGAAATCTAACCATTGTTAGATCTCGAAGAACCATCCGATTTTTAAAATCGAATAAAACAAACCCCATCCATGAAATCTCTTGCCACGCAAGCCCTAACCAACTACATAAACCAGATCCAACATTTTGAAGAAAAAGACTACCTCCAGCAATTAACAAAAGTATCAAGCAGGTTAAGTGCACAAACAACCAAACCATACTACCACAATCAAGAACTAAACACGATATGCAGACACCACACCTACAACAACGCTAGACTACCTTAGTAAAACCTTCACGTACCTACTGAAGCTTCCTTGGTAACCGAACCAAACTGACACAAGGGGGGACGGGGAAGGGAAATCTAAGCCTAAACTCGATCCTAAAAACAGGGGAACGGGGAGGGGATGCTAAGAACTAATCACCTTAATACTTCGAACAGGGGAACGGAGAGGGGAATCTATGACCTAAAAACTTTTTGAACAACGAGGACCGGGGAACGGGGAGGGGATGCATAAACTGAAAAACCACCTAAAACTAAAACGGGGAACGGGGAGGAGGAGATTTGACGCCAAGGAAGCGTGGAGGAGTGAAGAACAGACGCTAGGACAAGGCGGCGGAAACACCAGCTAAAACTAAAACGACGACGACGAGAGGGGACTGACACAGGGGAGGGAACAACGACGAGAAGGGGGAAGGAAACACCTACGACACGACCGGGGAGGGGTTGATCTTGCCGGCGACACACCGAACCCAGAGACCCGCCTGAAACGAGGAAAAAACTAGGGAAGAGCTCTAAGAAAACCGAAAGAAAAACTTGGAAAAAAGAAAGGGAACTCGCCGGAGACTTACACGGCGCCGGAACTCTGGCGAGTTCTTAGGGTTTGTGTTGGGGAAAGGTAGTTTTGAGGAGAGAGGTCAGAGCAAATATGTAGAGAGAGAAAGGTTATTCCTCTATAGATATTGTCTAACAATACTTTTAATACAGTGAATATGAATATCTAATAATATCTCAGGTTATTATATTTTTCCACATACAGGTAAGAATTTATGATCAAAATTTAAGAAGTTTGATTCCCAAGTAGAGAATTAAGAAATTTAGTGAGAAGAAGATGGAGTAAATATGCTTAGTTTTCGATGTGGAACTAGAGAATCTTGCTTGATTTTAAACAACTATTACCACATGCTAACTTAAATTTCTTTTGCTATTAGTGGTAATCATGAGCGTGATTCACCAAATTCTGGATCCTTCTACGACACCGATGACTCAGGAGGTGAATGTGGTGTCCCTGCTGAGACAATATTTTACGTTCCTGCAAAAAACAGAGCTAAGTTTTGGTAAGTACAAAAGTTAGTAATTTCACTTATTTGATGAAGAATCATCACAGAAGTATTTTTTTTCCCCTTAATTTATTATGTGTATGGTTACACAACAAAGAATTTGTTAGCAAACGAGAGGAAATGAGATAAGGCTCATGCAACTATAGTTACCTACATGTTCTCAGTCACTTGTTTGCGAACAAACTGTTTGGTGTTTAGTCTTTTTCTTCCGTAATCTATTTTGACAAAGAAAAAGAAACATCGCTCACATATTTGTTCATATGATGCAAATATAGGTACTCCGCAGACTATGGAATGTTCCATTTTTGCATAGCAGACACAGAACATGATTGGAGGGCAGGAACTGAACAATACAAATTCCTTGAGGAATGCCTTGCATCGGCAAATAGGCACAAGCAGCCATGGCTAATTTTTGCAGGTCATAGACCACTAGGCTACTCCTCCAATTCATGGTTTGGCCTAGAAGGCTCTTTTGAAGAGCCAATGGGAAGGGATGACCTTCAAAAGTTGTGGCAAAAGTACAAAGTTGATATTGCATTTTGGGGTCATGTTCATAATTATGAAAGAGTGTGCCCAATATACCAGGTATTACTATAATCACACTCCATAATCTCAGATACAAAATTATACTACATATGTTTCTTTGTATTAGATGCAACATTTTAAATTTTTACGTCTTTATTATGCTCATGTTGAAAGTGATAACTTTGATTGAGTTTTGTTTTTTGACACATGTAGTATATAAAACAAATCTACTGTGAGATGTCGTTAATTTATCTCAACGAGTATCAACAAAATTTTATAATTTTCATGAATAGAAAATTATAGATAGTAATTGTCAAATATGTAGATCGATAAATTTGGAAGCCAAAGAGTTTATGTCACTTAAAATTTGTTATATTATTATTGGTTTTTTTTATTTAAGTAAAACTATGTTATTAATTAAGATTGATTTTTACAGATTTTTGATATATCACTCTATATTAAATACATGAATTCTACTCCAACTAAAATTGATTTTTCTTAACTAAAACTACTTTTACTGTAAAAAAAAATTGGTTAGGGTGTATTTTTTTTCGCTTAAATTTTGTTGAACTTACTATAACTTATTACTATTTTTTTTTGAATTTGTTGGAACCTTATTAAACTTAGTGGATACCAAGTAAATTTTATTTTACTACTTTTTAAAATTTATTAGAACTTATCTTTCACTTAATTTTCCTTTTTCATTTTTTTTAAAGGGAAGGGAAGACACCCTTATTAAGAATATCACAATACAAAATTTGTGTATTTAAGAACATGGAATAGATATTATAAATTAGTCATGCACTCCCTCTTTTTTTTTTAATTATTGCAATTTGATATTTTACACTACTCACAAATTTCACTTTGACTATCGTTTGTTAACTATACGTGAATAAAAACATAGTCATGTGGAATCCTATTAGATTCGTCTTAATATGTATTCCCTCTGTTTTTTATCATTCTCACTTTCTTGTGCACGTCTCCCAATGCACGTCTTTGAACTTTAATATCTTTCATAATATATTAGTAAAAATTATAACAATTGAATATTAATAAAATACTAATTGAAATGAATCAAATAAGACCCCACATGACTATATTCTTTCTTAGAAATTAAGAAAATTTGATTAGATTATCTGTAAATATGGATAGTTTCAAGATTCTATGTGAGAAAGATAAAAAAAAAAGCAGATGGAGTATAGAGTTCATTCATTATACACCCGGGTGTACCATGTGCATTGTACACCCAATACTAATTTTTGCTCATTTGCTCATTTGGAATTCTCCTTTTTTTTGTACATTTTTTGCTCATTTGGATGATTCCAAATGAGCAATGAGCAAAAAATAGTCTTGGATGTACCATGTTCACGGTACACCCGGGTGTATGATAAATTTTTTAGGTAGTATATTATTAATATGTACTATTTATAATTTTTTCAAATACGAAATTAGAGTTATTAGTGTTCAAAGTTTTGCATTGCCAGACTTGAAAACTATTAGTGTAACAATTATTTGTATACGGAGGGAGTGTGCTATATCGTAGATTGGAACTTCGATATAGATATGTTAATAAGTAATATATTTTGGTGTGTATGGTGCAGAATCAATGTGTGAACAAGGAGAAATCTCACTACTCAGGAGTTGTAAACGGCACAATCCATGTAGTTGCAGGAGGGGGAGGAAGTCATTTGTCAAAATTTAGTACATTAAAGACAGTTTGGAGTATTTATCAAGACTATGATTTTGGGTTCACCAAGCTCACAGCATATAACCATTCTTCTTTGCTATTTGAATACAAGAAGAGCAATGATGGAAAGGTCTATGATTCTTTTACCATCTCTAGAGATTACAAAGATGTGTTGGCTTGTGTTCACGATGGTTGTGAAGCCACCACTTGGGCAACTTAAGAGAAAGGACCTTAATAAAATGGCAAACAATAAGTTTGTTAGTAGTTCTTCTTTAAAGGATGAATAATTGTGGATTTAATTGACAAGTGGCATTAGAAGGAAAAGAGCTCTAGGTCGTTTTCTTTATTTATTTATTAAAAGAGCTCTAGATCTTTAGCAACGATTAAATTGTAATTGTTACTTTATTTGTTTGGAACTCTTTCATTTACTTTGTTTTGTGTGTATTTCTCTTATTTCATTATTGTTGAGCAAAGAAGGAATAACAAAAAAATATCAATTTATTTTTTGGTATATATATGAGTGTTAGGCTTAAGGGTTTTGACCAAGTAAAATAAGAAGAGGATGAACCTCAACCCAAAAGGATTCGAAGAACTATTAGAGCTAGGAATCCAGGATATTATTATTATGATAGTGAAGACTCTGAAGACTTTGAAGATGAAATGTTTACTCTAGAGAAATACAAAGAAAATAAGGATAGGAATGATAATATAACTCCATAGAGTATTTATTCATGTTCTAAGATTAGTAGTTGAATAAGTAGCTAAGCTACAATGTTTAAATTTCTTTCTTTAGCATCTTTATATTATTGAGGAATAAGTTGGTTATGTTGGATTGGAAAAATATTCTTATTATCGTTTGAGGAATAAAAGTTATGATTTAGTTATTTGAGTTGAGTGAGATTTGTTTTAGTACACGAAAAGGGGGAATATTTTATTATTGTGATTGATTTCATTTGATCCTTATGTGGTTGTTGATGTGAATAATTCATGCGTGAATATATGGTTGTTATGGTTCATAGTGTGTGAACTTAGTGTTATTGTAATTCCATATGAATTTTATTTTGATGCGACCTTGTATGGTCAAATCGATTAATGCCTTCGTAGAGGATGGCAAGTAAGTTGTGAATCGAAACCTAAAGTAGATTTACGTTAAATTTCAGGTCGCGAAGTAGAGTGGCAAACAACGATATCGCGTTAGCCTCTGCTATTCGCCTATTGGTGGAGAAACTGACTCAAGAAAGGGTTGAGCGTCCTGACCCTGCAGGGGATATGTTTGAGAGATTAGCTAAAATTAAGCCACTGTACTTCAAGGGGCAAGCTGACCCTACATTCTTAGAGAGCTGGATTAGGGAGTTTGATAAAAAATTTGGGCCTGTGAATTGTCCTGAGGCTATGAAAGTAGGTCAGGATGTGTTGTATCTGAAGGATGAGGCTGACCTATGGTGGAAGGAAAATGGAGATAGACTTAGTGCTGTGGAAGGGTTTAATTAGGATTCCTTTAATACTGCTTTAAGAGGAAGATTTTACCCGGCTTTTATGAGGAAGCAAAAGGCTAAGGAGTTCATAAACCTTAGGATTGGGAGTATGACTTTTATGCGTATTATAGCAAGTTCATAGCATTGTCTAGATTTGTACCTGAGGTTGTAGCTACTGAAGAGCTGAAAGCTCGGAGATTTGAGCAAGGTTTGACTGAGGAAATTCAATTGGGGTTAGGTGGTGAGACCTTTGGTTCCTTAGATGTTGTTTATGGGAGAGCTGCCCATATTTATGGTCTTCAGTCGAGGCGTGATAAGAAGAATGCTGTAGTAGGCGAGAAAAGAAAAGATTTCAATACTGGAGGAAATCAGGGAAACTTTAAGAAGAATAGGAATGGGAATGGGAATTTCCAAGGAAGGAATGGCCAAGGCTTTAATGGTAAGGGCCAGTATGAGAGAAGTTACAACTGCAAGAGATGTAACAAAAACCATCCTGGTAGAGACTGTAAAGGGGATCTAATGACCTGTCATTACTGCCAAAAGAAGGCGCATAGAGAGTTTGATTGGTTCACCAAGCAGAAGAAAGAGCATAATGGTAATGGGAATGGTAATCAGGGAAGGTCTGGGTTCAACCAAGAGAACAACCAAGCCGAAGCCTACGGGATCGCAGAACGGTCAGGGAATCTATAGTAAGCCTGCTAATGAGAACAACAACAACAACCAGAGCAAAGCTCCAAGGAAGTTGTTCGTGATGAGCCGCAATGAAGCTGAAAAGTCTGCCGGCGTAGTTTCTGGTACTTTTTCTATTAACTCCGTTCTAGTTAAAGCGTTATTTGATTCTGGAGCGACCTATTCATTTATTTCGTCGTCCATTGTAAAAAGTTTGGGGTTAGTAGACTTTGAAGTGATTGACTTACCCATAAGTATACCTACTTGAGAAGTTGTAAAGTGAGCTAAGATGTATAGAGATTTACCCTTGAAGATAGGAGAGTGTGTTTTTCGTTCTAATCGATAGAGTTCAATCTGGGAGACCTAGACGTATGTTGGGGATGAACTGGTTAGGTTTCTATAAGGCCAAGATAGATTGTGAAGCTCAGAAGGTAGTGCTGAGAAGCCCTTTAGGGAAGTTAACTTCATACCGACGATTTGGGAAGCCTAAGAGTTTTGGGATCATTTCCGCAATGCAAGTGAAGAAGTTAATAAAGAAGGGGTGTGAGTTGTTCTTCTGTAGTGTGCAGGATGTGAGCAAAGAAGTTGAGTTAAGGATTGAGGATGTACCGATTGTAAATGAGTTTATGGATGTGTTTCCAAGCGAGATTTCTGGTATGCCACCTAAGAGAGCCGTTGAGTTCACCATAGACTTAGTTCCTGGTACTGCACATATTTCTAAGGCACCGTACAGAATGGCACCTCCTGAGATGAGCGAGTTGAAGACGCAATTGCAAGAATTGTTGGAGAAGGGTTATATTAGGCCTAGTGCATCACCTTAGGGAGCTCCTGTGTTGTGAACAAGAAAGATGAAAGTATGAGGTTGTGCATTGATTATAGGGAGTTGAACAATTTGACAATTAAGAATAAGTATCCTTTGCCTAGGATAGATAACCTATTCGATCAGTTGAATGGAGCAAGTGTGTTTTCGAAGATTGATTTGCATTCGGGGTATCACCAATTGAAGGTAGCCGATAAGGATATACCAAAGACTGCATTTAGGACGCATTATGGTCATTATGAGTTTACAGTGATGCCATTTGGATTGACCAATGCTCCGGCTATATTCATGGACTTGATGAATAGGATATTCCATGAGTTTTGGACAAGTTCGTCGTAGTGTTCATTCAAAGAGCGAAGAAGACCATGATGAACATTTGAGGATAGACGCTTCAGAAGAACCAATTGTATGCAAAGTTCTCTAAGTGTGAATTCCGATTGAAGAAAGTAGCATTTTTGGGTCATTTTGTATCTAAGGAAGGGGTTTATATGGATTCTACGAAGATTCAAACTGTTAGTGAGTGGCCTACACCGAAGAATGTGTTGGATATTAGGAGTTTTTTGGGATTAGCTGGCTATTATAAGAGATTTGTGAAAGATTTTTCGAAGATACCAAGGCCGATGACTAATTTGATGAAGAAAGAGTCAAATTTTGAGTGGAGTGAGAAGTACGAGGCAGCCTTTCAGACTTTCAAGGAGCGTCTGGCCTCCGCACCTATTTTAACCCGCCTGACGGAAATGAAAGATTCGAGGTGTATAGTGATGCTTCGAAGAATGGATTGGGGTGTGTTCTGGAGCTAAATGGGAAGGTGATCGCGTATGCATCGCGTCAGTTGAAATCGTATGAGTCGAATTATCCTACCCATGACCTAGAGCTCGCTGCTATTGTGTTTGCATTGAAAATTCGGAGATATTATCTGTATGGAGTGACTTGCAAGATCTTTACTGATCATAAGAGTCTGAAGTATATTTTCACCCAGAAGGATCTCAATATGAAGCAGAGAAGTAATCAATTAAGGACTATGACCTAGATATTCAGTACCATGAAGGAAAGGCGAATGTGGTCGCTGATGCTTTGAGTAGGAAGTCGAGTCATAGCGTGAATGCGTTGGTAATTCCTGAGGAATTGTACTAGATATGCAAAGGCTTCGCCTAGAAATTTTGAATCCTGGGGAGATTGAAGCAAGATTGAGTGATTTATCATTGGGATCATCGATTTTCGATGAGGTCAAAGAGCGTGAAGTTGGAGACGAGCACCTAGATAAGATTGAGGAGAATATGAAGCAAGGCAAGGAAGTTGACTTTAAGGTTCATGATGATGGAAGCTGGAGGTTTAAAGGATGGTGGTGTATACCACAAAAGTGTGAAGAGCTTAAAAGGAAGCTTATGGAATAAGGGCACACTACTCCATATTATGTGCACCCTGGTGGTGATAAGCTGTATAAGGATCTTAGGGAGATTTATTAGTGGCCGAATATGAAGCGAGAAGTCGTCGAGTTCGTGTTAAAGTGTCTGACATGTAAGAAACTGAAGATCGATCATAAGAGACCAATGGGGAAGGTCCTATCATTAGAAGTTCCTGGATGAAAGTGGGATTCGATATCAATGGACTTTGTGACTGCCTTACCAAAGACGAGAAATGGCAATGATACTATTTGGGTTATCGTGGACCGTCTGACGAAATCTGCAGTGTTCGTTCCGATCAAAAAAACATGGAAGAAGAAGCAACTTGCCAAGACGTATATCAAGCACGTGGTGAGACTGCATGGAGCTAGTCCCGAATGTTATTATTTCAGATCGTGATTCGAGATTCGAGATTCCTCTCGAAATTTTGGCAAAAGGTCCAGTTAAATCTTGGAACGACATTGAAGATGAGTACTGCGTTTCATCCTGCGACTGATGGTCAGACTGAAAGGACCAATCAGACCATGGAAGACATGTTGAGAGCATGCCCGATTGATTTCCAAGGAAGTTGGGAAGACCACTTGGATTTGATCGAATTTTCGTATAATAATAGTTACCATGCAAGCATCAAGAGGGCTCCATTTGAGGTGTTGTATGGAAGAAAGTGTAGATGTCCCATTTGCTTGAATGATCTTAGTGAGAATTTGGTATTGGGGACTGAATTTATTGAGGAGACTGTTAAGAATGTAAAGTTGATTCAAGCTAGAATTCAAGCTGCTCAAGATAGGCAGAAAAGTTATGCTGATTTGAAGCGAAGAGAAGATGAATTCGCGGTTGGTGATAAGGTGTTTTTGAAAGTGTCACCGACCAAAGGAGTGATGAGATTTGGTAAGAAGGGAAAATTAAGTGCTAAATATGTTGGCCCATATGAGATTTTGTAAAGAGTGGGGAAGGTAGCTTATAAGTTAGCTTTACCAATGGAATTTGAGAAGATGCATGATGTATTATTTCACATTTCTCAACTTAAGAGAATTATCCCTAATGAGAATCATGTTCTGGAGTCCGAAAGAATTCAAATCGATAATAGCCTCACGTAAGAGGAAAGACCTGTTAAAATCTTGGATAGAAAGGTGCGTAGTACACGCAATAAGGATAGAAAGGTGCGTAGTAAACGCAACAAGGATGTCAATATAGTGAAAGTGCTTTGGTCTAACCATGAGTACGAAGAGGCAACGTGGGAAGCCGAAGATGAAATGAAGAAGAAATATACTGAGTTATTCATTGAGGTGAGTTACGAGGGCGTAACTCGTTTTCTTTAAGGGGGGTAGAATGCGATAAAATTCCGCGCTTTTTGTCTTATTTTATGGTATTTTTATGCGTTTTTATGCTTATTTTGGCGATTTGCACATATTGGTGCAAAATAAAATGGTTCTCCGCATAGAAAAATGTGTTCATGAGTAACACAAGTGTTGTGTAGATTGGTAAAGTATGCACACGTTGTGGCACACGCATTTCTAAATGGAAGTTTTGAGTCAAAAAATTTGAAACTGTGAGGGTTTTCGTGCCAAGTTTCGGGACGAAACTTCTTTTAAGAGGGGTAGACTGTAATCCCCCACAATTTAATGAATTTTATAAATATATTTTAAAGTATATTTATATATATTTTAGTATTTAAATAATTAATTTCTTAAAGTGTTGACTATTTTAAAATCAAAGGGATTATTTAATGTTTTAAATATTTTATTTAGTCATACTTTGAAAGTTATTTTATAATTTAACTAGTGAAGTTGAAGTACAAGGATTTTAATATTGGGTTAGAGGTGCCCAAACCTTATAGTTTCTCATATGAGCATCTTTATTAAACTAACCAATCAAAGCCCAACTCTCTTTTGGACCCCTAATGAGGGAACCTATAAATACTCCTTCATTAACAATTTTTGCCACATTAAACACAAACTCTATTTTCTCCTCTCTCTTCTCTCACCGTTGTCCTCCTTCCTCCCCTCACCCGATTTTCGTCTCTCTCTCTCTCTCTCGGGTCACCGACAGTCACCACCGGCCACCGGACCACCGCTGGCAGCGGCCCAGCACCGGCGCTCCTCCCTTCTCTCAGCCTTGTCTTTTTATTCCTCTCCTCTTTGGTTATTTTCTTACTCCTCTATATTATTTTAATGCTTAGGTTTTATGTTTTAAGTATTGTTTTGATGTTTTAATGATTAAAGTTTATATCTTTGATGATTTAAATATAAAATTCAGATTATATAATTAGTATAGTAAAGTAATTAAATTTCAGATTTAATATATATGTTTAAGTTAGGGTTCTAAGCACCAAAGCATGAATTTTTAATGTTTTAAGAGTGGGAAATTGTAATATTATGTTATAGTTTATGAAAATTGAGTACTCTAATACTTATACCTATGTTAAAGTAAGTTTGAAAGGGTTTTAAAGATGTTATATGTTGCTGGAAATTTTATTAACATACTTATGGTGATTTTTAAACATTAAAGTGTTGATTTTTAAGGATTTTTGATGACTAGTATGGTAGTATTATACTAATATGGTAGTACTATACTAGGGGGGCACTAGTATGGTAGTACTTATGGTGATTTTTAAACATTAAAGTGTTGATTTTTAAGGGTTTTTGATGACTAGTATGGTAGAGTTTCCTTTGAAAATAGGACAACCCTAAAGCGGAAAATAATTTACACCTGTTTACAATCTCAAAAAATAAATTATTTCCAACTCCCAAAATTCAACAACCTCAACACTTTCGCGGAGCAACACCAAGAGAAAATCAGGAGCACCAACGACTCTTAAATAGAGAAATAGATTATAGAAAATAAACTATTAACTATTACAAAGTGGAGCGTCCTTACCTCGAAAACAAATACAATTCTACACCAGCTCGTATAAGCTTCAATTTGCAAAAGATTATCTTACGGCTTCAACCTGAAACATTAAGGATACTGCCACCCACCAAGTGACAGGTCACAGAAAATGACAAAACAACATACACACATCAGCAATGCTGAGTACTAAACCCGTCAAGTGATTAACACATGTTTTGGTGGCTTTTACTTGAAAACGACTCAACGGTCAATATAATCACAACAGTCACACTGTTACAACATGCATCAAATCAACTCCTGTTGACCACATACATTTTATATCTTTATCCGATTATTTATTTTATAGTACACCATCATTCACATAGCAACAAATGCAACGAGGCGACTCCCAAGCAATCACAAAAGAGATATATTTCATATATATTTATTAAATTGGCCTTTCAAACATATCACGATTCCTTATGAGGAATCTAACTTAACCAATTCTGATATAGATGATATTATTTATTTCCTTCAATCGATTTCTTATCAGAAATCCAAACTTATGCTTTCATACTCTATCAATCCTTTTCTTATACTGTTATAAACAAACCCTTATCAGGCAATAATATCATAACAACTTTCACTATAACGATTCCTTATCGGGAATCCAACATCAGTATAAGTTACCATGATATGCTTCCGTATCAGGAAACCAATATCGATATTCATATTCAAATATTGAATAAACATTCATTACATTACCTGATATGATTCCTTATCGGGAATCCAAGATCGAAACAACTCACCATGATACGATTCCTTATCGGGAATCCGATATCGAAATAACTTTCATACTTTGAGATAACTTTCTTTTTAACCAGGGGGAAAGAGAACACGGCGGAGGAGACAAAGCTTACACTCCGACAGTGGGGGTCGTCACCCAACCATTCGCTTTACTTTTGGCCAATAACCGCGACTAGTCCGGAGTATATTTTTCCGCTGATTCAATCAGCCATCCACAGGTTTCACATTACCTGATATATCGCCCGATTATCGCCCCACAAAGCAATGGGCATGTTTCCCTGTGCGGCCCCCCAAGGTTCACAGTCCATGGGGTATTGTTCGTATCACCTCATCCGTCGACTCAGACGAGGCTACTTTCCCCTTTTAGATCACTTTCCATTATCGTTCATAACTTATTCCAATCATTATTAAAACTCAAGTTTACATATCATCTCATTAACTCTTAACAACAATCTTTGAACAATAAACCAATGTCGAACACTTCTCCTTAGAGAATTATAATCACTTGACATAACATCTTTATAAGTAAGTACTTCATACCAATGCATATATATGCTTTTATATGCAATCCAATTTCAAACATGAAAATTATGAACCACAAGAATTGATAAATAATCATATTTAACAACACATCCATCACAATGACAAAAGGTATCTCTGTTAGAATTAACTAACGAGAGTTACTAAACCACTTACGCACAACTCATACTCTTGCATATAAATAATTTATACTCTTTTATACTTCATGATTATTAATCGACATTTATCTCAACAATGATAACAGTCGTTATCAAACACCAACAACAATTACCATAGGTCTCTCTCTTAGAATTTACTAAGGAGAGTTAGCTTAAACACCACACTCCAGATTCATAAATCAATGGTTGATTAACGAAAGCAATTAAATATGGTTCATACTATACCTTTAGTTGAATTCCAAATAACAAGATTCAATCACAAACTCAACTACGGACCATGCCCATAATCATATGGTGCGAGTTTATTTCATTACTAATTAGAAAATCATTCCATTATCTAAGTGGGAGTTCTTTAAAGTAATTCACAACTTTACGTTAGTGAACACTGGTCAAATAGTCCGACTTTATTATATTATTCCATTTATAGTTATCGAACTAAAATACATTATTAAACACATCTTCACTCTCCGACTTCATATGCAACTATTTCTAATGTTCGTAGTATTATTATCAACACTTACATATCCCATTCCCTTGATTTAATTAACTAATATGATTACTTGAGTCTTAGAGTCTATTTAAATAGTACTCGTCTAATTAACATAACCGTCACAACTTCTTAATTGCTATCCTCTTAACTTATAGCTCGACAGTGAACTTCAATTATTACTATACTTTTACAATATGTATATTACTTAAAAAGTGTTAACTTTCTATTAGTATTAGAACAAAAGACGTTTACATTACTTCTTGCTAACTCCTTACGTTCTCACTCGATACAGAAAGGGAGTTGCCTTAGTCCAACTAATTACTTTATTGATTAAATCCTTATACGTAAATATATTACTCACTGAACTCCATACAAAGAAGCCAACCCAGTTACATTCATTCTAATTGAAATTCCATCACGAACCAAACCAAATCATATAATCAAATTTGCTAAACTAACTTTAATATTAACTTAATTCCTCTACCATTATCATCCTTTACTCAACAATTGACATCCAAATTATCACAACAGCAACAGCCACAAAACTAATTAGAATCTAGATTAGAAACTGATTCTTTGCAACATATATACATATATATATGAAACTCAATCAACAACATAAGCAACACAATAACATTTCCAGTTCAAAATTAACCCAACTTGATTGGTAAAGCAAGAAGATAGGCAACTTGGATTAGTACCTTAACAACCACCATAAGTAAAACGAGGAGGATAAGGAACAACAACGACCAAACGCCCGGAGAAACACCGCAACACCACGACAGAAAACAGAGCAGCAGCAACACAGGAACAGGGGAGGGGAAAACGAACCGACGGCAGCAATACCAACCACAAACAACAACAGCACGATGACCGCCGTCCACCGGCGAACAACAGCAACAACCGCGGCAGCACCAGCCATGAACAACCAGCGCACGACGAGGAGAGAGAGAGAGGACATCACAACCGCAAGAGGAGAAGGACTCCGGCGAGCAGTGGAATACTCCGGCAAGGAGAGAAAGAGACTCGGGGTGAGAGAGGGAGATCCGGGAAGAGGAGGGGTTGGGGCTTGAGTTTTCACGGGGACAAGGGAGATCAAGGAGAGGGAAAGAATAAGAGGTGGAAGGGTTTTGGGGTCCTTATCTTCCAAACCGACAAAGAGAGAAAAGGAGTGGGAAACCGACCCATCTTAATAAAATGCAACAATTCAGTTTCATATTTTGATTAAATAATACTTCTCAAATTTTAAATAACTGAAACCCGAAATATATTTAATAGTAACAACTTCATAAAATTAAATAAATAAATATATTACAAACATGACAGATAAAAATCATACTCCACAACTCAATAAAATTAGAAAATCTGAAACATAAATGACTCATTAAATATAATTAGCATTTAATACACGCCTTTAAAAATAGGGCTATTACATACTACCACCCTTATCAAAAGTTTCGTCCTCGAAACTTGCAAACATTTATGTAAATAAAACCAAAATCTCAAGCTTGCAAGACATTAGTCGTCCAGCCTCCATTCTGCCATCATCTTTTGTATCTCTACTTCAACTTGACTCGCGAAATCAAGGAGCAAAGAAAACAAAAGGGGCAAACTTGTTGGCATTGGATTCCAATCATCTCATTTGCAGAGATCTCGTTTGAAATTCATTTGCTTAAGCAAATCATATAAATTTTCTCGAAATACACACACTAAGTAATTAAGATCAAGACAATCAAATCATAACAAGATAACATTATACTCATTATCAAATATTCAAATAATGTACTACATATTCCCATAAATGGATTCATATAGCACACGCATAAGCGCAAATACTCAAACGGCTTGATTCATTTATACCTAACGCTTTAATCAATCCATTAAACTTAATTTCAACCCTTACGCCATGATATGAAGATCACAACGTATTCAAAAATAATCAAGCTCTGATACCATCTTGTAACAGCACGCTCTTCCGAGCTGCTAACGACACACACTCAACAACCACAAACTAAAATTTAACTCTTAATAAAACAAAATCGCAGCGGAAAATATCCTTAATTACACCAATAGCTCCACTAAAATTTCCTTTCATCATATAAAATGAAATATCGATAATCAACTATCTAATTACAAACTTAACCCATAATCCAAATCTTAATCTCGCTCTGGCCACTTCTAATTCTGCGTTCTCAATACACAACCTGTAAATTCAAGGAAGAAATACAAAACAAACAAAATTCCAAAATGAGTGGAAAACTCGTAACCTTTACTTCAGCCTGTTATAAATATTTTATTTATCAAATCATTTCTTTCTGTTACAACGCTGGCATAGCTCATTCTCTTAAACAAATCAGTGACAAGTATGAGATTTGGACAAACGCTGCCTCCAAGGTTCGTTATGGAGCCTAGCAATACTACCCCCAAGGTTCGTTATGGAGGGTAGCCTACCATATCAGGTCAAAAGAGTAACCATCCTCCACCCATACCTTGCCCACTTTCTATTTTCAGTTCATAATAATTAAGCCAGCAAAACAATTGCGTATTCATATTATCGAATGATATTTCCAGAATCAACTCACAACATCACATTCATAACTATGGCCATAGTACGAACTTATATATCAATAACAGATCAAAGAGATCCACACATTAGGGCGTAAGTAAATCATTCTATTGAACATAAAAGTTACCTCAAACGCAATCCAAATTTCAACACACAATCTCCTTCATTAATCCTGATCTCCAAATGAGACTCAACTCCATAATCATTCTCCAATAATTTACCTCACAACAATAACAGTCGGGAGAATCCGGGTGAGTTAACCCGAACTATTACCATCACACTCACCGAACTACATCGGAGAGTGTAGAACTTAATTCCCAATTCTATTCAATTTAAATTAACTATTACAACACGGCCCTGATTCTCATACTGTTCTAATAAATTCCTATAGAAAAATCCGATAGAGTTTCCTTTGAAAATAGGACAACCCTAAAGCGGGAAATAATTTTAACCTGTTTACAATTTCAATTTATAAAATATTCCAAACTCAACAACCTCAACGCTTTCGCGGAGCAACACCGAGAGAGAATCAGGAGCACTAACAACTCTTAAATGGAGAAATAGATTATAGAAAATAAACGATTAATATTACAAAGTGGAGCGTTCTCGCCTCGAAAACAAATACAATACTACATCATCTCGTATCAGCTTCAACTTGCAAAAGATTAACTTACGGCTTCAACCTGAAACATTTAGGACACTGCCACCCACCAAGTGATAGGCCACAGAAATGACAAAACAACATACAGACATATCAACAAAGCTGATTACTAAACCCATAAACAAGAGTAACACATGCTTTGGTGGCTTTTACTTGAAAACGACTCTCAACAATCATCATGCTCAGATCAATCACACATGTCATAACAATGTATAGCATTAGTCCTGTCGGACTCATACATGCAATACCATTATTCAAATCTCTTCATAGTACACCATCGTTCATATAACAGCAAACAAAGCAGAGACATATTTCATATATCCTCATTTAATTAACTTATACCTTTATATCTTCTTAGTTGCATTACTCTTTACTTATAATTAACAATGAACTCAAACTACTACTATACTTGATAATATAAATACTATTTCAGGATTAATAACTTTCTATTAACGCTAGATTAAATGAAACTCATATTACCTTTTACTAACTAATAACATTCTAACTCCATAAATAGATTTGAGTCTTCTATATCATCTAATTCTATTCAATACAACTATACTAAGAGTGACACTATTTAGCCTACCATTACATGAACTAACTTAGCTAATTAATATTATTCATCAAATCCAAATCACACTAATTAGATTCATTAACAGATATCACTTCAAAACTACTCTGAAAATCAAGATGAGTAAAATGCAAACACACAACTAATTCTTTCCAAACTAGCTAAGTAATGCCAAGCTTGAATTAAGATAAATCTCTAAACTGAAATTTATTTCTTTTATAAAATCAAACTGCATCATAGAACTAGAATTCACATTATATGTTATTATTAAACTAAAGCGATCTTATAACACAATCATTTCTGATCTAACTCTCGCAACCACTTCAATCAACTGGGACATGTATCCAATAACAAGTTCTATGACACATCTAAGAAAAACAATAAGATTTCACATAACTACAATTAGAATCTCAATCACAAATCACCAACATCTAAACTGAACTATTAGAAAATTATCACACAATAATATTCACATCATCTGAATCTGAGTTCGTAAAATCAATTGAAGAAGATGAATTCAGGTTTGTACCTCAAAGAACAAAAAGGAGAAGAAGGACAGGAAGAGGAAACACAACATCAACCCACCACCGCGGCGAGCACAAGCCAGCAGAACACCGGAGGAATCACCGGCAAGCACCCGTGGAGCAGATCAGCAGCGCAGGGGAAGAAAAGAAACACAGGTAACCACAACAGGGGCACCACGCGAAGGAGAGAGAAAGTATTAGCGCAGAGCTCGGGGGGGAGGAACACGCCGACGAACTGAAGGGGAGGTGCGGCGAGACCACATCAATGAGAGAGAGACGGGGAGAAGGGGATGGGTTTCACCGGGAGGGCGAGGAAGTTCGAAGAGAGAGAGAATAGATGGGGTTGGGGTTTTGGCTGACTGATAACAAGGACAAGGGGGGGGTTAGTCTTCCTTAACCGACAACATAAAAGGGAGGTTTTCTTATAACAGCCCGCTCCGAGCTGCTAACGAAACACACTCAACAACCACAAACTAAAATTTAACTCTTAATAAAACAAAATCGCAGCGGAAAATATCCTTAATTACACCAATAGCTCCACTAAAATTTCCTTTCATCATATAAAATGAAATATCGATAATTAACTATCTAATTACAAACTTAACCCATAATCCAAATCTTAATCTCGCTCTGGCCACTTCTAATTCCGCTCTCTCAATACACAACCTGCAAATTCAAGGAAAAAATACAAAATAAACAAAATTCCAAAATGAGTGGAAAACTCGTAACCTTTACTTCAGCCCGTTATAAACATTTTATTTATCAAATGATTTCTTTCTGTTACAACGCTGGCATAGCTCATTCTCTTAAACAAATCAGTGACAAGTATGGGATTTGGACAAACGCTGCCTCCAAGGTTCGTTATGGAGCCCAGCAATACTACCCCCAAGGTTCGTTATGGAGCGTAGCCGACCATATCAGGTCAAAAGAGTAACCATCCTCCACCCATACCTTGCCCACTTTAATTTCTATTTTCAGTTCATAAACTAAGCCAGCAAAACAATTGCGTATTCATATTATCGAATGATATTTCCAGAATCAACTCACAACATCACATTCATAACGATGGCCATAGTACGAACTTATATATCAAAAACAGGACAAAGAGATCCACACATGAGGGCGTAAGTAAATCATTTTACTGAACATAAAAGTTACCTCAAACGCAATCCAAATTCCAACACACAATCTCCTTCATTAATCCTGATCTCCAAACGAGACTCAACTCCATAATCATTCTCCAACAATTTACCTCACAACAATAACAGTAGTTATTAATAAACTCCTCACTAAATAAGAACTAATCTAAACTAAATCTCCCAAATACTCCCTCCGGTCTTTATTAGTTTACCCCTCTCTATGGGGCACATTTGCCGATACACTAATTTAAACCTTAATATCTCTAATTATCAATAAGCAAAAATTACAAAAAGTTAATATTTGGATACTACACATTGAGATGAATCTAACAAGATCTCACATGACTATATTTTTCCTTAAGTACAAATCACAAGAGATAGTCAAAGTCATGTATGTGAATAGTGTCAAAAGTCCAAAGGGGTAAACTAATAAAGACCGGAAGGAGTAGAAACTAACTAATTCTATATAACTTCTAAACTTATCTTCAAATATATCAACTTCAATCAAACATATTACTAGTAGTAACAATCACTAACTAATTATACTAATTAAGAATTTATAACCCAAAACTCTTTTATGAAATCTTAGAATTCTAACTGAAATTGCCAACAACCTACAAAACTCTTCCTATTGGTTTACGAACCACAACTAGCCACAACGCATCACAGCACCGACGACGAATCAACACCAACAACACAACATCAACCACAACAACACAAGAAAAAGGGGAAAAATACCTTGCAAAACCACCAACACACGACCACGAGAGGTGGCAGCACCACGAAGCAGCAACAGCACCACCGTGGGGGGGGAACACGAGCAGCAGCAACGTCACAACAGCAACGCGGCGGCAGAACACGAACAGAGGAGGAAGAACAAGACCAGCAGCAAGACAAACGAGAAGAGAGAAAACGCGAGCCGAAGGCACAACTCCAGCGAGTAGCAGGGGAAAAAGGATGCTCCGACGAGCTTTGGGGAACACCGACGAGGGGATATGAACTCCGGCAGTAGCATCAAGCGAGAGGAGAGAGAAACAGGGGGTTGGGGTTTCATCGGGAGTGAGAGAAAGAGAAATGGGGTTTGGGGCTTTTTGTGAGAATGACGAGAGAGAGAAAAAATTTGGGGTTTTGTTTCATCCACATCCAACCGACAAAGGGGTAACATTTGGGATTTCCAAAATTGGTAGGAATGGTGTTACAAGAATAAACCAACTTTGGTTTTCTATATTACACATAAAATCCAAAATATAAAATATTAATAACTTCATAAAATTAAACAAATAAATATATTACAACTCGACAAATAAAAAATTCATACTCCAAACTCAAATAAAATAAAAATATTCGGAACATAATTAACTTAATAAATAATTATAATTAACATTTAATAAACGCTCTTAAAAATAGGACTATTACATAAAATCATACTCCACAACTCAATAAAAATAGGGCTATTACATAAAATGTTTTATCGAACATGATTATTTGTTATTAGTTGTGGTTCAAAAGCTATATGATTGGAATTGGAATTGAAAAGCATATGTGTATTGATTTGAAATACATATTAGTAAGATTTCTATGTTAAGTGATTATAATTATTTACGAAGGAAATCTCTTGGTTTGGTTGGTTATATAGTCAAAGATTGTTAAAATGATTTGAAGAGTTACTTGATAAGTTATGAACGATAATGGAAAGTGATCTAAAAGAGGAAAGTAGCCTCGGTTGAGTCGACGGATGAGGTGACATGAACAGTACCCCATGGACTGTGAACCTTGGGGGGCCCCACAGGGAAACATGCCCATTGCTCAATGGGGCGATAATCGGGCGATATATCAGGTAATGTGAAACCTGTGGATGGCTGATTGAATCAGCGGAAAAATGTACTCCGGACTAGTCGCGGTTGTTGGCCAAAAGTAAAGCGAATGGTTGGATGACGACCCATACTGTCGGAGTGTAAGCTTTGTCTCCTCCGCCGCGTTCTCTTTCCCCCTAGTTAAAAGAAAGTTATCTCGATTTATGAAAGTTGTTTGGATATTGGATTCCCGATAAGGAATCGTATCATGGTAAGTTGTTTCGATATTGGATTCCCGATAAGGAATCGTATCATGGTAAGTTGTTCGATATTGGATTCCCGATAAGGAATCATACCAGGTAATGTAATGAATGTTTATTCAGTACTTGAATATGAATGATGATATTGGATTCCTAATAAGGAATCATATTTTGATATTGGATTCCCGATAAGGAATCGTGTCATGGAATGTTGTCATGTTACTTAATTCCTGATAAGGAATTGGTTGTAAAGGTATAAGAAAATGATTAATATAGTATCTGAGCATATAAGTTGGATTTCTGATAAGAAATCGATTAAAGGAAATAATTATATAATCTATATCAAATTGGTTAACTTAGATTCCTCATAAGGAATTGTGATATGTTGAAAGCTAATTAAATGAAGTTATATGAATCGAGAAGCAAAGAAAACAAAATGGGCAAAATTATTGGCATAGGATTCCACTCATCTCATTTGCTGAGATCTCGTTTAAAATTCATTTATTTAAGCAAATCATACAATTTTCTCAAAATACACAAGGCATTACTACTTCACATAAATGGAATCATATAGCACACGCCAAAGCGCAAACAATCACGTATATATACTCAGCTTTCAACTTTGCTAATCTCCAATCATCGATTCTGAACCACTAATAATCCCAAATTGATTTCATCCTATCCCAAGAATCTTTTACCCTCGCTAGGTAGCCAATTCGGTATACGGTCGCAAGGTTGCTCTGATACCATCTATAACAGCCCGGATGCTCCCGACCAGTTTACAGAGGATTAAGCACAGCGGAAGAGACTCTAGTCGAGATAACCCAAACTATTACCATCACACTCACCGAACTACATCGGAGAGTGTGGAACTCAATTCCCAATTCTATTCAAATTAATTAACTATTACAACAAGCCCTGATTCTCTAACTCTATTCTAATAAATTCTCTAGAAAATCCGACAGAGTTTCCTTTGAAAATAGGACAACCCTAAAGCGGGAAATAATTTAAACCTGTTTACAATCTCAATAAATAAAATATTTCCAACTCCCAAAACTCAACAACCTCAACGCTTTTGCGGAGCAACACCAAGAGAGAATCAGGAGCACCAACGACTCTTCACTAGTGGAAATTAGCCCATATGATGGGGTAAAAATCGGGCTTACTGCTGCGGTTTTGGGCCGCATCAGGTGGGCTCGCAGCAGATCCCAATTATTTACAATCTCAATAAATAATTTACTGATCCGTTTTTTTAGGTGAAAGAACCCTCCCTTGGTTTGCCATCGAGGAATACCTTATAAAACAAACATAAGGAAACACACATATGACTTTAGTTGACTCTAAAGAGATTGAGGAAATAATATAATGTAAGAAATTAAGAAAATCGAGCTTAAAATGCAAAATCGGCAAAAAATGACAATCATTTACCCAAAATGGGTTTCACAGCATGTGAGTGGACTTTAGTTGACTTTAATACTTACATATGTACTTATTAGAACTATATGTGACCTTAAAATGAGAGTAAGTGCGGGAGATTAAGGAAAGTTGAGCTAAGAAGGCGAAAATCGGCACAAAATGACATTCATTTACCCAAAATGGGTTTCAAAAGCATATGAGTGGACTTTACATGAATCTAATGGTTATACATGTTGTTATTAGAACTATACATGTCCTAACATGTGGCTAAATGTAAGAAAATAAGTACAATGAGCTTAAAAGGCCAAAATCGGCCCGAAATGACATTCATTTACCCAAATTGGGTTTCAAAGCATGAAAAATAATTTTTCTTGACTCTAATGGTTATATATATTGCTATTAGAACTATATATGTCCTAACATGTGGCTAAATGTGGGAAACAAAGTAAATTGAACTCGGAAGGCCAAAATCGATCCGAAATGGAATTCATTTACCCAAATTGGGTTTCAAAGCATGAAAAATGATTTTGATTGACTCTAATGGTTATATATATGTTGATATTAGAACTATATATGTCCTAACATGTGGCTAAATGTGGGAAAGAAAGTAAATTGAACTTGGAAGACCAAAATAGGCCCGAAATGGCATTCTTTTGCCCAAATTGGGTTTCAAAGTATGAAAAATGATTTTGCTTGACTGTAATGGTTATATATGTTTCTATTAGAACTATATATGTCCTAACATGTGGCTAAATGTGGGAAACAAAGTAAATTGAACTTGGAAGACCAAAATAGGCCCGAAATGGCATTCTTTTACCCAAATTGGGTTTCACTCTTAAACAGCAGATTTTGACTTGGCTACATACTTCAGCTCAGGGTGGGCATTCTGGTAGGGATGCAACTTTACAGAGAGTCAAGTCTCTCTTTTATTGGAGAGGCATGACAAAATTTGTCACTCATTTTGTCAGGCATTGCTTGGTGTGTCAAGCTAACAAGCATGAGAGTGTAGCTTCACCTGGATTATTACAACCACTTCCTATTCCTAAGGAAGTGTGGGTTGACATTTCCATGGATTTTATCTCAGGCTTACCTAAGTCACAAGGGAAGGAGGTAATTCTGGTGGTGGTAGATAGACTTAGCAAGTATGGTCATTTTATGGCTCTCAAGCATCCTTATACTGCCATGGAAGTTGCTCAAGTTTATCTAGATTCAGTCTTCAGATTGCATGGATGGCCACAATCAATTGTTAGTGATAGAGACCCTGTGTTCATCAGTCAATTTTGGCAGGCCTTATTTACTATTCAAGGCACAAGCTTGCTATTATCTTCAGCTTACCATCCACAAACAGATGGTCAAACTGAAGTAGTTAATAAATGTCTTGAGAATTTTCGAGATGTATGTCTTTGTGAAAATCCTAAGGAGTGGTCTATGTGGTTACCATTGGCTGAATGGTGGTACAATACTAATTACCACACTTCTATTCAAGCTACTCCCTATGAGATAGTATACAGCCAACCTCCTCCTGTGTACCTACCCTATTTACCTGGGGAAACAAAGGTAGCAGTGGTAGATAGGTCATTACAGAAAAGAGATGCTATGATCAAGCTTTTGCAATTTCATTTGCAAAGAGCTCAGAATAGACAAAAGGTGCAGGCAGACAAAAGAAGATCAGAAAGAAGCTTTATGGTAGGGACATGGGTTTGGTTGAAGCTTCATCCTTACAAGCAAAAGACTTTAAGAAATGTATCTAATGAGAAGTTGTCTGCTAAGTATGCGGGGCCATTTCAGATACTGCAAGCCATAGGAAAGGTTGCTTATAAGCTCAACTTGCCTGACAATGTTGCAGTTCACCCAGTGTTCCATGTCTCTCAATTAAAAGCATTCCAAGGTGCGCTCCCAGCAGTTTCACATATTCCATCTTGGTTTCATGGGCAATCTGATTCTACAACTTTGCAACCATTGGCTATATTGGATAGGAGAGTTATTAAACATCAAAATACAGCACAAGTGCAGTACCTTATTCAGTGGGAAGGCATGCGCATTGAGGAAGCAACCTGGGAAAATGCTGAATTTTTTGAGCAACAGTTTCCCAATTTTGTGATTTCTTAGATGATGTTGTTAGTTTCATTTTTAAACAGGAGTTTTGTTGAAGCAAACTTGTGGGCAAGTTTGTTGTTAAGCAGGGAGGAATGTAATAGGAGGATCTGTTTCTGTTAATAAGTTGTTACAACAAACTTATTAGCGGGAAAATCAGTTTAACTGATTTTCTATAAATACCCTTTGTAAATCAGGAATAGAACTTATTCAGAAAATAAAACACAATTCTATCTTTCTCTTCTCTATTCTTCTTATTTCTCTTATTTCTCTCTGAAATATCAAGGATAGTTTGAGTTGCTCAAACTCTTGGTTATAAGTTCATAGTAGCTAACAGTAGCTATTCTAAGCTACTGTTACAAATATCTATTCATGGTTTGTGAGATAAAGCTAGTTGAATCATATAGTACCTCGTAACCCCACAGAAAAGATGGATTCAGATTAGGTGTTGAGTGCCAATGTATCCATAATAGTTCAGGCGACCTCACAAGTTGCTGAAATGATGTTCCAGTCCGCGTTGAACGTACTTCTATTCTTAACTTACTTTTTGGACATCAGTGGCCAGGTAACCAATGATGCCTATATAATTTGATGTGTATGAATGTTATCTTGTGCTTCAGATACTTGCACTCCGGTAACTAGAGATGTTCATGGTGCCGTTTCATTCAGTTTTTAATAAGCAAACGCTTTGGCATTTTGTCAAACTGCACCAAACCATATTGTATAAACTGTTTTGGTGTAGTGCTGTGATGAAATTAGAGGATCCATGATCCACGTTCTGTGATCAGATCCACATTCTGTGATCAGGCCAACTAATAGATGTGATGTCATTGATCCGTTGTGATGTCAGTGTTCTCTAGGTATTATGTAAATGAATATACCTCAGGTATCTTCCTAGTAGTTTTCCTCTTTTGTCTTGTAGTGGCTAGCAGGTAGTATAATGAACAAAGGAATGTAGCAGTAAAATCAACTTTGGAGAAATACAAAAATATTCCTCTTAATTTCAATGCACTCACCCTTTCCTGCATTCAGTTTTCTTTTGCCATCATAGTATCAAGCAGGTGACAAGATGAATGCCTGATTTCAGAGAAAATTGTTAGAAAAATATCTCCAGTTCATTTTATTTCTTCTCTCTATTTTGTGCTTCGAAATCTGCAAATTCTAAGACACAATGTCAAAAGAAAAGATCAGCCTCTCTGATATCCGACATTCTCTATCCCCATCCTTCTGATGGACCCAACTCTATCTCAGTTAAAAAGCTTCAAGGTGCAAATGACTATAGAGCCTGGAAAAGTTCTATGGAAATATCCCTGGCAGCTAAAAGAAGATTGGGTTTTGTTACTAGTATCCGAAAGAGGGAGAGTGAAGATGTACAGGAAGCTGACCAGTGGGACACATGTAACAACATGGCGATTGCTTGGCTCCATGGTTCCGTGTCTGAACACGTTAAGAAGACTATGATGTATGTTAATACAGCTAAAGAAGTCTGGAAACATCTTGAAGCCATGTGCAATGTGACAAATGGTTCAAGAAAGTACAAGATTGAGAGAGACATTTATGAAACCAAGCAAAATGAATCTAGAATTCATGAATACTATGCTGCTATGAGAGGACTCTGGGAAGAACATGATGCTCTCAACATCCTTCCACCCATCACTGAGGTTAATACTGAAGTAAGCAACTTCATACAAACCCTCAACAAATACAAGGAAGAGCAGATAATCTTCTAATTTCTGAATGGACTTCATGAGAAGTATGATCCTAAGAGAAGCCAGCTGCTGTTGCAGAGCCCTCTCCCTACTGTTGAAGAAGTTTGTGCATCACTGCAATAAGAAGAGATGCAGAGAGATGTTCTGAGTCTCTCTAACTTAAGCCTGGAGTCTTCAGCTATGTATAGTGTGGGTTAGCAGCAGAAGGGTTGCAATTGGTGTGGGAAGAAAAATCACACTGCTGAAAAGTGTTGGCATGTGAAAGGGCATCCAAAATGTCACCCACACCATAAGAAATAGATGAAGAGCCAAGGCAAAGAAGCAGAAGGAGGGTGGTCTCAAGGAAGCAAATGGGGTAAAGGAAGGACTCAAGGGCAGAAGATGGTTGTAAATGCTCAAGTTCAGGGAGTAGAGAGTTCTCAAAATCTCAGTCAACATCAGATTGAGCAAATCTTGAAACTTCTACCATCGGCATCAAAATCCGGATCAGAAACTGAAGAAGAACTTGATAGTAGCTTTGCAGGTATAATCACTTGTTATTCTGCATCTGTTAAACTGAAACACTGGGTGATTGATACAGGAGCATCAGACCATATGGTGTCTGATATAGCTTTGCTTAATAAAGCCATCAAAAGTCCTAAAAGACCTAGGATTAACCTTCCTAATGGAGAAAATGTAAACATATCTCACACAGGTGAAGTGAGATTGAAAAAAAATATGGTGTTGAAAGAAGTTTCATGTTGTTGTAGCCTAAAATATCTACGGCTCCTATAGAGACATTTAGGCCCATCAGGACCGTACACGTGTCCTCTTACATTAAATAAAGGAAAAAAGACTTAAACCCTTGGGTTGTAACCAGTTGGGAGAAAAAGGCTTACTTTTCTGGCCCAAAAGTTGGTCTGAGCCCAAACCCTTGAAGGTGGATGCAGGTGATTGGTTGATAAACCATCACAAATCCTAACTTGCCAAGTGTCATGGTCTGATTGCTTAGCTAATCAGGTGCCAGTATTCTAGGGCAATTTTTAAGGTTAGCTGTCATACCACTATCACTATAAATACCCCTGAAATCAGGAGAAAGATAATTCAATGTAAATAGTGCAAAGTTACTCTGAAAAACTACTCTCTCACTTTCTCTCTCTATCTCTACTTTCTCATTAACACTCCTGATATCTGACTTCAGCTTCGGAGGGGGAACCAGCACCCAAACCTCCAGGGTGGGTCCCTTTTTGCAGGTTCGGGAGCGAAGCTCAGGCTCGGACCAAGCAGATTCAGACATTGTTGCACATGTCTCCAAGTGAAGAACATCTAAAGAATACTAGTTTACTTGCTAGACAAGAAAGCTCAGCCAGTAGCTTACTTGTTGGAAAAGCATACTAAACATTTGGCGCCGTCTGTGGGGAGACGCAACGATGACTGACTGTCAGTCGTCCAATGTTGCTAAAAATCGAAGTTTTCAGGTCAATGTCGAAGATACAGTAGATCATGAGCGACCACCTCGAGGAAGGGATAGACCCCCGTCCATCATCAATGTCCCTGGGCCAAGCCAGCAACCTGTCATTCAAGAGAACCTTGAACGTCCAGTGACTGCTGCCCATCTGAAGAACGCCTTGAATGACTTCCAGACAAAGATGGCAGCAGTCTTCCAGGAACAGATCAAGAGCAACATGCTGTTTTTCCATCTTAATCCTGAGCCAGCCGCTAACACTCTAGCTCCTCTTAGGGGACGTTCCCAAGAAAATCGTCCAGGTCCTAGTCGACCTGTTCGTCAGGAACCCTCTAGGAGGACGGCCAGAGGAAAGCAGCCAGAAGGTAGTGAACAGCGAAGGAAGATGGACTGGAACCTGGTGGTCAGGACCCAGGATCAGGTTCGTCCAAGCGGGCACCGAATGGAAACAGATGCCAGGAAATATCTAGAGGCAAAGAAAGCTGCTGCATTACAACAGTCAGCGACAGGGTCTACACCATACTTGAGGGACCCTTCTTTGAGGTTGCCGACCAGAACGGAAGGATGAAGTTTAAGCCTCTCTCTTGTCCATCCAAGACAAGAGAGGACGGTGGTTCAGCCCATAGTTTATAGACGTCCAGCCCCTGCAAACACTTCATCTGATCCTGTGTTAAAGAAATATCGTAAGGAGTTCATACCCGTCGAGGGACAGTTGGGAGCCCTCCGGATTAACTGGCCTACTCCATTCTCGGCCAGGATCATGGAGGCGCCCCCCTTCCAAAAGGTTAAACTCCCTACTATAGAACCTTTTGATGGAACAACAGATCCAGACGATCACCTATCCGCTTACAAACATTAGATGTACGTCCAAGGAGTAGATGATGCTACTTGGTGTAAGAACTTCCCAGCAACTCTGAAGGGAGTAGCACAGAAGTGGTTCAACAATCTTCCACCTAATTCAGTCAACAATTTTATTGAACTCAGTTTCTTATTTACTAGTCACTTTGTTGCCAATAAGCAAGAGCAAAAAACAAGCATGCACTTGGGAAAGGTCGTCCAAGGACCTAAAGAAGCTCTTAGAAGTTTTGTTAAGAGATTCAATCTAGAAGCCCTTCAGATTCAAGATCTCAAAGCAGGGGTGGCCTTTGACGCCTTTATAAGGGGTCTAAGGCCAGGAAGTTTTAAGTTCGATCTTGTTAAGAAGAAAATCATCACTCTTGCCGAGGCATTAAGGGAAGCCGAAGCAATTTATATATGCCACTGAAGTATGTGCTGAGGCAAAGCATCCCGAGTCCAAGAAGCCTGAAGAGGTTGCTCAACCAAAGAAGAGCAACCCCAAAAAGGCTGAGACTTGGACCATAACCTCTACCACTACTTCGTCCAGGAGAAGCAAGATAAAGGAATCTGAGCCTTCTTCATCCAACCCCATCGAATTCAGCAAGGACCAATACTCCATTCTCATGGAGATAAAGGACCAATATGAGCTGAAGGCTCCAGCTGAGATGAAGACTCCTTACAGAATTAGGGACAAGAGCAAATACTGTCACTTTCATAAGGACTGCGGTCACGAGACTAATGAATGTAAGCACCTTAAGAGGGCTTTGGAAGATCTAGCTCGAAAAGAAAAGATGAACTTCTATTTTCCTCAAGGGGGAAGGAAGTTTCAGAGGAAGGATAATCGGCAGATTAAGAAGAAAGAGAGTGAAAGCACGGACGAGGATGTTGTCCTTGTAATTTCATGAGGGTTTGCTGCTGGAGGACCAACCAATAGAGGGCACAAAAACTACCTCAGGGAGCTCGGCCAAGTCTTACTAGCTGATCAGACAAAGGCCGAGCCCTTCCCAAAAGTGGTAGTTAGTGAACAAGATCGGGGGAAGCTGAGAACTCCCCATGATGACCCTTTGGTTGTAGAAATGAAGATAGCAAACTTGAAAGTAAGAAGAATTCTGATTGACACCGGAAGCTCAACAGACATCATTAGTGCTGATTGCTTGTCCAGATTGAAGTTTGATGAGAAGAACTTGGTTCCCGTCCACCATCCCATCATAGGGTTTGGGGGAGGAATCATTCATCCTATGGGAACCGTTACTTTGCCCGTCCGAGTAGGAGAAAAGGATGCCTCAAGGACCCTATTTATCAAGTTCTTGGTTGTCCGAGATTTGACAGCCTACAATGTCATACTAGGACGGCCAACTCTGAATCATGTTAAAGCTGTAATAGTAAACTTGATGCTTATGAAGTTTGAGTGTGATGATGGCAAAATTGGCTCCTTGTTTGGAAATCAGCAGGCTGCTAGGGAATGTTACATAACTACCCTCAAGCCGTCGTCATGGAAAGCAGACAATGAAGACCAGACGAAGATCGGTGGCGGACGAAAAACGTCTGAAATTGGGAAAGATAAGTCGAGGGTTGCTGGCGAAAGGAAAACGTCTGAAATTGTAAAGGACCAAGTGGCCTCGTTGAGGATGGCAATTGAGAGTCCTCAGACGCCTGTCGCTCCCTCAAGCAAAATGTCTGAACTTCTACCCAGCAAAAAAAGGAAGTATGAGCTCGTCAAGGAGGAGCCATCCTCGTCTAAGGAGGTGATGGCCATTATGGGACTGGCGCTAGAACGACCAGAGCCGGTGGAAGCTCCAGAAGATGTCTGTTTGGATGAAGCTCGTCTAGAAAGAACACTCAAGATTGGGTCTTCACTCTCTCCTGATTTGAGAGGTCTTTTAATCAGCTTGCTGAAGGAATTTCAAGACGTGTTTGCTTATTGTGTTGAAGAAATGCCCGGAATTGATCCAGAGATAGCCGTCCACCGGCTGAACGTTGATCCAAATTTAAAACCAGTTCGTCAGAAGAAAAGGCAATTAGGACCGACCAGGAATCAGGCGGTCGACCAGGAAGTTCAGAAGTTGTTGGAATCCAAATTCATTTGAGAAACTTATTATCCAGAATGGATAGCAAATGTAGTCATGGTGCCAAAGCCTAATGGCACTTGGAGGATGTGTGTGGACTACACTGATCTCAACAAGGCTTGTCCCAAGGACAGTTTCCCTTTGCCTAAGTTGGATCGTCTAGTGGACTCCACAGCCGGCCATGCTTTGTGAAGCTTCATGGATGCCTATTCAGGTTTTCATCAAATCCCCATGTGGTCAGAGGATCAGGATAAAACGTCCTTCATTACCGAGAAAGGGTTGTATGGTTGGCTGAGAATGCCATTCGGCCTCCGTAATGCTCCGGCCACCTTTCAAAGATTGATCAATACTGTCTTTCAGCCACAGTTGGGAAGAAACATGGAAGCATACATTGATGATATGATAGTCAAGAGTCGGCAAGAGGAAGGTCATGTTGGTGATTTGAGATAAACTTTTGAAACCCTCAGAAAATACAAACTGAAATTGAACCCCAGCAAATGTGTCTTTGTAGTCTTGTCGGGGAAGTTCTTAGGCTTCTTAGTAGATCAGAGGGGAATAGAAGCCAACCCTGAAAAGATTCAAGCTATTCTAGGCATGAAATCCCCGTCAAAGATAAAGGAAGTTCAACGATTGACGGGTTGCTTGGCTGCTCTTGGACGATTCTTGTCTAAGTCGGGCGACAAGTGCCATCAGTTTTTCGCTACTATCAAGAAGAAGGCTAAGTTTGAGTGGACACCAGAAGCTGAGCAAGCGCTTCAGCAAGTCAAAGATCACCAACGTCAGCTGCCTAGGTTGGTTAGTCCAGCCGAGGGGGAGAAACTGTTTGTATACTTGGCTGTGACCACTCAGGCTGTGAGTGCTGTTCTACTGGCTGAAAGAGAGTCCGTGCAAGTCCCGATATACTTTGTGAGTCATGTACTCAAAGATGCGGAAAATAGGTACACTCCAGTCGAGAAGTTTGGATTGGCCCTTATCATGGCCAGCAGAAAGTTAAGGCCCTATTTCTTGGCTCACAGTATACTCGTCTACACTGACCAACCCTTGAAGCAGGTTTTGCAAAAGATGGAAGCCGCCGGACGGATGTTAAAATGGGCTGTTGAGCTTAACATGTTCGATATATCATTTGAACCAAGGAAAGCCATTAAGGGGCAAGCCTTGGCAGATTTTATAGTTGAGCTTACTCGGCCCACTATAGAACCAATATATGATCCAGCTGAAGGGAGGAAGCATTGGACGCTCATGGTTGATGATCGTCCACTGTCAATGGATGTGGGGCAGGAATCATTTTTCAATCTCCAGAAGGAGACAAATTTGAATATGCGCTAAGATTCCAACTCCAAGCGTCCAATAACGAAGCTGAATACGAAGCAAATCTAGCTGGAATCAAAATGTGTAAAGCGGCAGGAGCTCTTAAAATTGAGGCCAAATCGGACTCTCTCTTGGTCGTCAGTCAAGTCAATGGAGACTTTGAATGTAAAGAAGCATCGAGGGGAAAATATATGCGTCTGATCAAAGATGAGATTGAGCCTTTGAAACGATTTGTTCTCGACCAAGTACCAAGGTCAGAAAATCATCAAGTTGATGCTCTCTCAAAATTGGCCAGGTCGGCTGAAGGTGATGCGCCAAGAACAGTGTTTTGGAAAGTTAAACCCAAAAAGAGTATTGACCAAGAGCAAATAATGTTTCTTAGCTGAGGGGCAGTTTGGATGGAGCCTATAATAGAATACAAGAAGACAGGACGGCTGCCTTCAAACCCTGTAGAGGCCAAGTATGTGAAGGCTCGAGACAAATGGTTTGAACTATGGGAGACCCTTTACAAGAAGTCATTCAATCGTCCTCTCCTCAAGTGCATCACCAGGGAAGATGGTCTAAAGGTTCTGAAGGAACTCCATGAAGGAGCTTGTGCATCTCACATTAGGGGAAGAGCCTTGGGAGAAAAGGCTTTAAGGACGGGGTATTATTGGCCTACCTTAAAGGAAGATGCTCTCGTCTATGCAAAGAAGTGCGACAGTTGTCAGAAGCACGGAAATCTGCATCAGAAGCCGTCCAACTACCTAACTCCTATCTTGTTCCCTCTGCCTTTTTCCAAATGGGGCATGGATATCTTAGGACCTTTCCCTGTGGCCGCTGGGCAAAAGAAGTTTGTAATCGTAGCTGTGGACTACTTTACTAAATGGATAGAGGCTGAAGCCATGCGGGGTCTAACGACGAATGACGTCAAAGCCTTTATTTGGAAAAGCATTATAACCCATTTTGGCATGCCACAGTCCATCGTCTTCGATAATGGTCCACAGTTTAAAACGCCTAAGCTGAAAGATTGGTTGGCAGAAAGGAAAATCAAAGCCCACTTCGCTGCAGTCGCCCACCCACAAGCCAATGGGCAAGTAGAGTCCTTCAATAAGATTCTATCCAATGGAATCAAAAGGAAGTTGGATAATGCTAAGGGACAGTGGGTTGAAGAACTACAGCTGGTATTATGGTCCATCAGAACCACCGTCAAAAATTCTACAGGGGAGACACCCTTTATGTTAGTTTATGGCACTGAGGTCGTCTTGCCCATTAAAATTGAAGAACCCACCGTGCGAGTTATGCTGTACACGGAAGATGCCAACTGGGATGCATTGCGCACGGCTTTGGATTAAGTACCAGAAGTCAGGGGCAATGCCTTGCTAAGAATGCAGTTGTACAAGCTGCGAATGGCTCGGGACTTTAACAAGAGAGTCGCTAGACGACCACTCAAGGTGGGGGACCTTGTTCTAAGGAAAATGGAGGCAGTTGGACGAGCCAAGGAGCTGGGGAAACTAACACCAAATTGGGAAGGACCCTATCTGATTGTCCAAGAGGTGCGAAGCGGAACCTTTCGTCTCCAAGATCTGGATGGACGACCAATACAACGCACTTGGAACTCAGACACTCTGAAGAAGTACCACGTCTAACTCAGTTAATCGCCAAGAAACATGCCAGTAGTTTGTAATCACTCCAAAGTGCCACGACACAAGCAAGAGAAATAGAATTGTATACATGTATCTTGGCCTTTAGTCAAGCAAAATTCATATAATACAATTCTGACTTTCTTCTCGCCTTTGTTTATTTTTTACCAAGTTGGTTCACTTTGGGGCATTAAATCTGTTATTAGTCTAAAAGTGACAGTAACTTGGACAAAATTACAAAGACAAATAGAGCGTCAAAAATGCTCACTTCTCTGCCGAACATCACTCCCTCGAAGAGACCGGCCAAAGTGTAACAACCTAATGGTTAAAACACATAATTGGCAACAAATTGACAAAAATCTCTAGTAAGAGAAACGTCAAAGTCTCTAAGAGAAAGCTGACCTGAAATAAGCCCTTAGTAAAGGATACTTACTTTCAAATACACGGTCAGCCAAGTAGTAAAGACCCTAGTAAGGGATCAATACTTCATGACGAGTGTTGCTCCCTCAAGGAAGCCGGCCAAAGCATGGTTCGTCCAAACAATCCTAAGGCTCGTCCAAAATAATTTCAGTAGGCTTAGTCATTGTTGGTCGTTCTCCTTCTTGGTGCATGGCTCGTCCTTAATGCAAGGATGAGCTAAGCCCAAGAAGGGGAGGGGGATAACGCTATACACCATGAAATTTATTAGGACGAGTCAAGTCTATAGGACGAACCACAATTATCTTTGGTCTGTTTTAAGGGAAGTCAGGGTCGTCCAAAGGCCGGGACGACCTAAGCAATAAAAGCCCTAGTAAGAGTTCGTTACTTCAAGACGAGTGCTGCTCCCTCAAGAAAGTCGGCTAAAGCGTGGCTCGTCCATAAACCGCAATATATTGGCCGCTTTCCTGCTTGGGCCAAGACTCGTCCAAGTTTGCAGACCGTCCAAAAATCGATGACGAGTCTCATCTTATACTTGGCTACATTTTGGAATGTTTTGCGATCATTCAGAAACAAGGATGATACTTTTTATAAGCTCGCAGATCGTCCAAAAGTCAGGACGAGTCTCAACTATACTTGCTGTCTAAGTTGGGAAGGCGTCCAAGAAGTGATGGACGAGTCTCAGTTGTATTTGATAAAAATTGAAGTGCAATAAAAGAAAGGACAAGATTTGGCAAAAAGTCTGCTCATTATATACTTGGCAAAAACTTACAACTTAAAGCTAGAGGAGACAAAGCTACGGCGGCAAACAAGCCAAGAAACTTAGAAAAATATACCTAAAGCTAGGCATCTCATTCATTGGGAGTTTCTTGGTCGTCCTCAGGAGTTTCATCCGCGTCTGCACCTTCTTCGTCTGACTCAGTAAATTCAGGAGGTTCTTCAGCGGACACCATTGCATTGTGAACGCTCTCCTAGAAGTCCAGACGTCGAACAAAGCTAGGGACCTCATGAGGCTCTGTCAACATCTCAAAAGCTTTGACTGCCCAGCCTTTGGACGTCTCAATAACATGATTCAAGCCTTCTTTGGCGTCATTAAAGGCCGGGGCTGCTTCTTTTTGTAGACGGGCATTCTTCGCCCTTAGGATGATATTCTCCCTCCTTAGATGGATAGCGGCCAGAAGAGCAGTATTCCTTTCGCCCTTTAACTCAGCTGCGACGGCGACGTCTAAGGCCATTTTCAGTCGGTCTTGTTCCTTGTACAGCTGGTTGATAGTAACAAGATAATTCTTGTTTTCGGATTCCAGGAGTGCTGATCTCTTCTCCAAGGCCTCCAGGGATTGACGATGGAGGGTATTAACCATCTCAATGTCATGGATGGCCTTGTCACCAGCCGTCGTAGCCAGGTGGACGAGTTGCTTATTTTCCTTCCTTAGCTCCCTCGCCCACTCCTCAGTCAGCATACTGAGAGCAATAAGCTGGAACAACGAAAATAAAGCAAGTCATTAGACGAGTTACAAAAGAAAAAACTATTTGTACAAGTATAAAACAAAAGCGGCAACAAATTATACCTCAGCAGCAAGTTGTGACATGTAGCCCACATGCCCAGCTGATGCCCCCCTCAACCTTTTTATGTAGGATTCAGGGTAACATTTGAACAGCTCCTGCTTGAGCCGATCTCGCTCAGCTTTTGACATTTTGGCAAATGCAGCAGAAGACTCCTCGTCCGAGTCTATTGTGGGAATACCTGTGGGTAAAGCTGGTCCTTTGCCCTTATCTGAAAGAGGCGGGGAGTCAGTTCTCTTGATGGAAAAGACTATGGCTTGTCTGTTGGACGGACTCATGGACCGTCCACCGACCTGCACCGTCCTAACTCTATTTGGGTAATATGACTCACCCGACGATAAGGATGCCGTCCTGACGGATAGCGGCATCTGAGAGATCAGCTTCGCCACCGAGCCACTGAAGCCCGGGAAGTTGTCAGTAGCCGTTTCCGGCTCCGGAATTACCAGTGCCAAAGCTGACTCTGGTTTGGTCTCCGTTGGATCAGCAGGCACTATATCAAGCTGACCAGCGGGAGCATCACTCTTCTCCTCCAAGGTCGGGGAAGCACCAGACGGCTCCTCCTTTAGGACTTTGTCCTTTGGAGGAGGCATGGTCTTCTCCCCAACCTCCTTGCTAGACGGAGTACTCTTCTCCGTCTTCTTCCGAGTGAAGCCCTTTGTTATTTTGGCTGGAGGCTGGTCCACGGCCGCTGTAGGCCTCTTCTTGGACGAGGAGGATTTCCCAGGAGGAAGTTTGTTGGTATGGGCATTTTTCTGCAAAAATGAACAAGTCATTATCCGGGTCGTCCAAAGAACAAAAACTATAAAATGCTTATAAAACTTCGGACGAGAACCACCCAAAGACGGAAGGCTTCCTAAAATGGACAACCCCTTTCCTAGGGGAACCTCGTCCAAAGTAGTCTCCATATGCAGACGAAAGTGATGCAAAGAAGGAAACCGTCCAAGATTGGTTGGGCTAGAATGATTTTCGTCTAAAGACTTAAAGTCTCTCAGACGAGAAGGGCCCAAAGAAGGTGGCCCCCCAAACATGAACGTCCTCCTTCTTCGGGTGATACCCGTCCACGGATTGGGATTCAATATGGACGAACCAGAAAGCCGTTCGGCATCTCAGACGAGAAGGGCCCCAAGAAGGTGGCCGTCCAAGCATGGACGCCTTCCTTCTTCGGGTGAATCTCGTCCAAAGAATGGAAATCGGCTTGGACGAGCCCAAGCGGTCCTCGTCCAAAGCTGTTAAATATCTCAGACGAGAATGACCCAAAAAAGGTGATCGTCCAAGCCTGGACGCCTTCCTTCTTTGGGTGATTCTCGTCCAAGGATTGAAAATCAATCCATGACGAGTCAGAATGATCCTCGTAAAAAAAAAAAGCAAAACAAAAAAAAAAAAAATATATATATATATACCGGTGTTTCAGCCCTCTTCTCGGCACTGCTCTTAGCGAACTCCTTCCACAAATTATCAGTAAACTTGGACATACTGATATCTCCTGTCCAAGAATGTTTGAGACGAGCTTTGGCTGGATCTGTAACAGGAAGTAAAAGAGTTAGTTTGATATGGTTTATGGACGAGGCATTCTACTTGGGGTTTTGAATGTATACCTTTATCTTCGGCCAACCGCAAGCCGACGGCGACCAATAAGTCATCATTATAAAACATTTCTTTAAAGGGTATCCAGTTCGCTGGCCCTTTAAAGGATGATTGACCCGGCCTGGAATACTCTTTCATCCAAAAGTACTCCACCACCTCTTCGTCGTATTGGTCCTCCAACTCCAGCCAGGACTGTTTCCGTATAGTATTTGTGACGGCTCGATTATAAAATCGATAGCCCTCAGTGGCGTAGTCGTTGGCCGCCTGTAGGAAGATGAAGTCCGGTTTCCATTCGTGCATCTTCGACGGCTTACCCCAAGCGGTGAGAAAGCCGGGACGATTGCAGATGCTAAGCCACGTCCCGTCCACGACCCCGGGAACCTTGGCCGCATAGTGAATGTGGGTGATGGCTTGGAGAGAAAGAGCCAGGCCGCGCAGCTCGCAGACGGCTAAGAAAGTAAGAATGTTGTGCCAGGCATTAGGCGCCAGCTGGTTATGGCCGATGTTGTAATACCTTAGCACTTTCTCTATAAAATCATGGAGGGGGAACCTTAATCCAGCGTCCAAAGCTAGCTTGTAGACGGCGAAATGATTTTTGGGGGCACTCAGAAGAGTGGCCTCCTTATTTGGGATGACGAAAGAGAAGCCCGGCATGGGCATGTAAGTGGATAAATAGCTAGGGTCGAGTCCTATTTTCTCTAGCCATTTACGATTTACCAAACTAAATGCGGGGTCGGAAAGGGGACCTAAGCGTCTCCTAATCTGAGACGAGGTAGTAGAGGGTTCGTCTGACTCCTCGGCAGTACTGGATTCACTCCCATTATTGTCCTCGCCAGCTTCCTCCATATTGACGTCCCTGCCAGAAGGACTGGCCTCAAGGTTTATTTGAGGATCTTCAAAGCTGCGGTCAAGGGAAGGTGGCCCGTCCAAAGGTTGAGCACTTTGGGCCTCACTCGTCTCATCTGGAACTCGTCCAGTGGATTCCTCCATGTCGGAACTATATGTTGGGAGCAATACCCTTCGTCTTAAACGGGACGTTTGCTTGATGCGCGCCAGATTACAATGCACAGGTAAAGACTGGGTCTTCTGACTTTCTCGGCCAAAACTATAAAAACATATGTACTCGGTCAGAAGAGGCCCAACTCTTGAATGGGTCGAAGAAGAAATACTCTCGGTTCTAGGGCTAAGACAAGCTCTTGGTCGGCTAGGATTATTTGACGAAGAAGAAGATTCCATTTTATTGATTTTCTAAGAAAAAATAAAGAATAAAGGAAAATGAAAAGGAAGAAAGAAAATATACCTGACGAAACGCTTGAACGATTCGGTGAAGAAGACTGAGATTGGACGATCTCTCTCTCTCTCTAGAAAAAATGCGCAGAGCTTCTCTCTCTAGAAAAATTCTCTCAAGGTGTGAAATGATTTAATGAAGTCACACCAAGCATATATATAGGAGGGTAAGAAACCCGCTAGGACGGTTAGGGATGACCGGAAAAGCTTAGAACGGTAAACTATGACCGGTGAAATCCAGAAAAGGGCGCGTCATTGCCTCTTTTTTGAATTTGAATAAACCACCTCGGGTAAAAGGGTCTTAACCGTCATATGGGCCAACATTAAAAACCCTTTTAGGGGCAAATGTTGTAGCCTAAAATATCTACGGCTCCTATAGAGACACTTAGGCCCATCAGGGCCGTACACGTGTCCTCTTACAATAAATAAAGGAAAAAAGACTTAAACCCTTGGGTTGTAACCAGTTGGGAGAAAAAGGCTTACTTTTCTGGCCCAAAAGTTGGTATGAGCCCAAACCCTTAAAGGTGGGTGCAGGTGATTGGTTGATAAACCATCACAAATCCTAACTTGCCAAGTGTCATGGTCTGATTGCTTAGCCAATCAGGTTCCACTATTCTAGGGCAATTTTTAAGGCTAGCTGTCATACCACTATCACTATAAATACCCCTGAAATCAGGAGAAAGATAATTCAATGCAAACAGTGCAAAGTTACTCTGAAAAACTACTCTCTCACTTTCTCTCTCTATCTCTACTTTCTCATTAACACTCCTGATATCTGACTTAAGCTTCGGAGGGGGAACCACCACCCAAACCTCCAGGGTGGGTCCCTTTTTGCAGGTTCGGGAGCGAAGCTCAGGCTCGGACCAAGCAGATTCAGACATTGTTGCACAAGTCTCCAAGTGAAGAACATCTAAAGAATACTAGTTTACTTGCTAGACAAGAAAGCTCAGCCAGTAGCTTACTTGTTGGAAAAGCATACTAAACATATGTGTTCCAGAATTCAAACACAACTTGTTATCTGTAAACAAGTTGATCTTGCAAAACAATTGCAAAGTGGCATTCTATCATGATATTTGTGTGATTCAGGATTATGTTACTCAGAAGATTAAGGGAGTTGGCCGGAAGAGCTCAGGATGGGCTGTACTTACTGGTAGATGTGCCAAGTGAGAAGATTGTAAAAGAAGCAAGGAGAAGCTCTCAGTCTTTAGCAGAGGCAGAGAGGAGAGATAGAATAAAGCTGTAATGAAAGCTGTAGAGAAAGAAATATTGATTAGTGACACTAAAACTCATGTAAAGTGTGCTAATCATGCAAAAAGAAGGAAAGAAGAATATGCCTTGTGGCACAATATACTTGGTCATGCTCCTTTGAAAAAACTTAAGTTGATTGGTTGTGAATGATGAAATCAATGAATATATTTGTGTTTGCTTAACTTGTCCTATGGCAAAATTCACTAAATTGTCATACACTTTGAGTGAATCTATGGCAACTAAACCATTTAGTCTCATACACATGGACATTTAGGGGCCTTATAGGGTTAACACAAGAAACAACCACATATATTTTTTAACATTGGTTGATGACTTCTCCAGAGCTACTTGGGTGTATCTCTTAAAATTCAAATCTGAAAGCCTGGAAGTAGTCAAGATGTTTGGGAAATTTGCCAAAAATCACTTTGGGAAATCTATCAAAGTGATAAGATCTGACAATGCCCTTGAATTTGATGATGGGCAATGTAGAGAGTACTTTGCTCAAGAAGGAATTATTCACCAAACATACTGTGTGGACAGACCACAATAGAATGTTAGGGCTGGAAAAAAAACACAGAAATGTATTAAAAATAGCTAAAGCCTTAAGAATGCAAGCAGGGTTGTCTTTGAGATATTGGGGTGAATGTGTGCTCAGTGTTGTTCATCTTATACCCTTATGTTTCTATGTTATACCCTTGTGTTTCTTCAATTTCTACGTTGTACCCCAACCTTTTTAAAATTCCATATAGTACCCTCGAACTTACCTTTTTTAATGCACAATGCCCCTGCCACTAATTATACGTCATTAATTTTATTTACTTTTTATAACTAGTAGAACTAATCTAATTTGTAAATACTCCGTTCCAAGGGTTAAACTATGTATAAGTTAAATTAGTTCCACTAAATTTAAAAAAATAAACAAAATTAACAACATATTAATAGTGATAGGGATATTATGCATTAAAAATTGGGATATTATCTCGGATAACCCTGACATATAGTCCCCCCCACATTGTCACCCCTATCGCGGATAACCCTAAATTTATAATTTGTCATTAAACATGACGGAATTACACTTGGTTTGACTTTGGATGGGTTTGGCGCCATTTAAGAAGGTGGTTGATGGCTATTCAAACGGATGTTCATTAGTTTTGATGCACAATTCAAGGGCTTTATTTTTGGCAACAGACCACTAATAGAGCGCCAAACCACCTTCGTCAAATTTAATGCCATCAACCACCTTCTTAAATGGCGGCAAACCCATCCAAAGTCTAACCAAGTTAACGCCGTTTGTAATTCCGTCATGTTTAATGACAAATTACAAATTTAGGGTTATCTATGATAGAGGTGACAATGTGGGGGTTATTTGGGAAAAGGGTTATATGTCAAGGTTATCTGAGATAATATCACTTAAAAATTTTAAGTTTAAGGGTACTGTATAGAACTTAAAAAAGGTTGGGGTACAACGTAGAAACTGAAAAAATACAAGGGTATAACGTAGAAAAACCCAATTGTTTTTCTTTACAACAAAATTACTGGAGATAACTACCTTGAACCTTTAACTACAGCCATGCCTAACACCACATCAAACACTCAAACCTATGTTGATCATACACAATACACCTATGATTTTGACAATGATGATGAACCAGTAAACACTACCAACCAAACAAACACAGATTAACCTAACACAACTCAGCCAGACACACCACCTAATCAACCACGTGCAACTGAACTTCCTGCACCCTTTGAAACTCAAACATCCCCTGCTCCTGTGCTGAGAAAGTCCAGTAGAGTTTCAAAACCTCCAACATGGCTATCTGACTATGTAACCAAGTCAAAAAGAGACACTGGTGAAACTGAGGTAGCTCTTGTTGCTAGTGTAGGAAAGTCTGAAGTGTCATATGCCTTTAGTGCCTTCGTCAATCAAGTAATGAAAATAGAAGACCCTGTTGACTTTAAAAATGCAATTCAATGTGAGAAATGGGTCAAGGCCATGAATGAGGAACTGAGAGCCTTGGAAAGGAACAATACATGGAAGACCACAACTCTTCCTACAGATAAGAGAGCTATTGGATGTAAATGGTTATTCAAAACCAAATTTCGTCCAGATGGATCTGTAGAGAGAGAAAGCCGGACTTGTAGTATTGGGAAATAGACAAAAGAAGGGGATTAACTATGAACAAACCTTTGCACCAGTTGTAAATCCCACATATGTGAGATCATTACTTACAATTGCTTCCCTTAAGCAATGGCATGTGTGTCAGATGGACGTGAATAATGCATTTCTTCATGGCAATATTGAAGAAGATGTGTATATGGAGATGCCTCCAGGATACCCTGGACCTAAGAGTGAGATGACAAGAGGTCAGGGAGAGAAAATATACAAGCATGAACATCCTGAACTAGTGTGTAAACCAGAAAAATCCTTATATGGGCTGAAGCAGGCACCACGATAGTGGTTTGCCAAACTCTCAGCGGCTCTAAAGGAATGTGGGTTCAATTAAACCAAAGCAGACTATTCATTGTTCACTAAGAAAGATGCACTTCATTTGTGACTGTATTAGCTTATGTGGATGATTTATTGCTTGTTGGAAATGATCTTGCAGCTATTGAATCAGTCAAAAAATTCATATCTACTCAGTTTCACATGAAGCATTTAGGAGATATCAGGTACTTTTGGGGTATTGAGGTTGACAGAACTAAGCAAAGAATCTTCTTGTCTCAGAAGAAGTATGTCTTGGATTTACTAAAACAGTTCAATATGCTGCATGTGAGACCTCTAAAACTCCCCATGGACTCACATGTGAAGCTTCTTGTAGAATCAGGAGAGTATCTCAAGGATCCCACTCCATATCAGCACCTTATTGGAAAGCTTATATACCTGACCATTACAGGCCAGATATTGCTTTTACCATTAACACCTTGAGCCAATGTATGCAAAAGCCTACCACTACTCATATGCAGGCAGCAAAGAGGGTGTTAGGGTATCTGAGATCATCTCCAGGGCAAGGAGTGTTACTTGCCTCATAATCTGCAGCAGTTCTCACTGCCTACTCAGATAGTGATTGGGCAGGATGCCCCATCACTAGGAAATCCACTACTGGATTCTGTGTGTTCCTTGGTCATTCTCCCATCTCATGGAAAACCAAGAAGCAAAAGGTTGTTGCCAGGTCAAGTGCTGAAGCGGAGTATAGGGCTATGGCCCTTACAACTTGTGAAGTGGTCTGGCTCACACAGTTACTGAAAGAACTTGGGATTAAATCCACTGCTCTAATCACTCTCAAGTGTGGTAATCAAGCTGCTTTATCCATAGCAGTAAATCCAGTGCACCATGAACGAACTAAACATGTTGAAGTAGATTGTCACTTCATTAGGGACAAGGTGACTCAAAAGGTTATCCAACCAGAATACGTTTGATAGGCGTGTCGCGCACCTAACAAAAATAAGTAACCTAACTAATCCTTCTAACTATGTAGTAAGGTAAGTCAGAGTCGATCCCACAGAGAGAAAGTTGTTCTATGATTAGAACTTATATAATGATAAGACTGAAGAAGATTAATATCAATAATAATGGTGAAATAAACTATACTAATCAATATAAAAATAAAAGACTCTAGAGTTAAGTATCCCCACTAGTATGAATTAATAGAATAATAATTCCTACCCCAAACTAATCAATTAAATACTCACAAAGAAAAGTATTCCCTATAAAATACCATAAACCTCTCTCGAGTATTTATGGTTTCTCTAATATGCACTCAAGCCTACTCCCATGGAATCATGCAAATTAAAGACATTAAATGCGGTACTCTAACTTCCTAACAATTCATTCTACCTACTCCCGTTGAGAACTTCATGCCCTTAATTGAAATACTCAAATACGTCAAAATCCAACTCCCGTTGTGATCAAGACAATGGAATGATAGCAATACTAATTATCCTTAATCTAGTATTGAAAGTTGCACAATCAATTAAGCAAGAACAAATAAACAACTAATTTGGGAATTTAAAGGAATACATCACATATTAATCATGCTAGGGTTTGCTTAACCCTAGATTGGAAAACTACTCACATATAATAATCAAATAAACTAAATAAAATATATAAGAAAGCATAATTAATAATCAAAATTATAAAATAAAAGAGAATACTTGAATTGATGATGGAAAGATGAAGTCTTGAATAATACTTGAAGAACAAAAAGATGTAAAAAGACTAACAATTTTTATTTTTCTTCTTCTTGTAAATATAACTTCTCTTTTGATTTTTCTTTTTATAGTTTTCATAATTATTTAGAACTAACTTATTTTATTTTTCCTTCCACTCTTTATATAATATGCTATGAGATGTTTGCAGGAACATATGATAAGCTTCTTAGAGCATTGAACTATTATGAGTGATCTACTAGTCTTAAACGGTCATGCAAGACCTTAAATTTGCGCTTCTCGGGAGGCAACCCGAGCTTTAACTTATTTTCTCTTTTCTTTACTTTTTATTTTTATTTTTATCTCTGTTTCATCCTTTTTGAGTGATTTTATTCACTTTGGTTATTTTTTGTGTGTTTGTTGTAGGTGGAACGAGATTAAAAAAAGGAAAAAAGAAAAAAGTTTGTCGAAGTGTTGGTCGCCCGGTCGACCGGGCAGGATTGCCCTACCGAGCGCGCGAGCAAAATTTTGAAATTCAGAGAATTTTTTAAAAGATTTGGCCAAGTGTATCTCGCCTGGTTGACCGGGCGAGTCTGCCTTACCGGGCGGATATTCAGATTGACTGGGCGGACATTCAGAGTGACCGGGCGGACATTCAGAGTGACCGGGTGAGAGATTTAATTGCGTGGTTGGCCAGGGATTTAATTGCGTGGTTGGCCAGGGATTTAATTGCGTGGTTGGCCAGGGATTTAATTGCGTGGTTGGCTAGGTCCCCTACAAGGAGAAATATAGATTCTTCTTGACTGTAGTTGATGACTACACAAAAGCAACTTGGGTTCATCTCCTTAAAAACAAGTCTGTTTCCTTCTTGACTATTAAAATTTTTTGTGTGTATGTAAGGACTCAATTTAACAAGAATATTAAGATCATTAGATTTAATAATGCTCTTGAATTCAAAGATCAAGAGTCACTAGTGGAAAAAACATAATCGGATCCATTCAGAACAGGGGTTACTGAACCGTATTGCACCGGATCAGTTGGGCTCGGAGCGGTTGATAAAATTCAACTACTTTGGTTGAAAACCGGGTCAGTTATATAGTAAACTGATCCGGTTTTTAGGTGAAAACCGGATCAGTTAATGGGTAACTGATTCGGTTTTCACCCAAAATCGAATCAGTTATGCCCCCAAAATTTTTTCTTTTTTTGCGTTTTTTCATTCTTAATTGATTCAAAAACCATTGTATATATAAATACTCATTCTATTATTAATAGCCTTAATTGATGAGGCATAAATAATTAGGTACATCAAAAGTATTAACAACTATAATTTCAAATACAATTGATACATGGCCCATCCTTGACACAAGAAGTAGAGGGAAGCTAGCACTGCTAGAAGTCTACCAACCTGAAACAAGTCGTTCATAGATTATAATATCAGCAGAACACAGAAAGGAAAAACAACTACAATATCATAAAAAACAAGTATACTCTACACACATACTATACAACATTTATAGTCTGTGTAAATGAGAATGAATTGGTGCAGCATCTCTTTTCTACTTGCTCTTACTCTACTGCTGTATGGTCCAGAGTTATGGCTATTTCAGGGTTCACAGGTCTCCTCTTCTTTTCAACATGAAGCTACTACTCGACAGTACGAAATTAACTGCCTTTGCCAGAGTCTATATGATGTTGCTTACTGAAGCTATCTAAAGCATTTGGATTCAGAGAAATGTTTAGTCCGAGAGAGTGGCTAAAGAAATCCTCTTATGCCTCTTGTAGAGTAAGGAGAATCATAGAGCTATCTGCTATATTTATTCAGTGAGGTAGTGTTGGAACTCAAGGTGACACTCAAGAAGGGGGGGGTTGAATTGAGTGGGTAAATCTAATCGATTTTCGCAAAAACACCTTTATGGCACAGTGCCGTACACTGTTTTATTCACTCGTAAAATCTCCGATTGATGTTTTTGCTCAAACGAAACTTAATCAAACACTAAAACAATTATATCAAATAATAAAACACAGAAATTTAACGTGGTTCAATCTCACCTCTGAGATCTACGTCCACACAAACTACTCTTTTATTATTTGAATCGTAAAATATCAAACTCTCGATACAATTCGATTCCCCCACTACTAACCCTAGTAGTGCTCCCCAACACTTAACTCTAAGTGTTGCAACTCTCTATAATATGAAAGATTACAAGAAAGAAAAGATCCTCAAAGGCGTGCTTCTTATTCAAGCAAATTAGAGGACAATTACAAACGTTGTTTAGTTTCCTAATCTGACTAGAACTCTGTGATATACTCTGTGCCTTAGGAAACTGTTTTCAGCTCTTAATATCTCCGATTTTTTCTCTCTGAAAACGTGAGTTATAAAACTGAATTGCAATCCCTTATATATCTTGGTGAACTGAATAAAAATCCTTCTCCAAGATATATTATCTTATGAACAATTTTTTATTCCTTAAATAAAGGGATAAAATTCTTTTCCTATTCAAAAACCAATTTGATCTTTTATAAAAACTGATTTTCCTTTTCCTTATAGAATAAGGATTTCTCCATATCTTATATTAACTAGATCAATTCTTTAAATCAGATTTCTTATCATACAAACTTGATCACATCAGTTTTTATGATATATTTCGAAAATTCTTTTCCTCAAAACTGTTTCCGAAAATCTGATTTTTATCACAAACTTGTTTTACTCAAAAACACGTTTTAATAAAATCTTTTCATAAACGGTTTTCTCAAAACTTTATCATTTTCTTTAATAAACTTGATTTTCGAATTTCTATTTCCTTTTATATAAATATATAAAATTAACATAATTAATTATTCCCTTAACTCTAAGAAAATAATAATTATCCTAATTTTATATTTCTATATTTGGCACATAATATATCATCTAGTTCTACCATATTACATTTTGCATATAGTAACTAAACTTGGAGTTCAATATAAACTTGGACTTCAATCTTGATTCTTCACTTCTTCAAAGTCTTCATTTACTTATTCCTTTCTCAACCATCTGTAACAAACTTTCAGACTATAACATATTATATTATCTTTCATCATCAAAACTTAACATGCACAACAAATTCCCCCTTTTTGATGATGACAAACATTCAATATAATATTATTCAGTAATCACTTTTCCCCCTCAAAATATGCACCATTAATCACAAACATTCAATATAATATTATTCAGTAATCACTTTTCCCCCTCAAAATATGCACCATTAATCACATTAGGGAAAAATAACTCAACATCATTCACAAGTAACATGGTAACCAAGATAACCAATTATTCATTAGTCTAAGTATTATAACCAATTATTCATTACTCTAAGTATTATACCCATCTTCCCCCTTTTGACATTATCAAAAAGGAGAGCATCAACATGTTTAGCGAGACAAAGTGAGATATAGTCAGCAAAATAATTCAAGTAGCTCAAGCAATAAATACTAAGGATGCTGGTGCTATGTCATAATCCAACTCACAATCCGAAGTCATTAAGCACAAATATAACCCAACTCACAATCCGAATTTATGAAGCAAGAAATAATCATGAAGGATCATGGTTGATGGCTAAGAATGTAAGATGAATATAGGTAATGCAAACTTGAAGATTTGAAATGGCAATTGGCTCAACAAGTGCTTAAACCTTTTTTTTTCATATTTTCAACTTTTGCAAATAAGCATCACAAGACTTTCTTCACTGTGGCACTGTGTGTGGCACTGTGCCACTGAACAATCTATTCCCTTTCAAATAAAACTAATCTTCGGATATACTGAAATCCAAAATGATGATCTTCAAAACTTTGATAATGTTCTTCACATTTGAAATGAACTCTAGGACTTATCTAAAATAAATGTCTTACTCTCCTTTTCTTTTCTTTTCTTTTCTTTTTTTTTATGAAGGAGAAGCAGACCATACACTATTACTAGAGTCAATCAATAAGAGATCAAAGATAATAAGTTAATTCGGACCTCATTTTCTTTTTGATGCATCTCCTGGCACTGTGCCTTACACAGTGTGAATCAGTACCTTTCATTCTTTCACGTATTTGTGTTTCATTCCAACTTTTTCATGTTCCCCCGTAACTGATGCGTCTTTTTCTTCCATCATCTTCTCAAGATGTTCTTTCCCCATAGATTATCATGAATCAAGATTAAAAGCACTTGTTGAACTTTGGATCAATGGGTGAGTAAAAGAAGGATAATAATAGAGAATTGGAGATAAGGTGGGACATATGAAAGAAAGAAATAATGAGGCACAAATGCCAAACTCATAAATAGAAAATCAGAATATTGGGCTAAAGATCAAGCTTGCTATAGGAGAAAGTATTTGCATTTCATAGCTCAAAAATTCAGCAACTTAGGATCATATAGCTTATTAGTTCGGCAACTTAGGATCATGACATTAGGACAGCATCATTAGACCATTACGAGTCCTTCTTTATATCAAGTAGACCTTTACTCACTAAGCTTCACAAAAACACACATCAACACTCTAATTAACATATTTAAAGGAGGACAACAAGCATAATACTCAACTAATTTCCAGAAATTAATCCCAAAGCCACAAATTATCTTGTAAAATATTCATGCATGAAATTCAACAGAATTACCTTGATCATACAATTGGGATATGCTTAACAAATTTTTTCAAACCACTTACCAACATCACATTCTCTATGGAGTGTGTTAGGGATTTGCCGACGTTTGTCAATACCAAATATTTCTCCCTTTTTGTTGTCACCAAATGTAACACACCCTCCATGGTAGGCTACTAGTGAGAGGAATTGAGATTTATCACTAGTCATATGTCTTGAGCAGCCATTTGTCGAGATACCATAGGCTGCGTCCTCTCACGTTTGCCTGCAAAAAGATCACTTGTTAATTTTAGGAACCCAAATCTGTTTGGGTCCCTTTTTCTTTCGTTGAGCTTCTAATAAGTCTTTTCTAACCCATATTTGAGTTACATACTTTACATTTTTTGCAACACTTTTTTTCTTAACATTACAATTATCCATAAGATGTCCATTCTTTCCACAAAAGTTGCAAATCAAATATTCAGGTAGATCGACATATTTTCTTTTACGAAAGTCTCTTTCAAAATTTTTGGCACTGTGCCTCTGGTCTGTATATCCTAAACCAATTCTGTTTCGATTGCTAGTTGTACTGGAGATATATTCTAAGGCTTTTTGACCATCTAACCATTTTTCATACATTTTCCGAGCAATAGTCAATTGTGATTCTAAGAATTCAACAGAAGTGTTTAGATCGCTATTTCTTTTTCTCGAAATTTCCAAATCTCTTTTAACTTTATCAAGTTCATCACTTAACTTAACATCATGAGGTAGCATAAATGGAATAATTCTGGATCTTTGTCTTGATTCTGTTAACTCAGTTAACTCATGGTTTAACGATTCAATTTGATTTTCCAGATCCGAATTTTTAGCCTCTAGCACAGTGTATGGCACAGTGTTATTAACAATTTCATTTACGAGAGACTTTTCGCACCTTAAAGCATTTAACTCAACATTTTTTTCTTCAATAGTTTTTTCAAGTTCATCATTCTTTTTCATCAATTCTTTACAATCCTTTAATAAATCCTTATATTCCAATTCCAACCCAATCTTTTGCTTAGTTAAATTTTTCACCTCTTTTCTCATGTTTGAAAAATCATCATTCATTTCTTGACAATCATCAATAATATTTCCCAGCAAAGAAACAAGTTGGTTTTTTGAAAGAAGATGTATTGAAGGTTTTAGAGAAAGAAGACTTACCTCGCTGTCTTCAGTTTCATCTTGGTAGTTTGAACTTTTCGCCATTAGACACAAGTGAGAGTCGTCCCGGCACCTTGTGCCCTTCTCGTGATGTACGTACAGCATTCGGACATAATTTTTCTTCATGGCACTCGTGCCTCGCTCGTTCTTCATCGAATCCGAATCTCCCCAAACGGCAGCAATCATCGCTTTCTTGAACTCCTTCTTTGTTTGATCTCTTTTTTCTTTAGGCTTCTCATCATTCCATAAGGGACATTCCTTTATCCTGTGATTTAACTCTCCACACTTGAAACAACCCGAATTAGTAGCACTTTTCTTAAAGTTAGATGTAGTGCTCTTACCTTTGAAATTTTCATCTTTTCTAGGATTGTTGTTTTTGTTCTTTTTGAGAAAATTTTTAAATCTTCTAGTAAGAAAATCAATATCATCATCACTATCACTATTTTCAATTTCCAATTCAGTTCTCAAGGCTATACCTTTACTTTTTGGTTCATTATTTTTAGAATCTAAGACAAGTTCATGAGTCATTAATGATCCAATAAGTTGTTCTAGTGAAAGTTTAGTCAAATCTTTAGCTTCTTGAATAGCGGTTATTTTTGGGAGCCATCGATTTGTTAGACTTCTTAACACCTTTCTCACTAAATCTTCAGAAGTATATGTTTTGCCTAGAGAACGTAATTCATTAGTGATTAGTGTAAATCTAGTGAACATCTCTTTAATAGATTCGTCCTTATTCATAGTAAACAATTCATATTGTTGGACAAGCAAATCTATTCTAGATTGTTTTACCTCATTCGTACCTTCGTGGGCCAACTCCAGCGTGTCCCATATTTCTTTTGCTGTAGTACAAGCCGAGATCCTTGAGTATTCATCAGGTCCAATTTCATATTGGAGAATACTCATAGCTTTGAAGTTTTTTTCGGCTTTTGCATAGTCGACTGAATTGTAGTCATCTTCATCTTTGTCGACCATATTTCCTTCAGCATCTTTGATTTGGATAAGGATTGGTCCTTTTCTTATGACTTTCCAGCATTCATAATCCGATCCTTGGATGTAGATCCTCATCCTAGCCTTCCACCATCCATAGTCTTTTCCGTTAAAAATTGGGCACTTTGTGTGTCTATCTCGAGAGTCATCTTGCATGTTCATGACTTCTATTCTCTAGGGATGAGCCTTTCGAGAATAGCCTGCTCTGATACCATTTATTGGAACTCAAGGTGACACTCAAGAAGGGGGGGTTGAATTGAGTGGCTAAATCTAATCGATTTTCGCAAAAACACCTTTATGGCACAGTGCCGTACACTGTTTTATTCACTCGTAAAATCTCCGATTGATGTTTTTGCTCAAACGAAACTTAATCAAACACTAAAACAATTATATCAAATAATAAAACACAGAAATTTAACGTGGTTCAATCTCACCTCTGAGATCTACGTCCACACAAACTACTCTTTTATTATTTGAATCGTAAAATATCAAACTCTCGATACAATTCGATTCCCCCACTACTAACCCTAGTAGTGCTCCCCAACACTTAACTCTAAGTGTTGCAACTCTCTATAATATGAAAGATTACAGAAAGAAAAGATCCTCAAAGGCGTGCTTCTTATTCAAGCAAATTAGAGGACAATTACAAACGTTGTTTAGTTTCCTAATCCGACTAGAACTCGTGATATACTCGTGCCTTAGGAAACTGTTTTCGGCTCTTAATATCTCCGATTTTTTTCTCTCGAAAACGTGAGTTATAAAACTGAATTGCAATCCCTTATATATCTTGGTGAACTGAATAAAAATCCTTCTCCAAGATATATTATCTTATGAACAATTTTTTATTCCTTAAATAAAGGGATAAAATTCTTTTCCTATTCAAAAACCAATTTGATCTTTTATAAAAACTGATTTTCCTTTTCCTTATAGAATAAGGATTTCTCCATATCTTATATTAACTAGATCAATTCTTTAAATCAGATTTCTTATCATACAAACTTGATCACATCAGTTTTTATGATATATTTCGAAAATTCTTTTCCTCAAAACTGTTTCCGAAAATCTGATTTTTATCACAAACTTGTTTTACTCAAAAACACGTTTTAATAAAATCTTTTCATAAACGGTTTTCTCAAAACTTTATCATTTTCTTTAATAAACTTGATTTTCGAATTTCTATTTCCTTTTATATAAATATATAAAATTAACATAATTAATTATTCCCTTAACTCTAAGAAAATAATAATTATCCTAATTTTATATTTCTATATTTGGCACATAATATATCATCTAGTTCTACCATATTACATTTTGCATATAGTAACTAAACTTGGAGTTCAATATAAACTTGGACTTCAATCTTGATTCTTCACTTCTTCAAAGTCTTCATTTACTTATTCCTTTCTCAACCATCTGTAACAAACTTTCAGACTATAACATATTATATTATCTTTCATCATCAAAACTTAACATGCACAACAGGTAGCTAATTTCGTAGTTATTAGGGCCTTTATATATATTAGTGCTTACTTGCATATGAATCGTTGCTTGGTGCAGCCCTTTCTAGAAGGTGGATGCTATCATGCTAAGCCATGTGCAAGTAATTTAATATGTTGTGTTGCTATGATCTTAGTTTGTATTATTATCCTTTTGGTAATAAAATTATCTATTTAATTTCCGAAGGAACATGATCCTACCTTACTGTTTGTTCAAAAATGAAAACACTCCTTTTCAGAAATGAATATGATCAAGTGCAGACTAAAATCGAGCATATTATATATTCAATAATGAGTACATTAGATTCATTATCAATAAGGGTATGGTCATAGTATTAGATAAAACAGTTTTATTTGGTCCCATATGTGCACGCTGCTTCCAAAAGCACTATATTCTATTTCAGCTACGTACTGACTTAAGCATATTGTAATTCAGCTTCACGGTAGTATAAATACGATATCAGATATAATATCTTAAGCCTAAAGATATCTAAATTCTCTCTTGACCAACCTGAGGAGGAGTATGGCCAAGAAGCTCCCGCAGTGGTCTACTCTCTGCAAGAGGATGTTCAGCAGGCAGTCCATACACTATCTAGTTTAGCACGTGCAGATCATGAGCAGCGACAAGTGGTGAGACAAAATAACTATACAGTTAAATAAACAATTATAGTGTAGCAGGACGGTGGAATCGCAACCTCTGCTTGTCTCCCAGCATGTAATCTCACTCCAGTTGCATCATACATGACCTACCAAAAGACTAGCTTCAGTATCTATGAGAATAAAATTGTATCGTGCAACAATAAACCCAATTCACGTTTACAAAGTACAACTAATTTGATAGACATGCACCATGTATATCGGTGACAGTTTACGCATTGGAATCACACCAGTGGCGTATACAGGAATCCAATCATATGGGTTCGGAGCCGGTAAAAAAAAATTCTGAAATTCATAAAGCAACTCCACAATCCACAATTTCAATATCCTGTACCCGCGCATACCCACAAACCAAAACAGTCCAAGACACAACACTTCTCTCAGACATTTCATCAAACATCTTCCTTGCAGAAACAATATCACACATCTTCCCATACATATCAACCATCGATGTAGAAACAAACAAATCCAACCTAAACCCACATTTAATTACATGATTATGAAGTTGTTGACCTTCACAATAATACAAATTTAAGCTACAACACTTAGATAAGTACAAATATGTATAATTATCAGGAACAAATAGACCCATTCTCTTCAAATCTCTAAAAAGAATCAAAGTGTCAGTAAACTGTTGATTATCAATATGGGATTTAATCATGACATTAACAAGTAACAAATTTCAACTCCATGAGTCAGTGAGTCTAAGTAACACTAACAAGTAGCAACTCCATAACAAAATTACATAATTACAATTACATATTCTAATGTCTAAAAGACTAAAATCTGAAATTTATATTTAAAATTGAAGAAATAAAAGTTACTGTTGGCGTTGGTTAATTGACTATGAGGCTGTCACAGTGCCGCTGCCGCGGTGGGTGAGTCGCCGGTAGTGCATCGTCGAGGACTGCAGCAGCCAGCAGGGATCCGACGGTGAGTTGGCTTGGCAGTGAACGTGAAGTGGTAATGGTGTTTTTCGTTGGAGAAAAAAATCAAAAATGTCGACTTTGTTGAGGTGGAGGCAGAATTGGGCTTTCGGTTTTAGATAAAAGAAAAGAGAAGGAAAAAAAGCGTGCTTTGCTGAATTCGAACCCCAGACCTCACACCCAAGCCCGCGCGCACGAAGTTTATGGAGAGACAAAACCACTGTGACACCCGCTTCATTCTTGTTTTATTTTGCACGCAAATAGTATATATTTAATAGCTAAAATATTTTTAATTTAAAAAAAAAAAACTAGGCAATTTTTTTCCAAAAATCATTGGGTTCACCTGAACCCAATGAACCCATAGTAAATCCGCCCCTGAATCACACTGTCATAAATAGTAGCATTAGAATGACCTGGTCAAACGACTACTCAACACGGAAGATTATCCCAACAGGTGTATTACAGGAAAAGAAAAAGTATAGCTTCTCTGGATACTGCACCAGTATATATGATTGGGCTAACATGAATAGACGAGAGAACAGAAAAAGAGATTGATAAGGACCATTAAGTAGTAAGTGTATGGGTATAACGCAAGTATGATAGCGGATCCCAGTGATAGGTCATCCAGAATTCTTATCTCTCTCTCTCTACTTTCTCTCTCTAAATCCTATTTGGACACGTGCTGACTTGAGCGTCGGAGGGGGTTTCCTCGCATCCCCCCCGAGGGTAGTTCACGTTTGCTTCTTGTGCAGTTATTCACTAGCGGAGTCTAATCCAAATCTTTGGCGGACTTCTCTCGAGACCGCCAACCGTTTCAACACCGAAACAACTTGGCGCTAGAAGGAGGGGACTTCCATCTTTGTGAACGCCAACATGGAAAGAGCAAACAATGACGGCCGTGATCCATCTGAGTTAGACATTGGGAACGTCAACGAGCAGCAAACCCCTGGGAACAATGTGTCTCAGGTAAACACTGGAAGCGGATCCTTTAACTTGGCTCAACTAAGTCAATTCTCCCCTGAGCAGCTACAAACTGTAGCATCATTCATCCAAATGTTACAAGCGGGTACTCCGCCCAACAACACTCCCACTCCTAATGCAAGGGCGGGTCAGCTTCGTAGGCGTATGTCGACCTTGAATGGTCGCAACGTCGATGGCACCCCCGTGAGAAGAATGCGGACCTTCAATCAGGAGGGACGCCAGATGGAAAGGCAAATTGAGGACCCAGAATATGAGGAAGTCATCCTAGAGACTGAAGATCTCAACAATTCTGAAGATGAGAATCAAAGTCGTTCTCGTCGAGAACACAGCATCAGTGACGCGAGCAATTATTCTGCTGGCGGGCACTTATTGATCAAGCCCAAACATTCCCCTTTCATTCCAGAAATCTTGAACCACCCCATGCCGCGAATCAAGATGCCGTCCTGCAAGTATGATGGCACCTCAGACCCAGACGATCATGTGGCCGCTTACGAAGGGCACATGTATTTATACACTCAGGTGGACGCTATCTGGTGCAAGGTTTTCCCATCTACTTTGACTGGGATTGCCCAGACATGGTTTAAAAGTATCAGAGCCGGTAATGTTTCTAGTTTTTCTCAGCTTTCGTCAATGTTCAGCACTCACTTCGTGAGTAATAGGCGCCGCGAGCGCACAACTGGCGAATTGTTATCTATCAAGCAGAGGGAGAATGAGAGCTTGCGAGATTTCGTCGGCCGCTTCAATGCTGAGGCGGTCACCATTCCCCGCCTTCAGCAGGACGTGGCCGTTTTAGCTCTGATGACCGGGCTGAGGGAAGGGTCCGCGTTTAGAAGCTATCTGGGCCGTAAAACCTTCACATCACTTGAGCCAGTCTTAAGGAAAGCAAACGATTTCATCAGGGGGGAAGAATTTGACAAGGCCGCAAGCAGCCAAAGTCGTGAGTCGGAAAAGAAGAAAGATGATAAGCAGAAGAGAGAAAAGGGTCGCGAAACTGACCGCGGTCGGGATGAAAGGAAGCAGGAATCAAATGTGGTCAAGAAAGGAAATGACCGCGAGAAGAATGACCGCGAAAGGTTCGAATACAAAGATAAATTCGATACATATACGCAGCTCACGACCTCAAGAGCTCAGATATATCAGATGAACAAGGACAGTGATAAATGGCAACGTCCTAAGCAAATGTTTCATAAAAACCGTGACAAGAGCAAGTGGTGTGATTTTCACGGTGATCATGGTCACACTACCGAGAATTGCAGGCACTTGAAGGATAACCTGGAGGATCTGATAAGACGGGGTAACTTCACTCAATACAAGGCACAATCAAAGGACGGAGACGTAGTGAAGCCTAATAACCGGAATGTGCAATCGCGGATTGCTGAGATTCATGTTATAAGTGGCGGTCCAATTCATGGCGGCAGCGTCAATGGGGCCAAGGCAAGCCTGAAGGAATTCAGGCACCAGGTCAATTTCAATGAAAGCATGCAGTGGAGAATGCCGCCAGCAATGCCCGCCATGTCTTTCACGGTTGAAGATGCAAAGCATGTCGTCTACCCTCATGATGACCCTCTGGTGGTCACGCTGAAAGAGTCAAACTGTTTGATCCACAGAATCCTGGTAGACGGAGGAAGTTCCGCAAACATTCTGTACTTCTCAACCTTTGAAAAATTGATGATTGGTCGGGAACATCTGAAGCCTGTACGTTACCCAGTAATAGGATTCACGGGGGCGTCAGTGATTCCAGAGGACCTGATAACCTTACCGGTCAGAGTAGGGGAGGATGAGAACGCCAGGGATGTGATGGCGGAGTTTTTAGTGGTCGACGTGCCTGGAGCTTATAACGCAATTATTGGACGCCCTTTCATCCATGACGTCCAAGGAGTTGTGTCAACTTATCATTTGACTATGTTGTACGTCTCCAATCTCGGGACGACAGCAAAGCTTAGAGGAAATCAAGAGATGGCGAAATCATGCTACCTAACAGCACTGAAGCAACCGGCAAGGAGAGTGCCGGTAGAAGAATTAAATCCGCCAACTCGGAAACAAAGGCGAGCTCAGAGGAGGGCTCTGGCGAATGATGAAGGATCCGAGAAAGGGGGTGAAGAGACGGATGTTTTGATGGAAGGGCTGGAGTCCAGGCCTGATGTTACTCCAAGGCCCAAACCGGATGGAGAAACGAAGCGGGGAGATCTTGGCGGATGATCCTAAGAAGGACAAAGGGCCGTTGGAACAGACATGGACCCAAAGGTCAGGGTCAACCTGGTGACTCTCCTAAGAGAAAACGCGGACGTCTTCGCGTCCTCAGCGGATGAGATGCCTGGAATCGACCCGGCCGTGATGGTACATCGTCTAAACGTTGACGGCACTGTCCGACCGGTCAAGCAAAAGAAGCGAAATTTTTCGGCCGAAAAGAACAAGGCCATTAAAGAAGAGGTTGATAAGCTATTGGCAGCTGACTTCATTGAGCCATGCGACTACCCAGAGTGGTTGGCCAATGTAGTCATGGTAAAGAAAGCTAGCGGTCAATGGAGGATGTGTGTGGACTTCACAGACCTTAATAGAGCTTGCCCTAAGGATTGTTATCCGCTGCCGAGAATAGACCAGCTAGTAGACTCTACTAGCGGTCATGCATTGTTAAGCTTTATGGATGCCTTCTCGGGCTACCATCAGATCAGCTTGCTCGAGGCCGATAGGAAAAAAGCTGCGTTCATCACCGATTGTGGAGTATATAATTATAAGGCAATGCCGTTTGGGCTCCGTCATGCGGGGGCGACCTATCAAAAGCTAGTCGACAAAGTGTTCGCGGATCAGAGAGGGAGGAATATCGAAGCATATGTGGACGATTCCATCGTCAAGAGTAAAACTGACCGTGAATATTTGGACGATCTGGAAGAGACCTTCAGAACTTTGAGGAAGTATAAGATGAAGCTCAACCCAAAGAAATGTGTCTTTGGGGTGAGAGCGGGAAAGTTTTTAGGCTTCTTGGTAAGCAAAAGGGAGATTGATGCAAACCCAGATAAAGTCCAAGCCATTGTCGACCTGCCCGAGCCAAAAAGCGTCAAGGATATCCAGCGGCTAACAGGGAGAATGGCGGCCCTCACTCGATTCATTTCAAAGTCAGCAGACAAAGCTTTGCCTTTCTTTGCCCTGCTGAGAGGGAATAAGAAGTTCGAGTGGGGAGAGGAGCAAAGCAAAGCATTCCTGGCGGTAAAAGAGCATTTAAAGAAGCTACCTACCATTACAAGGCCCGAGACTGGAGACGTATTACAACTATATATCTCGGTCTCACCGAAGACAGTCGCGGCCGTGTTGTTGGTAGAAAAGGAGAAGAGGCAGCAGCCAATTTATTTTATCAGCCACATTCTTAACGGTCCGGAGAGCCGTTACCAGCTAGTAGAAAAAATGGCCTTGGCCGTGGTAATAGCCGCCAGGAAGCTCAGACCATACTTCGACTGCCACCCCATTCAAGTTTTAACCAACCAGCCGCTAGAAAAAGCATTGCAGAAGATGGATAGTTCCGGCCGCTTGCTGAAATGGGCCGTTGAACTATCGGAGTATGATATACAGTACAAGCCCAGGACAGCTATCAAAGCGCAGGCCCTGGCAGACTTTATCGTGGAAGCCTCATATGAGGAGGAAGAAATGGAGCAAAAGGAAGTCTGACTGCTGGAAGTCGGCGGATCGTCCGCTGTTAGCCGATCTGGAGCGGGTATAGTAATGACCAGCCCTGAAGGAAATTCTTATCAGTACGCCATCAAGTTCGCCTTCCCGGTGTCAAACAACGAAGCAGAATATGAAGCGGCAATTGCCAGATTGAGAATGTGTTTGGCAGCGGGTGCTAAGAAAGTGTCTTTAAAAACGGACTCACAGTTGGTGAGCGGCCAGCTGAGGGGAGAATTCGAAGTCAGAGAGGCCAACATGCTAAAATACGTTGAAAAGGCCAAGGAATTGATAGCTCAACTGAATCTTTTTGAGATTCAAGCGATACCTAGGGCCGAGAACACAAAAGCGGACGCGTTGTCCAAATTGGCAAGCTCTGACTCATTTAGCATTGAAAGAACCGTCACGGTTGACATCTTGAAGGAAAAGAGCATCACAGAAAAGGTCGTAACCGTCAACAGTATTAACCAGCAGGGAGAATGGTTTAATGAGTTGGTGGCATACAAGTTGACCGGGACGCTTCCGAATAATCCTTCGTCTGCCAAGAAATTGAAACGACAAGCAAGCTGGTACGTCATATACCAAAATGAGCTATACAAGAAATCATTCAGTTTACCTCTGCTTAAATGCGCAACCGCATGGGAATCCGCGAAGATCCTTGAAGAAATACATGAAGGTATATGCGGTAACCATATTGGCGGAAAGGCTCTGGCACTTAAGGCATTGAGGGCGGGATTCTATTGGCCAAGTATGCTAGCGGATTCCCAGAGCTATGTTAAGAGATGTGATAAGTGCCAGAGATACGCTCCCGTCATTAACAGGCCAGCCAACGATTTGCAGCCTATCCTATGCCCAATCCCGTTCGCACAGTGGGGAATGGACATCTTGGGACCGTTCACCACAAAGAACCGGGGGAGAAAGTTCCTAATAGTGGGAATTGATTACTTCACCAAGTGGATAGAGGCAGAGCCGACAGCAAAAAATCAAGGCAAATCGAGTCAAGAAATTCATCCGCGAATATTATGACAAGATTTGGGATCCCCATGGCGATCGTCTTTGATCATGGCGTCCAATTCGATTGTCGACCTGACATGGGCCTTCTTAACGTAATTTCGAGTAAAATTTGCATACTCAGCCGTTTGCCACCCTCAGAGCAACGGGCAAGCAGAGGCCGCGAACAAGCAGATCCTAAACGCCTTAAAAAAAAAAGCTAGATGAATTCAAAGGGGGATGGGCCGATATGGTACCAGCAGTGCTATGGTCAAACAAAACAACAGAGAAAGAAGCAACGGGAGAGAGCCCATTCAAGTTAGCCTTCGGCGCGGAGGCGGTGTTGCCAGTAGAGGTGGGGTTACCCTCTTACCGGATCAAGCACCAAGATCTGCAAAGAAATGACCAGGCACTTAGGGAAGACCTAGACTTCTTGCAGGAAACAAGGCTCATGGCAGAACTGAGAGCAGCCGCTTATAAAGACAGGATCAGCAAGGCTTACAATAAAAAAGTCATGGAGAGGCCATTAGATGTTGGCGACCTGGTCCTTCGCAGAACAGCGGCCACTGGCAAGGCGCATATTGAGGGAAAGCTGACTGCTAACTGGGAAGGTCCCTATCATAGTCAAGAAGATTGCTCTCGGTTCCTTCATTTTAAAGAACATGGATGGCAAGGTGCTAAATTGCTGGAATGCTAGCGTCCTAAAGAAATACTATGTTTGAGTTACTAAATGTAATAGGTCGAGAACCACCCTTGATTACTTAAATAATACAAACTTCTGTCAGCAGTTCATCAATTGTCTTATTATTTTCATGTACATTAATCAAAAGCCATATGACAGGCTCAAAGTACATAAACGGTCATATGACAGACCTAGTACAAATCAAAAGCCATATGACAGGCTCAAAGTACATAAACGGTCATATGACAGACCTAGTACAAATCAAAAGCCATATGACAGGCTCAAAGTACATAAACGGTCATATGACAGACCTAGTACAAATCAAAAGCCATATGACAGGCTCAAAGTACATAAACGGTCATATGACAGACCTAGTACAAATCAAAAGCCATATGACAGGCTCAAAGTACATAAACGGTCATATGACAGACATAGTACAAATCAAAAGCCATATGACAGGCTCGAAGTGCGTTAACGGTCATATGGTCAGACGATAATTTAACAAATAAAAATATTGGCGGACATACAACAATCAGACGATAATGAAAGCGACAGAAACACATGATATAAAGTACTTTCCCATAAAATAAAAGCTACTGGCTTGGCGGCCAACTACAGGTAAAACGATGGCGGCCAGATGAAAGGCTTTTAGTTGGAATTGTACTTATAAAATTAAGAAACGTTAGCGTTTACAAATGCCAACATGGGCCGAATAAAGAGTTGAAATATTCAAAAAATACAACTATAAGCTATTAGAAGAACAGGAAGAGCTGAAAGAAGGCTGCCAAAAGTTTCAAGAGGGAGGGGTCTCCTGATTTCCTTGATCTGGAACATCTCGAGGATCCGCATCAGCAATAGCGTCCTCGTCAGTGAACTTAGGATCCCCCTCAATAGGCGTGAGATGCTGGCCACCGGCATGAGCGTCTTCGATAACGTTCCGGCCAAATCCACGGAACCGATTTGCAAACGCATCTCATGGCGGCGGCCGTCCGCCATCATACCTCTTGTGCAAAGCCGTTGCATATTCATCGATCGTTTAAACCGAGCAACGGCCTTAGCAGCTCCTCGACCTCGGCTTCGGCGGCAAAGATCCAAGACAAAGAATATCCTTCTCGGTTTGAGCCGTGTCCAGAGCCTTGGTTAACGTCTGAACGTTAGCCTCAGTCTCCTCTAGAAGAGATGCTCGCGTCCTTAACGTTACCAGCTCATCTTCCTGGGCTGCCAACTTCTTCTCTGCATCCTTCAGCAGGTCCTGGCAAGTCTCTAACGACTGCTTATGGCTGTCCGCCAACTTCTGGTACTCAATGTACTGCTCTATTAACTCAACATCAGCATTGTTGGCCTGCAAAGACAAAAAGAGAACGTCAAACAAAAACAAAAAAAGAGAAAAAACAAGCAAATGATAAAACAAGTGCTAAAACGTACCACAAGTTGGTCGTGGGCCAACCTAGCAGCAGGAGTAACCAGGGACCCTGCCGGCCTGTCTAGAGGCAGCTGCATACCTTTCAGGATACGGTAGGCTAGAATGCCACCGTTTTCAGGAATATCGGCATACAACGACTCGTCCTCCCTGACGTCCCAATCAGGTTGGTATATCTTACCAGGGACAACAGGCCGGCGACCAAAGGATGCCGCCACAGCATCACTCAGCGGCACTTCCTTCTTCTCGATCCACTCATGGTACCGAGAGAAGACGCTGGGGGATAGGTTGGATAAGAAGCTGGGCATTGAGATAAGCTCACGGATCTTCTCACGAATACTGGAGTAAGATCCGGATAGCCAAGTCGCCCCGCTGTGATTACCAGGGCCGGTAGTCGCGACCTCGCCACGATCTTGGCCCTCAGTAGCGTTCACGTCCACATTCTCAACATGGACGACATCCCGAGCAGGGACAGAGGCCGGAGGATCCGCTGTAGCTGGCCGCTTATTAGCAGAAGTATCCTCCGCTGTCGGTTCACGTTGTCGTCTCCTTGTCCCGCTACCCCTAACAACAGGTCGTGAAGTAGAAGACCTGAGTGGGGCGGCAGAGGAAGTCGGGCCGCCAGATGCAGCGATAGTAATACCACCACGGCCAGGAGTGCGACCGGTATGAGCGCCGCGAATACGGCGAATGTTCTGGGGACCATGACGGTTTCCTCCTCTACGGCCATTTACAACGCCATGCACGGTCTCAGGACCTTCAGTAGGAGCAGGCTGCATGTTGGTTAACAGCTCGAAGTTTTCGGAGATGCAAAGGGTCTGCAGGTCTAATTGATCAAAGCCTGCGCAAGACAAGGCTAAGTTAAAAAAAAAAAAAAAAAAAAAAAAAACGGACATCGATCCGATACCCGATCAGAAAGATTTCTTACCATTAGCATGAGTATGACAAAGCAACATGGCGGACAGCTGTTGATTCCCCAGGATATACCTAGAGTGAGGGAGTCAATTTTTGGGTTCCTTGACCTTAACTTCCCTCCCGTCCTCATAGGTAATCATGAAATCTTCAGTGTCAAAGAAGTCATAGGCTGCCCTCTCATCATCTGTTAGCGGAGCCAAAGACAAGTGCTCCATGTGCGGACGCGGCTCAGTGAAGTGACGGCGCACTGGATAGTTCTCGGGCACCTGAAGCCAAAAGAAGGCATCCTGCCAGCCCTTCAATCCAGTAGCTTTTGGTTGAACCGTCATTTTCTTATCGGCCGTCATTAGTGACCACCACCCCGCTTGACGGGCAGAACCATTTCTTTTCAACCAGTGGAGGTGACGGAATAAATTCAGAGTTTCAAGGAAGTCCAAAAAGCGGATCGTCCAGATATACGCAATCAAGTTTCGGACCGCTAACGGAGTCAGCTGGGCTAAGCAGACGTTGAAAGAGTTTTAAGATCCTCACCAAAAAGGAATCCAAAGGAAAACGTAACCCAAACTCAAAATGGTGAGTATAAACGGCCACATGACCGGGAGGACATTCCGTTACAATGGAACCCTCAGAAGGAATCACCAGCCTATAACCGGTACGGAACCGAAATAAATGATCGGCGACTTTAGGGTAACCAAGGTCAAGGGCATCCTATCGCCAAGGAGAATCAATTTCAACCGTTAACGGCCCGGCACACTCATCCTCGGGCAACCATAAAGCATCAGTGCCGGGACCTTCAGCGTCCTCTTCAACATCTCTTTCTGGTACGTTAAGATCCACATCAATTCTCCTCTCGCCTGCGCGAGAATTTTCTCCAACCACGCGCTCCGACAGGAGCACGCTAGTGCCGAGGTTCGCGGTTGTAGTATGTGTCGCGTCTCCGGAGGCGCGAGCAATGGGGGTGTCAGGAACAGACCGACGGTGATAAGTGGACCCTTGATTAGCCATAACAGTTGCAATAGAATCACTGTCGTCACCTAAATCAATGATAGGTGGATTAGCGGCCATAGTGTCGTGCAAACGGTCATAAAAATCAGCCGTTACTCCAACCCCTGCGTCAGCCATACTATCCAACCAGGCGTGCTCTCTTAAAGGGGAAACATCAAGGCCAGGAGCAGCATCAGTTGGCGGACTCCTAAGGGACCGTCTAGCAAAACGAGCGAGGATTCCAAGGAGTGAGTGCAGAAAAGCCCGAGCTTGAACGAAAAGATCACCGGAAAAGTAAAATTATCACCGGCAAAACTCAAACTCAAAATCCCAGAAAAAACCCAGAAAACCTTCACAAAAAAATGGCAAATTTTTAAGCACAAGAGGACCGAAAATCGGAAACTAAAAGATTTGGCAACTTTTCAAAGAAATTCGAGCACTGGAAAGGCGGTTTTTAAGCAACTCAAACTTCGGCTATGGAAGTTTTGTCAGAGAAAAAATGGAGAAAGAAAGAGAGCTTTGTGAATGAAGATAAAGAAATCCGAAAAAAGTTAACTGTTCCAATATAAAGCGTGAATGAACGACTGGGATTAAAAGGCCTCTCAACTCCCTCTCCAGATCCCTGCCAAGTGTCGAAGTATGGTAAACCCTAATAATATAATGGGCGGGATTTTCGAAAAAGTAATCATTAACTTTTCGAAATTTTTTCAACTCCCTACGACGACACGTGGCACCCAACGAATGAACTTCCCCAAGAAGTCGAGCACGGCAACAGTGACTCGCATCCGCCGACAACATCACTAGCGGTCAGGACCCCAAATGATGCTGGGGGGGCTAGTTGTATGGGTATAACCCAAGTATGATAGCGGATCCCAGTGATAGGTCCGCGAGCGCCATCACGGACGCGAATACTTTAAACTGTTACCCACAGCTCTAACAAGTCAGTACATCAACATGGTCCGACAACGTTGGCGGTCGCCCAACAGGACAAAATAAGGGAATCTTCCCAGTTGTCAGAAGCACCACGACCGTACACGTGTAAAAGGATTACGCACCCTGTCAGGTGAATAGTACTTCTATAAATACCCCACTAGTACTATTCTGCGGGTACATTCTCTCACACCCAGAATTCTTATCTCTCTCTCTCTACTTTCTCTCTCTAAATCCTATTTGGACACGTGCTGACTTGAGCGTCGGAGGGGGTTTCCTCGCATCCTCCCGAGGGTAGTTCACGTTTGCTTCTTGTGCAGTTATTCACTAGCGGAGTCCTATCCCAACCTTTGGCGGACTTCTCCCGAGGCCGCCAACCGTTTCAATACCGAAACAGTAAGTACTATAATACTACTCAAGAAAGAAAACCTGAAACTTTAAACCCGGGAATCAGCCATAGTATCACACCATCGTCAATTCAGAAAAGATAAATGTGCAGAGCAGAGCATACCACACACGCAAAGATAAATGCAGCAGCAAAAACTGAACCTCCGAAACCATCTTCAAACCCAATGGCAGCTGCTAGAGCTGTGACTGGCAGAATGGGATGACGGCATTCCACCAGAACCAATCAGCTGTTTAATATCCCTTCTCCTTTCCTTGTACCTGAAAATCTATCAAACCTCAAGAATCTTAGGGTAAATAAATATATATGTATTCCTTCTCAAAACATGAAGCCTAGAACTAGAAAAATAGCACTCAAGAATCAAGATAATATTACAAACTCAAGATCTAATATAAAACATAAACTCAAAACTCAGATTCCAATATAAACCAAGATAATATTATAACCCTACAAAGTTCAGTGCCATGCAACACGACATCTTGCCATCTTGGTTGCCAAATTGCAGCAAATACAATCTTGTGCCTCCAAGTCTCTATCTTATGAGTGACTCATCAAAAGTGTTTTTCTTCAACCCTAACCTATATCATGCACTGGTCTTCTTACTTCCTGAAAGTACTCAACGTGGAGACGTGAATGCCTAATGCAGGACACTATGGAAGCTACAGCTTCTTGAGTAACATTACATATTTACATGAACCAATGGGTAATATCAGAAGCAGGGAAAATCTGCTAAAACTGAGGTGTATGCTCACAGTTCTGAAGCAGAAGTACACCCCGAGAGGCGAGAGGACTTAAAAAAAAGTCTTTCAGGAAGAAGAGATCACATGAAGCATTATGATAGGCTACACATGAAACTTAAAAGAACAGTTAATGCCTTTATGGTCAAATGGAGTGATCCATTAAGCAGCTCGAACTATTTTCACCTGTGAATGTTTCACCTGTAAATCTGCTAAAACTGAGGTGTATGCCCACTACATCTGTGAATGTTTCACCTACATGAGGAACCTCTCATTAGGGCTCCGTTTGGTTGGGTGTAAAACATTTTCAGTGTAAAATGATTTTCATGGAAAACAATTTACAATGGAAAACACAATTCCAAAATTAGTTTTCCGTTGTTTGGTTCCATGTAAGAAAAATGATGAAACAAAAGGGAAATGAAAGGGAAAGTAAGGAGGTAGTGAGGAGAAGTGTTCAAAAGATATAAGGAAAATGAAGGAAAACAGTTTTCCCTTCATTTTGAAGGGAAATGGTTTTTTATCATTGGGAGAGCAATTTTACTCTTAGGGAAAATGGTTTTACACTCCTTTGCAAACCAAACAATGTAAAACTGAAAATAGAGGAAAACAGTTTTCCAGGAAAATATTTTACGCCCTATCAAACGGAGCCTAGATGTCTCACATCGAAAACATAAAATTGGATCACTAACATGTGGCCTCTAGTAAGGCTCCCAAGTCCCAACCAAAGGATGAGGGGTTCCGACATACACAGTTCCACTGAACATCACTAAGCTAATATAGTCAATTATCCACCGGAACAATGATAGCTTAACTGTCGATACTCATGAATTTCTAATCATAGTTCTTAGTTTATGCAAATCACATTATAATAATCATCTGTTAGCTTATTCCATGTTGAACCAGCAGAAATAGAGCACTGATTCTACTAAGCAACATTTATATATCAGCAAAAGCACTAGCTATGAGATAACAGCAAGATGGAATGGGTTTCTGTAACTTTGCCCTGATAAGAAGCAGCGAGTATGGTGACTCAACAAAAAAAAAATTTTAAAAAGACAGACTGTCAAACAGATTTTTAGAAAGAGAAAGAGCAACATTGAGAGACGAGAGTTAAAATGTCAAATTCTGAAAGTTTAAGTTTGGACTCTTTAATCTGGCAGTACTTTTAAATGTTTTTGGCATCTTAGTCTTAAGGCGTGTGTTTGTGCTGAAAATTCTGAAGTAGGCTAGAAACACAGTTTTGATAACATAGTGGAGTCTGATTGGTTTGTCCATGATCCTGATACTTAGAAGTCTGAACTTTGAGTTTGGAGAAAGTAGGTTTTATCCTGCAAGATATTAGTTTGTATGGGTTTTTTGCCTTCTGGTACTGGTCTCATGATAAGTGTGATCGTATTTGTTACTCACCATCTTGTTCGTTTAGTTGTTATAGAGACTTCTTATAATCTCCAATAGACATCGTCAATTTAGCTTATAATTTCCCATGATTCTACCTTTTATTTGATAATGATTATACAGCACTTAATCATCCTTAGACACACCATCACTTGACCTATTAATCACCCGATGATTGACTCGTAAAGGAATCTCAAAACATACTTCTCTTATGCAAGACCTACTCTACTTAATATCATAATTAGATGTAATTATGTAAAGGCCAATTAGTGATATCATAGTTGGATTAAATGCAAGAAGAAATCATTATAGGCAGTAGTATGAAACAATGCCAAGTGATAAATGATAACATAAAATGAAGCATGCATTGAACCTGGTCTGAAGAAAACAGATAGGCCAAAATCAATAGTCTTCAAAGCAGAGTCCTCATTATTGGTAAGAAACAAGAAATTCACAGGCTTCAAATCTCTATGCATAATCCCTAAAGAATGACAAGCTTCGACGACACCAACAATCAACCTGGCCTTCCTCTCGGTGTAATGTCCACCGTCCACGTTGTATGATCCTACCCAACTGATCCGGTTCCTTATATGGACCGGATCAGTTTAATAACCAATGCTCTTCCCGTACAGCAACATAACAAGCTTCTATGCAAGATGGGAGTGAAGGACTTAATACTTATCATGCGCAAGTCACATGACAACTAGCTTAGGTGTCTAATCTTATTTGTTCTTACTTAGAAACCTTGTAATCAATCTTTCTAGACATTGCTACCTTGTATGTTTCCCTACTATGCAAAGGAAACTAGGTTGGTTGTAAAGGAACATAACATAATATACTAAAAAAGTGGAGCCGTCATTCAAGGCTACCAACTCAAACTTCTCCTAGCTTCTTGCTCTTCTATGACTGTCAACAACTAACAATCTTCATTCTCTCATCTTTTACGAAATAAAGATAATTCTTCAAAGATATGTCACTATTCGAATTATTTACTTCAAAGAAATTTTTAGTCTTGAATTATTTTTAATAGGTGATAATAGGTGATAATAAGAAACATTCTTATTTTTAATCCCATTAATAATGTGTTCATAACCGGGTACCCGGTATTTCGGGTACCCGAATATGCGGATACCCGCATTTGCGGGTAGTTAGAAATTCGGCCCGTGTCCCGACCCGGAAAAACCGGGTACCCGCTTTTCCCGGGTCGGGTTATAGGGTACCCGGGAAAAAAATGGCAGAGTGAGAATGAGAGAGACAGTAGGAATTCCTGCCGGCGTGAGATTACTGAGATACATTGTACTACAGACATCTATCTCTGACTTTTAATAACGATGACTGACTCTGGTTTCTTAAAATAGTTTTTGTGTGTGTTGAGGTGAAGCTGGTGAACCATACATCTATGATCTATGGTTTTTAATAAGGATGAATGTTGTACAGACTACAGAGAATCCAAGGTTGTCGGAGATGGACAATGGAGTTGTGTTTGTTTCTACTGGCCGTCATTCTTAGTATGTAGAGTTCCATATTACATGTGCTTTTGTTGAAGCTTTTTACCTATATGAATGAGCAAATTACCCCAAGCATATGGACAAGAAAGCTGAGAGGAACCAGCTTTCTTGGATTACTTTTTGTACACGTCACAGAACACTGTCATCTAAAGCAATGAAATTCCTTGAACTTTCACGTCTTATTTTGCCAGGTTGTGTGGCAGCATCCATGTAAAATTAAATTGAAAAAAAATGGCAAGAATAAACGGGCCGTGACCCGACCCGCTTTTCCCGGGTCGGGTACCCGGCCCATCAAAATTGTATTTTTAAAAAAAATACCCGCTTTTTTTCTAGCGGGTCAGCGGGTCGGATTTTTTTAAACACCCCTAATTAATATTGTCAATTTTGTTTCCAAAAATAATTCAAGTCTTACTCATTTTTAGTTTCTAAATTATTAGGAATATTAGGATAATAAATACTTTCTCTTTTTTTTTTGGGCAACATTTGCTTTTTTACATTTACCGAGACACTTATTTGAACGTTAATATCTCATATTGGGTGCAAGTAAAAATTATAAAAATTTGATATTTGGAATCATCGCATTGAGACGAATTTAACAAGTCTCCACTTGACTATGTTTTCTCTTATATAATGGTGCGAGATTACTTAACAAAGTTGGTTGATGAATAATGCCAAAAAACAAATGTTGGAACTAAAAAAACAGAGGTAGTATATGATAATAACACATTAAACCCCGGTCTCATGGCAGGAGGAGAACCAATATACCTTGTCTCACGGTACAATTCTTATACGGTAGAATCAATAAGCCTTATCTCACGACACATAGAGAGCCGAAAAAAATTATAAATTAGGTAAAGGACGTTTGTTTTGTTGATTCTCATACCAAAGATACAAAAATTCGAATTTGATTTGATGTAGTTGAAATTATGGTTGGATTGAATTGATTGATGATTGATTTTTGTTGTTAGGGTTTGATAATTAGGGAAATTGAGTGACTAGAGATGAAAGGAGAGGTACAAATGGAGGAAACATCATCATCATCGTCGTTTGGAGGAGTACGGAACTTAGAAGAGAGAGATATTGATCCTTTACTTCCGATGAGAATGGATGATGAAGTTATTGCTGTTAAAGCGTCGTCTTTTTCGACGGAGATAGTGAAAGGTGAAGCTGATGATAGTAATGGCGGCGATGTTGATGATCTTGAAGCCGGTTCTTCTCCTTATTGTCGCATTTGTCTGGAGAAGAGGAGAGGGGGTTCGGCGGGGTTAGGGAGGGGGGTTTCGACGGGGTTTAGGGGGGGGGGGGTGTGGGAAGGGTGGTAGTGGGGTGAGGGAAGGTGGCGGTGGGTGGTTGGGGGGTGGAGGGTGGGGGTGGTGGGATGAGCAGAGGAGGGGGGTGAGGGGGTTGGGAATTTTGGTTTACAAAAGCTAATAGAGAAAATAAAAGAGAAATAAAAAATAAAAAAATTACCTTGCTAACAGGTATCAGGTCATCTAGGTGCATTTTTGGCGGACCTCCACAATAGTTGGGGGTATTTAAAAATAACTCAAAGTTGGGGGTATTAAAAGCGGACGGGCCAAAGTTGGGGGTATTCTGATCCATTTTTCCTTTTTTTTTATTGAACAAAAAGGAAAAAAAAACATCAAAAGATTGCCGACAACTCATTCGCACAATCATTATTAAAAAGTTTTCACATCATATGTTGAAACTCATCTTCACCAGTATTGGAGCTTGGAAGTTCCAGGCAAGTAGTCAACCTCTTTGAGAGATTTGCACACAAGTATATCATCACTCCAACACAAATTCGATACTTTTTTTTAAAGACAATAATAAACAAGATCCAATCAGCAGGCGTATGTACAACTTACATTGTCCATCGGTAGGAAACCGAAAACGTGTGTAAGGTCCTTCAAGGATCGATCAGCTCGAATACCATGTTAAGTGTGAGGGAGAAAATAATAAGAGTTTATATGAGTACAATCTATATAGGAGTACAAAAGGACTCCTAGTAGGAAACTATCTTTAGAGATTTGTTATTCCTAATACTAAACATACACTTATTGGAAATATTCCTAAGATAATAATATATGCTAAAGATGTTATCATATATTTATTATCCGTAATATTTCTAATACTAAATTCTATTTTAGGTGCGTATAACTTTACTTAAAAAAAAAGTTATTACGTATGCCAAGAAAGAAATCCGGTCGATTAAATAGAAAAAGGATTTTTGTAGAAAAATCCCTAAAAAAATAGAAGAACAAGATGAAAAAGTTATATCAACAATTTAAGTCGGTAATTCTAAAAACAGTAGGAAGATGAAAGTAACCATCTAACAATATCAGACTGTCTCAAAAAAAGTCATCTGACAGATACGTCCGTTTTGTCATCCTAAAAATCTCCCAATAAAATATTGCTAGGAAAAAAAAGGGATTATTTATACTAATAATTAATTGGTTATCGTTAACATATTAGTATATTACGCATTGTGATGCATGACAGCGTGAGTAGTGACCATGCGCAAGTTATGTAAATGCTAATTTTAGACTGATCCTATAGATCAAACATTCAAACTTACCTAATAGTTGGATGTATTTATGATATCTCCTTGTAGAAAAATCTACTACTCCCTCCGTTTTCTTTTGTTGTTCCTATTTGAAATTGGAGAAAAAACCAATGCAACTCAAAAAAATGGGCAAGATTCTACTATTTTGAGTAAAATTAAATTAACTAAAAATAAAGATTCTAGCGATTTGAGTTATTCTATGTTAGTCAACCAATGACACAAAAAGTTTGAGGGGTAAAAGATTAAAGTGACTATAAACTAGTGTGAACACATTTATTGTTCTTTTAGGTACTCTATGTTAGACAACCAATGCGACAACCGTTTGAGGGGTAAAAAAGTAAAAAATGACTACTCAATAGTGTGAACACATTTATTGCAACTTAAAACTAATGGAAAATTTAATTCATAAAATATATTATATATAGAAAGATTCAAAATAGTAACAACATATTGAAATTTCCCAATGGAGAATACATGAACAACAAAAGAAAACGGATGGAGTATAATATTAAGAATATATTTCACCGACAGTTTTTTTTCCATTTCAATTTTTTTTATGGTTAAACTTGATAAATTTTAACGGTATATTTAATCCATTGTAATCAAATTTAATAATTATGAGAGATACCATTAGATTCATCTCAATGTGTATTTTTCAATTATCAACTTTTTATAACTTTTACTTATAAATTATTGATAATTGTTTCACATATTTTCTCTGTATCAAATATTCAAATTGCTTTTTGTGACTTTCATCTTACTCCCTCTATTCCTATTTATTCTTCCTACTAGTTTTGAAGCCCGTGCGTTGCACGGGTTGTTTATTTTATTTTTTTTGTAAATTTTTATTAACATTGTTGATTTTTTATTGTTGTGAAATGAGATTTTTCAACACTATTGTATTTATACACTTCCTTTATTCTTTTTTTAATTGTAACAATTACCACTTTGGGTAGTTTCAGCTATTGGAACCATTCAACTTTTGGTAAAAAAACAACTATAGTTGACAACATCGCCTTGACTTTATGTTAATAAAACCATCATTAATTACTCAAATTGCCTCATAAAATTGCGTTTACTTTATTAAGGATTTACCTATCCCCTATTCTAGTTAACCCTTCTATGCTAAACTACCCATTTTCTTTTATTTTCTTAAAAACCATACCCAAATCCATTGTTACAGTAAAGAAAAAGATAGAGAAAGTATTTGTCATTATACTTTAATTTCTAGATTTGTCATTGTGATATATAAATTTTATATTTTTGATATGCAATTGAATATTGTAGCTAATTTTATTATTAAATAGTATCCCAATAATTGGTATGACTAACAATAGCTAACACAGTTTTAACATGGAAAATACCCGAACAATACTTTAATAAAGTAGAGGGTAATAATCTAATAGATGCAGGACATAAAGAATAGAGAAAAAATATGAGTGCCAGCCATAACTTCAATATAGCACATAAATACTAACGCATATAGAATAGAAGATGGGAAAGCCAAAAAGAATATCATAATGTTGGTATCATGAATAGAGTAAATTAAATACAAAACTAACCTCTATTAATCATTGAAAATATTATTTAAGAGAAAAAAAATCTCTTCATCAATCATGACCATATCAAGACTTATCAAACTTACCCCTTTTTTATGATCTGCGACCTCAAATAGTATAGAAACTCGAACCTTGATTTCCCAATTAGTTTTAGTAGAATTAAATGTATTGAGAAAAGAATAAGATCTGACATATAGATATATGAAAAATAAAAACATAAATAATTATGTAAACAACAAATATTCTAGGAATAAAATAATTAGTCAATTGCATATATAATACCTCTGCAATGTCGTTGACAAACTTTCATTTGATTCTTCATGTAATGCCATCATGGTATGCTCAAAACTACAGATATGTATGTTTTATCTTTATATAACTCAATTTTTAAAAGTTTGATTTTGCTAGACATAATAGCTATTGTCACATATAATACGCTATTTTTGTAGTTATTTTTATATGTATTTAAAATAAAGAATAAATAATATGTTATTGTTCATCTAAATAAATATATTTTCATAAGTTGTAAAACTATATTGTATATGGAAACATATTTCGAGCACTCTCCGATGGTAAGAAATTTATAATATTGCGAATTATGTAACAAAAGTTATATTTAATTTACACAGTTGAATAATTTAGGTTGTTTATTTAAAATTAGAGTGTAATCTTTACTTATTAAAAACACCTTATATGTATTTATATCTATGTTAAACACTATTTTGAAAAAAAAAGTTAAAAAGAATGACATGTCATGATTAGGTGGAACTCTCTATAATATTCTAAGGTTGTTTTTAAAATCATACTCTAATTTTTTCATCATCCAAAACTCTAATATATATATAACTTTATCGATATAGATTTTAATTTTTGTTGTAACAACAAAGTTTCTTTTATAACTTTGTTTGCAATACTAAATTGCTTTGGTTTAGTTGAGTAAGACTGGTGTTTGGATCTTCTAAAGTTTTAAAAGAACTCTACAATATAGAGTTTAAGCAATATCAACCATTGAATAAAAAATCAATGGCTCATATATTATCTTTCAAAAAACCCCTCTATTTTTTCTCATCAAAATCCACCCCGTTATTTCCACCCTTCCACCAATATGAGCCTTTGGTTTTAAAATGCATGGTTCATATACAACTCTACCTTGTAGAATTTGATTAAAATCCTAGAGGATCCGGACTCGTAAGGCTAAGGTTTTGAAAGATTATATATATGTTTAATCCTGTAAATTGGACCTATGATAAAATACTACAGTCACATATAGTACACTATAGTTATAGCTATTGTTATATTTATCTAAAAGAAAGACTAAATAATGCCTTACCAAACTCCTTTTATGTATTTAAATATGTGTAGAACTCTATTTTTTTAAATATTTAAAATAAAAATTAATGACATTGTAATCCTACGTGGCGCTCTATATTTCATAAGTTGTAGAACTATATTGTAAATGGATCTTATTTCAGAGCATATTTCGAGCACTATCCAATTGAACAAAAATGATAATATTCCGAATTACATAGAAAAAGTTATACACAATATAATAATTTAGGTTTTAGCTTATCTAGAACTCCGTATGTGTATTTAAATCTATGTAGAACTCTATTTTTTTTAAAGATAAAAATAAAATTTGATGACATGTCAATCCTACGTGGCGCGCTCTATGGCCTCGAAATCTTGAGGAGCTCCCTATGCTCCCGAAAAGTTCGTCCTTTATATATATACTAGTATTGGGACCCGGGCAAATGCTCGGGCTTTTTCGTGAAGAAGAGGTAGAATTTTTAAATATTTACACCTCTATTTGTTGCCGTTATTTTTGTCTGATATAGAACAACTAAAAGTTATAATATGATTTTGTCATTATCTTTGACGTTAGTTTCTAATTTATATGTCATGAATAAAACTCACTATATCATTCAGAAACATACTATATCATGCGGAAACTATATCATTTCTGAACAATCCACTATATCATTTTGACACTCACTATATCATGCAGATTCTCACTATATGATTCATACATTCACTCTATCATGCAGAAATTATTTGTTACTTTAATATAAAATTTTAAATATACGGTTTTTTAACCATATACCCCCGACAAATTGGAAAATTCACCATATACCCGCAATGTTTCAGAGATTCACCATATACCTCTGAGTTTCCGAAAACGTTCACCATATACCCCTAACCCTAACCTAACCCTAACCCGCCACCCTCCCCCGCCACCCCAGTCCCCTCCCCCCCCCCCCCCCCCCTCCCCTTCACCCCCGCAACTCTCCGCAGTCCCCGCCGCTCCCCACCCCTCGCAGGTCCCCTCGCCCCCCTCTCCTCTCGCACCCCACCCCCCCTCATTTCCACCCCCGCAACCCCCCACAGCCCCCGCCCCTCCCCCCACCCCCCGCAGTCCCCCGCCCCCTCTCTCCTCGCACCCCCCACCCCCTAATCGCCGCAGCCCCACCTCACCCCAACCCCTCCCCCTCCCCCTTCGTTTGTCTTTGCCACGGCGTCCCTCCCCGTCCCCCTTGTTGTCCTTGCCGCAAGCGGCGTCCCAACCACCCCCCCCTTTGATTTCCTTGTCGCATCGTCCCTCTTCCTTCGATTTCCTGCTGTTGCGTCCCCCTCCCCTTCGATTTCACTTCGATTTCTTGCCGCAAGACATCGTTAAGGTCTCGTGTGGTGGTGGGTGGTGGGGAAATCGAAGGGGAGGGGTAGGGGTCGGGGAAATCGAAGGGGAGGGTGGGGGTGGGGAAATCCAAGGGGATGGGTGGGGGGCTGGAGAAATCGAAAGGGAGGGGGGGGGGGTGGCGAGTGGGGGTCTGCGTGCGTGGTGGTGGGTGGATGGGTGGTCTCGTGTGGGGGCGGCGGGGTCGAGGGGGGGGAGGTGGTGGGGGCGGGTCAGGGCCGGGCTGGGGGTTGGTTGGGGGGGAGGGGTGGTGGGTTAGGGTTAGGGGTTAGGATTAGGGTTAGGGTTTAGGGGTTAGGGGTTAGGGGTTAGGGGTTAGAGTTAGGAGTTAATAATGGTAAAATTGTGAATAACGCAAACGGCAAGTTAACGACCGTAAGAAAAAAGGGCATTTGGTGAACGTTTTCGGAAACTCAGGGGTATATGGTGAATATCTGAAACATTGGGGGTATATGGTGAATTTTTTAATTTGTCGGGGCTATATGGTGAAAAAACCGTTAAATATATTATAAATGGATCTTATTCTAAAATAATTTTTAAACACTTTCCAATGGTACAAAAATTATAATTTTACGAACTATATATTAAAAGTTGTAATCAATTTACTATATTTAAGTTTTTCATTGTGAACCCAACTCTATTTATTCTTATCCTAAACTCTATTTGTATTTTAATCAATTTAGAACTCTATTTATATTTAAAAAATAATGTGACATGACACTTAATGAGCGCGATAAATGGCATCCAATGAGAACGCCAAATGTCGCTACCAACCCTAATTCTAATTGAATCCCTAATTCCAATTGCAATAGGTTACTTTTATACTTTAACCCTAATTCTAATTGAATCGCTAATTCCAATTGTAGTAGGTCACTTTAATACGTTAGTATTGTCAATATTTCCTTTTATATGTTACTTTAATATAAAATTTTAAATATAGTATAAATGAATCTTATTTTAAAGTAATTTTTAAACACTTTCCAATTGTACAAAAATTATAATTTTACGAACTATATATTAAAAGTTATAATCAATTTAGTATATTTAAGTTTTTCATTGTGAACGCAACTCTATTTATTTTTATCCTAAATTCTATTTGTATTGTAATCAATTTAGAACTCTATTTATATTCAAAAAAAAATATGACATGGCAATTAATGAGCGCGACAAATGGCGTCCAATGAGAACGCCAAATGTCACGACCTCGTGAGCTGGCTTTTGTACTCTGCTTTATATAAATGGCGACCACATTCTAATTGAATATCTTATAACAATCCTAATTTTAATTGAATTTCTAATTCCAATTGCAGTAGGTTAATTGAATCGCTAATTCCAATTGCAGTAGGTTACTTTAATACGTTAGTATATAGTCAATGTTTCCTTTTATAGGTTACTTTAATATAAAATTTTTAATATAGTATAAATGGATCTTATTTTAAAGTACTTTTTAAACACTTTCTAATGGTATAAAAATTATAATTTTACGAACTATATATTAAAAGTTATAATCAATTTACTCTATTTTAGTTTTTCATTGTGAACCCAACTCTATTTATTCTTATCCTAAACTCTATTTGTATTTTAATCAATTAAGAACTCTATTTATATTTTAAAAAAATATGACATGGCACTTAATGAGCGCGACAAATGGCGTCCACCAATGAGGATGCCAAATGTCACGCCCTTGTGATCTGGGTTTTGCCAAATTACGCAGCCTCGTGATATGGCTTTTGCCAAATGTCGCGGCCTCGCGATCTGGCTTTTGTACTCTACTTTATATATTAGTTATATGATATGATATATTGATTTAGAACCTTTTTGAGAGAGAAAAAAATTCAAAGTAGTAATAATAACATGTAGAACGGAGGGAATTAGTATACTGTGAACATCATAAATCATCAATATTATAAAATACTAGTACATCCTTAACCTTTTAAAAGTAGGAAGTTTACCTACTGTAGCTTATGAATAGTGCGCTGACTCTTTTACCCCTCTACCATTTTAAAATTGATGTTCTGCCCTTAAATTACCTCGTGTCCCTCTTGAGGCTTGACGTCAATCCATCCCAATTCGCAATTCCCATAGGCCACAGCAACGAGTTTGCTTTCTTCTTCCTGGTTTTCCTCCAAACCATTCATCTTGCTTTACCCGGATTTCCTCCCTTCCCCCTTTTTCCATGTCCATCTCCTCCTTTTCTCTCTCCTGTTTCTTTTCTCTTTCCTTCTCTTCTTCTCATCCCTCTCATTTTAGCATTTTTTTAAAAGCTTGAACATCAGGTTCAAATTCTGATGAATTGAGGGTTAAAAATTTTACATGAATTGAGCAAGAACAACAGCATTTAAGGTTTGGTTTGGTTCATTCCAGATTTCTTCGCCTCTCTTTCTCTCTCTTGGATATAGCCACTTTCGGGTTTTTTTTAGAGCAAGCTTCGAAGATCTCTAATGGCGGACGATTAATACAAATTACAATGATTTTGAGGTGGCGTTTAAGGGTAAGCTTGCGAATTACAAATTGGTCACTTTCTGTTTGCAATTAGGGTTCCCATTCGTAGATTTGGTTGGTTGATTGATGAGCGTTCCGATGTGTGCCTTGATTACCTGGGTTCTTAAAAATCCGATCAAATGATTAGCAACCTAGGTTTGAACAAGTCTAATAAAAGGGTTGGGTGTACTTTACTTCTTTTTCTCCCTAAAATTACTTGATTCTTGATTGATTGCTTGAATGTTGCTGATTAAAGTGCAAAATCAACTTTAAATTGGTTTATTTGCCTTAAATTGGGAACATTAGTACAAAACGCACATTTCTGAAGAGTGTTCCAGTTGTGAGGAAATTATTAATTCAATTAAATGTACAGAAGAAGTACATCTACTGTTTGACCCAGTGAGGAGTGTTTTCATTCCTGCTTCGAAGCTCACTCAACACTTTATTAGACCTTTGCAGTACAATACCAAATGTATTTTAAGATTAAATATATTGTCCTGTATTACAGTACAACTCTTCTCATTCTAGGGTTTCAGTTTTGCTTCCACAAAAATCCATAGTATAAATACTAAATGACCTAACTATTCAGAGAAAATGTGCCTCCCATTTTATGTTGTTCAAGCTGGTAGGCTTTTGCTTCACCCCTTTTTCTGTTTACAGTGCATATTCACTGGTTCATTGGATGTGCTCATACCTTGAATCATCAATGATACTAACATATTGAACTTGGCACTAATTAATTTCTAAAGAAACTTACAAGTATGATTATAGACAAGTATTTACACACCTAAACTAACTTGACACTTATGGATTCTCATCTTAAAAGACAGCAGCAAAATTAAATTGTTATATGAAATAGCTTACTAAATTTTATCAGCTTTTCCCTCACTGTGTTTAGAATATCTATCTAGCTCTAGAAATTTCATGTCTTTTGTCCTAGGATTCTTGCTTCACCCCATGTGTTTCCTTTCTAATTAATATGCTTTGTTGTATGGTACCCAATGTTCTTGGTGATCTAATGGTTTCCTTGATAATTGTAGTCTAAAATGGCCATGATTTTTGTTTTCACTGCACACACTATAGGCTTAACCCTGTTTTGCAAAGCAGTTTGATGATTAAGTTCCTGACCATTTTATTTTAACTGAACACATTGTATACTACACCCTGTCTTGCACAACAATTCTACAATAGAGTGTCTAGCCATTTTTTTTACTGGACACAATGTTGCCTTTAAACTGTTTTGAAAAGGCATAATTAAATCAATTCCCTGCAAATCATGTTTGAGATGCCAAAAAAAAGTAGACTGTAACCTGTTTTGCAAGACATGGTTTCCTCTCTGTGAATGCCATCATCAATGGATGTGAAACTTTGTTTGCTTGGGTTTGGTGATAATGCTAGCTTTTAGTCCGGATGCAGATAACACCAACTAACAGCATGCTTCCTATGTTGTGCTAGCCCAGAAGTTAACTCTGATTCTAGAACCATGTTCTGTGTTTTTTGTATTTACGGATTTTGGGTCTTGCCGTCTGGTAGTTACTTTGGGGTATTTCTTGATTGGTTGTATGAACCATTATGCTTCGCACTGAATTTGTTTGCTTGTTATATGTGCCTTCCTAACTGGTTACTTTTCTCTCCATTTATTTGCAAGGCTAACTTTTTTTTGTGTTTCCTTGTAGGATTGCACTTAATTTCCAACTTACACCTTTAAGCAGTTTGCAAAGCAGGGTCTGGTAATATTTTTAAAACCTTCCCACTATAGCCTACCTTCATTTTTGCTTGTCTTATGCTTGCTCAACTGTTCTTGCGTTGCAAAAAATGCTAATTCTTTTCTGGTGTGCTTCCGTTTCGTGTTTTTGTTCTTACATGTTGATTAGCCCTTCAATCCAGCATGCACACATGCTTTTCCTTAAACGGTTAACTGTTCTGACTTTCAGACTTCCTGTATGTGTGTGGAAAATACCATGAATTGCATCTCTAGAAATGCTTTATTACTTGCAGTTTACACTTGAACAAAGAATATGCTTGTTTAATGATGCTAATTCTAACAGACATATCTAGCCTCTACGGTTTAGAATTCCACCTAAGATAGGACTAACTTAATAGAATCCTAGACACGAGTTTGTGATTGTGAGGTGATATAGACAAGCTTATTTGCATACAGTGTGGTGCAGCTATTGTGTTCCCTTGATCCGAAAGACATTAGGCGTAAATTGAGTTGTTTGCCTTTACAGGTTGTAGTCATGACACCAAAACCAATGTGCATGCCATTTCGCCCTCTCCTAAGACAGATTACCGAGTGCCTAAACTTCGGTATCCCCGTCTATGGTTTTGTAAATGCAGCTACAAACAATGCGTGTGTGGCTGTTAGGACAGAGTGCGGTCCGATTGCTTATGTGTATGTTGGTGGAGAGGCTAGCACCCTAGATGATTCGTGCGAGTGAGCTGCGGAAGCAGATGTGCATGACCAAATTGGTGCTTGTGTTAGATGAATGTATTTTGTTGAAATTGTGCAAAATATGCCAACACATAATGCTTATCTTTTCTTATTTTTCTCCTATTAATTAGGTGAAAAACAAAATTGTCCGAGAAGCCATTGAGTTTGTGAATGCCCATCTCGCTCTGTTTGACCAGGTTCTGCTGGAAAACATTATTGAAATTGATGATGGAGCTTATCAGTCTTGTTGTTGGCATATTAAGTAAGGTATAAGGTGTATTATATATTCTACATGATTCCATTTCATATATTGTTCTTTTTCAAAATTGTTTAAGCACTGCTGTAAAGAAAAAAAAAATTGGTCTGGAGTGTACAATAGTATGAGGTTCTTGTGATGTTTGACAAAACTTTGATTGTTACTGCTTTTAGTGTCTTTGAGTTTGCTAGCAGCTCTTTTTGTAACAAATGAAAGGTTCTCTTGACTGATTTTGAACTAGCCATTTATTATACGCTTCTTGTGTTTGGACTGAGGCCTTGTTCCTGCAAAACATTTTGTGGCTTTGCTGTAGTAAGGACCTCTGTGTCATTTTTTGTGGCTGGTGTTTCTGCTATTTGGACAGAAAATATTGGAAGAAAAATTTACTTAGTTGCATGTGTGCACTATGTAAATGTGGATAATGGAATCTCTGGCCTCAAAAAGATGGATTAATATGTTCTAATTACAATGCACAGAATACATGCGGCACAGGACCCCCCCCCTTTCAAACCGGCTGTATTATGTGCTTCCTCTTGCTCCTTGTCAGATCCAAAGGATGTAAAGTTGTTTTAGCTTCTATAAGAACTACAGTAACTGAAGAACCTTCTTTCCACACACCTGTCGACTGGGCTGGGTGCCAACTAATGCGTCTTTGGTACTTAAATGACCACAAAGCCCTAAAAGCTGCAGAGAGAATTCATGGAAAATATTTAGGCAGTTTGGGATAGTTCAACTATTGTGAAACCCATTTATGCAATAAGCTATGCGAAGGTTCATGTACTGACAGAGTTGTGGGAGATGTCAAGAAGTTTCAGCACTATGATATTGAAATTAATGATCAGCCTGATGGAGGTGCTAATTCCCTCAATGTTTAAAGGTTATTTTCTATGCTTCTCAAATGCATTTTACTTTTTGACCCTTCTTATCTACTGTTAGTTCAAGTAATATTTGTTAAAATTATAAATGGTCATGATATTCGGTTCTGGTCACACATCATGATTCCACCATGTATCTTTTAGATTTAAGTAGTGTTCTTTCTCCAACATAAATGAGCAAAACTTTGATGACCTAAAGTGTTGTAGCCTAAAATCTACGGTTCCTCTTACGACACTTGGGGTCATCTGAGCCTTACATGTGTCCCCCCCCCCTGATGAATAGAGGAAAAAGATCTACCCTTTGGGCTAGGCTCAGAATGGTTAAAAGGCTACTTTTCTGGCCCAAAAGGAAGTCAGAGGCCAGCCCTGTGAGGTGGCTGCATGAGAGTGGTTGATAAACCCTCTCAAATCATGGCCTGCCACATGTCATGATATGATTCTTCAGCCAATCAGAAGCCACTATTGTAGGGCAGCTTTTAAGGTTTGCTGTCATCTTGCTATAACTATAAATACCCGTGAAATCAGGAGAAAGATCATTCAATGCAAACAGTTTAAAGTTACTTTGTAAAACTACTCTCTCACTTTCTCTCTCTATCTCTACTTTCTCTTACAACTCCTGATATCTGACTTAAGCATCGGAGGGGGAACCACCACCCAAACCTCCAGAGTGGGTCCCTTTTTGCAGGTTCGGGAGTAAAGCTCAGGCTTGGACTAGGTTGATTCAGATATTTGTTGCACAAGTCTCCAAATAAGAACATCTAAGGGATACTAGTTTACTTGCTAGACAAGAAAGCACCATCTACAACTTACTTGTTGGACAAGCGGACTAAACATTTGGCGCCATCTGTGGGGAGACGCAACGATGACTGATTGTCAATCGTCCAACCTTGCCAGAAATCGAAGTCTTCAGGTTAATGTCGAAGACACAGTAGAACACGAGAGACCACCTCGAGGAAGGGATAGACCCCCGTCCATCGTCCAAGTTACTGGACCAAGCCAGCAACCTGTCATTCAAGAGAATCTTGAACGTCCGGTGACTGCCGCCCATCTAAAGAACGCCTTGAATGATTTCCAGGCAAAGATGGTCAGATCGTCCAGAATGTATCAAGAGCAATATGTTGTTTTTCCGGCTTAACCCTGAGCCAGCTGCTAACAATCCACCTCCCCCTAGGGGACGTTCCCAAGACGATCGTCCAGGTCCTAGTCGACCTGTTCGTCAGGAACCCTCTAGGAGAACGGCAAGAGGAAAGCAGTCAGAGGATAATGATCATCGAAGAAAGATGGACTGGAACCTGGTGGTAAGGACCCAGGACCATGTTCGTCCAAGCGGGCACCGAATGGAAACAGATGCCAGAGAATATCTAGAAGCAAAGAGAGCTGCGCAAGAACAACGATCGCCGACGGTGTTCTACATCATACCCGAGAGACCCTCCTTTGAGGTTGTCGTCCAGAGGGGAGGGACGAAGTTTAAGTCACTCTCTTGTTCATCCACGACAGGAGAAGACAGTGGCTCAGCCCATGGTCTATAGGCGTCCATTGCCTACAAACACGTCGTCTGATCCGGTGTTAAAGGAATATCGTAAGGAGTACATACCCATTGAGGGACAGATGGGAGCCCTCCAGATTAACTGGCCCACTCCATTCTCGACCAGGATAATGGAGGCGCCCCCCTTCCCAAAGGTTAAACTCCCTACTATAGAACCTTTTGATGGAACAACAGATCCCGATGATCACCTATCTGCTTACAAACATCAGATGTACGTCCAAGGAGTAGATGATGCTACCTGGTGTAAGAACTTCCCAAAGAACGAAGGGAGTAGCTCAGAAGTGGTTTAACAATCTTCCACCCAATTCAGTCAATAATTTCACGGAACTCAGTTTCTTATTCACTAGTCACTTTGTTGCCAACAAGCAAGAACAAAAAACAAGCATGCACCTAGGCAAGGTCGTCCAGGGACCTAAGGAGGCTCTTAGAAGTTTCGTTAAGAGATTCAACCTTTAAGCCCTTCAGATCCAAGATCTTAATGCTGGAGTGGCCTTTGACGCCTTCATTAGGGGTCTAAGGCCAGGAAGCTTTAAGTTTGATCTTGTTAAAAAGAAAATCTCCACTCTTGCCGAAGCCTTAAGGGAAGCTGAAGCGTTTATTCACGCTACCGAAGTGTGTGCTGAGGCAAAGCATCCCGAGTCTAAGAAGCCTGAAGAGGTTGCTCAGCCAAAGAAGAGCAACCCCAAGAAGGCCGAGACTTGGGCTATAACCTCCACCACCACTTCATCCAGAAGGAGCAAGAGAAAAGAGGCTGAGCCATCCTCATCCAATCCTATTGAATTTAACAAGGACCAATACTCCATTCTCATGGAGATTAAGGATCAATATGAGTTGAAGGCCCTAGCTGAGATGAAAACCCCTTATAGAAATAGGGATAAGAGCAAGTATTGCCACTTCCACAAGGATTGCGGTCACGAAACTAATGAATGTAAGCACCTCAAGAAGGCTTTGGAGGAGCTAGCTCGAAAGGGAAAGATGAACTCCTATATGCCTCAAGGGGGAAGGAAGTTTCAAAGAAAAGACAATCGCGTACTAAGAAGAAGGAAAGTGAGAGCACGAGACGAGGATGTTGTTCTCGTAATTTACGGAGGGTTTCTTCCTTGGAGGACCAACCAATAGAGGACACAAAAACTACCTTAGGGAGCTTGGCCAAGTTTTGTTAGCTGATCAGACAAAGGCTGAGTGGTAGTTAGTGAGCAAGATCGGGGCAGGTTGAGGACTCCCCATGATGATCCTTTGGTTGTAGAAATGAAAATAGCAAACTTGAGAGTAAGAAGAATTCTGATCGACACTGGAAGCTCGACGGACATCATCAGTGCTGACTGCTTGTCCAGATTAAAATTTGATGAGAAGAACTTGGTCCCCGTTCACCACCCCATCATAGGGTTTGGGGGAGGAGTCATCCACCCAATGGGAACTGTTACTTTGCCCGTTCGAGTAGGAGAAAAGGATGCCGCTAGAACTCTGTTTATCAAGTTCTTGGTGGTCCGAGATTTGACAGCCTACAATGTCATTCTTGGACGACCAACTCTGAATCACGTCAAAGCCGTAATAGTAACTCACCTGATGTTGATGAAGTATGAGTGTGATGATGGCCGATTGGCTCATTATATGGGGACCAAGCAGGTGGCTAGGGAGTGTTATCTGACTACCCTCAAGCCGTCATCATGGAAGATATGCAATGAAGATCAGACGAAGGTTGCTGGTGAAAGGAAAACGTCTGAAATAGAGAAAGATAATACGAAGGTGGTTAGCGAGAGGAAAACGTCCGGGTTAGTCAAGGACCAATTGGCCTCATTGAAGATGGTCATTGAGAGCCCTCAGACGCCTCTCGCTCCCTCAAGGAAGGCGTCTGAGCATCTTCCCAGCAAGAAGAGAAAATATGAAATCATCAAGGAAGAGCCTCCCTTTCCTGAAGAAGTGATGGCCATCATGGGACTAGCAATAGAGCGTCCGTAACCGGTCGAGGCCCCGGAAGACGTCCTGCCCGGATGAGGCTCGCCCGTAACGAACCTTGAAAATTGGTTCTTCACTCTCTTTGGGCTTGAGGAACCTCTTAATCAGCTTGCTGAAAGAATTTCAAGACGTGTTTGCCTATTGTGTTGAAGAAATGCCTGGAATTGATCCAGAAGTAGCCGTCCATCGGCTAAATGTTGATCCAAAATTAAAGCCAGTCCGTCAGAAGAAAAGGCATTTGGGGCCGGCTAGGAATCAAGCGGTCGACCAGGAAGTTCAGAAGTTGTTGGAGTCAAAATTCATCAAAGCGACTTATTATCCAGAATGGATAGCAAATGTGGTCATGGTGCCCAAGCCCAATGGCACCTGGAGGATGTGTGTAGACTATACCGATCTCAACAAGGCTTGTCCCAAAGACAGCTTCCCGTTGCCGAAGTTGGATCGTCTAGTGGACTCCACAGCCGGCCACGCTTTACTAAGCTTCCTGGACGCCTATTCAGGTTTCCATCAAATTCCCATGTGGCCAGAGGATCAGGACAAAACGTCCTTCATTACTGAAAAAGGACTATATGACTGGTTGAGAATGCCATTTGGTTTGCGCAATACTCCAGCCACATTCCAAAGATTGATCAATGCTGTTTTTCAGCCACGGTTGGGAAGGAACATGGAAGCGTATATTGATGATATGATAGTCAAGAGCCGTCAAGAAGAAAGTCATGTGGGTGATTTGAGAGAAACCTTTGAAACTCTCAGGAAATACAAGTTAAAGCTGAATCCCAGCATATGTGTTTTTGGGGTTTTATCAGGGAAGTTCCTAGGCTTCTTGGTAGACCAGAGGGGAATTGAAGCAAATCCCGAGAAGATAGAAGCTATTTTAGACATGAAGTCTCCGTCAAAGGTAAAGGAAGTTCAGAGACTGACGGGTTGCTTGGCTACCCTTGGACGTTTCTTGTCTAAGTCAGGCGACAAGTGCCATCACTTCTTCGCCACTATTAACAAAAAAGCTAAGTTTGAGTGGACAGATGAGGCGGAGCAAGCACTACAGCAGGTCAAGGACCACCTTCGGCAGCTACCTAGGTTGGTCAGCCCAGCTGAGGGGGAGAAGCTGTTTGTATATTTGGCCGTGTCCGCTCAGGTTGTGAGTGCCGTTCTGCTGGCCGAAAGAGAATCCGTGCAAGTCCCAATATATTTCGTCAGTCACGTACTCAAAGACGCGGAAAATAGGTACACTCTAGTTGAGAAGTTTGGATTGGCCCTCGTCATGGCCAGCAGAAAGTTAAGGCCTTACTTTTTGGCACACAGTATAATCGTCTACACTGATCAACCTTTGAAGCAAGTTCTGCAGAAGATGGAAGCCGCTGGGCGAATGCTAAAATGGGCAGTTGAGCTCAACGTGTTTGATATATCGTTTGAACCAAGAAAAGCCATTAAGGGGCAAGCCTTGGCAGATTTTATAGTTGAGCTTACTCGGCCAACTATAGAGCCAATATCTGATCCAGCTAAAGGAAGGAAGCATTGGACGCTCATGGTCGATGGATCGTCCACGGTCCAATGGATGTGGGGCGAGAATCATTTGTCAATCTCCCGAAGGCGACAAGTTTGAATATGCATTAAGATTCCAATTCAAAGCGTCCAATAACGAAGCTGAATATGAAGCACTCCTAGCTGGAATCAAAATGTGCAAGGCGGCTGGAGCTGTAGAGATTGAGGCCAAATCGGACTCTCTCTTTGTTGTCAGTCAGGTCAATGGAGATTTTGAATGCAAAGAAGCATCAATGAGCAAATACATGCGACTGATCAAGGATGAGATTGAGCCATTAAAACGATTTGTTCTCGACCAAGTGCCAAGGTCAGAAAATCATCAAGCAGATGCTCTCTCTAAATTGGCCAGCTCGGCTGAAGGAGATGTGCCAAGAACAGTTTTTTGGGAAGTCAAACCCAAAATGAGCATTGACCAAGAGCAGATTATGTTTCTTAGTCGAGGAGCAGTCTGGATGGAGCCGATCATAGAATACAAGAAGACGGGGCGATTGCCTTCTGACCCTGTAGAGGCCAAGTATGTGAAGGCTAGAGACAAGTGGTTTGAACTATGGGATGAGACCCTTTACAAGAAATCATTCAACCGTCCTCTCCTCAAGTGCATCACCAGAGAAGATGGCCTAGAGGTTTTGAAAGAACTCCATGAGGGAGCTTGTGCATCGCACATTGGGGGAAGAGCATTCGGAGAAAAGGCTTTAAGGACGGGGTACTACTGGCCCACCTTGAAGGAAGACGCCCTCGTCTATGCAAAAAAGTGCGATAGTTGCCAGAAACATGGAAACCTGCATCAGAAGCCGTCCAACTACCTAAGCCCCATTTTATTCCCCCTGCCTTTTGCCAAATGGGGCATGGACATATTAGGACCTTTTCCGGTGGCAGCTGGGCAAAAGAAGTTTGTGGTAGTAGCAGTGGACTATTTCACTAAATGGATAGAGGCTGAAGCCATGCGAGGAATAACAACAAACGACGTCAAGGGCTTCATCTGGAAAAACATTATAACTCGTTTTGGCATGCCTCAGTCCATCGTCTTTGATAATGGTCCACAGTTCGAAACGCCTAAGCTGAAAGATTGGTTGTCAGAAAGAGAAATCAAAGCTCACTTTGCGGCAGTCGCCCACCCGCAAGCCAATGGGCAAGTCGAGTCCTTCAATAAGATTCTATCAAATGGAATCAAGAGGAAGCTGGAAAACGCCAAGGGACAATGGGTTGAAGATCTGCAATTAATGTTATGGTCCATTAGAACAACTGCTAAGAATTCAACAGGCGAGACGCCTTTCATGTTAGTCTATGGCACTGAAGCCGTCTTGCCCATTGAGATTGATGAACCCACCCTGCGAGTCATGTTGTACACTGAAGATGCCAACTGGGCTACATTACGCACGACTTTGGACCAAGTACCAGAAGTCAGGGGCAATGCCTTACTGAGAATGCAATTGTACAAGTTGAGAATGGCTCGGGAGTTTAACAAAAGAGTTGTTAGACGACCACTCAAGGTGGGGGATCTTGTTCTAAGAAAAATGGAGGCGGTTGGACGAGCTAAGGAGCTAGGGAAGCTAACACCAAACTGGGAAGGACCTTATCTGATTATCCAAGAGCTGCGCAGTGGGACTTTTCGTCTCCAAGCTCTAGATGGACGACCTATACAGCGTACTTGGAATTCAGATAATTTGAAGAAGTACCACGTTTAACTTAATCGTCGTCAGGAATCCAGCTGAAAGTTGTAGTAAGTCCAATGTGCACGGCACAGACTAAAAAAAGAATTGTATACATGTATCTTGGCACTTTGTCAAGCAAAATTCATATAATACAATTCCTACTATCTTATCGTCAGTATTTTCATGTTTATTTTCACCAAGTTGGTTCACTTTGGGGCATTAAATCAGTTATTAGTGTAAAAGTGACAATAACTTGGAACAAAAATACTCATTTCTATGTCGAACATCACTCCCTCGAAGAGACCGGCCAAAAGTATAACGACCTAAAGGTTGATAACATACATTGGCAATCAATTTGACAAAATCTCTAGTAAGGGAAACGTAAAAGTCTCTAAGAGAAAGCTGACCAGAAATAAGCCCTTGGTAAAGGATACTTATTTTCAAATATACGGGCAGCTAAGTAGTAAAGACCCTAGTAAGGGATCGCTACTTTCGGACGAGTATTGCTCGCTCAAGGAAGGCGGCTAGGCAATTGTTAGACCATGTCTCTAAAGCTCGTCCTTGGCAATTTCAGCAGGACTTGGCCAAAGTTGGCCGCTCTCCTTCTTAGACTATGGCTCGTCCATCATATATGGTTGAGCTTAGCCCAAGAAGGAGAGGATGAGACAGGCCTATAGGACTAGCTAAAGAGAGAAGGTCGTCTAAAAAACCAGGACAAATTTAAAATGCCTTTGAGATATTTTGATACTACAGGACGAGTGTTACCAACTCAAGAAAAACGGCTAAAGTGTGGCTCGTTTAAAAGGAGAAGACCATCTAAAGTTCCAGGACGATCCTCTATAAGCACTTGGGCACTTTTTGAGAAATTTGTAATCGTCCAAGGGCAAGGATCAGAAGTGGCATGCGCAGTTCAATTAAATATCGTAGACCGTCCAAAAAGTTCAGGACGAGTCACTTCTTTTGGATGCATTTTCGGTCGTCTAAAGGCAAGCACGTTGTTATTTCCTTAAACATCTGTGATGATCGTCCAGCATTCAGGACGAAGCTCATTCAATACTTAGTCAAATTGGAATTCAGAAAGATAAAAGACAGGCAATTGACAAAAATTCTCCTTCCTATATGATTGATCAAGAATTACAACCTAAGAGTGAAGAGTTAAAGGTACGACGCAAACAAGCCAAGAAACATGAAAATAAACCTAAAATTAGGCTTCGTCTTCAGAGCGAGTTTCTTGGTCGTCTTCTGGGTTCTCCTCAGCCGCAGCTTCGTCGTCTGACTCCAAAAACTCCGGAGGTTCCTCGGCACAAACCATAGCACGATGAACGCTCCGCCGGTACTTCAAGACGACGCACGTAGCTGGGGACCTCATCAGCTTCCGCCAAGATCTCAAAGGCCTTGACGGCCCGGCTTTTAGACGTTTCAACAACTTGAGCCAATCCTTCCTTGGCATCGCAAAAAGCTTCGAGCCTCCCCTTTCCGGACGGGCAGTCTTAGCCCTTAGGAGAATGTTCTCCCTTCTCAACTCGGTAGCGGCAAGGAGAGCAACATCTCTTTCACCCTTCGCCTCGAGAAACAAATGTATCAATAACCATCTTCAAATGGTCCAGCTCCTTGTATAGGTCTTGGATGGTAACAAGATAGTTCTTGTTCTCAGACTCCAAGTTAGCTGACCTCTTCTCCAAAGCATCCAGGGATTGACGATGAAGGGTATTAACCATCTCAATGTCATGGATGGCCTTGTCGCCTGCCGTTGTAGCCAGGTGGACGAGATGCTTATTCTCTTTTCTCAGCTCCCTCGCCCAATCTTCAGTAAGCATGCTGCGAGCAAAAAGCTGGGACAAGAAAAACATATCAAGTCATTAGACGAGTTACAAAAACAGCAAATTTTGAACAAGTATAAAACAAAACCGGCAGGAAATTATACCTCAGCAGCAAGCTGGGACATGTAGCCCACATGCCCGGCAGATGCTCCCCTTAACCCTTTGATGTAGGATTCAGGGTAGCACTTGAAGAGCTCCTGCTTAAGCCGATCTTTTTCTCCCTTAGACATTTTGGCAAAAGCAGGAGAAGACTCCTCGTCCGAGTCTATGGTAGTAGGAGTTGGGGGTATAGCGGGGCCTTTACCCTTATCTGAAAGAGGGGGAGAGTCAGTTATCTGGATAGGAAAAACGATGGCTTGTCTATTGGACGGACTCGTAGACTGTCCGCCGACCCGCACTATCCTAACTCTATTCGGATAATACGACTCACCAGACGAGATGGAAGCCGATCTAACAGCCAGCGGCATCTGCGACACTAGCTTTGCCACCGAACCACTGAAGCCGGGGTAGTTCTCAGCAGCCGTTTCAGGTCCTGGAACAACCAAAGCCAAGGCTGACTCTGGCCTGACTTCAGCTAAGTCAGAGGGCAAAACGTCCAACTGACCAGTGGGGTCAGAACTCTTCTCCCACTCAGCAGGAACAGCAGCAGAAGGTCCCACTTTCAGGACTTTATCTTTAGGGGGAGGCATGCTCTTCTCCCCAGCTTCACCAGTAGGAGTCGACTTCTCTGCCCTCTTCCTTGTAAAGCCCTTAGGCTTTTTCGCTGAAGGTTGGTCCGTTACCGCGGTAGGCCTCTTCTTGGACGAGGACGACTTCCCAGGGGGAAGTTTGTTCGTAGGAGCATTTTTCTGCAAAAAATAAACAAGTTATCATACTGGTCGTCCCAAGGGCAAAAGTTCAAAGAAAAAATTACAATGTCTCAGACGAAAATCACCCAAAGAAGGAAGGCGTCCTATAATGGACACCTCCATTCCTCAGGGGACCTCGTCCGGAAAAAAAAAAAAAATTTCCCGAATGCAGAAGAAGCCGATACAAAGGAGGAAGCCGTCCCAAAATTGGACGGGCTAAAATGACTCTCGTCCAAAGGCAGAAAATCAATTCTTCGTCCTGTTTCAGAACTTGAAACCCTTCAGACGAGCATTGCCCAAAGAAGGTGGCCGTCCAAGCGTGGACGCCTTCCTTCTTCGGGTTATCCTCGTCCAGGGAAAGGTACAATTACTTGGACGAGTTCCAATGGTACTCGTCCAAAGACATTCAGCCTTTCAGACAAGAATGGCCCAAAGAAGGTGGCCGTCCAAGCATGGACGCTTTCCTTCTTCGGGTTATCCTCGTCCAGGGAAAGGTACAATTACTTGGACGAGTTCCAATGGTACTCGTCCAAGGACATTCAGCCTTTCATACGAGAGTGGCCCAAAGAAGGTGGCCGTCCAAGCATGGACGCTTTCCTTCTTCGGGCTATCCTCGTCCAGAGAAAGTTACGATTACTTGGACGAGTCCAAATAGTACTCGTCCAAAGATATTCAGAATCTCAAACGAGAATGTCCCAAAGGTGAACGTCCATGCTTGGACGTTTTCCTTCTTTGGGTAATTCTCGTCCAAAGATTGGATGTCAATTCCGGACGAGCTAGAATGATCCTCGTCTAAAAAAAAAGACGTATATAAATAATTTACCAGTGTCTCAGCCCTCTTTTCAGCACTACTTTTGGCATATTCCTTCCATAGATTGTCTGTGAATTTAGACATGCTTATATCTCCCGTCCAAGAAGCCTTGAGACGTGTTCTGGCCGAGTCTGCGGCAAAAAGAAAAAATTGGTTAGTCTAATGAATTATGGACGAAGAGTTTTACTTGGGGATTTTGAATATATACCTTTATCATTGGCCAACCGCAACCCGGCGGCCACCAAGAAGTCGTCTTGGTAAAACATTTCTTTAAAGGGTATCCAGTTAGATGGTCCCTTAAAAGATTGTTGGTCGGGCCTGGAGTACTCCTTTACTCTGAAGTACTCCACCACTTCTTCGTCGAAGCTATCCTCCAGGTCCAGCCAGGACTGCTTCCGCCCCGTGTTCGTGACGGACCGATTATAGAATCTATAGCTCTCAGTGGCCGAATCATTGGCCGCCTTTAAGAAGATGAAGTCGGGCTTCCAGTCGTGCATTTTCGACGGCTTTCCCCAAGCCGTCATGAAGCCGGGACGGTTGCAGATGCTTAGCCAAGTCCCGTCCACGGCCCCAGGTACCTTGGCCGCATAATGGATGTGAGTGAAGGCTTGAATGGAAAGGGCTAAGCCGCGCAGCTCACAGACGGCAATGAACGTCAAGACGTTGTGCCAAGCGTTTGGAGCCAGCTGATTATGGCCAATGTGGTAGAACTGCAGTATTTGTTCTACGAATTCATGGAGAGGGAATCTCAATCCCGCGTCCAAGGCCAGTTTGTAGACGGCGAAATGATTCATGGGAGCGCTCAGGATCGTCGCGTCTTTATTCAGAATAACAAAGGAGAAGCCCGGCATGGGCATATGGGACAACAAATAGTTAGGGTCTGGTCCGATTTTCTCCAACCATTTGCGGTTGACCAAAATAAAGCCGGGGTCAGAGAGGGGACCTAGACGCCTTCTAATTTCCGACGAGGTAGTAGAAGCCTCGTCTGATTCTTCGGCATTATCAGACTCAGTGGTGTTATCATCTTCGCCGGTTTCCTCCATGTTGGTGTCCATGCCAGAAGGACCTGCCTCAGGGCTTATTTCGATTCCTAAAAAATGGTCAGGGGAAGGAGGTCCGTCCAAAGGTCCAGCACTCTGAACCTCCCTTGCCCCGTCTGGTACCCGTCCAGTTGACTCTTCCATATCTGAACTGTTTGACGGGATTATTACTCTTCGTCTTAGACGGGCCGTTTGCTTGACGCGCGCCAGATTACCCTGCACAGGTAAAGACTGGGTCGTCTGACTTTCTCGGCCAAAACTATGAAAAAATATGTACTCGGCCAGAAGAGGCCCAACTCTAGAATGTGCCGAATAAGAAGTATCGGTTCTAGGGTCAAGACAAGCTCTTGGTCGGCTAGGATTGTTTGACGAAGAAGATTCCATTTTATTGCTTTTCTAAGAAAGAATAAAGAATAAAGAAGAAGGAAAAGAACAAAGAAACGATACCTGCTAAGAACGTCTGGACGATTCGGTGAAGAATGCTGAAGCTGGACGATCTCCCTCTCTCTCTAGAAAATTTGCAGAGCTTCTCTCTCTAGAAAAATTCGTTCAAGGTGTGAAATGATCAAATGTTTTCACACCAAGTTTATTTATAGAGGAGAAAGAAACCAGGGGAGCCGGTCAAGAATGACCGGAGAAAGGGTACAACGGTCGGTCATGACCGGTAAAACCCAGAGAAAGGCGCGTCCTTTCATTCATTTCAAATAAAGCTACCTTGGGTTAAAAAGTCTTAACCGTCAGATGGGCCTAATGAAGCTACCTTGGGTAAAAGGGCCTTAACCGTCAGATGGGCCAACAGTGAAAACCCTTTTAGGGGCAAATGTTGTAGCCTAAAATCTACGGTTCCTCTTACGACACTTGGGGTCATCTGAGCCATACATGTGTCCCCCCCGATGAATAGAGGAAAAAGATCTACCCTTTGGGCTAGGCTCAGAATGGTTAAAAGGCTACTTTTCTGGCCCAAAAGGAAGTCAGAGGCCAGCCCTGTGAGGTGGCTGTATGAGAGTGGTTGCTAAACCCTCTCAAATCATGGCCTGCCACGTGTCATGATCTGATTCTTCAACCAATCAGAAGCCACTATTGTAGGGCAGATTTTAAGGTTTGCTGTCATCTTGCTATCACTATAAATACCCCTGAAATCAGGAGAAAGATCATTCAATGCAAACAGTGTAAAGTTACTCTGTAAAACTACTCTCTCACTTTCTCTCTCTATCTCTACTTTCTCTTACAACTCCTGATATCTGACTTAAGCATCGGAGGGGGAACCACCACCCAAACCTCTAGGGTGGGTTCCTTTTTGCAGGTTCGGGAGTAAAGCTCAGGCTTAGACTAGGTTGATTCAGATATTTGTTGCACAAGTCTCCAAAGAAGAACATCTAAGGGATACTAGTTTACTTGCTAGACAAGAAAGCACCATCTACAGCTTACTTGTTGGACAAGCGGACTAAACATAAAGTTTTACTTATTACGAGTATTGTGGACATTATGAACATAAGCTTGCTCTGCACTGTTTTTAAGCAACTAAAATAATAAGTAATTTTTGATTATTAGCAAAGCATTATTTATATAGACGTTTTGAAAGAAAGTAAGGAACGCTTCATAAATAAATACAGTTGTATTTTTCTACTGATACTAATATGTGCCATGGTCTTGGATTATATGTATGTTAACAGCTTAAGGATGCCCTTACATAAGCCGCTAAATGCTGAACTCTCTGGAGAAAGCGCATCTCTCTTGTCACATTATGATGAACTGGAAAAATTCTAGATCTCAAGTCGTTAAAATACTTAATACTAGCTTAGCTGCTTTAGAGGAGGAAGGGAAGCCAGCGGAGGTTGAGTGGGAATTAGATGGGAGATTGCTTCATGTTGGGTGCAACATTTTTGTAGAAGCAGAGAAAAATTCTAAGGAAGCGGTGAATGGAAAAAATAGTGAAGTGGACCAGAAGACCTTCGAACTCAGGTAAATAGTGGGATGTCACTTTTATGACATGTTCGACTTATAATCATAAGTTATGCAAGTTGATCTTGAAAACTAATCCAAATACAAGGTTTCAAGATATACTCATCCTACGAAGTTGATTGTGTTTATAGGATCAGCAGCGTGGTTGGAATATTTTGAATCAAAGGTAAAAGAACGGCATGAACTGGCAAGAACAAGAACAGGGACACCAAAGCCGGATGCATCGATTACTAGCACATGACATCTTAGGTACTAAAAATGTTTGGCTGAGCTGTTGTAGTTGGAAGTTATGCAAATGGCAAATGTAAGGTAATTGTGATGCTAACTGTAGTAACCTAGCTTAACGCAATGAGATGATTATTAAGGTTTTAGGTGTAATTGACAATGCTTAACATTAGAACATAAAGTATCTTTAGAAAATCTCCCTGTTCTATTCCTCTCCCCTTCCTCCACCCCTCCCCCCCTTCGCGGCTTGAAAAAAAAACCGACATAAGAGGTTCAGAGAAAAAGGTAGTGCAAAAAGAATTAAAGAGGCAAAAAGAAGAAAAGGAGGAAAATAGAGCAGAGTAGGGGAAAAAGAACCAGAGAAGTACTATGGGGAAAGGTGTGAAAATTTGATCATTTGCTTAGGAACAAGCCATTTTGTGTTTTATCAGGAATAAGTGAGAAAGAAGGGTGAATATATACTTTTTCCATCCAGAATTGTCATATATTCCATTTGAGGATGTCCATATAAAAATTAGTCTTGGGAAGATAACATAACCGACTACACCTATAATTTTTGGCAAATGCTAAATACAACCCTTAGGGCTGTATTTAAGCATTAATAACTCATTATATATCCTTATACTTTCAATACAAAGTAGAATCTCATCATTAAAAAGAAAGCTACATTAAATAATATTTGGAATTCTAAGCCTTTAAGCATTTGATGCTATCTAATTGCACTATGTTGAATTAATTTTTTATTTATGTACTTAAGTATTTTAATAGTTGATTCTACTAATTAAATAAGCATGTTCAAGCTGGCTTTACTTAGATTCTTTTGAAAGACTAAACAAACATTAAATATAGGAATTTACTATTTTTTAAGCACAACCCTTAGGGCTGTAGTTATCGGAACCCATAATTTTTTGTGTGTGTATGTGTATCATGTATGCCAGTGCAAGTTCATGTCTTAAGGTTAAACAACCAGGTAGATAACAAGAAGAGATCTAAATTGAAGGATCTAAATTGACACCCTTCTTTTTAAACCCTTCATTTTGGCTTTCAAGATAGGGCTTCATGAAGGATCAAAAGGTCTTAGTAATGGATGAGTGTAACAAAATAATCAAGGGGGAGTACCTTTATTTATATTATTTGCTTATGACAGTTTTGGTGGATGTGAGTATAGGAAGTTCTGACGACTAGAATATTACTTTGAAGATAAACCTTAGAAGCAAAGGGTTTCGAGTGGAGTAGAATTTAAATGCACTACTTAGAATGTAAATCTTGATTTTCGACTTTGTACTAAAATTGGTTCTCTTGTAATGTTTCCATTATATAGAGAACTCCTTTATGTATGACAAATTGAGTCCTCCTCTAACTAATCATTATAGTCATAATATGTGAAGTTCCAAAAAAAAAAAATTAGGTTTAACAAAATTAGTTTAACAAAGATCATATACTTCTCATCATATTTCACCCGTTCCATATGTATTTTACATTTCTTCCTACTTTGTGTTTTAGGAAAGACCAATAATAGCTTTATTGTAACTTATATCTTTTTCCTGTGCTATCATCCATTGTAAAACTTCCTTTTAATAGTTTTATTGTTACAAATTATAGGGATTGATTTGCTTGTGATGCCCAAAAGCATGGAGCTCTGTCTTCATTTGTACTTATTTCTTTCTAAGCATGGAGCTCTAAAATGATACGCTGCCATGGAGGCATGTACTCTCCCTGTACTTTGAACAACAGATACCATGTATTTCTTTTCAACGTTATGTGGACGTGTAACCAGTTTTAGTACGAGCACATACCCTCCGTGGTTTGCCTAATGAAGTTCAAACAAATCATGTGCTTACCACCTATTTGAAATCAATTGCAAAAAATGTTATCGTAGTAATTACACCTGACAAATTACGAATATCACAATTACACTATTTTGGGGTGCCGCACGCGTAGGCGCACGGTGCAACAACTAGTATTAACAAATATCACAAGATTCTAAATTTAATGTAATAATGTTGAACTTTATATATTGGCAAGAAAATACTGTCACAGTTTTCATGCTAGCTATAAGTTAAACATTCTAACCTAAGATATTTAGGAGGGGTAAAAAGTGTACACTTACTCTAAAGCTTTTTTTTTTGGGGAATATACTTACTCTTAGCTTTGGGCAAGAGAACAATGGCGTATTAGGAGTATTAAATTGTGATAGAGAATATATTTAGTACAATATGTTTTCATCGGATTAGGATATATTTGTATAGTGTTGTCATTATATAGTTAGGATTCCTAACATGGTTAGGATAATACTATACAAATATATGCTAATCCGATGAGAAAATATTATCCTAAATATGTTCTCTATCAAATTGTACCACTATTGTGTGTATAATAAATACAGGTATAGCACTTGGTCGAAAAAAAAATACAGGTATAGCCCCAGGAGTGCGCACAACCAATTCAAAGCACATTAAGCAAGAAAATAATGGGCATATTTTCAATTATGTTCAAACTTTTACTATTCGCCGCAACAATAGCATTCTCCAATTAGAACATGTCCATGGTGTACAACCATTGTCGAATATTGATATTCTGAGTACAACTCTAGCTCTTCACAACAAGGCTTCTATTAAAGTTTCCCCTGCTTTGCTTGGTTAGAAGGTGCGCATAGAACTTTTTTTCTTCTTCTCTACGCATGCTCATAGTTCCTCAACCCCCCCTCCTTTGGAACAACGTGATTTTCAAAACAAATACAACACTTGATTTGGTTTGTAATTTTTCTAGCTTCATCATATTTTTTATTTTTATCATATTTTTATTTTTGAAATCTTTGTATCGTTTTAATTATACAGGTTTTCAAAATATAGTCATGCATAATCTTGCTAGATTCGTCTCGATATATATATTTTCAAAATATAAACTTTTTATAACTATTACTTGCAAAGGAAATTAGTGATCATAATGCTAAAAGTTATGCATTGAAAAACGTGTCAATATTTTAAGTATTTAGACAACGAGAAAGTATATGTATGTATGTAAAGAATCAATATTATCCTAGTTGGTTGGAGTCTCTCTTTCCACCCTTGTGACAAGGGTTCGATTCTTGCCCCTTGCAAAGTGGGATCCCCAATTTTTGTACCACTCAAGTTTTACAATTTTCCCCTTCAGATTGATAAAATAAAGTTATCAATGGCATTTGAACTCTTTTTAATATTCGCATTTGGTTGCAGAATGAGGATACTGAATGGGTAACAGTGGAGCTCCGATCTCCCCATCCGTCTCCAGATGACTGGATTGGAATATTTTTCCCGGCGAATTTCAAGTACCTATTAAATCTCTCACTCCTTCAGCAATATAATACTTCACTTTATTTGTTAACTTAATTGTTACAAATGTGCAATTTATATTAAACGCCCTCCAAAAAAAAGTATGAATTTTATACTTCGTCCCTCCGTTCTCTTTTGTTCTTCCTATTTAGAATCTTGACACTATTCACAATTGAAGAGAATCTTCTAAATTATTTTCAACATATAATAAAAAATATAGTCATGTGGGGTCTTGTTTGATTCGTCTCAATGAGTACTTTATTAATATTTAATTATTATAATTTTTACTAATACACAATGAAAGATATTTAAAGTCAAAGACGTGCATTGGCAAACGTGGAAGTCAAAATAGGAAGAATAAAAAGAAAAAGAGGGAGTACAAGGTTCTTTTGCAATTCTCATAACCATTTCTAACTACGGTAATTGTAAAGCATACTAAATTCAAATTAATTAATCCTTACAACCAAGTAAATCATTCATTAAATATTACTAATTACTTAAGTGTTTCAGAGTTCCAGCGGAAGCTAAATCATAAGCTAAGTGGATGACAACTCTAAATGATCTCTCTTTGTTCCCCCGATCGATCACCCACCTGCACAAATACATTGAAAAGAAACAAGATAGACAAGCTCCCAAAAATCAGAAAAACTGAGTAATTCCAACTCCATCCCGTAAAATACTTAAGTTGAAAATACTTTGTAAAATAGTAGGTTAATAGGGTTGAAAAGCATAGCACCCATACATATATATATATATATATATATATATATATATATATATATATATATATATATATATATATATATATATATATATATATATATATATATATATATATATATATATATACAATGAATAATCGCATAATTAATTCATTTAATCCAATTATTTATGAAGAGAAAACGCCAGTAAGCCGGGGTCAATCCCCAGTAACTACTTACTTCAACAATGTAGGTCGGGGTCAATCCCTAGTAACTACCTACGAATATCATAATGGCCATAAACAGAGTCCCTAGTGTGCACACCCCTTCTACTTGGATCACATCAAGATAGAAGGAAGACAAGTAACAGAAAATTAGCATAGTAACCAAAAAACCTGTAGGTGGCCGCTGAACCTCCCTTACAGGGCAACCTGTTCATCATTTTCCTCCGATATTTCACTTTAAGTGATTAGTAGCTTTTAATTCAAGTCATCACATAACACATGTACACATATGCGTCAATTTAATTAATCAAGAGTGAATACACTTATTCAAAACCCAGAACTCAGTTCATACATAGCTTAATCCGAGAGCCCATTCGTATTCATTATCATAACCGTCACTTGAATTGCTTATATTGATTAACTCATAATCATCCAATTATCACATGTTCTTGATAATTTCCAACTTTCACTCATAACTTCAATATTAATAATATAGTAATAGTAATAATATAAATGGTAAGAATAACGATAATAATAATATTAATAATAATAATGATAACATTACTAAATGATATTAAACGATGTTGATAACAAGAATAAAAGATTAGTGATTAAGTTGCTATCATTGACGGCGTTGATAACGTTATAATAATAATCCTCATTGTCATATCGTACATCGTCCATAGTCCATCTTCCATAGTCATGATTCATAATCGTAATCCATAGTCGTTATCCATTTTATTCTTCGTATTCATAACAAGTTCCATAATTATAATCCATACTTATAAATTTATAAGCACATAATCACGTAATCAAATCGTTATACACTAACGGGATCTACATTTAGATGGACATCGGAGATTACCTCGTGAGGCGTGCCCAAAAGTTAAGTTCACGAACAGATTAACACTCTTGATATTCCTCGTCTACGCAATCGGAGTCTACAATAGACATTAACGAGATCTAAGTTAGTTACCTAAATAACCCCTTTTTATATATAAAATAAACAATTTAAATAATAACTTAAAGAAATTTTTAACGATTTTAAGAGAGTTTATAAATCAAAGTTTATGGTTTTCGAATTATTTATGAAATCATTTTAAGTACTCAAAGATTACTTCAACTTAATTTTCATTAACTTAAACAATTATTTTAAACATAGAAAACTAACTTTATTATACTTCTTACTTTGTTTTAGAAAATTAAGAAATACTTTCAAGTTATAAGAGACTAAATTAATCTAAAATATACCAACTTAATAAAGCAAGTTAATTTAGGAAAGTCATTTTTTTTATTTATTTTTTTAAAAAAATAAACTAATAAAACTAATAAAAGGGTAAGGTAGGGTTTACTGATTCAAAGAATCAGTTTAACAAAACTGAAAAAAAACAGAAACGAAGAAGGGAGGAAGAACAGGGGAGGGAACGAATCAGGGGAAAGAAGAGGTTGGGCTGTGGTGGTTTGCGGTGGCGCACGGCGAGCGGCCGGACAGGCTCGGTGGGTCAGGTGGGGGCGGCTAGGCGCGGCTGCAGAGGGACGCAGCAGTGGCGCTGCGAAGGGGAGGAGTGTTTGGCTGGCGGTTGGGTGGTTTTGTTGGCGTTTGATGGCGAAGTCAGGCAGGGACGACGGTGGTTCGAGTGGTGGTTGACGGCGGTTCAGAGAAAACAGTGAAAATGTTAATGGTGGGTTTAATTTTTATCTTTATTTTTCCAAAGCAAAATCAGAAATTAAGAGAGAAGAGAAGAAGATTGAAGCAAACCTTTGAAGTTTGTTTGCTTGAGCAATTTGGGTGAATGTAGTTCAGTATTTATAGATGGTTTGGTCATAATTTTGAGTTTTGAAGGTTGAGCTCCATTAATGGTGAGGTATGGTGAGGTATGGTGTTTGAGATTCACTTTTGACTAATTTTACTTCGAAAATCGGGGATTTGTGGATTGAGTTTCAAACTCTACTGACAAGAGTTGCTGAATTTGTTGAAAAATCTTTTCTTTGGCTCTGTTCATCTCATACGTGAGGAGGGACGAAGATGGTGATGATGATCACGTTTCTATTTTGTTGTTTTGGCTTTTCTTTTTTTTTTTTTTTGCTAACAAAAATGCCACATGGGCTATGGACTTGACATTGGGCTTTATATGGGTTTGCTAATGTAGATGGACGATTGTTTGGGTCAGAATGCCACAACTAAGTAAAGATTTCAATTACCATATTTAATAATTAAAATATTTAAAAATAATGAAAATGAATAATTAGTTTATTTAAATAAAATACATTTCAATTAAATCATTTAAATAAACTCGTTAAATAATTCATAGTTATCAAATAAACTGAATTATTAGAAAAATAAATTTTAGTGGAAATAATATTAAACCTTAATAAATAATAAAATACGTTCTGAAAATTCGGGGTATTACAATTACTCATGATCTAAGGTTTTATAGGTGTTGCTTGGAAAAGCAATAAAAGCTCAATATTACTTTTGGGGACCTAAGTTTACTAATATGGTCAATCAATAGTGAACACATAAATCAACTAACCACATATAAACTTAGAAGCAAGCATTTAAATAAAATAAATGCAAAGCAAATAAAAGCAATAATTATAATGATCTAGTATGGCCCCTGAACTTAGGAAAAGCTAATCTTCATGAATCTTCCATTGAATCTCCATGGATCACCATCCTTGAAACTCCCTGGATCCTCATGCTTGATTACATAATTTGAATTTAATAAATAACGAAAATTTAAAGTTACAAAAAATAAACGATTCGCATATCGTATTTAATTTACATTCAAATTTAACGATTTGCATATCGTATTTAATTTACATTCAAGTTTAACGATTCGCATATCGTATTTTCTATCCTAATTCGGGCCATACTAGTCATATCATGCAAAATATAATATCATACATATTACATTAAATATTCACGCATTTATAATATCATAATAAAATAAACACAAATTATTTACTTATTAACAATTAATAAGCAAATAAAACTTTCCATAATAATTATAAAAACTTAACAAATTTAAGCTAAAAAATTATATAGGAAACTTTATTATTTTAATTCAATTACTTATTTAATTATGGCATTAATCAACATTAATCATCTAAATGTGCAATATTGGAAATATTTTTTATTATTATTAAAAAACTGCAGTTATTAGACTGCTTCAGCCACAAAAGGCCACGAAAAAACAGCGGCCCAGAATAGGCACGCTTTCACCACGCTGTATTACTCCAGCCACCACACGCACACAATATCACCAAGCCAGCAGCCGGAAGCGGACGTCGCGTCGCACCACAGCCTCGCCTGCCAGTCACCCGCCAACAAACGCCAGTAGCAAAAACGGCAGCACCCACAGCACGGGTTGCGCACGTCGAAAGTGCACCACACGTGTGGCTGCCGCCAGCGTCGCCCCTTATCCCCCCAATTCCGATTTCTCCCGCGAGCCAGCGTGGCTCCACCGACATTAATGGTCCACCCAACCATTGTTGGCTTCCTCTTTAATTTATGTATAATTTACATAAAATTAAATTTATCTTTATTCAACAATTGATTAAAGAAAATTAATTAGGCTATGAAAATTCCAAAAATTATGGTAGAAATTTTTGAAACAATCAACAAATCTTAAAAAATTTTAGGTTTGTTGAGATTAGATTTGAATGAATAATCTCTATTAAACATTAAAACTAACAAGAATCTAAAATTAGGGTAATAATCAAATTATATCCAAAAAAAATAAAAAAAATTAACAACTTAATTCCAAAAAAATTGAAATTAATTTTTAGGGTGATCTACTGCATTATCATAACAAATAAAGTCAAATATTTTAATTGTTATCCTTAAAATTTAAGAATAATCAAATTAAACATAAAATTTAACTAAAATTCACAAATAATATGATCAAAATCCAAAAATTAGTGGGGAAAATAGTTAAATTATTTTAAGCCACAATATTATTCTATATCTATGTGGGTGATGAACATTAGATTTATTTAACAAATAAAAAAACAAATCTTTTAATTGTTAACAAATTATTTCAATGATTAATCAAATTAAACATTAAATAAATCTAAATCGAATAAATATTTTACTAAAAAAATCCGTAAATTAGGAGTGAGATTAACAATTAATTTCGTCCATTAATAAAAAAATTCGGACCTTTGCAAAATTATTTTGAGCATAAATCACACATTTTTTATTTCCAATCAATTAATATCAAATATCAATTATGCAAATTCAAGCCATAAATAAATCCTCCCCTAATTGAATAAAAATAAGAACTTTGCATATAATAACATGATCTTATGCATATTATGAATTAGGCAACTCTGATACCATTGTAGGAACATATAGACGCATATATACCGGAATTTCAAGAAACAATTTCCTAACATCTATCATAGGATCGCAAACATAATCAAACACATGAATCATTCAATAGGGATTAGATATACAACTTGTGTAGCATGGTTTCCCTATTGTACGCAATTTTTGAAGATCAGATAGCCCCAAGTGTTGCTCCTCTAATCAGTCCACGAGCACTAGTTGAACACCAACGTCTGCTAGAACAGAAGAGAAAAGATCTCTTACTTTTTGGTGGTGTAGGCGCCGGTTAGGGGAAATAGGTTAGGGTTTCACTTGCTCTCGCTCTTGAAAACTGCTGAATGAAGTGATCACCTAAAATCCTAATATTATATCCTATATATAATAGAAGAGTCATAGGCAAGTTAGGAGAACTAATTCTCCTCCTATTCCCCTTATGGTCGGCCAACCCTAATCCTAAATGGATTTGGATTTCTTTGTCCAACTTGTGCTACAATATGTGACCTCATAGGATTAATATATTTAAGTTATAGGCCCAATTAATATTTTCCTATTAATCATATTTATTCTCTAGCAAGAAAATATGATTACTAAAATAATTAACTTTATTATCTTCATAATTTAATTCCTCTTTATATTTAGTAATTGCCGGGATGTATAAGGACATATTCCTTCAAAATAATGCATATGTTAAAGTAACTTGACCTTGCAAATTCAGCATAACCTCTCACTCTTTTTATCATCATGCGCTAAGGTGGAAAAAGCAAGCAACTCAACCACATAGGTATTAAATAATTTCATATCGGAGTAATTGCCAAACAATCATAGATGTTAAAATTCCATAATAGAGGGATTACCTATAATAGCCCTATTTTTAAAGAGCGTTTATTAAAAGCTAATTATAATTATTAAGTTAATTATGTTTCAAATATTCTTATTTTATTTTAGTCGTGTAGTATGATTTTTATTTGTCGTGTTTGTAATATATATTTATTTATTTAATTTTATGAAGTTATTAATATTTTATAGTTTGGGTTTTATGTGCAATTAGTTGAGCGGTATTTAGCAAATTAGGAGACCAAAGTTGGTTCCCTATTATATTCTTTTGGCGGTTCATTTTTAAAATCGTCAAAATCTCATTACCTTATCTCCCTCTCTCGAGCCTTCTATTCACTCAAAACCCCAAAACCCAAAAACCCCATCTCTCTCGCCCGTGTGTCTCTGTCCTCCCCGCATCTCCTCCGCTGTTCCCTTTCAGCTTGCCGGAGTTTCATCTCCCCTCGCCGACGATTGCCGAAGCTCGTCGGAGTTGTGCGTGTGTGGTGCTCGTGTGCTCTCTCTCTTGCTCTATTTGTTGTCGCCGTGGTGGTTGTTTTAGCGGTGCTGCTGCACCGTCTTCAATTCGGTTTGTGGTGGTGGTGCCACCGCTGCCGGACGCTGATGTTGTTGTTGTGTCGTTGGTGCTGCTCGTGTTTCCCCCCCCTGTTGTGTTGTGGATGCTTCGCCGGTGCTGCTGTTGGTGCTGCCGCTTAACTAATGTGGTGTTGGTGTTGTTCGTGGTTGCTGATGCATGTTCTTCTTGCTGTTGTCGCCGTTGTGTGGTGCGTTGCTTTTCTCTAACTTTTGCAATCTGATTTCTTCTTTCTTTTGGGAAAAGTTCATCTATTTTAATTTGAAATCAGATTTAAGCTAGCTAAAAACATTATTTGTATTTGTCTTTGATTAGTTTGATTTCATGAAACTTAGTTATTGATGAGCATAGTTACTGCTATTGGAAAAGCCTATTGAATTAGAGTGGGTGGTTTGGTTACATGTTGTTTAGTGAGTAATTCATTTATTTTCATTATAGTTGTGAGCTAAGTTTTGTTGATATTGTTTCATAAATTGATTAAGTATAGAATTATGTTTGTGAATTGAGGATTAAGGAAATTCGGATGTTAAGTGGAGGATTTCTAACTTGGGAATTGGTTATGATTATGTTTTCTAGTTTAGATTAGTTTAAGATTGGTTATTGATTATCGTTATTGTTGTGAGGTGATTGTTGGAGGATGATTATGGAGTTGAGTCTCATTTGGAGATGAAGATTAATGAAGGAGGTTGTATTGTTGCAATTTGGAATGCGTTCAGGTAACTTTTATGTTCAGTAAAATCATTTACTTATGCCCATGTGTGTGTGGATCTCTGTGTTATATTTTCGTATATAAGTTCGTACTATGGCCATAGTCATGAATGTGTTGATTGTGGAAACATTATTGGATGATCATGAATAAGCAATTGTTTTGCTGGCTTAGTTTATGAACTGAAAATAGAAAGTGGGCAAGGTATGGGTGGAGGACGATTACTCTTTTGACCTGATATTGTTGGCTACGCCTCATAACGAACCTTGGGGGTAGTATTGCTGGGCTCCATAGCGAACCTTGGAGGCGACGTTTGTCCAAAACTTGTACTTGCCACTAATTTGTTTAAGAGAATAAGCTATGCCAGCGTTGTAACGAGATGAAAATGGTTTGATAAATAAAAGCTATTTTTAACGGGCTGAAGTAAAGGTTACGAGTTTTCCACTCATTTTGGAATTTTGTTTGTTTTGTATTTCTTCCTTTAATTTGCAGGTTTGGTATTGCAAGCTCGAGATCAGAAGTGTAAGCGAGATTTTGATGTCGTCGTAGATTATAGATTGAGTTTGTATTTTAGATAGCTGATTTGAGATTAGTTATTGATAATTTCGTTGTATATCATTTTGGGAATTTAGTTTAAGTATTGGTGTCTTTAAGGATATTTTTCCGCTGCGATGTAATTTATTTAAGTGTTAATTGTTGTTTATGGATGTTGAGTGTGTTTCATTAGCAGCTCAGAAGAGCGGGCTGTTACATTACCAGATAGCACCAACCCATAATTGACAAGGGAGCAAAAGAGAGTGTATCTGGTTGTGTGGAAATAATTTACACCAACCCATAATAGTGAATTGTAACTGAACCTCATGTTTCATTGATGAAAATGTAAACTAAAACATTATACATCATGAACTCATGAACAAGTGCACATCAATTTACAATATTAGCCTTTTTCCAGTCATGGATTGAAGAATCATATATAATTCTTCATCTTCCTCCTCGCCCATTATTTCTCAATCTTTCATTAGTCCCATAAAATCCTAACCCCAAAACCCCACTTCTTAATAGTGGTAAGTACCATCTTTTTCTCTCGTTTCTCCGTCTTTGTCATGTTTTTCTTCTTTAGCACTGATTTATATATGTTAAATTACTGATGTAAAGATGAATTCTTTAAAAAGAAAATATTATGTAGATACATATTGAAGAAATTCCACAAAATCAATTCAACCAAAAAGTCAACCAACTCTTAATTATTAAAACACTATGAAGCGATTGAGTACTTGGAAACACAATGTTTCACCTGTCTTCATCACTTTTATAATTTATAACCTGGAATTTTCAACCACAAATAAACCCAGATAAAAAAATCAACAAATAAAATGCTTAATTCATTAATTTGTGATTTTAGAGCATAAATCTAACGTAAAAAAATTGGGATATTATCTCAGATAACCCTGACATATAGGCCTTTTTCCCAAATAACCCCCACATTTTCACCCTATCGCGGATAACCCTAAACTTGCAATTCGTCATTAAACTTGACGGAAGGTTGAACGGCGTTAACTTTTTGGCATTTATAATTAAAAACCTATTTTTTGAAAGGAAAAAAAGGAAAACAATTTATGTTCTTCATCCTCTCTCTTTTGTTCATCATCCATCATGTCTTCATCTCCTCTTTCTCTCTCTCTCTCTCCAAATCCAGATAAAGTTCAGCATTATTCTTGCAAATTAACGACAAAATTCCTTCAATACTAGCAGTTAGCATGAGAGCAACTAGGGAGAGAGAAAATTCATGACTTTCATCCAATTGTTTGATTTCTTGTGGGTTATTGTTCAATTTTTTGGATTCAATTTGTTCGAATATCCCCAAATTGTTTTTGCTCAACCTTCGTCGCCACCACCAGCACCACCGCCAGTCCTTCACCTCCATTAGATTTCTACTCATCTCAAGCTCGGAAATCACCTTTTTTATCTCCCTTCTCGCACCAACAGCACCACCGCCACTCCATCTCTCTCCTCTGCCTCGCACCACAGCCACTCCTTCTCTCTCCTCTGCCTCGCACCACCACCACTCCATCTTTCTCCTCTGCCTCGCACCCACCATTCTTCTGGGTTCGTACTGGATTTCTTGTGGTTGAATTATGTCGCAGCTGTTGAATTGTTGTTGCTGCTGGTTTCTCAATAAACAAATCCATCGCCGTTGAACAATAAACAAATTTGGTGGAGAAAGAAAAACTATGGCTTCTCAAGATCTTGCTTGGACTGATTTGTATTCGAGAATCAGATAGTTTAATTTTAACACCCTCTTTCTCTTAACACCATTTTTTAACTGGGTTTCTTTCTCTTAGTTCAACTTTCCATATGGGTACCGGTTTTTTCCTTCTTTTTTGTAATATTCAAATTGGGTCAGCTCTATAAAAATGAAGGGATATTATCTCAGATAACCCTGACATATAGGTCTTTTTCCCAAATAACCCCCACATTTTCACCCCTATCGCGGATAACCCTAAACTTGCAATTCGTCATTAAACTTGACAGAAGGTTGAACGGCGTTAACTTTTTGACATTTATAATTAAAAACCTATTATTTGAAAGGAAAAAAAAACAATTTATGTTCTTCATCCTCTCTGTTTTGTTCATCATCCATCATGTCTTCATCTCCTCTCTCTCTCTCTCTCCAAATCCAGATAAAGTTTAGCATTATTCTTGCAAATTAACGACAAAATTCCTTCAATACTAGCAGTTAGCATAAGAGCAACAGGGGAGAGAGAAAATTCATGACTTTCATCCAATTGTTTGATTTCTTGTGGGTTATTGTTCAATTTTTTGGATTCAATTTGTTCGAATATCCCCAAATTGTTTTTGCTCAACCTTCGTCGCCACCACCAGCACCACCACCAGTCCTTCACCTCCATTAGATTTCTACTCATCTCAAGCTCGGAAATCTCCCTTTTTATCTCCCTTGTCGCACAAACAGCACCACCGCCACTCCCTCTCTCTCCTCTGCCTCGCACCACAGCCACTCCTTCTCTCTCCTCTGCCTCGCACCACCACCCCTCCATCTTTCTCCTCTGCCTCGCACCCACCATTCTTCTGGGTTCGAACTGGATTTCTTGTGGTTGAATTATGTCGCAGTTGTTGAATTGTTGTTGCTGCTGGCTTCTCAATAAACAAATCCATCGTCGTTGAACAATAAACAAATTTGGTGGAGAAAGAAAAACTATGGCTTCTCAAGATCTTGCTTGGACTGATTTGTATTCGAGAATCAGATAGTTCAATTTTAACACCCTCTTTCTCTTAACACCATTTTTTAACTGGGTTTCTCTCTCTTAGTTCAACTTTCCATATGGGTACCGGATTTTTCCTTCTTTTTTGTAATTTTCAAATTGGGTCAGCTCTATAAAAATGAAGGGATATTATCTCAGATAACCCTGACATATAAGCCTTTTTCCCAAATAACCCCCACATTTCCACTCATATCGCGGATAACCCTAAACTTGCAATTCGTCATTAAACTTGACGGAAGGTTGAACGACGTTAACTTTTTGACATTTATAATTAAAAACCTATTTTTTGAAAGGAAAAAAAAAACAATTTATGTTCTTCATCCTCTCTATTTTGTTCATCATCCATCATGTCTTCATCTCCTCTCTCTCTCTCTCCAAACCCAGATAAAGTTCAGCATTATTCTTGCAAATTAACGACAAAATTCCTTCAATACTAGCAGTTAGCATGAGAGCAACTAGGGAGAGAGAAAATTTATGACTTTCATCCAATTGTTTGATTTCTAGTGGGTTATTGTTCAATTTTTTGGATTCAATTTGTTCGAATATCCCCAAATTGTTTTTACTCAACCTTCGTCGCCACCACCAGCACCACCGCCAGTCCTTCACCTCCATTAGATTTCTACTCATCTCAAGCTCGGAAATCACCTTTTTATCTCCCTTCTCGCACCAACAGCACCACCGTCACTCCCTCTCTCTCCTCTGCCTCGCACCACAGCCACTCCTTCTCTCTCCTCTGCCTCGCACCACCACCACTCCATCTTTCTCCTCTGCCTCGCACCCACCATTCTTGTGGGTTCGAACAGGATTTCTTGTGGTTGAATTATGTCGCAGTTGTTGAATTGTTGTTGCTGCTGGTTTCTCAATAAACAAATCCATCGTCGTTGAACAATAAACAAATTTGGTGGAGAAAGAAAAACTATGGCTTCTCAAGATCTTGCTTGGACTGATTTGTATTCGAGAATCAGATAGTTCAATTTTAACACCCTCTTTCTCTTAACACCATTTTTTAACTGGGTTTCTCTCTCTTAGTTCAACTTTCCATATGGGTACCGGATTTTTCCTTCTTTTTTGTAATTTTCAAATTGGGTCAGCTCTATAAAAATGAAGGGATATTATCTCAGATAACCCTGACATATAAGCATTTTTCCCAAATAACCCCCATATTTCCACTCATATCGCGGATAACCCTAAACTTGCAATTCGTCATTAAACTTGACGGAAGGTTGAACGACGTTAACTTTTTGACATTTATAATTAAAAACCTATTTTCTGAAAGGAAAAAAAACAATTTATGTTCTTCATCCTCTCTATTTTGTTCATCATCCATCATGTCTTCATCTCCTCTCTCTCTCTCTCCAAACCCAGATAAAGTTCAGCATTATTCTTGCAAATTAACGACAAAATTCCTTCAATACTAGCAGTTAGCATGAGAGCAACTAGGGAGAGAGAAAATTTATGACTTTCATCCAATTGTTTGATTTCTTGTGGGTTATTGTTCAATTTTTTGGATTCAATTTGTTCGAATATCCCCAAATTGTTTTTACTCAACCTTCATCGCCACCACCAGCACCACCGCCAGTCCTTCACCTCCATTAGATTTCTACTCATCTCAAGCTCGAAAATCACCTTTTTATCTCCCTTCTCGCACCAACAGCACCACCGCCACTCCCTCTCTCTCCTCTGCCTCGCACCACAGCCACTCCTTCTCTCTCCTCTGCCTCGCACCACCACCACTCCATCTTTCTCCTCTGCCTCGCACCCACCATTCTTGTGGGTTCGAACTGGATTTCTTGTGGTTGAATTATGTCGCAGCTGTTGAATTGTTGTTGTTACTGGTTTCTCAATAAACAAATCCATCGCCGTTGAGCAATAAACAAATTTGGTGGAGAAAGAAAAACTATGGCTTCTCAAGATCTTACTTGGACTGATTTGTATTCGAGAAGCAGATAGTTCAATTTTAGCACCCTCTTTCTCTTAACACCATTTTTTTAACTGGGTTTCTCTCTCTTAGTTCAACTTTCCATATGGGTATCGGTTTTTTCCTTCTTTTTTGTAATATTCAAATTGGGTCAGCTCCATAAAAATGAAATTTGTTCATTTGACTTCTGGGTATTTTTTTCAATTGAAAATTTTGTCATTTTTATCTAAAATTCTTTTGATTGCTGTGATTTGGAGCGGTTGATATGTTGGTGATCTTATATTGTGGGAATTAGGATGGAAAGTAATGCATAGAAACATTCATCTTCGAAGTTGTTGAATTCTTACAGTTCCAGATCTCCCATCTCCATTAGATGAGTGCTTGTAAAGAGTGAGAATTGAAGAAGAAGGGAGAGAAAGAGATGAGTTTGACTTTTTTTAATTTTAAAAAAGCAGTAATTATTTTTGTTTTAAAATAATTAACGTCGTTAGCTATACCATCAAGTTTAATGATAAAATATAAGTTTAGGGTTATCCGAGATAGGGGTGAAAATGTCGGGGTTATTTGGGAAAAAGGCCTATATGTCAGGATCATCTGAGATAATATCCCAAAGAAATTTGATTGAGCTTAGATGCTGCAAGAATTTCATCATACCCCATGTGACCATTCTTAAACCAGATAACATGTCAGCCAAGGTCCTGAAATCGCTGATCAACGCTCTCAGTAAAGGCTATGGCAGCATCACTATCAATAGAAATGTGGATATCATCATAGAATGCAATCAATTTCCCAATCCCCCAGTGACCAGCAACTAAGCAAGGGAGCAAGTTTCCTGCGCAATCCCTTCCATTTGGCAACAATCACAAAGAATGGCATATCTGAAAGTTGTGCGTGCGTGTGTATATATAAGCAAAATAATACACAAAATGCAAATATAATAACCTTGGAACTTGTTAACACCAAGAATAAAAATTAATGAGCACATCGAAAATATTGGTCTTACGTGTTGAGAAGCCTCACAACCCAAGTCTTAGAGGCAGCATTAGCCATGGCTCTATATTCTGCTTCAGAAGAGCTTTTGGAGACAGTAGCTAACTTCTTGAATTTCCAAGATATTGGAGAGTTACCAAGAAGTATAACATAGCCAGATAATGATCTTCTGGAATCAAGACATGACCCCCAATCTGAGTTAGTGAAAGCTTGGAGCTTAAGTTGATCACCAGCATGTAGAGGTGGCAAACGGGTCATACGGGTCGGGTACGGGTCGGGTCATTACGGGTCGGGACATAATAGGTTTGACTTTATCTTCGGGTACGGGTCGGGTACGGGTGCGGGTCCATTTTGGGTCCATGAAAATTCGGGTTGCATCGGGTCGGGTTACAACGGGTCGGGTTAAATCGGGTCGAGTTAGTTCGGGTCGACTTGGCCACTGCATCCTATCTACCTCTGTATTTTAACTTTTTTACAAAAAGTCATCCATAGCTTGATGTCCTTTATAATGCCTCTGATCAAGGTAGCTGCTTTTGTTTGGTCCTGCAAAAAAGAAATAGCTAATCAAGAATCTTAAAGCTTTGATTCTAATGATTAGCTAACATAAAAAAAAGATGAAACCTGCCCAAATAATAGGAGAAATCACCAAATATGTAACAAAAGAGAGAATATAAAGTCAAGAAAGTATCAATAACAGTTTCATTTCAGAAAATTAAAGGGTCATGTAATTTCAGGTCGGGTAGATTCGGGTTCGGGCCATGTTCGGGTCTATCTACTTTCGGGCCGGGTTCGGGGCGGGTTATTTCAGGTACGTGTGTATTTCGGGTCATTACTTTCGGGTGAAAACCGGGCCTTGGGTCGGGTTCGGGTCGAGTCGAGTTGTTTCGGGTTTCGGGTCCATTTTGGGTCATTATTTTCGGGTGAAAAATGGGTCTCGGGTCGGGTCCACGGGTACGGGGTTATTTTGCCGGCTCTACCAGTATGGAGAAGAATCCCTTGGCCAACAGTACCAGCCACATACTTTAATGCACGATGTAAAGCTTGGAAGTGAGAGGTTGTAGGAGCATGCATAAACTGGCTTAAAACTTGAACTGTGAATGAAAGGTCTGGTCTTGTGTAGGTAAGAAAATTGAGCTTGCCTACTAAGCATCTGTAGAGTGTAGGATCTGGAAGAAGTTCACCAATTTCAGCTGAGAGCTTCAAGTTAACAGGGAGAGGAGTGATTGTGTGATGAGTCAAATCACGACCAAATGAAGCCAATAACTCTTTTGTAAACTTTCTCTAAGTCATAAGCATCCCAGAGGCAGACCTTGTGACTTTAATACCCAAAAATAATTCAGTAGACCCAAATCTTTGATACTGAAAGTGGTGTGAAGATGATGCTTAAGTGCTGCAATACTAGCTTGATCTGTACCAGTTAGTAGAATATCATCTACATAAACTGCTATAATAGTTATATGCTCTTCAGTCTTCTTAATGAATAAGGAATAATCATTTCAAGATTGCTGAAAACCTTAATCTTGAAGAGCAGACAGTAGTTTAGCAAATCACTGTCTAGAGGCTTGCTTAAGCCCATATAATGATTTTCTTAATCTGTAAACAGAACCTGGTGAAGTAGGAAGCCCTTCAGAGAGTTTCATGTACACTTCTTCATGTAAATCCCCGTGAAGAAATGCATTATTAACATCAAGTTGAAATACAAGCAATAGCTAGAATAGACCTTATAGTAGGCATATTGACTACAGGTGAGAAAGTTTCTTTATAGTCCATGCCATATTGTTGAGTGAACCCCTTAGCAATCAGTCTTGCTTTACACCTCTCTAAGAAGCCACCAGCTTTGAGTTTGGTTTTATAAACTCATTTGCAACCAATGAGCTTTTACCATGAGGAAGAGATATAATATCCCAAGTATGGTTATCTTGCAAGGCTGTAAGTTCTTTAGACATAGCATCAACCGATACAGAAGAATGAGAAGCCTCTTTATAAGAAGAAGGCTTAATGAAAAATTATATGGTAGTAAGTAGAGAATAATGAGGAGAAGGAATGTGAGAGGTGGTAATGATGTTACACCAGTGTGATGAAGGAGAAGTAGTACTGAGATTGCAGACATAAGAATTTAAGTATGATGGTTGTTTAGAAAATCTGGAAGATTTTCTTGGTGGAGGAACAGGAGGAGAAGGTACGGTGATGGAGGACTTGAAGAAAGAGTAGGAGATGGAATGGGGTCTGGAGAAGATGGAGAGGATGTAAGAGAAGGTTGTAATGATGTAGAGGCTTCTGAAGAGTCTGATGAAAGTGATGGAGTAATATGTGGAGGAGAAGGTGGATCTGGAGAGGAATTTTAAGTAGGAGATGGATGTGTGGTGGGAGAGAAAATGTCAGGAATATTGATTAAAGAAGTAGGAAGTGTAGTGAAGGGAAGGAAAATTTGGAAGCTTTTTGTGGTGTTAATAGAAGTGGAAGAGGGATTATAATGGAAAGGAAAATGTTTTTCATAAAATTTAACATCTCTTGAAATATGAATAGTGTGGGTAGATAGATTCAAGACCTTATAACCCTTCTGTTTTGAAGAATAGCCAATGAAAACATGAGGGGTATCTCTAGGATAGAATTTACTTCTTCCTTGCTTAGGAATTGAGACAAAACAAAGACAGCCAAATGCTCTTAGATGTGAGATATCAGGATCTCTGTTGTGAAGTTTTGCATAAGGAGAGACATTATTCAGGCATGAAAGAGGCATTATGTCAAGCAAATAAGTTGCAGATAATATACACTCTCCCCAGTAGGATATAGGAAGGTTTGGTTGAAAAAATAAGGCCCTTGCAGTCTCAAGTAGATGCTTATGTTTGCACTCTACTACACCATTTTGTTGTGGTGTATCAACACAACTAGTTTGATGTAATCCCCTTTGTAGCATAGAAAGTTTTGAGAGCTCCTTCACAAAACTCTTTAGCATTGTCAGTTCTAATACAATGAACATTAGAATTAAACTGAAGTTGCACAAGGGTAATAAAAATCTGGAGTATATTGACAGCTTCATACTTGAATTTCATCATGTGAATCCAAGTACTTCTAGAAAAATCATCCACAAGAGTCATGAAAATTGTACACGTATTATAGGTAGCATTCCTATAGGGACCCCATAGGTCTACATGAACAAGTTGAAAAAGAGTTGTCGTACTGATTGAGCTGGATGTAAATGAGAATCTATGTTGTCTAGCAGCTGGGCAGACTTGGCAAATACATTCCATAGAAGCAACAGAGACAGACAATGATGGAGAAATAAGCCTGAGTTGTTGAAATGGTATATGACCAAATCTGATGTGCAGGAGTTTAGCTTATTCAACAACATCAGAAAGAATGACGAAGAATTTTCTAAAACTCAAGAACTTACAGTCGATTTCTGAGATTTAGAATGCGTGAAACACCAGCGATTTTACTGCGGAAATGTTCGCAGCTCTTATACCATGACAAAACCGGAGATTTCAGTTAAGAATTGTATGAAGGTTGATTAACCTCCATTAGAGAACGTTAGTGAAGCTTAGAGAAATTTAGAGAGAATTCTATAGAGAGAGATTTCGAGAGAAGAGAAATTGTTTTGTATTGCATTGCATTGACTGAATTAAAGAGAAGAATTACAGCTTATGTAACAGCCCTCTAAATTGAGCTGTTTGTTTAAGCATTATTTGATGACTTAATTAACTAAGTGTGGCGACCTTATAAGTACTTATTAGCATCAATTAAGAAATATTTAGATGCATGAGTAACTCTTTTGTTGAGGAAATAAATAAGTATAAGAAAAAAAAAACCTTAAAGAAAAGAATTCTAGACTAGCAACTTAGTATTTTCGATACGTGAGGGACCAAGTTTTAATAATTAAAAATATTATTATAAGAAGAAATTAAGATATCAAAACCAAGTGGGACCCTAACCCATTATGTTGGCCAAGCTATGTTATGAATTCGTGACCTAAAGTGTAGATAGTACCTAGTTAATCCAAGTTTAAAGGTTAAGAGTGATCAGCCTGCATAGTTAACAAGTATTTGCATTAAAACCCAACCAAATGATGAGTTGTCAAGGCCAAAATTTGACACAACAATCCTAACACCTTATATAAGAAGGAGCAAAGTTTATATTTCGAAAAAAGGAGGAAAAGAGAAGAGCCCAGAAGTCATTTCCTCCCTCTCTCTACTCGCCTAACCAACGGGTTCAGCACCCCTTTGTGATGTTCTTCACTTCTCTTCCATAATTCTTTCATGCATGTCTATTTTTCTTGGATATTATTGTTCTACACTAAATTACCTATAAGTACAAACTTTATTTTGTGAATTTTGGACCTTGGAAGACCAAGAAAACCTCCATAGAAGTTAAGGGATTGTGCAGCTTACAAACCAGTTTTCTGTTTGGGTGGAATTCAGCTATAATCAAGCCTAACCTATGGATTTCGTGGGTTTATCTTCTTTGGAGTATTGTTATTAAGTTAGTTAACCTAGGAGGCTGGTTATCAAGAATTAATTCAAGTATTAAGCAAAGGAATTAAGGTACTAAACTTGTCACTCCATTTTTCCTCTTAATATTTATGATCATGTTTTAAAGTGAGTGTGCATGTGTGTTTAAATGGAAAAATCAGAATGTTTAAGCTTGTTAGATGAGTGGTACAGTACCTAAAAGTGTAGAAAACCTTAATTAAGTATCTTTGAATAAAAAGGGTGAAAGAAGATATGCAAGTATGTTGTTGAGAATGAGAACTGGTTGCTATGATTGCGAAATGCTTGTGCATGCTGTGTTTATAAGTGTTACTATCAATTACTATGTGGTTATGTGTATGTGAATACATGATTAATAGCAAGAATATTGTGTATGCAAAGTTGTGGAAAGCTAAGCAAGAATTGATATATGAGAGATAATTTTAGTAGTTGTACCAATCTAATAATGTTGATGTTCGTGCATCTTTTAGTTTTGTGTAGTGGGTTAGAGTTTGCTATATATATGCACTATACTAAGTACAATATTATGGATTTGAATTAGAAATATGGAATCTAGGGATAGCCTTTAAGTAGAGCTAGTTTTGGAGCACGGAGACATGCCCCAAACTAACTTTATGGAGAGCCGGAGACACCTCTTCATAAGAAGAACAGAAGCTCGGAGACACGCTTCTGAGATATAGGATATGGAAGCGCGGAGACACGTTTCCAGAGTAGTTGTTGGAAGCGCAGAGACACGTTTCCAGTAATTATGGGAGAGACGGAGACACTTCCTCATAGGGTTAATGGAAGCGCAGAGACACGTTTCTAGTCTAGTAACTTGGATCACGGATACCAAAGAGATGTGATTAGGTCGATAAGAGATAGATCTCCTAAGCATCCTCAACGGATAAAAAGTCGTACCTCTCGGTTAAAGACTAGTAAGTTATACGCAGAGTGGAGTGAATCTAGATTAGATAGAGTGGTAATCCTCTGTTTGTTTAACTTTTTGAGTGTTGCATTGAATAGGTGTATATGATATTGGAAGTTTTTCAAGAAAACCACCAAAGCATGTTTTACTTATGTGGCAAGTTTAGTACTCAGCGTCTAATTGTTGTTTTGTCATTTTTGTGGCCTGTCTCTTGGTGGGAGACAGTGCCAATTGTTGTTACAGGTAAAGTAGCATGGCTGATTGACGCACTTTTGCTAGATTTACTTGATGATGTCACGGAAGCGTCATCCCTGGTGTACTGTGGAAGCGACAACATTTATAATACGACTAATATTTAAAATGGATTATACTTAGCTTATGTAATGAAAGTTATAGATGTTTAAGTAACTGCTTATAGAACAGTGTGAGTAGTTCCCTATGATCTAGTTTTTGGTATGAACAATCTTAAGTTCAAATATATGTAATATTAGGACGTCTTAACTAAGTAAATAGTTGGGTAATGAGTTGACTCTGACACTTCTCGTTAGAGCTCGGTGAATGGCTTGGTGATCGTTTGTATGGTTCAATAACTAGTATTATATTAATATTGATATTAAAGCAGAAAGCATGTTGAAATTGTAGGCAGGTGATCAAAAGAAGGACTAAGCTTTTGGGTTAAGTAAAGCTAGTTATGTTTATGATTACTAAGTAGGCTCAATTAGCAGCTCCAGGGAGTTGGGCTGTTACAGCTTATCACTATTTATATTACAAGGAGGAGAACTAAAAGAAAGAATGAAATAAAGCAAGGAAATTACAACTAACTCTGTTGAGCTGACAAGTTAGTTATCAACAGAAGAGGGTTCTGTTGAGCTATATTCAACACGTGTAATGATCAATGATTTTAGCATCAGGCTTGTTGACTCGAGCAGCCAAATCCTTCTCTGCGAGGGACAAACCAACGGGCATTAGATACCCTCACCAAGTGGCCCTGCATAATTTGAAATGCAAAGAGATTACCATCCTTTTTTGCTCATCTTATCACTATCATTACTCTATCTATTATTGGAATTTCATTGTCAAGTTGTCAAGGTTTTATCAATAGAAAAGAGGCCAACCAGTTGTAACTTCAACTCCAGGCGTCTCAAGATTTTGTGGGTGATTAGGAATGCTGCTTCCCCATTGGTGGAAAGTCTTCAAGTTCTCTTCCTGCAGTGATTCACGTAATGTACAAAAACTTAGATGATTGTATAAGATAAACAAGGATTATGAGGCCAATTATGACTTTATGAGCATCAAACATAGCATTGGTATTTTAAACTTGTAATAATAGCACAATAGGCTAATTATGAGCATCAATCAAGCACGTGAAAATATGAAGTTCCGTCGAGAAAAAACATTATATTTGTATCCCGATAAACAAACTAATTAACATTTCAAGGGTGCAAAAAAGAAGAGTTCATTGCCTCATTAAAAGCGAGAATCTTTCCATTGCTCTTCCTAACATTCTCCAACTTTCTCGAGAAATACAAAAAAAAACTTGTTAAAATCTCTTATAACCCATAAAAACCTAAAATCAAGAACATTTTTTTCAATTCAATTTGGAAAGAAAGGAGAAAAAAGAGAAGAATATAATGAGAATATAGACTTTGAACGTAGATTATTAGAAAACTAGTAAATAATTTTTACCGAATTCTTCTTCAGACTTCCTTTCATATCAGATTAGTAGCCTAATTCCTATAAAATTTGAAAAGTTAGGATTTCTCATCAATTTCGTAAGTCTAACTCATGAAAAGCTGGAACTCAAATCGGCTTCCAAAATTTTCTTGGCAAATAACCTTTAAACAATGGTGAAGAACATAATAGAGAGAGTACCTTCGAGAACCCCTAGCCGTCATTGTAGTAGCTTCAAAGCCTTCACCAATTCCGAAGCTAATTGTGATGAAATCTAACACTCTATATCATGATATCAAACAATAAATATTATCATCCATTGAAATAAGAGAAACCCATTTTTAGAGAGGATGGGAAGCATAAGATTGTATACAAGGTTCAGATAATGTGTTTGAGATTGTATACAAGGGAAAGCAAATAAAAACAGCACAAATAAGCATAAGATGCCCCCATACTGAAATGTAAGTGTCATATACACTATACATATGATTGTATACAAGGTTCTAAAATAATGTTTCTAAGATTATGCTGTGATGAAATCTAGAGATTAAGTGTCTTCGAAAAGATCTCTGAGATTCATTTCAAGGTGATAAATAAACGACAATTCAAATTCGTTATCATTTCCTTTTGTTTAGCAAGTTTTAAAGCTATTTGCTTTCATGAGGCCATGACAAATGAAGCTCAATTAAACGCCTACTAATTACAAATGCAGTCAAATTAACAACCTCCTATCATTTGTACTTTCAAATAAGATAAAGGATACAAATGTGCTTCATAAGTCTGTCCGGATCTTCAACCGCCTCTGATCTTTTATTTGTGAATCAAACTGCCAGAGTAGGGAAGAAAAGTAAATAGCTGATGTAGAGATAATGTAATTGCAGTATGTAGATAAGATAAATTAAATATAAAAGGAAATACTTCCATAAATGAGCCAGAAAATTTCCAAAAAAAAAAGCAAAAGTTCTCAAAGAAAAAAACTAAGAAATCATTCACTCAATTGACAAACTATAACCCAAGAATAGTAATCAAACAAGAAAGTTTGTATTATAACTGCAAAAAAGAAAGAACGTAGAGAAATCTACAAAACCCATAAAATTAAACCAAAATTAATATTCAAATTAAATAATAAAAAGGAAAAATTATTTTAAATAAGTCAACATTTGCGCGGTCTTCCCATTTTAAGTCTACCTTTTGATTATCCCTGATTGAGTTAGGCTTGTAGGGCTATTTTCTTCTATTAAGTTTTAACCTGTTTGTCACCTGTTTAGTAGGTTACATGTGTTATGTGGCGCCATATGATTGGTTTGCTATTTTCTTTTTCTTTTTTTTCTTTTATTTTCTCTCTGCTCTCCTCCTCCTCCTCTCATCTATCTCTTCCCTCTCCTTTAAGACCACCCCTCCCCTGCCCCCTGCCCCCTACATCCCCAACAGGCAACAGTAGCACACCCCACCCCCACCCCTCCTACCCATACCTCCCGCAGCCCCCCACCCCCACCCCCACCCCTCCCCGCCCCCGCCCCCGCATCCACCCTCCTCTACCCCTATTGTGTTTCCACCAAGAAGCACCCCCACCCCAACCCCAACCCCACCCCCCCCGCTAACCGTGTTCCCACCCATACCCCCGCAGCCCCTACCCAGCCCCCCACGACGCAACCCCCACAGGCTGCTACCCTCATCCCCACTCCCACCCCCACCCCTCGCCTCCTCGTCCATTCCCCTATCATCTCCCTTCGTCTCGGCCCAAAGCCCCGTCGCCCAACACTAACCTCGCTCGGTGAAGGTGGCGGAGAGAGAGAGAGAGAGAGAGAGAGAGAGGAGCAATAGGAGAGAGAGGGGGGCAAGGGAGGTGTTCACAGGGGGTGGGGGAGGTCGCAGGAAGAGGGGGTGCTGGAGGGGCGTTTGCAGGGGTGGGGCGGAGGAGGGGGTGTTCGCAGGGGCGGGGAGAGAGTGGGGAAGGGGTGTTTGCAGGGGTGGGGCAGGGGAGGGGATGTTCGCATGGGTGGGTTAATGGGTGGGTCGATGGGTTTGTTTCAGTTTTGGGTGGGTTTTCAGTTTTGGGTGGGATAATGGGTGGGTCAATGGGTTTGTTTAATGTCAAACTTTTTTATTTACTAGCTTATCAGGTTACTGGTCATTTAGCCTAATTAAAGTTAATGGTGCTACAAAGTTGACTTGACTAGGAATAATCAAAAGTTAGACTTGAAATTGGAAGACCACGCAAAGGTTGACTTATTTACAATAATTTTTCCTAATAAAAAAAGTATAAATCAATAAAATGAAATCTGATGAAACAATCAAGTAATTAAATTACCTTTCTAAGAAGCTTGAATTTCATAGATATTGCTGTTTAGTATGCTTGTCCAGCAAGTAAGCTATGTGTTTAGCCTCCTTGTCCGGCAAGTAAACCAGTTTCCCATTGATGTTCTTCACTTGGAGACTTGTGCAACAATGTCTGAATCTGCCTTGTCCGAACCTGAGCTTCGCTCCCGAACCTGTAAAAAGGGACCCACCCTGGAGGTTTGGGTGGTGGTTTCCCCTCCGAAGCTTAAGTCAAATATCAGGAGTTGGAAGGAAAAAGTAGAGATAGAGAGAGAAAGTGAGAGAGTATTTTTACAGAGTGAGTTTGCACTGTTTGCATTGAATGCCTTTTCTCCTGATTTCAGGGGTATTTATAGTGTTTGTGGTATGGCTGCTGCCCTTTAAGGTTGACCTAGAACAGGAGCACCTGATTGGCTAGGCAATCAAAACATGACACTTGGCAAGATATGATTGGAGCTGGATCATCAACCAATCATCTGCAGCCATTATATGGGTGTTGGATCTGACTAACCTTTGGGCCAAAAGGAAGGCCTTTTCCTCCCATCAGAGTATAACCCAATGGTTAAATCATTTTCCTTTATTTTCTCTAAGAGGACACGTGTACGGCCCTGATTGACCCAAGTGTCTCAAATAGAGCCGTTGATATTTTATGCTACAACATTTGCCCCTAAAAGGGTTTTTACTGTTGGCCCATACGACGGTTAAGGACGCGCCATTTTTTGGGCCTTACCGGTCATATTCGACCGTTTCAATCATCCCCGGTCAACTTTTAACCGGCTCAGCAGGTTTTTCACCCCCCTATATATATGCTTTGTTTGTCTTCATTTAATCATTTCACACCTTGAGAGCAATTTTTCTAGAGAGAGAGACTCTGCATTTTTTCTAGAGAGAGATAGTGATCGTCCAATCTCCGTTTTCTTCACCGAATCGTCCAAGCATTTCGTCAGGTATCTCTTCTTCTCCTTTTTTCTTTTTGTTTTTCTTTATTCTTTATTCTTTCTTAGAAAAGCAATAAAATGGATTCCTCTTCTTCGTCGAATAATCTTGGCTGCCCAAGAGTTGGTCTTGACCCTAGAACCGATAGTACTAATTCTTCGGCACATTCTAGAGTTGGGCCCATTTGGGCCGAGTATATATTTTTTTATGCTTTTGGCCGGCAAAGTCAGACGACCCAGTCTTTACCTGTGCAGGGTAATCTGGCGCGCGTCAAGCAAACGGCCCATCTATGACGCAGGGTAATACTCCCGACAGATAGCTCTGAAATGGAGGAATCTACTGGACGAGTTCCATATGAGACGAGGGAGGCCCAAAGTGCTCAACCTTTGGGCGGGCCTCCTTCCCCTGACCACAATTTTGAAGATCCTGAAATAAACCCCGAGGCCAGTCCTTCTGGCAGGGACGTCAATATGGAAGAAGCCAGCGAGGACAATAACGGGAGTGAATCCGGCGCGGCCGAGGAGTCGGACGAACCCTCCACTACCTCGTCTGAGACTAGGAGACGCTTAGGTCCCCTTTCTGACCCTGGCTTTATCTTAGTCAATCGTAAATGGTTAGAAAAGATAGGTCCTGACCCCAGCTACTTGTCCACTTATATGCCCATGCCGGGCTTCTCTTTCGCCATTCCTAATAAGGAGGCCACAATTCTGAGTGCTCCCAAGAACCACTTCGCCGTTTACAAGCTAGCCTTGGACGCGGGATTGAGGTTCCCCCTCCACGATTTTATAGAGCAGGTGCTAAGGTATTACAACATCGGCCATAATCAGTTGGCGCTTAATGCCTGGCACAACGTGCTGACCTTCATAGCCGTCTGCGAGCTACGCGGCCTGGCTCATTCTCTCCAGGTCTTCACCCACATACATTATGCGGCTAAGGTTCCAGGGGTTGTGGACGGAACATGGCTCAGCATCTGCAACCGCCCCGGCTTTCTCACAACTTGGGGCAAGCCGTCGAAGATGCACGACTGGAAACCCGACTTCATCTTCCTACGAGCGGCCAACGACTCCGCCACTGAGGGCTACCGTTTTTATAATCGAGCCATCACGAATACTGCGCGAAAGCAGTCTTGGTTGGAGTTGGAGGACCAGTTTGACGAAGAAGTGGTGGACTACTTTAGAATAAAGGAGTATTCCAGGTCGGGTCAGGCATCCTTTAAAGGGTCAGCTAACTGGATACCCTTTAAAGAGATGTTTTATGACGATAACTTCTTGGTCGCCGTCGGGTTGCGATTGGCCGTTGATAAAGGTATACATTCAAAATTTCCAAGTAAAATACCTCGTCCAAAGCCCAGATCGGACTAACCCCTTTTACTTCTTGTTGCAGATTCTGCCAGAGCACTTCTCAAACACTCTGGGACGGGAGATATCAGTATGTCCAAGTTCACTGACAACTTGTGGAAGGAGTTCGCCAAGAGTAGTGCTGAGAAAAGGGCTGAAACCCTTGTAAATAAGTTTTTTTTTTTTGGACGAGGATCATTCTAGCTCGTCAGATATCGATTTCAAATTCTTGGACGAGAATCACCCGAAGAAGGAAGGCGTCCAAGCTTGGACGGCCAAAATCTTTGGGCTCTTCTCGTCTGAGATGCTGAATGGCCTTGGACGAGGACCACACGGGTTCGTCCAAATTGATTTCCAATCCTTGGACGAAAATCACCCGAAGAGGAAGGCGTCCAAACTTGGACGACCACCTTCTTTGGGCTCTTCTCGTCTGAGATGCTGAATGGCCTTGGACGAGGACCATTCGGGGTTAGTCCAAATTGATTTCCAATCCTTGGACGAAAATCCCCCGAAGAAGGAAATCGTCCAATCTTGGACGGCCACCTTCTTTGGGCCCTTCTCGTCTGAGTGATTTTGATGGCCTTGGACGAGGATCATTCTGGTCCGTCGATTTTTGGACGGCTTCCTTCTTTGCACCACTCTCGTCTGGTCATAAAAAATACTTTGGACGAGGTTCTCTAAGGAAAGGTTGTCCATACTTGGACGCCTTCCTTCCTTGGGTGATTCTCGTCCGGAGCTCAATAGTTTAATTATAGCTTTTGTTCTTTGGACGATTCGGTTAATAACTTGTTTATTTTTACAGAAAAATGCCCCTATCAACAAGCCCCCGCCTGGGAAGTCTTCTTCGGCCAAGAAGAGACCTACAGCGGCCGTGGATCAACCTCCAGCCAAAAAGACAAAGGGTTTTACAAGAAAGAAAACGGAGAATACTACTCCGTCTGGCAAGGGAGTTGGAGAGAAAGCCATGCTTCCTCCAAAGGATAAGGTTCTGAAGGAGGAGTCGTCCGCTGCTTCCCCAGCTGCGGAGGAGAAAGGTTATGTTCCTGCTGACCAATTGGATGTAATTCCAGCTGATCTTACTAACGTCGGACCAGACTCGGCTCTGGCACTTGGTATTTCAGAGCCGGAGACGGCTACAGACAAACCATTAGGACGGCATCCTTATCTTCGGGTGAGTCCTATTATCCTAATAGAGTTAGGACGGTGCGGGTAGGCGGACGGTCAATGAGTCCGTCCAACAGACAAACCATAGTCATTCCTATCAAGAGAACTGATCCCCCACCCCCTCTTTCAGATAAGGGCAAAGAACCAGCTTCATCTGCTGTCGTTCCCATAGTAGACTTGGACGAGGAGTCTTCTGCTGCTTTTGCCAAGATGTCTAAAGCTGAGCGAGATCGGCTCAAGCAGGAGCTGTTCAAATGCTACCCTGAATCCTATATAAAGGGGTTGAGGGGAGCATTAGCTGGGCATGTGGGCTACATGTCTCAACTTGCTGCTGAGATCCAGTTTATTGTCGCTGTTGTTTTGTACTTGTACAATTCTTCTTTTTTTTCTTTATAACTCGTCTAATGACTTGTTTTGTTTTCGTTGTTTCAGCTTCTGGCTCGCAGTATTTTGACTGAGGAGTGGGCGAGGGAGTTTAGGAAGGAGAATAAGCAGCTCGTCCATCTGGCTACAACGGCCGGCGACAAGGCCATTCATGACATTGAGATGGCGGAGACTCTTCACCGTCAATCAAGGGAGGCTTGGGAGAAACATTCGGCCGAGCAGGAGGCTAACAACCAGCAGTATCTCATCACCATCAACAAACTGTACAAGGAACAAGACCAATTGAAATTGGCCTTGGACACCGTCTCAGCCGAGTTGAAAGGCGAGAGAGATACCGCTCTCTTGGCTGTTGTTCAACTGAGGAGGGAAAATATCCTTCTAAGGGAGAAGAATACTCGTCTGCAAAAGGACGCGGCCCAGGTCTTTGATGACGCTAAAGAAGGCTTGAAGTAAGTCATTGAGACTTCCAAAAACTGGTCCGTCAAGGCTTTTGAGATGCTGGCCGAGCCTCATGAGGTCCCCAGCTTTGTTCGGCGACTGGAATTTCAGGAGAGCGTTCACCATGCACTGGTGACTGCTGAAGAGCCTCCTGAATTCTTGGAATCGGATGAAGAGGCTGCGGACGAGGACGGGTCTCCGAAGGACGACCAAGAAACTCCTGCTGAATGAGATGCCTAGTTTTAGGTTTATTTTTCTAGGTTTCTTGGCTTGTTTGCCGTCGTAGCTTTGTCTCTTCTTTTTGTTTTATACTAAGCTGTAAGTTGTTTTGACAAGTATATAAAGAGATGACCTTTTGCCAATTGCTTGTCCTTTCTTCTATTGCACTTAAATTTTCATCAAGTATAACTGAGACTCGTCCATCTCTTCTTGGACGTCTTTGCAACTTAATGAAGCTATTAAGACGCCTCTTGTCCTTGTCTTTAGACGGCCTTCAAACATTCTGCAAATAAGAGCAAGTACAGATGAGACTCGTCCTACTTGTCTTTGGGCTCATCCTGACTATTGAGCGGACTTTAAGCTCTGTTACGGAAAGGGTTAGCATCATCCTTATCTTTGGACGATCATCAAACTTCCCAAAATGTAGCCGAGTATAAATTGAGACTCGTCCTGACTTTTGGACGGTCTGCGGGGTTTGTAAAGGAAAGGGTATCATCCTTGTCTTTGGACGATCATCAAACTTTCCTAAATGAAGCCAAGTATAATTGTTACTCTTCCTTCAAACTTGGTTCGTCCTAAAAGTTCAGAGGTTATCCCCCCTTCTTGGACTTAGCGCATCCTTGTATTCTGGACGAGCCTTGTCCCAAGAAGGAAAACAGCCAATATTGGCCGAGCAAATCTAACCTCCTTTGTTCAGGACGAGCTTAGTTTCTTACGGATGATTTATGTATTGCGGTTTATGGACGAGCCATGCTTTAGCCGGCTTCGTTGAGGACGCAACCTTCGTCTTGAAGTAGCGAACCCTTACAAGGGCTTTTACTTCTTAGTTCGTTCTGGCCTTTGGACGACCTTTGACTTTCCTCAAAAGAGGCCGAGCATAATTGTGGCTCGTCCTACAGACTTGACTCGTCCTTAAAGCTTCATGGTTTTTAGCCTTATCCCCCCCTTCTTGGGCTAAGCTCATCCTTGTATTAGGGACGAGCTTTGCCCCAAGAAGGAGAGCGGCCAACCAGTGGCTTAGTCGTATGAAATTATTTAGGACGGGCCTAGATATATGAACGAAACATGTTTTGGTCGGCTTCCTTGAGGGAGCCACGCTCGTCTTGAAGTAGCGATCCCTTACTAGGGTCTTTACTACTTAGCCGACCGTGTACTTGAAAGTAAGATTCCTTTACTAAGGGTTGCTTACTTCAGGTCAGCTTTCTCTTAGGGACCTTGACGTTTCTCTTACTAGAGATTTTTGTCAATTTGTTGACCATATATGCGATTTAACCTTTAGGACTATTACACTTTGGCCGGTCTCTTTGAGGTAGTGATGTTCGTCAGTGAGCATTTTGGACTTTTTATTGTTCTTTGTAATTTTTGTCCCAGTTACTGTCACTTTTAGACCACTAGACTAACTGGTGGTTAAAATGCCCCAAAGTGACTTAACTTAGCAAAGAACATTAACAAAGATAAGAAGGAAGCAGAAATTGTATTATATGAATTTTGCTTGACTAAGTGTCAAGATACATGTATACAATTCTTTTTCTCTTGCTTGTGCCATGGCACTTTTAAGGGATTACAAACTACTTGTCGGTTCCCTGGCGATTAACTGAGTCAGACGTGGTACTTCTTCAAAGCGTCTGAGTTCCAAGTGTGCTGAATTGGTCGTCCATCCATATCTTGGAGACGAAATTTTCCGCTACGCACCTCCTGGACAATCAGATAGGGTCCTTCCCAATTTGGTGTCAGTTTTCCCAGTTCTTTAGCTCGTCCAACGGCCTCCATCTTCCTTAGAACCAAGTCCCCTACCTTGAGTGGTCGTCTAGTGACTCTCTTGTTGAAATCCCGAGTCATCCGCAGCTTGTACAATTGCATTCTTAGCAAAGCATTGCCCCTGACTTCTGGTACTTGGTCCAAAGTCGTGCGTAATGCAGCCCAGTTGGCATCTTCTGTGTACAGCATCACTCTAAGGGTGGGTTCTTCAATCTCAATGGGCAAGACGGCCTCGGTGCCGTAGACTAACATGAAGGGCGTATCTCCTGTAGAGTTTTTGGTCATGGTTCTGATGGACCATAACACCAGCTGTAGTTCTTCAACCCATAGTCCCTTGGCATTATCCAGCTTTCTTTTGATTCCATTTGATAGGATCTTGTTGAATGACTCTACTTGCCCATTGGCTTGCGGGTGGGCAACTGCAGCAAAGTGGGCTTTGATTTCCCTCTCTGCCAACCAATCTTTCAACTTAGGTGTTTCAAACTGTGGACCATTATCAAAGACGATGGACTGCGGCATGCCAAATCGAGTTATAATGTTCTTCCAAATAAAACCCTTGACATCATTCGTTGTTATACCCCGCATGGCTTCAGCCTCTATCCATTTAGTGAAGTAGTCCACAGCTATGATTACAAAACTTCTTTTGCCCAGCGGACACAAGGAAAGGTCCCAGAATATCCATGCCCCATTTGGCAAAAGGGAGTGGGAACAAGATAGGAGTTAAGTAATTGGACGGCTTCTGATGCAGATTTCCGTGTTTCTGACAACTTTCGCACTTCTTTGCATAAACGAGAGCATCCTCCTTTAAGGGTAGGCCAGTAATACCCAGACCTTAAGGCCTTTTCTCCCAATGCTCTTCCCCCAATGTGGGATGCAAAAGCTCCTTCATGGAGTTCCTTCAGAACCTCATGACAATCTTCCCTGGTGATGCACTTGAGAAGAGGACGATTGAATAACTTCTTGTAAAGGGTCTCATCCCACAGTTCAAACAATTTGTCTCGGGCTTTTACATACTTTGCCTCTACAGGGTCTGAAGGCAGTCGTCCTGTCTTCTTGTACTTTATTATAGGATCCATCTAAACTGCCCCTCGGCTAAGAAATATGACTCGTTCTTGGTCAATGCTCTTTTTTAGTTTAACTTCCCAAAACACTGTTCTTGGCGCATCACCTTCAGCCGAGCTGGCCAATTTTGAGAGAGCATCTGATTGATGATTTTCTGACCTTGGTACTTGGTCGAGAACAAATTGTTTTAATGGCTCAATCTCATCTTTGATCAGACGCATATATTTGCTCATTGACGTCTCTTTACATTCAAAATCTCCATTGACCTGGCTGACGACTAAGAGAGAGTCCGATTTGGCCTCAATCTCTAAAGCCCCAGCCGCCTTACACATCTTGATCCCAGCCAGAAGCGCTTCATATTCCGCTTCGTTATTGGACGCTTGGAATTGGAACCTCAGTGCATATTCAAATTTATCTCCCTCTGGAGATTGACAAATAATTCCTGCCCCACATCCGTTGACAGTGGACGATCCATCAACCATGAGCGTCCAATGCTTCCTTCCTTCAGCTGGATCAAGTATTGGTTCTATAGTTGGCCGAGTAAGCTCAACTATAAAATCTGCCAAAGCTTTCCCCTTGATGGATTTCCTAGGTTCAAATGATATATCGAACATGTTAAGTTCAACAGCCCATTTCAGCATCCGTCCGGCGGCTTCCATCTTTTGTAAAACTTGCTTCAAGGGTTGGTCAGTGTAGACGAGTATACTGTGAGCCAAGAAATAGGGCCTTAACTTTCTGCTGGCCATGACGAGTGTCAATCCAAACTTCTCGACCGGAGTATACCTACTTTCCGCGTCCTTGAGTACATGACTCACGAAGTATATTGGGACTTGCACGGACTCTCTTTCGGCCAGCAGAACAGCACTCACAGCCTGAGTGGACACAGCCAAGTATACAAATAGTTTTTCCCCCTCGGCTGGACTAACCAATCTAGGGAGCTGACGTAGGTGATCTTTGACTTGCTGAAGTGCTTGCTCAGCTTCTGCTGTCCACTCAAACTTAGCCTTCTTCTTGATAGTAGCGAAAAAGTGATGGCATTTGTCGCCCGACTTAGACAAGAAACATCCAAGGGCAGCTAAGCAACCCGTCAATCGTTGAACTTCCTTTATCTTTGACGGGGATTTCATGTCTAGAATAGCTTGGATCTTCTTAGGGTTGGCTTCTATTCCCCTCTAATCTACTAAGAAACCTAAGAACTTCTCAGACAAGACGCCAAAGATACATTTGCTGGGGTTCAATTTCAGTTTGTATTTTCTGAGAGTTTCGAAAGTTTCTCTCAAATCACCAACATGACCTTCCTCTTGCCGACTCTTGACTATCATATCATAAATATATGCTTCCATGTTTCTGCCCAACTGTGGTTGAAAGACAGTATTAATCAATCATTGAAAGGTGGCCGGCGCATTACGGAGGCCAAAAGGCATCCTCAGCCAGCCATACAACCCTTTCTCGGTAATGAAGGACGTTTTGTCCTGATCCTCTGACCACATGGGGATTTAATGAAAGCCTGAATATGCGTCCATGAAGCTTAACAAAGCATGGCCGGCCGTGGAGTCCACCAGTCGATCCAACTTAGGCAAGGGGAAACTGTCCTTGGGACAAGCCTTGTTGAGATCAGTGTAGTCCACACACATCCTCCAGGTGCCATTAGGCTTTGGCACCATGACCACATTCGCTATCCATTCTGGATAATAAGTCTCTCTGATGAAATTTGATTCCAATAACTTATGAACTTCCTGGTCGACCGCCTGGTTCCTGGCCGGTCCTAAATGCCTTTTCTTCTGACGAACAGGTTTTAAACTTGGATCAACATTCAGCCTTTGAACGGTTATCTCTGGATCAATTCCAGGCATTTCTTCAATACAATAAGCAAACACGTCTTGAAATTCTTTTAGCAAGTTGATTAAAAGGCTCCTCAAACCAGGAGAGAGTGAAGACCCAATCTTCAAGGTTCTTTCTGGACGGGCTTCGTCCAAACCGACATCTTCTGGGGCTTCCACTGGCTCTGGACGTTCTAGTGCCAGCCCCATGATGGCCATCACTTCTCCAGACGAGGGTGGCTCTTCCTTGACGGGCTCATACTTCCTTTTCTTACTGGGAAGATGCTCAGACGTTTTCCTTGAGGGAGCAACCGGCGTCTGAGGACTCTCAATTGTCGTTCTCAGCGAGGCCACTTGGTCCTTTACCATCTCGGATGCCTTCCTTTCGCCAGCAGCCTTCGACTTATCTTTTCCAAATTCAAAAGGGTTCCTTCCGCCAGCAATCTTCGTCTGGTCTTCATTGTCTCGTTTCCATGATGACGGCTTCAGGGTAGTTAGGTAACATTCCCTAGCCGCTTGCTGATCTCCATACATGGAGCCAATTTGGCCACCATCGCATTCAAACTTCATAAGCATCAAGTGAGTTACTATTACAGCTTTAACATGATTCAGAGTTGGCCGTCCAAGTATGACATTATAGGCTGTTAAATCTCGGACGACCAAGAACTTGATAAACAAAGTCCGCGAGGCATCCTTCTCTGCAACCCGGACGGGCAAGGTAACCGTTCCCATAGGATGAATGATTCCTCCCCCAAACCCTATGATGGGATGGTGGACGGGGACCAAGTTCTTCTCATCAAACTTCAATCTAGACAAGCAATCTGCGCTAATGATGTATGTCGAGCTTCCGGTGTCAATCATAATTCTTCTTACTCTTAAGTTTGCTATCTTCATTTCTACAACCAAAGGGTCATCATGGGAAGTCCTCAGCTTCCCCCGATCTTGCTCACTAACCACCACCTTTGGGAAGGGCTCGACCTTTGTCTGATCAATTAGCAAGACTTGGTCGAGCTCCCTGAGATAGTTTTTGTGCCCTCTATTGGTTGGTCCTCCAGCGGCAAACCCTCCTGAGATAACAAGAACAACATCTTCGTCAGTGCTCTCACTTTCCTTCTTCTTGCTCTGACGATCATCTCTCTTCTGAAACTTCTTTCCACCTTGGGGTAAGTATGAGTTCATCTTTCCTTTTCGAGCTAGATCCTCCAAATCCCTCTTAAGGTGTTTACATTCATTGGTCTCGTGACCACAGTCCTTGTGAAAGTGACAGTATTTGCTCTTGTCTCTGTTTCTGTAAGGAGTCTTCATTTCAGCTGGAGCCTTCAGCTCATATTGGTCCTTTATCTCCATAAGAATGGAATATTGGTCCTTGCTGAATTCAATATGGTTGGCTAAAGGCTCATATTCCTTTCTCTTGCTTCTTCTAGACGAAGTAGTGGTTGAGGTAATTGCCCAAGTCTCGACCTTTTTGGGGTTGCTCTTCTTTGGTTGAGCAACCTCTTCAGGCTTCTTGGACTCGAGGTGCTTTATCTCAGCACATACTTCAGTGGCGTGTATAAACGCTTCGGCTTCCTTTAAAGCTTCGGCAAGAGTGGTGATTTTCTTCTTCACCAGGTCAAACTTAAAACTTCCTGGCCTTAGTCCCCTGATAAAGGCGTCAAAGGCCACACCAGCATTGAGATCTTGAATCTGAAGGGCTTCTAGATTAAATCTTTTAACAAAACTTCTGAGGGCTTCCTTGGGTCCTTGGACGACCTTACCCAAGTGCATGCTTGTTTTCTGTTCTTGCCGATTGGCAACAAAGTGACTAGTGAATAGGTAACTGAGCTCAGTAATATTGTTGACTGAATTAGGGGGGAGATTGTTAAACCACTTTTGAGCTACTCCTTTCAGAGTAGCCGGGAAATTCTTACACCAAGTAGCATCATCCACTGCTTGGACGTACATCTGATGCTTATAAGCGGATAGGTGATCGTCTGGATCAGTAGTTCCATCAAAGGGCTCTATAGTAGGGAGTTTCACCATTGGGAAGGGGGGCGCCTCCATGATCCTAGCCGAGAATGAGGTCGGCCAGTTGATCCGGAGGGCTCCCAGCTGTCCCTCAATGGGTATGAACTCCTTTCTGTGTTCTTTCAACACAGGGTTAGATGAAGTGTTTGCAGGGGATGGACGCCTATAAACCATTGGCTGAACCACCGTCTTCTCTTGTCTTGGACGAACAAGAGAAGGGCCCAGACTTCTTCCTTCTGTTCTGGACGGTATCCTCAAAGGAGGGTCTCTCAAGTACGGTGTAGACCCTGTGGCCGACCGTTGTAATGCAGCAGCTTTCTTTGCCTCTAGATACTCCCTGGCATCGGTTTCCATTCGGTGCCCATTTGGACGAACATTATCCTGGGTCCTAACCACCAGGCTCCAGTCCATCTTCCTTCGCTGCTCACTAACTTCTTGTTGCTTTTCTGTGGTTGTTCTCCTAGAGGGTTCCTGACGAACAGGTCGACTTGGACCTGGACGGTTCTCCTGGGAACGCCCCCTAAGCGGAATTGGATTGTTAGCTGCTGTCTCCGGATTTATATGAAAAAACAGCATGTTGTTCTTGATCTGTTCCTGGATGACTGCTGCCATCTTAGTCTGAAAATCATTCAAGACGTTCTCAAGATGGGCAGCAGTCACTAGACGTTCTAGCTTCTCCTGTATAACAGGTTGTTGGCTTTGTCCAGGGACATTAATGATGGATGGAAGTTTATCCCTTCCTCGAGGCGGTCTCTCATGATCTACTGTATCTTCGACATTGATCTGAAAACTTCAATTTCTAGCCACGTTGGACGATTGACAGTCAGTCATCGTTGCGTCTCCCCACAGACGGCGCCAAATGTTTAGTATGCTTGTCCAGCAAGTAAGCTATGTGTTTAGCCTCCTTGTCCGGCAAGTAAACCAGTTTCCCTTAGATGTTCTTCACTTGGAGACTTGTGCAACAATGTCTGAATCTGCCTTGTCCGAACCTGCAAAAAGGGACCCACCCTGGAGGTTTGGGTGGTGGTTCCCCCTCCGAAGCTTAAGTCAAATATCAGGAGTTGGAAGGAAAAAGTAGAGATGGAGAGAGAAAGTGAGAGTATTTTTACATAGTGAGTTTGCATTGTTTGCATTGAATGCCTTTTCTCCTGATTTCAGGAGTATTCATAGTGTTTGTGGTATGGATGTTGCCCTTTAAGGTTAACCTAGAACAGGAGCACCTGATTGGCTAGGCAATCAAAACATGACACTTGGCAAGATATGATTGGAGTTGGATCATCAACCAATCATCTGCAGCCATTATATGGGTGTTGGATCTGACTAACCTTTGGGCCAAAAGGAAGGCCTTTTCCTCCCATCAGAGAATAACCCAATGGTTAAATCATTTTCCTTTATTTTCTCTGAGAGGACACGTGTACGGCCCTGATAGACCCAAGTGTCTCAAATAGAGCCGTTGATATTTTAGGCTACAACAATTGCAATAATGGAGTGAAGCTTATCTTCACCATCAAAACCCATTTCACTCCCAATGAAACTCAATCGTTTAGCAAGTAAAGTTCTGCAAAACCCATAAAAATTAAGCAACTAATCGAAAAACAAAACTAACTAAATTAGCAAGTAAAATTAACCAAAGCACATAAATATCATGACAAATGAGTTGTTTTTTCGATCTAGGCTTCTCTCTCCTCCTTGACAATTAATCTCACATCATCAAGTTGAAACCCTAAAACTTGAAATAAACAATGAGAATCGACATCAAGGACATGAGAGGAAGAAGAATAAAGAAAAAAAAAGAATCTGAAACTCGAAATTATAAACAAAATAAATGATGACAATCAGTTTGTGCACCAAAGCAGAAGTAGAGAAAATTCTGGTAAAGCATGATGAATGGCTTGGAGGAAAACCAAGAAGAAAGAAAACGTGTGAAGTGAAGCAATGCAGTGGCAATTGGCAAGTAGACATAAGGGCAATTTCGCAATTCAGCAGCAAATTAAGGGCAAAAAAGTCAGTGCACTGCTACTAAGCTACAGTGTTGCAAGCTTCTCACTTTTATGTAGTCTAAGGATTCGTTCAATTCCTTGAAGATTTGATAATGGTCAAACAAGTAAATAGTCAAAACGATTTAACAATTTAAAGATTGAGATTTGGAACAATTACATTAGCTACAACTTCCTTGTAAGCCATTGATAATAGTATATTTAAATTTTTTTGATGTGCTTCTATTATTACTTTTATTCATCATTTAAATTTTTACGGTTAAATTTTTAATTTGTCTACTCGGCTCCTATAAAATAGTTGGTCAAGATCCTCCACTGGGGGTTGGTGATTAATTTCCTACACTACATAGGAATTTCCATTTCCTAAGAAATTCTATTTCCCATAAATTCTCTATTTACTGCATACCAAACAACTACCCTATTTTGTACTTCCTAGGAAATCCAAATTTCAGTGGAATTCGAGGTGAACCAAACGACACCTAAGTTTTGTTAAGTACAAAAGTTAGTAATTTCACTTATCATTTGATGAAGAATCATCTCAGAAGTAATTTTTTCCCCCTTAATTTATCAAGTATATGGTTAGACAACAAATAATTTATCAACAAACGAGAGGAAATGAGATAAGGCCCAGGCAATTGCATTTACCTACATGTTCTTTTTGGAGATAAGCATTAAAATTTAAACGGACAAAATATTAAACCAAGTGGGCCCCAAAAAACAACAATCACACACAACCAAGGTAATACACGCAACGACTGACGGACAGCAGCGGCGGCGTGCAGGAGATTGTCCACTATTTCCTCCATAACATGCTTAACACATTATAGAACACTTCTCTATATAAATTAGGGTACAACTTTATTCACCACTAATGTGGGATAACAACAAAAGAAGTTAACTAACTTCAAGTTTGGACCAACATAAGCCAAACTATTCTAACACAGGGGTCATCACCCGAATCGGTCCGGTCAAAACTCAGCTCTTTGTGGCTTGGCTAGGATTCGAACTCGGCTCGAGACCTTAACTAGCAGAGCTAAGCTAGACAAATCTCGACTCGAAAAGCTCGTGAACAAGCTCGATTATTATTTTATATATCTTTAAGAATTATATTAAGTCTTACATTTTAATATATTAACTAAGGTAATATGTATACAAATATATTAAAAGGTGTGCTTGTCAAAGTTTATGTGCGACGTGGAACCCTCCCTGCACTAGAATTTTGCCACGTGTGCAACTGACCAACAATGTACAGGTCATCGTGATTTTTGAAAAAAAAATGCTGAAATCCTAAGTCGAGCCCCTGACCCCTTAGTAAGAAATAGTATACATTTATCATCTTAACTAATATTTTTTATTGATTCTTATGTCCACAAAATCTCTTATATGTATTGTAAAGTATTTTGTAAAGTAGCAGCGTAATCAAGTTTATATATACTAAAGTTTTAACCACTACATTAAGTGATATTTAGCATAATTATTCTAAAGTAAAATATTAATAAATGAAGGATAAATTTCATAAAACTACCTTTTATAATCAACTTTTTTCTAAAAACTACCTTTTAAAAATTTTCTTTCAATAAACTACCTTATATAACAAATTTCCTTTCAATATACTACCATTATACCATTAATGGGGTTTAATCACTAATAATTGAGTCACCATAAATTGCTTTTCTTTCTTCCTCTCTCGTTTCTTTCCTCTTTTCTCGCTACACCACTGGCAGCAATAACTACAGCGATTGTCATTTATCGATTATTATTAAATATAAACGTAAAATGGTAGTATATTGAAATGAATTTGTTATATAAGGTAGTTTTTTGAAAGAAAAATTATAAAAGGTAGTTTTATGAAAAAAGTTGGTTATAAAAGGTAGTTTTATGAAATTTTGCCATAAATGAAAAATATAAGTACTTGGGGCATAGCTCGAACATAAAAACTAGTTACATTTTAATTCATTGAAAAAAAAACAATGGGTAGATAATACATTAAAAAAATACGAAAAAGAAAAACATGCGTAAAAGTAGAAGACGTAACAATTGACTAAAGTGTAAGTAAAACAAAGAAGTCCCCTCAAAAAAAGAAAAACAAAGAAGTTCGACGAAAGAAGATTAAAGGAAAAATGGATCAGAATACCCCCAACTTTGGCCCGTCCGCTTTTAATACCCCCAACTATGGGTTATTTTTAAATACCCCCAACTATTGGGGAGGTCCGCCAAAAATGCTCCATTAACCTCGTTATGCACTGATGAACCCAGTAAACCAAAGCTCCCACCCCCTACCCTCCTCTCGCTCATCTCTCTCCTCTCGCTCATCCCACCACCCCCCCCCCCCCCCACACCACCCACGCCACCTTCACTCCCCCCACTACCACCCTTCCCTTTGACCCCCTCTCCCTACCCCAGCGGCCCCAACCACCCCAACGGCCCCCTCCCCCACCACCCCTTCGAAACCCCCTCCCTCCACCCGCACCCCCCACCGAAAAAGCATCGAGAAGAGAGCGGCCCCTCCACTCCTCGAAGCCCCCCTCCCCACCATCCTCGAAGCTTCCCTCCCCCCTCTTCCCAGCACCCTCCTCCCCTTCCCCCCGCAGCCGCACAACCCCCCCTCCTCCCCTTCCCCCGCAGCCGCACAACCCCCACCCCACCATCTCCTACGCGTTTTCAAACTTGCCTAGATTTTGCCCAGATTTTTTATGGGTTTTTCGAAGGGGGTGGAGGGAGGGTGGTGGAGGAGGGGTGCGAGAATCGAAGGGGGTGGGGGGAGTGACTGCGGGATTCGAAGGTGGTGGGGGAGTGACTGCGGGATTCGAAGGTGGTGGGAGGAGGAGATGCGGGATTTGAAGGGGGGGGGGGGGGGTGGTGCGGGATTCGAAGGGTGGGGGGGGGGGGGGGCCGCGGGATTCGAAGGGGGGGGGGGGGGGCTGCGGGATTCAAAGGGGTGGGGGGGGCTCGGGATTCGAAGGGGTGGGGGAGGGGGTGGTGCGGGATTCGAAGGGTTGGGGAGGGGGGCCGGGGCCGGGGGTGGTGGGTAGGAGTGGGGAGGGGGGCCGAGCCTCGGGGTGGTGGGAGTGGGGAGGGGTGGGCTGCGAGGGGGGGGGGGGGGGGGCTGCTGGGGTGGTGGGAGTGGGGAGGGGGCTGCTGGGCTGGGTGGTGGGAGTGGGGTGGTGGGAGTAGAAACTGAAAATAAAAATAAAAATAAAAGAGAAATAAAAAAATAAAAAAATTACCTTGTTAACAGGTTACAAGTCATCTAGGTGCATTTTTGGCGGACCTCCCCAATAGTTGGGGATATTAAAAGCGGACGGGCCAAAGTTGGGGGTATTCTGATCCATTTTTCCAAGATTAAAAGCCTTTTTCCTTAAAAACAAGGAAGCAAGCCTACTTCTGCGCCGTGAGGGACTTGGATGTTCGAACTTCAAAGTAAAGGCCATGGCGACGGCGACGGCGACGGCAACAACAGGCCAGCAGCCGACGACCGGCGACCATACAAACCACCACCTTGAGCGGCGAAGCAGGTTTCTAATGCTTCGGTTTTCTTTTTCGAATTTTTAATTTGGAAAATTGGGGTATGTTGGGATTTTTTTCAGACAATCTGATTATTATTAAGTTTTTTACCCTTTTCTTCCTAAATTTGCTATTGTTAGACAAAATGCAAAAAAAAAAAAGAAAATTGTAGAAAAGATAAAATAAATACATAAAAAGATTACGTTTTAAGTGCTGGTTGACTCCTCTTCGAACTCTACGACTGAACTATCTTATTCCGAATCCAACTTGTATATCTATTCCGAATCTAATCAAACGCAGTAATCATCTATCTTATTCACACCCTATAAATATAAAAAATCTTCATAAGAACTTGTACACAAAAAAGAAAACTAAAATATTTTTCCATATTCTCCATCTCAATAATTGTCAAAAATAAGTAGCAAAATCTGTTTTACAATGGAGATGAAGATGGGTTTTGCATTATTGACTGTAATTTTGCTTTCATGGGTGAATCTTGTTTTGAGTCATAGACCAGTTGGTGGTGAACAACCTTTATCAAAGATTAATATTTTGGGTACTACTCTTGCTTTACACCCACACGCTTCCATTACCGCTTTTCCACTTGTACTCGGCTTAAAGGTAACATTCTCTTTCTTTTTTTTTGTTCTTCTATTGGGTTGAATGTGTGGGTCATATAATCTGGTGAAAGATTGAATCTTTGATACTTAGAAAATTTTCCTTTGGTTTATGATTATTGAAGAGGTCAAACAGTGGTGGATCTAGGAATTCAACCATATGGTTAGGAGCCGGTCAAAAAATAAGCTACAATTATCTACTTAAAAATTTAATATATTAATTCTAATATCAAATTACTTGCTAAATAAGATGTTATCGCCTTCTTGTATTAGATTTGGAGGTTTCCGCGCCTTGGTAATATTTCCTTTCGGAAAACTCAACTATTTCAGTGTTGCATAGATTAAAATTATAAATAATTGATATCTTGAAGTTTCACTATAAGACGAATCTAGTAAAATCTCATTTAATAATAATATTAAATATTAGTGAGAAAGCATGATCAATGTTAATGAATTTTGAATTCAGAACAAGCAAAAGGATAATTTTTTAGAGGGAGGGAGTATATATAATATACATGCGAAAAATGGAGCTTGATGAGATAGATTAGGACAAAATAAAACCTGATGCAACAATGAGGAGGACAATAAACATGATTCTCCTGCTGCCAACTTTGCTCTCCATTTTCTTTCATTTGCAAAACTTAGCTTTTTACTATCAAATATGTCTGATGAGCTAATTTTGATGGATTATTGGTGGCGAACCTCCTCTTCTTTTATCCCTATATATAGTAAATTTTCTTGCACCCCTGTAAGCTGTTCTCTATATTTTAATTTGCCTGCAATTAATTCCAGTATACTAGTGCTAGATTCCTTTTGAGTTTTTCAAACTAGATTTTGTCTGCAAAAGTGTTTGCCACATTTGTCATGGCCTGCTTAATTAAGTTTCTCTTGGATTGTGATAGATTCAAGTATATGTTATCTTTTTACATAAAATTATTATACCCAACAAATTGAATGGTAAAAGTCTTTTTACTTTCCATTTTGAGAAAAGGAAAAAAAAAACGAAGTCTTCATATTCAAAAACCCAGTTAAGATGCAAAAGTGCATGTTTATTTGGGCAGTACATAATTATTTAGGGTATATAATTATTTAATGTTAATTACTGAAATTTCCTTATTCTAGTTCCGCTAGAAATATTATGTACAATTATAGATGTGGATCAGTGGATGAACTTTAGATAAAACCAAGCAAAAAAGAAGAAGGAAAATGAGTTTGGTTGTTAGCAGGGTTGATCCAGCGACCACGGCCCCAAAGCACACGGAACAAAGTTAAAGCAAAACCATCTTGCTGCAGTTGGTTTTCATGTTTAGTATTACACGCGAATTGTTAATAGGGTTCATCTGAACCCAGTGAACCCATAGTAGATCCGTCCCTGAGGTCAAAGAAGTTGATTTTGGCTTATTTTATTAGGAAAAGAGGCAAATATAAGAAGGAAAAACAATTTATATATCTAATGTGAATGTTAGGGGAAAAAGAATTTCTAAAGGGGAAAGATAAAATTTATAAGTTGAAGGCGATACAAAACAAAACACAATCTAACTCGATCAAATGTTATGAAAATTTTGATATACTACAACTTTTAAAAATAATTTTATAAGAACTTGTTTTAGGTTGAATTGTCTGAACATTCTTCAAAAGTTGCACTTTGTTAAATAAACCACTTAAATGAAGTATTCTTTTGGATGGTGTTACGTAGGTATGTGAATTTGAGAAAAGCTCATAATCATATCGAGAAACTGTTTAAACTACTATAGTGCATCCTAAGATAAAATTAACTCATTTAATGGAGAATTTGCATTCCTATCTTTGTGATGATCTATGACGGAACGTGCATAATAATGAATCTAGTATCCATTTTCTTCATTGTATTGTATATTTGTAAGTTCTCCCTTACAAAACATAGATGTGATTGCAATAATTGTATGATTGTTGTTTGCAGGGCGAAGACACAGAGTGGGTAGACATAAACCTTCAGTCTCCCAACCCATCTTCAGATGACTGGATTGGAGTTTTCTCTCCTGCAAATTTCAAGTATGGTCTCTAGCTGCCTCTTCTGCACTGGTTGTATTGTTGTTTTTCTGTTTTTTTTTGCAATCAGTTTTCAGCATGATTCCTTTTCTTGTTGACCCGCGCATCATGAATCCTGTCCTTATGTCTGTTGTTACATTATCATGTTGTTACTTTACTTCTTTGGTCGAAGCTATACTATTGCTATAATTTAAGGGCAGTATTCTAATTATGCACTTTCTTACGTGTGGAAGCTCGTCAGACTGTTATTCGGAAACTGATGTAAAAGATCAAGTTCCATATATATGCTCAGCACCCATAAAGGTACTTATACTGTGAGGAAAGTGTTCTATTCTTGTTAATCCTTTTCTTCGTGGAATCATTTGGATTAATCATTATTTTGTTGAATGTCTTATTCCAGTACATGTTTGCGAACACCAACAATTCAGATTACACAAAGAATGGAAAAGCCACTCTGCGTTTCCTGCTGATCAATCAGCGTGCTGATTTCTCATTTGCATTATTTTCAGGCGGCTTGTCCAATGTGGGTGGAAAATTTCTTGTTCAGATCTCTATGATCATTATTGTTTTCTTATCATCCTGCATTTCACTTTGATCACTTCTAGCAGTCCTATCTTGGGTGAACCAAAAATAATGTGTTAACATGATCTGTGCAGCCTAAGGTGGTGGCAGTTTCAAATTCCATAACATTTGCAAATCCGAAAGCACCACTTTATCCACGTCTTGCTCTTGGAAAGTCATGGGACGAGGTATGTCCATTTTCATTGTGGATTATGTGGATGAGTAGCCTTTGCTTGCTCGAAAGAGAATTAGGTACTTGCAATTGTGTTGTAATAGAGGGAATGCTCTTTACTATGTTTTTCATAAATAGTAATAGCTGCACTCTGGTTGACTTGTTTACTCTAAACTACCGGTTGTGATCACTTGTTGTCATACACCAGAAGGACATGCAAATTTCATGTATTGATTTTTGAATATGATGGTGTTTGGTTGTAATCTATAGGCAACGCCCGAACATTTCATCCTTATTAATTGAATTTAGAATTAATCATTCTATCTGGACATGTATGTACCATAATATATTGGGGACTGAAATATATACGGTCTTCATTCTGCAGATGACAGTAACCTGGACAAGTGGCTACAATATAGACGAGGCTGTTGCTTTTGTCGAGTGGGGCCCTCGAGACGCAATACCAAAGCGAACACCAGCTGGAACATTGACATATACTCGCAACACCTTGTGTGGTATGGTTAATTTCGTGAGCTACTTTCATGCTTGTGATTATAATCAAGAGTTAATATTCAACTGCATACTCCCATGAGATTGTTCTTGATTCAGACCAATTACCATCTAAATTGCATACACCCTCTTTGATCTCATCATACCGTGTGGAAATGAGTGTGTCAATCTTTTATCTAGAAGTCTACATTCAATTCAACAAGCATGCTTTGCATTGTCTTAACATGTAGCATTTGATCTTTGCACTCAGAGGTTTGCAATGCCTCACAAGTCACACCCTGAACAAGGATGCTATGTTCTTCTATCTGTCACCTCTCGCTCTTTCCGTTGCTTACTCTTGTTCCCTCCCTGGGCCCAGTAATCTGATAATTTTCAACCATGCCACATCAGATGCTTCGACGGAACTGGAAATAATCCACACATGCCATTTCCTTGTTATGATGACCATCACCATGATCACAATGATGACCGCAATTTGTTCTATTTGTTTGATTGAGCATATAAGGAAATTTGTCATCTTTTAGTTGATAACCTTCTTTTATCTTTGTTCACCAAACCTCTATTGCACAAATTGAATTCATCTTCACTCCTAGAGTGATATGGGAAAGTATCTCCATGATTCATTTCAACAATAAAACTATTCATCACTTAGTTGACTTTTGAGTGGCAACACTTTGCTCCCTGTAAAGTTGGGAAATATTATACTTTTATTTTCTTGTAGGTGCACCTGCAAGGACAGTTGGTTGGCGCCATCCTGGTTTCATACATACAAGTTTTCTGAAGGATTTGTGGCCTGATAAACAGTAAGTGTCTAAGATATTTATGTGCATCAATCATCTAAGCAGAAACATTGGCCCTTATGCTTGCGACAATTATTGTTCAGGTACATGTATAGGATGGGCCACCGCTTGTCTAATGGTTCATACATTTGGAGCAAGAAGTATTCATTCGCAGCTCCTCCTTATCCTGGACAGGACTCGTTGCAGCGTGTTATAGTGTTTGGCGACATGGGGAAGGTATTGATAGTTGAAAACTTGTGACTTCCCTTTCACACTACTGGGCCATAGGTTTCTGTCTTATGAGTTTAGACTACATAACTTTACTCTTAAAGTATTATAAACGTTTTTCCTGTGTCTTCATAAATTAGCTCTATTATTTCATTGTGTTATTTTCGTTTTTGCTTTATATTACTATGTTTTCCCCGTTTTTTTCTCTCTCTCATGAGGCATTACATGTTGTTTTTCTTCATTCAGGCAGAACGTGATGGATCGAATGAGTACAGTGAATATCAGCCAGGATCACTTAACACTACAGACCAACTCGTCAAAGATATTAAGAACTTTGATATTGTATTTCATATAGGAGACCTATCCTATGCAAATGGATATCTCTCACAGTGGGACCAATTCACATCTCAGGTGGAGCCGATTGCATCAGCTGTTCCATACATGGTTGCAAGGTGTTTAAGCCCTTTCTCTTCTAGCAAGGAATGTTCTTGTAGATGTCCAAGTTGATGCATCTACAGTAGCAAATTATTACCTTTCTTTTAATATTTACCACTCATCTAAATCATGAGATGACGGTGAGTGAGTGGTAATCAGATTAATTGAAATAACTAATTTTTGCTTGTGGAGATGCATTATCTTGAGCATTCTTTATCGACTTTTTACGTAAAATCAAACACATGTTTCATATCATTTCCTTTATTGCCCTATACCTAATGGCCAACTAATGTATTGTATTATGTCTGTCGTTTTCTTTCTTTTTTCTCAGTGGTAATCATGAGCGTGATTGGCCGAATACGGGATCTTTCTATGGGAAGACTGATTCAGGTGGTGAATGTGGTGTTCCAACGCAAACCTTGTTCTATGTCCCTGTAGAAAACAGGGATAAGTTCTGGTAAATTACATTATCCAAGCATCTATTTTGGCTTAATTTCTTCTCATTGTAACCATGATGCAACTTGAAAACCTAGACCAAATTCAGGGCTTGAACAGATTCAAATTGAGAAATGAGGCAATTAAGAAAGCTTAAACTAATCGGTATGAGTTAGCTTGTTGGTCAAGGCTTGGTCACTATCATCTATGCCTATTTATTTGTGATAGTAATTGTCTATGCATTGTAGAGTTGTTTTATCATATGATTTTGACTAAACTAGCATATAACACCAACCTATATTTTCAATTTATTTATTTTCTCTTATGAACTCATTAGCTTATGATGACAATCATTTTCTAGGTATAAGGCAGACTATGGAATGTTCCGCTTCTGCATTGCAGACAGTGAGCATGATTGGAGGGAAGGCACTGAGCAATATAAGTTCATCGAGAACTGCTTTGCAACGGCAGATAGACAGAAGCAACCTTGGCTTATCTTTGCTGCTCATCGTGTTCTTGGTTATTCATCTGACAAATGGTATGGACAAGAGGGCTCATTTGAAGAGCCAATGGGCAGAGAAAGCCTTCAAAAGCTTTGGCAGAGGTACAAAGTTGATATTGCATTCTATGGACATGTACACAACTACGAAAGGTCATGCCCTATACACCAGGTATGGCTTCTAATTTTTCCACGTGTATAGTTTTCTCTTTATTTTTTTTACTATTATTTTTTCATAATAGAAGATTTAGCTGTGAAACATCAAATACTGTTGTGTATATTTAAATTTATATATTCTTCATAATGAGAATTACTTAATTTATGATCTATATATCTGAGTTTTCTCCCTGGTTGTATGATGCAGAGCCAATGTGTAAGCTCCGAAAAGTCTCATTACTCGGGCGTTGTGAATGGTACAATCCATGTCGTTGCAGGTGGTGGAGGAAGTCACTTATCAGAATTCAGTCAAGTGAATACAACTTGGAGTCTGTACAAAGATCATGATTTTGGGTTTGTGAAACTCACTGCATTTAACCATTCATCTCTGCTTTTTGAGTACAAGAAGAGCAGCGATGGTAATGTCTATGATTCCTTCACAGTATCCAGAGATTACAGAGATGTCTTGGCATGTGTTCCTGATGGCTGTGAACCAACCACTTTGGCATCTTAAGTTTTTGAGAATATTCAAGTACAAGTAGTGGAAATTAATAAAAGGCAGGATTAGATTGTGAAGTAGATTAAGTGCAGAATTTTTTTTTTTGACAATGTGTTTCTAGCTTGCAAATAATTATTTTTGTACAGATAGAATATTGATATCTATTCTTTATGGAAATGTTTCCGAGATCAAGTGGGCTCTCAATCGAGAGCATGCCTAGGCAGACCCGATTAAGGCTCTATATAGGGTGAGCAACTGCACAAGGCCCCAAAATATAAAGGCCCAATATTATTTTGTTTATCCAAAGCATAAAAAAATAAATAATCTAATTACTCGGGTTTTTTCATGCGCGAGATAATAAGGTCTAACATCTCCCTTCCTATTCTCCAATTTCCAAAACGCCAACTCCTTGTCTCCTCCGTCTTTTCAATTCCCATTACAGTTGTAATCTCCAATTTCCAAAGACAAAAAAAAATTGTTTTCCTTCTCTTCGATTTTCATATTATAAATTAGAAGTAATCAATTATACAACCATGAGTAACCATTAATCAACTCTCATATTCATATTTGCAACAACTCTACGAAATTGGCTAATGTTCTATGTTTTCGGCTCCTCTTGAATTAATTAATTTTAGACAACATCTCAAACGAAACCACACATCAACCGATCAATTTGTTGTAGAAAAACAAAAGCATATAAAAGTTTTCAAACTCTCACAAGGAGTTAGATAAAACTCTATATATGGCTATTGGCTAGTAATGTAACCTAATAAATAGGTTCATTAGCGAAGTTTTATATTTAAAAAAAAGGACCTCAAAGAGTTTTGAGATAGAGGAGCATCGTGTTAACCTGATCTTTGAAGACTAAAAATATTGCTCAGAGCCAAAATAAATTGAATAAGCTCATTCTACTCAAAATTGACCAAAAATTAAAGTCGATACAAGTAGGCCATCTGTCACCTTATGTAAAATTATCAATCAACATCCCATGTGGCCATGTCCAAGCCAAAGATCACTAAAATGACTAAAGCTTTCATTTACATAGATCATGGCCAATCCAGACTAGCAATACAAATCATAAATACATCAACTTTTCCAAGTATTTATAATAATCATCCACCATAATACACAAGTCACAAACAGCAACCTCTAGTAACAAAATGGACAAAAGAAGCCATTAAATTATGTACCCACAGAGAAGCCTTCACACTTCCAGATCGCCAAGTCCGTGAAGTTGGAAAATGACTAAGCTTCATTTGTTTTGGAGGATACGTTATTCCAGGAAAACGATTTTTCCCATTTTCCGTTGTTTGGTTGGACAAGGGATTTGAAAAGGAAAACTAAGGTGGAAATAAGTTTTTCGTCCCTTTATAAACATTTTCCTCTAAAATTTGAAGGAAAATCATTTTCCTCCACTCTCTCATTCTCAACATCTCCATTTCCCCCTTCTTAGCTTAATTATTTTCCATCAAACCAAACAAAACATCAAATCAAACGGAGCCTGATTGCTGCATCAAATTTCTACGACCTGGCCTAGTTGAAATATTTCACCACATGATTCAAAGAACAATGAAGTACTGTATGGTACTTTTGCGGATTACTATCAACCAGACATCTCAACATCTTTATTTTCTGGGTCACTTTGTGAGTTGATGGATCCTAGCAAATCGTCAATTCTAATAGGAGAACATCGAGCCATGTATTGGAATACAACCTGCGAACATTGTTTAAAACAGTTAGGAGAAAGGAAGATACACATTTCCAATGCTGATCACAATTAATCAATCAACTATGGCAATTTAAAAACAGCAATAAGCGATAAAACATAATAAGTAGCAATAGATTAGGAAAGACTTCCATTAAAACTTCCACTGTCGAACACAAAATCCTAGGACTTATTAATTAGGAAAAATTGACATGAACAGTCTCAACTATAGACGTTCCGCCATTTTCAGTCCTAACTAAGGATTATTTTTTAGCAGTCCCAACATTGGGGTATGTTTTCTAAAAATGGTCCCAGCAGGTCAGTGACCTTCTACAACAGGTAAACCCTATAAAACCACCATTCCAGCCACCCCTCTCCCACCCTCAAAACTGCCACCCCCACCTCCACCCCTGAAACTGCCACCCCCACCCCCACCCCTGAAACTGCCACCCTACCACCCCCCTTCCAAAACCCCAAACCTGTCACCCCTCCCCTGCCACCCCTTACAAAATAAATCAAACTAACAGCTCAATTTCTCTGAGTAACATGAAATATCTAAAATTATCCATCTTAATTGAACAATTATTTCACCCAAAATAAAGCAGCAGAAATTAAGCAGTAAAACAAAAAAAATTACTGAAAGTATGCGAAAGAGAAAAAAAGAAGAAGTATGAAGTGCAAAGTACATGATTAATGAGAAAGTTATGATCTTGGATAGTGCCCAGAAAAATAGCGATGAAGAAAACCCAAACCTAACAAGTCAAATGAAAGCTGAACAAGAAATGACGAAAGATCATAAGAGATTATTCAAAATGACAGAAAAAAGAAGAAGGGAAGAATTAGTAACAATTGAAGAACTTTCAAAGTGGGAGCAATGACCATCTTCCGGGCATCGATGTTGACGAACTTGGAGGTGGAGAGAGAAAATGAGGCGGCAGAGGTCGGCGGTTTGCGCTAAGATTTGGGAGGAGTGGGAGGGGGTAGGAGAGGGGTGGCAGAGGAGGGAGGAGAGAGAAAAGGAGAAAGAAGAAAACAGGTATTAAAAAAATTAACATGTTGAATAAGTAACCAGTCAACTGGGACTGTTTTTAGAAAACAAACCCCAAAGTTGGGACTACTCAGAAATAATCATTAGTTGCGACTGAAAATGACGGAACGCTTATAGTTGGGACTGTTCCTATCAATTTTTCCTATTAATTAAAGATGAGATCAAAGATATTATAGGTCAAAGGTGTGCAATGGAGACCATGACTCTGTGAGAAAGCAAGTGTTGCACGTACTTTAGTGTGTAGTAAGCTTTGAAGTTAGGGCTTCTACGCAGAATAGTGGGACTCAAAGGCAAAATCAGCAGTTGTTGAGAAAGATGAGTCCAAAACCCACTTCCCTTAGACAGAGAATAAGTGACCTTTGGTTTCATGTCAGCAACACACATGGGCAACTACTGAAGATAGATTCGCATTTAGTAATTTCTTCTTACTAACCCTATACCAAGAAAAATGGGTATGGAAAAGCACATTCTGGCAGATTGAGTGTAAAGAGAAACCGGGCATGAAAGAGCGGCTCTTTGTATACATGGGATGGGGTGTCGCACTTTAATACCACTTTGTCTCCATAATGGCTCATTTTTCACCATATTGGGTAGAAGTGAGCTTTGTTCAGACCTGTGTCCGCTTGATTTAGGATGGGAGTAGTGAAGATGGCTGTGGTCCAGAGATGAAGGATATTCAGTTCAAAGGTTGAAATGAAAATGGCAGGGCAAGGTGGTTCTAGGGAGATAGATGAGAAGAGGAGTGGGGGGAAGAGACCTTACCAGTTTCTCCTTTTCCCTTTGCCAAAACCAGAATTTTGTTGAATGCACCAATTTCTGGGAGTTTAATGTTGCATTTTTAGAAAAGAAGTGAAGCATTGGAAAGACATTAAAAGAGTATTCTTCTGTGTCTTTGGGCAAAAGTGAGAAGAGGCATGTAAAGCATCACATCAAGCTCTATACATCTCACAGCTGGAATTTTCGAGATCCTTACTCTCAAAACCTCAATTCATAAGTTCAAAATCCACCTGAATCTTGAACTCTAAGATCAATTTGCAGATGTTCTAGAGGTAGGGCAAGGAAAGAGGTGATGGAGAAGGTGAGATACCGTGATAATGACTAGGAAGTGGAGGACATGGGCAGAAAAAGATTGGAGAAGATAGAAGTAAGTGGGGCCATCAAGGACAAGATAGAAGTGGGGCCACCAAGGACAAGACAGAAGAGACGGTTATTCTAATTAATACTTCCTCCATTTTCTTTTACTTGCAACATTAGAGCATGGCACAAGAATTTAAGAGAGAGAGATAGATAAAAAGAAAGGATTCCATGTGCTTGGAGAGAGAAAGAGAGAATATATTGCCAAAAATGTCAATATTACAAGTAATATGCAACTTCGTAAAATGGAAAATGTTGCAAGCCAAAAACAGAGGAAGTACATATTTAAAGATATAGCAAATTGGGTTTTACTGTAATCAACTACTGGAAGGAAAATTCTAATTGGTGAATGGTGATCAATTTTGTTAGAAAAATCTATGTAACTCAGACTCAGCTAGAAGTGGGGCACATGGGTAATATGTCCACGTGTTGATACATATAAAGTGTCCAAGTATCATACGCGTGACCTAGTATTTGACACGGGTACTTCAGGTAAAATGAAGAGTTGGAGTAACATCTGAAAAATCAACTAAGGGCCCATTTGTCATTGTGCCAGTTTTCAGTTTTTCGTTTTATAAATACAAAAGTCATATGATATGAGTATAATAAACTTAAAATTAGTCATACTTATACTACACATGTCAATTTTGAAAAGTGACAATAAAAAACCGAAAACTGCTTTTTCTGGTTACCATATTTTTGTTTTTGGTTTTCAGAAAAACTAAAAACCGGAAACAGAAAACGATAACGAACGAGGCCTAAGTGGTAAACATTAATGTTCTTTGTTTCATTTGAGGATGGTTCGGAGTGTGTTTTCTAGTTAATCTTCCTTCATATTCTCCAATATGTTCTGAGTGATGTTCAATCCACTAACCCAACATGTATATTGGCCATGGAACCAAATGTAAATAGAGGTTGAACAATGGTCTACTATGGGTTATGAATACGATGGCTTGAAATACAGCGCTTCTATTAAAAATTTAAAACAGCTACCTGGAAAGAAGAAATAAAAAACAGCTGTATAATTTTTTTTTTTTGCACATCGTGTCAAACTAGTCATTTCCTCTCTTTAAGCTACTGCAAGAAAGGTTAAAGCCCTGGGGCTCATGCTAACAGTTCAAATTCAAAGTAATGACTAAAATACAAAGGTGCCAAACAGGCAACATGAGCTTAACCATAGCAATATGACAATACTAATTTACAAAGTGCTAGCATTGACTATATCCATTACCATGATTAACTATCACACTTTTCCAACTGACCTTTGAGTAACTGTCAGCAAAAGCTCGAGCACGGTTGGTCTTTTCTTGGTATAGTAAATCGGCCTTCTCAAGTTTCCCATCCACAAAATTCAGTCCTCCATCATTGATTGAAAACCGCAGAAGATCACCAGGAGATAATTCTGCCTGAAAACAGATAAACCGACAACTAATTCAAAAATGCAACCACCATTATAAACAGGGAGAAATTAGTACAACAGAAATTCAGTGAAGAATACAAGCATATAATACATTGTTAACAAGAAGATGACCAGGCAAGACTAACTTTGTTAAAACACTCAGTTGAATTTGTCTAGTCCAATACATGTGAGTTTCTATTGTATACATAAATTAGATCATCATACCATCCACTTATTGCCCGTCCCAAACCCGGAAAAAGGAGGAGGGTTGTGGTGCTAACCATCATAAAACTAAATCACATCCATGAGCATGAGCCAATATGATACTTTCATGGGCATGCCCTACTCAGCGACGCTCTACACTTCCTAGACCCATGTGTAAGTGATAAGTATGCAAGAATTGCTAGGTTCTACATAAGATACACTAGGGAAGAGCATTTGGACTAAGTTGTGTATAGGATCTATGACTAGAGAATCTCTTATAAGAAAGTAGAGTTTGGTAGATGAAAAAGAAGAAATATAGACAGCATGTGTCTTCACGAGACTTGTGAGAAAAAGCTATTATCAGCCCTTGGAATATATAATATAGGAGTAGAAACAAGTTTGTATTTTACATGATGGGCTCATGGGCTAGTAAATGATGTATTCAATGCATAAAAGAAGGCGTTAAGCCGATAAGAGTAGAGACCACATGTGATAGAAATTGACATGATATATTTAAGCACAGTTAATGTACAATAATACCTTTCGAGCAGTCATTCGACCAAGTCCTATTTTGCACAGTCAATATATATTAATACCTTTTGCGCAGCCAATGTATAATAATACCTTCTGCGCAGTCATATGATAGGATTCTAAGAGTAAAGATCATATGACTATGCAAAAGATAATATTGTACATTGACTTTCAAAGTAGAGTGAATAGAGCACATATAGATCTCCTCTTGACAAGCCGTACAAATAGGCGTACTTGTCTTAGCTAAGGTAACCGCACATGAGAGCGTAGCTACTCAACATAAAGTTCTAGTACTATATGTTCATATAAACGCAAAATTGATATATTATAAAGGTCCAGGTAAACCATGAGTAAGATGGTACGTTTACAAAGAATAATGATGAAGCTTCACCTACAGAGTAGTTAAAGAAGTTGATTCACATCAACTCAGGGTATTTTAGAGTATCCAAAGGGCTTCCAGGAGAATCAGAGAGAAAAGTACTGGTGTACAAAGGCACAACATGGTGAAATGAGGATGTAAAAACAATGGTTAAGAAGAAAATAGAATGCCACTTGGCTAGTAAAATTGTGGAAATGAAGAAAATAAATATAAGGACAATATGGTGAGGACACAATGTTGATAGGAAAAGTCAAAGGTATATCAAGAGCTTAATATTAAAAAGCGTATTGAAGGCACACCAAGGCGTCAGGCCGTCAGCACCTCCTTGGACACAGCAACCTACAACCTAAAAGACGGGGGCAGGTAGGTGTGCGCCTGAGGCGGCCGCCTTGAGGGAGGCACAAGGCATTGTTGGTCCTGGCCGCCTCTTGGGAAGATGAGTCTCTCAGAGAGAAAGTGGTATACTGTCCTCATCAGGATTCACCCCTTACTCTTTGATGATTCTCCCCATCTTGGGACCCTCCAATCACAATTACTAACCACTCAGCTCACCGTGTACATCCCCCCCTCCTGCAGCCCACCACTGCTCTATCATAAACAACCTATTATGTCCTCATCTTAACACAGCCTTCCTCCACTCCATCTTATAAACACTGTCTCCACTCTCCAACCCACTGCAATTGCCACTGTAGCTTGATTTCATCAAACACCCACTGCATTTAATATATACACATCCATATACACAAGAGTAATAGCGGAAAGAAAATAATAGTGGTAAGATCACGTGCACGTCATATATGGTGGAAGCAACAAACAACAGTCTAGGTGATGGTCAAGATTCAGCCCTGGGGTGGTTGAACTTCACTCTAACCCCCCAGGTTTACGATCTAGAACAATAAGTCAAAGTGACCAGTGAAGAGTCAAACCTAGCCCTCATCCTTCCTGTTGGAACGGTATTGGTATGATAGTGGTGTCACCAGAAGTGTGGAAAATGTGAGACTGAGAGAGAACAGAAAAGGAAAAGTCTGGTGGTGTGAGGGGGGGTGAATGTACAGATGGTGGTCATAGTTGTGATACCTGAGAGAAAGATGAACACGGTCATAATAGAAAGGTGAACATCAAGCACACAAGGACGGGAAGAAAGGAGGATGCCCACAGAGTAAGGTAGTGTGAGCAAAGGAGGAAAGAGATCATCAATTAAAATCAAAATTAAAATTCTCATTCTTAGGTTCATTGTCCCTTTACCTTTTCTGATTCCATTACGTCTCCCTTATGTGAATTAGATCACCTCTTCACAATATTTTTATATGTTAGGACATACCAAAAACAACAAGTTTTCAACTTTAGGCTAGCAACGAGATCCTTTCTGTTCCAGACAAGTACAGAGAAAACATCACTCTTTTAACAACGAAATTCACCAGCATGAGCTGTATAATGACAGCTAATGTACTGTCTACTCACAAGAATGAAACAGAATTTTCAAGTGTACTAAAATCCACTACACCTTTTGTACAAAGTCCTGATCAAGGCAGGCAATTACGACAGGAGGATCATCTGAAGTAGCCACCTTTCCATCGTCTTGTAGCTCTAAGACCACCTGTTCATAAACAGCAAAAAATAAGTGCTACATTGTAAAACAGAAGCAACTCCATATTGAGTTACTAGGTACAATATTAACACAATAAGCACCCAAAATAATCGACAGAGTTGACTTCACATCCAACTTATAAGATTTTACTGAGATAATCAAAGTCTGTTTTCCAATTCTCAAAATTGCAATACATACTTCCTCCATTTACTTCTAATTGCAACACTTCCCATTTATGGCAATCTCAAATTGATTGAAACACTACTTTATTTGGCATTGAGTTCTCTCTATCTCTCTTTATTACATGGGTCCCACTTTCTAATCTCTATTATCTCTCTCCTCTCCTTAAAAATTGTGCCTCCCCCTCATGTTCCAATTAAAAGTAAACAGAGGAAGTATAATTCAACCACATTTCCAACCTCACCACATATGTCAACAACAAAAGCGTTTAAATGGTCACAAATGAGTGTCATCACCCTGGAGTATATTGCTTCATTATCCAGAGGCTACTGTCTACCTAGTTCCCAGCAATGACTCAACTGGTAAGAGTACTACATGTACAGCCTCCAAAAATTTGTAATTTTGTTATTGCTAGCAGGGTAGCAGGATTGGAAGAAGGAAGAGAAATTATACAGGTCGGGGGATATTAGAAGACATCTAAACTAAAAGTACTAAAATTAAAACTTGCAACTGTGTTTCTGGCAAAACTGCAGATACAAGAACTGGGAGAAGTAAAATCTCTATAAGAAAAATTCTAAAGTTAGTGTCAAATCACCATGGCAATAACACTAATTTAGTTTCATTGATAGCGCTTTTAGTTGTATAGTTGCAAGGATTGATAGCTAAATATGTCCAGACTAGTAGATTGCCCATTCAAAAATCACCTGTTGCTTGCTTGGAATTTCACCTTTATTATCTGTGTCAATAACATATTGGCTACATTTGTCATCCTTCCAGACCAATGTAAGCGGTGTATTTCCTGCTTGATAGTTTGCATGCCTAAGGAAGGAAAACATAACAACAGAATTAGGTTACTGGTATTCAGAATAAATAAAATACACAGTAAAATTATTGTACTATATAATACTGATACATTGTTGACCTTTGCTGCTAAAAGAAGGCCTCGTCTTATTTTCCGTCATCTCATAATTTTCTTTCTATTCTACATGTTAGGGATATCTTATCATATAAGCCTAGCCACTGGCTTCACTGACCTGCTTTCACAGAATTAATCACCAGCCTGTTACTATCAAGTATCAAGCACTGCATCTAAAAGTCCATATATATGAAACCTCGGAATGTTGATGCAATGGCTGAAATCTACAAGCCACTGTTTTTGCTAGGTCCAAACAAGGCTCACGACATTCACAAAATAAGAGTATACGAAAGATAGTAGCTGGGCAAACTTTGTTCACAAGGTTGCCATATGAACAAATGAAAATTTGGAGGCCATCTACGCTAGTATTCCAGCATGCAGGCAATAGAGTCTTACTTGTTATAGAATAACAGACCATCTTTGACATAAGGTACTTGTCCTGTATATGCTGACAGCAGTCCACTCTGGTCACAGTTGTAGACAGGAACTGGACTAAACCGATACTTGTGGTAATGAGAAGGTGGTTCACAAGCTCCACTTTCAGAAAGCTTGGAGTTCAACCAAAAAAATCTGAACTCGGCATTACAATCGTAAAGAGAGTATCCTCGCCAAGATACCATGTCAATCACATAGTAAGTCTGGTCCATCTGCATTCAAATTCATCAGATAAGTGAACAAACATAAGCTGAGAATAATGGATGTGGATATAAAAGACAAACTAACCTCGTGAAAAATGCAATCAAGAATACTATACGACTGTGAAGATCCAGAATTCTCCCTCGTTCTAGCTCCATTAGGTAGAGCGGACGGGAAATGATGCAACACCGAGCCATTACGTAGTCTACTAACTGTTGTCCCATTGATGGAAACTACAAAGCATCGCTTCCCAGCTGGCCTGGCCAATACAAACCTGCAGACACATAATTCAGGACATGAAACAAGCATTTTACCAAACAACCACCCTAAAATTCACTGACACATTAATCCATTTGCATAAAAATAAACTGAAACGCCAACATCGTAAACTTTGATGCAACAAAGAAAAGCATCACCAAGACCGAACAAAATTTTGTCTAGATTAATCACATTATCAATGATAAGATAACGAGAAATTATATACTACTCCCAAAGCAGCTAAGGTTTTCTAAACCCTTAAAAAAAACCTCCACCACCATTAAACCCAAAAAAGTTGAGGAAATTTTAAAAAATGCAACACAAACCCACCATTAAATTTCACAATTCCAAGCAAACCAAACAACAGTACAACACCCATCAGCAGAAGGTAAGTCAGATTCCTCTCCCCCCTCCATGACTTCACTAAAACACTCAAAACCTGAAATTCCCATTTTATAACCATTACAAACATGTTTAGGTTCCTAACATTTCGCAGTTGTACATTCAACAATAAAATTTATACATTGAGTTATAAATGCTTGCTGTATACGGGATCACAAATATTGTATACGAAAATCACCCCTACAATTCACTGATACATTAACCCTATAGCATAGATAAAACAAACTGCAAATTGCAATGCCAACATAGTAAACTTTGGCGCAAGGAAGAAAAGCATCATCAAGACCCAACAAACTCATATTTATCTAAATCAAGAACATAAAGTAACATAATGAGAAATATAATATACTAGAAGTATTTCCAAAGCAGTAAAGGTTTTCTAAACCCTTATAAAAATAAAAAATAAAAAAAATGTGTTACAAAATCTATAACCATTATGAAATTCCTGGTCGTATAATAGACAATAAGGCCCTGTTCTTTTGGACTTATTTTCAGTTCAGTTGAGTTTCAGTTCTTCCATTCCGTTCCGTACCATTACTCTCTGCAGTCCAAAAGAAGGGGGCTTAAGTATTGTACATCTAGTTATAATTGTTGTATAAGGAATCAGAAATGTTAGTAGTTGATATAAAAATGAGGGTATGAACATCATCTATTAACATAATGATTACGAACTAGGCATAACGCATGAGTGGAGTTAAAAGAAGCAGCAGACAAACCAGTCTTGAGAAAGAAGATGAGGAACGTCGATCATCCACTCAGGAAGCATCAACTGGCGAGCAAACCAGCGGCGAGATTCTTGGCCACGAAGCCGAGAAGCCTGTCGAACATCCTTGATATCGTCGAGCTCAGCACCATTCTCCTCGTTATCGAAATCGAGAGAGGCATCGTAGGAGGAAGAAGAAGTGGGGGTTGGTTGATGGAGAGAGAGAAGTGTAGAGGCCAGACGACGAGCTTGGGATTGCGCGTCTAAGCGGTTTTGCTGTTGCCGAAGGAGAGAGACTTCTCGCCTTTTTTGCTGGTCTGATATTGCCGGCCGCTTGTACGATCGCCGGAGTTCGTGCGTCGGCATTTCTTCTTCTTTTCTCCAACTAAGTTATTCGGAGGATTTGATTGCAAAGAAAGATTTTTGTTTTTTGAGGAGTGCAATGAAAGATTTGAGCATTTGAAAAAGCTCTTGGTAGAAAGGATTTCGAAGGAAATGGGAGGAAACTAGTTAGTTTTCAATATTTGGTTTAACAAATACATTTAAATGTAAAGAATTAAAAGAAACATTCTTTCATAAATTTTCACTTTTCTTTTCTCCTGGGAGAATTTGGGGAGAAAAAAATTAAGCCATTGAATTTGGTTTTCATTTTTTTTTGAAAATTTAAAAACCAAAAACAGAAACAAAAGTTTTTTTTTTCCTTTCGCTTTTTTTTTCTTATTTTTTTTCTTTTCTAAATTTAAGGTTTTTTTCCTTTCGCTCTTCTTCTTTTCCTTTATGTTCCTCTTCTTTCTCTTCTCTTCTCTTCCTTTCCTAGACTAAAAATGAACCAAACAAGTTGTTAGTGTTGGCAAAATTACCGTATTAATTAACTAGCGAAAAAACAGGTAATGACTTGACTGGATAACTGGTTGGAGTCGGGTTACACTCTATCGGAGGTTGTGTAGAATCCGAGTCCGACCCGGATTCTACTCGGAGTTGAATTTTTTATTCAGATTCGAATCTGATTTATTTACTCGGATCGGGGCGGACTTGTATGAGATTCGGACTCAAATGTCATCCCTACATATGGGCCTTATTAGATGGAGTACATGAGGTGAAAGAGTAAAAGATTTATTAGAGGGCATAAGTTTTATTTGATAACTTGTGAGGTTAGCATTTTTTAAGTTTTGTATTTACTAGTTATTGGCGCATGTTGCAAATCCTTCCTAAGAACGTCCCTAACAATAACCAAAAAGAGGACCCTTAGTTTTCCTTTTTGCTCTTTAACAGCAAATAAAAAAAATTATGGGATGATCATCATGGAAATATCTGACAATTATTCATGAAGGAAAAGCCACAAAACATTAGATTTATTTTGATATATTTTTGACACATTTTATTTTCTATAAAAATGAAGATGATCTTTTACTTCTTTGATCATTGTTAAGAGGAATAATTAGAAAAAGATTGTGGGATTATATTTTTTAGAGAAAGAATGGGATGATATTTGTTTTTGTCATTGTAATGGTGATGTATTAAAAATAAACTTCCAAAATTAAAGGTTGATTAATTGGTGGATAGTTGTAGCATACTACATGACTATAAGGGATCACGTATTGAATTGCATATGGCGTTAGGCACCTTGAAGTTATGTAATTTTCAATCACAATAGTGGTCATGAATGAGGTTTTTGAAATTACACAAGAGGCATAAATTGGGCATGTTTGTTATTGGCATGTTTTTTGGTCCACAACCCCCTCACCTCCATCTGGTTCAAGGCTTGATCAACGCTCAATGGATCAAACATGGAGCCATCGTTGTCCAAAAAACTGGGTTGTATTTTATCTTCACTTGCTCTCAACGAGCAGATGTCAATGCTTTGCTGCAGCAACATACCACCATTATAGATGGTCGAATAATAACTTTTCGTTGTTGTCATTGGTTCGTAGTACCACAAACCATGAATTTTAATTTAGCTAGGTTATGGGTTCGCGTGTTTGGGCTTCCAATGTATCATTTGGCTGCATGGGCCATACAAGCCCTACGCCATGTTGGCTTCATTGAAGAAATGGAGGAACATGAAGCAGATCTACCCCCTAACTCGGAATTCATAGCAAAAATAATGATAATTGGTCTCTCCATACCTCTCATTCCAGGTTGTTTTCTCCCTTTATACGATTATCAAGTCATCTGGGTACATTTTTAATATGAAGGTGTTTCCCGTTTTTGCAATAAATGTGGATGTGTAGGTCATTATACTCGTGCATGTTCTCTCTCTAACTATGAGGTTCATCGTCGTCTAAGACTGAGAGTTGCTGAATTGGAATCATCGTAATCTCGAGTCTTATATGGTCCAATGAACCTGGCTTACTATACGGATTATATAGAAGGACTTTCGGATCGGTTTCGATATAGGAACACTAAGGTTATCTTATATCAACCAATTGAAGAAGATGATTATCTGTTACGTTGCCGTTTGAGGAGGAAGATTATGATCCAAATTCTTATGGGGGTCATTGTAGGCGTGTTTTTATTGCCTACGCGGGATGAGCCCGTATTTGACTATCTCATTGTAGAGGTTGGTTTTGCAATCATTTTGAAATGAAGAAGTCGCCAACAAGTCTTTAAAGGAAGACTCATAAACCTAATCGGATATTGGGAAACCATGGGGATAACTTAGCTTGAGGAATCATCTAATGTAGATTTCCCCGTCATGACTCCGTAAATGGTCAATGAACCAAAGGTTGAGTTCGAGGGTGAGGGTACGAATATGATCAGGAATCACTTTCACCCATTGATGGCCTCTACTTATAATACCATTCATGTTCAAGTGTTATGCGAGTAAACAACCACGCAATCTGTTTATGCAATCTGAAAATTAATCTATGTCGATTCATTAAGCACGTAAAAGACTAATTTTTGGTGACATGTTACTATGTAATCAAAATACAGGAACCTAATCCAGTTGTCCAAGACTAATTTTTGGTGACATGTTATTATGTAATCAAAATACAGGATCCTAATCCAGTTGTCCAAATTATCTGCATTGGAACATTTATTAGGTCTTTGATTAACATAAATAAATATGTGCGGTGATGAAAGCATTAAATCATACAAGCACCCATACGAATAATAATAATGAAAAATAAAAGGGAAATTCTACATGGTGGCCTCCAAGTTTCAACTTTTTTACATGGTGGTAGGGCAAAAAAAATATTATACAAGGTCACCCCCAAGTTCCTAATATTCTACATAGTGGCCTTTTAAACCCCACTCCCCCCTTAAACAACACAACCATCACCGTAACACCCTAAAATCGCCCTTTCTCTCTCATCTCTCCACCTTCACCCCTTTCTCTCTCTCATCTTTCTCTCTCCTCCCTTTTCTGCCACCTCCACCACGTACCACAACAACACCACATACCACAACAGCATCACCACCCAACAACAACCACTGCCCATTTCTTGGCTCGAATTATTCCTTGAATCGATGGTGGAGGTGGTGGAGAGAAGAGAGAAGAAGTGGTTTGTGGGTGTTTCGGGGCAAAGGGGGTGGTTTCTTGGGGTGTTTCGGGGGCAAAGGGAGTGGTTTAATGTGTGTTGTGGTGGTGGTTCGTGGTGGTTTCAGTGGCTGAGGAGGTGGTTTATGGGTGTTGTGGTGGTGGTTCGTGGTGGTTTCAGTGGCAAAGGGGTGGTTTATGGGTGTTGTGGTGGTATCCGGGTTTTGCAGTGGCAGAAGGGGTGATATTCTGGGGTTTGGTGGGTGTTCAAATGGTGGTAGCATTGGTTGATGCAGTGGTGCTAAGGTGGTTGGGCGGTGGTGGTGCTGATGTGGTGGCTTAGTTGTGGTTTAGAGGTGGTTTATAGAGAGAAAAAGGATGGGGAGGAGAGAGAAATGGTTATGGTTTAATTGTTCAGCCACCAATTAATGAAACAAGGCCACTATGTAGAATTTTCCAAACTTGGGAGTCACTTTGTATAGTATTTTTTTTCCTTGCCACCATATAGAAAAGTTGAAACTTGAAGGCCACCATGTAGAATTTCCCAAGATAATAATTTATAAAGAAATATAAAAAAGAAGGGAGATTAGAGAAGAATGTACAAGATATCCTTAATTCTTCGAGGATCTACATTATGACAAGTAAATTGTTAGTAAAATATGAGTTAAATTGGAATTGACCCTCGGGAATTTATACTTTTGTCGTCTGGGTCTTATGTAACGATCTGCAGGAGGAGTAATCTTGAAACTTGAAATTCGAAAATCAAATGTAGTTTGAATGTATTTTTGACTGTTTGAGTGTATGTTCGAATAGGTAAATTGGGAAAGCAAGGGTGGGTTTAATCTTTGGAACAAGGATAAACAAACTGTTAGGTTCCATCCAAAAGCTCTAACAAAGCTGGCAATGGCAGTTGGTTTTGGTGTGGAAGCAGGTAATGAGATTACCTCAAAGCTCTCCATCAAACGTCCTGCTCTCTCTATACTATATCAAAGGGAAGAAACAAAAAATTGATCTTGCGTCTACTAGTGCAACTCCCCCTTCTACCAATGAGGATATAGAAATCTAATTCTCTATCAAGCTGAGGAGGTTGGCCTTGTAGAGCCTTCCAGGTTTCCATGAGAATCATCTCTTGGAATGCAAGAGGTATTTGTGATGACCAATCTCTTGCTTGTGCGTATGTGTCATGGCTCATACATAGTCATCGGCTCATCGCCCTATGGTTATTGTCTTTTGTTTGGCAAACCAAGATCGCTTGTACGTTATTGAAAAATGATATTGGTTCTTCACAAAAGTCAAAATGGACTAGACTTTGAATTCAAGATCGGTCCTAATGAAATCCACGATGAGATCGGCAACGAAATCCATGGAAATGAGAGGATGATCTCCAAATCTTATGTCTCCCACACAGTTGCTTGCATGCGGACCTCCATATCGCACCATTTTAAATGAATACGAACAAGTCATAATTGCACGCAACCTCCATGGACAATGACACACATCCTTCCGAACACATTCAATGACATACTTTGTTGGCTCTGACTCTAACTGTAATATTTCTTATAATTGGTTCAAAGAGATTTATAAAAAAAGGGGTGGGCGGGCTTATTTTTCATCCGCTACCTCCGCTCCCAACAAGATGCATCTTTCTTTTAGGGAGCTCATTTCCTAAGATACTCCAAATTTAAGCGTGCTCGGTTGGGAATAGTGCATGGATGGGTGACCTTCTGGGAAGTTTCTCAGAGATTCAGAAGCCACTGTCAAGGAGCTATTGCATTTCCATGTCATCCAGACATCTACTAATCTGATCAACTTCATCAATTCTAAGCCAATCTTGTGAAGGAACACCTTCATTAATCGCCTTATCAGCTGTTTCTCTTGCATTATCGTCGTCCTCCTCCTTATCAGAATCCACATGCTCCTCATCATGACCCATAAGTCCACATCATTCCGATTTAGAGTTCTAGAATGTAAGTGAATGGTATGTGGAGAGACACACTTGGAGAAGTAAACTCATTCATATGCTCCTTTACATAATTTGGATCGAATAACATGCTTGTAAATGATCCAATTTGCATATTAGGAGCTGATTCTGGTACTTTCATGGTGGCCTTGCTATCCATCATAGGAACATAACCCACATTACCCTACAAATTTATCTCCTTAGGAACTTGTTCAATGTACACCTTCATTGCCATAGCCGAGGTTTGAGTCACTGAAAGCCACATAACACTTAATGACTCGTCATCCTCCAGTGCAATGGGCACATATTTCCCCGGCATCGGATATCGCATAAATAACTTCGAATCCACAGACATACGACCGCAACCATCTACATCATACACCCTATTCAGGATCTCCCGAAACCTCATACTAGAATTGATGAACAACTTTTTTTCCTTCCTCCTCTGTACATAATATCAACGTCATTCGGAGATAGCTCACCACCCCAATAAAGGTGAGAGGATATATTAGTTGTTCCAAATTCTACACACAAATACAACACTCAAGATATTCTTATTCTATACACCAAAACAATGTGAACTCACCCTTCCTTACCTTAATTATTACCTTTTTCAACTTCCCTAAAAAAACTAAATTCATCAAACCAATTACCAAATTAACCAACCAAAATCAAGTCATGCAAAATTAGGGTACTCAACGGCAAATTTAATGTTGCACCAACTCTATGTTTTTTCTATAATAACAACTTTTCATATATTTCAAATAGATTTTTTTGCAAGGACATTTCAATATTATATAGTTAAATAGTATTTTTACAGGGACATTTCAAATAGAGTATCAAAACTAAAATATATTGCAAGTTTTTTTAAATAAATGATACAAACTGTATAATGCTTGTTGTAGTTGGTATACTGGATGACCTTTTCACTTTCATACCACTATGTAAATTCTCAATAAGGTTGAGGTGGTGGAGTAGTTGTATCACTTCCCACCTCGTATCCCTGAGGTATAGGGATCAAACCTCATGAGACTCATTTGATGAATTCCCATTATCCACCCTCAAATGAGCTTATGAGCCCCTTTCATCTCACCTTACAAAGAAAAAGGCAAAAGTGTGATTAGGTCCCTTAGGTTTGCTCAAAAATGAGATTAGGCCCCTTAGGTTAAATACGTTAAGATTAACCCCCACAACTTCACTAAGGATGGCAATGGATCGGAGTTGGGTCGGGTGGAGCTTCATCCGCCCCATCACCCGCGACCCAAAACTCCATCCACCCCATCCATCACCCGCCAAAAATCTCACCCATATCCGCTCCACCCATCATCCGCGGGTGGGGCGGGTGGAAAACGGGTGATACTAGGAACAAAAACTATTTTTTAGACTTAACAATTTTAAAGAAATTCATATATGAAAAATTAATCATATTCTCATACTCTCATAGATTAACAATAAAGCGACAAAATATCAATCTTATTACACATCGAAAATTAATTATAAGTATTTTTTATCCCTTAAAAAAATTAAATATCTTTTCTAATTACCTTAAATGACACGTGGCAGTAAATTTATTATATTATATTATATTATATATGGGTCGATGGATGGGGCGGGTGATGGACCCAAAAAATATCATCCATATCCGACCCGACCCACCACCCGATCCATCCATCACCCGCCAGTCACCCGCTTCACCGCGGGTGATCACCCATTTATTCGGGGCGGGTGGGTGGATAATCCACTCACCCATGGATAATTGCCATCTCTAAATTCACCCAAATGTGAGATTACACACATATTAATATATTTAACCATTTTTTCTTTACTAAAGTATTTTCTCTTAGGAAATGTACCTAGGAGAAAAAAATCCGAAAATCATTTATGATGATTTAAAATATCTTAAATACATCAACTATACATATTAAGTACAAACATACATAAGCTAAAAAAATCAGTTTCTTCACAGTGAACTTGCGACATCTCTTCTTCCTCATAGTCGAACCATAACCTTCCTCAACATAATTCCTTAAGTTTCATCTGTTAATCAAGATCACTACTATATTATATCAAGAATTAGTTGTATATACGTATAATTTAATATCTTAGTATTAAAAAAATACTTTACTAAAGATAAAATGGCTAAATATTCTAATAAGTGTGTAATCTCACTTTTAGTTAAAGTTGTGGCGGTTAATCACCACAAGTGAAACTTGAGAGACCTAATCTCATTTTTAAGTAAATTTAGGGGGGTTAATCACTACTTTATGTAAATTCTCAATTTCAAATGTATTTTTATCTTTGGAATTTAAAGTTAACTACAATAAACTTAAAATTCTAAGGAAAAAATTCTAAAAAGCTTGTCCTAAACATGAAATAAAGAAAAATAAAATTGGAAAGACGAGCAAATCGCTGTTGCAAGTGTGCGTCATTCCACACCAACGCCCCCATTTCCTCTCTGTCCCTTCCCCTTCCCCTTCCCCTTCCCCTTCCCCCTTCTTCTCTCTCCTCAAAATTCTTTCCAAACCCTAACAATGGCGACCACTGTAGAAGGCGAAGACAGAGTTCTTGCCACTGCTCAACACATAGTCAAGTCTCTTCGTACCTCCAAAGACGTCACTGATGACATGCTTCTCATCCTCTCTACCTTCGACAACCGCCTCTCCAATATCTCCGACCTCGTTTCCGCCCCCACCTCCGACACCAATTCTCTCTCCTCCTCCGAACTCTCCCGCCTCGATTTCGCCGAAAAACTCATCCTCCGACACGACAACACCAACAACCACTTCATCGATTCCCCCGACGACTCCTGCGAATTCCTCGCTGCTATCGACGACGTTCTCGATTTGATCGCCGATCTCAAGCTCCAGCAAAACCCTACCTTCATCGATCGCGCTGAATCCGCTGTTCAATCCGCCATGTCTAAGCTTGAAGACGAGCTACGCTCTCTTCTTGCGCGTAGCGCTGTTCCAATTGACGCCGATAGATTGTACGGGTCTATTCATCGGGTTACTCTCTCTTTCGCTTCGCACGATGGGGATATCATCGACGGCGATTTCGGAAACTTCAATCATCCTTATCATGAGAGAGGTGGTAGTTTGGCTGGTGATATTTCCGTTGATTTAATCTACCCTGATGTTGTGTCGGACTTGCGTGAGATTGCCGATCGTATGATTCGGGCCGGGTACGAGAAGGAGTGTTGTCAGGTTTATAGTAGTGTAAGGAGAGATGCACTTGAGGAATGTTTGGCTAATTTAGGTGTTGAGAGGTTGAGTATTGAAGATGTTCAGAGGATTGAGTGGACTGCTTTGGATGAGAAGATGAAGAAGTGGGTTCAAGCTGTTAAGATCTTTGTTAGGGTTCTTCTCACTGGGGAGAAGCGTCTTTGTGAGATTATCTTTGATGGGGCTCAATCTGAGTTGATTAGGGAGGTTTGTTTCGTCGAGACGGCTAAAGGTTGTGTATTGCAGCTCTTAAATTTTGGTGAAGCTGTGGCCATTGGGAAGAGATCACCTGAGAAATTGTTTCGAATACTTGATATGTATGAAGCTTTGGATGATACGTTGCGTTATTTGAGGGCTTTGTTTTGTGATGATTCCGGGGAGTTTGTTTGTGCTGAGGCTAGGGGAGTTTTGGATGGGTTGGGGGAGGCTGTGAGGGGGACGTTTATTGAGTTTGAGAGTGCGGTTAAGGGTGAGGTTTCGAGGAAACTAGTTCAAGGAGGGGAGATTCATCCGCTTGCTCGCTATGTAATGAATTATGTAAAATTGCTGGTTGATTATAGTGAAACATTGAATAAGCTCTTGGAATATGATGATGTAGTAGAAGGAGAAGGACAAGGAGAAGCAGACCATTCACAGGGTAGGTCTGATGGGGGTGAAGTGAGGGAAATGTCTCCTCTTGGGAAACGATTGATGTCGTTAATAAGTTCTTTGGAATCGAACCTTGAGGAGAAGGCGAAGTTCTATGATGATAGTGCAATGCAGTATATTTTCCTCTTGAATAATAAACTTTATATATTACAGAAGGTGAAAGATTCTGAGCTTGGCAAGCTTTTGGGAGATGATTGGGTAAAGAGGCGTCGTGGGATCATTCGAAAATACGCTACAAATTACCTTAGAGCTTCTTGGAGCAAGGTCTTGGCTTGTTTGAGGGATGAAGGAATTGGGAGTGGATCAAGCAGTGCCTTCAAAATGGCTCTTAAAGAGAGGTTTAAGAATTTCAATGCTTGTTTTGAAGATATTTATAGGACTCAAACTTCCTGGAAGGTCCCTGATCCACAACTTAGGACCGAGCTCCGGATATCCATATCAGAGATGGTTATACCTGCATACCGTTCGTTTCTGGGGAGGTTTGGTCCCCAACTAGAGAACACGAGACATGCCGGAAAGTACATTAAATACTCAGCTGAGGACTTAGACGGCTATCTAGCTGATTTGTTTGAAGGAACACCAGGTGTTCTTCACCATATGAGACGCAAAAGTTCATAGAGCTCTCGCCTGTATAGTAGGTAATGCCCTTTTCTTTCACCAAAGGGCTTGTTGAATTCCCTTTGTACCTGTTGGATCAGGCTTCATAACATGCTTCTTTTTCTTTTATTTTGTTTCTGTTAATGTTATAAAACTATGATCACAGGTTTTTTTTCCCCAGTGGAATATGGCTGTTGTTCGATATAATGTAATCATATTGTAAATTTGATATAGATCTCTCATGTTTGCTTTGTCATACGTCATGTTTTATCATTGAAATGCCCTAATTGTAAGGATGGCAACATTGTGTTCACTGTTCCGCGAGTATCGCGCTGCCCCTTACGAATTTGCATCATGATATATCATTGCTAGTTGCAGCTGTAGATTATTGTGAAACTGATGCTATCCTCAGAAGTTTGTAAGTATTCATTTGCAAATTTTCTAAGCACCCTAGAGAAAATGTTTTGACACGATCCAGTTTTACAGATGTAATTGCCATTTGCCAATGATGAACTGCTGACTACTGTAATTGGTGCGGTATACTCCACAAATTCCTGCCAAGTATTTTGTTGGTTTTACTTGGTGGCTGCAAAACTTGGACTATGCACTTGAAATTGAAGTGTTAAGTTGTGAGCATCTTTTGGGTTTTGAAGCTTTTGAAAAAAAACAGTAAATTGTCTCTGAGAAGATCTGCATTTTCAATAAATCTATAAAATTAGTGGTTTTCCTGATTTAAGATTCTGTGATTTGAGAGGATAACTTACATGAGCTTAAGTTTCAAGGACTTTTGTGGTGTATCTGGATATCACTAAAACCTCTAGGACCTAAAGCTTACTTGTTTTTGTTCCCGAATCCCCGGCCGTTTTCATGCTAATTAAGTCCGGAAATGTCTAGGACCTGAAGTTTTCCTGTTTTTGAAACGTTTCCGTGCTACATGGGTACTTCTCTGGTGACTGGATACAGAGCACAGTACCAGCTTAATGTTCTTTATTTGTTTTTTTTTTCTCAGTTTCGGGATTATGGGAGTGTTGGAAATGCTCTGCGGTATGAAAGTCTTCTTAGTTTGGTCATCTTATTTGTTGTTGGTTGGTTGAGAAACTGGCTAAGAGTTTTAAGAATCACAAGTAACATGCTTTCTTAAATTGTGTGAGAGGATTTCATGCCTCTGAATGAATTTATAATACTTAGATTAATTGTTGCTTTAGCTTAGTCCTTGTTTCTTGTGATGGAAAATGGCTTGCCATTTATTGTGGATAGATATTATTAAGTTAAAGAAACGTAGACCTGTGGGAGTTTGTAACCTCTAGTGTGTTGCATTTCACATGACCCCTTTCTTAAAACAAAACTGAACTTGATTTTTTTTTGGGTGCTTTTACTGACAATCCGCGTTATCTCAGGCAATAACCTATATTACTGGTAGGCAGTGAGCCTAGATCCTCTGTTAATAAAGTAGCTGTATTTTCACTTATCTTGGCTGCACTTTAGACTTACAAAAATTTCTGTGTTAAAGTTCTTCATTAAGCGATACCTGTGACTCATGAAATCATCAAAAGATAAAATATCCCGCTACTATTTGGAATGTAATTTTTTACTGTGGTTGTGTGCGAGTGTTGTGGTATAAGATTCACAAGAGAACGCATTCTGCCGTTATCCAGGATGTTGGTCTGTATGCTGAACGTAACCAGCTTCTTGGAGCTGGAGGCTGTTGCTTGTTGGTAAAGGTTGAGCGAGGGGCAATTAGGAAAAATTGGTTATAGAGGCTTGGTAGCAATAGCTCTCTTTGCTGATGCACTTGCTTCCAGAGTACGATAAACTCAGCCCAAGCCTAGGTGATGTTGGTGTGTTCGTTCTGTGAGGATGGAGTATTGCTCGTGAATTGTGTTCTTCACAACAGTTCATGATGCTGTATTTCTCGTACTAGGATCAGTGGAGCACCATTGACTTGTTTATTTCTCTTGTTTATCTAGCCTTTGAATGCTTTTTTTTTTGAAGGATTCAATGCTCTATTTCTGAAATCATGTAGAATAATATTCTTGTTGCATTTCCAAAAATAATTTCTGGAAGGTTTCAGTTTGATTGCAGTCGTTCACTGGTTATTAGTTTGACGTCTCTACAAATTTTGCTACTTCGTTTTACTGATAAGTTCATATAAGTTTAGTTAAGTTTAAATAAGTTAAGTTCAGATGAGCTCTAACACTTTGCAAAAATAAACTTCAATAAGTTTCAATTAAGTTTAGTTTAGATATGTTCAAGAGATTTTAAATGAAGAGAATGCATCCTAAATTAGGATCATTAATTGCATTACTTTTTTGACGGTGTTTACAAGAAAGGAGCATTCTTCTATTATGAGATTATAAGAATAAAAGTGGAACCATGCTTTACTCTCACCCTAGTAAGGACAACTGGATTGGTATTACTGAATATTTTTTTTTTAAAATTTGGTAAGATGAATAACCTCTCACACAGGGCTCAACTTAGAGGCTCATGCACTTGGAAGGAGGGGGAGTTGTAAGGGGAATTCTCCTCCAAGTGCCCCTTACTTTGTGAGATTCAAACTCCTGATCTTGAGGTCATGAGGTTGAATTCCTACTAAGTGAGGCAAGCTAAGCTTGGTTGGTAATACTGAATACTTTTTTTTATAAGGTAAGAAGAAAAAAGATTAGGAGACCCTCCGCACGAAGGGAGCTCCTACCTTATCAGTTACAAGGATATTATGGAGACCAGAAGAAGTACAATCTACTATAGAGAAATGACTATCTAATAAATGACCAACATTAGCTATCCAATCCGCTGCCTTGTTTGTTTCCCGAAATACATGACGTATATCCCATGACTGAAAATCTTTGAGAAGGTAGTGGATGTCTCGGATGATGTTGGAGATCTGCCAGGGGGGGTGACCAGATGCCTTTTACTGCGTTGATGACCATAAGATTATCGCCATCGATGAAGATGTGGTGAATATGATTTTGGAGGGCTAGGAGAATACCCTGATGAAGAGCTGTAGCTTCGGCAATGAAGACCGAGGAGGAGCCGAGATTAATTGTTGAGGCTATGAGGAGTCTCCAGCTGAATCCTGGATAATAATGCCTGCTGCTGCAGAGTTGCCACGAACCGAACCGTCGAAGTTGAGTTTGAAAGATTGTGGAGGAGGAGGCTCCCAGGCAACGAGGATGGAGTTGTTGTGATGATGGGTGGTGGTGGAGTGATTTGGAAGGGGTGGTGAGAACGGAGAGCCATTGGAGAAACAGTTGTCAACTGTCTCCCTTAGGGTCCATTCTTTGTGGAGGAATTTGGCCTTGTGTAGAATTCAATGAACATTAAGGGTGGCGTTATTGAAAATGACATCGTTTCTTTCTTTCCAAATGCTCCAAATAATGAAAATGAATTTTACAATTTGAGTCTTATTCTGCCAAAGAGTGGAGAGAGTGGTGAGCAAGGGGGTGACATTTAGAAAATGGGGTAGCCAATCTCTGACCTCTTGTAACTCCCAAAAGGGTTTAAGACATTGACACGAAAGAAACAGGTGGTATGGAGACTCTTCTGCTAGATTGCAGAAGCTGCAGTAATTAAAAGGGATGATGTTTCGTTGAGCTAGAATTTGGAGAACTCCGAGGCTGTTATGACAAATTTGCCATAGGAAAATCTGTAGTTTCGGGGGAATTTGTAGCTTTCAGATCCATCGATATTCCCATTTGGCTTGTTGAAGAGGAACTTTATGGGCTAGCCAATTGGCTGATTTGACTGTAAACTCTCTTGAAGAGGAAAGCCCCCAGATGGGTTCGTCAGGAAGAGGGTTCACCGGAAGAGGAATTCCTTTTATAATCTTGACGATATGTTCGGGCAAAAAGGCAGATAGTTTTTGAAGATCCCAATTTCTGTTAGGGAGGTTGAAATTGCTTAGGCGCAAAGAAATGTCGACTTGGTCATGGGGGATGTCAAGCATGTTGTTAGCTATCATGAGAGCACCAATTGTGAAGCTAGAAGAGGATTTGATTACCATCTCCAATTTTCCATCGGATGCCCTTGCGGAGGATGTTTTGCTGTTGGAGGATTTTCCTTCAAATAGGAGAATCTTGTGGTTTAGGTGAGCAAGTGAAGAAAGATTGTCTGTTGAAATATTTTTCCTTTATTAGCTTAACCCAGATATTGTTTGGGTCCGTTAGAATTTTCCAACCAAGTTTTGCAATATATGCTTGGTTCATTGGAACGGTTTTGCATAAGCCAAGTCCCCCAACGTATTTGGGGGTGCAAATTTTATCCCAAGCAATAAGTGGAACACTATTTTTGTCCTTATCTTGTCGCCAAAAAAATTTCATGTGGATGGAGTCTATTGATTTTGCCAAATCTGAGTGTAGAAGAGATGATGCACACGTATATGAAGGCAGGGACTCTAGGTTTGATTGTATTAGAGTCAATCTGCCAGCCTTGGAGAGGAAGCCTGACTCCCAAAGGTTTATACGTTGTTCTATTTTGCTAAGAATGGAGTTGAGGTCCACTTTAGTGGGATGGAAAGAGCTGAAGAAAACTCCCCAGTACCGTCCTAGGAGGAATTAGGGAGCATATTGAATTGGCTGGCTAGAATGGTTTTCCTTGCTGGTTGAACATGCTTCGAGAAAATGATGGATGACTTGTAAAAGTTTACAAGTTGCCCTGATAGGTTGCATAATTCATCTAGTGTTGTTTTCAAGTTTTTACATACTGTATTGGATGCTTTGCAGAAAAGAAGGTTGTAATCGGCAAACATAAGGCACGGGATGTTTGCAGTTCGTGGATGGATTTTGAAACCGATGCCCGAACCTCGAATATGGGTTTGAAGCGTTAATTTCCTGATTAAAACTTCCATGCATATAATGAACAAATAGGGTGAAAGGGGATCACCTTGTCGTAGGCCCCCTGAATGGCCGGAACCATGGTGAAGTATCACTGTTTACTTTGATTGAATAAGAGACGTTAGTGACACATTCTTTTATCCAAAGGACCCAAGTGGGAGGAAATCCAAAAGCGGTGAGTACTTCCCAAAGGAAGTCCCATTCGATTCTATCATAAGCTTTTTCCATATCGAGTTTTAAGGCACACCAACCGGTTTTATTTTGAGATTTTTGGAAGGTGTTTAGTGCTTCTTGCGCTATTAGTAAGTTGTCATGAATGGAGCGATCCCGAGTGAAAGCGTTTTGAAGAGGGCTTATTTCTCTTTGTAGAATAGGGCGTAAGCGGTTAACAATGATCTTGGAAATTCCTTTGTAGATCGTATTGATGAGACTAATAGGTCGAAAGTGATATGGTGTTTCGGGAACATCTTTTTTGGGGATGAGGGTGATGAGAGTATGGTTGAGTGAAGGTGGTAATTTGCCATGGTGAAAGAAACTTTGAATTGCAATTACGACGTCTTTTTCTATAATTGGCCAGTAGGCATGGAAATTTTTTGCTCCGTATCCATCTGAGCCTGGTGCTTTATTGGGGTTAATATCAAAAATTGCCTCTTTGACCTCAGTTGGTGTAACTGGAGCTAATAAGAGCTGAGAATCCGATTGTGAAACAAATGGAGTGAGGAAGCTGAGGTCTAAAGTTCTTTGAGCACTGGTATTTGATGTGAATCGATCTTGGAATGATTTGGTGAGTAAATCAGCAAGATCTTGTTGTGAGTCGACCCATTGCCCTAAATCATTTCTTAAACGGAAGATGGTGGAGTGGGTTCGAATCTTTTTCATTTTGTAATGGAAAAATCCGGGGTTGTGATCGCCTTGGGTGAGCCAAGTTTTGCGGGCGGTATTTCCCTATGCCTTTTGAGTGAAGAGAAGTAATTTTTCTCTTTGGATTATAAGTCGATTGATATGTTTAATCCATATTTCATTAAAAGGTTGATGCCATAATCTGCCTTGTAGTTCTTTTAGTTTATCGTCATTACATTGTAGTTTATTAGCTGTGTGTTTGTACTTTGTTTTGGCCCAAGATTTAAGAGCAGTCTTGATGTGGAGCAATTTTTGCTGAATGCGATGGAAACGTGATCCTGTAATTTGAGTGTTCCAATTTTTTCTGACAATAGAGTGCGACTCTTTGTTCGGGACCCAGAAGTTTTGAAATCGAAAGGGCGATGCTTTGGTAAGAGGCGTTTGGTTTGTTGAGAACAAAATTGGGGCATGGTCCGATACAGTGAAATTGCCATAAATCAACGTGCTTTGATTGAAGTCACTATAAAATTGCGTATTTGAGATAGCCCTGTCAAGTCGTTCATAAATGGGTCTGTTGTTAGACAAACCTTTCCAGGAAAAGGCTTTATGATGGCAAGGAATATCAATTGCTGATTGCATTTGGAGAAGCTGGGGTAAGCGTTGTAGCTGACTATTTTTAATAGGGGCCCCCCAAGTTTGTCTTGGTGGAGGAGCATTTCATTGAAGTCACCAATTAGAAGCCATGGATTTTGTACCTGTAGTAAAAATTGATTGAGATATGTCCAAAAGACATATTTTTCCGAAGTTTAAGCGGGACAATAGGTCCCTATAATAGAGTATATCTTGTTGGTGGGTTTGTAAAGAATTTCCAAATGAACGAGTCGGTCGTGAGTAACCTGATTTTGCAGGGTAATATTGTTGTTATTCCAACACACCAAATACCTCCCGCGTGATTAATTGGATCTATGATTATATTGTTATGAAATTGGAGCGTTTTAAGAATTAGCTTGCTATTTACATTATTTGTTAATGTTTCTATGACGAAGATGATATCCGGCTTGTATTTATTTTTGAGATAAATTAATTCGCTCAACGCTTGGGGTCTTTTCCCCCCTTGGATATTCCAACTCAAAATTTTCATTTAATCGTATTTTGAAAGGGCATAGTTCTTTAACTATCGAGTTGGTGTGAAACTCGATTTGGGCCTTCGCTTTCTAGCCACCCATTTAGGATTGGACCTGCATCCATGAACAAAAACGTTAGGGGGTTGAAAAACACCCCTTTCAAGCGAGCGTCAAGCACTCGGTTCTTTATGACTTTAGAAGCCAGTTCAAAGTAGATGGGCCCAGGGCCCATTTTATTACCGAAAGAAAAAGGGGGGCTGAGGACCCATTTTTCCGAAGCCGAGAAAGGAGCTGGAGTGGGCCGTCTATTCTTGGCGAGATTGAGTCCCCATGAATCATGGGCTGTTAACTGAATGTAGCTTGGTGGATCAGTACCTGCACAAGGAGTCGCACGTGTTAGGGGGTGGGAAAACACCCCTGGCAAGCGAGTGTCAAGCACTCGGTTCTTTTGTGCTTTAAAAGCCTGGTCAAGTAGAGGAACAAACAGATGGACCGCAAGTCCCTTGGCAGTCCAGCCCAACATCAATGTTGGCAAGATATCGCGCGCAAAAATAGTAATGGACCTGCACCAATAGACGGATGAAGTAAGGACCAATCACCCTCAAACTAGGATGGTGAAAGTTAAAACCTGTCACAGAAAGAAAACTGGTTAGGGGGTGTAAAACCACCCCTGTGCAAAAGCGAGTGTTAAGCACTCGGTTCATTAAGGCTGTGAAAGCATGTTCAATAAATTGAATCTCTATGGAATTTGAGCCTCGTTCCATTAAAGTAGTCAAAAAGTATTGCTGTAATAAATGAACTATATCAATAGAAAGCATATTGTGAACAAAATTATTGTAGTCAAGGAAAACAAACGCAATATTAGGATATACCATGAACCAGAAGAGCCAAACTTCATCTAGGAACCAATATTTTGGCGGTGTGCAAAGGGGACTTAAAGACACCGACATAAACAAAATGAGAATATGACTTGGGATTTTCCTTCAACGACAAACAATAACAGTATAACTATGAAAAATCCATAAAATCCATGCTTAAACATAATTAAGTAAACAGACAATACACGCAACCTATTAAGATTTAACATACAATTATACTAGAGGAAAAAAGCCCAAGGGCTGCGGTCAAAAGGGGCCCAAGGGCTGCGTTTTTTGACCGCAGCCATTAGACTAGCAGCCCTTGGCATTTAGGAAGGGCTGCGGTTAAAAACCGCAGCCCTTAGAGCGTTAAGGGCTGCGGTTTTTTCCCGAACCGCAGCCCTTGTTACCCAAAAAAAATAAAAAAATTTTTTTTTTTGCATTGTTTTGGTCCTAAATGTTCCCAAACAGTTACATATATATATATGTATCATTTTTCTTTACAAATTATGTTTTTTACACAGATATAGAGAAATTAATAACTTAATTACATTAGTTCGAGGTTGCCCTCGATTGTTCGAATTGCAATCTATGAGCAGGACATTACAACAAGTCCACCAAGACTAGCATCCGGATCCCTCAAAAGCAACTTCTCTGGAGACCCTGCAAATAAAACCAAAATCGCTATAATTTGAAGGTGAACCTGGGGAGTGTAGCAGGGGGGCGCAGGGGGTCTTGGGGTTGGGGGGCCGCAAAGTCTCGGGGGTGTAGGGGGCGGGGGTGATGGGGGGGGGGGTGTAGCAAGGGGGGAAGCAGGGGGGTCTTTGGGGTTGGGGGCTGCAGGTCTTTGGGGTGTAGCGGGGGCGGGGGTGATGGGGTGGGGGTGTAGCGGGGGGAAGCGTGGGGCGCTGCGCCGGGGGTGTAGCGAGGGGGCAACAGGGGGTCTTTGGGCTGGGATGGGGGTGAAGCAGGGGGGCAACAGGGGGCAACGGGGGTGCAAAGCAGGGTGGGGGTGTAGCAGGGGCGGCGGGGGTGTTGGGGTGGGGTGGGGGTGTTGTAGCGGTATATGGGCAGCATCAAACCGAAGAATTAAAATGCTTCAAACACTTATGCCACAATATTCACGCATCACATTCAAATTGAGCAAGCAAAAAAGCCAATCCCGTCGGAAAACCTTTCGACTTAGATCACACGACCCACACACCACCCAAAAAAAAGAAAATAAAAACATATATGATCGAAAGGGTAAACAATTCCAGGACATTTCATGACAAAGAGAGAGAAAATAAATTGGCAAATCGGACTCGTTAAACTAATCTACTACCTCGTTGACAATCTAACAATGGCGGGGGTGCGAGGGGTGCAGAGGGGGTGTGCAAGCAGGGGGGTCTGTGCATGGAGGGGGTGTGCAGAGTGTGTAGGGTGTGTGTGGGGGGTACGGCAGTAGGGGGATGTGGAGTAGGGGGTCCGTGCATGGGAGGGGGTGTGGTTGCGAGGGTCTGTGGGAGGGGAGACTATGGTAGCATGTGGGGAACTATACAGCAGCAAGGTGAGTGCAGGCAGCAGTTGGGGGGGGATTCCATCACAACAGGGTTGGGGGAGGTTCCATCACAACAGGGTGGGGGGGGATTCCATCACAACAGGGTTGGGGGGGATTCCATCACAACAGGGTGGGGGGTACATGTGGTGGATGTTTGCTGGGTGGGGGGTGGAAATCGAACTCGGATCATGTGAGTGTAAAAATAAAAACAAGTTATTCTTTAAGATAATTGTCCTAGCAATAAAATGTCACACTCAATTTTGATTATTCCCGAAGTAAGATGTCGCATTCAATTTTCGATATTACGTCAATATTATGCTACCATGACTTAACTTTGTCAAGATAATTTAGAAAAAATTTACAAACCAAATTTGTTTTAAGATGCATTGTACTATGCAGTAACTTAAATGTTCAAGGATCCCGAGTGTCGGGGTTAGATTGTCAAAAATTATTAACTAACTAAATTCACCAACTTTTAGCATGAAGCAAGCAACAACGGCCAAAAATAATTGAACAAAACCAGCACCATGATCCCAAAGGGGGCTACAATGCCCATACTAATTCCTCGAACAATCATCTTCAACTAAGGGGGAAAGGGGGATAAATAAGGTTCATCCTCGAACAATCAACTTTGGGTAAAAGGGTTCTAATTTCTAAAACATAACTCGAAAAAAAAAACAGCACAAAAAAAGAGTAAGACATACCTTTTCTCATACTCGGATACGATGACGAGTCAATATGTAACAATTCTCTCCTCTTCGCTTCATATGTAGGGTCCTTCCAAAGATACATAAATCAATATATCAGATTAACGATCAACGCACAACACAAACAATCCAATTAAAATAGCTAGATTGTTTTAGACCAAAACATTTACTTTAAAATACAAGAATTCATGTCTAAATCCCTGGGTCATGATACTTATTTAACAGCAGCTTAAAAAGTTGGCCTACAAACGAAAAATGAACAGCTAAGAGCCACATTGTTTCAGTTGCTAATAAGACAAGTGAGTAAAACTCAAGTTACAATTCAATCTGCACTCATATTTCTCGAATGCTATCTAGTCCATCAGCCACTACAACATCCTTCCCATTCCTATTCATATAAGAAGTGACTATGACTAAATGGAAACAGACCGCGTGCATAAAAAGCTTAACAAAATCAACATTAGAGTTGTTTGACTTTGACCCATAGAGTGTTCTCATAGTTCTTGAGAAAAAGCACGAAGAAATCAAGCCATTATAATGTCATATTACAGTAGCTCGTCTAAATGCAGACATTGCAAAGGGAATGGGTGTGCATTTTTTATCTGAAAATCTATATATTTCCTCAGAAACATGCTATGTCTCATTCGCATAGAATAGAATGTTCTCTTATTTGTAGAACTCACAAAAATAGGGACTATTTTTCTCACATCAAAGTTCCACATACTCTTAAACAAAGGAGTAGTTAAGTTCATAGATAGATACATCATAATCAAAACTCTAAAACAATAATTTCAGGTAACAAATTCAATATGAGAAGCTTAATCACCAAAAAATTGTCTATGCTTTTTCTCTGGTCATTTTAGATTTAAAGAAATTAACATGATCAAAATGAGTAAATCTAATGATATTATAAAGAAATTAAAGAAAATCAACAAGATAGAAGACAATCAACATTTTCCCTTAACAGGGAGTCAAACAAAAGTACCCCAGCAAATATCTATTAGTTCCTTCATTCATTAACTATTATTTTCTACACTACAATAACTAATAAGAGAAAGGCAACTGACAGACAACATAAAACTAATAGAGTATCACCAATAAAGGAATGTAATTGGGAAAAAAAACAAGGATATTGCAATTGTAAAAGAGGTAAGTATAACCGAACATCATCTTTTTAAACTTCATATGATTCATATCACAACAACAACATACTCATTCACATAATCAATCAGAACACAAATTTATTATCACCCTACTTTCATAACTTCAACAGAACAAAACTCAATTCAAAAGAGAGATTGGGAGGGTTAGTACCAAAAATAGAAGAACAAGCTCGACAGCGGCACCACCACCTGCCACGAGCTGCGCAACAAGAGAGCGGAAGCGGCAGAAGAGCCATGGCAGCACCAGCGGCACACCAATGGAGGAGAAGGAGTGCAGGACAACATCAAAGGTATACACCATACATGACCTAGTGCCTCCAAACACCCCCCACCCCTTCATACAACTATAAGTCATCATATCTAAGAGGCGAGATGCAATAATGGCAGGGAAAAAAACAAGATGATGGCAGCAACTCAAACTAAAAGCCACTTCATGCATACTTCCAACTGTCCAACTCATATTGACAAAATTGAGTCTTAATGCAAACCATATTAAAATCTCAACAACCCAAAATAAATGCTCATTATAACAACAATGAAGTACTCTTTTTCAAAACTTGAAAAAATTCAAGTATGAAAATAACACAACCAATAATCAGTGATGTAATTAGCTCAAGAAGTAATTAACAATAAATAATGAAGAAAGAGAGTTACCCAGAAGAGTAAGGAGAAGAGAAGAAGTGAAAATGAGAAGAAATCTCGAAGCCATTGAAGTTCAGCTGTATTTTTGTTCCTTGAATGAAAGCAAAGAATGATTCTTTCTTCACTGATTTCCCATTTTATACTTAGGAATAATTCTGAGCTTTCTAGAGAACAAAAAAAAGGGGAATCTTAGAATCAACTACTCTACAACAAGGTCATCATTTTTTAAACAAAAACATACCACACACAAACCAATATCCAAATTCACCCAAGAAAACAGAATCTTAGCCATTAAACATATTACAGTAAACAAACCCACAAAAAAAAAATCAAGAGTGGTAACAAACCCAGAAAAAAAAACAGAGAGCATAGATTGTAAGAGAAAGAGATTGAGAAATTACCATCAAGAGGAAAGAAGCAGTTGACAATGAATAATCATTGCCGAAAGTCCCTCGAAATCAGATGAAAGGAATGAGATGAAATCAGCAACGGCAACAACGTTTTCACACCACAAGGTTCTCCGACTCCCTCAAGAGTCCGGTCATTAGATGAATTTAGCGGAGTTTCGACATCAATCATCGTTTTCAACACCGGAATTTCCCCCTCTTTCTCCGCGAAATGTCGGAAACCCTAACCCTAACATTGTCGTTTGAATGAACAAAAGGACTGACGGAAGCGCAAGAGAAGAGTTAGTGTGAGAAAAGCTCCGACGAGCGAGCGAGCCGCGGTGAAGGTTGAGGAGAGATGCGAAGAGAGAGAGAGAGAGGGATGGGGGTTTGATGAGGTGAGAGAGGGAAAATCGAAAACTTGGGAGAGAGAGGAGAGTTGGGGGGTTTTGTTTTGGTATGTCGATATGTGAGTTTGCGGGAAATCTCGCCCACCTGAATTTTTGGCCCAAGAACTAGGCCTACTAGGGGCTGCGGTTAGCCCAAAACCGCAGCCCTTTCCAGTAGGGGCTGCGGTCAGCCCAAAAACCGCAGCCCTTTTTCAATAAAGGGCTGCGTTTTTGAGCTGACCGCAACCATTAATTCAAGGGCTGCGGTTAATGTAAAAACCGCAGCCCTTGCACTGCAGCCCTTGCGTTTTTTTCCACTAGGCAATCCCATAATTCCAAATAAAGAGTACAAGACAGCATCAAAGCATTGCCACCGCCCCACAAAAACAACTTGAATATCTTAGCACACCATCGATACTTGAAAAACTTGACAATAATATAAGGGTACCTACCTAAATTAACCCATATATACTTCAGCAGCGTTAACAAATTGCTTGAAAATATAGACCGAATTAGGTACTTAAGAGGGAGAATGTTCCAATAAAAATTGGTTGTTAAGCAAGACTTAATCCAAAAAAGGTTGAGATGATGCAAACACATAGAGATAATCAGCCTAATTAAAATACTCCGGCAGGAAATTAGACTAAACATAGTTTATTAAGCAAGTAGAAATTCCAAGAAAATTGTATAAAAGAAGAAGGAATAGGAAATCGACCATAAAAATACATTGAAATCCAATATGATTGAGGAAGAGTTATGGTGAAAAAATCATTGGCAACATAAATGATCCCATTAAGAATTCTTGTTTGAGAATTATAGTCCGTGACAAAGCAATCAATAATTCTCATATCGAGAAGCCAAAAATCAAAATGAAAGAAGACTACTTGCCAACCAAGCAGAAAAAAAGGCAATAGAGATTTCCACAAAGATGATGAATATACAAATCCATAGCAAAGTAATACAATTTAGTTGAGAGAAGTTGAGAAATGTTAATTGACAATGTAATCAACTCATAACCACACCATATACATGCCATAGAAAGAAGAACTTGAGCATAATGGTAGGACCAGATCCAAAGGGGACGGCTTAGGAAAAGGCCCTCTCTAATACTTAATAGAGAGTGATGAGAAATTGAAATACGATCATGAATAATCAGACTAAAATAACTGGAAATAGTGGACATAAAGATATTAGAACCATTTAAAGAAAAGGAAAGCAATTCTACCCAAAACCAAATAAGATCCAGGAAAATACGCAATTGAGCACCATAACTATACCATAACAAAAGAGTGATGAACAAAAGTAGGCACATTTGAACAATTGAAAGAGTATGACAAAAATTTGAGATCCAACCATTCATATGCAGAAAAAGAGCGATCGAAAACGTGGGCACAAATAGTACATATAAAACCATAGCAATCTTATACCAATTAAGAGAAGGAAGTTCAGATTTACTGCCGTAAAAGGCAGTGAACAATTATCGCAACCCAATGAAAACCAAGGAGGATAGAAGACTTACCTGGGAGGAGCCATGGAGATGGTTGAAGGTGCTTTGAGAGCAGTGCGCACGAGTACATGTGGCGGGTGCGGTGGTGGTGTTTGAGACACCCCCGCAGACCGTCATAAATGACTCATTCGGGTACACCGGAGCGACGACGACGCTCCTGTGACTCAATTGAGGCGCCTCGGTGTTGTTGGTAGCGCTGGGCCTAGCCCTATTAACGGAGAAACGAGATCGAATGAAGCTGCTGTGACTCGGTTGAGTCGGCGCGGTGCTGTTGGTAACGCTGGCCACATTGTTGTTGGTCTTTGAGCCACCCTCACGGACTGTAGGGCTAGAATCTTTCAGGATCGAGTGGTGACGGTGGAGGATGACGGTGGACGCGGTGGTGTTGTTGTTCATCATTAGAGGCGGTTTAGAGGATAGGGAGAGAGAGTTGAAACCACATCTCTCAAGATCTAGAGGGCAAACAGTAGTATTTCGGTATATTTGTGATGAAATAGGCTTGATAATGGGTGATTCAGGCTGGAAAGAATTATACAAGAAGGTCTTAGGTTGAGATTCATGAAAGTTCTTTGGGTTCATTGAAATTTCTTTGTGTTTTTTCTTTTTTCTTTTTCGTTGTCTCTCTCTACAAACCCCTAGCATCTTTTGGGACTTTTTCTCACCAGAGTTTCAACTTCATTTTTCATATGCTGGAGAGTTGTAAATCTCGGATAGTTACCTACTATTGTCAAATACGGACGATACATCTATCAAGTGGGAAATTCATCCATTAAAGTTAAGTAATTAAAAATATACTACACGGTTCGAGTTTGTTTTTACAATAACTCATTTTGGTAGATATAGCTTTCTTCCATTAAATACTGCTTCCTTGATATTTAACTTTCTACTTCTAGAGCTTTTCAAATGAAAAAATAAGGGTTTTTCTATGTATTACCCCTGTGTTTTGCGAAATTCGATGTTGTACCCGACCTTTTTGATATTTCCACGTCGCACCCCTAAAATTTCTAAACGTAACACAAAATACCCTTATACACGATATCAAACAGTAGATTTTGGGACTTTTTTACCCTGTGGGCATAGAGTAGGATTTTTTTAGCCTTGTTAGTTGACTGAGGTTTGGGATATGATCTGAGAAATTGAAGGCTAAGTCAGGTTTGGAGTAGAATTTGTCTATTAGTAAGGGCATATTTTGTGATGTTTAAAAAGTTTAGGGGTACAATGTGGAGAGTTAAAAAAAGGCAGGGTACAACGTATAATTTCATAAAAGACAGGTGCACTACGTAGAAAAACCCAAAAAATAATGGTTTCACCAATAGTTACTCTAGTTAAGTTTCATAAGTTTAAATATATTACATAAAGTGTTTTTTAAGTTTAATTTCAAATTGGAATATGTTTAACATGTTTAAATTCGCTCAGATAATTTCCGAAATGACAGATAAAAAGAACACTCAACCAGGCGTAAAGGTTAAGATAGGGTAAATACAAAAACAAATATGGGAGTAAGTATCTAGAAAAAGAACTAAGAGCATGCATGAGGATTTAAAGATAAATGATTACTATATGTTGCCCTAAATCCACTACATTGCTATATTATATATATATATATATATATATATATATATATATATATATATTACCTATTTCGTGTAACAATTAGGGTTAAATATGAACAAAATAATTTGTGAACAATTTAGAGTCGGTTCGGTTCGAGTTTGCTTTTCTTTTTTAACATCCTAGTTTAAGCTTAAAATGGTAGTTTGAATACACACACGCACATGCACAAGCACACGCAAGCACACACACGCAAGCACGCACACACACCCAAGTCGGATCTAAGTGGTAGTATCATTAATATTTCAGTGTGTTTATTGTTTGAACATGATTTACCAAGCCAAGTTCGAGTACGACTCTAATTCAAATTATTCTTATCAAGCCAAGATATGTGTAGATGGAAAAGTTAGTGGAAAGTAATGTTGAAGAATGAGGTGAGGAGAGAGAAAATAGGAGAAACCATGATTGATGATGCTCTTAAGATGGTCATATTTTCAAAGTAAGTTACAAGTTGAATGCCTAATATGTTATCTACCTAGGGCTCGATAAATAACCTAATTGGCTTATCTTTAAGATATCATATATTAAAAGTGAGCTACAAGTGAAGTTATTAGGTTATCTTAAAAAATTTCATATTTTAAAAGTGAGATACTATTCACGTAAAAAGTGATAGTAAGAAATTTCGGGATTAAAAAGCCTTGTTTAAAGTAGAATATACTATATATTGAAACTTTTATGTAACACTCACAAGCATTCAAGCATACCATTACCTCTTTGTATTATGGATTAATGAAAAGTGTGACTGTTGTAGCCTAAAATATCAATGGCTCTATTTGAGACACATGGCTCCATCTGGACCGTACACGTGTCCCACCAGAAGAAATACAGAAAGATGGTTTAACCATTGGGTTCTGCTCAGGTGAGAGAAAAAGGCTCACTTTCTGGCCCAAAGGTTAGTCAGAGCCCAAATCCTTAAAATGACTGCTGGTGATTGGTTGATGATCTATCTCCAACCATAGTCTGCCAAGTGTCGTGATTTGATTGCCTAGCCAATCAGGTGCCTTTATTCTAGGGCACCATGAAAAGACACTAGTCATATCACAACCACTATAAATACCCCAGAAATCAGGAGAAAGGTAATTGAATGCAAACAATGTAAACTTACTCTGTGGAAATACTATCTCACTTTCTCTCTCTATCTCTACTTTTTCCTTCAAACTCCTGATTTCTGACTTAAGCTTCGGAGGGGGAACCACCACCCAAACCTCCAGGGTGGGTCCCTTTTTTGCAGGTTCGGGAACGAAGCTCAGGTTCAGACTAGACAGACTCAGATATTGTTGCACAAGTCTCCAAGTGAAGAACATCTAAGGGAAACTGGTTTACTTGCCGGGCAAGGAAGCTAAACCTATAGTTTACTTGCTGGACAAGCATACTAAACATTAGATCACGAGAGACCCCCTCGAGGAACGATGACTGACTGTCAATCGTCCAATGTGGCTAGAAATCGAAGTTTTCAGATCAATGTCGAAGATACAGTAGATCACGAGAGACCCTCTCGAGGAAGGGATAGACTTCCGTCCATCATCAATGTCCCTGGACAAAGCCAAGTACCTGTTATACAGGAGAATCTTGAACGTCCAGTGACTGCTGCCCATCTAGAGAATGTCTTGAATGACTTCCAGATTAACATGGCAGCAGTCGTCCAGGAGCAGAGAAAAAACAACATGTTATTTTTCCAAATTAATCCGGAGCCGGCAGCTAACAATCCAGTTCCTCTTAGGGGACGTTCCCAAGAAAATCGTCCAGGTCCAAGTCGACCTGTTCGTCAGGAACCCTCTAGGAGAACGGCCAGAGAAAAGCAACCAGAAGGCAGCGAGCAGCGAAGGAAGATGGACTGGAACCTGGTAGTTTGGACCCAGGATAATGTTCGTCCAAATGGTCACCGGATGGAAACAGATGCCAGGGATCGGAATACCTAGAGGCAAAGAAAGCTGCTGCATTACAACGGTCGGCCACAGGGTCTACACCGTACTTGAGAGACCCTCCTTTGAGGATACCATCCAGAACAGAAGGAAGAAGTCTGGGCCCTTTTCTTGTTCGTCCGAGACAAGAAAAAACGGTGGTTCAGTCCATGGTTTATAGGCGTCCATCCCCTGCAAACACTTCATCTAACCCTGTGTTGAAAGAACACATAAAGGAGTTCATACCCATTGAGGAACAGCTGGGAGCCCTCCGGATCAACTGGTCGACCCCATTCTCGGCCAGGATCATGGAGGCGCCCCCCTTCCCAAAGGTAGAATTCCCTACCATAGAGCCCTTTGATGGAACTACTGATCCAGACGATCACCTATCCGCTTATAAGCATCAGATGTACGTCCAAGCAGTGGATGATGCTACATGGTGTAAGAATTTCCCTGCTACTCTGAAAGGAGTAGCTCAGAAGTGGTTCAACAATCTCCCCCCTAATTCAGTCAACAGTTTTACTGAGCTCAGTTACCTATTCATTAGTCACTTTGTTGCCAATCGGCAAGAACAGAAAACAAGCATGCACTTGGGTAAGGTCGTCCATGGACCCAAGGAAGCCCTCAGAAGTTTTGTTAAAAGATTTAATCTAGAAGCCCTTCAGATTCAAGATCTCAATGCTGGTGTGGCCTTTGACGCCTTTATCAGGGGACTAAGGCCAGAAAGTTTTATGTTCGATCTTGTTAAGAAGAAAATCACCACTCTTGCCGAAGCTCTAAGGGAAGCCGAAGCGTTTATACACGCCACTGAAGTATGTGCGGAGGCAAAGCATCCCGAGTCCAAGAAGCCTAAGGAGGTTGCTCAGCCAAAGAAGAGCAACCCCAAAAAGGCTGAGACTTGGGCCATAACCTCCACCACTACTTCGTCCAGGAGAAGCAAGAGGAAAGAATCTGAGCCTTCTTCATCCAACCCCATTGAATTCAGCAAGGACCAATACTCCATTCTCATGGAGATAAAGGACTAATATGAGCTGAAGGCTCCAGCTGAGATGAAGACTCCTTACAGAAATAGGGACAAGAGCAAATACTGTCACTTTCACAAGGACTGCGGTCACGAGACCAATGAATGTAAGCACCTTAAGAGGGCTTTGGAGGATTTAGCTAGAAAAGGAAAGATGAATTCATACTTGCCTCAAGAGGGAAGGAAGTTTCAGAGGAAGCATGATCGGCAGAGCAAGAAGAAGGAAAGTGAGAGCACTGACGAGGATGTTGTTCTTGTCATTTCAGGAGGATTTGCCGCTGGGGGACCAACCAATAGAGGGCACAAAAACTATCTCAGGGAGCTCGGCCAAGTCTTACTAACTGATCAGACAAAGGCCGAGCCCTTCCCAAAGGTGGTAGTTAGTGAGCAAGATCGGGGGAAGCTGAGAACTCCCCATGATGACCTTTTGGTTGTAGAAATGAAGATAGCCAACTTGAGAGTAAGAAGAATTCTGATTGACACCGGAAGCTCGACATACATTATTAGTGCAGATTGCTTGTCTAGATTGAAGTTTGATGAGAAGAACTTGGTTCCCGTCCACCATCCCATCATAGGGTTTGGGGAGGAATCATTCATCCTATGGGAACAGTTACTTTGCCTGTCCGACTTGGAGAGAAGGATGCCTCAAGGACTTTATTTATCAAGTTCTTGGTTGTCCGAGATTTGACAGCCTATAATGTCATACTTGGACGGCCAACTCTGAATCATGTTAAAGCTGTAATAGTAACTCACTTGATGCTTATGAAGTTTGAATGTGATGGTGGCAAAATTGGCTCCTTGTATGGAGATCAGCAGGCGGCTAGGGAATGTTACCTAACTACCCTCAAGCCGTCGTCATGGAAAGCAGACAATGAAGACCATACGAGAATCACTGGCGGAAGGAATACGTCTGAAATTGTAAAGGACCAAGTGGCCTCGCTAAGAATGGCAATTGAGAGTCCTCAGACGCCAGTTGCTCCCTCAAGTAAAACGTCTGAGCACCTTCCCAGCAAGAAAAGGAAGTACGAGCCCGTCAAGGAAGAGCCACCCTCGTCTGGAGAAGTTATGGCCATTATGGGCGTGGCAATAGAACATCCAGAGCTGGTAGAGGCTCCAGAAGATGTTTGTTTGGATGAAACTCGTCCAGAAAGGACCTTAAAGATTGGATCTTCACTCTCCCCTGGCTTGAGGAGCATTTTGATTGACATTCTCAAAGAATTTCAAGACGTGTTTGCTTATTGTGTTGAAGAAATGCCTAGAATTGATTCAGAAGTAGCCGTCCACCGGCTAAATGTTGACCCCAGCTTAAAGCCTGTTCGTCAGAAGAAAAGGCACTTGGGACCGGCCAGGAACCAGGCGGTCGACCAAGAAGTTCAGAAGTTGTTGGAATCACACTTTATCAGAGAGACATACTACCCAGACTGGATTGCTAATGTGGTCATGGTACCAAAGCCCAACGGCACATGGAGAATGTGCGTGGACTACACTCATCTCAATAAGGCATGTCCTAAGGACAGCTTCCCTTTGCTTAAGTTAGATCGGCTGGTAGATTCCACGGCCGGCCATGCTTTGTTGAGCTTTATGGACGCTTATTCAGGGTTTCACCAACCCATGTGGCCGGAGGACCAAGACAAGACGTCCTTCATCATGGAGAAGGGACTGTATGGCTGGCTGAGGATGCCTTTTGGCCTCAGAAATGCTCCAGCCACCTTCCAAAGACTGATCAATACGGTCTTCCAGCCACAATTGGGGAGGAACATGGAAGCATATATAGATGACATGATTGCCAAAAGTCAGCAAGAGGGCGACCATGTTGGTGATTTGAGAGAAACCTTTGAAACTCTCAGGAAGTACAAGCTGAAATTGAACCCCAAAAAATGTGTCTTTGGTGTTTTGATGGGGAAGTTTTTAGGTTTCTTAGTGGATCAGAGGGGCATAGAAGCCAATCCTGAGAAAATCCAAGCTATTCTAGACATGAGGTCTCCGTCCAAGATAAAGGAAGTTCAGTGCCTGACGGGTTGCTTAGCTGCCCTTGGACGTTTCTTGTCTAAGTCAGGAGACAAGTGTCATCATTTTTTTGCTACCATCAAGAAGAAAGCCAAGTTTGAATGGACAGCAGAAGCTGAACAAGCTATGCAGCAAGTCAAAGATCACCTTCGTCAGCTACCAAGGTTGGTCAGTCCAGCCGAGGGGGAAAAACTGTTCGTATACTTGGCCGTGTCCCCCCAGGCCGTGAGTGCTGTTTTGCTGACAGAAAGAGACTCAGTGCAAATCCCAATATATTTTGTGAGTCATGTGCTCAAGGACGCGGAATGTAGATACACGTCAGTCGAGAAGTTTGGATTGGCACTGGTCATGGCCAGCTGGAAGTTGAGGCCTTACTTTTTGGCTCACAGTATACTAGTCTATACTGACCAACCTCTGAAGCAAGTCTTGCAAAAGATGGAAGCTGCTGGACGAATGCTGAAGTGGGCTGTTGAGCTTAACATGTTTGACATAGCCTTTGAACCAAGGAAAGCTATTAAGGGGCAAGCTTTGGCAGATTTTATAGTTGAGCTCACTCGGCCAACTATAGAGCCAATGCCTGATCCAGCCGAAGGAAGGAATTATTGGACGCTCATGGTTGATGGATCGTCCACCGTCAATGGATGTGGGGCAGGAATTAGTTGTCAATCTCCAGAGGGAGATAAATTTGAATATGCGCTGAGGTTCCAATTCCAAGCGTCCAATAACGAAGCGGAATATGAAGCGCTTCTGGCTGGGATCAAGATGTGTAAGGCTGCTGAGGCTTTAGAGATTGAGGTCAAATCGGACTCTCTCTTAGTCGTCAGTCAAGTCAATGGAGATTTTGAATGTAAAGAGGCGTCAATGAGCAAATATATGCGTCTGATCAAAGATGAGATTGAGCCATTAAAACGATTTGTTCTCGACCAAGTACCAAGGTCAGAAAATCATCAAGCAGATGCTCTCTCAAAATTAGCCAGCTCAGCTGACGGTGATGCACCAAGAACAGTGTTTTGGGAGGTTAAACCAAAAAAGAGTATTGACCAAGAGCAAGTCATGTTTCTTAGTCGAGGGGCAGTTTGGATGGATCCTATAGTAGAATTCAAGAAGACAGGACGGCTGCCTTCAGATCCTGTAGAGGCTAAGTACGTAAAAGCCCGAGACAAGTGGTTTGAATTGTGAGATGAAACCCTTTACAAGAAGTCATTCAATCGTCCTCTCCTCAAGTGTATCACCAGAGAAGATGGACTAGAAGTGCTGAAGGAACTCCATGAAGGAGCCTGTGCATCCCACATTGGGGGAAGAGCATTGGGGGAAAAGGCTTTAAGGACTGGGTATTGCTGGCCTACCTTAAAGGAAGATGCTCTCACCTATGCAAAGAAGTGCGACAGCTGTCAGAAACACGAAAACTTGCATCAGAAGCCGTCCAACTACTTAACTCCTATCTTGTTCCCACTCCCTTTTGCCAAATGGGGCATGGATATTCTGGGACCTTTCCCTGTGGCCGCTGGGCAAAAGAAGTTTGTAATCGTAGCTGTGGACTACTTCACTAAATGGATAGAGGCTGAAGCCATGCGGGGTATAACAACGAATGACGTCAAGGGTTTTATTTGGAACAACATTATAACTCGGTTTGGTATGCCGCAGTCCATCGTCTTTGATAATGGTCCACAGTTTGAAACACCTAAGCTGAAAGATTGGTTGGCAGAGAGGGAAATTAAAGCCCACTTTGCTGCAGTTGCCCACCCACAAGCCACTGGGCAAGTAGAGTCATTCAACAAGATCCTATCAAATGGAATCAAAAGAAAGCTGGATAATGCCAAGGGACTATGGGTTGAAGAACTACAGCTGGTGTTATGGTCCATCAGAACCACGGCCAAAAACTCTACAGGAGAGACACTCTTCATGTTAGTCTACGGCACCGAGGCCGTCTTGCCCATTGAGATTAAAGAACCCACCCTTAGAGTGATGCTGTACACAGAAGATGCCAACTCAAGGTAGGGGACTTGGTTCTAAGGAAGATGGAGGCCGTTGGACGAGCTAAAGAACTGGGAAAACTGACACCAAATTAGGAAGGACCCTATCTGATTGTCCAGGAGATGCGTAGTGGAACATTTCGTCTCCAAGATATGGATGGACGACCAATTCAGCGCACTTGGAACTCAAACACTTTGAAGAAGTACCACGTCTGACTCAGTTAATCGCTAGGGAACCGGCAAGTAGTTTGTAATCCCTCAAAAGTGCCATGGCACAAGCAAGAGAAAAAGAATTATATACATGTATCTTGACACTTAGTCAAGCAAATTTCATATAATACAATTTCTGCTTCCTTCTTATCTTTGTTAATGTTCTTTACTAAGTTAGTCACTTTGGGGCATTTTCACCACCAGTTAGTCTAGTGGTCTAAAAGTGACAGTAACTGGGACAAAATTACAAAGAATAATAAAACGTCCAAAATGCTCACTGACGAACATCACTCCCTCAAAGAGACCGGCCAAAGTGTAATAAACCTAAAGGTTAAATCACATATATGGTCAACAAATTGACAAAAATCTCTAGTAAGAGAAACGTCAAGGTCTCTAAGAGAAAGCTGACCTGAAGTAAGCAACCCTTAGTAAAGGAATCTTACTTTCAAATACACGGTCGGCTAAGTAGTAAAGACCCTAATAAGGGATCGCTATTTCACGACGAGCGCGGCTCCCTCAAGGAAGCCGGCCAAAACATGGTTCGTCCTAAATAATTTCATACGACTAAGCCACTGATTGGCCGCTCTCCTTCTTGGGGCAAAGCTCGTCCCTAATACAAGGATGAGCTTAGCCCAAGAAGGGGGGGATAAGGCTAAAAACCATGAAGCTTGAAGGACGAGTCAAGTCTGTAGGACGAGCCACAATTATGCTCGGCCTCTTTTGAGGAAAGTCAAAGGTCGTCCAAAGGCCAGAACGAACTAAGAAGTAAAAGCCCTTGTAAGGGTTCGCTACTTCAAGACGAAGGTTGCCTCCTCAACGAAGCCGGCTAAAGCATGGCTCGTCCATAAACCGTAATACATAAATCGTCCGTAAGAAACTAAGCTCGTCCTGAACAAAGGAGGTTAGGGTTGCTCGGCCAATATTGGCCGTTTTCTTTCTTGGGACAAGGCTCGTCCAGAATACAAGGATGCGCTAAGTCCAAGAAGGGGGGATAACCTCGGAACTTTTAGGACGAACCAAGTTTGAAGGACGAGTAACAATTATACTTGGCTTCATTTAGGAAAGTTTGATGATCGTCCAAAGACAAGGATGATACCCTTTCCTTTACAAACCCCGCAGACCGTCCAAAAGTCAGGACGAGTCTCAATTTATACTCGGCTACATTTTGGGAAGTTTGATGATCGTCCAAAGACAAGGATGATGCTAACCCTTTCCGTAACAGAGCTTAAAGTCCGCTCAAAAGTCAGGATGAGCCCAAAGACAAGTAGGACGAGTCTCATCTGTACTTGCGCTAATTTGCGGAATGTTTGAAGGCCGTCTAAAGACAAGGACAAGAGGCGTCTTAATAGCTTCATTAAGTTGCAAAGACGTTCAAGAAGAGATGGACGAGTCTCAGTTATACTTGATGAAAATTTAAGTGCAATAAAAGAAAGGACAAGTAATTGGCAAAAGGTCATCTCTTTATATACTTGTCAAAACAACTCACAGCTTAGTATAAAACAAAAAGAAGAGACAAAGCTACGACGGTAAACAAGCCAAGAAACCTAGAAAAATAAACCTAAAACTAGGCATCTCATTCAGCAGGAGTTTCTTGGTCGTCCTTTGGAGACCCGTCCTCGTCCGCAGCCTCTTCATCCGATTCCAAGAATTCAGGAGGCTCTTCAGCAGTCACCAGTGCACGGTGAACGCTCTCCTGAAATTCCAGTCGCCGAACAAAGCTCGGGACCTCATGAGGCTCGGCCAGCATCTCAAAAGCCTTGACGGCCCAGTCTTTGGAAGTCTCAATGACTTGCTTCAAGCCTTCTTTAGCGTCATCAAAGCCCTGGGCTGCGTCCTTTTGCAGACGAGCATTCTTCGCCTTTAGAAGGAAATTCCCCCTTCTAAGTTGAACAGCGGCCAAAAGGGCAGTATCTCTCTCGCCTCTCAACTCTGTTGAGATGGTGTCCAAGGCCAGTTTCAATTTATCCTGATCCTTGTACAGTTGGTTGATGGTGACGAGATACTGTTGGTTGTTAGCCTCCAGTTTGGCCGACCGTTTCTCCCAAGCCTCCCTTGATTGACGGTGAAGAGTCTCCGCCATCTCAATGTCATGAATGACCTTGTCGCCGGCCGTTGTAGCCTGATGGACGAGCTGCTTATTCTCCTTCCTAAGCTCCCTCGCCCACTCCTCAGTTAAAATACTGCGAGCCAGAAGCTGGAACAACGAAAACAAAACAAGTCATTAGACGAGTTATAAAGAAAAAAAGAATTGTACAAGTACAAAACAACAGCGGCAATAAACTGTACCTTAGCAACAAGTTGTGACATGTAGCCCACATGCCTAGCTGATGCTCCCCTCAACCCCATTATATAGGATTCAGGGTAGCATTTGAACAACTCCTGCTTGAGCCGATCTCACTCAGCTTTGGACATCTTGGCAAAAGCAGCAGAAGACTCCTCGTCCGAGTCTACTGTGGGAACGGCCGCAGATGAAGCCGGTTCTTTGCCCTTATCTGAAAGAGGGGGGATCAGTTCTCTTGATATAAATGACTATGGTTTGTCTGTTGGACGGACTCATTGACCATCCATCGACCCGCACCGTCCTAACTCTATTAGGATAATAGGACTCACCCGAAGATAAGGATGTCGTCCTAATGGATAACGGCATATGAGAGACCAGCTTCGCTACCGAGCCGCTGAAGCCGGGTAGGGTGTCTGTAGCCGTCTCCGGCTCTGGAATAACCAGTGCCAGAGCCGAGTCTGGTCCGACGTTAGTAGGATCAGCTGGAATTACATCCAATTGGTTAGCAGGAACATAACCCTTCTCCTCCACAGCCAGGGAAGCAGCAGACATCTCCTCCTTCAGAACCTTGTCCTTTGGAGGAAGCATGGCTTTCTCTCCAACTCCCTTGCCAGACGGAGTAGTCTTCTCCATTTTCTTTCTTGTAAAGCCCTTAGTCTTTTTGGATGGAGGCTGATCCACGGCCGCTGTAGGTCTCTTCTTGGCCGAAGAAGACTTCCCAGGCGGGGGCTTGTTGGTAGGGGCATTTTTCTGCAAAAATAAACAAGTTATTAACCGCATCGTCCAAAGAACAAAAGCTATAATTAAACTATTGAGCTCCGGACGAGAATCACCCAAGGAAGGAAGGCGTCCAAGTATGAACAACCTTTCCTAAGAGAACCCCGTCCAAAGTATTTTTCATGACCAGACGAGAGTGGTGCAAAGCAAGAAGCCGTCCAAAAATTGACGGACCAGAATGATCCTCGTCCAAGGCCATCAAAATCACTCAGATGAGAAGGGCCCAAAGAAGGTGGCCGTCCAAGCATGGACGCCTTCCTTCTTCAGGTGATTTTCGTCCAAGGATTGGAAATCAATTTGGACGAACCCGAATGGTCCTCGTCCAAGGCCATTCAGCATCTCAGACGAGAAGGGCCCAAAGAAGGTGGCCGTCCAAGCATGGACGCCTTCCTTCTTCGGGTGATTTTCGTCCAAGAATTGGAAATCAATTGGATAAACCCGAGTGGTCCTCGTCCAAGGCCATTCAACATCTCAGACGAGAAAGACCCGGAGAACATGGCCGTCCAAGCATGGACGCCTTCCTTCTTCGGGTGATTCTCGTCCAAATATTTGAAATCGATATTTGACGAGCCAGAACAATCCTCGTCCAAAAAAAAAACTTATTTACCAGGGTTTCAGCCCTTTTCTAAGCACTACTCTTGGCGAACTCCTTCCACAAGTTGTCAGTGAACTTGGACATACTGATATCTCCCGTCCAAGAGTGTTTAAGAAGTGCTCTGGTTGAATCTGCAACAAGAAGTAATAGGGGTTAGTCCGATCTGGGCTATGGACGAGGCATTTTACTTGGAAATTTTGAATGTATACCTTTATCAACGGCCAGCCGCAACCCGGCAGCGACCAAGAAGTTATCGTCATAAAACATCTCTTTAAAGGGTATCCAGTTAGCTGGCCCTTTAAAGGATGCCTGACTCGGCCTGGAATACTCCTTTATTCTAAAATAGTCCACCACTTCTTCGTCAAACTGGTCCTCCAACTCCAACCAAGACTGCTTTCGCCCAGTATTCGTGACGGCTCGATTATAAAAACGGTAGCCCTCAGTGGCGGAGTCGTTGGCCGCTCGTAGGAAGATGAAGTCGGCTTTCCAGTCGCGCATCTTCGACGGCTTGCCCCAAGCAGTGAGAAAGCCGGTGCGGTTGCAGATGCTGAGCCATGTTTCGTCCACAGCCCCTGGAACCTTAGCCGCATAATGTATGTGGGTGAAGGCCTGGAGAGAAAGAGCCAGGTCGCGTAGCTCGCAGACGGCTATGAAGGTCAGCACGTTGTGCCAGGCATTAGGCGCCAACTGATTATGGCCGATGATGTAATACCTTAGCACCTGTTCTATAAAATCGTGGAGGGGGAACCTCAATCCCGCGTCCAAGGCTAGCTTGTAAACGGCGAAGTGGTTCTTAGGAGCACTCAGAATTGTGGCTCCTTATTAGGAATGGCGAAGGAGAAGCCCGGCATGGGCATATAAGTGGACAAGTAGCTGGGGTCAGGACCTATCTTTTCTAACCATTTACGATTGACTAAGATAAAGCCAGGGTCAGAAAGGGGACCTAAGCGTCTCCTAATCTCAGACGAGGTAGTGGAGGGTTCGTCCGACTCTTCGGCAGCGCCAGATTCACTCCCGTTATTGTCCTCGCTGGCTTCCTCCATATTGATGTCCCTGCCAGAAGGACTGGCCTCGGGGTTTATTTCAGGATCTTCAAAACTGTGGTCAGGGGAAGGAGGCTCGCCCAAAGGTTGAGCACTTTGGGCCTTCCTCGTCTCGTCTGGAACTCGTCCAGTGGATTCCTCCATTTTAGAACTATCTGTTGGGAGTATTACCCTGCGTCTGAGACGGGCCGTTTACTTGACACGCGCCAGATTACCCTGCACAGGTAAAGAGTGGGTCGTCTGACTTTGCCGGCCAAAACCATAAAAAAATATATACTCGGCCCGAATAGGCCCAACTCTAGAATGTGCCGAAGAAGAAGTAATATCGGTTCTAGGGTCAAGACCAACTCTTGGGCAGCCAGGATTATTCGACGAAGAAGAGGAATCCATTTTATTGCTTTTCTAAGAAAGAATAAAGAATAAAGAAAAACAAAAAGAAAAAAGGAGAAGAAGAGATACTTGACGAAACGCTTGGACGATTCGGTGAAGAAAACGGAGATTGGACGATCACTCTCTCTCTCTAGAAAAAATGCAGAGCCTCTCTCTCTAGAAAAATTTCTCTCAAGGTGTGAAATGATTAAATGAAGACAAACAAAGCATATATATAGGGGGGTGAAAAACCTGCTGAGCCGGTTAAAAGTTGACCGGGGATGATTAAAACGGTCGAATATGACCGGTAAGGCCCAAAAAATGGCGCGTCTTTGCATCTTTTTGAATTTGAGGTAGCTTCCACAGGTAAAAGGGCCTTAACCGTCGTGTGGGCCAATAGTAAAAACCCTTTTAGGGGCAAATGTTGTAGCCTAAAATATCAATGGCACTATTTGAGACACATGGCTCCATCTGGACCATACACGTGTCCCACCAGAAGAAATACAGAAAGATGGTTTAACCATTGGGTTATGCTCAAGTGAGAGAAAAAGGCTCACTTTCTGGCCCAAAGGTTAGTCAGAGCCCAAATCCTTAAAATGGCTGCTGATGATTGGTTGATGATCTATCTCCAACCATAGCCTGCCAAGTGTCGTGATTTGATTGTCTAGCCAATCAGGTGCCTTTATTCTAGGGTACCATGAAAAGACACCAGTCATATCACAACCACTATAAATACCCCAGAAATCAGGAGAAAGGTAATTGAATGCAAACAGTGTAAACTTACTCTGTGGAAATACTCTCTCACTTTCTCTCTCTATCTCTACTTTTTCCTTCAAACTCTTGATTCCTGACTTAAGCTTCGGAGGGGGAATCACCACCCAAACCTCCAAGGTGGGTCCCTTTATTGCAGGTTCGGGAACGAAGCTCAGGTTCAGACTAGACAGACTCAGACATTGTTGCACAAGTCTCCAAGTGAAGAACATCTAAGGGAAACTGGTTTACTTGCCGGGCAAGGAAGCTAAACCTATAGTTTACTTGCTGGACAAGCATACTAAACAGTGACCATGCGTAGACACATAATGTGCCTCCCTATTTTATAGAGGTGAACATAGACCGGGTTGGGTTGGGCTGGGCTTGGCCCAAAAAAAGTGGCCCATTTCGGGCCAAAGTCTCGCGCCATAACCCGCAAATTCGGGTCGGGCCAAAATTTAGACTATTTTTACATATTTAAGTTGCCTGTGGCCTGAAATTTTTGCTCAAAAAATCGGACCGGGTCGGGCCCGACCGCAGGCCGGAAAATCGTGCCCAAAATCCGCCCATTTTTGGGCCGGACCCATGTTGATCACCTCTACTATTTTAGTATCTGGTGATGATACATTCTACACCTACTTGGTCCGGATCAAAGAATGACAACAAATAAGTCTTAAAACATATTCCAATCATAACCCATTTTCTCCATCTCTAAAGTCTTTTTCAAAATAATTCTTAATCTATCCTGTAAAAATTTTAAAAAAAATATTTATCGTTGGATATAGATCAAAATAAGCTTTCCAAAAAGGTATATATTATACGTCCAACTTTGATTTAGAATGAAGAAGTTATGAGTAAATAATTAGCATCATAGTCCTCGCTCTTTGAGATTGTAAAATGCTAGAGAGAGAAGCTCCACAAAATTCCCACCCCACCCCCCTTATTCCCGCCCTCAAGGCACAAAATGCAATCCTTGTCGCCATGCCTGCCTGCACCCTGGCCCTAGATGCTGTCCCCCTGGTTAGGCCGCCGCCCCAGTCGTCAGTCCCCGATCAACCTGTCCCCACTCCTCCCCCTCCCTTACCCCTCCCTATAATCCAGCCCTTTCTCACCCTTTCTTTAAATCCCTCACCCCCTCCATTACCGTTTGCAACCACCCCCCCTCCTTCTATGGGGGTGGCAGATTTGTTCATTCCAATCTCCAGAGAAGATTATGAAGGCCTGGTGGAACCATGGTCTGCCGCCCTAATCTGCAAAGTGGTCGGGAAATCACTTTCGAAGGAATTTATGAAGGAGGAAGTTTCAAAACTTTGGAATCCAAAACAACCCTTAACCTTTAATTCTTTGGGAAAGGGCTTCTACGCTGTCATTTGTTCGTCGCCGGAGGAACGATGTAGAATTCTAACAGACGGACCATGGTTCATTTTGGGACACCTTATCTCCCTTCAATGCTGGTCTCCGGGCTTCCAACCCTCTCGTGTAAAATTCGAAAAAGGTCCTATATGGATGAGCTTACCGGAACTTCCGAGCGAATTTTACTCTCGTCAGATGCTGCAAAAGATTGGTGATGCCCTAGGAGAAACATTGAAGATTGATGCCAACTCCATTGAAGGAGAGAAAAGAAGATTTGCGCAATTATGTGTGCTAACTTCAAAAGAACGCCCTCCCCCAAAAGGAATCTGGCTGGGCAACCATTATCAACAGGTAACTTTCCAGGAAGGTCCTTGGTTTTGCCCGGAATGTTATGAGTTTGGGCATTCATTCAAAGCGTGCCCTAATCAATCGGGGAAAACCCCGGGCACGGCGGTGGGGAAACAGACACAAAGCGCCAATGTAAGACAAATGGAATACAAGTGGCAAAAAGTTCAAAACAAAAACCGAGGCCCACATGTTAACTTAGGGCCCAGAGATAAAAAAATGCAAAGCCGCCCTCCGCAAGATTTGGGGGGCCCAAGGAAGGTTCCTATTGGGGGAAAAGTAAACCCAGAAGAGAGAGAAAGTAGGATTCAAAAAATCTCAAACCTTGTCATGTCAACCCCTGCAATCCGCGAAACCCATAACCCTTTTGCCCTGTTACGTGATTATGCGGAAGAAAGCCTGGAACCCTCCCCAATCTCCCCCGTTAAGATTTTGAAACGTGGCAAGTCTTGTCAATCGACTCTAGCTTCCTCTTCCATGTCAGAGGCAGCCATGGATATTCACAAAAATTCACCCTCAAACTCCCCCCTTTCAAAAACTCCTTTATCCCACCACATAAAAATCCTGAAACCCCTTACCAAAAACACAAAAAACCAAACCTCCCAAAATGGACCCTCTCTCGCCCAAATCGGTGATAATCTGCCTCTCCCCACCACCGCTTTCACCACCAACGCCACCCTCACCCCACCACCTCCCCAAGTAAATCGTTACAAGATAATGGGAACGATTTCGTTCACACGCCCATGCCTCCCTCTGACCTCGGAATTCAACATAGGCTATGTGGACTACTTGATGAAGGACGAGGAGGGCTGGATAGATATACCACTAGAAGAGATAAAAATGTTAATCTTGAAGCCGGAGAGTGCGGGAGCCCTAGAGGAGAATATGGAGATGTGAACATGGGGAAAACTAGGTCGTTACTAGTCTCCTAAAGTCAAACAAAACCTAACTAGACCACTAAATTAAACTAAGTAAAGTGGTAAGTAAGGGTCATTCTTCCACAAGGACTAAGGAACATCAAATTGTGTTAATTTAACAATAAGCTAGGCCGAAGAAATCGTCAAGTTTTGGTAAAACTAAGGGTATAAACTATTGAAATCAAATTAGGAAAAGCACTAGGAATGGGAAAACACCACAATTATAGTTCACATCCAACAACCGAGTAGAGATATGGGGGTTGACATGCATTGGGGATATGCAAAGGGAATAAACAAACCTAAACACCTCTAAAATCGTTGTTAGGGAGTTTAGAGTCCTAATTATGGTAACAAAACCTATATTTCGAGGCGTTATCACCTAACTAGGCCAAGTTAAGGATTGAAATCAAACCCAAGTTAATACGAACCAACAAGTGATGTGTAACAACTAATCAATCAATCATGAAGGTCAACCACATAAAAGTAAACCATTAAATGGGCAATAAAGGATCAAAAGATGATGGAGGTCACATCAACTCAGTCACCAATCAACATCAAAGATTGAAATTGCACAAATCCCAAACAAAACCAACCCAATGAACTCTACTCATGAAAATAGGATGCAAACAATGATTGGGCTACTCCCAATCCTAGTTAATGAACTACTCACTACCCATTATACTACCAAACATCCTAAACATGAAAATACTAGCAATAAATCACCAATCTAAAAATAGCAAAAACCAAAAAACAAGACTTTAAAGCAAAAGCAAAACAAAATCTAGAGAGCAAACAAGAAGAAACTAGTAAAAGATGGAAACTTTAATCTAGATTAACTATTAAACATGAAAATAAAGCAATAAAAGAGGAGATAGAGTAAGAAATGCTCATTGATAAATTGTTGAATCTTCAAATACAAGTTGTCACCCTTGAATTTCCCAATCTTCAATCTCTCTTTGAGTTTTCTCACTTTTCTCCTAAACTAAGCAATGGAGGCTAATCCTCCCTAAAACCCTAAAAATATTCTAAAACTAAGAGTGATGGATAAAATAAAACTTGGCTCCTCAAAATGGGCTAAGGGGGGTATTTATACTCCCCCTCAATTACATCGTCATAAACAAAATGGGCCGAAGAAAAACGTGTGAATAACAGCAGCCCGGGCGGGCTCCACATGGCCCGGGCGGGCTGACCAAGGCACCCCGGGCGGGCTGGGTCAAGGCCCGGGCGGTGCAGGGTGGTCGGGCCCATGCTGATCCACCGGGCGGGGCATGCTACCCTTCTTTATCGAGGTAAAAGCTCCACTCTTCAGCAGCCCGGGCGGGCAGGAAACCTGCTCGGGCGGGCTGAGGAGTCCGGGCGGGCTGGTCATAGCTCGGGCGGGCCAGCAGACGCGCCTGACTTCAAAGAGCGATATCTCTTTCATTTTTCACCGGAATCAGGATTGTGACCACTCGTTGGAAAGCTATCGAGCTAAACTTTCATTTCCAACTTGAATCACTGAAAAATAGTATTTGTAGTGAAAGTTATGACCATTTTAATATCACCCTTGTGCACAAATCCTTCCAAAAACTCTTATTTTGGTAAAATTGCTCCACTCTATGCTTGGTGTGTGGTATGGATAGGTGGGAAGTGTGGTGTAGGATAAGCTTATAGCACTAAATCAAGCCACCCCTCTAACTTTGAAACTCGAACGCGTAGCTCCAAAAAGCTTACCTACATAGAAGACCAAACACAAGGGGAGAAACTATACATATAAAATAATAAAATGAAACTAAATAAAGAAAACAATAATAACTAAAAAGGAAATAAAATTAGAAGAATAATTACGAAAATTAAACTAAAACGACTCTAATTAAGCACGAATTATTACCCTATGAGTGACATAAATGTCTCTCATCAAATGCCCCCAAACTTGAACTTTGCTCGTCCTCGAGTAAAACAATTGGACACAAAAGGGAAATAGGAAAGCAAAAAGATTCATTATAAGCTAAACTAGAAAGCAAGAAATCTAACTCACTTTCGTAGGAATCACGGTTGCATTTAGCGCATGCAACAAGCTCTTTAAATCCCTAAATCGCTTTAAAGGGCGAGTGAGATCTCGCGAGGGTTTCCCAATAGGCTTAACCCACAACTCTAATCAAGCACAAATATATAGTAAGCCAAAGTTATCTCTTTAAATATGGTTCATAAAGCAATGGACGATCTAAGCAAACTTTCAAAGCATAACCATCATCAATATGTATCCATGACTTAGGAATATAGGGGATAGGCTAATCTAAGGTGCAAAATTGACACTATCAAAAGCTTCAAAACATCAATTAGAGTCTACTAGGGCATTCAAGAGTTACAAATCGTTTTCAAATGGATGAAGAAGGTCCCAAGATTGATCCTAATCACCTATAGTGCACATAAACACCCCCAAACTTGACTTTTGCTAAGAGAAAACCATGATTGTAGTATTATAACGATTGAGCAATGGGTCTAGAGTCTCAATGTTTAAGCCATAATGACATTCATCATTACTAGGGATGCTCTACTTATTAAAATTTCAAGCTCCCACTCAACCATTTCGACAACCTACTTTCTCAAGGATATGTGGATATTACCACTTATTGACTCTTTTTCGATTTTTTTTTTTCGTTTTCATGGACTTTAATAGGCTTATTGTGCCTTGTGGGCTCATTGGCTCCACTTTTTGGACTCAATACATAAACCACAATTTTTTTTTCTTTTTAACAAGGCAAAATTGGCCTCAACACCCTGAACTATAGCTTGGGTGCACCCAACTCCACCAACTACGACTAGTAGCCTAAACACCACCAACTATGGGGTGGGGTGCATTCCGTACCATAAATGAGGCCGAAAGCCTAAAATGTTGCCGATAAAATGTTGCCGATGACGGTGGGTTTTTAAGGTACATACTGCACCCCGCCAACCGAGGCCGGAAGCCTAAAATGTTGCCGATGACGGTGGGTTTTTATGGTACAGACTGCACCCCACCCCGTAATTAGTGGTACGGACTGCACCCCACCCCGTAGTTGGTGGTGTTTAGGCTACTAGTCGTAGTTGGTGGTGTTGGGTGCACCCAAGTTATAGTTCAGGGTGTTGAGGCCAATTTTGCCTTTTAACAATCAATTTAACTCTGAGCATAGCTTATTTGGAAGTAAATCACTTGTGCACCAAAGAAGATTTCAAGATTCAACTAGGGTCACTACAACTTCCATAAGAGAAATAATTCGACTCTTTTCAACACAAAGTTTGACAACATTTACAATTATAGAATGCTTTTTCAAGTAGAAAATCAAGCAACAAAGATTAATCGATCCCTAATTGCCCCAAGTTACACATACAAGCATCCAACGGAAACACCTATACTCATCTACCCAAATGACCAAAACAAAGGAATCCACGTAAATTGGCATCAAGAATCTTCCCTTGGACACAAAGTGCTTTGTACTTTTCTTATTCCTCAATTTTTTTTTTTTGGATTTTGCCAAATATCTTTTTTCATTTTTTTCAATTTTTTTCTTTATAAAGAGAAGCTCAAAACTAGAAGGAAAAATAAAAGAAAGGAAAATATTTTTAGATTTTGAATTTTTTTTAAAAAGAGAAAAATAAATAATAAAGTATGTACACTTCCCCTAAGCTAGCGAATAGCTACTCCCCCAAGCTAGAATAAAGCATTGTCCTCAATGCTTGAACAAGACGATCAAAGGGAGGGAGGGGGGAGGGAAAAGAAACATCCAAACCAACAAGCACATGTTCCGCAATCATAAAACATTAGAGAAAGAGAAAAGGAAGGATGCTACCGGATAGTAGGTGGGTGTAAATACCCGCAAATGACCCAATTTCTCCATTTCTAATCAACTTCCTCAAAACCATGATTTGCTTTCTACGTGCTATTGAGAATGATTCTTATTCCAATTTTGTACCTAAATCAAAATCAAGGATAGAAAACCAAAGTGAGTAAAATTAAAAGAAATAAAATGAAAGCAATAGATCATGGGTTACTTCCCAAGAAAGGCTTGTTTAAGGTCATAAGCTTGACCTTTCTAGTAAATAGCAATTCAACGATCGCAAGAGTTTGTCAAATGCACTAGCACACATTTCTATTATTATTAAGTATGCAATGATAATATGCAAAGTGTGCATAAAGTGCAATGCAACTCCATGCAAATGAGGAGAGTGATGCCTAAAAGAAGGAACAAAAGGAAAAACAAAGAAATAAGAAGAAGAATAATCAAAATAAGAAGAAAAAGAAAAATGAAATGACAAACTCTCCTCAACAAACTCTTTTTTTGTGGCAATCTCACTGTCTTCCTCAAAATTAATCAAATTGGACACTTGAAGGGGAAAGGATGAAGGGGGCTCATTTAATGGAGGTAATTTGGGTAAATAAGGGAAAGAGATGGGAAAGGAAGGAACTAGAACAAGCTTTCTTGAAAACGGGATATAAGGTGAAGGAATGGAAACTAAGGTTTCACGAATGACTTCTCCTATATCACAAGTTTTCAAATCGCATATTTTTTCAACCAATGACTCCTTACCAACATCTTTCTCATCCTCTAAAGCCTCAAAAACATCACCAACCACCAAATGAGGTATCTCACTCTCAAATTGACCAAGATCTCCACTCAAGCATGATGGGGTAGGAGAGGATGGGTACTCTAAAGCACAAGGAGAGAGAGTAAGGTCCAATTCATTAGAGGTAGACACATGAGACTCAAAAAGAGAATGTATAGACTCGTAAACATCATCACTTTCAACAACATTCTCAATAATGGTTCTTTTCTCCTCAAAAGCATACCCCTCATCATCACTACTCCAAAAACCATCATCAAGATCTAGGCTACTCTTTCCCAATTGATTTTCAACTTCAACATCCCTCGAATCACCATCATCATCAATAATCTCACCATGGTCATCATAAGATCCATTTTTCTCTTGATTTGCAAAAGTAGGCTCCAACCTAGACTCCAACAATTGAGAAACTTGAGTATCTAGCATTTTATTATGAACTTGCATTTATTTTAAGCTCTCTCTCAACTCACTAGTCTCTTTAGCTTGATTAGTCATGAAGATTTGCATCATACTCTCTAGACTAGTGGTGTTGGTGGACGATCCTAATTGAAGAGGTGCTTGGAGTATAATTTGGAGACCATTTTGGGGAGGGGGATTAAAATCATGTATAATAGGGTCACTAGTGGGAACATTTGACTCATCAAAGGAATTCATGCAAACATTAGATGAATTATGAGAATTTGCACAATCAAAATCATAAGTATCCCTAGCTAACCACATATAAAAATCCCAAGCTTCATCTAAAGATATAGCTCGAAATTCACCATTAAACATATTTTCAACCACTCCTCTAGTATGCTCATTTAAACCCCAATAAGTAATCTCACAAGCCTCCCAAAGACCATAACCATAGTACTTTATAAAGTCCTCAAGTCTATCAAAGTAAATCCAAAAGGACTCATTCTCATATTGAGGAAAAGAGATATTTGCCATTTTTTTTATTAAGAATAAGAAAAGAAAAAAAAAATCAAAGAAAAACAAAGAATATTCACAAATAGCCTAGACTCATCTAATCAACACAAATCAATGTAAGCCGAAGTCCCCAGCAACGGCGCCATTTTGAACAATGGGAAAACTAGGTCGTTACTAGTCTCCTAAAGTCAAACAAAACCTAACTAGACCACTAAATTAAACTAAGTAAAGTGGTAAGTAAGGGTCATTCTTCCACAAGGACTAAGGAACATCAAATTGTGTTAATTTAACAATAAGCTAGGCCGAAGAAATCGTCAAGTTTTGGTAAAACTAAGGGTATAAACTATTGAAATCAAATTAGGAAAAGCACTAGGAATGGGAAAACACCACAATTATAGTTCACATCCAACAACCGAGTAGAGATATGGGGGTTGACATGCATTGGGGATATGCAAAGGGAATAAACAAACCTAAACACCTCTAAAATCGTTGTTAGGGAGTTTAGAGTCCTAATTATGGTAACAAAACCTATATTTCGAGGCGTTATCACCTAACTAGGCCAAGTTAAGGATTGAAATCAAACCCAAGTTAATACGAACCAACAAGTGATGTGTAACAACTAATCAATCAATCATGAAGGTCAACCACATAAAAGTAAACCATTAAATGGGCAATAAAGGATCAAAAGATGATGGAGCTCACATCAACTCAGTCACCAATCAACATCAAAGATTGAAATTGCACAAATCCCAAACAAAACCAACCCAATGAACTCTACTCATGAAAATAGGATGCAAACAATGATTGGGCTACTCCCAATCTTAGTTAATGAACTACTCACTACCCATTATACTACCAAACATCCTAAACATGAAAATACTAGCAATAAATCACCAATCTAAAAATAGCAAAAACCAAAAAACAAGACTTTAAAGCAAAAGCAAAACAAAATCTAGAGAGCAAACAAGAAGAAACTAGTAAAAGATGGAAACTTTAATCTAGATTAACTATTAAACATGAAAATAAAGCAATAAAAGAGGAGATAGAGTAAGAAATGCTCATTGATAAATTGTTGAATCTTCAAATACAAGTTGTCACCCTTGAATTTCCCAATCTTCAATCTCTCTTTGAGTTTTCTCACTTTTCTCCTAAACTAAGCTATGGAGGCTAATCCTCCCTAAAACCCTAAAAATATTCTAAAACTAAGAGTGATGGATAAAATAAAACTTGGCTCCTCAAAATGGGCTAAGGGGGGTATTTATACTCCCCCTCAATTACATCGTCATAAACAAAATGGGCTGAAGAAAAACGTGTGAATAACAGCAGCCCGGGCGGGCTCCACATGACCCGGGCGGGCTGACCAAGGCACCCCGGGCGGGCTGGGTCAAGGCCCGGGCGGTGCATGGTGGTCGGGCCCATGCTGATCCACCGGGCGGGGCATGCTACCCTTCTTCGTCGAGGCAGAAGCTCCACTCTTCATCAGCCCGGGCGGGCAGGAAACTTGCTCGGACGGGCTGAGGAGCCCGGGCGGGCTGAGGAGCCCGGGCGGGCTGGTCATAGCTCGGGCGGGCCAGCAGACGCGCCTGACTTCAAAGAGCGATATCTCTTTCATTTTTCACCGGAATCAGGATTGTGACCACTCGTTGGAAAGCTATCGAGCTAAACTTTCATTTCCAACTTGAATAACTGAAAAAAAGTATTTTTAGTGAAAGTTATGACCATTTTAATATCACCCTTGTGCACAAATCCTTCCAAAAGCTCTTATTTTGGCAAAATTGCTCCACTCTATGCTTGGTGTGTGGTATGGATAGGTGGGAAGTGTGGTGTAGGATAAGCTTATAGCACTAAATCAAGCCACCCCTCTAACTTTGAAACTCGAACGCGTAGCTCCAAAAAGCTTACCTACATAGAAGACCAAACACAAGGGGAGAAACTATACATATAAAATAATAAAATGAAACTAAATAAAGAAAACAATAATAACTAAAAAGGAAATAAAATTAGAAGAATAATTACGAAAATTAAACTAAAACGACTCTAATTAAGCACGAATTATTACCCTATGAGTGACATAAATGTCTCTCATCAAGATGTACCTCAACAGCGAATTCTTTACACAACCTCATCTCCCCCAATACCAAACGGCGAGCCATCTCCCGCACATAACCGTTCCTGACATGGTTCCTTGATTGGATCCCTCTCCTCTCATTCCGCTCAGCCGACCCCTGTTCCTTGGTTGGATCCCTCTCCTCTCATTCCGCTCAGCCGACCCCTGTTCCTCATTCAAGCCATGCCGTTGAGGGCGACAATCATAAGCAACTCGAATGCGTTCCTCCTGGCAGAAGTTCAATACCCAGCCAAACAATTGGAGATCAATCTGAGATGGGACGGGGTAAGAGGCAAAAAAAGCCAAAGGGAGGCCGAGATAATGCTAAAGCCATTGAGGAGGTTCTGGATATGTCCGACATCACACTGGGAAGTCGACCCGTTAGCCGACGAGGACGTGGAGCTAGTACGCACTCTAAAGCGCACACCTCCCCTCCCGGATAATATGTCTTTAATGTATTGGAATGCCCGGGGTATTGGAAGACCTTCCTTTCAAGCTAACTTCCAAAATCTGGTCCGTGATCATCTTCCTCATCTTGTTGTCATCACGTAAACTTGGGTTTGCCGCACAAAAACCGAAACCATTATGAAGGAGCTGGGATTTGGGGACTGGCACCTGGTTGCTCCGATGGGTTTCTCCGGGGGCATTCTTGTGATGTGGAAGCCCACACTCATTAAGTTTCATAGCATCTGGGACAGTAGGCAGGCGGTGCATGGTGTCGTCGAGGTTTGCCTTCCTAACTCCTCCTTTTCTTTTCTCCTATTTGCAATTTACGCAAGTACTAGAGTGCATCACAGGAATTTTTTTTGTGGGAAGACTTAAAAATTATTGCTCGTCATATTGATATCCCTTGGATTGCCTGAGGGGATTTTAATGAAGTTCTAACCCAAAATGAAAAATTAGGGGGTCGTAGAATTAGGTCGAAAAGATGTCAAGTTTATAGGGATACTATGGACGCCTGCAAGATGATTGACTTAGGGTTCTCAGGGCCTAGATTCACTTGGACCAACAGCAGGAAAAGACATCTTATATATGAGAGGTTGGATAGGGGATGGGATAATATGGAGTGGTTAGAAAAATTTCCGGAAACCAATGTGACTCACCTTCCTAGAATTTCCTCGGACCATTGCCCTATTCTAGTGAGAACCTGTTCTACTATTACCAAGGGGGGTAAAAGACCGTTTCGTTTTGAGCCTATGTGGACCCTGCATCCTGATTTCCACCCAATGCTCCAAAGAGAATGGGATAGGGGGGAGGGGGACCTTCAGAACAGGTTACGTGACCTCCAAGTTACCCTTAACATATGGAATAAAGAGGTGTTTGGTAACCTGCATCGTAGGAAAACCAAAGCCATGGCTCGTCTAGAAGGAATTCAGTTGTATCTCCAGGATTCTCCCTTATCCCGCTTCCACCAGACCCTCGAAAAGGACCTCCAACAGGAAATTGGCCAAATCCTTTACCAAGAAAACGAACTTTGGAAGTCTAAGAGCCGGGCCAAATTGACTAACTTTGGGGACAAAAACACGGGCTTCTTTCACAAATTTGTCATTCTGGAGAGGAATGAGAGTAGAATCCTAAGCCTCTCTAACAGTGTAGGGGAAGATATTTCCACCCCAAAAGCCATTGAAGACCACATTTGTGCGTTTTTCTCTCAACTTTATGCTACGGAAAGTTTGCGGTCCCAAATGACCCCTTCCTCCTACCAGTCATCTGTTTCCGTGGGATTTATCCCCACCAATGAAGAGATAAGAAGGGCTCTTTTTAGCATGAAGGGCTTGAAAGCCCCGGGGCCTGATGGATTCCATCCGATCTTTTTCCAAAAGAATTGGGATGTTGTTGGTCAGGTTACATGCTCAAATATTAAGAACTGGTTCTTAACAGGGCGAATCCCTCCTGACTTGAGCCAAGCCCTCATTTGTTTGATTCCTAAAGTTCTGTGCCCCCAAATGGTTAAACAATTAAGGCCTATTAGTCTTTGTAATACTTCTTACAAACTTGTCACAAAAATTTTGGTTAATAGGCTTAAAGATAAAATTCCTAAGTGGATTTCCCCGAATCAAAATAGTTTTATAAAAGGGAGGGGGCCGGAAATCAATCTGGTAGTTGCAGCGGAAATCCTGCACTCCATGCATAAAAATAAAGGGAAGGCGGACTGGTTTGTCTTAAAAGTTGACCTGGAAAAAGCCTATGACCGCATGGAATGGAGCTTTGTTAGAGATTGCCTTAGGGACCTGGAGATGGATGCTCACTCGGTTAACATGATTATGAATTGTATATCCAATGCCTCCTCCTCCATCTTAGTAAACGGGAAAAAGTCAAATCTGTTCCATCACTCTAGGGGGCTGCGTCAGGGAGATCCCATGTCACCCTACCTGTTTAATATCTGCATCGATGTCCTATCATCCTGGATAAACCAAGCGTGCCTTCAGGGAAAATGGACCCCCTTTTGGGTAGGCAGGAAAAAAGTCCCGATCTCTCACATCCTCTTTGCGGATGACTTGCTTCTTTTTGGGAAAGTTGATGAGTCAACTACCTTCTGCATGAGGGATATTCTTAAAAGATTTTGTCAGGCCTCGGGCCAGAGAATCAATGAGGAGAAAAGTCGCCTCACCTTCTCTCCGAATACACCTACTGATTACAAAACTCTCTTTCAAGATACCCTGGGTATTAGGGAAACAGAAAATTTGGGTGTATATTTAGGGGTTCCATTGTCCCATAAAAGACCTAAACGGAGTGAGATCCAGTTTGTGACTGACAAAATTCGAGGAAAATTAGCCTCTTGGAAAACTAGGTTCCTCTCCAAGGCAGGGCGTTTGTGTCTGATTAACTCCACCCTCAATACGATGTCATCCTATTATATGCAAGCGTCCTACCTCCCTACAACTGTGCACAAAGAATTAGACAAAATTTGTAGAAATTTATTTTGGGGGGACTCGAGTGATAAGAAAAGGTTGCATTTAGTCTCGAAAGAAACCATTATTATGCCTAAATCCAAAGGGGGCCTTGGGATTCGGAGCCATAAACACCTCAATGCCGCGTATGCGGCTAAATTAGCATGGAAATTGAGTCATGAGCCTGAAAGCCTTGCTGCCCAATGTATTATATCTAAGTACATCCACCCCGACTCTATCACCAAGCCAAGAAATGGGTCTAACGTTTAGAAAGGGCTCAATAAGGGGTGGGATCTTTTGAATAAGCATGTAATCTGGAACGTTGGCAATGGGGCTAATATTTCCTTTTGGTGGGATAAGTGGGTCCAGGGGTGTATGCCCCGGACCTTTGCAATTGGGCCCCTTAGCAAAGAGGAGCACAATTACACGGTCAAGGACATCTGCCATGAGGGGGAATGGAACTTTTATAAACTCTCCTTAGATATTCCCCAACTCATCCAAGACCAGATTCGTAGTCTCCCACCCCCGATGACCCACTTAGAAGACTCGTTCTGTTCAGGCCTGACCAATTTCAAGGGGTTCTCGTTGGCCCTAGCATATGAGGCCTCTGCCCCCACCTGTCTCATCGAACTATAACCTTAGTTGGATTTGGAAGAGCCCCACTCTCCTCCGCATTAGGGTCTTCCTTTGGTTGTTATTTCTTAACCGATTTCCGACCAACACTTACCTGCATCGGTGCACAATCACGGACTCTCCAATTTGCACTAGATGTAATAGGGGGGATGAAGATGTGGCCCATGCTATCTTTAGTTGTCATATTGTTCGCGAAATTTAAGCCCATGCTAGTACCCCCCTGCCGTAGTCCAATTGAGAGACTGGCTGCATTTTAATCTCACTTCCTCGGATGTTTTCCAGGGCTTACCTTGGAATACATGCTTCACGTTCCTTTGCTACGAAATCTGGAAAAGTAGAAATGACCATATTTTTAGTACCACTGATTCTACCCCCCTTACTCCTACTGCCTTATTCCTTTCCGCCCTGAGGAAAGCCCGCTCCTTTATAAGTCTAACCACGGTTGAATCAAGTACTAATCTTCCTCTTGCTACCCATCCTTTTCCGTCAATCCCTGTGGGTTGGTTGGCCTTTTTTGTTGACGGGTCCTTTGGGAATCAGTCTAGTCAATCGAGTCTTGCAGGTCACATTGTCTCTGAAAACTTTGAGTGGATCATGGGTTTTGACAAAAGAGTAATTACCACTTGTGTTCTGAGCACCGAATTGCTGAGTATTAGGGAAGCATTAATCCTGGCTAAGCATGAGTCCATCAGTAAACTGATTATTTACTCGGATTGTTTAACGGCAATGAACATCCTCAACTCAACATCCTTATCGAGTCACATATATGGGTCTATTTCTTGTGCTTGTAGGGAGCTATGCAGGGACTTTGAGGAAGTAAGATTCATCCATGTCGCAAGGGAGTTCAATGCAGTCTCGGACCAAATGGCGAAGGAGTGTCGAAAACATGTAGTGGAACACAATGAGTTGAAGTTGTATCCCCAACCCCCTAACTCTTGTATTTCGGTTTTTAATTTGTTTTGTAATATGGGGAAAACTAGTACCTCTTTAATCTAATCTAAAGGCTGCTTTTCAACCAAAAAAAAAAAAAAAAAACCAGATCACTTTTTACTATTGGACTCCATTTCTTTCATAATAAATCGAAATACGGCAATTACGTTGATTAATTACCCTTGTAATTAATCGAATCAATTTGCTAATTATAATTACGTTCACAAAATCATTGCATACTATCACGCTGATATAATCAATAATTGCTAATTACGCTAATTTAGTCGCTAATTTTGTGGGTGAGGAATTATGTGGAGTATTTTCGTGGCGTTTGTAATCAGAAACATTTGGGTTTTGCAAGAATCTGAAGTTAGAATCTTATTGCTTTTGGAGTACAAAGGCTTGAGCTTGGACTTGAGGATTGTTGGGCATGTTTGGATCAAATGGAGTATTGTAATTAGAATTTTGTTGGAAATTTGGATTTTGTTGGGAATTTGAATTTTGTTGGTAATTTGGGTTTCTTTGGGTTCTATTTCTATAAATACGATGATTGGGATCCATAATTATAAAAAATAAGATTAATAAAATGATAAATAGAAATTTTAATGGAAAATTGCGGAATTATTGAAGTATGGGATATAGGCCAAAATTGATCTCGATTTATAGAGGATAAAAAATGTCGTTTTAATCAAATTACAAAAGTTATTTTAATTATTTCTAAACGGTAATATTATCGTTGGCTTCGTTTTGGTGTTGGATCTCTTTGAGATCTATTTCCATATATAGGATGATTGGAATCCATAATTATAAAAAATAAGATTAATAAAATGATAAATAGATATTTTATTGGGAGATTGGGGAACTTTTGAAGTGTGGGATATAGGCCAATATTGATCTCTATTTGTAGAGGATAAAAAATGACGCTAGTTTATTTTTTTAATTGATAAAATTACAAAAGTTATTTAATTATTTCAAAACGATAATATTACCTGGTTTTATTTTGGTGCTGCAAATTCTGGTGGCAGAAGGACACATAGCGCACATGTATTGGTTGCATATTGCATGGGATGCATTATTTAAAAAAAAAATTGAAAAGCAAGTCTGCAACCGTTTCACGTGGACAAATATGGGGAAGGGGGGCCAGTCCATGTGTCAACATCTTGTTTCTTGCTGAAATGGGAACTATCCCTATGCTAAGAGGTTCCACATTTTTTTAGGAAGATTCCAACTATCATCGGTTCCCTATTTCAGAAGAGAGAGAGTGAAATGAAGAGGTTTCAGTCCATGATTAATAATGTTGTAAAAGCATCCTATGGGAGACTCTTATTTGCTATCTCTTAGTCGTTGCTCTTCCGCCTCATCTCCCTCTAAAAATAAGAGTTACCTACTACAAATTCAAAGAAATTCACTATTTCTTAATTGATGTCCCTTTATAAATATACACGAGTTGTCAACATTTTCCTTCCTCCATTTGCCCAGTGTCAATTTTTTAGTAGTCCACTACTCTTATTAAGAATACCTAACTCTTACTTCAGAAAAATTCACACCTAACTCTTATTAAGAGCCTCCCGTTACACACCTAAAAACAAGCTCTTACAAATTTCTCTCTTTTAAGAGCACATAAGAGCCCCCACTCATACGAACATACCCTAACTCTTATTAAGAGCCTCCCGTTACACACCTAAAAACAAGCTCTTACAAATTTCTCTCTTTTAAGAGCACATAAGAGCCCCCACTCATACGGACATACCCTAAAGATACACCAATTATGTTATTTATGGAGTCCTAGCCTCCTAGGCAGATAACATATTAGCCATCTAGCGGTTTAGCCTTACTCTTTTGCTTAGACGTCTTCACGTCTTTTTCTGAACGAAAAAATACTCGCTATATTATTGCTGCCGTCAATAGTAGTCCGCTTGTTTTCCAACCAAAAGATAACAAAGGGGAAAGAAAGCATCAATTATTATGAACTTTACCAAACACTTACGAGACAAAAACCATACAACAAGGCTCATATCATCGGGTTAGGTATATCCTCTATTATTACGTATACAATACAACAGGCGTGCCAATGACGTGAACCTTTTGCTTAATACAATGGCTACTTCTCGATGTCCTTATAATTCCTGCTGCCACCACTATCAACTCAGATTCCTCTATCCTGTTAGCCGATGAACAGAGGTCGTCATCAGGTAAAGAAAACATGTTAAAAAGTTTATTGCTCATACCCTACTGTTTGCTGGCATCGGTATGACGCCATCGAAGAAATCGCCAAAGTAGTTACGTGGTTCATGTACGAGCCTCGAGATGATGTCCCTTAGCGTGATGAGCCCTTCAAGACTCCCGTCTTCATCAACTACGTAGATGCGATGGATCTTTAGGGAATCAAGGGTGAGGATTACTTGCTTGAGAGTGTCATCCTTTCGGCATGTAATCATCCCACTTAGTAGAGGTGTTGAGCCTTCATTGTGCTCTTCTCTATACTTGTTTGAAGCAAGCAAGAAGTCCTTAGCAGTGATGGATCTGCACCAAGAGTTATGACATTACTTTCAAGGGTAAAAGATCATTTCATGAAAGATTATGCCTACCATATCCCCAGGGGAATTGAGAAATTATTAATATGGTCTCAGACCATTGTTCAAGGTTAGGAACCTACGTTGAGGCAAAGGGTGTCAGTTGACACACCAAATAAAATAAAAGTTCTATTTACCATTTCATTGGGGACCTAAAAAATAAAAAAAATTGTGTCGATTGCAGCCCCAAATTACCCATTCCAAACCCTAAAACAAACATCCTAGGTACACCATATTTGCTACATTCCAGAACTAAAATACTTGGTCCGCCACATTTTCTCCCACCCTTCATAACAATTAGTAATCACTACTCCTCTGAAAAGAACTAATCATTTTTAATTTGAAGGGAGATGTTGATCCTATAGTATGCAGTAGATATTGGTAGAAAGAGTTTACGTCTTAACAATCATTTCTCCCACATTTTGTTCACGCATTTCATCAAAGGGATCAAAGAAAAGAGAAAAGGGGTGAACAAACAATAGTACATCTCTAATTTCAATTGAAGACCTATGTCAACATACCTGCAATCCTTGTATATCTCTGGAGCAGTCAAAAGAAATTGAACATCTCTGATGCTAATATTGCCAACTGCTTTTTCTCCATCACGTTCAATAACAGGAATCCCACCGATCCCCTTTAATCTCATCAGTTTGAAGGCTTGCAGAACTGGTTCATCCTCATAGACCTAGAAAAAAAACATCTAGTCAATGAAAAAAGTGCCCGGAAAAGAAGCCACTACAATTACTGGAAACAATACTAGGCGTCTAGGCCTACTAAAGGCACAATTTAGAGGGAAAGCTCATAGTTATCCTAAAATGGTTCAAAAGGAATGTATTTATAAGTTCTTTCTCTTGCTTTTTTTAGGATGCTCCTGGTTTAGAAAAACCTAAACTCTTCTCCACGTATATCACAACAAATGGGAAGCCTGATTGAGAAAATTTCTAAATATGTGTCAAATGGAAAGGCTTCAGTTATATAGAAGACGCAGCCACGCATCCTAACAGACTCGAATTGATAATAATAGTAACTAGAGTAACCTATAACAAGGAAAATGTAGATCTAACAAGATATCAACAGCAGTGCAATTTGCTATGCATATAATACACTTCTAGCTTGTAAGAACCACTAACCCTGACTACTTGCTTAGGTTTCATCAGTGGAAGACCAAGCTCAGAAAGCTTCTTGGGTCCGAAGTTTTCAAACCAATGAAGCCCGGCACACTCAGCTAACATGTGGATAACAGCAGATTGTGTGATGATATTTTCAACCTTTGCACCACCAACTACAGGAACACCTTTCATTTTGTACTTCGAGAGCAGGAGCAGGACAGTCAACATAGAGTTTGTATCTTGCAAGGCCAGAAATGGAGCCCACCGAAATGTACCCGAAATATCCCGAACCTGTTATTATAGATGTTAGTAGATGTAAGAAATTATACTGACATCTGTAAGCGATCCAGTAAATGAAATTTGACAAGATTTACCGTAGTTTTCTTATACAGCTCTGAAGCAGTAAGTGCCCCAAAGAAATTTCCAGAAGTAATTGCAGCTGATCTTGGGCTCATGCTTTCTACTTTTGTAGCCCGATTCATTTCGTTTGTGCAAACTGCAGCCACACTACTATTGCTCTTCGGAGAGGGGATTATTCTGTTGGATTCATCATCTTCCGACTGCCAGAAAAATCATAACAATTCTCAGGAGATAATCAGTAGAATTCAAAAAACATTAACATCTTCGTCGAATCCCCACAGTTCAATCACACCTTTAAATCATTAAATAAAAAACATACACCCCAATGTCTATAATGAGGCTCCCACCACAATTTTTTCTCTTTGGGGAGGGGGAACGCTATATATGCACAGCCTTACAATTGCAAAAATGCTCTTTTAGACTTGCACTTTCGAATACAAAGAGATGGCTTCCATTAGACTCTTGATCTAAAAGGCAAAGCATAGGCATATTACAGATAATAAGAAGTTTTTTTGTTACGCCACATTTGGCGGAGTCAATTGCAATTAGAAGTTTGAATATTCACCCGTGTAAGAATCTTATAACTTAGAGAAAATGGTACGCAATAGAAGCAAAACCCTCAACCGTTTCCCCAAACGGCCACACCTACAATCAACAAAAAGCAGGGCATATAGGTCGAAATTATTAAACTGTTTCCAATTAACTATTCTAAATCCTTTCGCAGCCAAGTTTCCTAAGCAACACGCAGCAGAACTATAAAGGACAACTAAATCCTTCCACTACATAATGGAGGTGAGGTAGCATGGAAAGATATGAAGAATACTTACAATATGGAGGAAAGATTACCTAGTTAGCTAAGACAAATTACAGGGAAATTGGACTGTTCTGAAGTAAATAAATGCACAATTGCACAAGCATACAAAAAACAGATAGAATTAAATTGAATAAATCACATCTAAAAAGCAGTGAAATCGTAAGTGTTCACTAACTAAATCCAACACTCAGTAACGGAAAGAAGCTTTAATTTCAGAAACTTGAGCTAAGAGTTTAGCTAACCTGATGCAGTATCCAAACAGCTATTCCAGCAAACTCCACGATCCCAATATACCTCTCAATCCAAGTAGCATCATCCGACGCCTCAACATCAACAACTGGCACACTAAGAAGTTTATGCTGAGAGAGTATGCTAACAGCCTCTGCCAAGCTGCAATCTGATCTTATTTCAACTGCATAACATACAGTTTTCCAATATTAGCTAGAACACAACTACCGCACAGATACTAAATTTTTAAACAATCAAATGCTACATATGAAGAATGTTGATGTCTTTAATAGGTGGAATTTCCACTGTCAAATTTAACAGGAAATATGAACTATCCTGCCATACTCTATCGTGGTACATCACATCTACAATCAAACTGGATGTTATCATTAAAAACTATGAGAAATTAAACCAAAATCTCAAAAAAAGTTACAAAACAAACAGCACATCAGTTCTTCATCAATCCATTTCGGATGCAAATGATGCTTTTAAGAATGTAAATCTCACACTGAAGTTGATCATGTAAAATACTTTTATCATTCTTCATATATATAGGTGCAAGTGAAGTCTAATATGTCCCCTAAAAGATAGAATATATATGAAGTACAGGTACAGATAGTAACAATCAGACTTAGAAGGCGTTCTCTTGAGTTTTGCTAAACTCGTTGGAACTTATCAAAGCTTATTGTATGACTTATATTTCCTGAAACTTAAATTTTTAAGGTCGAGAGAACACACCCTTAATAATGCAGTTTTTTCGAATGAATTTAGAAGATTTTAATCATCCAGTTAATAATGTTTTGAAAACAAAAGATTAGAAAGAAATATAATTGATGAATGATCCCAAAATTTGGGAGACCTTCTCAAAATAGTCCTATAGTATGTTACTATAAACTTTCAATGTACTTGGAATACTTTGACTTTTGCGTATATCAATGCACAACTTTAACTATTAATATCTTTAATTTTCAATTAGTAAAATTGCAGAAAGTAAATATTTTGAATGTGTACATTGATAAAAATCCAACAAAATCTTACCTAATAAATTATGTTTTTCACAATACCAAGAACTCCCTTCATCCCCCAACTATCACCCCTTTGCTTTCTTTACGGACTCCAAGACATACATTTGACCATTACTATTTATAATTATTTTATAATCATAATGAGTTGATATTTTATAACAAAATCCGATGTAAGTATATTTATTATTACCTCCGTTTCACAATACATGCACCATTTGTTTTTCATGTATTCCAATACACTTTTTCAAACATTAATATCTCTAATTGCGTATAAGCAAAAATTACAAAAAGTTATATTTGATATCTCGCCATGGAAGAGATTTAAAGTTGATTGATGAATAGAAACCAAATGAGAAATAGTGTATGTATGGTGAGACGGGAGTAGTATTATATATATAGTTCTAGTGAGGATTTACTATCTAAAGTCTATAAGGTTTGACTTTGAATAAAGCAAACTGGTAATCTTTTGAGATGAAAGGAGTAATATTATTAAAAAAAAAAAAATCACACTGTAGTTCATAAAGCTGATCAACCGTGAAACAATTCACAGACAATAAAAAAAAAATCATGATCCACCACACCAGCTAGAAATTGCTTGAATAGCATGTATAAATCATCACCACCAAACTGAAAATTTAATGTAAAATCAATAACATACAGAACACAGATAATCAAAACACCGCAAATTAAACCAATCATAACGATAATAATATTGATACATATACCGCTCTGATCGACACGTGATTTTGTTATAAATATCTAAACGGCCATGTTAAGATATATTTAACGTTAGTGTGGCTGCATATATCAAAACCGTAAGAATGAATTAAATAAAGAGGAAGAAAGATAAAAGTACCTTGTGAAGCAGAAGCAAGAGGGAAAGAAGAAACAGGAATACTCTCAAAACAAGCGTTAAGTTTATCAGTAGGACTAAGTTGTGGTTCTTGATTATCCCAAAGATCTTCAACTCTTCTTCCTAATTTCGCTTCTGGACTCGAAATTTCCATCCCACTTTTCTCAAACTCACCATTATTTTCATGATCCTCCATTTTCTTCAACTGTACTTCCATTTTTTCGAGCAATTATTTTCCTTAAAATAATCCTGTAATAATAACAAAAGATAACAACTGATTGATCATATAATAGTTATATGATACTGACGTATCCTAACACTTACTTGTATGCAGTGGAGGTTTTATCGTGTGTGCTGAGTTGTTTGTGGAGTAAGATGAGATTGATTGAAGGGGAAGATAAGAACCGTCAAAGTGGAATGATTGGAAGTAAATTTGGTCAAAGGAGAGTGAAAGAAGTGAAAGAGTGTTGACGTGTAATGTAATAAAGCTTATCCGTTTAGATATGTCCGGATTTTGATGGGCGCCACTAGAATGACTAGGTACAAACACTCTTGTTGATCAAGTACACTGTACAGTGTCCGTTCACCCACAGCAAGTCAGCAATTCTCGGCGGGTTTTTTTGGTTTTTAGTTTACACGTGTTATTTCTCAATAGGGGACAATTATATTTTTGTTTGGACAAATGTACTTATTTTCAGATATGGAATAAAAAAAAAACGTTTTCCCAAGTTATTGCTAGAAAAAAAATACTAGATAATAAATTCGTAAGTACATTTCCATTATTTTCAACTATGGATTGGTCACGATGGAACTATTCCTATGCTATAGATCACGATGGATTGGTCACTGGAGGAAGGAAAAGTATTGGATTATTACTTTTTAGGAAAAATTGATAGGAGCAGTCCTAATTATGGGCGTTCCACCATTTTCAGTCACATCTAAAGATTATTTCTGAACGGTCCCAACTATGCATCATTTTTGTCAAATTTTGGTTAAGGGTGCGATCGACATTGTTTAACAGGTTAAATTTTTATTTTTAATTTCTTAAGTTAGTTTCTTCTTCTTTCTTCTCTCTCCTATCTCCTTCCTCCCCGCCAACCTTCCCCCAGCCACCCCTGAAATCCATCCCCTCCCCTCCCCTCCCCTCCCAGTCCCACCACCTCCCCAGCTAACCCCTAAAAATCCATCCCCCTCCCCTGCCAACCCTCCCCCTCGCCCTCCCACCCACCTCCCCAGCTAACCCCTGAATCCCATTTTCCAATACACCGAGCTATCAAAACTTGATGCACTCCTAACTATAAGAAATCACATATCAACCATTAAACCATAAAAACCAGAACATTTCAAAAGACGCTCATAATAAAGAGTACATAAATAGTGAAAAGACAAATAATAACAAATATAACAAAAAAAGTAAAAATGTAAAATCAATTGCACACGGTGAGTCTACGATCAGTATTATTCAAGATTCCTTCATAATTGAGCTACCAAACCAAAAATAAACAAAATTCATCTAATATATATACATCCTAAAGTCATGACGCACCGAAGATTAATCTATACAAAGTAATATGTTAACGTTGGAAGAATAACCGCCATTATCGTACTTCGAACGCTTAGCTTCAGCGTTGAAAGCGAGAGAAGCAAGTTCTTGAATCTTTTGTTTGGCGAGCTGAAAATTGTTATGGCCGTATTTTATATGACGCCGACGGTCGACGTCCGACGCTGGCAAGCGACACCCAACGTCACTGAACTGGTCTGATGACGCCAGGAGCAATGGACCAAGTCAAGGTTGTTGTAACAACCCCTATAATCAAGCAAGATGTTATTAGTGCCTCCTGAAATTGAGCAGAATGTGTCTAACAATACCGAGAAGTAGTGTACGTGAATGTATCTACATATCAAATCAGTCCACATTCATTGGAAGACCAAATCGTGGGAGTTGCAACTGCTTCCTATTTTTTAGGGGAGACTCTTAGTAGTGAGTTACTTGAAGCTCTATAAAAGGAGAATTGTACAACGAAGAAAAGGAGGACCAGAGAGATGTTCACTATGATTCATGGCTTCCATACAATGATGCCAACCAACAAAGCTACTGCCTACACTACTATCATACGAATTCCATTCAATTCCACAAGTATATTCCACTAATACCTAGAAAGTAGAAACTACTATATTTATATCACTCCATACATGAGCTACTTTCCTATGAGATACATTATCCCTATAAACTACAACCGTCCCTCTGTAGAAGTTTTATTTATATTTTCTCATGTCAATGCTTTTATATATGCAATAGCTACGTATACATGATCACTCGATGTACTTGTAATTACAATGGCTTTAACGCCCGAACCATAGTGGATTGGTGGTCTCACGTCCACCCGCGGTTTTTACCCACCTTCATCGGGGTTTTCCGTGTCACCATTTTGTGTGTCTTCTCTCTTTTTATTTACATCCTTTTAATTTTCTTGTCTTAGTCTAGTTATCGATGTCCCAACCAATAATTGTCCCTTGTGCGATTTTTGGCATAAACAAAAATCTTCCAATGGCGGAGGAACGTTGATGTAAGGCGCGGGTGCGGGAGAAGGACCGTCGGAGAATCCAGTAGGGCGACGCACGCGAGGTGGCAAAGTGTCTTCTTCGTACTTTCGTTTGTAAGATTCGTATTGAGCTTCGTCCGCCATAGTTCTCGAAGCTCGGAGGTTTCGAGGAGAGAGGAAGAGGGAAAGGAGTGAGGAGAGAGAGAAGGAGAGAAGAGAGTGGGTTGAGGGTTGGAGGAAAGGGTGGTGGGGGGTGGGGGTTCATGTTGCTGCTTAGTGGTGGTGGACCTGCGGGAAGGGTGGCACGTTTGGGGGTTGGGGAGGGGGTGTCGACGGGACGGCTGGTATGGGTGGAGATGGGGTGGCAGTGGGGGTGGGAGTTTTGAAGGTGGGGATGAGAGGGGTGGATGCCAATTAAAGGAGAGAGAAAATGAAAGTTGGGGCAAAAAAATAAAAGAAAAATTCGTTTTACCCGTTGCAGCAGGTTAATGACCTGCTGGGACCAAATTTGGCAAAAATGATGCATAGTTGGGACCGCTCAGAAATAATCTTTAGTTGGGACTGAAAATGGTGGAACGTCCATAGTTAGGACTGTTTCTATCAATTTTTCCTACTTTTTACATTACTAAAGTATCACAAATAACATTCATAAGTTTTATGAATAAAATCCTTTTTCTTCCTGTTAAAAAAAATTGATAACATTCATAGGTTTTTATAATAAAGAATCACTAGTGACATTAGCAGGGTTTTTCCCTACATATTGTTGAAAATAATGAAAATGTATCGTGGGAGACTTTTTTACAAATTTTTGGATGTAACTGTTACACCATAATTTATTGTGTAACAACCCACAAACCACCGCTTCTTCTGTAAAAAAGAATCAGATGACATGAAATAAATGACATGAGATTCATGTCATTATTTGTATAGTCTATGTCATCTTTGTTGGAGTATAAGTCATTATACATGTTGCACTATAAGTTATAGTGTAACGTGTTACATCCAAGACACACTCTTTTTTCTTTCAAATGGTACATGGATGAGTATTAGTGGAATCCCTATCTCATGAAGAGACCACTAGAAAACTAAAGTACAAAGAAAAGGAGAAAAACATAAAATAAAGAAAGAGAAAAGAAAAACCAGATCTAGCTTCACAAGGAAGTTGTACAGAGAAGCTTCTTAAAGAAATTAAACTAAAAAAGGCCGCAAAACAAGTTCTATATCTTGAAATGAACAACCAAAGCATCTGGGCAACCACCACCACACGGCGGCGAGATTCGATCGGGGACGACGACAGCAAAAGCCGTTCACGGATGGATCCAAGATTTTTACACATGGCGGGCCAATAGTATACGAGAATTTTAAAAAATTTAAAATTGCATAAAAGTACCCAAAAAAAATATTTTATTTAAAGCACAATCTAACAGTTTTTCTAAACAAACTCTTACAATCGTTCTCGTCGAGTTCTCATATTTGGAAATTAGTTTACTGTATAACTTTAATTTGATCATAAATTTATCAATAATTCTTTTCAATCTAATAACAAGACAATAATAAACATTAAAAATCATACAATTCATATTGTAAAGCAACAAATTCATATTGCAAAGCAACAAACTCAATTACAAATTAGGAATACGAAATTTACCAATTACGAAAGAAAGAACAATTACCAATTACGAAAGAAAGAGTAGTAAGCCAGTAAGAACAAAAGAATTAAAGAAACATTAATTAATGTTATAAAATGAAAATTTGAAAAAGGAACATCAATTAGGAAAGAAAAGAGTTATAAAAATTTGCGAAAGAAACTTCAATTAATTAAAACGAAACTTTTCTTTAAAAAAAATAAAGGACTCACTTAATTAGTAAGTCAAGACATCGTCTGTTGCTTTCGACACTGCAGTCCACATCCAGCAGAGACATAGTGGAGTGGGTCCCGCCGCCTACCCCTTAGGTTGAGTATGTAGACAGTAGACTATATAGAAGACTGTAGAAGACGGTCAGTGTCGCGCTGCCTCGAGGAGTTAGAGTGTGGAATACTCTCTACTGAGCACTCTTTTCACTTTTTAGGAATTAAATCTGATGCTTTTTGGGAAATTGGGGCATTTAATAACCTAGAGTCCTACACTAGCAGACTCCTAATTCCGAAAGAGTAAAGACGTTGAGTTGAACGCTTCAGACTAGATAATTGCTAAAAGTAATTTTTTTACAAATAATGGTGGGCCCCAGGACCCCGCATGGGTCTGCCTCTGAATTCGTTGTCCGGGATGTCGGTAAAAGAGAAGGACGGAGAAACGCCTCGTGAAACCTCATGAAGGCGGTAAGATCTCGTTGTCGTTGTAAGGAAAGCGCCACCTGTCTGAGGGAGCAAAGGAGGGAAAAGAAAGAGGGTTGAGGAAGTGCTAAGAAAGAAGGCGGTGAAGCGACCAAGGAGGGAGGTGGAGGGGCATAGAAATGCCGGTGAAAAGATGAGGGGTTTTCTAGAGAGAAGGGCTCCCCTTCTCTCTAGAAAACCTTTACATCTTTGCGATTTTTTGTTCTGAGAAATAGTGCGCCTTTAATTGTCTCACACTTATGAATTGATGTGTTTAATTTGAACTTTTTCTTTTTGCAGGTATATATGTAACGCCCCGACTTTCATACATCCTTATTAAGTTAATTAATCGAGATTAGCAACGAAAGACTTAGCTTAGTCGGCGTGTTACCACCGTAATTTCCACTAGGGGAAAATATAAGGCGACATTTAACATTAACTTAAAGGGACATTACTTTGATTTGTCACTTTTTAAAGAAACACTTTAATAATAGATTAATATTTTCTAGAAATTTCGGCAGAGTTTCCTTTGTAAATTGGACAACCCAAAATGGGAAAATGTTAAAGAAACCTGTTACAAATAAAATATTTCCAAATCCATAACTCAACGCTTTCGCGGAACAGCAACTAAAGAGAATCAGGAACATTATTGCTCATCCAGAACTAGAAATAAAGCTAAACCATTAATTAATATCTAATACAAAGTGGAACGTCCTCGCCTCAAAAGAAACGTAAAACAATCATAGCTGAACTCTTAGCATGAAACTGCTTCTATCTTGGAAAAGATGCTCCAGAACTTCAACCTGAAACTATTGTAACACTGCCACCCACCAAGTGACAGGCCACAGTAGTGACAAAACAAAACATTGACAGACACATCAGCACAACGTTGATCAGTACTAACCCATAAAACATTTTTAACACATGCTTTTGGTGTCTACGACTCTCGCGTAATCAACATGTTCACATCATTCATCACTATTCATCATGTTTCATGACTTCCAAGTACTTTCAGAAATCATACAGAGTCGTAACATCATCATAGTTCTAACCTATCAAAGCAGAAGACATACTTTCATATCATCAGAAATTCATAAAACATTCCATATCTCCTAATCCAAACATCGATAACATAATGTGTGAATCATAAAACATAATCGCAATCATAAACATACTTTCGTAACATCAAAGTCATCATACTTCATAGCATTAAATCATTTAATAACATCATCTACATAGCCAATATATTTCATATCATATCTTAAGCTTCATCATTATCTTTCCATCTTACTAAAGTCGTATTGGTAACTTGGCGAGTACGGCATAAGGTAAGCCACGGAGAACCTTAGTTCGCCAACAGAAGGGGCAAACCGACTGCAAGTGCCACGGGAGACTTTCGTCGCCCAACAGAAGGTGGCTTGCCACGGGAGATTTTCATCCCCCAACAAAAGGTGGCATATCGAAATACGGGAGCCACGGGAGATTATTATCCCCCAACCAAAAAGGTGGCATAGCCGTATGCGGGTGTCACGGGAGACTATGTCCCCCCAACAGAAGGTGACAAGAACCGCCGGAATGGAACATGCACGACCAACATAAAATGCCACGGGAGACTTTCGTCGCCCAACATAAGGTGGCATGCCACGGGAGATTTTCATCCCCCAACAAAAGTTGGCCAGAACACGGGTGCCACAGGAGACTTTCGTCGCCCAGCAGAAGGTGACAACACCGCCAGAATGGAACGTGTATGACCAACAGAACATAGTACTCAGCCTAGAACCATCTTTCACTTTTCTTTATCATGTTTCGTTTCGGTTAAGTGTCCTTCAAATATCATTGCAGAGTCATAAACTTTTCATACTTTCATATCATCTCAGAATGACCATAACAGAGTCGTGCTTTTCGTACTTCCAGATCGTTTCAGAATGATCATAACGTATACTTTTGTATAATTCGGAAATTTTTAAGGATATCTTATACCTTTAAATACTTTTCAGAAGCATAATAGTCTTTTCGTACTTCATATCGTTTAAGAGTCATTCATACTTTCGAGTTGTTTCAGAATTAAAAGGTATACTTTAGCATATTCAGAATACATGAACATATATCATAGCAAACATCTCATAACTCGTCATTCGTAAGAACAAAGGTAATCTTTTCACACTTTTCGATCACTTAAGAAACACAAGGCATACTTATTCCATATTTATTAACCATTCGAGGTGTATAGTGTTAAACTAATCTAAATTCAATGAGAGATCAACCCGAATAATCATAGGTTTCTTATTATAAGTTAACTACCGAGAATTGACTTAGACTTGATGGCCCATGGTTCAATAAACATACATCAGTTGTTTAAGGTAAATAAATAGCGTTCATGTTATACCATAAGTTTATTCTGGATTTGCATTCTTTGTTACAACCTTCAAAGAACAGTCCTCAAATTCGGTGCGCTAACTCTAATCAAATTTTAATATGAATAACACTTAGGCCCTGTTCTTTTGAACTTATTTTGGCTGAACTGAACTGAACTTATTTTATTTTTGCTAAACTGAACTTATTTTTGCTGAAATGAACTTATTTTTACTTATTTTTGCTGAACTGAACTTATTTTTACTTATTTTTGCTGAACTGAACTTATTTTTGCTAAATAATAATAATAATAATAAATAATAATAATAAATAATAAATAATAAATAATAAATAATAAATAATAAATAATAATAATAATAATAATAATAAATAATAAATAATAAATAATAAATAATAAATAATAAATAATAAATAATAAATAATAAATAATAAATAATAAATAATAAATAATAAATAATAAATAATAAATAATAAATAATAAATAATAATAAATAAAATAAATAATAAATAATAATAATAAAAAATAATAATAATAATAATAATAATAATAATAATAATAATAAATAATAAATAATAAATAATAATAATAAATAGTAATAATAATAAATAATAAATAATAAATAATAATAATAATAATAAATAGTAAATAGTAAATAATAAATAATAAATAGTAAATAATAAATAATAAATAATAATAAATAATAAATAATAATAATAATAATAATAATAAAAATAAATAGTAAATAGTAAATAATAAATAATAAATAATAATAATAATAATAATAATAAATAATAAATAATAAATAATAATAATAATAAATAATAAATAATAAATAATAATAATAATTAATATTAAATAATAAATATTAAATAATTAATAATAAATAATAAATAATAAATAATAAATAATAAATAATAAATAATAAATAATAAATAATAAATAATAAATAATAAATAATAATAATAATAATAATAATAATAATAATAATAATAAATAATAAATAATAATAATAATAATAAATAATAATAATAATAATAAATAATAAATAATAAATAATAAATAATAATAATAATAATTAATAATAAATAATAAATAATAAATAATAAATAATAAATAATAATAATAATAATAATAAATAATAAATAATAAATAATAATAATAAATAATAAATAGTAAATAGTAAATAATAATAATAAATAATATTAAATAATAAATAATAGTAATAAATAATAAATAATTAATAATTAATAATTAATAATAAATAATTAATAATTAATAATAAATAATAAATAATAAATAATAATAATAATAATAAATAATAATAATAATATTATTAATAATAATAAATAATAATAATAATAAATAATAAATAATAAAAAATAATAAATAAATAATAAATAATAATAATAATAAATAATAAATAATAAATAATAAATAGTAAATAGTGAATAATAAATAATAATAAATAAATAATAATAGTAATAAATAATAAATATTTAATATTTAATATTAAATAATAAATAATAAATAATAAATAATAATAATAATAATAATAATAATAATAAATAATAAGTAATAAATAATAAATAGTAAATAATAAATAGTAAATAGTAAATAATAAATAATAATAAATAATAATAATAATAATAATAATAAATAATAAATATTAAATAATAATAATAATAATAAATATTAAATATTAAATAGTAAATAATAAATAATAAATAATAAATAATAATAATAATAATAAATAGTAGATAGTAAATAATAAATAATTACTAAATAATAAATAAATAAAATATTAAAATAAAAAAATAAAAAAATAAAAAAATAAAAAAATAAAAAAAATAAAAAATAATAAAAAATTTGAAAAGAATTACAAATTCATCGTTATTATAATTATAATATTAATAATAATAACAATATTAATAGTAATATTGAAAACAAATATAATAATTACAACATTATAGTATACTGAACTTATTTTTGCTGAACTGAACTTATTTTTGCTGAACTGAACTTATTTTTGCTGAACTGAACTTATTTTTACTTATTTTTGCTGAACTGAACTTATTTTTACTTATTTTTGCTGAAAATAAGTCCAAAAGAACAGGGCCTTAAAGACATATACATGGCCACTTTAGAATGAGTTAGAACTTATATGCAATTTACTTAGTTAACTTGTGCGATAGAATAATTGATAATCTAATCTCATTGAGTTCATTCACTTTCAAACCACTATATTATCATATAAGTCAAATTCCACTTTAGTTTGAAATCACTTAAAGACATATTATCATCATAAAACTTCCAATTGCTAGAACTCATAACTTATGTCCAAAACACATATAACTCACATTTAGTTATTGTATACACAAATTTCGAGTCAAAATATATATAAGACAGGAAACAAAGTAACAAAGAAGTTTTATTTCAATAAATGTATTGAGTACAATATCTGTAAACAGTTTATAATAAAAATAAACTAAGTCCTCTGATTCTGTTCCGTAGCTTGAGAGTGACACTTGTTGATGTCAACGTGGAGCTGAGTGTAGACTGACGTTTTGTCAACGTCAACCTGAGTTTGAATGTGGGATGACGTTTTGTCAACGTCAACCTGAGTTTGAGTTTTGTTTGGGTGTATTCGAATGAGGGCTGACAAAAGCTTGAATCTCAATCGAATTTGTTTGAATGTATCTGAACAGTCGGCACGGATTTGATGTGCTTGAGAATTGCAGAGAGAATTGCCAGAGAATTTTATGAGGTCTTGAGAATAATAATTTTCTGCTCCCCTCAACTGAGAGAGGTGAGGTCTATTTATAGGGAATGGAGATCCCTTCATGGACTTGGTAGTTTATGGGCTCGGGCCCGTTTATGACTTGGAAGTCTTTTTTACCTTTGCCATTTGACCATCTTATTTGGACTATAATATTGACTGGCCCAAATAGTTGACAACCCAAATTATATTTATTTGATTTAATTTGGATGTTTTATTTAGGTGGGCTAAATTAATTAAAGTGAGCTAATTATATTTATTTTAGCTCAATAATAATCAATTTATTTTAATGTAAAACACTAATAAATTTTTAGTGTCTACAAATTGCCCCCTCGAGACCATGTCATGAACACGACTTATTGTGTTTTGGTGTGACGAGGTGTCGGATTTTGAAGTCGAGTCGACAATTTTATACTGTTATCAATTACCTCATCTGTCTTATCTTTTCTTGTCAACGGATAATTTGCCAACTCCCTATCATCATCCTATTAGAAGCCGAACTCTTGATGGTAAAGGGTTTACTACCACAGCATATAAATACAATTACCAAAAGACAATCTTCCATCGAAAATTTGTTCAACCCTGCCGCATCAACAGGTACACTTCAACTCTTATTTTTTTTAATATGATGATACCACATGTGGTGCTTTGATGATTTGCATGCATCACCGTAAGATCATGAACTTGCTTTGAATTTTTTTTTCTTTTCTTTCAAGTATTAAACTTGATAATTTTAGAAGACCCATGCATGGTCTACTCTTTTCTTCTCTCTTTCCTTTTTTTTTTTGTTTTCTCAATTGCCGTTGACAAAGATTACTCTTTTTTTTGTATGAGTTATATGCCAGGATCATCATCAATCACGAATATCACAGTTGGCTAACAAACTTGTTTAATGGCTTCGCTTTTCTTCATTATTGTTTTGCTTGTGATGAGAATGATCTCATACATGATCCATTGATTGCTTGTATTCACAATTTGACACCATGAATTACATATAAATGTGATACAAACTCAGCTTTGATCCTTCCTCCTTTTTTTTTTTTGAATTATTACTTGTCTGTTTGTTTGCCATGATCATAGTATAAGATTCCGACTACGTCGCCGTAAATAATTAAAGGCCTGAGCTTTCTTTCAACTCACGTCCTCCATCAAACATCCTCCAGCCCAAGAATTTAGAGATTACCATAACATGTTTCTTGCTTCGCACTTTTTTTTTCTCGTTTTTTTTTTATTACCATATGTATGTGCATTTATTTATTTATTTTTAACAAAAAACAAAGGCCACATGAATCATGTATTGATGATCAGTACTACCCGCAAGATTTACTTAGCCATGAGATAACTAAATCATGATTGATGACAAACAACACTTGATCACCGCCTTCGTAATCTTTATGCTTGCTTTTGTTGTGTGAAAGTATGGCAGAAGGTTTGTATTGCTTTGATTTGGCTTCATGAATTATTACTCGTCACTGTAACGGGAATTTGTTTGGATTTTTTTTTAATTATTATTATTACTCTTCATGTCCTCATGTGACATATGTAAAGCAATAGCAGTAAATCACTTCATTCATCTTTGTATTTCACAAAATCTGGTGCTTGATAATTGGGAATATATTTCGTGAATTTGACTTGAATTGCTGCGATAAGTAATGTTGTTTCCTTTTAGCCATTACTACTACCAATAGGCTAATGTTGAAGATTCTTGACATATTTCGTTTGATTTGCAGTACATCAAATTCTCAAGATACCGAACTTCTGTGTTTGTCTTTGGAGCAATATCACAAGGTCTAGACTAGTAAGGTGATGATTTTTTGTTTACACAACCTTGAGTCATTTTTTTTTTTTTTGCAATATTTTTTTTTTTGTGCAATTGTTGTTTGTGACGTTTTGTAGGTGACAAATTTTTTTGACACTTGCCATCGGAAGACAATCAATTCCACTACTTCAGTGTTCATCGCGATGGGTCAGCGATGATCCATCGAAGTTGCTAGGCCAGTTGCTTAATTGTGCTTATCCTAGCAACTAAAGATGACGCTTTTGGAGTGTGTTCGAAGACAACCAAGTCCACTACTTGAGTGTTCATCGCGATGGGTCAGCGATGATCCATCGGAGTTGCTAGGCCAGTTGCTTAATTGTGCTTATCCTAGCAACTAAAGATGACGCTTTTGGAGTGTGTTCGAAGACAATCAAGTCCACTACTTGAGTGTTCATCGCGATGGGTCAGCGATGATCCATCGGAGTTGCTAGGCCAGTTGCTTAATTGTGCTTATCCTAGCAACTAAAGATGACGCTTTTGGAGTGTGTTCGAAGACAATCAAGTCCACTACTTGAGTGTTCATCGCGATGGGTCAGCGATGATCCATCGGAGTTGCTAGGCCAGTTGCTTAATTGTGCTTATCCTAGCGACTAAAGATGAAGCTTTTGGAGTGTGTTCGAAGACAATCAATGGCGACGATCATGTAGCTGAGACATTTGCCCCCCTTTTTTTTTGTATTCTCTATTACTCATTCCTCTTTTTTTTTTTTTATAGGATGGTGTTCATTAAAGAATTCAATGATGATAAACATTCCTACATTGCTCTTGTTGATCGTGAAAGAGATGATCCCAGATCAGGCACTAAAATGGTCATCCGTCGCTCACTGCGCCGCCCTGAGGGCATTCAAACTTTAGTGTGCAAGGATAATTTCTTGAGTGAAATGTCTGTCAAGCTTCCTCTTGGTACACACAACGTGTCAACTGTTTATAAGCTTCATAGCATCTTAAAAGACAAGCCTGCTACTGATGATTGCCTTCCCTTGCTCGGTCGCTCTATTCTTTCTAGCTCTGCGAAATGGGGATCCCAAGTTGTTAGAATCATTGGAGATTTCTCTTTCATTCCTGGGTATTGGGAATGGACTGAAGATGTCTTATTTCGTTTTCGCGAAGCTCTTGACTATTGCGGTATTTATAACGCTGTCTACGCTTCACTCTACTCCTATGACAGGGATACTAGCATCCTGCGCGCTTTCTGTGAGAGTTGGTGTCCTACTACCAACACGCTTCATACTGTGGCAGGTGAACTGTCTATTTCCTTGTGGGACCTTCACCGACTCGGTGGATTGCCCATTGTCGGAGAGATTTATGATGAAGCCACCCCTCATCTGAACATCATGAGGGCGCGAGGCGAGGATGGCGATCGTCTTATCTCTAAAGCTTACGAACACCTACTTAATGCTTATCATCATCTGAACAAGCAACTTGAATCCAGGAATAGAGTTTACGCTCCAACGGTGGATACGATTTTGGTACAAGAGAAAAATCACTCATGCAGCACCCGTGAAGAGACGCAGATACTCTGATTCTCGCCCGAAGTCTACTCATAATCCCACTGGTGAGCTTAGAGCTCGGTCGACTGAATGGACAACAGAAGAATCTGCCATGCTTGATTTTCTTGGTGTCTCTGGTGATGTCAGAAGACAGACTACCTATACTGCAGCTTTCTTGGCTTGTTGGTTGTGTGTTTTTGTGCTTCCTTAAAGTGAAGATAGACTCATTAGGTCTGATACCTTTGAAGTTGCTACTCTGATGGCTCGGGGTACGACTTTTAGTCTTGCTGCACCTGTACTTGCCAGTATCCACAGAGGTTTGAATGCAATTTCCGCATCTTCAAAGCCTGCCTATTCTGGATCTTTCTTCCCGACGCAATACTTATATAGCTGGCTAGCGTACTACTTCAGTACCAACCATGATGTAGACCCTTCCCCACCAGGTCCTTTGATGACCGTATTTTCGGGGACTCAAGGAGCTAAGTGTTTCAAAGGAGTTGATGCTCGAGAACTCATCCATGATGGAAGGAAGGCGAAAGTGGGGTGCACCATCTTGAACAAAAACAAAAATAGCTTATATTTTGACGATGGTAAACTTGACGTCTCAAGTTTCAGCTACCTGGTCTCTCTTCGTTCTGCCTATCTAGTCATACGTCAGGGTGATTCTTTTCACGTTGAGCCTTATTTCCCCCATCGATTTAGCAGACAGTTTGGCTTTGTTCAAGATGTCCCTGGGACTCCTCGTCGTGGTGTTGAATCTCGAAGCGTAACTTATTATGAAGCTTTGAGATACTGGAGGTTGTTATTGTTTCAGGGTAGTCAGTCCAGACTTTTTGTCCCTGCCTGCTCATTAGACTGGCGTCAGTTGACGACCTCATAATTCCGTGATTGGTGGCCCATGGTGTCTATCAAAGACCTAAGGAATAAGGTTAACATATTGTGTTCGAGTGTTGGATCCAGTTCTTCTAAGCCTAACAGGAGCGAGCATCAGCTTGTAGAAAATCCAACTTCAAAGAATAACTCAAATCCTGAAGGTACCTGCGACTACCTTAACAATGATACCTTACATAGGGCAGGAGGATCTAAACAGGCAATGAGTCCAAATCCCAGCAATGGGAGGAGCACCAGCGACGCAGAGTCAGATGTGGATTTCAAACATCAACGCCGGGGGAAAAGAAAATCTCCGGATTGTGCGCTTGAGGAGCACGGGTTGAACTGTGACAGTTTTTTTGATGGAGTGCCTGAATCATCTCATGCTGTTGCGGATCTCCCCTTGGTAGACCCTTTCTCCCTTACACCCTTTTTTTTTTATCAATTTTTATTGCTTTTGTTATCTAGGGAGATGACTTCAACCTTGAAATGGACATTATGGATATTCCCGACAACTCAGGACATCCCACAATGGTGCTTCCCTCAAAAGTGACCCCTAGAAAGGGAAAGGAATTGAGATTTACAAGGAATTTGGTTTGCAAGAGTATAGGCGGATCTGCTAAGAGTTCCCCTCCTATTCACAATCATCAATCCGTTGAGGGGACTGCAAGACTGTCGGACGTTCATGCCAAAGCTGCAGAAGCTCTTGTCATTGAGACACCTGAAGTTCATGTATCTAGTGCCTCGACCTCTATGCCCCCATCTGGGTCCTTGATGAGAAATATCTTTGCTAAGGCGATTCGAGACATGGGTATGCAATATTTGGAAACACTAAGAGCAGCATCCTTTAACGAGGTTGCGAAGAAACATGAGGAAGCCTTAGTGCTATATGAGGGTATTGAAAATCTTAAAGGAAATCCCAATCCCTTGAAGCGCAAGATAGAATCATATGTTAGTGCGGTCAAAGATCATCTTGCTTTAGAAGAGGCTGCCTCAAAGTGTCAACGATCCGAACAAGTAAAAGAGAAGATCATTCTCCGGACAGAAGCGCTTAAGAAGGCTGAGCTTGATTATGATGAGATCGAGACAGAGCGTCTGGTACTTCTGAGAGAGCAATCTTCCAACAAGCTCAAGATCATGGAACTTGAAACTAAACTGGAGAAAGAGCGTGACAAGGCAAACCACTTGACAAATAGCTTGGAGGCCAAGGGGATCACTTTGACATCACTTGCAGCGAAGGTGGAAGACCACAAGAATGCCTTGAGTGATCTAGCAGCTACCCCCGTTTTAAGTACTGATAAGGTCCGCGACCTTGATGAGGGCAAGAGACGGTTGTTGGAGCTCCAGTCGTCACTCACTCACCCAGAATACATAGACTTAGAATGATTCCCTTTTTTTTATGTGTTTTTATTTTATAGATAGTGTGCACAGACAACTTATGTTTTTTTTTATTCATACTTGCAATAAGATGGACACACTCTTTGTCTTATAGTTATTTAACCGTTCACAGTTTATACTCTTGCGGGCCAAGAGTATTGCATTTTTTTTTTGTTTCGCCGTTCACAGTTTATACTCTTGCGGGCCAGGAGTATTACATTGATAGATTTTTTTTTTTTTTAGTGTGGCTGCACTCGAGTAATGTTTATGTTACCCTAGCTGCCTACGTACTTGCAAAACATCAACAAATTGCTTTTACAAGATCAAGCCAACGTAGTTCAAATTCACATATATTTTCTTTCAACATATACAGTTTATCCTCTTGCTTAGGAGTTGAACAATGCTCTCAATTTTCATGAGTAGTAGCGCTTCAGAAACTTGCCATTGATAGGCCCTATACGTAATCCTTCGGCGTCAACAATTTTATACGCCCCATTAGTGTATACCTCTTTGACAACGTATGGACCATCCCATTTAGAACTGAATTTACTTCCTGTCTTACGAGAAATAATGATGGGTCTTTTAATGGCTAGGACCATGTCTCCAACTTGAAAGGAGCGAGGTCGAACTTTCTTATTGAAAGCGCGTGACAGTCGAGCTTGGTAGCACTCAGATTTTTGTTGTGCTTGGAGTCTTTTTTCGTCAAGCGCCTCCAACTCAGCAAGTCGGAGTTTATCATTTTCTTCAGAAGTCAAGCCTTCCTGTATGGCAATGCGCAATGATGGAATTTGAAGCTCCAAGGGGAGAACGGCCTCAACGCCATATACCAACGAGTATGGAGTTGATTGTGTTGCTGATTTATATGTCGTCCTGTATGCCCATAGAGCTTCCCCTATTCTTTCATGCCAATCACGTTTGGACTTGGCAACCACTTTGCTCAACAAACTACAAAGTGTCTTGTTGAACGCTTCGACTAGACCGTTTCTTTGGTGCATTGTACATTGAAGATCTATGTTGGGTGAATTTAAACTTCTCACATAAACTTTTCATCAATTTATTGTAAAATGGTGTCCCATTGTCAGTGACAATTCTTCGGGGTACACCATATCTGTAGATGATGTGAGTACGAATGAAGTCAACAACATTCTCTTTTTTCACTTCACGTAGGGGGATGGCTTCTGCCCATTTGGAAAAATAATCAGTCGCTGCCAAAATATATGCTTGTCCAGCAGATGACTTTGGTGTAATTGGGCTAACTACGTCAAGTCCCCAAGCTTCGAATGGCCAGGATGCGACTGTGGGGTGTAATGGCTCTGGAGGTTGATGAATGAAGTTAGCATGAAATTGGCAAGCTTCACATTTCTTTGCATAGTCCATGCTATCTTGTACCATGGTTGGCCAATAGTAACCCATTCTTTTAATACGGTCATGCAGTTTTGGACCTGACTGATGAGCGCCACAGACTCCAGAGTGAGCTTCCTCCATGGTTTGCTTTGCTTCTTCATCTCCGAGACATCTTAACCAAAGACCATGGAAGGATCGTAGATAGAGATTCCCCTTATAATATATAAACCGCGAGGCTCGACGACGAATCTCTGTCTTATGTTTTGGATCACTTGGTAATTTTTTATGTTCCAAATAATCAATAATTGGTTGACGCCAATCTTCCTTGTCTATTTGATAGACAGAGATTATGTCGACTTCTTCAGCATATTCGTCAACATCCTCGTCATCAGGAGTGACAACCCATCGTTTGCAAACAGGTACTGACATTATTTCTTCTGCCCCCAGTGCCAAAGTGGCTGCAAGCCCGAGCGCATCAACCATCTTGTTGGCACTCCTTGGAACATGTTCTAACTTGATGGTATCAAGTTTGTCAAGCAATTGTGATGCTTGCCTTTGATAAGGGATTAAATCATTCTTTTTGACTTCGTATTCACCCGACAGTTGTTTTAGGACCAATTGGGAGTCCCCGTGAATGTCTAAGTCTCTAAGTCTCATTTCAATTGCCATTTGGAGGCCTATTATAAGTGCTTGGTACTCAGCCATATTATTGGAGCATAGTTGAGTTAGTACAAAAGAGTATGGCAGTATATGCTTTTCTGGAGAAATGAAGACAACTCCCGCTCCTGCACCGTCATGACGAGCGGCGCCGTCAAAGTACATTTTCCAAGGGGGGAGTATTTCAATGAAAAACACATCTTCACCTGGCAGATCGTCGGAAAGCTCCCATTCTGCAGGGGTCGGGTGGTTGCGAAAAAAGTCTGCTATTGCTTGCCCCTTGACAGCCTTTTGCGGGACATACACAATGTCATATTGTTTTAAAAGCATAGCCCACTTTGCAAGTCCGCCAGACAACACGGGCCTTGAGAGAATGCATTTTATCGGGTCAGACCTCGAGATGACATGAACTGTATGAGCCTGCATGTAATGTCTTAATTTTTGGATCGCAAAAATCAAAGCAAGGCAAATTTTTTCAATAGGTGAGTAATTCAATTCAGCACCCACCAAAGTTCGGCTTAAGTAGTAAAAAGCTGTCTCCTTACGGACTTCTTGCTCTTGAGCGCACATTGCCCCCAGAGATCGCTCCTGTGCTGCGATATAAAGGATAAGTGGTTTCCCTTTTATTGGTGCCCCCAAGACAGGGGGAGAAGACAAATACTTCTTTATACTTTCGAAGGCTTTTTTACATGAGTCATCCCATTTGAATGGGGCATCCTTTTTCATGAGATGGCTGAAGGGATGACATCTTCCTGCTAGATTAGAAATAAACCTTCGAATGTAAGCAAGACGCCCTTGGAGGCCACGTAACTCCTTAAGGTTCTTAGGTTCAGGCATCTCTTGGATGGCATTGATCTTTGCTTGGTCAATTTCAATACCCCTGTGTCTGACAATGAAGCCTAGAAACTTTCCTGAGGTGACGCCAAATGCGCATTTGAGGGGGTTCATTTTTAATTGACATTTTCGTAGTCTTTGAAAGACATTACGGAGGTCATGTAAATGATTCTCCTTCTTCTTAGACTTTACCACCAAGTCATCTACGTAGCACTCCACAATTTGATGCATCATATCTTCAAAAAATTTCTGCATTGCACGCTGATACGTAGCTCCGGCATTTTTCAAGCCGAAAGGCATGACTTTGTAACAAAATATCCCTTTAGGGGTACGAAATGCAGTTGCTTCTTTATCTTCAGGAGCCATGTGAATTTGGTTGTATCCAGCGGTACAATCCATGAATGACAAAGCCTCATGACCAGTGGTGGCATCAATCATGATTTCCGTTACTGGGAGTGGAAAGTCATCCTTCGGACACGCCTCGTTCAAGTCGCGGAAGTCCACACAAACTCAGAATCGTCCATTTTTCTTTCGTATGCGGCACAATGTTTGCTATCCAAGTAGGATACTTGACTTCACGAATAAATCCTGCATCAATGAGCTTGTTTACTTCTGCATCAATTTCAGGAATTAATTCTGGCCTGAAGCGTCTTTGGGATTGCTTCTTTGGACTGACACCTTTTTTGATGGCTAAGCGATGGACAGCGACTTTTGGGTCGAGTCCTGGCATCTCTTTATAACTCCATGCAAATACGTCTTTGTAGTCAGAGAGTAACTTGGAATATTTTTGTTCTTCCTGTTGGGTAAGAAAAGCGCTGACGTAGACAGGGCGTGACTCTTCTTGAGTTCCAAGGTTTAACTCTTTTCACTCATCGACGGTGGCTTGCCCCCCATCTTCAAGAGTTTTAGGAGCCTCATCTGTTTCCATCTCCTCGTCACTTTCAGGAGCCTCATGCCCTGTGATATGGTTTGAAGAAACAAATTCAACATCTTTTTCTTTTTCTTGACTAGACGAACTCCTTTGGTTTGTTAACACTATGACACGACCTTTGGCTTTCAAGGGTGCATGTCCAGTGATGTCTACCACCTGTGTACGCCTCATGCGAGATGGGATAACACTTTGAGGTGCGTCCCCGCCTTTGACTTCATTTTTCTCTCTTGTGATGCGACTTAGTACTGACCGTCTTTGTTGTTTATCAATTGAAGTCGATGCACCAAGACGTTTAAAGACAGATGCTTTATTCTTAGAAGATCGAAGATTTTGCAAGGGTGTTTATATTTTTGACTTCACACCTTCATTAAGTTCGTGTACACCAAGTCTGTTAAAAACCGATGTATGGTCCTTTACGACAGGAAACTGCAGTCGATCAAAGACCTATATTTTTGGCTGAGACACATTATTTTCATCTTCATTTTCTTCAACTTCCTCCGAAGAATATATATCTGCGAAGAAGAGGTTGTCCCTCTACGCCGTGCAGAAATTTTGATGGGTGTTGGGGTTTCAAATCCCAAACCTACTTTAGTCGGATGTACCTCGACGCCATACTCTTACAATTTCTTTTGTGTGTCATTAATTCCATGAGGATCAACCTCAATGACATTGCCCATGGGCGCTGGATTCTCGAAGTCATAACCAGACTTCGCCAAGAGTTTATAAGCATTTGGGTCAAACCTACCCTTGTTAAGCCATTTTCTCCTAGATTGATCAACATATTGTGAGGTTGGAGGCATAGCAATTTGATTGTGATTGGCTCTAGATAAAGGAACAACCACTTCTTGCTTTAAACATTGAAGAGTAGTCTCATCTACTCCTTTTTCTTTCTTTGGCTCTACTTTCATAACCTGACACCCTGCAAAAGGTGACTCCCCTTCCTTACGATGTGATTTAGGGATGTATCGCAGATCGGAGTCGTTCTTCGCCTTCTTCGTTGCTTTAATGGGTTGAGCAACAACTTCTTCTTTTACCTTTTCCTTGCATTTTTGTTGTTGCATCTCAGTGGTGGCTGACTCGCTAGAGCTTGAAGACGAGGGAATATCACCATTTTTATTTGTACCCCTTTTCCCTGTTGAAGGAATTTTAGATGGCAACATCTCGCTTGAGGGTTCCCCATCTTCGAAGAACTTAGCATCGGCAAAGTACGAATCTACCGTGCTAAAGGGTTTGACATTTCCATTTATTTTCTTCTCGCCTCCACGATAAAATTTCAGACATTGATGGAGGGTTGATGCGACTACCCCATTTTCATGCAGCCAAGGTCGTCCAAGCAACATTTTATACGACGTCTTTGTATCTATGACATGGAAGAGAGTAGATGATGTTAACTCTCCCATCACAAGGTCAAGGCGTATTATGCCTATGGCACGCTGACTGTTCAAGTTGAATCCTTGGATCATTAGACGACTATCAGAAAGATCTTCCATAGTGATCCCTAAATCAGTCATGGTGGATTTTGGCATGATGTTGACAGCTGAACCTCCATCCACTAAGATACGATTTACTCTCTGGCCGAAAATATAACCAGAAACGAACAAAGGTCGGTTGTGAGGTTTTGAACCCAACAATAAGTCTTCATCAGTGAAGGCTAAGGCAAAATTACATGACGCGCATTTAGCCGAACTTTCTATTGGCTCTCCAGCATCCTTCACTTTGTCAAGGTATAGTTCTGGGTGCTGAAGTGCAAGAGCCACCTGTCGACACATTTCTCGAGGTAAATGAAAGATCTGCCTCCATCCCATGCGTGTAGGAAGAGCCTCCAAGATAGCCAATATCTTTGGATCTATCTCCGTCCCTGAATGTTGGACAGTTACTTTGACAGAGATTTCATTTCCTTTCACAGGCTCTTGATCCTCCTTTTCTTCTTTTTCTTCTTCATCTTCAATAAATGAGGTAGCATTAACAGTAACCGTAGTGAAGTAATCTTCAGGAAAGAATTCTTCTAAGGTTACAGGGGAAAGTGGATCTTGTTCGAGCAAGTCAATTGGCAGTACCTGCTGTTTGATAGGCTTTTTCGATTTTTTCTTTCCTTTCGAGCGTTTTGAGCCATTTCTTTTTGTATGTTTCTTCTTATGACAAACAGACTTTGGTTGAGGCTTTGATTGTCGTCTAGGCCTCCTTCTAGTGACCAACGTCCACCCTTCGTCATCCTCTCCATGTTGGTTGCCAGTTGGGACACTGTGCTCAACAGATGGCACATCATTAACTTGGAGAACCGGTCGCAGCACATGTACAATTACTGGCTCCAAACTCCCAAACTGCAGAGTTTGAGCCTCCCAATAAGAATCTAACATCGCGGAGGCGTGATTAGCTTCAGCAACTTCATCAAAATCCAGTACAATTTTCCCATCCTTTGCAAGTTGCATAATTCTCTCCTTAAGTGTTATACACTTTTCTATGGGATGACTAATCAACCTATGATACCGACAGTAGTTAGGATCGGAAGTCTTACCGACCTCTGCAGGACGCTTAGCTTCGGGCAACTCAATGATCTTGTTTTCAAGCAAATCATCTAACATCCCGGATAAATCAGAGTCTGGAAATGGATATTTTTTTGCTTGGAGTTCTTTCAAGGTTGGCCTATTTTTCCTAGGTTCTTGAGAAGATGAACCCTTATTCTTTTCAGTGCCAGCCTTGCTAGAGATCTTGACAGGCGAGGAGGACGTGATTGACATTGACTCCTTAGTCGAACTTTTGGCAGTCTTGTCAGTCTTTTTAAAATCCTTCTTCTCTTTCTTGTATTCTGAAGAAGTGTTGCTTTTTCCTCTATTGTTGGCAATGGTAAGCTCCATGTCATGAGCTCGCGTGGCCAATTCTTGAAAAGTCCTAGGTTTTATACCTTGCAAGATATAAAGCAAGTCCCAATCCATTCCTTGAATGCACATCTCAACAGCAGAGACTTCAGTTAGGCGGTCTTTACACTCTAGACTCAATGCGCGCCAACGATTGATGTAATCGATGACTGGCTCATCCTTCCACTGGTGAGTCTTAGTCAGTTCAGTCATACTGACAATACGTCGAGTGCTATAGAACCTGTTCAGGAATTCCTCCTCCATTTGATCCCAACTGTCAATGGATTGTGAGGGTAAATCGTGTACCCGGTCAAAGGCCATGCCTTTAAGGGAACGAACAAATTGTTTGACCAGGAAATCATTTGTGGTACCAAGCATTGTTGCATGTTTCCACAAAGTGAGCAATGTGTTGCTTAGGATTTCCTTTCCCATCGAATTCTTTGAAACTTGGGGGGTTGATAGCCAAAAGGCATCTGCAGCTTATCGATCCTTTTGGTATACGGCTTCACATAGCGATGACTGCCATGAGAACTTTCTCCAAGTTGATTTTTGACAGCGTGAGCTATCAATAACTCAAGTTGGCGTGCTGTAGGTGGGCGGCGAACGTCTTCACCACTATCCCCTTCACTTTCATCACCCTGTCTTGATCTTTGCATCGCCTTCCTCCAGTTTCTTGTTGAGGGCAGCGATTTGCTCATTTTGGAGTCGAATTTGAGCATCTTTTTCTTCTCCATCCTTCATTAATTTTTGGAGTAGGCTATTCATTTCAGCAAGTTGTTCCTCAACTGTCTTAGCTGAGGTCACCATAACAGCAGCAGTGTTCGATTGTGAAGACAACAAGGGTTCCTCTAAGTCGAAAATCGTTAGAGGTGATGAGACAGCAATATCATCACTTGTTTCATTGTCACTCTCTACATTGAGTGGATCAAAGAGAGGGCTAGTGTGAACGGTCAGCCTGTCCGACTTATCAGATGAGAGTTGCTTCCATATTTGAGAAGCAATGAATGATGGCTCGTGTTCAGCCAAAGCAGTTGAGCCAAACACGGGGGTTTCACGTTCCTTGTGTGAATCAGACATGATGGATAATTCAGCAGCAGCAGGCTTAAAGAGTTTTCTCTGCCTGGTAGGAACATCTGCAGCTCGAAGCTTAGCAGCAGCGGCAGCAACAGCAGCCTTTTTCATTCCTCTAGTACGAAAACCAAGAGTCATGTCATCCATAAAGTCACCCAACGTTACAGATTTTCGTAGGGTGTCGGCAGAGTTTTCAGAAGATTGAGAGATGTTCTTGCTTGAGGCCATTTCTCAGCTTTGTTGATGATGACGAAACAGAGATGAGAGGCAGAGATGGTCTCACCGAGCGTGCCAAAATTTGTATACACAAATTTCGAGTCAAAATATATATAAGACAGGAAACAAAGTAACAAAGAAGTTTTATTTCAATAAATGTATTGAGTACAATCTCTGTAAACAGTTTATAATAAAAATAAACTAAGTCCTCTGATTCTGTTCCGTAGCTTGAGAGTGACACTTGTTGATGTCGACGTGGAGCTGAGTGTAGACTGACGTTTTGTCAACGTCAACCTGAGTTTGAATGTGGGATGACGTTTTATCAACGTCAACCTGAGTTTGAGTTTTGTTTGGGTGTATTCGAATGAGGGCTGACAAAAGCTTGAATCTCAATCGAATTTTTTTGAATGTATCTGAACAGTCGGCACGGATTTGATGTGCTTGTTGACTATTTGCAGAGAGAATTGCCAGAGAACTTTATGAGCTCTTGAGAATAATAATTTTCTGCTCCCCTCAACTGAGAGAGGTGAGGTCTATTTATAGGGAATGGAGATCCCTTCATGGACTTGGTAGTTTATGGGCTCGGGCCCGTTTATGACTTGGAAGTCTTTTTTACCTTTGCCATTTGACCATCTTATTTGGACTATAATATTGACTGGCCCAAATAGTTGACAACCCAAATTATATTTATTTGATTTAATTTGGATATTTTATTTAGGTGGGCTAAATTAATTAAAGTGAGCTAATTATATTTATTTTAGCTCAATAATAATCAATTTATTTTAATGTAAAACACTAATAAATTTTTAGTGTCTACAGTTATCAGATTCTAAAACTCAATTTCTTACATAAGTTTATACTTGAGTCCCTTTTAAACATCAATGAGATTGATTTCACCAGGAACTTGCACCTTTCGAGTATTTCAACATAATCTTGAGCAATAATTTATAAATTACCACAAATAACCAACAAGGTCATCACATAACTCAATCAAACTCCCGATTGCATGACTCAACAGGCATATATTTCCAAAACTTGAAGATGCAGAGAAGAAGATAGCAAGAATCAGTACTATTGTAATCAAGTACCACCAATAATAAATTAGTCATGAACAAACAAATTAACAGCACCATAGTCACACTGTTTCAATCATATTTTCAGAGCCAATTTCTCAATATATTCAAAATTTACAGGGAGATCTATCATAGAAATCAAAAGAAGAAGCAAAGGGGTTGTAGTACCAAACTAGAGCATTAGCTCAAGGAGGAAGGAGAAGGCAGGAGCACCACCATGCAGCGGTGGTGACCACCAACAACAGCAACACAGGCGGCGCAAGATTGAGGGAGAAGAATAGAGCAGCGATGCAACAACCATAACAACCACCACCACCACAAAAAGAGAAAAAAGGAGAGCGGAGAACAACAGTGACAGCGGCACGAGCAGCACCGCACACACCACCGCGACGAAGAGGAGAAGACGCGACCGGGGAGCTAGCACAGCAGCAGCATCGCACGGGGGAAAGGAAGCTCCGACGAGCTTCAGGAACGCCGGCGAGGCGACGACGCAGGTGAGCGAGAGACAGAGACGGGGGGTTGAAAGAGGAATCAGTAGAGAGAAAACTTGGGGTTTGGGGTTTCTTTGGGTGTGAGAAAATAACAAGAGAGAGAAAGAATTTGGGGTTTTGGTATCCTCCTTAAACCGACTAAGGGAGGGTTTGGGGGGGTTTATTTTAGTTTTTAAAAAATTTAGTTCCCAAATAAGGAAACTTCGACATATATAGCCCAACACCACTCAATTCATTTGGTTATTTAAAATCCAAAAATATAATTAATAATAATAATTTCATAAAACTAAATATATTACAAACACTACAAATATCCCAAACTCAAATGAAATAAGAATTTTCGAAAAAAGTTAATATTTATGATTAACGCTAAATTAAACGTGCTTAAGAATCGGGGTATTACAATATATTACTGTGAATTTTCAAGCTTCCATTTATGCCGGAAAGTGGAAACTTGAAGAGGAAAAGGATGATGACATGCGTGGAAGGCTAGAAGTTTTTTTTTTTGAGGGGAAAGGCTGGAAGTTGTAAAGCATTTTTATTCTGTTAATTTTATTTAATATTTCCCCTTTAACACAATTAACCACGCCAACTTGGAATACGGGCCCTACTTCCCCAAAAAACCGTGCACCTACTTTTCCTCTTTTCTTTGTATATTTTCGTTTCTCAGGGAAATACAAAGCAAATATTTATTTCTAAGGTATACCATAGATTAGATAAAGTTTTTTTCACTCGGAGAATAATAAAGTATAAATAAACTATAAAATTCAAAAGAAAAAATACTACTGAAAAAATTATATATAGGAAGGTTTGAAGAAAAGCCATACTTATCACCTCTATTCGATGCACCTCTTAGGTTCTTCACATTATGAGCCCTAAAACTCTCTTGGTTATTTTTTACGAATGACCAGATTTTGGCCTCCATCATCGTATAACCATCAACGCAAAACTGTTGGCATAACCTACGGGAAAGTAATATGGTTGTCGCTTCTTTGCGACGATCCTGCATTCAATACGCAAAGAGCTCCCTCATAGTAAACATGTCCCCTTTTTTGTCAGTGTGTAAGGTCTTGTCTCTGTGTGAGACGTCAACTCGATATCCATCCTCACCATATGGAAATAGAAGAGGATATTGCAAGGGCAAATAAGATGAATGAAGTTCGAATATCTGTCTTAATCTTCCGCTCTCTGTCTCAATTATTATATCTCTTTTAACTGTACTGTCAATATCACCAACTATTAAGGCAACAACTTCATATGTTGTTGGCAAGTTGTATGTCCTCCTATTCGAGGCCCTCTTTCCAATTAGTTTATTTCAACTTAATATTCTGACATGCATTATTGTTAAAGCGATCTCTAGCCATCCTAATGTTTTTTTTGCTAGAGAATTGTGTTCATCAATCATCTCTTGTAATTGGGCAATTAGAGGGTCTTCAAACTCATTCGAATTTTCACAACTATGTAAAATATTAAAAATGTACACTAAAGTAAAAATAATGTATAAGACAAATAGTAATTTAAATATTGGTTACCTTATAGCAGTATTCCTATTCTCAATCTCATGTTCGATATCATATATGTACAGTTGAGAAAATTTTGGACAGGAACCTTCATTTGGCAGTGAACTTCCAATCAAGTGATGATTGTGACCACCTATTTTGAAATAGTCCACGTCCCTGGGTAGATGGTGACTGTATTCTCCCTCCCATTGATGTAAAAGAGTACATCATATTATATGATCAGATATTCTAAATAAAATGCACGTTTTAGGGTGTTTCCGTTCAAGCAAGTCTGATAGAAGACGTGGAGGACGTCGCAACAACAAAAGAATCTCTACTTTCCCTTGCATACAACATAGTGAAAATTTTGGTGTGCCGATCCTTATATGTTTCTTTGCTCTTTCCTCGAACCACATCAATGCTCCACAATACTCATACTCCTATATTGGATCCCCAATATCCCGATAATCCCCTGATAATCAACAATCATTACTGTTATATTTTATAAAATGAAAATTAGCTACTATTAATGATAAATTATTAGTAAATAACTAAATGTAGTTGCATATATATGTGTTGACCCTTGATGTTTTGATGATGACAATCAAACTTATATCTAATGGTTTTAGTTTGTGTGAAGGATAAGTTCCAGAGTTGGAATAAACTCAAGAAAGGATAAGTTTACATTATAACTTCCTAAGGGAGGAACTAGAGTTCCAAAGTTGGAGGTGTAACTAAGTTCCAAAGTTGGAAACTATCTTGAAGAAGTCAATGATCTAACTCAAGTAAAAGCGATCAGCTGATAGAGAAGAATCAATTTAAGTGCGAATTCTAGAAGCAGGTTCCTATGAAGGTTACTGAGATCTTACGGGGATTTATGAACGTTTGTTGGAACTGAAGATGAAGCGTCAGAGTTGAAGCTTCTAAGCGTGGATCCAAGAAGTCTAAAAATATGAGTTTGTTTTTAGGATTTATGCAAGTGTTTGAATTGCTAATTATAGTGTTATGGAACGTAAGGAACCTGTTAAGTATGACTAAATTATTAAAGTAATTTTCAGAAAATATTAAGAAAAATATTTTTGGATATTAATCTTTTGATTATTCTCCGAAAAAACATTTTAAATCACGTTTCCTAGAATTATGATAATAAACCTATTAAGTGTTTCGCTAAACGTGTGTTTGTTAGGAGTTTTCCCTAAGTTTCTCTAACAAATTCATTGCCATTACCTAGGTTTTAGGCACGTTGAAAGTTAGTGGGAGAGAAACTTGGTGAGGGCTCTTAAGGGAGCTTTCCCTATAGATAGTGGAAGGATCCTATAAAACAAACACCAACCAAGCAAAAATCTACAAACATAATGTGAGCCAACAAGTTTTCTAAGTCATTTGTTCTTGGTCAGTTCCTATAATTCCTAATATTTACTTAACGTCTAAACACTAGAGTTTTTATATAATTCAAAAGAGTTGTAAGTGGAGAAGAGTTGTGGAAACTCTTGAGTGACTTAGAGTTAAGCCCAAAGTATAGAGAGAAAGAGTAGCACTGTGATTGAGAGAATCATATTGGGAAATGAAACCCCAGATAATACTTAAGAGGGGGGAGGGATTGAGTATTAGAATAAATTGATAATTTTTTTTTATTTGATATGTTAATGAAAGGAAGACCGGTAATAGAACTGATCTATTGCAACGGAATAAATTAATAAACACACATATTTAACGAGGTTTGTCTTAACTTAAGCCTACGTCCTCCACTACTCTAATCACTCTTATTAATCAACTCAGATGAATAAAAGTGATTACACACAATCAAAATTTCCACTTATGAAGACAATGATTCACCAACAGTTAACTATAACTGTTCAATGAAGTGATTACCAGAATCGCTTACCCAACCACACTGCACACTAGCAAGTAGTCAATACACATATGTTCCCCCTAAAACTATGCTTCAAAAAGCTTTAATGGAGAATATTATTGCTCTCTACTGATGTGTTTATATCAACTGTGTTTTAAGGTTTGAAAGAAGTGCAAGAAGCTTTTTGTTAACTTAGAATTTTCTCGGGAAAAGCTCAAAGAATTTCGTGCAATAATGTTTTGAGTTGCAAAATATGAATTGTCCTTATATGGAAATATATTTACCTAAACTGTTATTCACAATTTTTGGCAAATATAGTTCCCTTGACTTTATTCTAATTTCTCAAAATATAATCAGTAGGACAATGCCTGATTACAACTCATACTTAACTAGCAATATATACGCGTAAAATCCGTCTTTGAAAACAGATTTTAGGAAAGTATATTGATAGAATCTCTCCAATATATATATTAGGACTTTGAAATTTTGAACGTAGTACAGTGAACTGGCCTCGCAATAATCTCATAATAGTTTACTGACTACAAGTAAGTGTATGTTCTGGATTAAGTTTGCAACTGATCTCACAACACACATTCCATAACTTCTTTGCACTTTCAACAACACACCCAAAATTAGTTTAATATTTACACATCATTACATCATAAAGACCTAATAACTAAGTATTACAATCTTCATGAATATTTTTCAAGTACTCTTGCTCCAATAACTTCATTAGATGAACTTGGGAGCATTCTTCAACTCGAGCCTTTTCTTATCCATTTGCTGCAAAAACATGGTTAGAATTACACATGCATATATCATATCAGTTTGTCATCATTCAAAACATAAGCTTCGAAACCCAACAAATTCCCCTTTTTGATGATGACAAACAAAGTAAGTTTCCCCTTTAGCCAATCAGCAAATGGGTAGGGAAAATTTTAAGAAGTTCCTATCACAAGGAACTTATCATCCTGCAAGCAGATTCTTATTAGCAAACATTCCTTCTCAAGTAACACCATATGTACCTACAAGCAACACACTTAGAGAGTCTGTCAAAACAAAGAATCAGTTTAAGCTGACATAACTGGTTTCAAAAACTCTAAGTATTCTCTAGACTTAGTCTACCAGGATGAAGTCAGATTCTTCCCCCTGTTTCAAGGAGGTAGATAACTTCTACTTTATTATTTATCCCTCCTCCCTCACCCCACCCACCTGAACTGCCCCAGCCCCAATCGTAACCCTCCCTCCATCCCCTCCCCCACCCAGAAACCACCCCCAACCCCACGACCACCACGAAAACCACCCCTCGTCCCCTCCCCACCCCGAAACCACCCCCAACTCTCCCCCATCCTCGAGACAACCAAAGTAAAGATGAGAAATATAACAGAAAGATCGAGTAATGTGCAAAATTCCACCTGTAGTGAAGCTAGAGTACTTATCTAGCTTCAAGGATTGCAAAGAAAGACCTTTAATAGACGAATCATCTCAATCTCTGCATCCATGACAATCATTCGCCTAAAATGAAGCGATTTAAGCCGAGGAAAACTTGCCAATATATCAATCCAAGGTCTAACATAACCTCCTTAATCTTCTGGTATCAAATTAAATATAGAAATCGAAGTACTAAAAAAAAATCTAATCACCGAAAGAGGAAGAAAAAATAGATTTGAAATCAAAACCCTTGGAACTATGAGAAGAAAGATAAATAGAATTGGAATGAATTTCACAGGTAGATTCAAAGTAAAATCCCCTTCCATGGAAGTCGACGAGAACATCCCCGACAGTGGAATCTTCTGCACCGACCACCCATTTCGCTCTGCCACCTCTCCCGACGGCGAGCTCTATGCCTTTTGCCTCCAAGAAAAAATCGGCAAGCTCTTCTGCTCTTCTTCCTCTGCTTTCTATATCCCTCCTCCTCCTCCTATTCCTCTCATTCCTTCAGATCTGATACCAACACTTGTTCTAATACCAAAAAAGTCATTGGTGTCACTGCCAACGGAAATTACAAAGCGCACGCTCTTCTAGTGCCAGAAATTTTGGAGTTTTTCCGGCGGTGAGCTGAGAAAACCAACCCTTGTGGCTGGGGACAGGGGTGAGAAAGGAGCTAGAGTGGTTCAGAGATAGTGGCGATGTAGGGGGGAAATTTAGTGGTGGTTGTGTCGTGGAGGGGAAGGAGAAAGAGAGAAAAAAAAGAAAAAGGTTTTTATATAAAAAATAAAATTAAATCAAAAAACCCAACTAATGAAATGGCAACAAGTATTTCATTTGACCTTTTTATCAGGTTGCAACCGATTTTGTCTTACTCTAGGAATTTTGGTATAAAGTTCGCTATATCAAATAATAATCAATAGTTTGTATTATTGCGGCGAAACGACCAAAGTTTGTATTATTCTAATTAAATGATATTTTTTTAAAAAATTTATATCTTTCTATGTTATATTCAAAGTTTACGCATTTTATATTAAACATTTACATCTTTTATCTTCTTTTCTTCTTTGTGATGACTCCATGTAGATGTCAGAAAAAAGTGAAGAGTGTCAGAAAACGGAAAATGTTGTGCTAGGGTGTGCTGAAATCAATACAAGATAGAGAGAGTATTATATAATAAGTATTACGATAAAAATAACAAGTGTTACAATCTCATTCTTTGACAAATAATTTAATTTTAAACTACTTATGTTTGGAAAAAAAATTCTCTATACATCATAATTTTTCAATTTTCAAACTTACCATGTATGATGTATCTAGGGGGAAAAAAACCAAATCAAGGTTCTTACTTTATCTCATGAACCTACCTATCTAACATATAGTAAATATGTAAAAAGGAAAATAACAACTAAAAGGAAGATTAATATAATATATATCCCCTTTAATCCTAATTGTTTGCTCTATTTTCATTTTTTCACCAACTTTTATATCATTTACACATATGTAACTAAGCATGATAATCGTCAAGTATTTGTTTAGAGGTCATGTGATATCAAACAAAGGAAACAATCAAGGTTAAGAGAGTACATAATAATTTTACACATTAGTTAATATTACTTTATTTTTAATATAGTAGTTTACTAATAAAAACATCAACTTGGAAATACGTACTTTAATTCTGAAAGTAAAAAAAAATGATTATTACATGTTATTAAAGAGTAAATTCGAATTATGCTATTAGTAGAAAGCATATATACTTATGCAATAAAAGTTATGCATGAAGGAAGGAATAATCAATGAAATAGGAAAAAAGAAGGTAAGTATGTGAATAAATTAAAAGAATAATACAAAAATGAGCAGGGGGTAGACTACTGAGCAGGATGTATTACAGGCGAAACACCAATAAAACTATGATTTGTATTTTTTAGATATCCAACTTTTTTTTATGTTGGGCTTGTACTAATGGGTCAGGCCCAAAGTGACCCCATAGAAGGTCATCAATTACACTAGAGGATGCTAAAGCAGAAGAATGGGTGGAATTTACAAATTGGGTAACTTTTGAATGTTGCATTCTAAACTAGGTTATTTTTGTCCAAAGTATTCAAAGATTGATAGTTTCATGTAATATTTTATGTGTTTTTATTACAAGTTAAAGTTTAAGAAAGTAACATATTATATATCATATCTTGGGGTGTACCTACTCACAAGGATATTTTTACTCATTACTCATTTGGAGCTCTACAAATGAGCAATTAGCAAAGAAATAGCGTTGGATATATCATATATGGTGCACTCTAGTGTACAATATAAATTGCAGAAACAACACATTCAACATATAACTTTCTTGACAATCATATATTTCGCTTAAATCTCACATACACAAAAATGAGAGGGCCTGCTTAGGGAAAGCGGGACTTGATATGTTCGGCATGTTGTAATGTCTCCTTGACCAGTCCCCCCCCCCCAAGCTTGCCTTATCGAGGGTGCGTTCATTTCATCGTAGTTTTTATCTAGATGATGAAGCTCCTCCAAGAACTATTAGATGTGGATATGATTATTTAAGCACCACCATTGAGAAATTTACAAGTTATACTCTGATTTATTTGGACACTCTTGGTTTTGGCTCAGAATCCTTAGGAAAGTCAGCGTGTTTTCATTTGTAGCTTGGTTGGAAAAAGAGACTTGAAACCCTGACTTTCCATGCTATCTTTATACTTTCTCAATTTAGTGTTTTTAGTCTTGTGTTTTTGTTTAGTAGGTGTACGTTATAGTTTTGCCTAATTTCTTAAAACAGTGGATCTACATGACATACCTGTAATGGAATCCTAGTTTAGTTTCTTTTGCTTAGTTTTTATTTTGAGTAGGATTGTACTTTATTTTACTTTATATAGGCCACACCTATGCAAATAAGATGACACCTTTATGATAATTCAGTTTCTAGAGCTTATGCTTGATTTTGTAATGTTTATAAGACTACCTTAGATTAGAGGAACAAAGTCGTTGCTTTTGTTTCACCTTAACAACACCTTCAATTACTTTCTTTATACTTTAAACTAAAAGAAACCTCCAAAAATCCAATCTTTTCTCCAAAAACCCAGAAATTTCTAAAACTTAACTAAACTATCTAACTTGATCCTCGTCAAGTTTTCATAACTTCATCTAAAATCATCGAAAATCATCTCAAATTATTAAAAATCTTACGAAAACTTCTTAAACCTAAAAAACTTTCACAAATTCTTATATGTGGCCAACCACATCTAGAAACCTTCTGTCTGGCCGACCCACATAACAAGTCCAGCGAGAGAAAATCAAATCAGCACAGAACTGCGGCATCGAGAATCCTCTCCCATTGTTTGCATTCAACGATGTCAAAACCTTCACAAACGAAACGATGTCATTTCTCTCCACATAACAAACACTCTTCTCATAACCTTCCAGAAGAAAGTTGATCTTCTCCAATAACTCCAGATGATACTTGATGAACACTTCATCGGTGTTGGGATCAACAAGGGACGAAAGTTATAGAACACAACAAAGATAGAAAGGATGCGAGTTCAACATTCCAGAAATTAAAATTGTTGATGATGCTTGTTCAATATGTCCTTCAGGAAAGTAGTAAATCCTAGAATCCACCATTGAAGTATGAATTAAGCTTCCAGCACAAGCTTTCCATATTTCAGGCTCAACTTCCTTCCTCTACTAATAGTAGCATTGACGTTAACGGTTATTTGACGCCATTGAAGTTTAGAGGAGAGAAAATTTCCCCCGAAAAAAAACAACCAACAAGAATGAAAAAAATTAAAATTGAAATTGAAATTCCAGGGTTTCAGAAATTCCTTTATTTTCATACTAGTAATCTCATTTTCTTTATGCAAGTAACCTCATTTTATCATACGAGTAACCTCAATGGTTCACAAAAATAACTGCATTTATTCACACTAGTAACCCCATTCGTTTATAGAGTAATTTGATTAGTATCATCTTTTGTTATAAAGTAACCTCATTTCTTTATAACTGTAACCTTAAAAATATTATATGAGTAACCTCGTTTAAAACATACGAGTAACTTCGTTAAGTGTAACACTCCGGTTTTTGAAACAGTTTATTATTTATTTTATTAACTATATTATATATTTTAGTTTATTTAATAATTAAATTCATTTATCTTTAGGAATTACTTTGTAAATAATTTATATGGTTATAGTGGGACAAGTTTAGTAAGTAATTTAACTAATAATAGTAATAAGAGGAAATATACTCACATATATGTAAGAAGGGGGAAAAGGGAAAAATAAAACAAGAAAAGAAAAAGGAAAGAAAAAAAAACGACATCTTCACATTACGTTCTTCTTCACCGTTCAACATCTTCATTCTTCACCATCTTCTTCTCTCAAGTTCTTCAACATTCTTCCTCCACCACACAACCACCACCGTTGCCGACGACCGCAACCACAACCACCACTAGAAGTGACATCATAGAAGTGGGCGGCGCAAGGGAGAGCAAAGGGGGTCATCACTGCTGTAATTTGGAGCATCTAGGGCTCGTATTAGGGGCGTTTGCAAGTTATTTTTCATCCCCAATCTTCTATATTAGTGGGTAAGATGAATTCCTCAACTAATTTAAGTTTTCTTTTAAAATTATGAAGTTAGGGTTTATGTTTATGAAATTGAATTGGGGGTTTTGATTTTTAATTGTTTGGGTGTGGAATTGAATGAATAAAATGTTTATTTAGTTGTTTAGTAGTTAGTTTAGATTAATATAATGTTAAGTAAACTTGTTGTTCAAAGAGAATTGTGGTGTAGTTCGTATAAATTACTGTCAGTTTTGTAAAACGCAGTTTTAAGCAGTTTCTGGATATTTTTAGCAAAAATACCATTTCACAAAAGTTGTTCGTATTGAAATTTTACCCAAGATAGGCTCAAGAAACGCTTGACTTGGATCTCGAATGAGGAAGTTATGTCTATTTTAAATTTCTGCTGAAATTGATAAAAAGTATAGTTAGTTTCGAATGTTTTATGTTTCAATGTTTTCTTATGAATGTTTTTCTAATGGACTTTGAGTGTCTAAAGTATAATAGGAATATTAATGTTGATTTAGTATAAACAAAGAGAGATTTTAGTATTGTTGGTATTAATTACTTTGATAATCAAAGGTAAATGGCGGTTTAAGTAAATAAGTTATGAGAATTAGTTATACTTACTTGAATATAAAAAAAAAAGGGTTGATGTTTTATAAAACTAAAGTTAATAAAAATTCATTAACTATATTAGCCAAATCTATTAATATTTATTAAGTACATGTATGTTTATATTGTAGATCCCGGTTTCATTGAGGAGCCGTATTGACTGAGCTAGTTGGTTTGATATAGTTTAAAAGGTAAGATTCCTTACTCAAATGTTTAATAGTTACGAGAAAGGTCTACAAAAGATAAGATTTCAACTAAAACTTTCATATTTACGAGAAAAGATTATAAAGGTATGTATCTCTCTTGAGTTGAGATTGGTTTGAATAGGAGGGTGTTCCTCCTAATACAGATAGTTTGTTTTCAAACCTTGAATTATAGAATAGTTACAGAAAAAGATTTATGGATAGTTTTATGTTTTTAAACTGGTTGGGATTGCCTTTATGGTGTCTCAAGGAATTGGAACCTTGTCGGGATCGTCTCGACATTACAGAATAGTTGGGGGTACGTTGATCAGTACCTCGGACTTACATCTTATGCTACGGTTTGACCGTTTGTGGGGTGTGCACACTAGGGGTCTTTGTCTAATAGTTATCCGGAGGGCCTAGCTAGCCCAATGGGAAATAAAGTTCGTTCCATTCCATAGATTTATGATTCTAAGATTCCGAAAGAAATTGTTTTAGCAAAGAAAATAGAAAAGTATTTGGTTTGGAAAAGAAATGAACAAAAATGTTTTATAATGTTTTTATTTAGTATTGTGGTTCCAAAAGTAAATGATTTGTAGGATATAATTAATGCATCCTACCTGCATATGTATTTGGCTTTACAGTATTGAATCTTGCTCAGCCTGTTTGGCTGATACTACGTGCTTGATATATGCAGGTACATGAAGGCTTAGAGCCGAGGTGTGGGCGGAGAGCAACGTCCACTAGTTTTGCATACAATATAGTTATAATAGTTCTTTTCTGGTGCATTTCTTATAGATAATCAATAATTTTAAGACTTAGGGTTGTAAATATTAATCCACCTAAATCTTTATTCGGTTAGGTTGTAATAGTTTAAATTAAGCATTAATTTAGTTTTGGTGCAGGTAGTTCTTCCTTAGCGATTATTCTCGTAATAATCATGGAATAACACGTTTGGATTTCGAGTAATTAAACAGGAATTTCGTTGGTATTTGAGCTGGGTGGAGTTGTTGAGAATTTGGAATATGGATTGCTGATTTGTTGAAACAGGTTTATAATAATTCGGACGTCAGTCCTAAATTAAATTTTAGGCAGTCCATATTTCAAATGGAACTCTGCCGAATTTTCTATAGAATTTTACTATTATTTAATTAAATTAAGCACTCGAAATTCAGGGGTGTTATATTAAGTCATACAAGTAATGTCGTTTAATCTATGAATAACGTCGTGTAAATCTTTTAAATCATACGAGTAACCTCGTTTAGTCATACAAGTAATGTTGTTTAGTCTATGTGTAACCTCACTTAATCTTATGGGTAATCTCGTTCAATCTTATGAATAACCCTATTTACTCATACCAGTAACCTCATTTATTTATAAGCTCATTTAAACATATGAGTAACCCTAATTTTTCACAAAAGTAACCTTAAAAAAATATATGAGTAACTCCATTTATTTTTGGAGCAAGTAATGTACTTTCTAGAGTACTCTTGTTTAATCCTATGAGTAACCTAATTTAATTTTATGAGTAACCCCATTTAATCATAAACGAAACCTCATTTATTCATATTAGTAACCTCATTTAATCATACGAGTAACTCTAGATGTTCACAAAAGTAACTGCATGTATTCATTCGAGTAAACACATTCATTCATATGAAGTAAACCCAATTGTTCACAAAAGTAACACCCATTTATTCATACGAGTAATCTCATTTGTTCATACAAATAATCTCATTCTTCATGAGAGTAACCTCATTTAATCATACGATAACATTATTTAATCATACGAGTCGCCCCAATTGTTCACAAAAGTAACCCCATTTATGCATACGAGTAATTTCATTCGCTCATAAGAGTAATCTCACATAATCATACGACGACCCTATTTATTCATTCGAGTAACCTCATTTGTTCATACACTACTACATTAAAAGGCAACACACCAAAATCGTTGCAATAGGGCTAAAAGTCGTTGCAACAGGCCTATTGCAACGGTTTTCTACCGTCGCATTTGTTGGCGTTGCAATAGGCCTAATGCAACGACTATTAGAGCTATTGCAACGACTAACCATGTCGTTGCCTTATATCATCTATCTTTTGCAACGGTTTTGTTAGTGGTTGGTTATGCAACATTCTTGGCTAGTGCAATGCCTACCATTTAAGCTAGTGCAATAGTTTTTTTTTCTTTTTTGTGGGGATATTAAAACGATTATTACTGTAACCTACTGAAAACCTATAATATTACAACCCTGTATATATATTAGTAACGATGCAACAAATGCCAAAATACTTTTGAAATGCCAAAAATAATTGTCATATCTGTATTATAATTTCCATAACTAATTAAATTAAGAGTATACATGACAAATCCTAATTAACAAAAACGAAAATGTACTTAATCAAACCCAACTAATAAATATTTGTTTTAGTACCACAAATACTATTAAGTACATATAGATCACTTTCCTTCTAACCACCAAATCCCGCATCACTATAATATAGCTAGCTATGTCTGGCCAATAGTGTGTAGTGAGACGTCTATGTATGATCTCCTCCAGTTGGTTCATTATTCACCTAAAAAATCAAACATTGTAATAGTTAGTAAACATACACCATCAACAAAGTCCAACTGTCACATTTCATACCCATATTAGATTTTATACAGAAACTGACAACACAATGAATCAATTATGATATTCATATGAACTTTGCGTAAGAAAAAGAAGTACAAACGACAAAATAAATTCAAGCCAAAGGATTGACAACCCATCATTTGTAGATAGCATATATTCTTCTGGCAAGTAGTGAACATGGGAATGAGAAACTCACAAAACACATAAAAAAAACTTTTCTCTTTGACAGGATTGGGTAATGAACATCGTACTTCCAGAGAATACTCTCCAAAGAAGAGGAAAGGCATTAGTGATTATTGTACAGGTAGTTCTAGTGAGAGTGAAAATGGAAGCGACTCTCACAGTGACGATGAAGGGTCGGCATGAGGTGGCAGAATGGACTATAGCGATGACGAGAGAGATAAGACTGTCAAATACTCCAACTTATGAACAGATAAAGGACGTTACAATCAGGAGGTCAAAACTGGCAAAGTGGTTCATGGAACCATAAACCATTTTTTGAGGAGTTGATTGTTGGTTGCTTCGTCAAAGTTGGTACTGGATTGAAAGATGGACAGAGCATTTACAGGTTGTGCATGGTTCAAAATGTTGATGCATCTGATTCAAATAAAAGATACCAGCTTGAGAACAAGACCACCCACAAGTACTTGAATTGTGTGTGGGGCAGTGATCGTTCTACTGCGAGGTGGCAGATGGCTAGGGTCTCAGACTCTCCACCTACTTTTGACGAGTATAATGAGTGGAGGAGAGAGGTTGACCGGACTGTTGGCCGGATGCCAGACAGTAATGAAGTTCTGGAGAAGCAGGACGCTATCAATAAAATCAATAGTTTTGTGTACTCAGCTGAGATAGTGAAACAAAGGTTGCAGGAAAAGAAATCAGTCTCAGCCAGGCCAATGAACATAGCAGCAGTGAGGGGAAAACTGAGGAGAGAGTTGGAAATTGCAGAGTACAAAGAGGAGGCAGCTGATGTTGAAAGAATAAAAGCCCGATTGCACGAACTTGAAAAGGCCAGACAAGGCCAAGAGACAGATACCAAAGCCCTTAAGCTTGCAGAGATGAATCGAAAGAACTGAGTAGAGACTATGGAACAGAGTCAAACTTGATGCATAATTTTGATCTACGCATTTCACTTTCTGTGCTAGAGACATTTGGAGGTGCATATGGAGCAACAGCAGCCTTTTTAGCCAGAAAGCAGAGGATTGAGGCTAAGATAGGTTGCCAAGTTCCGGTTGACGATGGAAAAAAGCATTCCATGACTCTTTCAGTGGGTAATTATAAGAAGAGGAAAGGGTTGCTCTGAGAACTATTTCTTCCGGTTTTGGCCGGAGTTCAGATTCAACCGCCAAGTAACTCAAATTTAGGTTAATGGTAGTTCATCAAAGTAGTTTTTAAGTTAGGAAATATCATCAAAGTAGTTCTTAGATAAACTACATTTTCTTGTTTGATACCAAAACTTAACATGCTTAATAGTCACAACTAACCACTACTTTAAAATATGATTGAATCACAATTCATCAAATCCTGCACTGCAAGTCTGGACCTGACAATATATGTTGTGCTTTTGTTGATGCTCCAGTGAACTTTTTATTGTCTGGTTTTTCTGGCATCAAGGAACATTGATGCATAGTCTGTAACAGCAGCAATCGAGTAACTAGTACCAGCACTTTGATCATTATGATGTAATCACATAAAAATAAAAGATAGTTTAAAATGACACTGACATTCTGAAAAGTAAAGTGCTAGTACTATTTATTTTATTCAGTGCATTTTCCATACAACAACAAAAATAGAGCATTCCCTGTCGTAAAAAACCATGTAAAGTTCAAAACAATGGGCTATTTTAACATAATGTTACTCTTCTAATCTTAAGCACAGTAATTACTATGTATAGCAGAGGTTTCACAACTTTGGCTGATGCTAATTGAAGAAGTTTCAGTTAAATTTTCATTCCTGCTTTATCCCTTTAGCATGTGGTTCCAATAAAAGTGATGTAACACCAGCTAATCAGCTATAGCTACCCACTCAACTATTCCCTAAAAGTAGATAAGAAAATGAAGTACCTACAAGGTACTTCTGATCATTTTAATTAAACTCGTAATCCAACTTAATATATTACACTATATCGCACACACGTAATTTATTGAATCCAAATCTTCTATCCAACAATTTTTGTGCCACTTCATCTTAATGCTTCATCTTAGTGGCCCATAGTAATAATAACCACCTATTAAGAAAAGCAATAGCACACAAGTGGAAGTGGTACTGGAATTGTGGGATAAAATAAAAACACATTGTTATCTGTACTAAACATTCATACATGCAGCTAATACTAAAAAATACATGTTATCCTGTACTAAACATGACCTCAACCCAACCCCACAAAAAACACAAGGTCACTGACCACCTCCTATATTCCTATCATACTACAAAACTGCGTGCACCTCCTGGGCTCCTGCTTAACCTCATATAACCACCTAACACCACTCAAACAAACGAAAGAGAAGCTAAAATACACAATGACCACTGACCACCCACTGCAGTCTGCACCCTAGGGAATGGAAGACAAACTATACACAACCGAGCATAACACGTATCAATGGAGCTTGTTATGAGCTACAACTTAACATAACACGTACCACAAACATACACATTCATTGCCAAATGTTCCTTGTAATGAACTATTTATAGTGGTGGTATCATATTCCAGATGTAAGAATCCTATCCTGCTGTCTTAGGGATCTACACCAAGCAGCAGTGCTATGAGAATAACTTCAAACAAACAGCACTCTAACGAAGAAGAATCAAAATTATACTCAAAGAAATTAGAGTGCTACCAAATTCTAGGCCACCACTCAAACAAACAGCACTCTAACGAAGAAGAATCAAAATTAATCAGTTTTTGTTTATTTAAATTGGATTACAAGTTCAAAATTTCAACCATAAAACTCCCACAACAATTGAAATTGAAGAACATACCTTATGAAGCTCGACTGATGATTCGAAATTTCCCCTGTTGGGTTTTTTGAATTTCGACTCTTTGCTAGGTATTCTTGAATAATTTGGCTCTTTGCTGGGTTTTGTTGAAGAATTTCCACTCTATATGAATATCCTATTACCATGGAACAAAACCATAACCATAAAATTAAAGAAGTCGTCATCAGTAAAACTCCCATAACAATTGAAATTGAAGAACGTACCTGTTGAAGCTAGACTGGTAATTCGAAATTTCGCTATTTGCTTGGTTTTCTTGAGAAGAAATTTCGCTATTTGCTTGGTTTTCTTGAGAAGAAATTTCGCCTACTTACTGCGTTGAGGATTTGAGGAGGAATTTCGCATATATTCGTGAATTCTGGAAGAATTTCGGAATAATATCGAAAGAAATCTTGAGCCAAGTCTTCCTATTAGCAGATAATCACAATTCGCAGTGTTGAGAGATTTGAGACATTGAAATTTTTTTTGGCAAATATTCGTAGTGTTTTTCGATCAGTTCTGTCAATGAAACTTTTCTTTTTTCTTTGTTTTATGAAAATTTAGGGTTTTTTTTTTTGTTAAGGTTCAAAATTTTCGTGGAAAAGATAGAGGGAAAGCAATATAATTGCGCCAATTTTGATCTACAGATAATTTCCCCTAAAAAAAAAAACTAGAGATCCATTGTCATAGATCTCTATTATATAAGTGAAGGGGGGAGGCATGGTGTCCCCCCATTAAATGACTATAATATCCTTACTTTTCTAATTACATCAATTTTGTTTAAATTTTTAAAATAATAATGGGTAATCAATCAATCAAAGTATTTGCCATTTTAAACAACTAACATTAAAATAACTTAAAAATTTAGGTTTTAAAAAAAGAAAGACTGAAAAAGTTTAAAAAAAAACAAAGATAACAAATTATCAAAATCTTCCATCAAAAGGAAATATTATCAAAATAAAAAATCAGCAATATACTTCCACAATATTATAGTCATGTACAGAAATGATCATTTTAATGGGTTTATATAATTTCAATCTATGTAAGTCAATTACATAGAGGATAATAAGGTCAGATGAAGACAACGTACTACATTTGATGTCTATACTATCAATGATAGATAAATAAGAGTTAGAATTGAAAATAGTTCACAACTAAATCAAAATTCAAAAGAAGACAAAAGAAAAGCACAAAAATATGATGGTAATCTTTGCAATTATAGAGAACATAAATTTGAATCAAAATTGTGAATTAAAAAAGCAAAAAATAGAAAAGAAAGATTCTTTTTTTTTGTTTGATTTCCACGGATAAATAAAGATAAATATATTTGCAATTATGAACTAATTAGCTAATCAAATTAGATAAACTTGACAAAAGAGGTGATTATGCAATATTATTATAGACATTTTTAATACTATGTTGAAAATATTAATTAGAAGTGTATGCTTTCTTTAACTACTTTGGTTCAGTTCTATTCAATTTATTTTGCTTATCTGATCAACTGATCTAAAATTATTTTTGCTGAAAATAACTTTTAATAAGTTGAACAAAACAAAGCCTTTTATTGAAAAAAAACTGTCAACTTAAACTAATATAATGAGTTGTCGCTGCATATAAAACTTGCTACTCGACATTGCGAAATATCATAATGAAGAATTTGTCGTCGCACGCATCGCGTGCTTAGAAAGCTAGTAATGTCTAGTGCATCGACCGTATATCACAACGTTGTTACAATTCCATCTAATGCAACGAAATCACCAAGTCGTTGCTATAGATCTACCTAATGCAACGGTCATTTTAAAGTCGTTGCAATAGCTCAATCCATGAACCTAGATTGATGTAGACCGTTGCAATAGATGTTCCTACTGCAACGGTATAAAAACCGACCGTCGCATTAGCTAATTTTAGCCATTGCCTTTGATTAAAAATGTAGTAGTGATACAAGTAACCTCATTCGTTCATAGGAGTAACCTCATTTAGTCATACGATAACACTAGTTAATCATAGAAGTAACTCCGATTGTTCACAAAAGTAACCTCATTTATTCATAGAGTAACCTCATTTATTCACAAGAGTAACCTCATTTGATCATATGATGACCCTAATCATACGAGTAACCCCAATAGTTCACAAAAATAACCCCATTTCTTCATACGTGTAAACTGCTTAATATTCCCATTTGTTACAAAAGTAACCACATTTGTTTGTAAGAGTAACACCCTTTTATTGTTAAGAGTAATCACATATTCATACAAGAAACTTCATTTGATCATAAGAGTAACTTCATTTCTTCATAAGGGTTTGCGTACAAGGGTCAACTTCAAAATGTCATATCCCACAATATCTTGGAATGATTCAAGTTAGAGATGAAAATTTGGCTCGATAACTTTCCAACGCCTCGTCAAAAGATTAAACCCAATGAGAAACGAGTGAATATGACATTTTAAAAATGAGCTGACAGGCTGATACGCACACCTGTCGCCACACCTATATTTATAGGTGTGACAGGCCGTACACAAGACACTTAGAAAAACTTTTTATTTCCAAGGCGAACAAAACACAACAATAACTGGATTTTGCTAAATGACGCACTATAATTTCCTAGTTACGCCTTAAACACAATATTTTTATACTATATTTGTATACTTTTATTTTTCTCTTTCTCCCTTTCCCTACCACCACCACTGGAGCCGCCGGCAACACCAACACCACCACAATACATAATCTTTGACATTTTTTCAAATGTAATAAGTGTAGGAACATATAGATGCATATATAGAAGAATTTCAGGAAACAATTTCCTAACATTTATCATTGGATTACAAACGTAATCAAACATGATAAGCCCGTGCAACCTGCTGTAATGTCGTATCTTCCGCGTGACCTAACTTATGTCGGTTTATGTTAATCTTAGCATATAAATAGGACTTCAACCCTTATTTTCGAGGGAGTTTTGGAGTTTGTAATTATATCATCATTATTAGTTTATACTTAGGGTTTTTAAAGAGAGAAGTTAGAGAGAGAAACTTGTAGATCTCCATTGTTCTTCAAGACTCCATCTTCCTTCCATTAATTCAAGTATCTCTTTTCTTCTTCTTTTCTCCTTGTTTTATATTATGATGTTTTATTATTCTTCTCTATTTTCTTTATTTATTTCAATTATGCTTACATAGTTTTGTAATCTATGGTTAAGTTGAACCCTAGTGTGAATTAATTCATGATTATTTCTTTAAATTCCCAAACTAATTGTTGAATTGTTCTTGCTTAATTGATTGTGCATATTCCAATACTAGATTAGGGATAACTAGTATTGTTATGATTCCTTTGTCTTGATCACAACGGGAGTTGGGTTTTGACGGATTTGAATATTTCAATTAAGGACATGAAGTTCTCCACGGGAGTAGGTAGAATGGATTGTTAGCAAGTTAGAGTGCCGCGTTTAATGTCTTTAATTTGCATGATTCCACGGGAGTAGGCTTGAGTGCATATTAGAGAAGCCATAGATACTCGGGTAGGGGTGTTCATTTCGGATATCCGATCCGATCCGAAATTTCAGATATCCGAAAATTTAGGATCGGGAAAAATGCGATCCGAATCCGATCCGGAAAATTTCGGATCGGATCATCGGATATCCGAAAACTAAAAAAAATGAAATTTTCAAAGGAAAAGTTCTTAAAATATGTTCCGGATCGGATCGGATCATCAGATATTTCGGATATCTGACCTTAAAAACGGATATTTTCGGATCGGATATCCGAAATATCCGAAAAATACCGAAAAAATTCGAATAATTCCCATATTTCGGATATTTTCGGACATCCGAAACTTTAAAAACCCGATCCATATCCGATCCGAAAATTTTCGGATATCCGATCCGAAAATTTTCGGATATCCGATCCGAAATATCCGAAAACTAAAAAAGCGGGTCGGATATCCGAAAAATCAGATCGGATCGACCGGATCACGGATCGGATCGCCCGGATCGGATATTTTGAACACCCCTATACTCGGGAGAGGTTTATGGTATTTTATAGGGTGTACTTTTCCTTGTGAGCATTTAATTGACTAGTTTGGGGTAGAAATTATTGTTGTATTAATTCATGCTAGTGGGGATACTTAACTATAGAGTCTTTTATTTATAGATTGATTAGTACTCCCTCCGTCCAAGAATACTCTTTACACTTTCCTTTTTCATCTGTCGCATAATACTCTTTACACTTCTATTTTTGGATATGACTCACTATTATTTTAATTTTCTACCTTTTAAGTTGGCCCACACTCTCTCTTCTCCAAATAAAATAATATCATTCCTATCACCCACCAACTCTAACCATGGCCCACACTCTCTCTCCTTAAAATAAAATAATACTACTTTTACTAACTACTAACTACTAACTCCTATCACATCTACTTTTCAATAAAATAACAATTGATAACCAAACAACAACTTATCATCTAAAACTACGTGCATTGATAAGTGTCAAGAGTATTTTGGGACGGAGGGAGTATAGTTTATTCCACCATTATTCTTGATATTAAATCTCCTTTAGTCTTACCATTACTTAAGGGCTAATCATAGAACAACTTTCTCTCTGTGGGATCGACTCTGACTTACCCTACTACATAGTTAGGAGGATTAGTTAGGTTATTTATTTTTGTTAGGTGCGTGACACGCCTATCAAAACACATAATAAGGATTAGATGTACAACCTTTGTAGCGTGATTTCCCTGTTGTATGCAAACTTCGAAGATCTAAGAGCCCCAAGTGTTGCTCCTCTAATCAGTCTACGAGTACCAATTGAACACCAACGTCTACTAGAACAGAAGAGAGAAGATCCTTGCTTTTTGGTGGTGTAGGCGCCGGTTAAGAGAAATAGGTTAGGGTTTCACTAGCTCTCTCTCTCTCTCTCTCTCTCTTGTGAAAAGATACTGCTTAATGAAGTGATGCCTAAACCCTAATAGTATATCCTATATATAATAGAAGAATCCTATGCAAGTTTGGAGAACTAATTCTCCTCCTATTCCCCTTATGACCGGCCAACCTTAATCCTCAATGGATTTGGATTGCTTTGTCCAACTTGTGCTACAATGTGTTACCTCATAGGATTAATGTATTTTAGTTGTGGGCCCAATCAATATTGTCCTACTAATCATATTTATTCTCTAGCAAGAAAATACGATTACTAAAATAATTGGTGGTGTTGGGTGCACCCGAGCTATAGTTCAGGGTGTTGAGGCCAATTTTGCCTCAATTAATTACATTCTAGTCTTTAAATAAATCACTTATGTCCAATTTAGTGAATTAAACTAGGGACTTTAAATAAATTGTGATTTTAGCTCACTTTACAGGGTTACATTATCAAAATGTTTTCGATAATCCTATTTGAAAACATAAATCATTTGGACTTTTTATTTAATACTAAACCAAACAATAATTAAATAAGAAATGAATTTTTATTGATAAACAATCAAAACATAATAAATGTCTTTACAATTGTAAACATGAAGTAAACAACCTAAAGCCATTCTCCCATATGCTTATGCCCCATAGACCTAGTATGACACTCATGCTTAGGTTGAGCAAGTGGTTTAGTCATAGGATCTGCTACATTATCCTCAGTATGAACCTTATTTACTTTCACATCCTCTCTTCCAACGATGTCTCGAATAAGATGGAATTTATGAGCACATGTTTAGACCTTTGATGCGATCTGGATTCCTTAGACTGAGCAATGGCACCATTGTTCTCACAATACAACTCTATGTCATTCTCAATGCTAGGAACTACAACAAGCTCACTAATGAACTTTTTTATCCAAACAACTTCCTTTGCTGCATCTGCTGCTGCAATATACTCAGCCTCTGTTGTAGAATCCGCGATGGTACTCTACTTAGAGCTCTTCCAGCTCACATCTCCTCCATTTAGACAAAATGTGAAACTAGATTAGGATCGAAAATCATCTTTATCACTCTAGAAGTTTGCATCAGTGTATCCAGTAACAACCAACTCATCATCTCCACCATAAACCTAGAAATTATACTTAGTCCTTCGCAAGTACTTAAGGATGTTTTTCGCTGCCACCCAGTGCGCATCTCCTGGATTTGACTGGTATCTGTTGCATATACTCAAGCATATGCAACATCCGGTCGAGTGCATATCATGGCATACATAATGGATCCAACTACAGAAGCATAGGGAACATTACCTCATCAGGACTCGAAGGACACTGAATCTTGCCAAGTGTTATGCCATGTTGCATGGGAATGAAACCTCTTTTGGAGTTTTCCAGCTTCAACCTTGCAAGAACCTTATCAATATAAGTCTCTTAACTAAGTCCAATCAGCCTTTCGATCTATCTCTATAGATCTTTATTCCCAATACATACTCTGCTTCTCCTAGATCTTTCATAGAGAAACAATTTTAAGCCATTCCTTGACTGACTCAAGCATGGTTTTATCATTTCCTATAAGTATGTCATCCACATACAAGACTAGAAAAGTAATACTACTCCGACTTATCTTCTTGTATACGCAAGATTCATCTTCATTTCTAAGAAAGCCAAATTTCTTGACTGCATCATCAAATATGAGGTTCCAACTCCTTGATGCTTGCTTTAGTCCATAAATGGACTTCTTAAGCTTGCATACGTTCCCTGGATTTGCCGGATCTATAAAACCTTGAGGTTGTGTTATGTACACATCCTCTTTCAAGAACTCATTCAAGAAAGCGGTTTTGACATCCATATGCAATATTTCATAGTCATGAAAGGCAGCATCGCACAGATTATCCTAATAGAATTTAGCATGGCTACTGGTGAGAAGGTTTCATCATAGTCAATTCCATGAATTTGTTTGAAACATTTCGCCACCAACCTTGCTTTGAAAACACTAATGTTTCCATCCTTGTGTGTTTTCAACTTGAAAATCCATTTGCATCCAATGGGTTTTACCCCATCAGACAAAACAACCTAGTCTCATAATTTATTTTCATACATGGAATCCATTTAAGATTTTATGTCCTCAAGCCATATTTCGGAGTATTGACTCTCCAAAGCATCTTTGTAGCTAGTGGGTTCTTCAGATTCTAAAATCATTATTTTAGAACTTTCAGTCTAAAGGAAATCAATATATCTCTTGGATGGAATGATTGTCCTACTAGACCTACGTTAGGGAACAAAATAAGAAGTTTCCATCTCCTTAGGTTGAAGGACTTCGCATGGAGTATCTCCAAGTGGGACGGTAGGAGGTACGTGAATTGAATGCACCGCCTCCTGAGCATTTTCATGTCGGGCTGCCTATGACGAGGTAGTAACCTCATCCATTTATTGTTCATCTCGAATTTCTTCGAGATATACATTACTCCCACTTGTTTTTTTGGAAATAAACTCCTTTTCTAGAAAGACAACATTACGAGCAATAAACACTTTGTTTTCACTTTGATTGTAGAAGTAGTATCCCTTAGTCTCTTTTGGGTAACCCACAAAGAGACATTTATCGAACTTGGGTGAAATCTTATTAGATAGTAAATGTTGTACATAAGCTTCACAACCCCATATCCTTAGAAAAGACAATTTTGGAACGTTTTCGGTCCACATTTCATATGGTATCTTTTTCACTGCTTTGGATGGTGCTTTGTTAAGTGTGAATGCCGCTGTTTCAAGTGTAAATCCCCAGAATGAAATTGGAAGATCAGCAAGACTCATCATGCATCGAACCATATCCAGTAGAGTTCAATTCTTCTTTCGGAGACCCCATGTAACTGTGGTTTCCCTGGTGGAGTCTATTGTGAAAGGATGCCACAATCTTTCAAATGATTACCAAACTCTTGAGATAAATATTCACCATCACAATCGGATCACAATGCCTTAATTTTCTTCCCAAGTTGGTTCCGTACTTCATTCTGGAATTCCTTGAATTTTTCAAAGAATTTCGACTTATGCCGCATGAGGTAAACATATCTAAATTTGCTTACATCATTGGTAAAAGTAATGGAGTATCCGTACCCTCCCCTAGCCAAAGTACTCATAGGTCCACACACATCAGTATGTATGAGGGCTAAAAGATCATTGGCTCTTTCAATTGAACCTGTAAAAGGTGACTGTCATTTTCTCCATCAAGCAAAACTCACATACATCAAATGATTCAAAATCAAATGATTTGAGAATTCCATCTTTATGAAGTTTCTCAATGCACTTTGAGCTAATGTGGCCTAATCGACAATGCCATAGGTATGTAGGGCTTGAATCATTTGCTTTAAGTTTCTTGTTGTCTATGTTATTGATGTGGGTTTCTAATTCTAGCACATATAAACCATTTGATAACTTGGCGGAGACATAGAACATATCATTCAAATACGCAGAACAACAATTGTTCGTTATTGTAAATGAATAACCTTCGGAATCCAAAACAGGAATCGAAATAATATTCTTTGTGATAGCAGGAACATAATAACAATTATTAAGTTCTAAAACTAATCCTGAAGGTAAAAATAGACTATATACTCCCACTGCCAATGTAGCAACTCGTGCTCCATTGCCAACGCGAAGATCTACTTCTCCATTTCCTAATGTTTTACATCTTTTAAGGTCTTACATATTACAGATAATGTGCGAACCACAAACAATATCAAATACCCAAGAAGCAGAAGTTGCTAAGTTAACCTCTATAACATACATATCTGAAGTAGAAACTCCTTTCTTGTGATCCTTCAGATACTTGAGGCAACTACTTTTCCAATGACCAACTCTGTTACAGTAGTAACAACATTGCTCAATAGCAACTTTTGGTTTTGGTGCAGTCTTTTGCTTTTCAGAAGTTTATGACTTAGCAACTAGTTTGCTTTTGTCCTTCTTAATAGCAATCTCATTCCTTTTTGAGCGATTGCCCTTTACTAACCATAAGAACATCCTTATGTTCTTTTCCTGGCTTGTTAGGGATGTTTTCGCTTGGTCTGAGTTAGCATTTCATGCATCTCTTGCATCGTTGCTTCCTCTCCTTGCATGTGAAAGATGTTGAACTTTTCAGTTCTGAGAACGATTCTCATGTCCCTTTCACTTGCAATGAAACGTTCAGCATTCAATTTGTCCTTTGAAAGGACGGAGTGCAAATTACAAGTAGAGTTGTTGTTGTTGTTGTTGTTGTTACTAAATATGGTCAATCAAAAGTGAACACATAAATCAACTACTTACATATAAACTTAGGAGCAAGCATTTAAATAACCATGGATCACCATCCTTGAAACTCCTTGGATCCTCATGCTTGATTACATAATTTGAAATAAATAAATAACGAAAATTCAAAGTTACAAAAATACAAACAATTCGCAGTTCGTATTTAATTTACATTCAAATTTAATGATTCGCATATCGTATTTTCTATCCTAATTCGGACCATACTAGTCATATCATTCAAAATATAATATCATTCATATACATTAAACATCCACACATTTATAGTATCAACATAAAATAAATACAAACCATTTACTTATTAACAATTAATAAGCAAATAATTCAATTAGTTAAACTTATTTGCTAATTGAATTAAACTAAACAAATTTAAGAAATAAATGAGAGTGAGAGATATCTCAGTTGGTTAGAGCTTCCCTCACGGTTCTAGGTGATCATGTGATCGATTCTCATCTCCGCCCTTGTGGCTCATTCGCACAAAAAAAAAATAAATTTAAGAAATAACTAAAAGAACAACTTTCCGTTATTTTCATTCATCTAGAACTTAAATATGGCATTAATCGCATTGATCATCAATTTGCATAATTGGAAAGTTATAATATATGCTCAAAATAATAAAAGGATTTGAAAAAGCAGTTTTTTTAAAAAAATTTAAAAGACCAGCAGCCATTATTTAAGACTGCTTTATGGCTAAGAAATCCATGGCAGCAGCCATGAAATTCACGCCCAACCCAAAATAAATCAGCCACCAGGCCCACCACCGCACACACGGCCAGCACTAGCCAGCCACACGCACAACACCAGCGGCCAGCCACCCAGAAGGCAGCCAGCACGCCACAGTTGTTTCCGGTGAGCCAGCACCGCCGTCCGCCTGCCACCGTGGCCAACGCGCGCCAGCAGCCTTTCCTCATCCTTCGCTTTCTCTCGCGCCGAAGACACGATCAGCTGCCACCAGCCGCGGTCAGCCCTGCACCACCTTGCGCGCACCGTCGCAAACCCACCACCGTGGCTGCACCAGTTCTGACGCGCCACCCAGCCATGGTGGTTGGCAAGAATTTCTTAATTTTTGAGTAACAATTACACGAAATTAAGATAAATTAGTGCATGATTTCGAAATTAAATTTGGGCTGATTATTTGAATTTATTGAACAAACAACAATATTAGATTTTTAAGGTGGTTACTTAGAATTTTATAGATAATCTATATTAATCATAAAAAACTAACAAAAATTCAAATCAAGCAAATCTTTATTCGAACTATTAAAGAAAAACAACAACTTCATTTATCTTTATAAAATTAAAAATTTTAGGGTATTGAATTTAATCAACAGATAAAATTAGATTTTATAATTGTAGATTTAGATTTTATGAATGATCTCCATTAAACATAAAAGCTAACAAGAATTCAAGAGTAAACATGATAAATCCCTATTTTTTAATAGAAAAAATAACAAATTTACTTGTTCTTAAAAAAAATACTTTCTGATCCACTTAAACATTAGATTGAATTTATGTAACAAATTTAAAATCATATTTTAAGCTTGCAATTTAGAATTTATGCCTAATCTTAATTAAACATAAAACTAACAATAAAATCAATCAATTTATTTAACAATATCCGAAAAATACAAAAAATAAACATATTTATTAGTCAAAAATTTCGAATCTTTGTTAAAACAATTCGAGCATATTTATATTTAAATTTTTTTAACTCTTTCAAATCAATTAATATAACCATATTATTTATGCAAATTAATCCATAAATAATTATCCGCCCTTGTTTGAATAAAAATAATAATTTTACATACAAAATATGATCAAATGAATATTATAAATTAGGCAAAACTGATACCATTGTATGAACATATAGATGCGGAATTTAAGGAAAGAATTTCCTAACATCTATCATAGGATGGCAAACATAATCAAACACATGAATCATTCAATAAGGTTTAGATGTACTACTACCGTTGTAGCGTGATTTCCCTCCTGTATGCAAGTTTCGAATATCTGAGAGCCCCAAGTGTTGTTCCTCTAATCAGTCCACGAGCACTAGTTGAACACCAACGTCTGCTAGAACGAAAGAGACAATATCCCTTGCTTTTTGGTGGTGTAGGTGCCGGTTAGGGGAAATAGGTTAGGGTTTCACTAGCTATATCTCTTGTGAAAAGATTCTGTTTAATGAAGTAATGCCTAAACCCTAATATTATATCCTATATATAATAGAAAAATCCTATAGGCAAGTTTGGAGAGCTAATTCTCCTCATATTCCCCTTATGACCGGCCAACCCTAATCCTAAATGGATTTGGATTGCTTTGTCCAACTTATGCTATAATGTGTGACCTCATATGATTAATTTATTTCAGTTGTAGGCCCAATCAATATTGTCCTACTAATCATATTTATTCTCTAGCAAGAAAATACAATTACTAAGATAATTAACTTTATTTTCTTCATAATTTAATTCTATTTATATTTAGTAATTGACAGGATGTCTAAGGATGTAATACCCCATATTTTTGAGTATTTATTCAAGTAATTAAAATATTTATTTTCTAAAATAAATATTTTGAGCAAAGGGTATTTTAGTAATTTCACTTATTTTTTAAATTATTTTGGCGGGAGATGGCGCTAAAATTGGATTTGTTAAGATTTTGGTTTTAAATCCTAGTCAAAATTTTATTGAATAAGTTTTCAAAAAAAAAATTTGAAAATAAATTTTGGAGAAGAATTTTTTTTTTTGAGCCACTTTTTTTCGGCGGCCACCTATAGTATATGGGGGGTTTTTGTTTTCCTAAAACTTCCAAATTTATGATGGAGGTTACAAATCTTGGTTTAATTAATATCCGAATTTATGGTGAAGGTTACAAACTATTTAATTTTGGAAATTAAGTACTACCTATTCTACTCCTATAAATACCCCATACCTTAAGCCATCTTTTCCACACAAAAACTTTGAAGAATCCATAAGGTTCTTCCTTCTCTTCTTATCTATTCTAGTTTTATATTTCTATTTCAAGTTCCAATTTTCTATGGGTTAAGAAAAAGATTTCCATGTTTCTTACTCAAAAATATTATGCTCATAATAGGTTATTCATGTTTAAATTCATGATTAAGTTCATGTGATAAGTTACTTATTAGATTTTTATATTGGTCGGTTAGGAGATCGTTCAAGATTAAGACTAAGTGGAGATACTAGTATACTCTTTGTACAAGATCAATGTACGTTATGTAGCTAGATCTTTTGAAATGTGGTTTTATGTGATAAAGTTGTTTATTGACTTAATGCTTGAATGAATTTGGAAATTTGGTTTAAAATGGTACAATATTTTATTATTCACTCTTTGGAGGTGAAAAGAAGGAATAATTTTATCAATCATCTTTATATAAAAGTTTTGTTATCCTTTTTAGAAAATTAAATTATTTTTACAAGGAAAGGTTGATTGGTTTTTATGAACTTTGAATGTTCAAAAAGTTATTTATGAGAAAAGGAGGTTTATTCATGACTTATAAGTCATATTATTATTATTATTACCGCTTGATTAACATCAAGAAGAGTTTATGCTTCAAAATCCACTTGTTGGCAATTATTATTACCCCTTGATATAGATCCGTGATGGGATGACTAGTTTGGGGGGTGTGCACACTTAGGAAAAGGAAGGGGAGATAAGAAGATGAATTGTTTTCAAGATTATTTTAATCCAAGTTATTTGAAAAGGGTTTACTATTAAAAAGTTATTCTTGAATTATTAGTGATAGTTTTCGAAAATATAAACTAGCAAATGTGTTACTTATCTAGTACATTTCGTACTCAGTTTTATACTCACGCGTATTTTCTTTTTTCTAGTTGGCTTTGCCCTGTTTACCTATTTGGGAAGCAGTTTTGCAGGTGAATTTTGGATGTGCATAGGAGCATACTAGGAAGGGGATCTTCACCTAGATTAGGGTGTTTTTATTTGTTTTAAATTTGAGACTATATTTACTTTTATTAATAAAGAAGTATTATTATTTTTGGTTAAAGTCTTCCGCTGCAAGTTATTTTGTTAGTTAGTAGTTGGTTGCCGAAAGTGTGCTAGTCACGTGGCGGTAATACTCCTAAATTACTCAAATATTATTTACTAAATTATTTATTTAAAAGTGAGTAATTTGGGGATGTTACAAAGTGGTATTAGTTTTTCAGATCTTGAAAAGATAAAAGTTGAACATTAAAATTGATGGGTAGACTTAAGTTAGGCATATAGAGTTTCGTATTTGCATTATATATTGTTGTTGTTAAGTTTAATTGTTTTCTTTTTGACGATTTGTATAGATGCATCTTGCTAGCGCCACAAAAAGGTATATATATATATATATATATATATATATATATTATTTGGAAAGATGAAAGGTGTAGATATGTTGGGGTGACAAGCTCTGTCTAGGATTAGGAAGACTCTCCCCGATGCTGTGGGTAACTTCCTTATCTGGGAGCTATAATCACCTTGGCTATTTTATATCTTGAAATCAAGTACACTTTAAAATTTTAGAAATAAATATTTTAAGTCATAGTGGTGCATCTAGTACAAATCGTAGACCATATTTAGTTATCATATATTAGTATTACTCTTATGATGTTGTTCTTGTAATATCTCAATTCTTCTTGTTTTTATATGATTGTTGTTGGAAGTAGAGGAAAAGGTTTATGTTATTCCCTATGTATGGGATAAGCAAGGAAGTCATGTTGCATTGACTAGCAAATAATAGTATCATGTGTATTATTATTTTTTACTCCTCCAGAATACCCAGGCCAATCTGATAATCTGGCCATTAACGAGATGGAGAATGTTATTGAAGCGGGCTACCCGTAGTTTGAAGTCTCCAGCAATCGTAGACATACATGGTTTTGTTTTGGCCATGAAACGACCAAGTTGTCTTAAGAATATTTTGATACGCTCAAATATTCTAGTAGTTGCTATGTATAAGGCCTAATATTTGGCCATGATATATGAAATATGTGATTGCTATGTTTTGAACTATTTATACTTACATGTTTATTGAATTGTGTAACACCCCGAAAATTCATAACCTTAATTAAACACAAGTACTTATAATTGACAGCGGAAACTGAACTTAAATTCGTGGTTTATGGGGCCACTAATACAATAATAACCTTAAATAGTCCTTGAGATTGTATAATTAACTTACCAATAATAGCCACAATAATATTATAATCTTCCTAGCCTACAAGATACAGAATACAGACAACAACGTCAATACACGAGATCCATCCTGAACACTCTCTCTTGTTGTGCTTCCAGCTTGAGCTTATGAACCCTTACTATTAGTGCCACTCTTAACAATAATAGATTCCTTAACACTCATTAGCATAAATCTTTTTTATCAACGATCTTTCAACTGTCTGACCATACCTAAAACATAAAGCAAAACGTTATGAGCCGAGGCACAGTAACAAACTACCCCAGCAACGTAAACTCATTTCAACTCATTTTATTTGCAAACAGGGGGAAAGAATAATCCAAACATTTGCCGAAATAACATTCATTCAGCTTCACCTTTGTAAACCATTAATCCTTTTATCCATTTTTACTCTGGTTGCTGCAAAATCAATCAGCTCTGGGACGTCTCCCAGCCATGTGTATGCACCACTGTGCAAGGACTTGTGTCTCGGGCATTACCCAACACCAATAACGGGCCAGTGCCCTAGTAAACAGTAACGAGCCAGTGCCCCGGTAAACAGCTCGGTACGTGCACAACCGCCAATCAGCTCAGCAAACCAGTTCTTTCACTTTACTTTATCATGTTTCATAACTATATTCATAGGTGATAAACATCAATCATTCAGCTCAGCTCTACCTCAATAATTAAGGTAGCAAAATCATTTCATATCATATGATCTTTTCATAAACAATAGCTCATGACAGTTCATTCAGTTCATAGAACTCATAAAAAGTATTTATGAATCAATAAATCATATAATCATCCCGCAACTCAAGAATAATCGATTTGATAAACATTTACTAACTCACAGTGTACTCATATTTCATAAACACATTTGAAGGAAATTGTGTACCAGCAGTAGTTGCTACCTCGATTGTAGTATAATAATAATCTTATCTCCTTACTTCTTGTGAATCGTTGTCCCTGAGCTCCGAGCAACGATTTATATTATAATCTTAACAGAAGCATATAGTACCAAATTAGTAACTAATTAAGAAAACATTATAAGCCCTTTCGAAGTACGATTAATTTAGAAATTTCTTTAAGAAAGTATTATATAAGGTTGAGAATTCAAAATAATATAAGCTGACTTCAGTAGTTAAAACCATAATAAAAACTTTGAATCATGAAAGTTGTAAAATAAGTGAGAAATCATAATTGATAGTGCAAATAGAAATTCTTACTAAGATAATACTTGATTAATAAAAATTCATTTAAGAGGAATGTATATATAGCTTAGTCATAGTAACATGGGCTTAGAAATATACCACAACTTAATAATAATAACTTACCTAAGTGGCTTAGCATGTTTGACTTAACATGTATATTGGTTTCAAAATAAAAAGACCACCTTGGTCCCCTTCAACGTAAAGCAACGAAAAGGAGGAAAAGAAAGGATGGGTTGCTCAGTGATGGTGCATTGACCGACGTCGGGTTGCGGCGGCAGTATGGCCGCGATACGGCGAGAGTGAGGGCCAGGTGGTGGTGCTGCGACGAGAGAGAAGTGGTGCCGCAGTGGTTCTGCGGTAGAAGTGAGGTTACGAAGAGGAGAGAGAGTGAGGCGAGGGTGAGAGTTCTCGCGCGGAAAAGAAAGCGGAGGAGATGGGTTGGATGCTGAGTGGTGGTTCGCCGGAGGTGGTAGGATGGTGGAGCAGTGATGATGGTTATTTGGTGGGGTGGTGGCCGAAAAGAAACAGAGGAAAGAAATTTGGAAATTTTATCCCATTTTTGCTGGAATTTTTATTTCTGGGTTGTTGTTGACTGATTTTGTGATGCAAGAATTCAACCAATTCTCCCTATTTATAGAGTCGTGGCTCACAAAGAAGATGAATTTCAGAATTTTAAATTCTCAAACCATTTGAGTCCATGGAATTGGAAGAAACCAAGAGGCTTGAACCATTGTTTTCGTTAAATTTCGGTGGGCAAAATCTAATTGTGAGAGCAAGAGTTTGGTAGGAAGTTTTGCTGGTTTTGTAATACAAGGAAAATAAAGCAAAACCATGGTTTTCCATGGTTGGGAGTTCCACGTTAGAAGAAAGAAAGAAAGCGGGAGGATGGGTTTTCCATTTTTTTTCTTTTTCCTTTAGTAATCTGTTATTTAGAAGGTAGTGTGGGCTAAACTTGTTTGGGCTTAAAATTTTGGACATTAGAATGGACCCAAAAATCAAATTTCCAAAATCATTTACATTATGAGGTTGGTTTAAGAAAAATGTTAACGGTTTAGATAAAAACTTCATTATGAATCACTTATCAAAATAAATAGAACTTTGGAAATAATTTAGAAACTCCAATAGCCTTGATCCTTATTATTTTATAAAAAGTAAAACCGCTTTTTACTTTAATAATCAAAGTTAGTAATAATTAAAAATAAGTTAAAAGTTCGGGGTATTACAAATTGTTTGTTAGTTACAGAGCTATTTTATGAATGTTAGTTGATATTTTACTCATACACTCTTATATCTAGCAGAATGGCAGAAAGAAGGAGAAGGAGTATGAGTTCTATGGTTAGAAGGCTAGCAAAGATAACTGAAAACATCACTCAAGTAATAGCTAATCAAGAAACCAAGCAGAGTGAGACCGATAGCTTTGGTGAGGTCTTTAAGAGGGCAGCAGCAGTTAAACCTCTGACTTACCATGGGAAAAAGGACCCAGCTAGCTTAGAAAATTGGATCCGAGAATTCGATAAGTTTTTTGATGCCATAGTGTGCCCTGAAAACCTTAGAGTTAATAATGATGTTTATTATTTGAGAGATGAGGCAGACATATGGTGGAAACAAAGGAAAGATGATATTTTAGAGGATTCAGACTTTGGGTGGAACGAGTTTAAAGATGCCTTGAGGATGAAGTTTTACCCTCCGTACTTAAGGAAGTAAAAGGCTATGGAGTTCACCAATCTAAGGATGGGGACTATGTCTGTTAATGAGTATTATAGCAAATTTTTGGAGTTAATGAGGTTCGCACCTGAGATAGTACCATCTGAGACTCTGAAGGCCTAAAGGTTTGAGCAAGGGTTAACCTTAACCATACAAAGTAAGTTGGGAGGTGTAACTTTTGAGACTCTTGATGAAATTTATGGTAGAGCTGCTCACTTATATGGGATTAAAGGAAGAGAGCTTGAAGGGACCTCCTCTGGGGAAAAGAGGAAGTATAACATCAATGGGAATCAACAAAGTGGAGATAAGAAGCCTATGCCCAATGGTGGATTTAACCAAACTGAGAAAGACAATAGGTACCTTAGTCGGAAGCCTAATGGGAACCAAGGGAATAGGAAGAAAGCTGAGAGAACCATTTTCTGCAAAAGGTGTGATAAGAACAACCCTGGAAAGGATTGTGAGGGCAACTTGGTGACGTGCCGCTATTGTCGGAAATTGGGGCACCGAGAGTATGAGTGCTTTAGAAAAGCTGGTGGAGAACCTGCAGTCAAACCCGACCCGAGTAGTAAGGCCCCTCAGAATGATCAACAGAAGTTAGCTTCTTCAAATGCCGGTGTTAGACCAGAGATGGGGAATCAGTCTAAAGGCAGAGTTTTTGTCATGAACCGCCGTGAGGCTGAGAATGTTTCTAAGGTAGTAGTTGGAACTTTTTTCATTAATTCTCTGTCTGTAAAAGTGTTATTTGATTCTGGAGCATCTCATTCATTTATTTCTAGCACTTTAGTGGAAAAGCTTGAGTTAAGCAGTCCAGTCTCTATTTCATTAGAAATTGCATTGCCATCAGGAGAGATTTTTAGTTGTACTAAGTTGCATAGTCAAGTACCTAGTGATAGTTGGGGTGAACTTTCCGTCCGACTTTGTTGAGTTTGAATTGACGGACCTCGATGTAGTTTTAGGGATGGATTGGTTGGGAAAATTGAAGGCTCAGATTGATTGTGACGCCTAGAAGGTGTCCTTAATTAGTTGGCCCTAAGAAAGAAAGGGTGACTTATAGGAAGCTTGGGAAGGAGAAGAGAATGAAGATAGTGTCTGCAATGAGAATTCAATCTTATGTGAAGAAAGGGTGTCCGTTATTCTTATGTGGAGTTCAAAGGATTGAAAAGGAAGATGAGAATATGGAGGTTCCAGTTGTATCTAAGTTTCCTGACGTGTTTCCTGAATAGATACCGGGTATGCCACCTGTTAGGGATCTTGAGTTCATTATCGACTTGATGCCAGGAACCGGACCTATTTCAAATGTCCCGTATAGAATGGCTCCAACGCTGGGAAGATGCGCTGGTCCAAAGTCCTCACACTCCAGTTGATCCTAGTAGCTGTCACTCGGGGGCAATGATCCATTTGTGAACTTGCAGGTATATATTTATTTTATATCTTCTAAGATTATGATATTATGCTTCTAAAACACTTGATTAATGACATTGTATTCTCATTGAATGTTAAGAGTCCAGTTTCATGTCGTTTGGCATTAGCGGGTGGCTCGGGGCCGATCCTTATAGCTGAGGGTACTGTTCATCCACAAAAGGAGTCATCATCACATCCTACGATCGTGAAAGTGAGTGTTGATGATTTTTTTTCCGGATTAAGCAAATGCTCCAGTCCCACTACCTACTCCAATCCATTCATCACGAAACTCAGTCAAGCTGATGGTTCATTCATAGAATGGCCGAAAGAGTTGGTATTTTTAGTCTCAGTAATCAGGTAACTTATGTTTAATATTTTGATTTATATACTAAGAAATCTAGATGTATATACTAAGAAATCTTGATTTATATATACTAAGTAATCTTTAGTTTGTATACTAAGTAATCTTGATTTATATATGAAATAATCTATATACATATATAATATGAATTAAAAAGAAGTCGAATTGAATTAGGAACATATACCTAAAGAAGGTGCGATGAGGAAGAAGAAGAAAAAAATAGTTGGTAGTGATCCTTGCACTGATGAGTCAGCACATAGGCACGTAGATCCTTTTATGGACTTGTCATTTGAGGATTTGGATGATATTTGCAAGGATATGCACAGATTATTTTGCAACCGACCCTCAGATGAGCCTTTTACACTAGAGGAAAAAAGACCAAGGGCTGCGATTAAAAGTGGCCTAAGGGCTGCGTTTTTTTACCACGGTCCTTGGCGTAGCAGCCCTTTATAATTTTGAAGGGCTGCAGTAATTGACCGCAGCCGTTTATAATTAAGGGTTGCGGCTTTTATAGAAATATTTTTCATTATTCTAAAATAAAATACTAATAAAATATTAAAAAAAAGCTTCGGATGACTAAATACTGAGATGTTTATTAGCAATGACTAACAATTCTTTGTGTAACTTTTAATATTTTGACTCGAGTATTTTTGAATTGAATCCAGAATATTTCATTTAGCAGGACTACTAGGACTTGGGTCTCTCTCTTGGGAGGGGAATCAAGTCCTTGTATCGTTACCGATTAATCAATTTGTAAATGCTTTTTAAATGATCCCCAAACAGTTATTATATATATATATATATATATATATATATTATATATATATATATATATATATATATATATATATATATATATATCATTTTTCATTACAAATCAATATCATATAACTAATATATAAAGCAGAGTACAAAAGCTAGATCGCGAGGCCGCGACATTTGGCAAAAGCCATATCATGATGCTGCGACATTTGGCAAAAGCCAGATCACGAGACTGCGACATCTGGCAAAAGCCAGATCACGAGGCCGCGACATTTGGCGTCCTCATTTGTGGACGCCATTTGTCACGCTCATTAAGTGCCATGTCATATTTTTTAAAAAATATAAATAGAGTTCTTAATTGATTAAAATACAAATAGAGTTTAGGATAAGAATAAATAGAGTTGGGTTCACAATGGAAAACTAAAATATAGTAAATTGATTATAACTTTTAATATATAGTTCGTAAAATTATAATTTTTGTACCATTGGAAAGTGTTTAAAAAGTACTTTAAAATAAGATCCATTTATACTATATTTAAAATTTTATATTAAAGTAACATATAAAAGGAAATATTGACTATACTACGTATTAAAGTGACCTACTGCAATTGGAATTAGCGATTCAATTAGAATTAGGGTTAAAGTATAAAAGTAACCTGCTACAATTGGAATTAGGGATTCAATTAGAATTAGGGTTGGTCGCGACATTTGGCGTCCTCATTGGACGCCATTTGTCGCGCTCATTAAGTGCCATGTCACATTATTTTTTAAATATAAATAGAGTTCTAAATTGATTAAAATACAAATAGAGTTTAGGATAAGAATAAATAGAGTTGGGTTCACAATGAAAAACTTAAATATAGTAAATTGATTACAACTTTTAATATATAGTTCGTAAAATTATAATTTTATACCATTGGAAAGTGTTTAGAAAGTATTTTAGAATAAGATCCATTTATAATATATTTAAAATTTTATATTAAAGTAACATATAATTTCTGCATGATAGAGTGAATGTCTGAATCATATAGTGAGAATCTGCATGACATATAAATTAGAAACCAACGTCAAAGATAATGACAAAATCATATTATAACTTTTAGTTGTTCTATATCAGACAAAAATAACGGCAAAAAATAGGGGTGTAAATATTTAAAAACTCTCCCTCTTCTTCATGAAAAAGCCCGGGCAAGTAACGTATAAAAGGAAATATTGACTAATCACGTGAACTACATATTATATATTTTTAGTTGGTCATGTTTGTGCATTGAGTTCTTCCCCAAGGTACGGTTTCTAATAAATATACTCCTTATATTTTCTTTTCCTTTGATAAGAAACAAATGTTGCATCCTTCGTCTCCTCCAAACATAAATGTTGGATAAGATGGGACATGGTCAACATATTAGAAAGAGGGTTGATATTGTTAATCATGTTGGTCTATTGAGGCTTGAAGGGTACCGCAACAACATAACGTAGCAACATACCTTAGCAACATACCGTGGTAATATTACCAATCCTTCATAATTTAACAAATTATTTCATATTTATATGACAGGTGCTTTAATTTGATTAGTTAATTCAATGAGTACTAAAGAAAGGTAAATTTTATCTTGAACTTTCTCCATTAACTTTTCATTAGTCTAGAACATATACTGATGACTTAAGCATTGGAACAAAAAATGAACTTTTGTGCTATGCTATTGTAAATAAAAAGGTCAAGGATAATTGAACCAATCAGGTACAATCTGATCAAGGATTTGAGCAAAGAAATGCAAGATTGGACTCTAAAAGTTAGGGTCACAAGAATGTGGGATGCAATAAACCCGAAAACCAACAATTGTTATTGGTGTTGAAATAATTCTTGCAGATGAGAAAGTAAGCCCCACTATACAATTAGCACATTATCTATTTTTGTTTTATTTTGATCTAATATTGCAAACTAAATGGCCTAATAAAATATGGAGATCACATTCAAGGCTCTATATATAAGAGGAGATGATGCATCAGACTACACACGTACGCTCAAGGAGGGGAACATCTATATAATTAGAAACTTTAACGTGACAGCCAACAAAGAAAAGTATAGAACTGTCACAAATAAACACATGATATATTTCAACTTTGCAACCTCTGTTCAAACTCTAGATGAAGACGAACCCAAAATTCCTAGACACAAGTTTGAGTTAGGAGACTATGAGTTGATTCAAAAACGATGTGACTCAATTGTGCAACTCACAGGTAATCCTATTTCTTCATTATATAGCCTTTATATTTAAATACATGTTACAACTTATCTTTAGTAATTATTATTATTATTATATGTGCTTTATATATATTATTATATCCCTCATGCAGATATAATAGGACAACTACGGGCCATTGGTAGACTGACACAACGAGCAAGAACTCAACTAAGGGAAATCACATTGGAGCATACATGGTTAATGTTCTTTATTTCATAAAGAATACTGTTATTATTCGTAGTTTTATAGAAATATTATTCTAGGTCCTAAAATTATTAATTATCTTGCATTGGACAAAACTTTGTCGTAACACTTGATACGCTCATGTTGTACGATGTTCTTGTGGCATTTTAGGTGCACATTGCTAAGGGATTTGTTCGTAATTGTTAAGGTTTGCATATAAATCATCCTTAGCGGAAGTTCGGAGTGTTGCGAGATAAGTTGTGTTAATGTCATGTATTCCGAGCTTCCAAGGTGAAGTGCATTTGAGCCGAGCAAAGCCCAAGCATCACCGCAAGCCCATGCATCACCGCAAGCATCATCGCCAAGCCCAAGCATCATCGCCAAGCCAGCACAAGCATCGCAAGCTCGCGAAGCCTGCCCAGCAGCCTCGCCCATCCAGCCGCATCGCAAGCATCGCCCAGCAGCCTCGCTCATCAAAGCAGCGCCTAGCTCGCACAGCCCAACGCTCGCACAGCCAGCACGCATGCCCAGCCCAGGCTCGCGACTCGCGAGGACTGTCGCACCTCGCGACCCCCTGCCCCTCGCGACTCGCGATGCCTGTCGCGGCTCGCGATGCTCTTGCCCAGCCAAATCTTGCGGGGAGACAGAGTCCGCGTCGCGACTCGCGATCAGTTGCGCGACTCGCGACGCTTAAGTCGGCTTGGGGCCACGATTTTGTGCGGGGTTTAAAAGCCTCCTAAAACCTAACTTTTGGGGGAGATGAAGAGAAGTGCGAAGAGGAGAGCTGAAATGTAGACCTTGGAGTGGCAAGCTTGAGGGGAGAGAGAGGATACTCCTCTCCTCATCCTTCCTTCTTCATGATTCTCTTTTCATCTTTCCTTCTTCGTTCCTCTTTGTTCTTCATTTCTTATTTCTTTGTTTTTCATTTCCTAGTTTTAGTTTTCATTTCTTAGTTTAGTTTTTAGGGATTTCAACTATGGGTTTGGTTTTTGCTATCGGATTGTAGCTTGAACTGTTCTTGGATCAATTAACATGAAGCTTCAACCGTTATTGTGAGATCTTTCCTCTCTTTCTCTTTTCCTTGATTATGGTTCAATTTCTATGCTTGTGATTTATGATTGTTGCATAATTATGCTAGGAACGTTACTAGTTTGATTGTGTAGTTAATCTAATGCTAGATTTAAGAATAGAATCGGATTATTTTATTCTTTTATCAATTGGTAGCAAACTAGGGAGTAATTTAGATGCTGATCATCTTGGTTATTTCTTAGGGAAATTGAATCAACTGTTGAATGTTTATCGCGTGTATGACATTAGCAGGTCTATTGGTTCTCTGTGTTTATTGCTGCTATTGGATTGAACTTAGACGCAGATCGGACTAGGTTATCCTTTAGTTAGGGTTTTATAGTCACGCTGATCGTGCTATTCAACTAGGAATAAGGAGAACACGAGATTAATTCTCGACAATAGATAATTATGGAAATAATTAGAGTGGAGGTTCAAGGATCGATAATGAATTGAAGTGGATGTTAATCGGATTCAAGATCTTCCCATATTGATTTCTCATTTTGTTTATGTGCTAATTAGTTTTAGTTTAGTTATAATCAACTTGAAACCCCCCTTTTGTAATTATTATTAGGTTTCTCGGCCCTTAGCTTAATCGAGGTTTCGAATCACGCTGAATATAAACTCGTCCCTGTTTCCCTGTGGATACGACCCCTACTTCCACTATACTACCTTAGTGTAGAAGAGAGTAGGAGAAATTATATCTTTGGACCGGGTGCGGTGCAACAACGACACATCCGCGCCCGCCCAAATTTTGGCGCCGTTGCCGGGGAAACGGTGTTACTTGTTTGTATTTAGCGTGATTTTTGGATGGAATTGCTTGTGCTCTTTGTTTTTGGTTGGCCACTCATATGAAGAATTCCCTTTTTGTTTGAGTTTCTAGTTTTCATCTTCCATTGAGCTCTATGTATTTCACTTTCGTATTTTGGACAAGAAGCATGGAACTTGTTGCTTAAACTCTCTTGGGAATGGTTGATTGACTCATACTCTATATCTTGGTTATTGTCTAGCTTTAAATATTGATATTAATGGTCATGACTTGGATTAGCTAGGAGTACTACTAGTTGATGTTTGTTGTTGACTTAATGCTAGGTTTTGGATATAATCTGATGTTATATGCTCAACCATGATGTAGTAAGCTAGGCACTAACAATGCATTGCAAGAGTCCTTCTCAATCAATTTTGCAGGTGTTTGAAGTGGAGATTGACATGGAACCACCATTGTCACACATGGAGCACAATCCCACTGATTGAGCTTAAGGTACTAAGTCGAGCTAACGACTTTAAACAACAGCGCTTCTCGGGAGGCAACCCGAGACCCTTCTTATTTTCTTTCTTTTCCTTTATTTCTTATCAAATTTCCACCACCACAATAAATTTTCTTCCACCCACTCACCACCCACTCAAAAGAACCACAACAAATCTTAATCCACTTTGAGCCCAAGTCCACAAAAGAAAACCCGTTGGGAGGAGTTCAATAGCTAGGAGTTGGTAACACTAGAGGAGTGAGATTGTTGTATCTTTTCGATCTCTTGAGCGAGGTGTCAATCTCAAAAATTTAAAACTTTTGAATTTGCCATTTGTTTGAGTGATTTGAGGGAGAGGGTTGTGAGTTGAGTTAGGAGATTTGAGTTGGTGTTGTTAAGAAGTTTGAGTTTGACGGATTGCTCTTCATGAGTTTTGAGCATTCGATCTTCGATTTACCCGATTTTCAAATTTCCCCCCTATTTTCAGTATACTTTTCCTTTTAATTGTCGACACATTGAGGACAATGTGTAGTTTAAGTAGGGGGGAGGGTATTCTCATTCTCATGTATCTATGTTGTATATATTACTTTCAATTTGAAAAAAAAATGAAAATGAAAAAAAAAAATGAAAAAGAATAAAAAATAAAAAAAGGTGATGAAATGAAACCCGCTGAGTTGAAAACCCACAAGGGCGGGCGACTCGGGCAAAAATTGGGGGCCCGGATAGGTTGAAAACCCGAAAGGGCAACCTATGCAAAAAAAGTGGCTTATATTGAGCGGGTAAGATGGTGAGATGAAAAAAAGAAATGTGAGAAGCTAGGATGAAAACCCGAAAGGGCTCCTAGGCAAAATGAGAGATTAAGAGAGAATTATGTATTTTGAAGACTCATTTACCGGAGATTTATTTTGGCTTTCACTTTCTTTTGGTTGATTGTTTTTGGGAGTAAGCATGGAATTTATCCCTTTTTGTCTTTGTTCCATGGCTTGCTTATATAGGTTGGTTGTAATAGTAGTAGTAGTTTATCTTTTGAGGTTTTAGGCGAGTTGTCATTTTGATTGTGGCGTTGGAGTGAGTTCAATTCCTTTGAGATCCTTCAGGACTTGAGCTCACATTTTGGTTGTCGTTTGGTGATTATTGTTATCGCGTCTTTGTACTTTTCAGGTGAGCTCGAATCTAAGTGTGGGGGAATCATCGTCCCTTACGTTTAGGTTTTTGAGCGGATGTTGATAAGATGTGATGATGATGATGTAGTTGATGGGGAGTGTAGGTTGGTGTCGTTAGCTTGGGTGATGATTTATTTGGTGATCCTCATTTTGAGTTTACTCGAGGTCGAGTAAAGTTCAAGTGTGGGGGTATTTGATACGCTCATGTTGTACGATGTTCTTGTGGCATTTTAGGTGCACATTGCTAAGGGATTTGTTCGTAATTGTTAAGGTTTGCATATAAATCATCCTTAGCGGAAGTTCGGAGTGTTGCGAGATAAGTTGTGTTAATGTCATGTATTCCGAGCTTCCAAGGTGAAGTGCATTTGAGCCGAGCAAAGCCCAAGCATCACCGCAAGCCCATGCATCACCGCAAGCATCATCGCCAAGCCCAAGCATCATCGCCAAGCCAGCACAAGCATCGCAAGCTCGCGAAGCCTGCCCAGCAGCCTCGCCCATCCAGCCGCATCGCAAGCATCGCCCAGCAGCCTCGCTCATCAAAGCAGCGCCTAGCTCGCACAGCCCAACGCTCGCACAGCCAGCACGCATGCCCAGCCCAGGCTCGCGACTCGCGAGGACTGTCGCACCTCGCGACCCCCTGCCCCTCGCGACTCGCGATGCCTGTCGCGGCTCGCGATGCTCTTGCCCAGCCAAATCTTGCGGGGAGACAGAGTCCGCGTCGCGACTCGCGATCAGTTGCGCGACTCGCGACGCTTAAGTCGGCTTGGGGCCACGATTTTGTGCGGGGTTTAAAAGCCTCCTAAAACCTAACTTTTGGGGGAGATGAAGAGAAGTGCGAAGAGGAGAGCTGAAATGTAGACCTTGGAGTGGCAAGCTTGAGGGGAGAGAGAGGATACTCCTCTCCTCATCCTTCCTTCTTCATGATTCTCTTTTCATCTTTCCTTCTTCGTTCCTCTTTGTTCTTCATTTCTTATTTCTTTGTTTTTCATTTCCTAGTTTTAGTTTTCATTTCTTAGTTTAGTTTTTAGGGATTTCAACTATGGGTTTGGTTTTTGCTATCGGATTGTAGCTTGAACTGTTCTTGGATCAATTAACATGAAGCTTCAACCGTTATTGTGAGATCTTTCCTCTCTTTCTCTTTTCCTTGATTATGGTTCAATTTCTATGCTTGTGATTTATGATTGTTGCATAATTATGCTAGGAACGTTACTAGTTTGATTGTGTAGTTAATCTAATGCTAGATTTAAGAATAGAATCGGATTGTTTTATTCTTTTATCAATTGGTAGCAAACTAGGGAGTAATTTAGATGCTGATCATCTTGGTTATTTCTTAGGGAAATTGAATCAACTGTTGAATGTTTATCGCGTGTATGACATTAGCAGGTCTATTGGTTCTCTGTGTTTATTGCTGCTATTGGATTGAACTTAGACGCAGATCGGACTAGGTTATCCTTTAGTTAGGGTTTTATAGTCACGCTGATCGTGCTATTCAACTAGGAATAAGGAGAACACGAGATTAATTCTCGACAATAGATAATTATGGAAATAATTAGAGTGGAGGTTCAAGGATCGATAATGAATTGAAGTGGATGTTAATCGGATTCAAGATCTTCCCATATTGATTTCTCATTTTGTTTATGTGTTAATTAGTTTTAGTTTAGTTATAATCAACTTGAAACCCCCCTTTTGTAATTATTATTAGGTTTCTCGGCCCTTAGCTTAATCGAGGTTTCGAATCACGCTGAATATAAACTCGTCCCTGTTTCCCTGTGGATACGACCCCTACTTCCACTATACTACCTTAGTGTAGAAGAGAGTAGGAGAAATTTTATCTTTGGACCGGGTGCGGTGCAACAACGACACATCCGCGCCCGCCCAACACTATGGGGAGAAATTGGTAAAACATTCAGCAATCATCTCAGTTTAGACGACTCAGTACCAATTATTCGTGTGAACATTTAGATTTGCAGTAGGTTCTGTAGTATATCGTGATATGTGCTTTAACATATAAAAATATGTAGTTTCTGCATGATAGAGTGAATGTTTGAATCATATATTGAGTTTCTGCATAATTAGAGAGTATCTAAATGATATAGTGGATTGTTCAGAAATAATGTAGCATCTGCATGATATAGTATATATGTTTCTGAATGATATAGTAAGTTTTTTCATGACATATAAATTAGAAACCAACATCAAAGATAATGACAAAATCATATTATAACTTTTAGTTGTTCTATGTCAGACAAAAAGAACGGCCAAAAATAGGGGTGTAAATATTTAAAAACTCAACCTCTTTTTCACGGAAAAGCCCGGGCATTTGTCCGAGTCCCAATACTAGTATATAAATAAAGGAGGAACTTTTCGGGAGCATAGGGGGCTCCTCAAGATTTCAAGGCCATAGAGCGCGCCACGTAGGATTGCCACGTCATCAAATTTTATTTTTATCTTTTACAAAAATAGAGTTCTACATAGATTTAAATACATATAAAGAGTTTTGGATAAGCAAAAATTAGAGTTTGGATTTGAATCAACAACCTAATTTTATAGAGTTTGGATTTGAATCAACTACCTAATTTATTATATCATGAAAAATGTGTATAACTTTTGCTACATAATTCAGAATATTATAATTTTTGTACCATTGGAGAGCATTCAAAATATGCTTCGAAATAAGATCCATTTACAATATAGTTGTACAACTTATGAAATATAGAGCGCCATGTAGGATTGTCATGTCATCAATTTTTATTTTTATTTTTTTTCTAAAAATAGAATTCTACATAGATTTAAATACATATAATGACTCTTGGATAAGCGGAAATTAAAGTTTCGTTTTGAATGAACAACCTAAATTATTATATTATGGATATTGTGTATAACTTTTGCTACCTAATTCAGAATATTATAATTTTTGTACCATTAAATTGTGCTCGAAATATGCTTTGAAATAAGATCCATTTACAATATAGTTCTACAATTTATGAAATAGGGAGTGCCACCTAAGATTGCCATGTCATTAGTTTTTATTTTAAATATTTGAAAAAAATAGAATTCTACATATATTTAAATACATAAAAGAGTTTTGGATAGGGAGAAATTAGAGTTGCCTTTTGAATAAACAACCTAAATTATTATATTATGTAAATTAAATTTAACTTGCTACCTAATTCAAAACATTATAAATTTTTTGCCATTTGAGAGTGCTTGAAATATGCATCAAAATAGGATCTATTTACAATATAGTTTTACAACTCATGAAAATATATTAAATTAGATGCATTGTAGGACATTATTTAGTCGTTTTTTAGATAAATATAATAATGGCTATAAGTATTAAGTATAGTGTATTATATGTGATTATAACATTTGATTATAGGTCCAATTTACAGGATTAAACATATTATCTTTCAAAACCTCAACCTTACTCAACCAAACTAAAACAATATAGTATTGCAACAAAATTTATTAACTAAAATCTATAGCGATAAAGTTACATATATATTAGAGTTTTGGATTATGTAAAAATTAGAGTTTGATTTAAATAAAACAGTCTTAGAATATTATAAAGAGCTACACCTAAGCATGCCATGTCATTCTTATCAATTTTTAAGAAAGTATTCTTTCTGTCCTGCATCTATTAAATTATTACCCTATACTTTCTTAAAGTATCATTCGGGTATTATTCATGTTAAAACTGTATTAGCTATTGTTAGTCATACCTGTTATTGGGATACCATTTAATAATAGACTTACCTACAATATTCAATTGAATATTAAAAATAATAAAATTTATATATCAAAATAACAAATCTAGAAATTATAGTATAATGACAAATACTTTCTCCATTTTTCTTCTACTTCAACAATTGGTTTGGACATGATTTTTAAGGAAATAAAAAAATGGGTAGTTTAGCATAGAGGTACCTCTTTAATTAACTAGAGTAGGGGACAAATAAATCCTTATTAAAGTAAACGCAACTTTATAAGGCAATTCGGGTAATTAATGATGGTTTTATTTACATATACTAAAGGTAATATTGTCAACTGTAGTTTCTCTTCTTACCAAAAGTGGAATGGTTCCAAAAGATGAAACTACCTAAAGTGGTAATTATTGTAATAGAAAAAGAACATAGGAAGTATGTAAATATAATGATCTTGAAAAATCTCATTTTACAACAACACAAAATCAACAATAATATTAACAAAAAAATTTGCAATAAAATAAAGGAAAAATTGATGTCATGGGTCCCAACTATGACTCAACATTTTTAATAGGTACCAACTATCGATTAACCTGTGCAGGTCCTAACTTTAGGAGGCATCATCTTTTATTGGACCCAGATGACTTATGACTTGTTTAGCAGGTAAACTGATATTATATTATTTTATTTTTAATTTTTTAAATCTTTAAACATCTTTTTTTTTATTTCTTGAACTCATTAACTAGATACTCAGTTTGAGTGAAGCACGAAGGAAGAGAAGGCGGCGAACGCCAGCACTGACAACAAGAACCACCCAACAGTTACCACCTCCATGGCTTCACTCTCGATGAAATCCTTTGAGACTGATGTATGTCGCTCCTCCTCACAACGTCACATCATAACGTCACAACACGAAGGAAGAGAGGGAGGCCTGCTTTCCTCCTCATAACGTCACAGCATAACTGTAATGAGTCTCCAATAATTTGATGGTTGTTTAAGACTAATTTTACCATTATAAAATTCATGAATCAAAATTTGTATGTGAAATACTTCTTTGAGTTAGAATGCAGAATTTGTGGGTACATATGCTGTATTTATCATTAGCAAGCTAAAAAAAAATTAGATTTTGGAATTCAATTCTTGGATGCATAACTTGTTGGATCGAAACTGTTTATGTTTTTTTTTTGTGATGTTCTTGTGATATTCGATACCCATACTTTTTGTTGTACTTAATAATGGTCAGAATTTACTGTAAATTTGTGGTTCAATTGGTGATATTGGTTATGGTGTTCTTAGTGCACAGTTATGAAACTTTGCTATGAGTTTCAAGCTTTTTTGTGTAAAACTCAAAATTGTAAAATTATCAAACCTAACTTCATCCATTTGTGGTTTACTTCGTGATATTTAGAGTTGTATTCTCACTTGTATTCTACTTTCAATAAGAAAAAGAGAGGAGAGAGAAAGCACAAACCCACACAAGGAAAAGCCAAAAATTAGAATCCAACAAATAATTCGAATCCAGGAGATTTCTAGCCATTCGAATGAAAACTAACAACAAGCTTCAGTAGCAAGGGGGAAATTTTCAAGGATATTGATAGAGGAGATGAACTGGTTTACATGAAGAATCCTAAGAGAGAGAAGACGCCAATTTCGATAATTTTTCCCCAACTAAATCATTGTTAGATTCCGCCATTCCTTTTTGAAACATTTCGAGGGTAATACGTCATAACCAATATTGAAACTCATAACTGAAAATTTTCAAAAAACTTTGGTGATATTGGTTATGGTGTCCTCACCGCAAATATTTCATAACTATGCAAATTAGATTCCCAATTTTGATACTTTTTGTAACTTTTGCTATGAATCATTGTTGGACGTATCACCACCATTGTTGATGAGAGTGAAAGATGGAGCCATGGAGGATGGAAATGATGAACAACTAAGGAGGAAGGAGAAGGGTAGAGGAAGAAGGAGAAACAAAAGGGGTGTCACTTGATTTTTTTAATGGCAGTCACGTGACTCATAACCTGCTCCAGCAGGTAAGTAACCTGGAGGGTCCAATAAAAGACAATGCCCCCTAAAGTTAAGACCTCCACAGGTTAATCGATAGTTGATACCTATTAAAAATCTTGAGCCATAGTTGGGACCGCTGACATCAATTTTTCCTAAAATAAAATAAACAACAACCCGTTCAACGCACGGGCTTCAAACCTAGTTATGTTTTTATACAAATATAGAGAAAGCTACAAACTGTGTATCATTTAGTCTCGAACCCTCTAATTCAAAACATATACTTCAACTTATGTCTATACTCAAGGATAGCCCAGGTTAGACTGTGGCAGTGAACGCCATTGGGAACCCAAACTTCATGTGGTCACCAGCATCATACATTCCTTTCGAGAGATCCAGCATCGCCTCACTCCCATCCTTCAGAGCAGAATTTCCCCTCCATGATATTTTGTTATCTACCAGCCTACCAGCTGCAAAATCAAAGTATGAGTAAACCTCCTCAAGCTAGATCAAGAAAGTAGAGTTTTCTTTTATTTGAAGTCAAAATTAATTCTTCAACTTGAATTCATGCAACATCTATAGAGACATCAACTGATAATAGTAAGCCTAAGCCATATACAAATCAAGCTACGAGCCAGCAGTTCGATTTGCAGTTATTTCCACATCTAGACATAAGGAACTAGATTATGCTTCAAATTCATTCTATCTAGAACCATTTACACCAATAAATAAATAGATAAAAGTACCACACTATCATTTCTATGAAAACAAATTTCACTTCAAGTGCAATTAAAAGAGGCATTTAAATAGAACCATTTACTGCTTTTCTGGAGAGAAACTAAGCACTAGCGAAATACTTGAGGATCAAAGGCAAAAAAGAAAATCAATTTCACTTCAAGTGTGCATCATGTGCTTCTAGTGGAACATGCTTTTGCATTATAAGATAGCTCCCAACGGAGTTATTTAACATAGGAGATGGTTTAGCCTAGGCCTATCTACTATTATGAATCACTTAAATTTTCATTACCTGATTCACAGTACAATAAGAAAATTTGCTACCTAGCTTTGTTAAATTAGCCTAAAAGTATGCCACTTGCATGTACAAATTCGCCATTATTGGTTTGCAAAAGATTTCACGAATTAAGTAACACTGAACTAGAAAGCAAGGAGAAGTCATTAGTCAAGTACTCAAGTGCATAGAAAAATCAGGACTTCTGCATTACAGTAGAATTAGAGACTTACACATAAACAATCCACCGACTACATTAATCATAAGGTAATAACTAAATTCGACTACATTAATCATAAGGTAATAACTAAACCGAATCGCTATTTACCGTCCGTATTTACTTGAAATCGTCCGTATTTTTTTCATTATATACCCCCCATGCCCCTCCCCCATTCACCTCACTTCACCCTCTCCACTCTCACCAAACCTAAGCTCTCTCTCTCTACCATCAAGCACTAACACCACCACCACCTTCCGAACACCACCGCCGGACGACCACCACCGGAGCACCACCACCGGAGCACCACCGGAGCAAGTGAGGAGTATCGAAAATGTCCGATGAAGGACCGTCAACGCCGCCGGAACGAAATGTGGTAAGTTGAATTTTTTTTTTTTTTTTTAAGTTGCCGGAAATTTTTTTTTACGCTACCGGAGCAGGGTAACGGATCGAAAATCCGTTACCCCAGTGGAAGCAACGGATGCAAAATCCGGTGCTTCCACAGAGCCAACGGACAAAAAATCCGTTGCCTCTGAGGAAGCACCGGATTTTTGATCCGTTACCTTGGTAACGGAACACTTTTCCGGTGTTTCCACAGAGGCAACGGATTTTTTATCCGGTGCCTCTGTGGAAGCACCGGAAAAGTGATCCGTTGCTTCCACTGGGGTAACGGATTTTAGATCCGTTACCCTGCTCCGTTGCGCAAAATTTTTTTTTGGTTTCTTTTTAATAATTTCTGTATAATTTATGTTTTAATAATATATTTCTTATTTATTTAAAATAATTTATGTTTTTTATAATTTATGTTTTAATAATTTACGTTTTAATAAATAAAATTTGTGTGTATTTGGGTAGTTATAATTTTTTGTTATTTTAATTTATAGGCATTTGAATATTAATAATTATTATGTTAATTTGTGTGATTATGTTGTAATTAGGATTTTATTATTTTAATGCATGTTAGTAACATGTTAGTATTATTTAATTTGTTTGATTTAATGATTTAAGTATGTTAATATTATTAATTGTTTTTATTAGCATGTTAATATTATTAATTGTTTTTATTAGCATGTTAATATTTGCATTTAAAAGAAAATTTGTAGTTAATATTAGCATGTAAACAAAAATTAGTATTAATATTTATTGATATTTTATTCAAATAATTAGTATTAGTATTTTAAAAAATTTCATTTAGTTAATATTTGATTTTCCGTGATAATTAGTATTGATTTTGTAATTAGCGAATAATAGTACATCCGTTTCTGTTAATTTTGTTAATGAATATTTAGTTAATATTTGTTGATATTGTTTTCAAATATGTATGCATATTATTATAATTATTTTCATAATAAGTAGTAATTTTTGTGATTGGTAACTAAATAATATTAAGTTAATGAATGGATTATATTAAGTTGAGAACACGTGCACTATGTAGTTAATAAATTTTGTGATTGGTAAATAAATAATAATGATTATTAGTTACGATAAGTAAGTAAATAATAGTGAATAATATTATTGATTATATGTTGTCTAATTGAAAAAATGCTAAACATTATAGGTTTATTTGCCGGACTTTGGGGGTGATTATATAGATTATAATCACATGTTTTATAATGAAACACTATGGGCTGAGAAAACGGAACTACAAGATTGGGTTAAGAAAAGGGCACATGAAATCGGGTTTGTGATGGTTATTATGTCAAATCATAAACACGATCCTAGTGGACGACCATATGTATATATGAAATGTAACCGGGGGCGCACCATATAGGGGTGAAGGTAGAGATCTTAGTGTAGCAGAACGGGTAGCTACAAAGACAAAAGCCTGTGGCTGTAGAGCGGGAGTTAAGGTTGAGTATTTGGAGTACCCAGATCGAACTGGATGGGTGATCAAAGCAGAACGGGGGATTAGGGGCATGCACAATCATGAGTTCATTCATTACCCTGAGGGCCATCGACCCATCAGCGGCCTTAGTCCGGCGGCAAAGGTATTCGCTCGCGATATGATAAAGTCGCACGTTAGGCCTGCTAGTATCATGAAAGCTGTGAATGAAAAATTTCCCGATGATCATCCAAATATGAGACACTTGTACAACCTGAAGGAAAAGGATAGAAGGGAAGCAATGGATGGTAGAGACGTGATGCAACACTTCCTTCACCTTGCTCGAGAGAGCAGCTACCTTCATTGGATTAGGCAAGACGAGGAGACAAATGCAATGATTGCGGCATTCATGGTGCACCCTCGTTCGACAAATATCCTCCGAACTTATCCGCTTGTTGTTGGTATGGATGCAACATATAAAACCAACAAATATAACATGCCTTTTCTAGAGCTCATTGGGATGACGCCGTGCAACAAGAATTTTATGGTTGGGTATGCTCTGATGGCCAACGAAACAGCTGATAGTTATAATTGGGTGTTGGACAAGTTTAGGTTGCTTATTGGAGTGAATGTTGTCCCTGTTACACACTCATTACCGACCGTGATTTGGGCCTTATGAAAGCGATCCGGGAAGTGTTTCCTAACTCGTACATTTTGCTATTAGATGGCATATCAACAAAGATGTGCAGGCTAGAGTGAGTAACATCATGGGCAACACCGATGCGGGTCCGAGATTCGTGAGCCGAACTTGGTATCGGATAGTCAACGCGACCGACGAGAGGAGTTATGAGGCCGAGGTTGAGAATATGAGAGATGTTTACAGAAAGTGGCCTAAAATAATCCAATACGTTGAAACAACTTGGCTTGTGTACAAAGAGAAGTTTGTGCGGGCATGGACGGACAATGTACTTCACCTTGGGAACACGTGCACTAGCCGAGTTGAAAGTGCACACTCGCACCGAAGTCTTGGGTTTTTAGTAGCACAACTGCCTTGGACTCCATCTTTTCTATTGCTCACAGTGAGATAGAAAATCAAGTGAAGAAGGTTGAGAATGATTTGGAGGAAAGTCGGCGTCGGCACGGAATCTTGTACAAGACTCAGGCATTGTATCAATTAAATGGTCGAGTCTCGCATTACTGTTTAGAACTCTTACTGCATGAGGAAAATCGTATGCGGGAGTTAGGCTATGAGGTATATCAGCGTTGCGGTTGCTCGTTGAGAACCACACATGCAATCCCATGTGCATGCGCCATACGCAGACGATTGGAGGCGAATGAGAGTCTGCACCGGCAGGACTTACATCCTTATTGGACTACTTTGATCATTGGTGATGGTGTTAACAACCCCGTGTTTGTATCCGAGGCAAGCACAAGATTCTCGGTACTTCTTAGAGTTGGTTGAGCGAGGTTCAAAGTAGTGATCCCGCCGTATTGCGGAGCGCAACCCGGGTTCTAGAGGAACATCTGCGTAATCCTGGCGATTTAGCTTTTGAGCCCGATATTGTTGAGAACCCCAAAGGGAGACCACGACGAAAGAATCACCCGAGTACAAAACGAAAGAAGAGTGGTTTTGAGCACACATCCAGTTCGTCTTCAAAGAGAAGCAGATCTTTAGGTTCAGTTATGAGCTTGTCAACTTCTACAGGTAATATGTTTGTTAATTGTATGTATTGATTATTTATAACATTTATTTGCAACGTATTGATAAAGGTAATGTTGATTAATTTGATTGTTGTAGGTCGGGAAAGCGTGGATGGAGAAGAGGGTTCAAGTGGATTTCCATTTTACCGCAGGATTCCTGCGCTTCTTGGCCCATTCCTCACTAGATGGACGAATGTCCAGGGCGGACAGAATCGTGGATTTCGAACTGTTGCATTGTTTTTTAGGGAGTGATGACCATTGGGGTTTTATCTCGCCAAAATATGGCAAATGAAATTGCTTGCTCATCGGGATGTTTACAGAGGTATTTATTATGATGGGATAGACGCAAGCAATAAGGCGCATTACTTGGAGTGGGGGCCAGCATCTCGAGCTCATTGGATGGTTACTTCGCAAGACTTGTTTCCTATTGCGCAGATGTTCAATGCCGTGATCATTTTGGTCGGACTAGGCCCGGATGGACAACTATATCCGTGTATCACTTGTCCTTCCTTGGCGTGCTTCGAATACACGATGGGTCCAACTAACGAACTCGTGATAGCACATCTTGGTACATTTGAGCATTATATTAGATTGGAGTTACTTCCCGGATCACCCGTACCACCTATTCATAACTTGTGGCATACCATGCATGAAGATAGTGTTGATGGTTGGGATCAGTTGTATGGTGTGAGACGCGCTTTATGGGATGAGTTACTCTCTTCTTAGTATATAGTACATAGTGCGATCTATTCATTGTATTATTTTATGTATTCTATTTGATAATCGAATTTGAGCCGAAGAAGTAGTATTTGATATGATATTAATATATAATGTTGGATCATAATAAGTTGCAATGATTGAAACTGAAATAATAAGTTGCAATGATACAAAATGAAATAATAAATATCATCATAAAACCAAAGTCATATATACCTAACAAAATAATATCATCACAAAATGTAACTACATAATACACCCGTACATAAATAATGGAATGAGAACAACGATATGCAATGACTACATGTCATGATGGTGGGCGTCCTCATCAGCGTCCCGTGCCCGATCTAGACGCAATGCAGCATCCCAATCCCGAGCGAGGTCGACCAACATCTCATATGCCAAAGAAGTGCTGGGTCGCTGGTCATTGTGCCGATCCTCCATCAACGCTCTCGTGGCGTCAAAATGTCGGGCCATCCACTGCAAAAAGTCGATTAGTTATGTTATGTTATGTATCAATAATATAACATATAAAATAGTAAACAAATAAATGATTAAATTGCGTACATAGTGGGTGTTTGTAGTGTTGGGCCGGGGGCGAATATGCGTCCTATCTCGCAAAGAATGAGGGTAGGATGGGAATATGTACAAAACCAATCCATGTACTCCCTCGAACACTCTCCACGACGAGTAACCCGTCTCAACCGTGATACGTTGAGACCCCCAAAGATATGGCGTGAACCGCCGCCATGTAGACTCGGCCACCGAGACCGAGAACTTAACCTCATACCTCTTCGGGTTGCTCGGTCGTATGCGAAATCGAGCCGAATAGGAGGGATAGGAATGACTCGAACAAAACCCAACGGTCGCAAAGACACGATCCGGGTTGTACGGCTCAATGATCCCTCGATAACGTATGAAACCGACATACAACGTCCTCGGAATCAGTGCAGCCTGGTCTTCCCCATATGGCGTCCAGTCGACCTGAAAACGGATAAATGTAATAATTTCATTAGTCTAACGTAGTAGTAATATATGAGAACATAATAATATATATTTACTAATGCATTAAATATCGTACCTCTGAAACCTGAAGTGTGTCCAAGCGTCTACGAATGGACTCCAGTCGGACAAACTCCTTGCCGACGAGGTGGTAATCCCACTTTCGTGCCCGGGGATCATGATCACTGAACGCTAGCCCCTCTCGTTGAGGTCGGAAACACGGGAAGTACTCGTAAATCCAGCACTGGAGGAGCGTGAGACACCCGGCAACCTGTTTTCTATCTGCTCTACTCGCAACCCCTAGCTGACGATATAGGTAAGCCAAAGCAGCTGAGCCCCATGAGTAAGTATGAACTGAATCAAGGTCATCCAGCTCACTAATGTTCCGGGGCATGAGGCGGGAACCACTCTTATCAGTGAAGAGGGTACACCCAAGTGTCAGGAGCATCCATGCTCGAACCTGCACATCAGCTGGACGACCCTGATCCCTGCACAGATCGAAAATCTTCTGAACGGTAACGCCACCATTCCTCCAAACCCGTGACTCCTCACATAATAACTCCTCACGAGTCAAGCCCAGGAGCTCCTCAAACCGTACATATAGATCAGAAGTAGGCAAAACAACACTCACAGTCCGACCCTCAATAGGAACACGTAGGATCTGCCAAACGTCATGTAACATGATCGTCATCTCTCCAAAAGGCATGTGAAACGTGTTCGTGTCGGGCTGCCAACGCTCTACAAACGCTGTAAGCAATGGAAAGTCAAGATGCCCAAACATAATCCGTGGTAGCTGCGCAATACAAGATCTATCCAAGCGCTGCAACGACTGCTGTGGGAAACCCCAAGTCAGCAACGGATCAAATGCACTGGAGTGGTTATGGCACAGCATAACATCACTAGCAGTCGTATCGTGGTATATAAGGGCGCCGACGTGACCCCGCCAACTAGGAATCGAGGTACCGTCAAGTGGGCCCCCGTGCATCGCCTCGGTAACTAACCACGACGTATCCCTAGCAGCTCTAGTCCTGCTGCTCAGCCGACTACCTCCGGAACTGGACCCCGAAACAAACCTCCCCCTACTACCCTTCCTCACAGCCACATGGGAGGCGGCTTCACCCACATCAGCTCCATCACCACCGCTCAAAGCATGATCTAACTCCTGCTCGTCCGCAGTATCCCATCCTGCACTATCAGGCGCGTCCTAACGAATAGGCATCTGCCTAGCCTGAGCATCACTCCTCGCCCTCCTACTAGATGCATCAACACCACGAGATCTAGTGTGTCGTGGCGTCGATCCCTCAGAACCCTCAAGACCCTAATAATCAATTATGTTAATTATTTATTTTTTATTTAATGTCTACGTTATTATATTGTAATTACTACTAATCTATAACCATTGACACTCTAATAATTAATTTACTAAAATGATAAGGATAAATAATACTAACATGCATTAACATTGGTGATGGTGTTAACATAATATTATTAAAACATATTAACATGCGTAAACAAAGTAAATTAGGGCATTATTATATAACTATTCACTTTCTAATAATTAATTAACTAAAATTACAACAATAAATCATATTAACTTGTTAATATCATTAGTAAACATGCTAATAAAAACAAATACCCTACACAACTAATATTAACATGCTAATAAAAACAAATTAACATGCTAATATCATTACAATAAATAATAGTAATATGCTACTAATATAATAACATGCTAATATCATTGAAATATTTTTATAATATAATAACATGCTCAAATTAATTTATTAACTAATTAAATAATAACTATTAAAATTAAATAATACTATTATCACATGCTATTAAACAAATAATAAAATTAAATAATACTAACATGTTACTAACATGCATTAACATAATAATAAAACCTAATTACAACATTATCACACAAATTAACATATTAACTAAATTAAATTAATATATTCAAATAACTATTGACATAAATTATAAAAACCCAAATAAACACAAATTATTATTTTTAATTCAAACAGAAAAGATTAATAAATAAATTAGGAACAAATATAAATTATTTTAAATAAACATAAATATATAATTATTAAAAAACATAAATTACTACAAACATAAATTAATAAAAAAGAAAAAATAAATAAAAAACCCAAACTCCCCCCGACCCCTTTCGGAAAACACGACGCTAAAAATTTTTTTTTTTTTCGAAAATGCAGGGCAACGGATGACTAATCCGTTACCACCACACGACGGATCAATTTTCCGGTACCACCGCAGAGGTAACGTGGATCTGATCCGTTACCTCTGCGGTGGTAACGGAAAAGTGATCCGTTACCACCGTGTGGTGGTAACGGATTTCCTATCCGTTGCCCCGATTTTTTGGGAAAAAAAAAATTTTTTTTTTAGCCTCGTGTTTTCCGGCGAGGGGTTGGGGATTTTCCGGCTTTGGGGTTGGTTTTCACCACAAATAACTACAAAACTAACCTGATTTGAAGATTCCCCGATTTTCTTTGCCTTCTTCCTTGGCCCCATTCTTTTTCCGGCGAGTTGTGGTGGTGGTGGGCGTCGGTGTCTTCTTCGTCCCCGCTGTGGTGGTCGCCGGTATCGCCTGGTGGTGGTGGTTGCCGTGTGGTGGTGGTTGCAGTGGTGGTTGCCGTGTGGTGGTGGTTGCGGTGGTGGTGGTGGCTTTGGTGGTGGTGGCTTTGGTGGTGGTGGCTATGGTGGGAGTGAGTGAGGAGTGAGGAGTGAGAGTGAGAGAGTGAGAGAGTGTTAGAGTGAGAGAGTGAGAGAGTGTAAGAGTATGGGGGGGGGTATGGGTTAGTATTTGTAGGGGTAGTTTAGGAGTATTTCAAAAAAAATACGGACGATTTCAAGTAAATACGGACGGTATTTAGTAAGGCCCTCCATTCGAAATTAAATGTTCCACAAAAGCAGCAACAGGAAAATACCTCTTCTTGAAGAATTCAAAACCAAGGATCAAGACAGGAGAAATCAGTAAACGACAAGCATCAAACAATCACAACATTTAATCCATATAGTATGAATATGAAATAATCTCATCAACCAAAAAAAATACTCACTTTAAGAATCTGGGTTTGAAATTTCTAAGGGAGGGAGATGATAATCTCATCTGCTAGAGCACGCCAGAGCTCGTGGTTGCCCTAAAATCTCACCCAAAAAAAAACAGCACCACTTATCAAAATCACGCCAAAAAATGTTGAACATAGAAAATTAACGAAATAAACTTAGATCTGAAAACAAAATAGAAGCAACAAGAACGAAAAGAAGAAATAATAACTAAATAGAAGAAACACGGAAGTAATTACCAAAAAAAAAACATTTGACCTCTTTTGAATGTCGAACAAACAGAATTTTTACGAAATCAAAAAAAAAAGAGAGAGAAAAATCTTGACCTTCGGAATGGTGGTCGGAAGTGAGGGATGTACAAAAGAACATTGTAATCCGGTGATAGGTCGGTTGTACAAACCCTAAAACCAAACGAATTTAATGTTGAATTGAGCATAAAAAGCGTAAAATCAGAATAAGTTCGCCAACCTAGATCTAAACACAAATAATAAAGTAAAATAAGAAAAAAGGAAGAGAGAAGAACTACCTGTCGTCAGCCATGGAAGCTGGGGGAAGAGGAGAGAGAAAGAGGGAAAGACAATTCATCCATAGCACGCTTAAGCGAAAGCATCGCAAATTCGCAGCAGAAGACGAAGAGGCTTCGTGTATGTGGAGGAGAGAGGATGGGGAGAGAGAAAGTGAGAGATGGAGTAGCGAGAAAGAGGCGCGGTGGGAGTGAGAGAGGGAGTTTGAGGTTAGAGGGAGTCTGAGGTTAGAGGTAGCAAGGGTTACTGGGTTAGAGTAGAGAATCCAATGACAGTGAGGGAAAGAAATGTTATGCACGAAAATAATTAAAAAAGGCTGCGGTTTTATAAATTAACCGCAGCCCTTAATTTTCAGTTTTTTTCTTCTTTTTTCAGATGGATTAAGGGCTGGGTTTTTCAGATAATTGCAGCCCTTGGCTTTTTTTCCACTAGTGATAATTAATTTTCAAGTTATGAAGGGTACCGTCTTCGACTATGATAGTGATCTGATGATCATTATCTCGCGATAAGATTTTTTCAGCTTCTCACGGGAGCATGGCTTAATGTATCCATTATGCAATTATTTATGATGTGAGATTTCTCAAACTCTAAACTAATTAACATTGATATCTATTTTTATTATTTCTCCAAACTATAAGTATTTGGAGTGTAGGCACTTGCAAGAGGATCTGAGGAGCATGGAGATAATAATATTGGTTTCATGTGTCCAAGTATGATTTCAGCAACCATGAGACGCAATCAACCAGATGTCGTGATCAACTACATGGCAAATTCAATGAAAGCGAATCAATATATGCGTTGCATCCTATGTCCGTATATTCAAAAGTATGTTAGTTAAACTAATCATTACTTTGTTTTATCTTTATGAACTTGTGGTTATATATATGAACAACACATTTTGCTTCATGCCTTAGGGAACATTGGATTCTTCTTGTCATTTGTCTATCTAAGAAAGCGGTATATATATTTGATTCGCTCCAGAGAGATAGATTCTTAGCTATTAAGATACCGCTGAATACGTAAGTTTATAGTTGTTGTACATGTTAATTAGTTTACATGCATTTTATGATATTTTTAAATAATTTATAAATGTTTATAGTAATTAATTGTTAAAAAATTTCTATACTTAGTGCATATACAAGTTTCACGCGCCTTCAAGGATCCAATAAAGGAACTAAATTATCTTGGATAACTATACCGGTAAAACTCTTATGGTTTTGTATTTGATACACATTTTATAATTCTATTTAGGATTTTATTTCCGATTCTAATATATATCTTAAATTTGGTGTAGTGTGCTCAACAATCGGGATGAGATACATGCTTGAAATCATCCGCTTCTACTATGATTCAAATAATTTACAGGAGGTATATGTATGTTGTAAATTCGTTATTTATACTTATAGAATTTTCAAGTATATTAACTAATTTAATATATTTCCAGGCTTTTCCACCAAGTACCAAGGCATACTCCATAACTGAGATCGACGAACTCAAAGAACTTATTGTGCAATACTTTGTACGGGTCGTCGAAGCAAACTAACTAGTTAGTATATGTATTTGTAGGTTGAACAATATTTTATTGATTGAACCTTATTGGTTGCTTGATTGCAATATTGGTTGCTTGATTGAGATGTAATGGAATAGGTTTTGGTTATATATGCAAAATTTTTCCCAACGATTTCTTGGGTTGTCCAAATTACAAAGGAGATGCTGCCGAGTTTTCTGCTCATAGTTATTAATTTGATGTTCGTTTAGTTTTGAATTTTAAGGTTTAGTACATGAAAAAAATGCTAAAAGAAAAAAACCAAAAACCTACCATTTGCGTCGCACATAGTGCCACATGCGACGGAAATGCTTGTCATCTGCGTTGCATGTGGCACTATGTGCGACGCGAATGACTGGTCCCTGGGTTTGCTGGGCTGCTGGGGGCCTTGGCTTGGCGTCTCCCATCTGCGTCGCATGCTAAGCCATGTGCGACGCAAATGGTCTATCATGTGCATCGCTCATGGCTCAGCATGCGACGCAGATAGGAGACTCAAATGCATTATGTATGCTGGGGCGAGGCGTCATGTGCGTCGCACCTCGAGCCCTGTCCGACGCAAATAGCTCCTCAACTGCGCCGTTTCCTTATCCGACACAGATCAACTGCGTTTAGGACACGTTATGGTCACTATAAGTTCACAGTGATGCTGTTTGGTCTGACCAACGCACCTGGAACGTTCATGGATTTAATGCATAGGATTTTTAGGCCATACTTGGACAAATATGTGGTTGTGTTTATAGATGATATCTTGATATATTCGAAGGATAGGAGCAGTCATGAGTTGCATTTGAAAGAAGTTTTTCCACCCTGAGAGAGCATAAGTTGTACGCTAAGCTCTCTAAGTGTGAGTTTTAGTTGGATGAGATTTCCTTTTTAGGCATGTTATCTCAAAGGAAGGAGTTTCAGTGGATCCTGTTAAGATTCAAGTAGTGCGTGAGTGGCCAACACCGAAGACGGTGTCTGATATAAGGAGTTTTCTTGGGTTAGCTGGTTACTATCGAAGATTTGTGAAGGATTTTTCGAAGATCTCGAGACCAATGACTAGACTGATGAAGAAAGAATGTAAGTTTGTCTGGACTCCAGAGTGTGAGGAAGCTTTTTCGGCGTTGAAGGAAAGGTTGACTACAACACCTGTTTTGGCTCTATCTGATGAGAGTCAGTAGTATGATGTTTATAGTGATGCTTCAAAATTTGGATTAGGGTGTGTATTGGTGCAGAACAGGAAGGTCATCGCTTATGCTTCTAGGCAGTTAAAACCATATGAGGTGAATTATCCAACCCATGATCTTGAATTAGCTGCAATAGTGTTTGCTTTGAAGATATGGCGACACTACTTGTATGGGGCAACGTGCAAGTTGTATACTGATCATAAGAGCTTAAAGTATATTTTCACTCAGAAGGAGTTGAACATGAGGCAGAGGAGGTGGTTGGAGTTGATCAAGGATTATGATTTGGAGATCCATATCATGAAGGGAAAGCTAATGTTATTGTTGATGCATTGAGCCGAAAGTCGAGTCATTCGGTTAATGCAATGGTGCTGCCAAGTCAGTTATGTGTAGCGTTTCAGAAACTGTCATTGGAGGTACTGGAAGAGGGAGGTGTTGAAGAATTATTGGGTTCTTTATCGGTTCAACCCTCGATCTATGATGAGATTAGGGAGGGTCAATCAAAGGATGAAAAGTTAGAAAAGATTCGAGAAAAGATCCAAGAGGGTCAGGTGTTGGATTTCCAGATAGCTGATGATGGAAGTATCCGGTTCAAGGGGAGGTGGTGTATACTAAGTAATAGAGAAGAGTTGAAGCAGATATTAATGGAAGAAGCTCATAGCTCACCTTATTCCGTACACCCAGGTGGTGATAAGTTGTATAAGGACATGAAGAAAATGTTGTGGTGGCCAAACATGAAGCGAGAGTAGCAGAGTTCGTGGCTAAGTGTCTCACATGCCAAAAGGTCAAGTTTGAGCACAAGAGGCCGCAAGGGAAGGTTCAGCCTTTGAATATTCCGAGTTGGAAATGGGATTCTATATCAATGGATTTCGTGTCTGCCTTACCCAGGACTAAGGCTGTAAATGATACGATTTGGGTGGTGGTAGATCATTTAACTAAATCCGAAACTTTCATACCTGTAAAGAGTACTTGGTCGATGGATCAGTTGGCTAAAGCATATGTGAAGTGGGTGGTGAAATATCATAGTGTGCCTAAGGACATTGTTTCGGATCGTGATTCGCGATTCTTGTCCAACTTTTGGCAGAGTTTGCAAAAGGCTTTGGGCACTAATTTGTTAATGAGTACAGCTTTTCATCCGGCTACAGACGGTCAAACAGAACGAACGATTCAGACTTTAGAGGATATGTTGTGATCTTGTGTCATGGAGTATCAGGGTTCGTGGGAAGATTTCTTGGATTTGATAGAATTTTCCTACAATAACATTCATCATCCAAGTATTGGTATGGCTCCGTTTGAGGCTTTGTTTGGTCAGAAATGTAGAAGTCTAGTCTGCTGGAATGATATTAGTGAAATAGTGGTGCTTGGACCTGAATTCCTAGAAGAGATGGTGAAGCAAGTGAAAGTGATTCAGGAAAAGATCAGGCAGCTCAAGATCGGCAGAAGAGTTATGCTGATTTGAAGCGGAGGGATGAAGAGTTTCAGGTTGGCGACAGGGTATTCTTGAAAATATCTCCAATGAAAGGGGTGATGCATTGTGGAAAGAAGGGAAAGTTGAGCACAAAGTATATCGGGCCATATGAGGTTTTGAAGAAGATTGGAAAAGTGGCATATAAGTTGGATTTGCCAAATGACTTAAGCCGAGTTCACGATGTTTTCCATATATCTCAGTTAAGGAAGTATATTCCGGATGTGTCCCATGTGCGGCAACCTGAGACCATTGAGTTAGATGATAGTTTGGCTTACGAGGAAAGACCTGTAAGAATCCTTGATAGTAAACTCGGACTAAGGATGTTAGATTAGTCAAAGTATTATGGACAAACCATCAGACTGAGGAAGCAACATGGGAAGCTGAAAGCGGATATGCGCAAGAAATATCCGGCGTTGTTTTCCGAGGTTAGTTGTCAAGTTACGAGGTCGTAACTTCTTTTAAGGGGGGTAGAATGCGATAGAGTTTCGCGCTTTTACCATAGTTATTGCATTTTAATATATTTTTGAATCATTATATGCATTTTAGACATGAGCATTTGAGTCAGAAACTGCAATTTTGGATTTTAATCCGTTTTTGGAAAGTGATTATGACTTTTTGTCTTAAGTTTCGAGGTCGAAACTTCTTTTAAGGGGGGTAGACTGTAATACCCCATATTTTTGAGTATTTATTCAAGTAATTAAAATATTTATTTTCTAAAATAAATATTATAAACAAAGGGTATTTTAGTAATTTCACTTGTTTTTAAATTATTTTGGCGGGAGATGGCGCCAAAATTGGATTTGTTAAGATTTTGTTTTTAAATCCTAGTCAAAATTTTATTAAATAAGTTTAAAAAAAAAATTTGAAAATGAATTTTGGAGAAAAAAAAGGAATTTTTTTTGAGCCATTTTTTTTCGGCGGCCACCTATAGTATATGGGGGAGTTTTCTTTTCCTAAAACTTCCAAATTTATGATGGATGTTACAAATCTTGGTTTAATCTCCTAATTTATGGTGAATGTTACAAACTATTTAATTTTGGAAATTAAGTACTACCTATTCTACTCCTATAAATACCCCATAGCTTAAGCCATCTTTTCCACACAAAAACTTTGAAGAATCCATACTCTCTTACTTCAAGGTTCTTCCTTCTCTTCTTATCTATTCTAGTTTTATATTTCTTATTCAAGTTCCAATTTTCTTTGGGTTAAGAAAAAGATTTTCATATTTCTTACTCAAAAATATTATGCTCATTATAGGTTATTCATGTTTAAATTCATGATTAAGTTCATTTGATAAGTTACTTATTAGATTTTTATATTGGTTGGTTAGGAGATCGTTCAAGATTAAGACTAAGTGGAGATACTAGATACTCTTTGTGCAAGATCAATGTACGTTATGTAGCTAGATCTTTTGAAATGTGGTTTTATGTGATAAAGTTGTTTATTGACTTAATGATTGAATGGATTTGAAAATTTGGTTTAAAATGGTTACAATATTTTATTATTCACTCTTGGAGGTGAAAAGAAGGAATGATTTTATCAATCATTTTTATATAAAAGTTTTGTTATCCTTTTTGGAAAATTAAATTATTTTTACAAGGAAAGGTTGATTGGTTTTTATGAACTTTGAATGTTCAAAAAGCTGTTTATGAGAAAAGGAGGTTTATTCATGACTTACAAGTCATATTATTATTATTACCGCTTAATTAACATCAAGAAGGGTTTATGCTTCAAAGTCCACTTGTTGGCAATTGTTGTTACCCCTTGATATAGATCCGGGATGGGATGACTAGCTTGAGAGGCGTGCACACTTAGGAAAAGGAATGAGAGATAAGAAGAGGAATTGTTTTCAAGATTATTTTAATCCAAGTTATTTGGAAAGCGTTTATTCTTAAAAAGTTATTCTAAAATTATTAGTGATGGAGTTTTCGAAAATATAAATTGTTATGAACTAGCAAATGTGTTACTTATCTAGTACATTTCGTACTCAATTTTATACTGACGCGTATTTCCTTTTTCCTATTTGACTTTACCCTGTTTACCTATTTGGTAAGCAGTTTTGCAGGTGAATTTTGGATGTGCATGGGAGCATACTAGGAAGGGGATCTTCACCTAGATTAGGGTGTTTTATTTGTTTTAAGTTTGAGACAATATTTACTTTTATTAATAAAGAAGTATTATTATTTTTGGTTAAAGTATTCCGCTGCAAGTTATTTTGTTAGTTAGTAGTTGGTTACCGAAAGCGTGTTAGTCACGTGGCGGTAATACTCCTAAATTACTCAAATATTATTTACTAAATTACTTATTTAAAAGTGAGTAATTTGGGGGTATTACAATGGACATATTCCTTCAATAAGAAGAACCACTAAAACCAGTAGAATTCAACAACATACCAAAAGACACAATCTTTGACATTTTTTCAAGAATCCCATTAAAAAACCTCTATCAACTACGCTGTGTTGTTAATAAATGGCTATTTTATCTACATCAAAACTCAGAATTCAGAGGTTGACCACGAAAAACACAAAATCAACCCAATTTTACTCTTCACTCAACGAATTACTGAAAATCCAATAACCCAATTATCTTCCTATTAAATTGATGGCACCCAACAAAGTCAATTTTCCACCAATTTTTGCTCAAACTTTAGTTTCATTTCTCACATGCAATGGAATTCTGTGTTTAATCTCAAAAACCATCTCAGATTTCCATTTCTTTATATTTCCCGATTTTTTTTAAAAAAAAAGAGGGAGGCGTCAGCCATGGACCCCCCTGCCACCGGCGTAGGCGTCCATGGCAGACGCCACCATCCTTTTTTATATAAAAAAAACACCATATTTTAGGTGGAAGGTGGGGGTGGTGATGGGGCGTGAAGGTGGTGGTGGTGTGGAAGAAGAAGGGGAAGGGGAAGTGAAGGAAGGGGAGAAAGTGACAAAAGAAATGAAGAATATACAAATATAGTATTTAGGGCGTACTAGAAAATTATAGGGCGTCATTTAGCAACCCAGTAACTCTACCCCCAGGCCACAAGCGCATATATAGCCACTAGCCTTATATGCACGCTATGCGTGTGAAGTTGAAAGATGAGTGGTAACTGCTTTTTGTTAGATCGATATTCTCTTTTTTATTTTTATTTTTATTTTTAACCTAATAGAGTGGTAGGTTTATAGTTTTCTTTTCCAGTTAGAGGTATATTGGTAAAAAAAGTGGATACCAAAGTGCTCAAGAGTTCCCATATATAATAGAGATAATTTGGCATTGTCCGTGCAAATCCAAGTCTATTAAACTAAATAAACGCTAGATTTGACCAAATGGTCATGATATAGTAGTAACTAGTAAGCTCTAGTGAGAGAAAATGTATTGAGAGAAAATGCTCTCATTTGGTTGGGCAAAGACCCTAAATATTATCTTCATGTTCCCTCCTTTAATCTTCTTCTTGCTGTATATTCTTCTATGGCCCCTAATTTCTTCAAACAACAAATGCCACGTTTCAATTCATCTATTCCCATCGAGATACAATTTTGCCACCTTTCAATTCACACCTTCCTCCATCGACAACTGGATCCCTAGACTTGTTCACAACATACTTCCTCTCAAGCTCTTATAAAAACCTCAATTCACACTCGATCTCGCTTAATCTTATTTCACAGACATGGAATGAACCCGATTTATTTTGGATAATTCGCACGACAACTGCTGGTAAAACGCGCAAGTCATTGCAGCAAATTACTAATTCAGATATAGATCAATCTCTCTCTCACTCAGGCAAAATTGGTGGAGCTCCATAGCCACACCACTCTAAAGATAAATTTTTCTCCCCTAATTCTTCTAATTTTAATTGTTATTTGGGTAATTTTTTCTCTATATTGCTACGTGTCTATTGATTGCTATGTGAAAATGTCATCCTACTCTTGTTGTTATGGTGCTGTCATTCTTAGAAATAATCTAAGCTGCATGGTGAAAATTTTAGGCTAAAAAATTGTCAACTGGAAATTTAATTACTTGAAATCTTTAATGGATATAAATTGGGGTTACCTCAAATCTGGTTTCCACACTAGCCCTCTTCTCTGTTCCCCAATTCTAATTCCTATAAACTTAAGCCTCCCTATTTAATGTCTGCTTCTCATCAGCCAAAAACACATGCCAATTATGCGGATATTGTCCGATCCTTTCCTTGTACCAGTTTACCTGTTCACACCTCACCACCTCATGGTGAGGGTGAAAATCCCAATGTGCCAGGAAATCATAGCGTTCTGCTGTCCTCTTCTACCCTCATACGTCGGCCTCAATCATCAAGTGCAGGTGTGGGATCTGACAATATCTGTTATGCTACCAATTCACCAACTGAACATACTAATGCCCGTATCCATCATTTTAATCCAGCTAACCCTATTCTCTTACCCGTAAGTGAGAATACAGTCTCGAACCAGCAAACCTCTCTTAATCCAGAACCTGATCACAGCCCTATAAATTACATGTCACTTTCTTGTCAACTAGGTAAACCTTTTGGAGACCCTATTCCCTCATCCATTCTCATAGCTAAACTCCGTCGTGAATGGAGTGGACTCAAGGATCGTGACAAGGGTAATGGGTGGGTTATGTTCAAATTTTCGAATAATGAAGACAAAACTTTTGTTTGGGATCATAGACAATGGCATGTTCAAAATCTTATTCTTGCTCTTTTTGGTTGGCAAACTGTTTTCAATTCGTTTACCTTACATATTCACTCCTTAGCTATTTGGGTACACCTTAATCTGCTCCCAATGGAGTTCTAGTCCTCACCTTGTCTAACTACGTTGCTTGCTACTATAGGTCCCCTTATCCGAATAGATGATTTTACTTTTTTTTCGCACTCGTGCTCGTTATGCCCTGGTATGTGTCAATGTCCAGGTTATGAAAACTGTTCCAGGGTCTTTAGTTATTAATATCCAAGGTCAAACTCGTGAAATCTTCCTCACCCATGAAGGTATGTTAGAAGTTTATCCTCTTTGTGGCTCGGAAGATCACACTTTAGATAGTTGCCCTCAAAAGACCGACCACATCCTCCACCTTCTAGTGGATAGACTAAAAGCTAGCTCCATTAACTCCCACCAGTCTACTCCAATGCCACCTAAGGAAACTAAGTCTAGCGGAAGATGGATAAAAGTTATCCCAAAATGTAAGGGTCGTGCCTCAGCCACCATTAAAAAATCAAAGCTCACATACCCAAGTTCTAAGACTCCTGAACATAACCTTAACAACCTGACCATAAAGAATCTCCTATGCCCCCTGCCACAACACATAAGAATGATTCTAACTCTAAGCGTAAGCTAGATGCTCCAAAATCTCCTGAGAATCTGACCAATATTCCTTATGTTGACACTGCCACCGCTCTTGATCCCCTGTTAGCTACTGAAACAATCGAAGAAGCTGATTCTGAGTTTGTAGAAGCACTACAAACATTGCAACCTGCCATTCAACCTCCTGCATTCCCCCTGTCATTAATGAATATGGGTTTAATATGGGTCAAATCAGCCCGTCCACATCTGAAGATACGTTTGCGCATGAATTATCTGATGTAGACAAGCTAATTTGTGATGTCTTGGGTCATGGGAAGGAAATATCAATATCCTCGGAGTCTTCAAAACGACGCCGCACTGAAGATGAGGAAGATTATGCATATTCCAGGCAGATAAAAAAGTGAAAACTAAATATGCTTGTTTAACTTTTGCTTATCTTCTCTAGCATAATACTACTTCTACTAGCATATTAAATAATGTATCTCAGTACTACTATCCTGCTTTTATGTATTAAATTACGTAGTCCTACTGTAGTAGCTAATGTATGTGAGTATCACATACTGCAAACTTTAATGAGAATTCTACCTTTTGGTTACTACTTCATGGAAAAGTCTGGACCTCTAATGCCCTTGATACGCTCAAGTTACACGTAGTATTTACGTAACTTTGGGTGCACTTTGCTAAGGGTTTGATTGTAATTGTTAACATTCGTGTTTTATTTAACTCTTAGCGGAAGTTCGGAGTTTTGCGAGATAATTTGTGTTAACGTCATGTATTCCGAGCTTCCAAGGTGAAGTGCATTTGAGCCGAGCAAAGCCCAAGCATCACCGCAAGCCCAAGCACCGCATGCCTAGCAAGCTCGGCATCATCCCCCAGCTCTCGCGTGCACGTTCACCAGCCGCATCGCATGCTCGCCCAAGCAGCAGCCAAGTCGCCCAGTGCTCCATCATCGTAAGCCAGTGCGCGCTCGAAGCAAGCTGCCCAGCCCAGCGCTCCATCATCGCACGCCCAGCGCTCGAAGCACCGCACGCCCAGCATGCTCGCCCAGCGCTCGAAGCAAGCCTGCCCAGCTCGCAGCTCGCACCTCGCGAGATAGGTCGCACCTCGCGACCTGCTTGCTCGCACCTCGCGAAATAATTCGCACGGTGCGACCTGCCTTGCCCAGCCAAATGTGCGGTAGGCAGAACACTCTTCGCACGGTGCGACCAGACTCGCACCTCGCGACCCCTAGGTCGGTCTAATTGTCGGCTGACTTTTGAGCTTTAGTATAAATACTAAACTCTATTTTTGGACCTAGGGGGCAGCAGCCACAAGGAGAGGGAGTCTCCAAAACTCCACTCTTCTCTTGTTGTCTTCTCTTTTTAGTTTTTTATTTTATAGTTTAGTTTTTGTAGATTTCAATTATGGGATTGGCTTATGCTATGCCGATTGTAGCTTGAACCGTTCTTGAACGAGATTAATATGGAGCTTCAAGCATTATTGTGAGATCTTTCCTCTCTATTTAGTTTCTTTGATTATGGTTTAATTTCTATGCTTGCTTTCTATGATTTTTGCATAATTATGCTAGGAACGTTACTAGTTTGATTGTGTAATTAATCTAATGCTAGATTTAAGAATAGAATCGGATTGTTTTATTCTTTTATCAATTGGTAGCAAACTAGGAAGTAACTTAGATGCAGATCGTCTTGGTTATTTCTTGGGGAAATTGAATTAACTGTTGAATGTTTATCGCTTGTATGACGTTAGCAGGTCTGTTGGTTCTCTGTGTTTATTGCTGCTATTGGATTGAACTTAGACGCGATCGGACTAGGTTATCCTTTAGTTAGGGTTTTATAGTCACGCTGATCGTGCTATTCAACTAAGAATAAGGAGAATGCGAGATTAATTCTCAACAATAGATAATCATGGAAATAATTAGAGTGGAGGTTCAAGGATCGATAATGAATTGAAGTGTATGTTAATCGGATTCAAGATCTTTCCATAATTGATTTCTCATCTTATTTATTTGCTAGTTAGTTTTAGTTTGTTTATAATCTACTTGAAACCCCCCTTGTTATTAGGTTTCTCGGCCCTTAGCTTAATCTAGATATTGATTCACGCTAGATATTAAACTTGTCCCTGTTTCCCTGTGGATACGACCCCTACTTCCATTATACTAGCTTAGTGTAAAAGAGAGTAGGAGAAATTTTATCTTTGGCCGGGTGCGGTGCACAACGATACATCCGCGCCCGCCCAAATTTTGGCGCCGTTGCCGGGGGAAACGGTGTTACTTGTTTGTATTTAGCGTGATTTTTGGATGATATTATTTGTGCTCTTTGTTTTTGGTTGACACTCATAGCGCTAACGATGCATTGCAAGAGTTCTTCTCAATCAATTTTGCAGGTACTTGAAGTGGAGATTGACATGGAACTACCATTGTCACACATGGAGCACAACCCAATGATTAAGCTTAAGGTACTAAGTCGAGCTCATGACTTTAAACAACAGCGCTTCTCGGGAGGCAACCCGAGACCCCTTTTATTTTCTTTCTTTTTCTTTATTTCTCATCAAATTTCCACCACCACAACAAATTTTCTTTCACCCACCGCCCACCCACTAAAAAGATCCACAACCAATCTTAATCCGCTTGGAACCAAAATCCACAAAAGAAAACCCGTTGGGAGGACTTCAATAGCTAGGAGTTGGTAACACTAGAGGATTTAGATTGTTAATGTATCTTTTCGATCTCTTAAGCTAGGTGCAAATCTCAAAAATTTGAATTTTTCTGAGTGATTCGAGGGAGAGGGTTGTGAGTTGATTTATGAGATTTGAGTTGGTGTTGTTAAGAAGTTTGAGTTTGACGGATTGCTTTTCATGAGTTTTGAGCATTCGATCTTCGATTTACCCGATTTTCAAATTTCCCCCCTTTTTCAGTTTACTTTTTCTTTTAATTGTCGACACATTGAGGACAATGTGTAGTTTAAATAGGGGGGAGGGTATTCTCATTCTCATGTATCTATGTTGTATATATTACTTTTAATTTGAAAAAAAAATGAAAAAAAAAATAAATATATAAAAAAAAAAGTGATGAAAAGAATCCCGCTGAGTTGAAAACCCGCAAGGGCGGGCGACTCGGGCAAAATTGGGGGCTCGGATAGGTCGAAAACCCGAAAGGGCGGCCTATGTAAAAAAGAGCTAGTTGAGCGGGTAAGATGGTGAGATGCAACCAAAAAGAAATGTGTGAAGCTAGGATGAAAACCCGAAAGGGCTCCTAGGCAAAATGAGAGATGAAAGAGAGAATTATATACTTTGAAAACTCATTTACCGGAGATGGTGTCATAAGGTGGAAAGCGTTTTCGGGTATGGTTGGTGAATACATCCTTGATTTTGTGAAGATTTATTTTGGCTTTCATATTCTTTTGGTTGATTGTTTGTTTTTGGGAGTAAGCATGGAATTTATCCCTTTTTGTCTTCATTCCATGGCTTGCTATTTTAAATTAGTTGTTGTAGTAGTAGTTTTAGTTTATCTTTTGAGGTTTTAGGCGAGCTGTCATTTTGATTGTGGCGTTTGAGTGAGTTCAACTCCTTTGAGATCCTTCAGGATTTGAGCTCACATTTTGGTTGTCGTTTGCTGGTTATTATTGTTGTCGCGTCTTTGTATATTTCAGGTGAGCTTGAATCTAAGTGTGGGGGAATCATCATCCCTTACGTTTAGGTTTTGAGCGGATGTTGTTAAGATGTGATGATGATGATGTAGTTGATGGGGAGTGTAGGTTGGTGTCGTTAGCTTGGGTGATGATTTATTTGGTGATCCTCATTTTGAGTTTACTCGAGGTCGAGTAAAGTTCAAGTGTGGGGGTATTTGATACGCTCAAGTTACACGTAGTATTTACGTAACTTTGGGTGCACTTTGCTAAGGGTTTGATTGTAATTGTTAACATTCGTGTTTTATTTAACTCTTAGCGGAAGTTCGGAGTTTTGCGAGATAATTTGTGTTAACGTCATGTATTCCGAGCTTCCAAGGTGAAGTGCATTTGAGCCGAGCAAAGCCCAAGCATCACCGCAAGCCCAAGCACCGCATGCCTAGTAAGCTCGGCATCATCGCCCAGCTCTCGAGTGCACGTTCACCAGCCGCATCGCATGCTCGCCCAAGCAGCAGCCAAGTAGCCCAGCGCTCCATCATCGTAAGCCAGCGCGCGCTCGAAGCAAGCTGCCCAGCCCAGCGCTCCATCATCGCACGCCCAGCGCTCGAAGCACCGCACGCCCAGCGCTCGAAGCAAGCCTGCCCAGCTCGCAGCTCGCACCTCGCGAGATAGGTCGCACCTCGCGACCTGCTTGCTCGCACCTCGCGAAATACTTCGCACGATTCGACCTGCCTTGCCCAGCCAAATGTGCGGTAGGCAGAACACTCTTCGCACGGTGCGACCAGACTCGCACCTCGCGACCCCTAGGTCGGTCTAATTGTCGGCTGACTTTTGAGCTTTAGTATAAATACTAAACTCTATTTTTGGACCTAGGGGGCAGCAGCCACAAGGAGAGGGAGTCTCCAAAACTCCACTCCTCTCTTGTTGTCTTCTCTTTTTAGTTTTTTATTTTCTAGTTTAGTTTTTGTAGATTTCAATTATGGGATTGGCTTATGCTATGCCGATTGTAGCTTGAACCGTTCTTGAACGAGATTAATATGGAGCTTCAAGCATTATTGTGAGATCTTTCCTCTCTATTTAGTTTCTTTGATTATGGTTTAATTTCTATGCTTGCTTTTAATGATTTTTGCATAATTATGCTAGGAACGTTACTAGTTTGATTGTGTAATTAATCTAATGCTAGATTTAAGAATAGAATCGGATTGTTTTATTCTTTTATCAATTGGTAGCAAACTAGGAAGTAACTTAGATGCAGATCGTCTTGGTTATTTCTTGGGGAAATTGAATTAACTGTTGAATGTTTATCGCTTGTATGACGTTAGCAGGTCTGTTGGTTCTCTGTGTTTATTGCTGCTATTGGATTGAACTTAGACGCGATCAGACTAGGTTATCCTTTAGTTAGGGTTTTATAGTCACGCTGATCGTGCTATTCAACTAAGAATAAGGAGAATGCGAGATTAATTCTCAACAATAGATAATCATGGAAATAATTAGAGTGGAGGTTCAAGGATCGATAATGAATTGAAGTGTATGTTAATCGGATTCAAGATCTTTCCATAATTGATTTCTCATCTTATTTATTTTCTAGTTAGTTTTAGTTTGTTTATAATCTACTTGAAACCCCCCTTGTTATTAGGTTTCTCGGCCCTTAGCTTAATCTAGATATTGATTCACGCTAGATATTAAACTTGTCCCTGTTTCCCTGTGGATACGACCCCTACTTCCATTATACTAGCTTAGTGTAAAAGAGAGTAGGAGAAATTTTATCTTTGGCCGGGTGCGGTGCACAACGACACATCCGCGCCCGCCCAAATTTTGGCGCCGTTGCCGGGGAAACGGTGTTACTTGTTTGTATTTAGCGTGATTTTTGGATGATATTATTTGTGCTCTTTGTTTTTGGTTGACACTCATAGCGCTAACGATGCATTGCAAGAGTTCTTCTCAATCAATTTTGCAGGTACTTGAAGTGGAGATTGACATGGAACTACCATTGTCACACATGGAGCACAACCCAATGATTAAGCTTAAGGTACTAAGTCGAGCTCATGACTTTAAACAACAGCGCTTCTCGGGAGGCAACCCGAGACCCCTTTTATTTTCTTTCTTTTTCTTTATTTCTCATCAAATTTCCACCACCACAACAAATTTTCTTTCACCCACCGCCCACCCACTAAAAAGATCCACAACCAATCTTAATCCGCTTGGAACCAAAATCCACAAAAGAAAACCCGTTGGGAGGACTTCAATAGCTAGGAGTTGGTAACACTAGAGGATTTAGATTGTTAATGTATCTTTTCGATCTCTTAAGCTAGGTGCAAATCTCAAAAATTTGAATTTTTCTGAGTGATTCGAGGGAGAGGGTTGTGAGTTGATTTATGAGATTTGAGTTGGTGTTGTTAAGAAGTTTGAGTTTGACGGATTGCTTTTCATGAGTTTTGAGCATTCGATCTTCGATTTACCCGATTTTCAAATTTCCCCCTTTTTCAGTTTACTTTTTCTTTTAATTGTCGACACATTGAGGACAATGTGTAGTTTAAGTAGGGGGGAGGGTATTCTCATTCTCATGTATCTATGTTGTATATATTACTTTTAATTTGAAAAAAAAAATGAAAAAAAAAATAAATATAAAAAAAAAAAAAGTGATGAAAAGAATCCCGCTGAGTTGAAAACCCGCAAGGGCGGGCGACTCGGGCAAAATTGGGGGCTCGGATAGGTCGAAAACCCGAAAGGGCGGCCTATGTAAAAAAGAGCTAGTTGAGCGGGTAAGATGGTGAGATGCAACCAAAAAGAAATGTGTGAAGCTAGGATGAAAACCCGAAAGGGCTCCTAGGCAAAATGAGAGATGAAAGAGAGAATTATATACTTTGAAAACTCATTTGCCGGAGATGGTGTCATAAGGTGGAAAGCGTTTTCGGGTATGGTTGGTGAATTCATCCTTGATTTTGTGAAGATTTGTTTTGGCTTTCATATTCTTTTGGTTGATTGTTTGTTTTTGGGAGTAAGCATGGAATTTATCCCTTTTTGTCTTCATTCCATGGCTTGCTATTTTAAATTAGTTGTTGTAGTAGTAGTTTTAGTTTATCTTTTGAGGTTTTAGGCGAGCTGTCATTTTGATTGTGGCGTTTGAGTGAGTTCAACTCCTTTGAGATCCTTCAGGATTTGAGCTCACATTTTGGTTGTCGTTTGCTGGTTATTATTGTTGTCGCGTCTTTGTATATTTCAGGTGAGCTTGAATCTAAGTGTGGGGGAATCATCATCCCTTACGTTTAGGTTTTGAGCGGATGTTGTTAAGATGTGATGATGATGATGTAGTTGATGGGGAGTGTAGGTTGGTGTCGTTAGCTTGGGTGATGATTTATTTGGTGATCCTCATTTTGAGTTTACTCGAGGTCGAGTAAAGTTCAAGTGTGGGGGTATTTGATACGCTCAAGTTACACGTAGTATTTACGTAACTTTGGGTGCACTTTGATAAGGGTTTGATTGTAATTGTTAACATTCGTGTTTTATTTAACTCTTAGCGGAAGTTCGGAGTTTTGCGAGATAATTTGTGTTAACGTCATGTATTCCGAGCTTCCAAGGTGAAGTGCATTTGAGCCGAGCAAAGCCCAAGCATCACCGCAAGCCCAAGCACCGCATGCCTAGCAAGCTCGGCATCATCGCCCAGCTCTCGCGTGCACGTTCACCAGCCGCATTGCATGCTCGCCCAGCGGCGGCCCAAGTCGCCCGGCGCTCCATCATCGTAAGCCGGCGCGCGCCAAGCAAGCCGCCCGGCCCAGCCGCTCCATCATCGCACGCCCAGCGCTCGAAGCACCGCACGCCCAGCATGCTCGCCCAGCGCTCGAAGCAAGCCTGCCCAGCTCGCAGCTCGCACCTCGCGAGATAGGTCGCACCTCGCGACCTGCTTGCTTGCACCTCGCGAAATACTTCGCACGGTGCGACCTGCCTTGCCCAGCCAAATGTGCGGTAGGCAGAACACTCTTCGCACGGTGCGACCAGACTCGCACCTCGCGACCCCTAGGTCGGTCTAATTGTCGGCTGACTTTTGAGCTTTAGTATAAATACTAAACTCTATTTTTGGACCTAGGGGGCAGCAGCCACAAGGAGAGGGAGTCTCCAAAACTCCACTCCTCTCTTGTTGTCTTCTCTTTTTAGTTTTTTATTTTCTAGTTTAGTTTTTGTAGATTTCAATTATGGGATTGGCTTATGCTATGCCGATTGTAGCTTGAACCGTTCTTGAACGAGATTAATATGGAGCTTCAAGCATTATTGTGAGATCTTTCCTCTCTATTTAGTTTCTTTGATTATGGTTTAATTTCTATGCTTGCTTTCTATGATTTTTGCATAATTATGCTAGGAACGTTACTAGTTTGATTGTGTAATTAATCTAATGCTAGATTTAAGAATAGAATCGGATTGTTTTATTCTTTTATCAATTGGTAGCAAACTAGGAAGTAACTTAGATGCAGATCGTCTTGGTTATTTCTTGGGGAAATTGAATTAACTGTTGAATGTTTATCGCTTGTATGACGTTAGCAGGTCTGTTGGTTCTCTGTGTTTATTGCTGCTATTGGATTGAACTTAGACGCGATCGGACTAGGTTATCCTTTAGTTAGGGTTTTATAGTCACGCTGATCGTGCTATTCAACTAAGAATAAGGAGAATGCGAGATTAATTCTCAACAATAGATAATCATGGAAATAATTAGAGTGGAGGTTCAAGGATCGATAATGAATTGAAGTGTATGTTAATCGGATTCAAGATCTTTCCATAATTGATTTCTCATCTTATTTATTTGCTAGTTAGTTTTAGTTTGTTTATAATCTACTTGAAACCCCCCTTGTTATTAGGTTTCTCGGCCCTTAGCTTAATCTAGATATTGATTCACGCTAGATATTAAACTTGTCCCTGTTTCCCTGTGGATACGACCCCTACTTCCATTATACTAGCTTAGTGTAAAAGAGAGTAGGAGAAATTTTATCTTTGGCCGGGTGCGGTGCACAACGATACATCCGCGCCCGCCCAAATTTTGGCGCCGTTGCCGGGGAAACGGTGTTACTTGTTTGTATTTAGCGTGATTTTTGGATGATATTATTTGTGCTCTTTGTTTTTGGTTGACACTCATAGCGCTAACGATGCATTGCAAGAGTTCTTCTCAATCAATTTTGCAGGTACTTGAAGTGGAGATTGACATGGAACTACCATTGTCACACATGGAGCACAACCCAATGATTAAGCTTAAGGTACTAAGTCGAGCTCATGACTTTAAACAACAGCGCTTCTCGGGAGGCAACCCGAGACCCCTTTTATTTTCTTTCTTTTTCTTTATTTCTCATCAAATTTCCACCACCACAACAAATTTTCTTTCACCCACCGCCCACCCACTAAAAAGATCCACAACCAATCTTAATCCGCTTGGAACCAAAATCCACAAAAGAAAACCCGTTGGGAGGACTTCAATAGCTAGGAGTTGGTAACACTAGAGGATTTAGATTGTTAATGTATCTTTTCGATCTCTTAAGCTAGGTGCAAATCTCAAAAATTTGAATTTTTCTGAGTGATTCGAGGGAGAGGGTTGTGAGTTGATTTATGAGATTTGAGTTGGTGTTGTTAAGAAGTTTGAGTTTGATGGATTGCTTTTCATGAGTTTTGAGCATTCGATCTTCGATTTACCCGATTTTCAAATTTCCCCCCTTTTTCAGTTTACTTTTTCTTTTAATTGTCGACACATTGAGGACAATGTGTAGTTTAAGTAGGGGGGAGGGTATTCTCATTCTCATGTATCTATGTTGTATATATTACTTTTAATTTGAAAAAAAAATGAAAAAAAAAAATAAATATAAAAAAAAAAAAAAAAAGTGATGAAAAGAATCCCGCTGAGTTGAAAACCCGCAAGGGCGGGCGACTCGGGCAAAATTGGGGGCTCGGATAGGTCGAAAACCCGAAAGGACGGCCTATGTAAAAAGAGCTAGTTGAGCGGGTAAGATGGTGAGATGCAACCAAAAAGAAATGTGTGAAGCTAGGATGAAAACCCGAAAGGGCTCCTAGGCAAAATGAGAGATGAAAGAGAGAATTATATACTTTGAAAACTCATTTGCCGGAGATGGTGTCATAAGGTGGAAAGCGTTTTCGGGTATGGTTGGTGAATTCATCCTTGATTTTGTGAAGATTTGTTTTGGCTTTCATATTCTTTTGGTTGATTATTTGTTTTTGGGAGTAAGCATGGAATTTATCCCTTTTTGTCTTCATTCCATGGCTTGCTATTTTAAATTAGTTGTTGTAGTAGTAGTTTTAGTTTATCTTTTGAGGTTTTAGGCGAGCTGTCATTTTGATTGTGGCGTTTGAGTGAGTTCAACTCCTTTAAGATCCTTCAGGATTTGAGCTCACATTTTGGTTGTCGTTTGCTGGTTATTATTGTTGTCGCGTCTTTGTATATTTCAGGTGAGCTTGAATCTAAGTGTGGGGGAATCATCATCCCTTACGTTTAGGTTTTGAGCGGATGTTGTTAAGATGTGATGATGATGATGTAGTTGATGGGGAGTGTAGGTTGGTGTCGTTAGCTTGGGTGATGATTTATTTGGTGATCCTCATTTTGAGTTTACTCGAGGTCGAGTAAAGTTCAAGTGTGGGGGTATTTGATACGCTCAAGTTACACGTAGTATTTACGTAACTTTGGGTGCACTTTGCTAAGGGTTTGATTGTAATTGTTAACATTCGTGTTTTATTTAACTCTTAGCGGAAGTTCGGAGTTTTGCGAGATAATTTGTGTTAACGTCATGTATTCCGAGCTTCCAAGGTGAAGTGCATTTGAGCCGAGCAAAGCCCAAGCATCACCGCAAGTCCAAGCACCGCATGCCTAGCAAGCTCGGCATCATCGCCCAGCTCTCGCGTGCACGTTCACCAGCCGCATCGCATGCTCGCCCAAGCAGCAGCCAAGTCGCCCAGCGCTCCATCATCGTAAGCCGGCCGCGTCAAGCAAGCCGCCCGGCCCGCCGCTCCATCATCGCACGCCCGGCGCTCGAAGCACCGCACGCCCAGCATGCTCGCCCAGCGCTCGAAGCAAGCCTGCCCAGCTCGCACCTCGCGAGATAGGTCGCACCTCGCGACCTGCTTGCTCGCACCTCGCGAAATACTTCGCACGGTGCGACCTGCCTTGCCCAGCCAAATGTGCGGTAGGCAGAACACTCTTCGCACGGTGCGACCAGACTCGCACCTCGCGACCCCTAGGTCGGTCTAATTGTCGGCTGACTTTTGAGCTTTAGTATAAATACTAAACTCTATTTTTGGACCTAGGGGGCAGCAGCCACAAGGAGAGGGAGTCTCCAAAACTCCACTCCTCTCTTGTTGTCTTCTCTTTTTAGTTTTTTATTTTCTAGTTTAGTTTTTGTAGATTTCAATTATGGGATTGGCTTATGCTATGCCGATTGTAGCTTGAACCGTTCTTGAACGAGATTAATATGGAGCTTCAAGCATTATTGTGAGATCTTTCCTCTCTATTTAGTTTCTTTGATTATGGTTTAATTTCTATGCTTGCTTTCTATGATTTTTGCATAATTATGCTAGGAACGTTACTAGTTTGATTGTGTAATTAATCTAATGCTAGATTTAAGAATAGAATCGGATTGTTTTATTCTTTTATCAATTGGTAGCAAACTAGGAAGTAACTTAGATGCGAGATCGTCTTGGTTATTTCTTGGGGAAATTGAATTAAGCTGTTGAATGTTTATCGCTTGTATGACGTTAGCGGTGTCCGTTGGTTCTCTCGTGTTTATTGCTTCGCTATTGGATTGAACTTAGACGCGATCGGACTAGGTTATCCTTTAGTTAGGGTTTTATAGTCACGCTGATCGTGCTATTCAACTAAGAATAAGGAGAATGCGAGATTAATTCTCAACAATAGATAATCATGGAAATAATTAGAGTGGAGGTTCAAGGATCGATAATGAATTGAAGTGTATGTTAATCGGATTCAAGATCTTTCCATAATTGATTTCTCATCTTATTTATTTGCTAGTTAGTTTTAGTTTGTTTATAATCTACTTGAAACCCCCCTTGTTATTAGGTTTCTCGGCCCTTAGCTTAATCTAGATATTGATTCACGCTAGATATTAAACTTGTCCCTGTTTCCCTGTGGATACGACCCCTACTTCCATTATACTAGCTTAGTGTAAAAGAGAGTAGGAGAAATTTTATCTTTGGCCGGGTGCGGTGCACAACGATACATCCGCGCCCGCCCAAATTTTGGCGCCGTTGCCGGGGAAACGGTGTTACTTGTTTGTATTTAGCGTGATTTTTGGATGATATTATTTGTGCTCTTTGTTTTTGGTTGACACTCATAGCGCTAACGATGCATTGCAAGAGTTCTTCTCAATCAATTTTGCAGGTACTTGAAGTGGAGATTGACATGGAACTACCATTGTCACACATGGAGCACAACCCAATGATTAAGCTTAAGGTACTAAGTCGAGCTCATGACTTTAAACAACAGCGCTTCTCGGGAGGCAACCCGAGACCCCTTTTATTTTCTTTCTTTTTCTTTATTTCTCATCAAATTTCCACCACCACAACAAATTTTCTTTCACCCACCGCCCACCCACTAAAAAGATCCACAACCAATCTTAATCCGCTTGGAACCAAAATCCACAAAAGAAAACCCGTTGGGAGGACTTCAATAGCTAGGAGTTGGTAACACTAGAGGATTTAGATTGTTAATGTATCTTTTCGATCTCTTAAGCTAGGTGCAAATCTCAAAAATTTGAATTTTTCTGAGTGATTCGAGGGAGAGGGTTGTGAGTTGATTTATGAGATTTGAGTTGGTGTTGTTAAGAAGTTTGAGTTTGACGGATTGCTTTTCATGAGTTTTGAGCATTCGATCTTCGATTTACCCGATTTTCAAATTTCCCCCCTTTTTCAGTTTACTTTTTCTTTTAATTGTCGACACATTGAGGACAATGTGTAGTTTAAGTAGGGGGGAGGGTATTCTCATTCTCATGTATCTATGTTGTATATATTACTTTTAATTTGAAAAAAAAATGAAAAAAAAAATAAATATAAAAAAAAAAAAAAAGTGATGAAAAGAATCCCGCTGAGTTGAAAACCCGCAAGGGCGGGCGACTCGGGTAAAATTGGGGGCTCGGATAGGTCGAAAACCCGAAAGGGCGGCCTATGTAAAAAGAGCTAGTTGAGCGGGTAAGATGGTGAGATGCAACCAAAAAGAAATGTGTGAAGCTAGGATGAAAACCCGAAAGGGCTCCTAGGCAAAATGAGAGATGAAAGAGAGAATTATATACTTTGAAAACTCATTTGCCGGAGATGGTGTCATAAGGTGGAAAGCGTTTTCGGGTATGGTTGGTGAATTCATCCTTGATTTTGTGAAGATTTGTTTTGGCTTTCATATTCTTTTGGTTGATTATTTGTTTTTGGGAGTAAGCATGGAATTTATCCCTTTTTGTCTTCATTCCATGGCTTGCTATTTTAAATTAGTTGTTGTAGTAGTAGTTTTAGTTTATCTTTTGAGGTTTTAGGCGAGCTGTCATTTTGATTGTGGCGTTTGAGTGAGTTCAACTCCTATGAGATCCTTCAGGATTTGAGCTCACATTTTGGTTGTCGTTTGCTGGTTATTATTGTTGTCGCGTCTTTGTATATTTCAGGTGAGCTTGAATCTAAGTGTGGGGGAATCATCATCCCTTACGTTTAGGTTTTGAGCGGATGTTGTTAAGATGTGATGATGATGATGTAGTTGATGGGGAGTGTAGGTTGGTGTCGTTAGCTTGGGTGATGATTTATTTGGTGATCCTCATTTTGAGTTTACTCGAGGTCGAGTAAAGTTCAAGTGTGGGGGTATTTGATACGCTCAAGTTACACGTAGTATTTACGTAACTTTGGGTGCACTTTGCTAAGGGTTTGATTGTAATTGTTAACATTCGTGTTTTATTTAACTCTTAGCGGAAGTTCGGAGTTTTGCGAGATAATTTGTGTTAACGTCATGTATTCCGAGCTTCCAAGGTGAAGTGCATTTGAGCCGAGCAAAGCCCAAGCATCACCGCAAGCCCAAGCACCGCATGCCTAGCAAGCTCGGCATCATCCCCCAGCTCTCGCGTGCACGTTCACCAGCCGCATCGCATGCTCGCCCAAGCAGCAGCCAAGTCGCCCAGCGCTCCATCATCGTAAGCCAGCGCGCGCTCGAAGCAAGCTGCCCAGCCCAGCGCTCCATCATCGCACGCCCAGCGCTCGAAGCACCGCACGCCCAGCATGCTCGCCCAGCGCTCGAAGCAAGCCTGCCCAGCTCGCACCTCGCGAGATAGGTCGCACCTCGCGACCTGCTTGCTCGCACCTCGCGAAATACTTCGCACGGTGCGACCTGCCTTGCCCAGCCAAATGTGCGGTAGGCAGAACACTCTTCGCACGGTGCGACCAGACTCGCACCTCGCGACCCCTAGGTCGGTCTAATTGTCGGCTGACTTTTGAGCTTTAGTATAAATACTAAACTCTATTTTTGGACCTAGGGGGCAGCAGCCACAAGGAGAGGGAGTCTCCAAAACTCCACTCCTCTCTTGTTGTCTTCTCTTTTTAGTTTTTTATTTTCTAGTTTAGTTTTTGTAGATTTCAATTATGGGATTGGCTTATGCTATGCCGATTGTAGCTTGAACCGTTCTTGAACGAGATTAATATGGAGCTTCAAGCATTATTGTGAGATCTTTCCTCTCTATTTAGTTTCTTTGATTATGGTTTAATTTCTATGCTTGCTTTCTATGATTTTTGCATAATTATGCTAGGAACGTTACTAGTTTGATTGTGTAATTAATCTAATGCTAGATTTAAGAATAGAATCGGATTGTTTTATTCTTTTATCAATTGGTAGCAAACTAGGAAGTAACTTAGATGCAGATCGTCTTGGTTATTTCTTGGGGAAATTGAATTAACTGTTGAATGTTTATCGCTTGTATGACGTTAGCAGGTCTGTTGGTTCTCTGTGTTTATTGCTGCTATTGGATTGAACTTAGACGCGATCGGACTAGGTTATCCTTTAGTTAGGGTTTTATAGTCACGCTGATCGTGCTATTCAACTAAGAATAAGGAGAATGCGAGATTAATTCTCAACAATAGATAATCATGGAAATAATTAGAGTGGAGGTTCAAGGATCGATAATGAATTGAAGTGTATGTTAATCGGATTCAAGATCTTTCCATAATTGATTTCTCATCTTATTTATTTGCTAGTTAGTTTTAGTTTGTTTATAATCTACTTGAAACCCCCTTGTTATTAGGTTTCTCGGCCCTTAGCTTAATCTAGATATTGATTCACGCTAGATATTAAACTTGTCCCTGTTTCCCCGTGGATACGACCCCTACTTCCATTATACTAGCTTAGTGTAAAAGAGAGTAGGAGAAATTTTATCTTTTGGCCGGGTGCGGTGCACAACGATACATCCGCGCCCGCCCAAATTTTGGCGCCGTTGCCGGGAAACGGTGTTACTTGTTTGTATTTAGCGTGATTTTTGGATGATATTATTTGTGCTCTTTGTTTTTGGTTGACACTCATAGCGCTAACGATGCATTGCAAGAGTTCTTCTCAATCAATTTTGCAGGTACTTGAAGTGGAGATTGACATGGAACTACCATTGTCACACATGGAGCACAACCCAATGATTAAGCTTAAGGTACTAAGTCGAGCTCATGACTTTAAACAACGGCGCTTCTCGGGAGGCAACCCGAGACCCCTTTTATTTTCTTTCTTTTTCTTTATTTCTCATCAAATTTCCACCACCACAACAAATTTTCTTTCACCCACCGCCCACCCACTAAAAAGATCCACAACCAATCTTAATCCGCTTGGAACCAAAATCCACAAAAGAAAACCCGTTGGGAGGACTTCAATAGCTAGGAGTTGGTAACACTAGAGGATTTAGATTGTTAATGTATCTTTTCGATCTCTTAAGCTAGGTGCAAATCTCAAAAATTTGAATTTTTCGAGTGATTCGAGGGAGAGGGTTGTGAGTTGATTTATGAGATTTGAGTTGGTGTTGTTAAGAAGTTTGAGTTTGACGGATTGCTTTTCATGAGTTTTGAGCATTCGATCTTCGATTTACCCGATTTTCAAATTTCCCCCCTTTTTCAGTTTACTTTTTCTTTTAATTGTCGACACATTGAGGACAATGTGTAGTTTAAGTAGGGGGGAGGGTATTCTCATTCTCATGTATCTATGTTGTATATATTACTTTTAATTTGAAAAAAAAATGAAAAAAAAAATAAATATAAAAAAAAAAAAAAAAGTGATGAAAAGAATCCCGCTGAGTTGAAAACCCGCAAGGGCGGGCGACTCGGGTAAAATTGGGGGCTCGGATAGGTCGAAAACCCGAAAGGGCGGCCTATGTAAAAAGAGCTAGTTGAGCGGGTAAGATGGTGAGATGCAACCAAAAAGAAATGTGTGAAGCTAGGATGAAAACCCGAAAGGGCTCCTAGGCAAAATGAGAGATGAAAGAGAGAATTATATACTTTGAAAACTCATTTGCCGGAGATGGTGTCATAAGGTGGAAAGCGTTTTCGGGTATGGTTGGTGAATTCATCCTTGATTTTGTGAAGATTTGTTTTGGCTTTCATATTCTTTTGGTTGATTATTTGTTTTTGGGAGTAAGCATGGAATTTATCCCTTTTTGTCTTCATTCCATGGCTTGCTATTTTAAATTAGTTGTTGTAGTAGTAGTTTTAGTTTATCTTTTGAGGTTTTAGGCGAGCCGTCATTTTGATTGTGGCGTTTGAGTGAGTTCAACTCCTATGAGATCCTTCGAGATTTGAGCTCACATTTTGGTTGTCGTTTTTTGGTTATTATTGTTGTCGCGTCTTTGTATATTTCAGGTGAGCTTGAATCTAAGTGTGGGGGAATCATCATCCCTTACGTTTAGGTTTTGAGCGGATGTTGTTAAGATGTGATGATGATGATGTAGTTGATGGGGAGTGTAGGTTGGTGTCGTTAGCTTGGGTGATGATTTATTTGGTGATCCTCATTTTGAGTTTACTCGAGGTCGAGTAAAGTTCAAGTGTGGGGGTATTTGATACGCTCAAGTTACACGTAGTATTTACGTAACTTTGGGTGCACTTTGCTAAGGGTTTGATTGTAATTGTTAACATTCGTGTTTTATTTAACTCTTAGCGGAAGTTCGGAGTTTTGCGAGATAATTTGTGTTAACGTCATGTATTCCGAGCTTCCAAGGTGAAGTGCATTTGAGCCGAGCAAAGCCCAAGCATCACCGCAAGCCCAAGCACCGCATGCCTAGCAAGCTCGGCATCATCCCCCAGCTCTCGCGTGCACGTTCACCAGCCGCATCGCATGCTCGCCCAGCGGCAGCCTAAGTCGCCCGGCGCTCCATCATCGTAAGCCGCGCGCGCGCCAAGCAAGCCGCCCGGCCCGGCGCTCCATCATCGCACGCCCGGCGCTCGAAGCACCGCACGCCAAAGATGCTCGCCCGCCGCCGCTCGAAGCAAGCTCGCCCGGCTCGCACCTCGCGAGATAGGTCGCACCTCGCGACGACACCTTGCTCGCACCTCGCGAAATACTTCGCACGGTGCGACCTGCCTTGCCCAGCCAAATGTGCGGTAGGCAGAACACTCTTCGCACGGTGCGACCAGACTCGCACCTCGCGACCCCTAGGTCGGTCTAATTGTCGGCTGACTTTTGAGCTTTAGTATAAATACTAAACTCTATTTTTGGACCTAGGGGGCAGCAGCCACAAGGAGAGGGAGTCTCCAAAACTCCACTCCTCTCTTGTTGTCTTCTCTTTTTAGTTTTTTATTTTCTAGTTTAGTTTTTGTAGATTTCAATTATGGGATTGGCTTATGCTATGCCGATTGTAGCTTGAACCGTTCTTGAACGAGATTAATATGGAGCTTCAAGCATTATTGTGAGATCTTTCCTCTCTATTTAGTTTCTTTGATTATGGTTTAATTTCTATGCTTGCTTTTAATGATTTTTGCATAATTATGCTAGGAACGTTACTAGTTTGATTGTGTAATTAATCTAATGCTAGATTTAAGAATAGAATCGGATTGTTTTATTCTTTTATCAATTGGTAGCAAACTAGGAAGTAACTTAGATGCAGATCGTCTTGGTTATTTCTTGGGGAAATTGAATTAACTGTTGAATGTTTATCGCTTGTATGACGTTAGCAGGTCTGTTGGTTCTCTGTGTTTATTGCTGCTATTGGATTGAACTTAGACGCGATCGGACTAGGTTATCCTTTAGTTAGGGTTTTATAGTCACGCTGATCGTGCTATTCAACTAAGAATAAGGAGAATGCGAGATTAATTCTCAACAACAGATAATCATGGAAATAATTAGAGTGGAGGTTCATGGATCGATAATGAATTGAAGTGTATGTTAATCGGATTCAAGATCTTTCCATAATTGATTTCTCATCTTATTTATTTGCTAGTTAGTTTTAGTTTGTTTATAATCTACTTGAAACCCCCCTTGTTATTAGGTTTCTCGGCCCTTAGCTTAATCTAGATATTGATTCACGCTAGATATTAAACTTGTCCCTGTTTCCCTGTGGATACGACCCCTACTTCCATTATACTAGCTTAGTGTAAAAGAGAGTAGGAGAAATTTTATCTTTGGCCGGGTGCGGTGCACAACGACACATCCGCGCCCGCCCAGCCCTCTTTTCGGACACTAAGTCCTCTATTTCTACTAGTTAATTGGCCTTTGCTCAAATTGCATTGTCTTGTACTGCAATTATTTACTGTTAACCACCCCTGGAATAATCATCTCTACTGCAGGTCTAATAGCACAAGTGAGGAACTTATGTGTGCTCTACTCCTTTGTGCCAATGTTGATAACATCAGTGGTAGCAAGTCTACTTACATCAAGATCAATCAAACTTTTAAAAAGGATTGTATTAGTTCTACTATGACAACTCATGGGGGTAGTATATCATATGGTAAAATTTCAAAAATTGCTACATTTTTTAATTATGGATAATTTATGGGAATTGCACTATGATTTTAGGGACTAGCACCCAGAGGTCTCCATCTCATGCAATTATTTTATGCATTTTGCTCTGTTTATCGGGACTGGCCGATAGCCTTGCCTAGATATTTAATGTCTTATGCTCTATGCTTAAAGTACTTTATCTACATTATGAAAATCATTAGTTGGAATATACAAGGTGCTAAAAAACAATGAGTTACTTTATCTCGCTCGGAAATTCAAACCTGACATTTTCATTATTCTTGAAACAATGAGTTCTAAGATTAATCGACATATTATTTCAAAAACATTAGGTTTTGATGAAATTCTTATTATCGATCCAAATGGTCATAGTGGCGTGCGGTATGTGGATTATGTGGAATAATAATACTTTCTCGATTACTCCCACAAACATGTACTTTTCGTCTAGGAAATTTTGTGGTGCAGGACAAGAATAGCTTAGCATCTTTTTGGTTAATAGGTCTGTATGCCCCAAAACAAAATAATGAGAAAAATGCTTTTTGGAATGACCTTAACTTGTTTTTTAGCACCTTTCAAATGCCTTGGTGCCTTATTGGTGATTTTAATGAACTTTTGTATATGTCAGACAAGAAAGGAGGCAACCTGGCCTCCACTAATCGCTGTCAGATTTTGTCGACTTCATCTTTGCATGAAAACAGGACGTCTTAAGTCCCCCTAGCTCTTATTCTTGGAAAAAACGATATAATAATCAGTATATTTATGAAAAGCTTGATCGTTGTATAATATCCTCTTCATGGGCTACTCTTCATCCTAATGCTACTCTCCAATATGATGATACATTTACATGCTCAGATCATTCTCCTATTATTTTGTCAACAACTCAGGTCACACAACATAAGCCCCCTATATTTCGATTTCAAAATGCTTGGGCAAATGATCTGTATACCCGAAAACTTGCATAAAGAAAATGGACACAAAAACATTCTCACTCGCATTTTTACAATATTTGTCAAAAGCTTCAATATGTGAAACGGGATTTGAAAACTTGGTCCAATAATAGATTTGGTCATATGCAACTAAAATTGGACCAAAATCATAGCAAATTAGTAAATGTCCAAAATCAACTGCTATTGTTTCCTAGTAATCCTCATATTGAACAACACTTAGCTCGCCTTATAAGACAATGAGAAAGACTGATGTCCTTTAACCAAAGATATTGGGGAAAGTTTTCTCGCAAACAATGGCTGACAAAAGGCGATTGTAATACATCCTTTTTTCACTCAAAGATCGTCTCCAAATTAAAACGTCAACAAATTCTAAAAATAAGAAATTCTACGAACCAATGGGTTGATTCCCTATCTGAAATTGGCATGACATTCCAAGCTGAATTTCAAGAACGTTTTAGCTCTACAATTCAGTCTAATCGAACCATTATAACCCCTTGTATATCTTCGGCTGTAACAGATGATGATAATATACAACTAACTACTCCGATTTCTGACGAAGAAATTCGTAAAGCTCTTTTTAGTATTGACCCTTCCAAATCCTCGGGTTCAGATGGATTTTGAGCTAAATTTTTCCAACAATATTGGGATATCGTAGGCCTAGATATTTGCAAAGCGATGCACAATTTCTTGAAAAACGGTAGGTTTCTAAGAAGTGTTAATCATACTTTGATCACTTTGATACCAAAAGTCGCTAACCCTCAAAAGACTAATCAATTTCGACCAGTCAGTTTATGTAATACAATGTACAAAATCATTTCTAAAATCCTAGTCGCAAGACTTCGGCCCATCCTTACCAGAATTATTAGCCCATTTCAAAATGCATTTACCCCAGGAAGATTAATTCATGACAATGTGCTCATTGTACAAGAAGTCCTTAATATTTTCAATCACTCAAAAAGCAAGGTTAGATGGTTTGCATTCAAATTGGACATGGAAAAAGCATATGACCTGCTAGAATGAGATTTTATAAGCCATGTGCTGAAAAGCTATGGCTTTCATTCTAAATGGATCTCGTGGATTATGCAATGTATCTCATCTGTATCCTACTCCATTGTAATTAACCAAGACACCACTTCTGTTTTTCATCCTTCTAGGGGAATCAGACAAGGAGATCCATTATCACCCTACATCTTTATTATTTGTATGGACGTACTCTGTAGACAACTATATTTTTCAACACAAACCCCAAGGTCAGGAATTGGCATCAAATTAGCACCTCGTTCCCAATCCATCCTAGGCTATTCTTTGCGGATGATGGGCTATTATTTTGTAATTCCACCTCTGAATCTGCTCGCCGACTAAAAAATATATTAGACTTATTCTGCCAAAGCTCTGGACAACTCATTAATTTCCATAAATATGCAATTATTTTCTCAAAGCATGTTCTGAATCAACGGAAGTGCTGTATTGCTAGCATCTTTAACATGATCCCTAAAAGCTTTTTAGGCCGTTATCTAGGAGTTACTTTTTCCAACTATAAGCCACTTCCCAATTATTTCCACTCCTTAATACGCAAAGTTTATAGTAAAATTAATTCTTGGCATAACCATTTTCTGTCTAAGGCAGGGAAATCAGTACTTATTCAAAGCCATCTTGAATCTACACCTGCATATCATATGGCTTGTACTAAGGTTCCAGCAAAAATATGTTCTACAATTGATGCTATTAATCATAATTTTTTTTGGCAATCATCTTCTAACTCTTCTGGCCTTCCTTTAGTGGCTTGGTCAAAACTTTGTCGTCCTAGAAAATATGGGGGTTTGAACTTCCGAAAAATGGCTTATGTTAATAATGCTAATCTGGCAAAAATGGGCTGGCGAATATTGACTGATTGAGAGAATCTTTGGCCCACTCTTATGCGTCAAAAATATCTACAGAACACTTCGTTCTTTGCTTATAAATCTAAACCTTATGACTCTCATATATGGAAATCTATTCTCCAGTTTGCGCGATCTTTTGAGAAAATTTATTCGTTGGAAAATTGGAACAGGTGAAAATGTCTATTGTTGGATTGACAATGTAACACCCCCGCCAACCCGAACCCTTTTTCATTTAATAAAGCTCGAGATGGGGGAAATCCATGACGGTTCGACTCAACGGGTGTGCTACCGCCGCACTTATCTCCTTGGAAATAAATGCAAGGCTAGATTAAAGCGTACTAAATTCAAATTAATTAATCCTTACAACCAAGTAAATCGTTCATTAAATATTACTAATTACTTAAGTGTTTCAGAGTTCCAACGGAAGCTAAATCATAAGCTAAGTGGATGACAACCCTGAATGATCTCTCTTTGTTCCCTCGTCGATCACCCACCTGCACAAAATACATTGAAAAGAGACAAGAGAGACAAGCTCCCAAAAATCAGAAAAACAGAGTAATTCCAACTCCATCCCGTAAAATACTTAAGTTGAAAATACTTTGTAAAATAGTAGGTTAATAGGGTTGAAAAGCATAGCACCCATACACATATATATAGAATGAGTAATCACATAATTAATTCATTTAATCCATTTATTTAAGGAGAGGAAAGAGAACGCCAGTAAGCTGGGGTCAATCCCAGTAACTACTTACTTCAACAATGTAGGCCGGGGTCAATCCCCAGTAACTACCTACGAATATCATAATGGCCATAAACAGAGTCCCTAGTGTGCACACCCCTTCTACTTGGATCACATCAAGATAGAAGGAAGACAAGTAACAGAAAATCAGCGTAGTAACCAGAAAACCTGTAGGTGGCCGCTGAACCTCCCATACAGGGCAACATGTTCATCATTTTCCTTCGATATTTCACTTTAAGTGATTAATAGTTTTTAATTCAAGTCATCACATATCACATGTACACATATGCGTCAATTTATTTAATCAAGAGTGAGTACATACCCTTATTCCAAAACCAGAATTCAATTCATACATAGCTTAATCCGAGAGCCCATTCATATTCATTATCATAACCGTCACTTGGTTACATTGATTAACTCATAATAATCCAATTATCACATGTTCTTGATAATTTCCAACTTCCACTCATAACTTCAATATTAATAATATAATAATAATAATAATATAGATGGTAAGAATAACGATAATGATAATATTAATAATAATAATAATAATAATAATAATAATAATAATAATAATAATAATAACAACAACACTAAATGACATTAAACGATGTTGATAACAAGAATAAAAGATTAGTGATTAAGTTGCTATTATTGACGGTGTTAATAACGTTATAATAATAATCATCATTGTCATATCATACTCCATAGTCCATCTTCCATAGTCATGATTCATAATCGTAATCCATAGTCGTTATCCATTTTATTCTTCGTATTCATAATCCGCATTAATTCAGTAGTTATAATCCATAACAAATTCCATAATTATAATCCATATTTATAAATTTATAAGCACATAATCACGTAATCAAATCGTTTTACACTAACGGGATCTACGTTTAGATGGACATCGGAGATTACCTCGTGACGCGTACCCAAAAGTTAAATTCACGAACAGATTAACACTCTTGATATTCCTCGTCTACGCAATCGGAGGAGACTACAATAGATGTTAACGAGATCTAAGTTAGTTACCTAAATAACCCCTTTTTATATATAAAATAAACAATTTATAATTCAAATAACTTAAAGAATTCTTAATGATTTTAAGAGAGTTTATAAATCAAAGTTTATGATTTTTAAATTATTTATGAAATCATTTTAAGTACTCAAAGATTACTTCAACTTAATTTTCATTAACTTAATTAAACAATTACTTTAAGTATAGAAAACTAACTTTATTATACTTCTTACTTGGTTTTAGAAAATTAAGAAATACTTTCAAGTTATAAGATACTGAATTAATCTAGAATATACCAACTTAATAAATCAAGTCAATTTAGGAAAGTCATTTATTCTTTTTAAAAAAATAAACCAATAAAAGGAAAAAAAAAGTTTTATTGATTCAAAGAATCAGTTTCACACGATACAGAAAAAACGAAGAAGGGGAGGAAGACAGTGAAGGGAACGAAGCAGGGGGGAAGAAGAGGGAGGTGGCGCTGGTGGTTTCGGGCGGTGGACGGCGAAGGTTCAGGCGGGGAGGGTGGTTTCAGGTGGTCGGCGGTTGACGCGGTTGTAGTCAGGACGACAACAGGGTGCTGCGAAGAGGGTGTTTGGCTGGCGGTTGGGTGGTTTTGATGGTGGCGCGCGCGAAGACTCAGACAGAGTCGGTGGTTCAGAGAAACAGAGGGAATGTGTTAATGGTGGGTTCAATTTTTTATTTTTATTTTCCAAAGCAAAATCAGAAATTGAGAGAGAAAGGAAGAAGATTGAAGCAAACCTTTGAAGTTTAATTTGTTTGCTTGAACAATTGGGTGAATGTAGTTCAGTATTTATAGATGGTTTGGTCAGAATTTTTGAGTTTTGGGGGTTGAGCTCCATTAATGGTGAAGAATGTTGAGGTATGGTGTTTGAGATTCACTTTTGACTATGGGGTGATTTTAATCCCAAAATATGGGATTGTGGATTGAGTTCCTGACAAGAGTTGACGAGTTTGTTGAAAAAAAAATTCTTTCCTTTGGCTCTGTTCATCTCATACGTGAGGAGGGAGGAAGATGGTGATAGTGATCATGTTTCTTTTTTTTTGATTTTTTTTGTTTTGGCTTTTCTTTTTTCTTTTTGGCTAACAAAAATGTCACATGGGCTATGGAATCGACATTGGGCTTTATATGGGTTTGCTAATGTGGATGGACAATTCAATAATTAGAATATTTAGAAATAACTAAAATGAATAATAAAATACATTTCAATTAAATTATTTAAATAAACTCGTTAAATAATTCATAGTTATCAAATATAACTGATTTATTTGAAAAATAAATTTACGTGGAAATAATATTAAACCTTAATAAATAATAACATAAGCTTTGAAAATTCGAAGTATTACAGACAATTGGTGTCTTGAACAAAATCTCATTGAAACTCTCAATATGGATATTACAAATATTGGAAACCTTACTTTAACTGTGAGTAGTGTTATTCTACCTTCCCGGGAATGGAATATCCCAATGTTGAAACAATTAGAGCCTGCCCATATTGTTCAAAGGATTTCAGATATCCCAATTCCCACACAAGAGATTCTTGATGCACCTTGCCGGGGTCCTACGAGTTCAGGAGAATTATCAGTCAATTTAGCGACTTGGCTTGCTCATGAGATTCATTCTACTTCACACACCCCTTGGCCGTTTCATTGGATTTGGAAGCTTGATATTGCCCCTAAAATACAAATTTAATTTTCTTATGGCAAATTCTTTATAATGGCCTTCCTTTAATGTCAAACTTAGCAAAATGACAAATAACTGACAATGCTCAATGTCACGTGTGCCATACATGCATTGAAACCATAAATCATTTGTTCTTTTCTTGCCCTTTTATTCGCCACTATTGGACATCCAATCATATAAGGAAAAAATTTTCTCTTAATATTCTTGCTGATGTTGAGCAATGTCTTAATTATTTTCGTCACCATTCCAAGGCTATTAACTTGGTCAGTTATATCCTTTAGAGTATTTGGAAATAACGTAATTCTATTGTTTTTGAAAATAGCACTATTAATATTGACCGCAGATACTATAGAGCCTGACATCTACAACAGGAATGGACTGCTTGTACAATGACATATATCTCTTGCACTATTTCTTCCCTCCCTTCTTGCAATACTCTATCCCAAATACATGTTCAATGGCATCCACCGCCGCAAGGATCTTATAAACTTAATTTTGATGGATCCATCATTAGGTCGTCCGCTTCGGCTGGTGTAGTCATCTGTAACTCTGCTGGACAAGTTTTAGTTGCCCAAGCATATCAATTCGGTTACACGTCAACGCTTGTTGCTGAAGCCCGAGGATTTCAAAATGGACTCATATTGGCGCACACACTTAGTATTCAGAACATATATGTTGAGGAGACAATCAGGTTGTGATTCGAATTTTCCAAGGGCTCTATTCATGTCCATGAAATATACACACTCTCATCAACGACATCCGGTGGTTACTCAATCAGTTGAATATTTGCTCAATAGATCACATTTTCCGCGAAGCCAACAACGTAGCAGATTATCTCTCTAAAAAAGTCACTCTATTTCTGCTGCCAGGATTGACGTCGTCACTAAAACTGATCCTACCTTTGATCATTTTATTCTTTTAGATTCGTTAGTTACTCCCTTGAGTCCTTGACAAGAGGGTGTTCTAACTTCTTCTCGTGTACCAAAAAAATAATCTTCTGATCCCCCCACCCCCACCCCCACCCCCACCCCCACAAAAACCCCCTCTCCCTTTGCAGCGCCAAAATACCAGCCATGGTAATGGAAGAGGGTTCATCTTCTGCGTCTCCACCGCCGTCCGATTCCAATCCCAATCCGACGGCCAGTGGCTCCGCTGCCAATTTCCTCACTAATCTTCCTTCTCGCGGACTCTTCTCTTCCACCGTTTCCTCTCCTAATTTGGTATTCTCTCCACTTTGTCTTTCTTTCTCCTCTTGCAAAAGTTGTAATCTTCTGCTGTAAGTTTTTAGAAATCCGCATTTTGATTTTTGAATTTTGGAGTTTATATTGATCATTTTTCGTTGGTTAAATTGGTTGTCTGACTCAATTATAGTTTTGATGTTTGCTTGCAATTTGTTAATGTGTTGCTGTGCATTTTTCCGATGAATTATTCACCGTTATTTGATGATTGGAGGTAATGCATTTGCTTTACGGTTTTATTTCGCTTTATTATGCGATGATTGAATTCAGTTTCCGCATTGTTTAATTGAGTTTATATTTCGTGAATGTTCTTTAAACTAACACAAAGTTTTGAGCACTAATACGATGAAGTTGTGAGGTCTCGAAATGTAATACGAACTTGACAATGTGTGACAAAAAACGACTCGTATCCCACCGAAAATGCATTTTGCCAGAAATTGATTAGCAAGAATGATATTTTATTTGCATAAGATGTGTGCTATGTCTTTTTCCAATGGAATTGCTTTTAGGTTATTTATGATTTAGTTTTATGTTACAATTACACATTGTCAAGTTTGCGTTAGAGATTAAACGACTTAGTATTATTAGTGGTTGAACTCTCAAAGCTCATGTTGGGAAAATTTCCTGTAACTTTTAAAAAATTGTGGTTTCATTTTGGTTTGCTTTCTAATTTGCTTGATTTTGAATGGTTAAGGATTGCTATAGGCACATGAGGGACAGTGTGGCAAACAATAATTATGGCATAAAATACTCGTGTTTTAATTTTAAAGTTTCAAAGGAATGTCTTTTAATTTTTATCTAAATGAGATTTTATTACAATAAAAAGAGTCTTTTTCCTTTAAAGGCTTGTGAATTAAATTTTGACATTGACTTGATTGCTCATATAGTCATAGTTGAATTTTTTATGACCTTGCTTAGAGGATATGGAAATTGTGTATAATACGACAAGGTGATAACCTATATTACTCGAACTTGGATATTTGTGTCAGATAAGTTTAGTTGACCTATACCTGTTTTATAAGTGACCCAGTTCTTTGAGTCGAGCCAAAGCCAGGCACATGTCCAAGTGTCCTACACGGCTATTTTTACAAAAAGTTCCATGATTTTGGCCTAATATGAAGTGTCGAAGTGTCTATGGCTATGTTGGAGTGTCGAGAATATGACAGGAGTTATTGAGGTAAAATGAAGAGTTCCACATATCAATAGTATGTGAAAATAATAGCTAAGATGCCGCTATATATCGAAATTATAATTCAGTTTAATTTGCCAAAATGCCTCAATACTTGGTCTGGGCTACTAAGACACAAGTCTTTGCTCATCCTGTCTTATGTGTGTGAGAGAGAAGAAGAAGAGATAAGTGATGTTTCCAATGAGAAATATAGACTGGGAGTCCATAGCTTGTTCTGCTCAGTTACACAACCGTGCTAATAGAGAAGTAGTCAGTGGGAAATGGTGAGTGAACTCAATTAAACTCAGCCACGAGTGAGGAAGGGATTTTTAGAATTGCATCTATAATTGATTGCTGCTATTTGGCAAATGTGACTGATCTACGCACTGCAAAATATTGTGTGGTTACTTTGGACAGAGGGAAAAGATACTTTCTAGTTTGATTAGTTGACATGTGTTTGATACAACCATGAAATTATTCTAGGACCTTGTGTGAAAGTCATTTTCATCAATGCTAAGATGAAGAGTACATATGTTTTGCCAGTGTTTACTTTTTGAGGGATGGGCAAGAAAATTTTCTTGATCAAATTCTTAATTTTACACATAAAATACATTATCAAGTGATGCTATTAAGTGACAAATCATGTTTGTTTTCATCCAATAGAACTAACAATATTTTGTTTGTGAATTAGGCTTCTATGAAAGAGCTATACCTTTGAAGATAGTTTGACATGCATATTGATATATCTTTTTGGTAGTACTCTTTAAGTTTGTTTCCTTTCACATTCTACTTGAATATCACAAAGAGATGTGTATCAGATGAAGATGGTTTAAGTTTAGTAAGAGTGTAAGAAGTGGCATCTAATTAATGAGGTCATTGAAGAAATCCTAAGGAATTGCATAGAGGGAAGACTAAAGAGCTATATTTTAATACAGTTAAGGGGAGTGATTGAGGGTTAAATTGGTTTATTTGGAGTTAGTTGAGGATATGTGACTTGTCAAGAAATTGTGGTACTCTAGGATCAAAGGGGTCTTCTTTTACTATTCATTATAACTTCCGACCCACTCTATTTTCTCTCTCCTTGTGTCTTACTAGAGGCGGAAATTAGTTTGGTCAAATTGATTCGGTTTCTGCCATTATTTTTATCATAAACTGGCTGTCCATCCAAATGGAAGGAGATATAAGAGAAAAATTGACATCCTTCTAAGCTACAAGGGGGAGTAGAAAAGAAAAAAGTTTATAGGTTCAAAGGTTTTGTGAACCATTTTTTAAACTTTAATATGCGTCAATTTGAATAACTTGTCTCAGCAAGTCATCTGAGAGTGGGTCATGTTTACGACTATGTAGCGGGGTGTTTGGATTTGGTAAGTTTGGAAATTGGATATAATTTTTGTTCGAAATTTAATGTTTTATGCTTGTGCAAGATTTTGACATGTCTAGTCTTTACTCTTATGTATTAATTTTGTCTTTGTGCCCTTCTTACCAATTGCTCGTTTACTTCGCGCCCTATCTCTTATCTTACTAGTTGTTATCATTTGGATCTTACTAATACCTGTTGTTGTAGCCTTTTCTTTGCATTTTTCCTTTTTTTCCATGGGCCTCTCTATCACTTTCTTTTCTTCATGACGTCAATTTTGGATGTAGAGTATCTTCCCAAAGTGTAAGAGCTTCTGCATATGATTTTTTACTGAAATAACCAGCCTATACACAATATCTAAGAGGAAAGATCATTTGTAGAAAATACCTCATTACTACTAATAGGTCATTGGAAACAAAAAATCCATGTTGTACCAATATAGCTTTCCTAAAAATGTTTCTGCTATATACTCATCATTTCTTTATTGGGTATAATGGGATCAACTCATATAATTATGTTCTATCTAGGCCTCTAGGGGAATAAGATTGAAACATAAATTTACTTATGCTGGATAAATTATTGTGTGGTTGGTCTTGAAAACTGGCATAGTTCTTTGTTGTTGATGTTTTTCTGAAGGAGAGCACAGAGAGACCGTTAAAGTCATGAATTATACGGGAATTATGATGGAGCAAGGCACTTAAAAACCTATCTAGAAGTCCCCCATGGGTTAGCTATTTTATGCCTTTCAGCTTATTCAGTGTTAAAGCCTTTCGATTGAGATTGCCATGGCGTCGAAAACACTTTTTAACTACTTGTTCGGTTTCTGAATATTTGCTTTAGGTTAATATCTTTATTATTATTTTTATCTCAACCCTTTACTGCCCGCAATCGCACTTCCCCAGTTCAAAACCCTCTTCCTTTCAGAAGCAGAATGCATTATGATTTATGAAAAGGAGTCCAAGCATATTTAGTTTCAGAGGCTTCACAATCATCACTCAACCACCATGCTAACCACTGATATTTCATCTTCACCTTCACGTAACAACGAACACAAATAGCCTTACAGAAATCACTCTGGTCAAATCTGGCATTGGTGTGGCCCAATTTCACCATCCATGGCTGAAGGAGGGACTGGAGGTGAGAGAGGGGAAGGGGAGACTGTGAAATACGAATGGCAGAGATCACTGGAGAAATGTGACAGAGATCACTGGAGAAATGTGACAGAGAAAGCGTCGTGTGGTTAGGGGAGGGTAGAATGCAACCAGAACTCAGGGGAGAGAATGATGTTAAATTCTTTTTTGAGGTTAGAAGCAAGAATAACCGAACTCCTTTTTCTTGTGAGGTAATGGTATGTGTTAGATTCTAATTGATTCCTCCAGCTGAACAGTTTCCATTCCATTCCGTTTCTATTTTCTCTTCCAAACCAAATGGCTCTTAGTAGACTAGCCAATCTTTGCTTTCCCTTGAAGATTACCTTTGTCGAATGATGCAGTATTAAAAGGAAAAGAACAAATGCGCAAATTAGATGGTGGACTCGTGTCTACCATTAGGATGGTAGACACGGGCCAAAACGCAGCCCAAAACACATAAAACGCGCGAAACCAATGAACATCAACTGTTCTCCAATGAACATTAAGTGGACTGCGAAACCAATGAACATCAACTGTTCTCCAATGAACATCTGAATCAGTAATGAACAACAAGAAAAAAAGATGAACATAAGAGCAAATCTGATCGATGTTCATTGGAGAACAGTTGATGTTCATTGGTTTCGCTATCTGAATCAGAAATGAACAACAAGAAAAAAAGATGAACGTAAGAGCAAAAATCTGATCGATGTTCATAGGAGAACAGTTGATGTTCATTGGTTTCGCAGTCCACTTAATGTTCATTGGAGAACAGTTGATGTTCATTGGTTTCGCGCGTTTTATGTGTTTTGGGCAGCGTTTTGGCCCGTGTCTACCATCCTAATGGTAGACACGAGTCCACCATCTACCAATTGTGTATGTCCTTTCACAAAGTAATCTGTATCTGTGATTGACATAGAAGACTAGACTGACTGCCTTGAACCCCTACTTACCTTTATGCTTTAGGTATTATTCCCTATAAGACCAACCAAAACAGTGAACCTATGCTGAGATTTGAGCCAGTAGAGAGTTTGATCTTCCTTTTGGGACCCTCCCAGACACGAAAATGCAAAAAATAATATTTGTTGCTGATGATATGCAATTTGTTATCCCAGTGTAGCAATCGTTTCCAAATGATAAATCATAAAAAAATATTTTTGCGAGCAAACATTATTCTAACAAGGCTGCTCAACTGCTCGCCAAAAAGTAGCTTTCCTGAGTTACAAGTGTTATTATTTCTAGCTAATTTCTAGAATAATCCAAACTATGGGGAGGTCTTCCAAAATAAGCACAACTGATGGAAAATTTGTTTAACTGGGTATTATTTGTTTTATTTTTCAATCTTTTCCCTTTCCTTCCCCTATGGCCTTACCTAGCAAACCAGAGCTTGACACATCATCAGTCAACCTGTAACTCAGTTTTCTAGGTCTCTGGATCATTTTGAGAAGGCACCTCTCGTAGTTGGTAATTATAATGGAATAACCCATGGTAACGATTTTTATGAGAAGACCAGCCATATTTGTGATTATTCCCGTGACTTTTTCCTATTAGGCTATTATATTTCAGAACATTTAGCACCTCTGCCAGAAAAAAAGAAGAATATTCCCTGATCACTTCTCTGTATTGATTGTTATAGGTAAGAAAGAGAATGGAGTATATATATATATATATATATATATATATATATATATATATATATATATATATATATATATATATATATATATATATATATATATATAGAAGTGAGTTCATATGAGAATGCATACTTACATGAGAAATGAGAATGGATTTTACGCGCTATAACTCTAATGAACAAGTGATGTAACTCTAATGAAAAAGAGATGCAACTCCAAAAAGAAAATATTAGAAAAAAAAAAAATCGGAAAAAATAATTTCTTTTTTGGGCTCGAAGTTTTTTCGGGGGTATAACTCTAATGAACAAGTGTTGTAATTCTAATCCAATCATGTGGTTGAGATTCATTCTCATTTCTCATGTAAGGAGGCATTCTCATGTGATCCTATATATATATATATATATATATATATATATATATATATATATATATATATATATATATATATAAGCTATACAAAAGACGGTGCAGTACTCATATTGTTTTAAAATAATTCCAAAATAGTGTTTTTTTCTTTCTTTACAGTGGACATACTAAAGAGCTTCACAGTGTCTGGTTTTAGAATCTTCTGTTGGATGCTAGCATCTCCTGCAACATTGATCCCATAGCTAGCAGTAAGAGCTTCCACCTCATCTATCTCGCATTCTGCAGCCCAAATTTGCAAGCTGCCCCTGCCACATCACATACATATTCTTCGAGAACTAAGACAACACTGTTTTTTTTCTTTTCCCATCCCCTTTAAACGGTGCATCGATTTTTCCCTTAAGTCATTTTCTGGAGTAAGCCTCCATGTAACCGCACCATTATTTGATGGAAAAATGTGTTACTTTAACTAGTTCTCTAGTCTATACTCCCACATCAAGCTAATGATGTTAATTATAGGAGTTCATAACATCCTTCTCATCTTGAAAACCGAAACCATCATCCCGTATTCACCATGCTATCAAATCATCATTTGTAGCAGCAAAACCCTCACTGCCTTCATTTTTGCAACAATTTTAGCACCAAATAACAAAAGACTCCCGCTTTTTAATCTCAAGAGTCCTAATGGTGAGATATACCACGAGTCCACGATTTCCATATGCATTTACATCCAAGCAGGCCTTGCTTGATTGAGATAATTATCCGCATCTTTACTTTACTCTGTTTGATTCTTTTTTCATCCAAATAGAGTTGCTAACTTTGTCTACCCTTTTGTCCAAAAACAAAACTTCGTCTACCTTCATCAGCAACATCTTTGTATTTCTATCGTATTCCTGTATTGGGCATGTTTCTACTGTCACAGTCATGCACTTTGAAGCATAAAGCATAATGCTTGGGCAGTGTTTGGTATATAATAGTATGCCGTTTTCTTTCCTCACTTGGCTTTGAGGGTCTGACTTATGTCTATAGTATTCCTTCTCTTTCATATAATACATTCACCGTTCTTGTCAATATTAATGTCATTAGTTTCATCTTAAAAGTACTATCATGGTTCTTTTATATTTCTCAACATGTTTAATAATACTCCCTCCGTTTCACAATAATTTACTCACTTTCTTTTTAAGTACGTTTAACATAAATTTACTCACTTTCCTTTCTATTTTGGGACATGAGGCCCAGCATAACTTTTTACCATATTACTCACATCTCCTACTTTATAATTGTTTCTCTCTTCTTAATTCCACCTTTTTCATTTCTCCCTCCAACTTCTCGTTTTTTTGGTTCTTGTCAAAAGAGATGTGAGTAAATTTTTAAGAAACAGAGGGAGTATGTATCAAGTGTAGTCAACAACTGAAATTTTATTTCGTAAACAGTGCATGCCTTTGTAAGTTGTAAATGAAACGGAGGAAATAGTGAAGATTTTGGATTATCTAATATTTGAATTTTAATCTGTATAACTGGCATATGAGTCTGAATATATTGATACTTATGGTGATTTGGCAAGCTGCTACAAACATCTATATATGAGGCTCTGTGTTTATAATTTATTTTTGAATCAAACTTTTACCTTACACTTATAATATATTGATGCTTTACTAACCAATGTGATTTGAATGGTCGGGTTTTTCAAAGTCTTCTACATTTAAACATCTTGTGTAAGATTATGTAAAAATTAATTAATATGGTGTGTAGGATTTTATTATTATTATTATCATTATTGTTTTGATTAGACGTGTAGATTCTTACTCAATATTGGAAAAGCTTTTGCAGGGTGGGATGCGAGTTTACATCTGTGATCATGAGACAGCACCCCCAGGTCGTCTTTCTAAATTTTAAAATTAGCGTAGTGTCATAACTTGCAAGAGGTTGACATACATGTTCTCAGTTGGTTTATCATAAATTGTATAAGTTTGTTTCTGGATATTATTATTGGTTTTGAAATGCTTTGATAGCAATCATTGTTTTTGAGTAATTTCCTATTTTGCTGCTATCAGTTGGTATCTCCCATTTGATTATCTTATTGCTGATCATTTCAATGGCTAAATGACATCAAGTTGGCTTCTCAAATCATATGTGAGGTCCTAGGTTTTCTGCTTGAATGGCTATGTGATACTTCAGTACCCTCATCTTGAAACCCATCCCTGTAACCTACTAGATTCTTGTAAATTCCATGGTCAAGAAGTTGTAAGCTAATAAATGTATCTGTAAAGCTTCTTTCTAGGAGATTGGGCTCAGTCATGAAGTTTTAACTTTCAAAGGACGTCCTGCTTTTTGTAATATTTCTTGTTTGGGGTTTTGCATTTCTGCCACGTCTATTCTTGATGCGTTTTGGTTCAGTTATGCTGTTTTGTGCTTCTTTCTGCCTTTATGGTGTTTTTTTATGGTGTTTTCTAAAATAGATCCTGTGAATTATAAATGTGAGTGGCACACCTGTATTTAATTAAGCTCTTCAAAGAAACTCCTGGTCTTTTCTCTGATTTACTTGTTTCTATTTTCTCATCAGCAAGGTCTTAATTTATCTTAAAGCAAATCATATGTATATTCGGAATTCTTACCTAGAATCCATGAGGCTGAAAGGCCCTCTGTACACCTGAGTTTTGTTGATCTGTGATTTTTTATTTTTCATAACTGATTTTTCACTGGAGTTTTTCTTATGCCGTTACTGGATGCATCATTGAAAACTGATCCTTACTGATTAAAAAATGACTAATCAAAACTGATTTTTGCCTTTTGAACTTATTTTACGGAAACTTATGTTATAAGTTGAACAGAAGAGGGCCAAAGTCTGGAGCACTAAGTGGTTATCAAGAGTGCACCACATTGATCATATGTTGGAACATTCTTATGTAGCTCATTCTAATCTAGACTTATACATGGTATAGTTATTCACCTCTGAATTTTACATATTTTTGAGTTATTGGGGTTGGATTAAGGTTGAATGCTGATCTCTTCAACAATCTATTGTACACTCCTCAATTACAGTTGTTTCCCCTTTTAAAAGTGTTTATTCTGGCCATATTGAAAATAAAAAGAAAAATAGAAAATCTTCCTTTTTGGTACCAGATAGTGGCAGCTTTATACTTTGCAGACGTCTGAGCTCTTTTGGTATACAAACATTTATAAAGGAAAAAAATTGTCCTGGAATTTGATGTCCGGGGTTACCTATCTCACTCTAATAAATCAGCTACTGGCTGTGTGGTATAGTGAATGTTTTGATTGTCATGTGTTTTGGATATTACCATTCTGGTGATGCCGAGGTCTTAATAAACTCTTAGTGAGGATTTTACAGATTCGGATTATATAATGAGCTAATAAATCTCCTTTTTGCCATTGGACTTCCCAATAGCAAAGCATGAATGCTGTTAAGGACTTTGTACTTTTTTTTATGTAAATCACGACACCTGCATCGTGTAACCAAACTAATGTGTTTTGACTATTAAATAAATATATGGATCATTGATTTAAATGCAAGACCTGGAGTTGGTTTATTTGAGAACTAGATTCAAATGCACTCAATGCGTACTTCAAGTTATTAAAAAATGTACAATAGTTGTAGTATATTAAATTAAATTTTGAAACATGAAAAAAAAAGAAAGGGCATTTTAGATAATTTAGGTGGACACCAAACTCCCCAATAGTTGGCTTATATAATAGAGGTTAGAAATATCAAAAATATTAAAAGCACAAAATTATTTTTTATTCTAAGTGGTCAAAACTAACTTGGCCACCAGCAATGCCTTCACTCTGCTTCCATCTCTCTTCTTCCTCCTTTTGCCCCTGCCCTGTCTGAATCTAGCAATTGCCGACGTATCTGTCACATAATTAACCAGACCCACTAGGTTTTCAAACTACTTTCAGGCTCAACTTGGAGGCATATGAGCAGTTTAATTCAGAAAAGATTTGGTACTTGGGAGTAGGGTTAGCGACATACTTTCTTCGTTATTATAGATCTGCCATTTTTCACTTTTCCACCATTCACTCTCGTATTTCATCTTGTATTATTTATAAGGAAAAAACATAGTTATGTGGGATATTTTTGGATTTGTCTCAATATATAGATACAAAATATCAACTTTCTATAATTCGTACTTATACTTAATTAAAGATATTAATGCTCAAGTTTTGTGTTGGCATACGTGCAAAGGAAGATGGTAGACATAAAATAATAGGTAGAATTTTAGGTATTGAGGGGGATCTGAGGGTTTGTGCTGTCAATATACCCATTGGGTTTTTTTTTTTGGGGGGGGGTTAAGGCTACTTCTTCAGGGCTTGCTCTTCTTGACATTGTACTTGAAGTCATGCTAAGTACTCGTTTAACTGCTTCTAAAAGCATAATATATGCAGCATGCAGACCTGCTAATCGTCCCTCATGATAATCGAAAGGCAACTGACCAGTGAATTTTGTTTATGCAGAGAACCAAGTAATAAAGACGGATCAGATGAACATATTGATCAGATCCCTTACTTTAAAGAAGCAACAGAGTGATGTGGCTGATAGCTCAAGAAAGAGGTGTTCCATCTCTAGCACTTTGAATGCACTTAACCTCTAGCTTAGTAAATTTCTTTTATGTCTGTTTTGGTGGTATTTTCAAGTTAGATTGTGATGAAATAACATGCCAAGATTTTTTTTTTGATGAATATACCCTCAGCATCTTCCGATGTATCTGTTCATAGCTCTAGGTCTCATCTGTTCTTTTGTGGAAGTATGATGGAATTACATTGCTATCTTGTATATGCAGAGCATCTGACAGAGCTTCTGATGCAAGGACTCCAGCTAAGAGAGCAATGACTAACAGCCAGAACAATGCTCGACAGGGTAAGTGTTTTTAGTGTGATTGCAGAACATGCGAAGTGAATATGTTTACATGGTTAATAACTTTAAAAATGTGGATGAGTTTTATAATCTCTCGCTTATTTTTTGTCACATTCAGTTCTTTTTGGAGCAGACTTGAGTATTTGACTGTTGAAGTTTCTAGATGTGGTCTATTTTTTTGCTGGCAACTTGCATATTCTACTAATTGGTCTTTTATACTTGCTGTATTAATTACTGTAGAGGTAAAGCACATGCACTGAGATTTTGTCAAAATTTCAGCTGCACATTACTTCGTGCTCGGACGAATATGCTATGTTTTGCATCCCTTGACGGCCTAGTACTTCTTTAATAGCTAGAGGCTTTATCATGCGTACAATTAAATATACTAGTACTGTTGGGGATAGATGTTTATGATTGAGACGCACCGTCATTGTGCTTATGGGGCGTTGGGCTCACCGGCTCCAGGATCAGCTCTAATTCATTCCTTAATCAGCTGGGGGCTGTGGAGGGGGAGCTATGGGGGATCTAGATAAGGATAAGGTATAGGATTAAATTTCAGAATTTTTTTTTAAACCTATCTGACCGAAGTAATGATCTAACATCAATTCCTGTCGACCTCCATCCTCTTACTTCATGGCTCAGATTCCAGTGTGTCCACATGTCAGGTTCCTGCTATAATGCTGTGTACTCTGACCATGGAGTGTCAAGACTCTATGACCACCTTCATCCCTATGATAAGCATGCCGATAAAATTTCACAACCTGCATAGTCTATCAAGACAATACACCCCTTCTATAATAAGCAATGCTACAACCAAAGTACGTACTGCCCTGGCCAATATCTCATGCTTATGGCTTGACACTGACCTTGTAAATAGGCTTCCTGGTACTCTGAATCCTAAAGTGCTAGTTGCAATTCTGACTATAGAGTGCTCTCTCAAGTGTAGCAGTTTCATTCACATGAGCTTTCACCTGCATTATCTCATGCATCTATGGGCATAATTACAGAGTCGTGTTGCTGTCATGTACTTGTAAGGTTAGCTAGGTTTGGATCAGTGTCATGGTGTTGGTTTGGATTCTCACGCTCCCTTTTAATTGTGCTACATGCTCCTAGAAAGCTAGCTATCTTCCATTTGGTTCATAAGAGACTGTCCTGTGAATGCTTTCCTCATGCTCACGAGCCCCTTAAGTGCAGCCCTCAACCAACACTATCACACAATTTGCCCTACCCCCAACTAATTGTTTGCCATTGTGCAATGTGTGGAGGAAGGGGGCTTCTTCCTAAAAGCAACACCTTGAAACCCAAATTTCGTTCCCGAGCCTGTTCTGCATTCCAGAGGGAGCTGCTAATTGTGTGATGACTTTGATCTCATTTAAGCTCATACCTCACCTTTATTGTATAGACATTATTGTCCTTTTATGGTTCGAGCTACAAGGTCATGTTTGACACGGCATACTCTATTATATTGGTTGTACTAGGCCGATATTAGGCTTTTATAGACTTGTGTTGTCTTGTATCAACCATATGGGCTTTGATCATATGAGCAGGTTGTCATGGATGGCATCCGACACCCCACAAGCGTTGTTGGGCATACATGTGAGAAGCCTCGTATACCCAGTGAGGGCCACTTAGGGGCCCAAATGGGCTTTAAATGGGCTCAAACTTTGGGGTCCTCCATATTTTGGGCCAATAAAGATAATGGTCGGACCACATTTTGGGTTTGAGGCCTAGAATTATGAGTTGGTGCATGGTCATTTTCGGTGGTGCACCGGAAGGTTCTAGAAGTGCCTAGCATGATCCTATAATAAACTTCTAGGCCAGAGTGCTTCTAGAATGTTTCTAGGACATTCCTTGCTGTACATAAATATGGTAGAGTGTCTAGATTGTTCTAGGTCATCCTTGTGTAGAACTCTCCATTTCAGGAGGTTAGGAATTTTCTAGATTTAGTGGAAGGTAGGATGGAGGCCTATAAATAGACATCCCTATTCATTTGTACATATCATCCAACACTTTTAATCTCTCTCAAGCAATCCAAGAGCATTCCTTAGAAACTATCTCTCTAGCATCTTTCCCACACTTAGCCAAGTTTTCGTTGCCCACTTAGCCTAGCAAATTTGGTCAGGTGCCTTGATTACTGATTAGCCTTCCAACAGGAGTGTGAAGCTAGTAGGCAACGTGCATACGACTAGGGAAAATTGTTCGCACGTGACACGTGGTATCAGAGCACCGACGATCGTTGGGACGTCGTTGACGTTGGGGTGCTAGTTGTTGTGTGTACGAAGTATCGGAGTAAGGGGCGTGGGTATGGCATCAATAACAAAGGACAGAGTTGGTGCATCGGGGGTGGTTGATGAGACTCACAAGAAGAAAAAGCAAACGTCTGGACGAGGGGAACTCTTAATACGTCATTTACAAGGATGGAATTTAATGAGACTCACAAGAAGAAAAAGCGAACGTCTGGACGAGGGGAACTCCTAATACGTCATTTACAAGGATGGAATTCAAAGCTAGTTATTACAATCTTTTATAAAAAGGTAGAATCTAGTAAATGACTGACACTAGCTATCCAATCTGCTGTTTTTTTGCTTCTCGGTAGATGTGCTTGATGCTCCAATGATGGAAGGAGGAGGGGAGTGTTTGAAAAATTAATACATAGTAGCCAATATGTCATGTATTAGCCAATGTATAAGACCATGCTCTTGTATTCTCGACATTAGGTTGACATTTGAAGTGTGGCCAAGCCATGTCTTACATTCATGGTAACTGAGCATCCCTGATGCCTCTATGAAGGATTCTATCCCCTCAAATAACACAAAAACGTTGCACCCCGTGATTTATTATTAGTTGACAATTAGTGATTTGTGGCGTAAGTTGTGCACCTTCAAAGCAACTCCATAGTAGTGTGTAAGAAACTTTTAGCTAAATGAGGACTCCTTTTTTCCCTTTAGACGTGTCATCTAATCCATCCTTTTTGTGGGAAGCTCTTACTGCCTGCCCATATGCACATATATGTGAGGTGGAGAAGTGAACTCCAATTTCCCCAAAGGCTTTAGAGTTTTTCAACTGTTAAACATTGTGTAGTGATGAAGGACATTCCAAAAACTGAAAAAGTCGATAAAATATCATTAATTTATAACTTATTCGAAAACATTACTTGTTGCTCTTATTTCTAAGCTAACCTTTTGGAAATCAAAAATCTTCCTATAACATATTCTCACGAACATAATGAAACAATTATTTAAATTTTGTCTGCTTTATATCATCCATAACGATTTTCACAAGTACAATTAGAAGATTTAAAACACCTTTTTTTTACTAGGACACGAATAAACTTGAACTTTATTTTCTATTGTAAAATGATTCTTTTGATTCATCTTGTTCCCTCACCTGAAATCTGCACCTCTTTACTGGATTGATGGAAAGAACAAGAAGGCCAATGTCGTGGCAAAATTCTCTCATTTGGAGGGGATGTTAATGGTCATCATTACTATGGTCCACAAGGATGGAGATTGGAGGTAATCTTTCATCATCATTGAGTATGCATCCAAAGCTTGCATAAGACAATGATGTAAACATCCTTCTTGCTGGTGTAGCAAATAGGAAGAGAATTGGATAAAGGCACTTGAACATGGAAATATTGATCTTGTAAGTGTGATGGATAACCAGAACTTAACTGGTCTTTGGGACTTCAGATTAGGCCACTTTTATCTCCTGAAGCAAAGTAGATTGTGCCAATATTTTGGCTATTAAACTACTAATCAATAGAATAGATAATTTTGAAATGTGGAAGTGGGTTAACTGGATAATGTGGTTTAGTAAATGAGACTTTCATAATTTTTTAAGGAGGTATTGTGAGGGCATCTACAAGCACTAACTTCTTATGTGAGACCTTAGGGTGCTTACTAAAATGTAGAGGTGCAAGAAACTTACAATCTCATTGCTTCGAGACATCACAATGAATCTTCAGCTCTAGCTATCTACGCAGCATGATTAGCTAAAAAGAAACATTTTCTCAGGCTTACTTAAAAGTTCACAAGTCTACTAACATGACAGTCTATGTTATTTCGACTCTGTAATGTATCTCAAGTACCCCTGTCAAATTCTTATCAGTCCAAGATGGGTATATAATACTTCTCTTTGCACTTGTATTTTACCTTCGGCACCTCAGTTATCTTGTTCCACATACTTGTAGAGAAAATCTATAACAATAGAGGGAAAGAGAATAACAAAACATACAGTATTTGTTCAAAAGTGGGCATGGGATAAATTTGTAAGGTGATGAGGCAAACAAGTTAATCTAAAATGTGTATGATTGTAGTACTGTGAAAAGACATGCAAGTCTTTTAAATTTAGGTATATGTTTCATGAATGCCGTATTGTTGTACGAGTGTCAAAAACTTTGAACCTTGGTGTATCTGACACTTGGATATGTACCCTTAATGGACATTGGTATTATCATCTGTTTCTAATGCCCGTGTTACTGAGACTTTGGTATGGGTGTTGAATACAAGTGGTTCATGTATATAGCGTGTCCAGTTTGCCATGACTTAAAATTCAAGTTATGGGTTGCTGTCATAATTTGGATTGCTATCAAAGTAACTTTTAATTTTGTAGGGAAAAATAAAATGTAAAAACATGAAACAAACTTATTAGGAGAAAATAGGGACCAAAGCCCAATAAAAACAAGTTGTTCTGGTGATCTTTGCGTGCCTTTGAATATAAGCGTAAATGCCACTCTAACCTAGGAATCAGTTCCTTAAATTGAGCTGCCTAGGTCAATGAAAGGGGAATCACCTTCTTGTTGTGCGAAGGCCCATCTTTGTTTGTTACTCATAGTAGTATAAAGTGTCTAAATGTGAGGTTTGTCAAGTGCAGACTTCTATCCATATCCATCTTGAATTTGTTTTCATGAGTGCGGTAGCATTAGTGGCAAGTCAGCAGAGCATATTGTTATTGACTTATTGGCACTTGTTTGACCATCTGCATTATAATTTCAAAATTTTCCCAAGTGTAGGCATTTATTGTTATAAACCAGATATCTTATGATTCATTTTATGCTTGTAATTGAGTGCTGTGAGTTCAGCATTATGCTCTGATTGAAAAGGAAGATGCAGGTAATTATGATTGATTTCTGGAAAAGCAACAGTAATTGAAGTTAGGTGCAAGTTTTCGAGAGGCTTGTCCTCCCAAACAAGTATATAAAAAAGAAAAGTCTGAATGATATTCATGATGATTTTCTCTTTATCTACTCTATATTTTATAGCCTCTCTGATTCTCTTTCCATAACATCTCTTCTAGAACCATATTTCTTCCTAATCCTAAAAACTAATAATACATTACTTACACTATCCCTTTCCTATAGACCAGTTCATTGCATTATTGGCCACCCAAACTTCCAACTTGTTTCCCTCAAAAAGAAAAAAAAAAACTTCCCACTTATTTCCCTCAAAAAGAAAAAAAAAAACTTCCAACTTATTCTTAAGATGGATAGTAGTTAACATTGAATTTATGGCCTCAGCAAGATGAGTAGTAGTTAACATTGAATTTATGTCTTCCGCAAGACACTGTTTCTACAGGCGTTCAAGCTCCTCATTGCTGTTTGTCATGGACTTTGTCACGGGAGAAGAATGCATCAACTGGTCATGAAAAGGTTATCAACTTTTAGGTGGAATATTTGCTGTATGGGATGATGTGGTAATTGTGCATGTTTGAAAGAGAATTTGGTGGGAAAGCTTGGATGAGCATAGAAAACTTAGAATTGGCTTTATGATTTGAAGTGTGGGCCACGGGCTTTGGGAGTTGTGACTTGGGCCTTCTGGACACTTGAGGTGGATTATGCTATAGGGATAGGTGAGGTAATACAAATTGGCCCTCTTGACTCATAAGCTTGATGAAACAAAAGGAAATAGGGCCAAGGATCATATTGTATTCAAGAAATCAGAGAAATCTTATATACAGTTCTAGACTTTTGAGAGGTCCAGATCTTTCCCAACTAAGATAATTTTCCCAATACTTTTCTGAATGATTTCCCAGTCAGTACATTCCCCTATTTATTCAGTACTGTCTCTGTTTTACCTTACTTGCTTTCTCTAATCTAGCAGACTCTTGTGAGGTGTCAGCAGAATATTCTTCCTCTGAGCAGCCTAACCATCTGACCCAATACTATTGCCAGCTGGCTCAGTACTATTGTCGACATGTACCTCTGTGCCCTTACCACCAGCTTGGGATTTCTTCTTCTTTCTTCTTGTGTACATGTAAAGGATGGGAGGACTAGGAGAGGTCTTAGCAGGCTCTCTTATATTCCACTGCCTCTGCCACGCGCAACTAATACAAGGAACAAGTGATCTCTGATCGTGACTGCTGCAAGATCAGCCCCTTTAAATCTTCCCACTGTCGAATCCGACAACACTAGTGCTCCTATTCGTACCAGAGTTGAGCATCACCTTCCAAGCCGACCACTGATGCCTCTAAATTTTTTCCGCTTGATTGAACCATTGAAAGGAGAAAATAGGGCTGCTCTAGAAGGATCCACCCATTAGGACCTCTCATCGAAGAGTGGCATATCTAACTTATGTAATTGCCAATTGGAGGTTTCACCATCATTCGGGCCAACCGCAAAGTTACCGGACCAGCATCAGATTTCCTCCCCACGAGAATTGCCCCACAGTGTGGATTGAAGGTCCACCACCGTTTGGTTGAAGGCTGCCCTCACTAGCACACCAAGGCCGCTCACCAATCAGACCTCTGTGATTACCTTGTCGAACCCCGATCACACTTGCTTGATCAATTCTGGACTCGTCTCAATCTGATTTTGGTAAATGCAAATTTCCACCTATTTGAGCAACAAACAGACCACCAGACTCATTCATCACCAAGTTGCTTCTTGTTTGAGTGTTGGTGATTTGGATCGTGTCCACGCTTTGTATTTCTGATCTCATAAAATCTATTCTTTGTTTGATATAAGAAAAGACTTTCGAATTATTTGTCCATTTGGTCAATTTTCCCCTTTCATATCTCCTCTAGTCTATATTCAAACGTCAATCGTAAATTCAGAATAGCAGCAAACTCCTAGCATATGAAAGAAGATGCAGGCTTGATTGACACTTTGAAAATAACGGTAATTGAAGATAGGTGCAACCGTGCAAGCTTCTGAGAGGCTTGTTCTCTCCCAAAATACAAAAGGAATTCGAAACAATCTCTGAATAATATTCATGATGGTTTTCTCTTTCTCTACTCTCCTTTATAATAGCCTCTCTGATTTTCTTCTCCTACTCTTTCCTTTTCAACTCCCTTCCTTCCTCTTTAAGCTCATCCTAACCAATTAATAACTCAATATCTACATTACCCTTACCCATTATCCAGTTCATTGTATTATACCTTTTGCTATGAAGTGTCACAGCTTGGCAGAATTAGAACGAAGAAGATTGGTTTCTTGATAAGAAAAAGTAACTTAACATAGGTAAATGCTTTTAAGAGGATCCTTCTCTTTTAAACTATGAAAGGAAATTAGAGGAAAGTCTCAATAATATTCATGGTGATTTCTTTTTTTCTCTACTCTCCTTTACCTCTCCTCTAACTAGCTCTCTTCTCTTTCTATCTAATTCGAACTAACTATTAACTAATAACCCAATATCTCCTTATTAGGCCAGTTCATTGCACATCAAATACATGTAATTTCATTGCCTCATAAGAATGAACAATACAAAGTATGTTTTGTTTGCTGCTATTAAATGCCTAGGGGTGTTAATCGTTCTCGACTCGGTCAAAGCTCGACTCGGGAGCTTAAGGAGTCGATTTGAACAAGCCCCAACTTAGCTCGATAATTTCTTGAGCCGCTCGATAATGTTTATATAATTATATTATTTTACATTTTCAAGCTCTATCTTTGTTTTATTATCACAATTAAGTTATTATAAATTAAGTATTATTTGGTAACTTAGCAAGTTAGAGTACTTGAATGAAACTAATAAGATGAACAACACAAACTATATATCTTCATTTTTAGTTTTAGTTCTTTCCTCAACCCTTTTTGCTCTCTTTATCCTTATGAGAGCTTCAGCGATCTACTCGCGAGCTATTCGAACTAAACGCGGTAAAAGCATGGTCAATGCTCGACCTAAATTGACTTGACTTGGTCAAAGTTCGACTCAAAATGTTTTTGAGTCAAGTTGAGAACTACCTAATTCGCCCACGGCTCCCTCGATTAGCGCTCCTGGCAGTCGAAATAAGCATATTCCTTTTGAGACTCACTAGTTGAAAAGCTTTCGCATTTGGAGTATCCTGTCTAATGAAAAATTGAAATCTACACTAGTGAAATCGAGTAGGGTAATAAACTTTTTACCTTTATTTGTAAGTTTCCGGAACTAGGTTGAGGCAAGTTGTATGTTGGGATCAGGGTTGCAGCCTTATATGTTTCATATTAGAACTATTAGGCCTCTCCAGGCTTCTTTGCAATTTGGCCAATTGGTAATGCTTCTTAGCAAGTTGGGAGGAAAGTAGGGAGGGGGCATCGATGGGGATACAGAGGCCCAAGTTCGGACTCCTATTCCAAAAAAAAGGCCTCTTTTTGAGATGAGATTCTATCTATGTTTCATTCCATTTGCACTGAGTTTTAATTAGTGATATTGATCTCATTTTCGAGTGAACCATGGTCTAGGTTATATATAGGTTTATATGACGTATTGACATGTGAATATATCCTACCACCATATTCATAATCTTTTTGTCTATCTTTGTCGACCTCGCTTAGTGAATGGCAGACCGAAGGAAAAGAGAAAACTAAGGAGATGAGTTCAATTGTGTCTCCGTTGTGTGTTTACAATTCAGTCCCTGAATAGTTTTTTTTCACTGAGTTGTGCTTGGATGATTGTAAGTGTAAATTGGTTAAAGCAATGTGATCTTAGCACCAACATTAGGCTTTGAGACCTGGAATTGTGATCTATTTATTTAAATTTCTTTACTTTTACTCCGTCCACATAAATTTTGTGTTTGCCTTTTGGGGTCAAAGTTAGAAATATTTGACCATAGACACTTAGTAATATACTTCCTCCGTTCTTTTTTAATTGCAACGTTTCCCTAATGTGGAAGTTTCATATTAATTGCAATGTTTCTTTATATTGTGATATATTCTCTCTATTTCTCTCCTATCTTATGGGTCCCACTTTTTATCTATCTCTATCTCTCTCCTCTTTACATGACTTTCTTAAATGATGTGTCAAGGGGTAATGTTGCAATAATAATTGAACGGAGGAATTAATAGTATAAGTTTACTCTTAAAAATAATATTATAAATATCATAACATCGTTATGTGAAATCTTATTAGATTTGTCTCAATGGGTATTTTCTCAATATCAACTTTTTATATATTTTTATTAATACAAGATGAAAGATTAATTTTCAAAGATATGCATTGGTGACCATGAATATAGTATACTTGAAATATTATTGTAGATGGAGAGAGTATCTATTATTATCCGTTTTGAAAATTTACCTTGGCATGCAATACTGCAAGTCTGCAATCGTCATATTGTTACAATGAAGCAGTTCTGATTTTCACCTACTCATTGCAGGTGGATCAAGTAGTCGTGCTGCAGATAGGAATTTTCAGGGTTTGACAGTGGAGAGGCTCCGGGCCCTTTTGAAGGAAAAAGGACTTTCACTGAAAGGAAAGAAGGCAAGTGCCAGTGTTTATTGCATAGTTGTTATGCCACTGTTCAGTAAATTCTCTGCCTTGCAATTGTCTCACTTGTCTGACTTGCAGTGGGACTTCAGTTGTCCTGTTTCTCCCTGTCTCATTTATTTTCTCTTTATTCCTTTACACTGAGAGATTTCCTCTAGAATATGGTACTTGTAGATGAAGGGTCATTTTTTTTTTCTTTTCTTTTACTTCAATCATGTTTGTTAACCTTGGGCTTCTAACCAGGCAAGCCCAGCCATTTCTGTTGTAAACATTGTTGTTGTCCTCTATCTGACATCACGCACAGTGAGATTGTTTTTAGGATGGTGGCTGCCGAGAATATCTGACATTTTCCTGCTTCTGCATGGTGTCTTTTTTTTGTAGGACGAGCTGATTGAACGGCTGCAAGGTGCCAGTAAATGATTCAACACTTTGATTAGATAGGGAAGTAGGAACTGCTTGTTAAAAAATCCAGACAGGCGCCAGGGGAGTTCATCAACGGTGCAACTTTGAACTAATGAAGTTGATCATATAGAAGGTTATAATATTGGTGTAGCAATATGTGCTCTTTTATACTTTTTGTTCTTTTGGTGCATATATCATGTATTATGGATGTGAGTCTTATATCACAGCTCTTTCTCATGAACTTTTGTGAAATATAAATTTCCGTGTTTTATTGGCCTTATTGCCATATGCCTGTGCTTCCAGGATTCTTCACTAAAAGAGTCCGCAACTTAATGTGACTTGAGGATTAATATATACGAGTGTCTTAAGTTTTGGAGCATATAGTTCCGAATTCAACATAGTTGTGTAATACAAACATGAACTTTTGTGTTAGATGGTCATAAACTAAGTGAACTTGACCGGTGTGGTGGTAAAAAATTCATACCCTACCTGAAATCTTTTCAAGTTTTGGATAGAAATTACAAATTGACTAACGAAACTGACATATCTGGAGCAGGTAGCATTCACTAATGCATCACAAACCGAGCCAAAAATAGGAGTCACTTTTGGGGTTGCTTTAGCTGAATCAACATGACGGAGCTACTTGCCTTTTGAGCGAATATTAACCCTACAAAAATCAAACCATTTTATTGTCTGAAAACACCTCGTCATGTAGTTTTCACTTTCCATTTTGTTACTCTTGATAGGTGACTCAGCTCTGACTGTGACATGGTTTAACTGTCCTATAATGGAACTTTGGCATTGATGAAACAAGCAGCTTATTACCACATGATGAGAATGGGATTTGCTGAATTAACCCTCGTTGGTATCCGTCGCCTCATCAGAGTTTTCCGCCGTGGCTGAAACCTGAATTAGGAAATTGTTCAGTTATCTGAAAACTGAACTATGAAGCAGCAGAATGAGAAAATTTATCTTAAACTTAACATTACTGATGTAGTATTACCTTCGGATGCTTCCCAGCCAGGACTTTTTTTTATAACCCTCTTTTCTTATTATTTTCATAAACTTCCCCTCTTATTTTTAGGGTAATGTGAGAGGGTAACATTGCCAGGTGGTGCTTCGGTCCCTCCGGACTTGCGGTAACTAGTGGAAATTTCTGGCCGCAGAATTTTCTGAAGACACGGCATGGAGTGGACTATTCCAAATTTGATGAAGGCTCATGAGAGCCTGCAGCAGGAGAGTCCAATGGTGAAGCTGATACTAACTTTCAAGTTTCAACCTTTTTATTTTATTTTTGGGTGTAGTAATACTAACTTATTGTCAGCTTATAGTTTATTTGTCCTTTCAAATTCCATAATTTGGGCACTGTGACACTAGTTCGATCATTTGGCTTTTATCTGTTACCGGATGTTTTTGTAGGCTATACCGCTATACGTGACATGATCACAACAAGGCTAAATTTGCTTAGTTGAAAAAGGAAGTGTGGAGCGTTAACTTTGTTTAGGGACATATGGAATGTGCTTTCAATTTTTTTTGTCTATCCCTCTCACCCATCGCAATCTCCCCCCACATAACCGTGACCTAAATAACAAATTCCACTTCACTAATGAGACTATAAAGAAAGGCGTCACTTACTCACTCAAGATTAAAAAGAAAACAAAGTCATCACTCTCTTTCCCAACTTTTTCAATATGCTCCACCATATGTCTCTGCCCTTCATCAATAACATCAAATTTCATGTATGTTTTTTTTGTTTATATATTGAGTATAAACAATTAACAATGTTGACAATTAATTAGTGACTTTTACTTTTTTCTTTCAATTAGTTATCAAATTTCATTATTTTTTAGTCTTGAAAAAAGTATATATATATATATATATATATATATATATATATATATATATATATATATATATATATATATATATATATATATATATATACCTGGTTGTTGGATAGGGTAGCCCAATGGATAAAGGGTCAGGGTCAAATTTATAAGGCTTTTATTGGACAGGGCTTTAATGGACAGGGGCTTTATTGGGCAGGGCCATTATAGGGCCCATTATCGACTCGTGACCCGCGTTGACCCGACCCGCTAACGACCCCTTATGAAGTGACCCTTTAGGAACCGACCTGCTATCGACCCGCTAACGACCCCTTATGAAGTTTTTAGGTGCATTTAGGTTGCATTTTAGAGCATTTAGATTCATATTTAGTTTCATTATTGCATTATATTCTTAAGTTATGCTATTCTACTCCTATTCAGTATGTTTTCTTGTTTTTGATGAAATTCAGGCATTGAGAACGTATTTGGAGCATAATTAGCTAAGCTTGAGTATTAGGAGCATTTGGAAGGGAGATACATTGCATAAGAAACATTTGAAGTATAATTAGTACGAGTTTGAGCAAAAACAAAGCGGAAATCATTAGAAGAAATGTGAGAAAGGAGTCACGTCTACTCTTATGACCATAACTTTTGATGTGCTTTTGATAATTGAATAATTCCAGCAGATTTAGAAACTAGACTTAAAGATTTCCAACGATAGGTGGCACGCCCCGAGGAGACTTCTAGTCAAGGAGTTATGCATTTCGGAAGTTTGCACTGTTTCTGTTGGAATCTGTTTTCGTACGCGCGAATCACTAATTCCGCCCATTTAATGAATATTTCGACTTTCCTTATATTGTACCTTACTTTCATAGTCTTATTAGGTTACAATTAATATTATTTAGAGGAGAAAAAACTGGCTCTCCTACTCTCACACTCTCTCTTAGACGTTATTTTATTCCTAGGTTTAGTTTAGTTTTCTTCTTTTTTTTTTCTCTCTAACTTTGGAGTAAACCCTAGTTTCTCTTCATCTTCATTAATTCATGAGTTCTATTTATTTCTTTCATTGATCTCTTTCATTTTGCTTTCCTTTGTAGATGTAGTTTTTATTCTTTATTTCATGATTGAGTAGTCTTGTTTTCTAGTGTTTGGGAATCCATATTTATATATTATGAATCTTGATTGATGTTATTGATAGTTTGATTAGTCATTGATATTTCTAATTGATTAGTGTTTTTTTTATTAATCTTGCAACCTGATCAATTGTTTGATTATATATTGCTAATAAGAGTTGGAATTGAAAGATCGACTTTTAGAGGGTTACCTACAATTAGCAAATCTGATTATGTTAGCGACCGTACTGCATATGTTTATTTGAGAGCGTTAAGACCCGACCGTAGGATTAATCTGTGCTCTAGATATTTGATTAATTAAGCTAATGATGATATTTTGATAGATTATAAGTATAAACTCGGTGAACCATTGCCCTAGATCTTTTTAGTTTGATTTTCTTTATTTATTAGTTTTGAACCTTAGTTCTTATATTTATGATCCTGTTTAGTTTTTCCAAACATTAGAAGCTAGATCTGAAACGATCATCTCTCTGTGGATTCGACCCTACTTACCTTACTACATTGTTAGAAGGTTTTGCTAGGAATTATTTTTGACAGGTGTACGACAACCTATCAAATTTTGGCGCCGTTGTCGGGGAGACGATATAGACGTATAGTTTTATTTAGTTTTTATTGTTGCTGAGACTAAACTGTAAATATTTTTTCCCTTTTGTGAATATTTTTTTTGTATCATAGTCATGTTATTTTTATGATGGGGATGATTTTTTTGATAGGCAACATAGTAACAATTTTTGGGATTCTCATGTTTACAGTTTTGATACATCATATCAAAATCCTCCCAATTTTTGCATGAGTTCTCCTGATTTACCTCATATGTTTTGTGATCCCCATGTACATGTTAGTAATTCTAGAGCAATTTTTTCTTTTCTTCAGTATGAGAATGAAGTGTTTTGGAAGTACTATCATAGGCTTGGTGACTTTATTGGTCCTAATCATGGAATTAAACTATGGGATATGTGCCTAGTGATTTATGAGGGGTTTAATGAAGAGACTAGGATGGTGGTAGAATCTATGTCTAATGAAGGATTTCTATTCCAAGCACCTGATTATTGTTGGGATTTAATTGTGTGGTTGGCTAGGGATACTTACGAGTGGGAGATGTCTTCATATACTCTTTCACCCCAAACTAACATGACACCACCTCCCTATTGTTCAAATTGTCAGTCTACTTCTCATGATTTTTTTCGTGTGATGTGACATTAGTAATTGATTTTGACCCCTCTTCCCAATATGAATGTTAATTCACTCAAAATTCTAGCCCCAAACTGTTTATTTATGATGATGATGAGGGCTGGATAATAAATGAGGGCTATTGGGATGATGACAAGATTGAGAGAAAGACCAATGTGATGGATGTTTTGCGGGAGGAAGAAACCATGGTTGAAATTTTCTCTTTGGAGGAAAGTCAAGTTGAGAGTAAGGTGATTTATAAGTCTTTGTCAGTACCACCTACTGTTTTTGAGTCTCATGTTTCATTTTCTCAAATACTTGACCTTATTCCTTCTTCTCCAATATTATTTCCTCCATCATTCCTTTTTTCTCCCCCTTTAAATGACTCTCATGATCATGTAACTAATCTACACTTAGTTTCTTTTCTTCCTTTTGAGTCATGTAAAAGTACTAACGATTTTTCTTCTTGTGAATATATTTTTTCCTTTGATTTTTCTTTTTGTAGTTTTAATAGTATTTTAGGACTATTTTTTTTCATTTTTCCTTTTTACTCTTATATAACTTGCTATGAGATGTTTGCAAGAACATATGTTAAGCTTTTTAGAGCATTGAACTATTATGAGTGGTCTACTAATCTTAAACGGTCATGCAAGACCTTAAATTTGCGCTTCTCGGGAGGCAACCCGAGTTTTGACTTTTTATATATTTAGACTAGTTTCGACAATAAAATAAAATAAACGGTTTTTTCACCATATACCCCTGACAATTTTTTTTTTGCACCATATACCCTTTCAAGTTTCCAAATTCACCATATACCCTCGACGTTTTAAAAAATACATCAACATACCCTTATGACTAACGGAAGTCTAACACCGTTAGTCATTAACCCCTAATCTGTCCTCTAACCCTAATTAACTAACCTAAACTAAACCTAACTCTAACCCTAACCCTAACCCTAACCCTAACCCTAGCCACCCACCTACCACCCCTCCCCACCCCACCCTTTTCCCCCACTACCCACCCACCACCCTCCCCCCACCCCACCCTCCCCCCCACCACACCCGCGGAGCTCCTTCCCCTCCCCTTCCCCTCCTCGGCACCCCCTTGCCCCTTTGTCTCCCTCCTCCTCTTCTACTTCACCGTCATCTCCAAACTCGACGCAACCACCGCCGCAACAACAACAACAACCGCCGCAACAACTTCCTCGACTCCGAAACCACCGATCCTCTCTCCTCTTCACGAGTCGACTCACTCGTACACGATCCAACTCGCTCCGACGTTGGACTCGACGACGCCTTCACCCGTCGGATCACAGTATTCAAATTCAAAAGAGAAGATAATTAATCGACGGTGTAGAATGTTCTATCTGTTTGAATGAATTCAATGAAGATGAGAATCTACGATTGATGTCGAATTGTGAACACGCGTTTCATCTAAAAACAAGCGAAAAAATGGCGGTTTTGTTCTTTGGCTGAAGGCGGCGGAGGGATGCGGTGGGGGAGGGTCTCGCTGGGCTACGCAGAGGAAGGGGAGGGTCTATTTGGGTTGCGCAGGGGAAGGGGAATGTATGGCTTGGGTTGTGCGGGGGAAGGGGAGGGTCTACTAGGGCTGCGCAGGGAAGGGGAAGGGGAAGGGGAGGGGGGTTTAGGGGGTGGTGGGGCGGTGGGGGAAGGGGTAAGGGGTGGGGGAGGGGTGGTGGTTGGGTGGTTAGGGTTAAGGGTTAGGGTTAGGGTATTAGATTAGGGAGTTAGGGTCAGGGTTTGGCTTAGGTTTAGGTTAGTTAATTAGGGTTAGGGGAGGATTAGGGCCTAATGACTAACGGAAGTCTAACACCGTTAGTCAAAAGGGTAGTTTGATGTATTTTTTCAAACGTGAGGGGTATATGGTGAATTTGAAAACTTGCGAGGGTATATGGTGCAAAAAAAAATTTGTCAGGGGTATATGGTGAAAAAACCGTAAAATAAAAATGAAAAGGAAGAAAATATTTTTTGTAATTGAATTCACTTGAATTCAATATTTTTCGGTTAGTTATTTTATTTTTATTTCTCGTTTTCTTATTTTAGTTAGTTGATTTTTGTAATTTATTCTTTGTCTTTGTATTCACTTGAATTCGTTTTTTTATTTGTTTTAGTCCACTAACGAGCTAACAAAATTTGTGAGTTGTGTCATCATGGTTTGAAAGCATATACAGGTTGAAGTTGCGCCTTTGGACAAATTAGGCGTAATCACAAACTTGTCGAGAGCCCGCTGCCCACCCATCGCCCAATAGGTCTCACACACTGCACGAACTGTAGCTCTCTACCCAGCCCGTTGGTTGGTCAGCGTTCGCTGGCCTACACACTGCTCGCCAATGTAGCAAGCTGCCTGGCCCGCTGGGGCCCAGCGCTCGCTGAGTACTGCTGGATATTTATAAAATAAAGAAAGAAAGAACGAAGAAGAAAGCGAGAGAATTCGCAGCGCTGCCGCACAACCTCTTCTTCACCAACGCGCACGGCCCGACAACCCACCGCCCTCACCGCCATCGCACAACCGCCCCTTCTCCTCCTCTTCGTGTCTGCTACTCCCCTCCTTTGTCCCCGCTTCGTGTCTGCCACCAACCACCATTATGGCATCCTCCATCTTCTTCACACACCAGCCGAACTCCCCCTACTCCCCTCCTCTGTCCCTTTGTCGCATCTCCACGGCCAAGCCGAACCTTTTTCCCCTCTGATCTTTTCTTTCTTCTTTCTCACTTTTCTTATATTTTCTTCTTTTTCTTTTCTTTTTAGTTTCTATTAATCTGATTTTCTTTTTAACTTTTCTTTTGTTGTTACCTTTTTCCTAATGAACTTTTTGTTATTTTTTTTATCAATTGTTGTTATAGGATTCTCTCAAGTAGACACCAATTCAAATTGGTTCAAGTTCGCCTTCGTGAAGCATTACGACATGATTTTTAAGCATATTTGACTATTCTCCCCAATTAATTGGGTAGTAAGCATCTTTTTTTCACTTGTAGTTGTTAATATTCATTTCGTATTTTTGCTTGGATTTTTGTTTTGATGCCATCTTGTTGAGAATCTTTTGCACATTGATTGAATTATTAGTTCATTGGATTGTTGGGATTTGTGTGTGGTTTTAGTGGTGAATTGTGGCTCTTGGTGGGAGATTTTGGTGTTGGATGACTGTTGGGGTTTGGTTTTTATTCTTTCTCTGATCTTGTTTCTTGCAATGAGGACACTGCAGATTTAAACTTGGGGGAGGAATATTCTATCCTTTATTGCTCTCTAGTGTAGGATTTATTGCTTTCGTAGGATGTTGCACGGTTTGTACCACTCATTAGGAGTGTGAGTTTACGTGTAACCAAAAAAATTGTACTGCTTTCTTAGTTGCATTTGCATATATATATTTCATCTCATATTAGACTTCATTTCATTTTAGTTGCATCTATGGGACTATTGCTAAGACTTTTTGAGAACCTTGATGATATTTTACTACATTTACTAAGCGTCACTCATCTTGTTCATGGTTCTTCATAGCACGATTGTTTCACAATTGATTGCTTGTGGTAAGATTGATTGATCTCTCTCTGGCTCGATTTAACATTACTATGCTGACACCCTAATCTAAGTGAGTTTATGTGCCTATAAACTGATGTATCTGTATCAGTTCTGTTCTTTCATGTGTGATTAGCTCCTCAGTTGCCGCATTGATCTTGATTTTGACTTGGTACTCCTTGATATTTGATAGTCCATACATTTTGATATGATTGAGGCGTTTTATTTCATGATCTTAGCTCCAGAGTTATTCTTGTTTTCATATTATCCTTCCTATAACCCCGCTGAGCCTTTTCTGACTATGTTTGATTGCTACCTACATTACAAGCCCTTAGCCTCATTTGATTCTTGTCCCAAGCCTAGCTTGGGGGAGCGAGTATTAGTTTTGGTTCGGTTTGTATTGAATTAAAGTGCTCTATTTGTGGTTTTGTTGGATAGAAAAATATGTTTAGTGAGCTTGGAAATTGAATTGAAAGTTTGAAAAAAAAAACATGAAAAATAAAAGTATGAAAAATAAAAAAAAAATAAAAAGTGAAAAATGTGAATAAAGTGAAATAAAAAGGGTTATTATTGAATTTCTTGAATGGAAAAAGTGTTGGTTATATTTGGAGATTGTTGGTTGTTGTGTGGAGTTGTTGTGACCTTTCTTGGTCATGCTTTCGATTATATGATGCTCCCCCTTCTCGGTCTTTCCACCCCAATTCCCAAATTATTTTCCATACCTTTAACCTCAACCTCATTACAACCCATAAAAGTCGTCTTGATCATTGTGTATTGTGTTGTTGAGTAAAAAGTGAGTCAAAAAGTCAAAATTAAAGAGTATATGCTTCATCTGAGTCGACTTGTTTTAGGTTGAGTGTCATCATTTATCCTTTAAACACATGAGAGATTTGAGTGCACATAACTATAGTGAGGTCTGCTAGGTTTGGTTAAGTCTAGCTTGGGGGAGATGGTTTGTGGTATGATTAGAGAGCCGATTGCGAGACATGACATGCTATGCAGCTTTGTTCGAGATTGTTTCGATGCTTGGTTCGTGTAGTAATTATAGCTCTCGTATTTTCAATTGAGTGTTTAGCCCTGTTTTAGTCCCATATTGTAGGTCGTCTTTCTTTTCCAATGTCTATGTCTTATTGCTTGGGGACAAGCAATGATTTAGCTTAGGGGAGTTTGATGTGTCATTTTTATATATAGTTTTTAGGTGCATTTAGGTTGCATTTTAGAGCATTTAGATTCATATTTAGGTTCATTATTGCATTATATTCTTAAGTTATGCTATTCTACTCCTATTTAGTACGTTTTCTTGTTTATTATGAATTTCAGGCATTGAGAACGTATTTGGAGCATAATTAGCTAAGCTTGAGTATTAGGAGCATTTGGAAGGGAGATACATTGCATAAGTGTAGGCGTGTTTTTTTATTTCGCCTACGCGGGATGAGCGTGTATTAGATTTGACTACCCCAACTGTTAAGGTTTTATTGAAAATTATTTTGTATTGAAAGAAGTCGCCAACAATTCTTTTTAGGAAGAATCATAAACCTAATTGGATATGGGAAAACCGTAGGGACAATTTATCCAATGTAGATTTCCCCGTCCTGACTCCTTAGATGGTCAAAGTGAACCAAAGATTGAGTTCGAGGGTGAGGGTACAAATATAGTCATAATGAACCACATTCACCCAAAGTTGGCCTCTACTAAATAGCGATTCATTGCAGAATTTATGCCAAAGAATAATCAAATAATGTTTTTATGCACCCTAAAAATATTTAGTCTAAATTGGTTCAGGAAACACATAAAAAGACTAATTTTTAGTGACATGTTATTAGGCAATCAAATTACAGGGAACCTAACAGGTTGTCCAAATTAATCTGATTAATGTTAGAACAGTTCTTTAGGTCTTTGATTAGCAAAAATAACATGTTGGTGATAAAAATGTTAATGCAGGACAATCATATAATATGCATAGAACAATCAGGCAAGCATATAATATACAAAGGCATGAATAAATATAATATGAATATAAAATAAAGTATAGAAAAGAGGTTAGAATATACAGTAGAGAGATTTTACATTAAAGATCTACATCAGGAAAGAAAACTGTCAGTAACTACAAGATAAAAATAATTTATTTAAGGATCCTCAGGATTATACCGTGGCTTGGGTCTGCGAGATTGACAACCTTCGGGACGAGCAATCGTGAAGCCTGAAAATCTGAATGTATGTAGATTGAATGTATTTTGTATTTGAAAGTATGAGTTTTGTAGGGAGATTTTGTAGAGAGATTCGTAAAGTATTCGTCGAGTTCGAAGTGTGGTAATGTGAAAAATCCGTTCTTCAATCTGTTCGGAAATCAGGCCTATTTATAGGGAAAACAACACTGCGCCTCTCGCGCCAGATGCGCCTGGCGCAGCTGACGTGTCAAGCGCATGACACGGCATGACCAGTAAAAAGCGTACACGTGGTATGTGCTTTTAAAAAAGATAAGAAAGAAAACCGCGTCTCAAGCAGAGAGCCACGCTTGACGCAGAACTCTGAATGAGTCAGAAATCCACGTGTCAAGTGCAGATTAGTGCACCTGACACAGGTGGACAGAGCTGCGCCTAACGCACAAACGTGCGCCAGGCGCAAGGCCCTGCGCCAGGCGCAGGTTGGTGCGCCTAGCGCACCAGCCTGGCTCCTGCCGTGCCTTTGCCAGCTTTATTTAAAACGCGTTGTAAAAGATTTCTTTTATCCATTAATTACAGATATCTGATTTTACGGGATAAAATCTGATTTGAACTTATAAAAAATATCTTTTGAAAATATTTATTTATTAAAATAAATCAATTAATTATCAATTAATTGGGCTTTTCAAAGAATTGGGCTCAAATACAATTATTTATCATGAATAAATAATTGGGCTTTAAAATAGGACTTAAACACTTTTCGAAATGGCTTTGAATGGCTTTTCAGATTGCTATGCCCGTGGATCGGACCAATTAAGACCACGGTATGTTTCATCATCGGATCCTTAAACGGGGAGACACGATTATGTGTCTATAGAAGCCCCCACTTTGACTGAGGTTTAGGAAACCGAAAGTCAAAGTATACGGTGTCGGGACGGAGAACGATTCTAAACGCTCTGCAGTTTAGAACTGATCTATAACCGCCTGTCTCTGCAAAGCAAAGTTAGTATGCAAGACAATAACTACAAGCAATCTGATTACCTGCACGGAAAGATGTTAGCAGATAAATGCAAACAACTCACATAAGCACATAGTGATGCAATAATGCAAACTTAGACTCTCTAAGGATGCATGAGACGCAATGCAAGTATTAAGGTTATGCAAAGCTAAAGGGAGACATGTCATGCAAGGTCAGGGTTATGCAGGACTAGAATGTATGAAATGCAATGCAAGGTCAGGATTTTACAAGACTAGAAGATGTATAGAATGATAGAATGATAGATTAATTAGAAATGCATAGAATGATTTTCGAAAATCGTTTTAGTAAATGATTGGGGTCCGTAAACGAGGTCCGCAGATTACAACTTTTCGGGAGTTTGAATTGGAGGAACCACCACACGTAGGAAGCCCCCACTTTGGGTGAGTTTGCCTTGAATTAGGCGTGAGCCTTAATCGAAACGTACTTGATCTGATATTGAAACGCAGTTGCTATGTCTTGAACATTGAAAATTTTCACTGGGGATTGCGCTGGGGATTCTTCTTTGGGAAGTTGATATAGGCAAAGTCAAATATCACCAGAAACCATGGATTTGTCGGAGAGTCCTTCGGGAAAAAGGAGAGCTTGTATTGAAAATAAAAAGTTTGAATTTGTGACTTAAATAAATATAGGTGGGGAAAAGGCTTTAACGAGGCTAGGTGCAGACTCGAGTCTATGTCGGGATCTCGAAAGAAAATGCTCCTGAACTCTAGAAAATCAAATCATTAGACCATGACTAATTTTATTTTATTGAAGGGGTCGGACCTCGAGATGAGGATTCCTACGTATCCTTGCGGAATCAAACCATTCGTAGTTCTGGATCTGATTTCTTTTTATTTATCATTTTTTTGTGTGCCCTAACTTTTGCCTAGGCCGCCCTTTCGGGTTTTCAACCTAGCGGGCTTGGACATTCCTTGAAAAAGGAGTTATAGAAAGGTTGACGGAAGGTCGAAAGGTTTAAGGCTTGAGGTTTAAATGAACGTTGAATTGGATGGCCTAAGGTAAGGGTCATGGATTTTGATTGTATGGGTTAAGGTTTAATGGATTGAAGGATTTGAATGAGGAGTAGAACTTGTGTGCAAGCCCCCTAGCTTGACTTTTATTTCTTTTTGCCTTTGGCTCTTTCTTTTTGCCTTGTGCGTTTTCTTTTTCTTTTTTCATTTTTTCGCACTTTGAAATTTTTTTATTATTTTGTTTTTGCCTGGCATTGATATTATTTATGTAGTAAGGCTTGCAAACAAGTTTGGTTTAGGGTATTGGAAGGCTTGAAGGATATTTGTGGAGCTTTGAGTGATGGAGGGATTATTTGGCTAATGGAGATGATGGCTTAAGGGATTTTTGTTTTTCCTTGGTTGTATGAGGATGGCTTATGAAAGCTAATGGAAGGGAGAGGGGAATAACTCCTGATCCAAAGTATGTCCTCCTTTTTTTATATATATATATATATTTTTTAATTTCAGATCTCTTTTTATTATTGCCAGTCAAGTTCATTATGTGATTTAAGTTTCATCATTGAATTAGAAGCATAAATAAAATGATGGAAGGCCAATGAAAACGAAAATGAAAATGCAATTCTTTTATTAATCAGAAATAAATAGAACAAGGCTTATTAGAAATAAAAACCTAGATGACATAGACTCGACAAGAAAGGAAATGAAGGAGCTAGAGGAGGGACTCTCCGACTCAACCTAGAAAACTAGCGTTAAATGACTAAGCCTCCTGCACTGTTGAGATTATTTCTAAGGGGTTGCTGTTGTTATTGACTTTTGCTGTCGACGGGATCGGAAGTCTGCCACTTTCAACCATGTCTTGCAGAGTATTCCTTTAGGCCCAACACGCAGATGTTGGGTGTCCATTCCTTCGGTGGCACTTACAATAGGCATTAGGTATCCACTTCTTGTGCCTATTTTCAGGTGCAGGGTCTGGAGTGGGACCGATAGGCTGTATTGCTCCTTTTGCATGAAGCCTAGTGAAGGCTTCTTCCAAAGTCATGCCCAATGGAGTGAATGTTCGTTGAGGCTTTTGATAACCTCCCTTTTCAGTAGTTAGGGCATTGACATTAGAGCTAGAAGGGTTGTTACTACTCTTTTTGAAAGAGTTGTTGTTGTTGGAACCCATGTTCTTATTGGCATTACCTCTTCTTCAATCAGCAGGCCTACCGTATAGAGCTTCATGAAAGACTCTATGGGTTGGAATTTGATATGATCCCCATACTTAGGCTGCAAGTTACGGATCACCAGTCGGACTTGATCCTCCTGAGATGGCCTATTGGTCATTTGTGCAGCTCTTTCCCTCCATCTATTAAGGAAGGTGACGAAATCTTCGTTGGCATTCTGTTTAGTTAATTCCAACTCACGAAGGCCAATGGGAAGCTGAGTATTGTATATCTATTGTTTGTGGAACTCTTCTATGATATAGTCCCATTCATTCAGCTTGGCTTTGTTGAGTGATCTGAACCACTTGGATGGATGTGCATCCAAGGTTAAAGGAAAGACATAAGCAAATAAATCCTTGCTCATGCCCTTGAGAGCCATAGCGATGGAGAAAGCTCTCAAGTGGTCATCTGGGTCTTCAACCCCCTTGAATTTTGGGAGGTCACCCAATGTTACCTTTTTAGGTAGCTTTTTCCTTAGTTCAAGATCAATAATGTCATGGCCATGAGTCGGACTCTCGAGTGCAGGAATTGACTGGATCAATTGCTTAAGTTTTTCAAACCTCAATTATGTGTTGGTCTTGATAGGTGGTGGAGTGTCGCCTTGCACGTCTTCTTCAGTGAGCTTCTCCCTTAGTGCCTTAATCTCTTTGTCTTGTTCCTCAAGACGAGAGTTCATCAGTGTGAGTTGAGCCATAATGGCACTAAGCTGTTCATTAGTGTCTCCCATTTCAGATGATGATTTAGAAGAGTCGGAGGATTCGTCTGAAAAAGTGAGGATACGCTTGACGAGTCTGGGAGTAGGTCGACCTTGTTGCCTCTCTGTTAGACGTTCCCAAGTTATAATCTCACGACCTGTCCTGAACAGAAATCGGATGGACCTCGTAAATTTTAAGAAATAATGTCTTCGAAATGGTGAATGGAGATGAGAAATGGGAAATGAAAGATGAGGAATGAAAATGGAAATGGGGAATGAAAATGGGAAATGAAAATGGAAAAAGATTATGGTTATGATGGCGACATGGGCTTACCTATATGCAGATGCAAATGTGGACTGGACTGGACTATGCAAGCAGACTGAATGATTGCCTATGCTAGCTTCGCTAGACTTAGGGGATGAATTTTTATAGTCCGAAGACTAACTTTTATAGTACGTAGACTGATTAGGGTTTACATATAATGCAAACTAGACCTAGGAAAATTTTATAGTCCTAACACTGAATTTTTATAGTCCTAAGACTGAATTTTTATAGTCGAAGACTGACTTTTATAGTCCGTAGACTGACTTTATGGTCCTAAGACTGAGCTTTTATAGTCTGTAGACTGACTTTATAGTCATAAGACTGAGCTTTTATAGTCCATAGACTGAATTTTATAGTCCTAGGATTGGGCTTTTATAGTCCGTAGACTGACTTTATAGTCCTAAGACTGACTAGGGTTTGCATACAATACAAACTAGACCTAGGGAATGAATTGGTCCTAAATGGACCTAAGAATTGGATTGGACTAGACTTAGACTTAGATTGGAAAGGATTAGGAACGGACTTGGACTAGACTTCACATAAAGATGTAGATGGGCCTAGATTTTGAAATGAACGAGACTTATATGGGCCTAAGATCGACTCAATGCTAGTGAATGTCTGGGATGAAATGCACATGGGCCTAAATGAATGCAAAGATGGATTCTAATGCATATAGGCCTAGAATGAATGCAAGTGAATTGGATTAATTTGGATTAGGAATGGACTTGGATTAGATTAAATTGAAGGTGTTTGGAATGGGCTTAGAATTTTCGAAATTCATTTTTCAAAGGAACCCCTTGTTTTATCTTTTGTTAGGAAAAATAATGGATTGATTTGAATATTTTTTTTTTTTTTGAAATGTCGTGGTATGATGATGATTAGTAAATGCTTTTTGAAAAAGGTAGAATAGAATAGGATGCATGATTGATTTTGAAAAGATATAAGTTTTTGAAATTGATGAATATGGAAAGGTAGAATTGATAGGGAAGATTAGTTGGACAACAGGGAGAAGATGGGAAGAGGTAGACATGCATGACAACTCTAACTCTACAATGACCTTTTAGATGCATTTTTTTTAGGAAATACTTAACCTTGCATGAAAAGACTGATTTTTATATGTTGAATTAGGCGATAAGCCTAAATGACCAAATTACGCGAATGCAGACAGACAGACGCACATAGGACTGAACATAGGATCGACAATTACGACGGCTAAATTGACGAAAAGCGTGCGATGCACAGACTGCGTGCCACGCAGCATTGCTGCGCGCGACGCACAATCTTGCGTCTGGCGTGGGAGTGGTGCGCCAGGCGCAACTTAATGCGCTTGGCGCACTACTCCCCGACACGTTTTTCGGGGATTTAGGCGACATATTGACCGATTGACGAATTTTATATGTTATTTAGACGCGATATTTAGGAACGACGGATAATGATGACAATTTGACAAGATATTAGCAGGCAAGAATTGCAATCACATATAAATGTCAGGTAACATGGATGCAAAAGTTCTCAACCTAAAGTCCAGTTCTACATTCAACTATTGGTCAGGTTTAGGTTAAGGCTGAAAAGGGTCCATGACTAAGAGATTGATCCCACGCTTCATACCCCTGCTTAAAGAGGTGGCCACGTGTAAGACGCACTCCAATCTCAAGTCAGGAACAAGAGAACAATGCCATGGTTGGGTAGGTTTGCTTATGACTAAGATCCAACACTATCGCTCAGGAAGCTTTTTGGAAGGACAAAGCGCAAACCCCCTGGGGGTGACCTCACACATAGAACATGTGCTAATGAGGCAAGGTAGATTGTCTTTATGGTGGCTGAACAATAGCCATGCATATGCAAAACTGTATATTATTCAAAGGCATAAAAGGAGAATGAATCGTATTTTTCAAGTTTCACCCAAACATTTAAAAAATTTAATTTTTTAAAATCCTCCCTAGTGAAGTCGCCAAATTGTAGGCGTGTTTTTTATTTCGCCTACGCGGGATGAGCGCGTATTAGATTTGACTACCCCACTGTTAAGGTTTTATTGAAAATTGTTTTGTATTGAAAGAAGTCGCCAACAATTCTTTTTAGGAAGAATCATAAATCTAATTGGATATGCGAAAACCGTAGGGACAAATTATCCAATGTAGATTTTCCCGTCCTGACTCCATAGATGGTCAAAGTGAACCAAAGATTGAGTTCGGGGGTGAGGGTACGAATATAGTCATAATGAACCACATTCGCCCAAAGTTGGCCTCTACTAAATATCCATTCATTGCAGATTTTATGCCAAAGAATAATCAAATAATGTTTTTATACACCCTAAAAATATTTAGTCTAAATTGGTTCAGGAAACACATAAAACGACTAATTTTTAGTGACATGTTATTAGGCAATCAAATTACAGGGAACCTAACAGGGTGTCCAAATTAATCTGATTAATGTTAGAACAGTTCTTTAGGTCTTTGATTAGCAAAAATAACACGTTGGTGATAAAAATATTAATGCAGGACAATCATATAATATGCATAGAACAATCAGGCAAGCATATAATATACAAAGGCATGGATAAATATAATATGAATATAAAATAAAGTATAGAAAAGAGGTTAGAATATACAGTAGAGCGATTTTACATTAAAGATCTACACCAGGAAAGAAAACTGTTAGTAACTTCAATATAAAAATAATTTATTTAAGGATCCTCATGATTATACCGTGACTTGGGTCTGCGAGATTGACAACCTTCGGGACGAGCAATTGTGAAGCCTGAAAATCTGATTGTATGTAGATTGAATGTATTTTATATTTGAAAGTATGAGTTTTGTATGGAGATTTTGTAGAGAGATTCGTAAAGTATTCGTCGAGTTCGAAGTGTGTTAATGTGAAAAATCCGTTCTTCAATCTGTTCGGAAATCAGGCCTATTTATAGGGAAAACAACACTGCGCCACACGCGCCAGCTGCGCCTGGCGCAGCTGAAGTGTCAAGCGCATGACGCGGCATGACCAGTAAAAAGCGTACACGTGGTATGTGCTTTTAAAAAAGATAAGAAAGAAAATCCGCGTCTCAAGCAGAGAGCCGCGCTTGACGCAGAACTCTGAATGAGTCAGAAATCCATGTGTCAAGTGCAGATTAGTGCACCTGACACTGGTGGACAGAGCTGCGCCTGACGCACAGACGTGCGCCAGGCGCAAGGCCCCGCACCAGGTGCAGGTTGGTGCGCCTAGCGCACCAGCCTGGCTCCTGCCGTGCCTTTGCCAGCTTTATTTAAAACGCGTTTTAAAAGATTTCTTTTATCCTTTAATTACGGATATCTGATTTAACGGGATAAAATCTGATTTTAACTTATAAAAAATATCTTTTGAAAATATTTATTTATTAAAATAAATCAATTAATTATCAATTAATTGGGCTTTTCAAAGAATTGGGCTCAAATACAATTATTTATCATGAATAAATAATTGGGCTTTAAAATAGGACTTAAACACTTTTCGAAATGGTTTTGAATGGCTTTTTAGATTGCTATGCCCTTGGATCGGACCAATTAAGACCACGGTATGTTGCATCATTGGATCCTTAAATGGGGATACACGATTATGTGTCTACAGTAAGAAACGTTTGAAGTATAATAAGTACGAGTTTGAGCAAAAAGAAAGCGGAAATCATTAGAAGAAATGTGAAAAAGGAGTCACGTCTACTCTTATGACCATACTTTTGTTGTGCTTATGATAATTGAATAATTTCAGCAGATTTGGAAACTAGATTTAAAGAGCTTTCCAACGATAGGTGGCATACCCCGAGGAGACTTCTAGTCAAGGAGTTATGCCTTTCGGAAGTTTGCACTATTTCTGCTGGAATCTGTTTTCGTACGCGCGGATCACTAATTCCGCCCATTTAATGAATATTTCGACTTTCCTTATCTTGTAAATTACTTTCATAGTCTCATTAGGTGACTTAGGGGGCGTTTGGTTAGGGGGTTACAAGAAAGGGAAAGGGAGAACATTGATTCCATTCCATTAAAAATTATTTGGATGGGGGGTTTTACTTTTCCCTTACCGCCCTCCATTACCCCAAATCCCTCTACTTTGATTCCCCACCCTCCTCTCCACTTAGAAACAGGGGTAAGGAAAAGCCCCTTTGATCACCCATCTTACTCCCACAAACACCCCAAACCGCACCCAACTGCCAAAATCGCCTGAATTCACCCCACACCAAAAAACCACCCAACAACCACCGATACTTTTAACCAAAAAACCCAACATCCACTAAACCCCCCCTGAATCCACCCTTGACCACCGAAAAACCACCTTGACAACCGAAAAACCCCTTACCAATGGAATCCTACACCACCCGTGCGAAAAACCAGCCCATCCACCTACAAACAATACCACCCGACGATTGATCTTTGCGAATTCCACGACGATGACAGAAGGGGGCCGACGAAAGAAGGGGGTGACAAAAGAAGGGGGAAGAAGAGAGAGAAAAGAAGCGGAAGAAGAGAGGAAGGACATTGGCCGCGAAAGAGGGGTGATGGCGACGGCGAAAGAAGGGGAGGGGGAGACGCCGGCGAAAGAGGGGAGGGGGTCACTACTACAGAATTCACGATTTGCATCTGACTATTTGCGTCGTACGAAAGAGCAACTGACGCAAATGACACATGTGCGTCGGATCCTACAGAAAATCCGACGCAAATAGCCTAGCAGGGATTATACAGGCCTGTTTTGCGTCACTGTTTGCGTCGCATTAAGATTTCATGTGACGCAAATAAGTCATCTGCGTCGGACCATAGGCCCATCCGACGCAGATGACGTTTCGTATACAGCCCACAAGTTCCCAGCCTGTACTTAGTCATCTGCGTCAGATCATAGGTCCATCCGACGCAGATGTTTTGTATCCCGCCTAATATTTTATTATTTAGTGATCTGCATCGGACCATAGGCCCATCCGACGCAGATGACGTTTCGTATACAAGCCCAAAATCCCAGCCTTGCTTAGTCATCTGCGTCGGACCATAGGCCCATCCGACGCAGATGACGTTTCGTATACAAGCCCAGCATCCCAGCCTTGCTTAGTCATCTGCGTCGGACCATTGGCCCATCCGACGCAGATGACTTGTATCCCGCCCATTATTTAGTCATCTGCGTCGGACCATAGGACCATCCGACGCAGATGACTCTTATTTCATGTTTTATTTTTCGTATCCCGCCCATCAGTTGCCAATATTCACAAACACTACTCGCACTTCTCTCTCTCATGCGAATTCCCACAAACACTCGCCGGCGCTGCTGAAGGACATCTCCCCCGTCGCGTCGCCGCTGCTCCGGCATCACCTCTCGCCGGCGCTCCTCCTCCTCTTTCTCTCACTCACTCTCTCTCTCTTGCACTCCTCTTTCTCTCACGCACTCACTCTAACGTCGCCGCGCTCACGTCGCACCGCGCTCCCCCGTCGCACTGCGCTCCGCCACGCTCCCCCGCTGCTCGCGGTCACTCGCTGTCGCGTCTGAGTTGCTTTCCATCTCCCCGTCTCCGGCAATGTAAGTCTTTTCTTTATTTTTTTCAATTTTCTGTCTCAATTTATGTCGTTTTTTTTAACCAATTTCTGTCTTTTTTTTTTGGAATTTTTTCCTTATTTTTGCTAGATCTTAATCAAGGAGTTTGTGATTGTATTAGTAGAGTGATTGTAGTTTGTAGTTTAAGATTGAATTTTAATATTGAATTTAGGATGTTTGTAGTTTAATTTGTAGTTTGTAGTTTAAGGTTTTAAGATTATATTTAGGATGTTTATAGTTTGTAGTGCTCATGAATTTATATAGTTTGTAGTGCTCTAAAATACTTCCTTTCTACTATATAATTATATTCACAAGTCATTCTTGTTTTTTACCATTGATCTTAATAATTCTACTTTAATCTTAATGTTGTTTCTTAATTTCTAATTTGTTAATGTCTTAATATTAGATAGTTGATGTTTATGAGTTATGACTTAATCACTATTTAATTTGTGGGTTGGTTAATGCCCTAATGCAGTTGCCACATTCCATCTTCTACTTGTCGGCTGGTGCTTCAAGCTCACCTTGTTGTGCTTGTCTTCGCTGCTCCTTGAGAGCAGAGGTATATATATTATAGCTTTTGCTTTATGTTTATTTATTTTATTTGTCCCTATAATGTTGAATTATGTGATTGAGAAAGTATATATGAATTGTTTGGTTATGTGATTGGGAAAGCATATGTTGAATTATGACCAAACTTATATGGACATACCTTAATGCGGTGGGGAGGGAAATCTAAGGAATGGATTGGTTTTTGCTGTTTAATTGCAATGTGTGTATCATTGGCCTAGATACCCGTTCGAGGCTTACTCATTAGGAGTAAGTCTTGAATAGTCCCCGGTTTGGGACTGTCTTTGGGTTTCTTATCTCACTTAGGATGTGAATGAATGTTTGATTTTCGATTCTAAGAAAGATCTAGCTCATTTCCCTAAGCGTTCTCTGGGTACATATGTTGATAGTTTACCTACTATCTTCATCGTGTACTTGGAGAACTGTAGGGAAGTGCTGCCGGATTTTTCTTAGAATTGAAAACTAAATGTTCATTCACTAGTGAGATGAGAAACTCAAGGATGGGTTAGGTTGGAGTGATAAGGACCCAAATGTTCATGACTGCATTTGATAAGACCCAGATTCCGCTCTTCCAATGCAAGTGGTTTGATATTCGTCGTGGTGTAAAGAAGGATGAACATGACTTTTTTACATTAGTCAATTTCAACCGGTTAGGGCATCATGAAGATTCTTTGATATTGGCATCACAAGCAAAACAAGTATTCTACATGGTTGACCCTGCCGATTCAAAATGGTCTGTTGTCATTGAAGGAAAAAGGAGAATACTTGGAATTGATGATGTACACGATGAAGAGGAATACGATAAGCAATTCAATGAAGTCATTGCTTCGTCAGTAGTCATTCCAAGTACATTAGGGGAAGATCTGGACCCGAATTACATTCGCCGAGACCATAATGAGGGATTTTACGTTGTCAAAGAAAAAACTGATTAATAGGTAACTAATGTAATATTATTGCAACTACTATTGTTTATAATCTTCAATTATATATTTTATGCTTCGTTAAAATAATTTTGTAGTATTTCATTGATGAATCTAACATGTCTTTATGATTTATGGTTTCAGGTGTAGTGATGGAAGATCACATAATGCATGATGCATCCGATGATGATCGGCACCCACGTTTTGAGGCCGAGATAACTGATGGAGGTAGCAGGATGAAAAGAGTGAGCAAGGCTCGAGTTCCTACAAAAGGGATACGGTCCAAACCCGGGGTCCAAAGAGTACTTCAGTGGGATGATTGGATGCGTCCGATTGGGGATCATGTTGGTGCGTACAAGACACATTGCGGCGAAATCAGTAGAAGCAAAGTGTCTATCTTGTACGATAGTTGGGATGATGTTCCACAAGGCCTAAAAAATAGTTTATGGGAAGATGCTAAAGTAAGTAAACCTATGTATTTTTAAAATAAATTCTTTTAATTTAATTTGAATAATGTTTATTATACTAATCGTGTATTATTGGTTAATTTTATATATCGAAGAAAGAGTTTGGAATACAAGAGGATGAGAGGAAGAAACGAGATGTGTTGACTACTTGTGATAAGCGGTGGAGAGATTTCAAGTCAAGATTAGTGAGTCGATGGATCACAAAAACGAGGCCGGGGCCTAACAATGATATGCAACCGTACGTGCTCTATCCTTTCATCACGGAAGAGATTTGGGACGAATTTGTGAAAAAGTGTAGCTCTAAGGAGTTTAAGGTATATAATATATACGTTACAATCACATAATAAGTTATAATCAATTTTTTTTTGTGAATATTAACTAATTACTTGTTTTTATATTAGGCTAAAAGTGAAAGAGCAAGAAAGTCTCAGGCTGCCAATATTCATCCTCATTTTTTGGGTCAAAAGTCATATGCGGAGATGATTCCCGTTTGGAAAGACAAAGGGTATATCCCTAAATCCTCTACAGCATCATCTGTTGACTCATCCACATCATCATATATTTCCTCCTTGCCGGATCGAACTTTGCCATGGCTTCTCGCGAGATCGAAAGAAGATAAGGAAGGAAATCTTTTCTTCCCTAATGAAGAAACACAAAAGATAAAAGAGTCCATTGTAAGCATTCTTCAAATTTTATGATATTTTCTTGTCTAATTACTCGAATTCTACTAATCATATGAATTTTTTGAATTTGACGCATGCAGGATGATTGGAAAAGAAAAGAAAAGGAAGGAGAGTTTGTTACAGGTCGGATGGATGATGCTCTATCACGTGCTCTACAGAGGAAAGACCGTCCTGGGCGTGTGTTAACAGCTGGGCGTAGCATTGGGATTACATCGGTTTGGGGAGATCCTGATCGGAGTAGTACTGCTCGAAAGGGTAGGGGCATGGATGATGAGGAGATGAAGGAGTTCGAGGCTAGAGTGAGCCAAAGAGTTAGAGAACAGACGATGGAGGAGATGAACTCGAAGATAGATGCAATACTTCAAGAAAAGTTAAAGGCTTTTGCAACGCAATTTGGTCTTCAAGCACCAAATCAAACAAGTCCTCACACTGCAGTTGATCCTAGTAGCTGTCACTCGAGGGGCAATGATCCATTTGCGAACTTGCAGGTATATAGTTATTTTATATCTTCTACGATTATGATATTATGTTTCTAAAACACTTAATTAATGACATTGTGTTCTCAATGGATGTTAAGAGTCCGGTTCCATGTCGTTTGGCAATAGCGGATAACTCGGGACCGATCATTGTAGCTGAGGGTAGTGTACAACCACAATTGGAGTCATCATCACATCCTACGGCCGTGAAAGTGAGTGTTGATGATTTTTATTCGGACTACGCAGAATCTCTAGTTCCACTACCGACTCCATACATCGTGAAACTCAGTCAAGCCGAGGGTTCATTCATAGAATGGCCGAAAGAGTTGGTATTTTTAGTCTCAGATAATCAGGTAACTTATGTTTAATATTTTGATTTATATACTAAGAAATGTAAATATATATACTAAGAAATTTTGATTTATATATGCTAAGTAATCTTAATTTTGTATACTAAGTAATCTTGATTTATATATAAAATAATCTATTTACATATATAATATGAATTAAAAAGAAGTCGAATTGAATTAGGAACATATACCTAAAGAAGGTGCGATGAAGAAGAAGAAGAAGAAGAAAAAAATAGTTGGTAGTGATCCTTGCACCGATGAGTCTGCACATAGGCACGTAGATCCTTTTATTGACTTGACACTGGATGATATGAATGATGATATCAAGGAGATGCACCGAATATTTTGCGACAAACCCTCAGATGAGCCTTTTCAATTGCAAGTTCAGAAGGGTACCGTCTTCAACTTTGATAGAGATCATATGATCATTCTCTCACGACAAGATGTTTTTCAACTTCTCACGGGAGCATGGATTAATGTATCCATTTTGCAAGTATTTATGATGTGAGATTTCTCAAACTCTAAACTAATTAACATTGCTATTTATTTGTATTGTTTCTCCTAACTATAAGTGTTTGGATCTTAGGTACTTGGCAGATCAGTCTGAGGAGCATGGAGATAATAATATTGGTTTCATGTGTCCAAGTATGATTTCAGCGACCATGATACGCAATCACTTAGATGCCGTGATCAACTACATGGGAAGTTCAATGAAAGCGAATCAATATATGCGTTACATCCTATGTCCGTATTTTGAAAAGTATGTTAGTTAAACTAATCTTTACTTTGTTTTATATTTATGAACTTGTGGTTATATATATAAAACATCACATTTTACTTCATGCCTTAGGGATCATTGGATTCTTCTTGTCATTTGTCTATCTAAGAGAACGGTATATATATTTGATTCGATGAAGAAAGATAGATCCTTAGCTATCAAGATACCGTTGAATACGTAAGTTCATAGTTGTTATACATGTTAATAAGTTTACATGCATTTTATGATATTTTAAATAATTTATAAATGTTTATAGTAATTAATTGTTACAAATTAAAATCTCTATATTTAGTGCATATACAAAATACACGCGGCTTGAAGGATCAGATAAAGGAACTAAATTGTCTTGGACATATATGCGGGTAAAACTCTTATGGTTTTGTATTTGATACTTTATAATTCTATTTAGGATTTTTTTTCCGATTCTAATATATATCTTAAATTTGGCGTAGTGTGCTCAACAATCGGGAGGAGTGGAATGCGGCTATTTCGTGATGAGATACATGTTTCTAATCATCCGCTTATACTATGAAGCAGAGAATTTGTATGAGGTATATGTATGTTGTAAATTCATTATTTATACTTATAGAATTTTAAAGTATATTAACTAGTTTAATATATTTCTAGGCTTTTTCGTCAAGTCTTGAGCCATACTCCATATATGAGATCAACGACCTCAAAGAACTTTTTGCGGAATACTTTGTACGGGTCGTTACTGAAGCAGACTAAGTTTGATGGTTAATGTATGTATTTGTAGGTTAGAATAATATTTTGTTACTTGAACCTTGTTGGTTGATTGATTGCACATTGGTTGCTTGAACCTTGTTGGTTGATTGATTGCAACATTGGTTGCTTGATTGAGATGTATTGAAACAGGTTTTGGTTATATATATGCAAAAATTTCCCAACGATTTCTTGGGTTGTCCAAATTACAAAGGAGACTCTGCCGAATTTTCTGCTCATAATTATTAACATAATGTTTGCTTAGTTTTGAAAATAAAAAAAAATAGCTGAAAACAAAAACAAAAAAAAAGCTGAAAAAAAAAACAAAAAAATATATTATCTGCGTCGCATGCAGTGCCATATGCGACGCAAATGGTGCTTCATGTGCGTCACATATGGCACTGCATGCGACGCAGATGGGTGTGTGCGCAGCAGCCCGGCAGAGCCGAGCGGCCTCATCTGCGTCGCATGCTTTGTGCCATATGCGACGCAGATGAAGCACCATTTGCGTCGCATATGGCACCGCATGCGACGCAGATGAGGCCGCCCGTCGCTGCTGTGGATGCATGGAGGGGATGGGCATGTGCGTCGCATGCTTGTTGTGGCCGACGCAAATATTTGATTAATTGCGTCGTGTCGTATCCGACGCAGATGACTGTCTTCCATCTGCGACGAGACCTGTGCCGTCGGACCAGGGTCCGACTCAAATGGGGGTCCCAGGTCCGACGAAAATTATCATTTTTGTACTAGTGGGTGACGACGACGGCAGAAGAGGGGAGGAGGAGGCCACAAGGCTGTTTAATTTGAAAAAGAAATGGTGGTGGTGGTGGTGGTGGTGGTGGTGGTGGTGGTGGTGATATATTAGGGTTTCCTTTACCTATTTTAAAAGAAACAATCTAGTAAATCTAAGAGTTTTGCTTCCTATTCTCCTTCTTTCCCTTTCTTATACCCTTTCCTTTTCCCCTTTGTAAACCAAACGCCCCCTTAATATTATTTAGCGGAGGAAAAACTGGCTATCCTATTCTCACTCTCTCTCTTAGAAGTTATTTTATTCCTAGGATTAGTTTAGTTTTTTTTTTCTCTCTAACTTTGGAGTAAACCCTAGTTTCTCTTCATCTTCATTAATTCATGAGTTCTATTTTTTTTTATTGATCTCTTTGATTATGCTTTCCTTTGTAGATGTAGTTTTTATTCTTTATATCATGATTGAGTAGTCTTGTTTTCTAGGGTTTGGGAATCCATGTTTATATGTTATGAATCTTAATTGATGTTATTGATGGTTTGATTAGTCATTGATATTTCTAATTGATTAGTGTTTTTGTTGTTAATCTTGCAACGTGATCAATTGTTTGATCAAATATTGCTAATAAGAGTTAGAATTGAAAGATCGACTTTTAGAGGCTTACCTATAATTATCAAATCTGATTATGTTAGCGACCATACTGCATATGTTTATTTGAGAGCGTTAAGACCCGACTGTAGGATTAACCTGTGCTCTAGATATTTGATTAATTGAGCTATTGATGATATTTTGATAGATTATAAGTATAAACATGGTGAACCATTGCCCTACATCTTTTTAGTTTGATTTTCTTTAATTATTCGTTTAGAACCTTAATTCTTATATCTATGATCCTGTTTAGTTTTTCCAAACATTACAAACTAGATTTGAAACGACCATCTCTCTTTGAATTCGACCCTACTTACCCTATTACATTGTTAGAAGGTTTTGGTAGGAATTAATTTTGCCAGGTGTACGACAACCTATTTCCGACCCGCCCAATATACATATACATATATATATATATATATATATATATATATATATATATATATATATATATATATATATATATATATATATATATATATATATATCATATATGTATACATATATATCATATATGTATATATATATATGTATATGTATATATATATATATATATATATCATATATGTATACATATATATCATATATGTATACATATATATCATATATGTATACATATATATCATATATGTATATATATATATGTATATGTATATATATATATATATATATATATATATATATATATATATATATATATATATATATATGTATGTATATGTATATATATATATATATATATATGTATATATATGTATATATATTCTACCAAGGTATTAGCCGTGATTCCAGGAATTGACTCATACATACAGGTCTTATCCTAAAGATACCGGTGGAATCCTTACAGGCCATGTATATTGAGTCTGGGTTTGATCCATTACATTGGACAAGGTTTATGGGCTAGATATGTTGGGCCAAAAGGATAAGTACTGATTAAAAGATAAGTATTGATTGAGCCAATGAGGAAGTGTCCTAATGCTAGTGGAACACTCCCGACCAGTATAAATACTCTATGATCCGAGTCATTCAGGTACGTTTTCCATCATAATTAGCAGTACTTGAGAGGTAACGGTTTCTTTTACTGACTTAAGCATCAGAGGGGTATTCCTCGAACCCACCCCCGAGGTTAGCTTGCATGTTCTCGTTTACACGATCCAACCGACTTATTGCATACAACCTTGTTGCCGATTCACCTACCTAATATTCCATACAGGAATACCTCTGGTATGATGATACCCCGTGTTGTGTTGGCGTCATTTACCCTTATAAAACTCACAGTGTTACCTAATAACGCAAGATATATAAAAAACAGGAGAATGATAAAGAACAATCATGTCTTCATAGGTTCTAAAAATGTCGTTAAAATTGATTGAATCTATAGGATTACATAATAAGCATTGTTTTGGAAACCATTTCTAAACTATATAAATAATGTTAATGCATTTAACACATGATTAGCCTTTGGAAACTAATTAAATGACGCATAAGATTATCCTTAAGTGAGAAGTCAAGTTTTGATAAAGAACTAGTATTGGAGCGATGCCCCGAGTTAGTTACAATTTATATATTATTTTTCCTAAATTTTATAATTAATTTTATTAGCTTTTCTTATTTTCTGTCTAGTGCGAAATTGAGAAATGGGCATTATGGTCTAACTAGCCTAAAACTCTACTAAAAGTTCTAACATAACTAGGACTCTTCAAAAGAGTTGGAATCATGCTTGATTTTACATTTATAAAGATTAAAAATCAAAATATTACTCCATTATAACAAGAATGGAGGAAGTATAAGGCACTATAAGTTTTTTCGGTAACTAGTGTAGAAGTAAAAATATATAATGTAATTAATTAATTAAGAGAGATAATTAGTAAAAGGGTCCACATCACAAGAGACATAAAAGAGAGTGAATGAAAATATATACTTAGTTGGATGTCTATGTAACATGGGCAGATGATTAATATTTCTATTTTATATGACGCAATTTTTTTCACAAATTCTTGTATTAAGACCGCCTGACATTTATTTAATTGTCAAACGGAGCCCATAGGCCCATTTATACTCATGTGCAACATCATCCACCATCACGCTCCACATTGCTTCACACACATGTCCCCTGCTTCTCTAATAGTTTGATTTTGGGGTTAAAAGTTATGAATGTTGGATTATTAGTTAAGGTTCTCTAATAGTTATTATTTTGGGAGATAAAAGTTATGATTTTTGGGTGACTAGTTAAGATTCTATGATAGTTATTGTTTTGGGGGTAAAAGTTACGATTTTTAGGTTAATAGTTAAGGTTCTCTGACGTCAGTCGTTTGACAATAAAATTATTGTCAGACAGTATAACAAGAGACTCGCTCAACTTTTTAAGAACAGCTAGAGTATCTCATAGGAATTTGATTGAGATATCTTGAAAATTATGAATAATTGATGGACCTAATTTTTCATCAACACGAGGAGGAAATTATGTAAAGAAAATATCCAATTCAATTCACACAGCGTTTTATATCACATGGTGGAAGGATAGTTTTTCTATTTTACGTGACACAAAATTTTATAGGAGTAAATGGAGTACTTTTTCCGTTTTATGAAGTTTTACTTACTTTTCGTTTCATTCCATTTTATAAAGTTCTAATCACTTTACTTTATTTGTAAATTTGTAAAAGAAATATCATTAGTTAATGGGATTATGACCCACTTTTGTTTGCTATTTATCATATAAGTGAAGGGGGAGGAAGATGGTGTCCCCTTACAAAAAGTCTGATATACCCTTAAAGAATTTAGATTGCCATACATATTAAATAATCTTTTCTTCTTCCTACTTGCCATATACTACCTCCATTTTTTTTTATTGTTACACTTTGATATTTTACACTATTCACAAATTGCACTTTGACCCTTCTTTGTGATTTATACGTGAATACAAACATAGTCATGTGAGATCTTGTTAGATTCGTCTCAGTATGTATTTTATTAATATGTACTTTTTATAATTTTTATAAATACAAAACTAGAGATATGTATCCTCAAAGTTTTGCATTGACATGCGTGAAAAGTGTAAGTGTAACAATTAAAAAGAAACGGAGGGAGTACAAGCTAACAATGGAATTGAATTTGAAATTTCAATTAAATATTAAACTAAGGAGAATGATTTCCTCTTCTTATATATGTGTGAAAAACTCTCTTCAAAAATTAAATTGACAATATAACTTGATTGACACAATCAGAAGAAAAAAAATAAAAACTTGGATTTCATATTAATAATTTTACTGATAATATTTTAAAACCTAAATGTCGATTATTGTTCGGTAATCTCTATTATATAAATCAAACTCTTCCACTTTATTGATACTCAACGATTGAACCTGATACACAAATTCTACCACTTTATTTGAGCACAAACTTTCTTCTGCTTTATATTTCCTTCTCTCAATATTATATTTAAATAATGATGAACAGATAACTAAAAAAACCAACGAAATATTGATTTAAGAAAACATATTAAAAAATTTAAAAATAATTATAAATGTCTGTTTGAATCTAATTTTTTGTAACACTGATAAATAACTAATTGAGACAAAAAGGTTAAAATGATCCGCATACATAGCCTGCAAAAAATGCTAATATCTATTTAATGCAAGTGGACCCAAAACATGGACCTAATGTTATCTCTATTCATATATTCGTATTTTGTTTAATACAAGTGGACCCAAAAAATACACTCTTTCTTATAGGGCATTACTATTTACCGCCCGTATTTACTAAAAATCGTCCGTATTTTTTTCAAGATTTTCCTAAACTACCCCTATGTATACTCACTCACTCTCACTCCTCACTCACTCTCACCTCACCCCAACCACCACCCACCCACCAAAGCAACCACCACCACCACCAACACCGCAACCACTACCACGACGTCAACCACCACCACCACCACCACCACCACCACCACCACGGCGTCAACCACCGCAACCACCACCACCACTCTCACCGAAAATCTTGTTACCAAGGATATTTTCAAAAAAAAAAATTTTTTTTTTTTTTTTTGCATAGTAACGGAATTTTCATCCGTTACTACCATGGTGGTAATGGAATTTTCATCCGTTACCACCATGGTAGTAACGGAATTTTCATCCGTTACCATGGTTTTTTCGGAAAAAAAAAAATTTTTGTTACTTTTTTTGGAAAAACCCATGGTAACGGATGAAAATTCCGTTACCTCCATGGAGGTAACGGAATCCGTTACCTCTATGGAGGTAACGAAATTTTCATCCGTTACCGTGCACTGGTGGCGGAATTTTTTTTTAAAACTAACCACATTCTGTTCCGGTGTGGTTGACGGCGTTGACGATTCTTCATGGTGTTCCGGTGGTGGCAGTGGTCCGCGATGGTGGTAGCCAGGTGGTGGTGGTGGTGGTCAGGTGGTGGTGGTTGTGGTGGTGGTGGTCATGTGGTGGTGGTGGTGGTGGTGGTCGTGGTGGTGGTGGTGGTGGTCGGGTGGTGGTAGTGTGAGAGGTGAGAGAGTAAGAGTGGGTTAAAAAGGGAGGGGTATGATGGGAATTTTAAGGAAAAAATACGGGCGATTCTTAGTAAATACGGACGGTAAATAGCGATTGGGTTCTTATAACCTAAAATACCGTGTTTACGGTTTTTTAGTAAAACTTAAAAAAACGAAAACGAAAAGAACTTTATGATTTCTTTCAAATTATGAATGATTGACGCACCAAACACTTCAACAACACGAGGAGAAAAAGCTCTGTAAAGGAAAATATCCAACTCGTTTCACGATTTTTGTTTTATAAGTAGATTGGAAAGTTTTCTCTTTAATATGACACAAATTAAAGTTTTTATCGAATAGATGGGGTATCTTATAGCAGATTGGTTGTAAACATTATGATATCTTTTTAAATTATAAACAATTGATGGAACAAACAAACCAGCACGAGGGAAAAACTTTGTAAAGGAAAATATCCAAGTGTTATTATTTGGTTGAAATGACAGGAACCTCCTCTTTCTTAGCCAAACCAAAATGTTGTCCCTTTGAAGTGGGAACAATGGACACTTGGACAGGTAGCGATATATCTTATGCAAGTTAGACCACTCATGCAGTGAGAGATTTATAAACACGTTTATTTGCTGATACATATACACTAATAACATTTGATGTGACTCAGGTAGGTCCTATATTTCTTTTTATTGCACCCTATTATGCCTCTATAGTGAATAGCTAGTCTACTATACTATTCAACCATGGAGCACTTTTAAGTTTTAACCATTTGAAGTAATTTGAACACTAAATTCTGCAATCATTTTTTTATCCTCCATAGAACGAAACTGACAGAGTGACAATGCCAGTGTATTAGGAGTATTTGTTTGATCTAAGCAGTTCATTTTTTCCTCTTAAAACAAAAAAAAAGAAGCTTCATCTTGCCGTATTCTTTATGGACATTGGGTACTTTACATCGGTTATAATCTTTATTGATTTTGCTCTAATATGGATTATTTTGTTACAAGTGTTACTACCATTTTTAGATGATCAATAACATTTATTATGGTACATTGTATTAGACCTCAAAAGGTTTAATTTAGTCTAAATATGAAAGCCCAACAAGAGCATGAAGCCCAGTGGATAAAGTCAACACAAGTCAAAGTCAATAAGAGGAAATTGCCAAGACCATCAGGAGATGAAAGTCAAGAATGATAAGCGTACGAGTAGTTGAAAAGCAATCATTAGACGAATCCACATAAGGAAGAACGTGTAAGGCTACAGTTGTTTCAGCGCCAGAAGACGGTTGAAGGTTTGAATCAAAGATGATTCAAATGTTTTCCCTCCAAGTAAGCACGGAAGTTACGCATCATGCTTCTCTATAAATAGAAGAGCGATCATCAAGCAAAAAACAACAACACACAATACAACTTGCAAATTACTCTTTTCTTAGCGTAGCCTAGCTCTAGCCTAGCCAACCCCCTTCTGGGGTTATAGTTTAGTCCTTAGACGTAGAATATGTTCTGGCGACAAATCCTATGATTCTCCGATTGAAGCAAGGAACCATGGAGGTAACGCCCTTTGTGTCTTCTCTTTAGTTGTCCAGCCTGGCTTATCCCCTATGTGTTGTAAAATCCTTTATTAAAAGTTTGTGGCATGTATGGGAATGTTGTGCTTTAATTAATAGATTAATTATTGTTTGCTCTATTTATTGCATTTCGCCTGAATTTGTTAGGCGTTGTGGTTTAATCCTAAATTAAATCCCAACAAAGTACGTTAGCAAGGTTTTATCTAATTAAAACCGGTAACCCCCAGGGGCTAAGTCTCCCTTGACATTCAGTACCAAACTACTGGGTGTGCATTGACTTGTTTGCAGAGTCAACCAACTGATTCTGCACCAACAAGTTTTTTGGCGACCACAGTGGGAGAAGAAGTTTCATAAACATTGTGAACTTTCTTCTTGATCATATTTTCGAAAAACCAACTGTAAAATAAAAACGGTTGCTTTTAAGAAAATGCCGGATACACGTTCTAAAAAGAATAAGGAAGTTGCTCAGGAGGGAACAAGTTTCCAAAACATAAAAATAAGTTATTCAACTCCTTTGGAAAATAGGGTGCAGAGTAATAATAGTGAATCAGATCACCATACTCACGAGGAGTCAAATGGAGAGACCCCACAAAGGGAAAGCTCATCTCCAAGTAATACTGGTCGTGGACTTGTACAACAAATGTATGGAAAGTTTACGGAGATAGTAAAGAATTTACTGTTAGAAGCCAGAGAGAGTCAGAGACAACAATTTGACTCCAATTATAGGACTTTAGCCCACGAATCTGCCAGGGTCTTCACAGATATCCTCCAAAGGATAAGTGAGGAGAATAGAGAGACCAACTCTAGGCAGATCGATAGAATACTTGTAGATATCAATGATACTATGAGTGCAACTTTCACGGCAATGTCGACATCTCTTGCCACTGACGTAGTTACTCGTCTAGAACCACTAGTCGAAAAACACTATCAGTTAAATGAGAAACTAGTTAAGGCCTTAGAAGAGGTCCCCTTGAATAGAGCAAGAGGAAATCCTGGCATAGATCCAGATGTTCCTCCACTAGGTTACCCTCCGAGGGTACATTTCTCCCACCCTGAAAATAGAGATATACTTATTTCAGGCGATCCACAAACTTTCTCTCATGCACACCAAACAAGGGCCATACCCTTGAGTCATGGAGAGCGTAATCATGGGAATGTTAGGAGAAGTGGTGAAATGGCAGCGGGCGTGGAGCCAGGCTGGCACCAGGCATCAGGACATCACCAACCTTCGTTTTCCATGGGTGGTGGACAAATTGGTGACAACACACATCAATCTGGACCATCACGAGGAGGAAAAAGGCATGATGCTTTTGTTACAAATAACAATAGTATACCGTATGCATATGCACCTTTCAACCAGCCAAATGCGGCTGTAAGTCCTTCTTTACCCTATGGTTACACGCCACATAATCAACCAAATATGGCTGGTACGCCGCATAATGGGAATACCTCGGGGTATAATCAACCCCAAGCTCCTATTGCCCAAGCAACTGGCGCTGGTCAACAAAGGGTGCCTACAAATGGGCAAACATTCCCAACACAAATGGCGCAAGGTGCGACCAATCCTGCTTTTATGCAATACCAGGAGATTCCTATGGGAGGTTATCAAAATCAACCTTTCAATCATAACCCCAATCCTGTATATGATCATACGGGATACAAGGGGAATGGGAACATGGGGTACCCAGGAATACAAATGCATCAGGATCAACTGGCAGCACAAGTTGAGGCGCTAGTCCAAAGACTAGTAGGGGATCCTTCTAGGAAAAAATCAGAGGCAAATTGGTCAAAAACCTTACCCTGAATGGATTGATAAAGCCAATCCGTTTCCTAGAATGATTAAAATACCTGACTTCACCTTGTTCTCAGGCAATGATAGAGTTTCTGCCGAAGAGCATTTAGTTAGGTTCAATTGTCAGTGTAGAGAGGCAGCTGACAATGATTTCTTAAAACTTAGAATGTTCTCCATGTCTCTTACTGAGACTGCTTTTTGGTGGTATACCAATTTACCGCCAAATTCCATTCACTCGTGGCAAGACATGCAGGTGCAATTTACAAATTATTTTGCACGCACTGAGCCCGGGGTGACCTTGAGTGATTTGGCTAGAATCCAACAAAAGTTAGGAGAGTCTATAGAAGATTACCTATCTAGATTCAAAATGGCCAAAATCAGGTGTCATGTGAGCATCCCTGAAAGAGAATTTGTACAAATGGCTCAAGAGGGAATGTTAATTCAGTTTCGAAAAAGGTTTGATGGTCATGCTTTTGGCGATTTTGTTGAATTAGCAGAATTGGCCGTGAGGTATGAAAGAAACCTGCAGGCTGAAAGCGCAACAAGACATCATAACTTCTTTGCTCAGAATAACGAGCCCTTCCACTTTGAAACTGCACAAGAAGTGGACGTGGCAGAAATCATTCAAGGAATACCTTATAAGTGTACTCCTCTAGAGAAGAAAGATTTTCTGGCGCCAAAAGATATAAAGTCTGAACAAAAGAGGAAATATACTTTTGATGCTAAGAAATCCGATGCTTTTTTTGACTGGTTATTATCTAACAAAAACATAAAACTGATAGGAAGGCATTAAGTAAGAACTGCTGAGGAAGTTAAGGGTAAAAAATACTGTAAATGGCATGATGCAGTAAGTCATGACACTTCTGAGTGCATTGTTTTTAGAAACAAAATTCAGGATGAAATTGATAAGAAAAATATCATGTTTCCTGATGAAGAAGATGTTAATATAGTTGGGGTAGATGAACCATTTGAACTATTCTGTGGAATGGTAGAGACTAATTATGTTTTTACTGTTACTTTACAGGCATCTCAAGCTACCGAAATAGGTAACCAACTCTTCAACAGATTGCTCGATGAAGGAATATTGGTTATGCCAAATATAGGCAATGAAGAAGGATTGGAGGATATGTGCAGATGGCATATGAATGGATTACATACTACAGATCAATGCCAAGTTTTCAGAGGGTTCCTAACTAGGCAGTTAAGTCTCAAAAGACTGATTGTCTCAGAAATGGAACATCATGCCATGGGGTCAGAAGCCTACAAGGCCAATTTAGCCAAAGCTAAGATGCCTCGTGATGCCAACCTGGCTCCGTTAATACTTGAGGAAAGAGCTAAAACCTACAAAGAGGCTGCTCAGAAATTCCCATTGCAAACCAGGGCAGTAGAAGGATTGAAAGCCTTAAGAAATGGTATGTGCTCATCATGTGCAGATAGGCTAACCTTTGAAATGGTTAGAACTCAAATTATCCCAAATGATCCTACCTATGTGCCTGCATACCAGCGTCCATTCCAGAAAAGGTCCAGAAGTCAAGGACCCAGGAAACAGGACAACCCCAATTCAGGTCCTCTCTTAAAAGGGAAGGAAAGGGAGTCAATTCAAACTCCTATGCCTAAAATTCTTAAAAGAAGGGTGAATTCCCATGGGGACCAAGTAAGGCCAAAGATCAAATCAGCAGCTAAGCCATGGCCATTATCGGACGTCCAAAACTTTCCTAAAAGTAGGACAATAAAGATGAAAGAGTTGAGTATGAAAGCTGCTGCAGCAAGGGCGCAAATAAGCACTCAAAATGTGCAAGAATCCCTTAAAGCAAACATCAGAATTGACGAGGAGGCATTACAAGCTGGAATCACTCAGTTGTTACCTTTGGAAAAGGAACAACATGATCCACCACTTATAAGGAGTAGTGATCAGCAGCCTCAGGGAAATGACTCTCTTATGAAAGAAAATCCGGGAAATGGCTTTATTGAGGACTATGATTCAGAGTTTGGATATGAGGATTTGGACTTATTGGTTTTTGATAGCGACTTAATTCTGGATGGAGATCCATTAATGGGTGAGCCTCAAACTGAAATAGGAGAGGAGCGAGAAGCGCAGTGTAATGTGGTCATGCTACCAACAGAATTCAAGAAATCAGAAGACCAACCAGAATTTCAGACCAATGCTACATCATGGGCAGATGAAGTTGATAAGGAAGAAAGGGTAGGTAATTTTAAAATTACTTCTTCTAGAAGCTTGTCATCTTATTTGAATACACCTCATAAGAAAGTGCCTAACAAAACATCTCTAAAAGCTAACCTAGATAAATTAATCATAGATAAAATCTTTAGGTCAGTTGATGTCAATAATAAGCACACTAAAGCCTTATTCCTAAATGTTGACTTTGAGGGAATCTGATTAGGCAAAGTATTGGTAGATACAGGAACCACTGTTAATATTATGCCACTCTCTGTATTTCGAAAACTGGGGAAAACGAGACAAGATTTGCATAACATACAGATCAATATAACTGGTTTCTCTGATTTATCTGAAAAAGTGGAAGGAATAGCTATCTTAAAGATGAGAGTAGGAACTAAAACTACCTATACCGGTTTCTTCATAGTAAAAAATGGTACTCATTATAATGCCATACTAGGAAGAGATTGGTTACATCATAATTATGCTATTCCATCACCACTCCATCAAATTTTAATTTTATGGAATGGTGATACTTATGAGATGGTTCAAGCAGATGATGAAGTTTATCTAATTGCATCTCTTGATTTTGTCTTTGTTAGGGACTCTCTAAAGTCAGTTCCTACCATCAAAATTGAGGTTGCCTTACAACTTGAGTCACAAACTCACCACGAAGTAGAAAACTCAGGTGCAATTCTCATTGAAGAAGTTAATGACGCCCTAGAAGTTGGAGACATTCAATCAAAATATGAATATGTTCAACAGGCGCCAGACTATGATCAACCCTTAGCTCTCATTAGCTTGTAGAGTTTAGGATGTATTTTCCTTATAAAGTTTATTATGATTATAAACCAGGAAGAATGCTGTAATGGGTTTACCCCTATCGTTGATCAAGTAATGAAAGACTTAGTTTTTAGAAAATACCAACAGGATTTTCTTATAAATTCTAATGCATGTTGCTCAACTTTACACGAAACTGAATCCTTAGAAGAGGAGGATGATAAAGTATGGGCTAAAAGTGAGGATATAAAACAAGAGGTTCATGATCCACTAGAGGAAATAAATTTAGGGGATAATGAAAATCCACGAATTACTTACATAAGTAAGCTACTCACTAACCAAGAGAAGCAGGAAATCATAAAAATTCTAGAAGAATTTAAGGACTGTTTTGCTTGGGAACATCACGAAATGCCTGGAATTGATAGAAAAATAATAGAACATAAATTACCTATCAAAGAAGGATTCAAGCCTGTGGCCCAAAGTCCTAGAAGGCTGGCGCCTGAACTAACAGAGCCTATACAAGAGGAAATACACAAACTCCTCAAGGCAGAGTTCATAAGGCCTTGCCAATATGCAGACTGGATTTCTAATATAGTTCCAGTAGTTAAGAAAAATGGCAAAATACGAATCTGCATTGATTTTAGGGACTTAAACAAAGCTACCCCTAAAGATCAATACCCTATGCCAGTGGCTGATCTCCTAATAGATGCAGCGTCAAGATATGAATACATATCTTCCATAGATGGGTATGCAGGGTATCACCAATTAAGGATTGCTCATGAAGACTGTAATAAAACGGCCTTCAGATGTCCAAAATCATTAGGCTTGTTTGAATATGTAGCCATGCCATTTGGATTGAAAAATCCTGGAGCCACATACCAACGAGCAATGGATGCTATCTTTAAGGACATGATTGGCAAAATTATGGAAGTATATGTGGATGACATCTTGGTAAAATCAAATAATTTTTTGAAACATAAAGGACATTTGATTAAGTCATTCACTAGAATGAGAGAGTATCACCTAAAAATGAACCCACTCAAATGTGCGTTCGGAGTTAAAGCTAGTAACTTTTTGGGATTTCTCATTCATAAAAATGGAATGGAAATTGATCAAAACAAGGCAAAAGCAGTGTTGGCCGCCAAGCCACCCTCTAATAAGAAGGAGCTCCAAAGATTCCTTGGGCAGGTTAATTATGTTAGAAGATTCATGGCTAACTTAGCAGGAAAAAGTAAAAAGTTTTCGCCTTTATTAAGATTAAAACATGAATCAAAGTTTAAATGGAACGAGGAGCATCAAATATGCTTTTGATCAGGTCAAACAAGATTTGGCAAGCCCTCCCGTATTGATACCTCCGAGACAGAATGGGAAACCATTAAGTTTATACCTATCTGCTTGTGAAGATTCTATTGGTAGTCTGCTTACTCAAGAAAATGAGAAGGGACATGAGCAGGCTATATTCTATTTAAGTAGGATACTGCATGACACCGAGAAAAGGTATACCATGGCAGAAAAATGGTGTTTGTGCTTGTATGATGCATCCATCAAGCTCATACATTATTTCATGGCCTTTACGGAAGAGGTGATATCTCCAACAGATGTCATAAAGTATATGATATATCAGCCTTTTCTAAAAGGAAGACTAAGCAAATGGAGTTTACACTTACTTCAGTTCGACCTAATGTATGTGCCACAAAAGGCAGTAAAAGGTCAAGCTTTAGCTGGCTTTTTGGCAACCGATCCATGTTGTAACTCAGGAATCATTGATGAAGATATCCTTCCATGGGTTTTGTTCTTTGATGGATCCAGTACCAGAGAAACAGCAGGAGCTGGAATATATATTTTATCTCCTGATGGGATTCCAACCAAACTAGCAGTATCCCTGAAGGGACCATGCACCAACAATAGAGCTGAATATGAAGCTTTATTAATTGGATTAGACATGTTGCTAGATTTGGGAGCTAAGAAAGCAAAGATATATGGAGACTCTTAATTAGTCATTTATCAAATAAATGAGGAGTTCAAAAGTATATCGTTAGTTTCTCAGGAATATGGATGGAAAGTACAAAAAATGTCTAAAAAATTTAAGGAAATCGCCTTCATACACATTCCCAGAGAAGAAAACAAGGTAGCAGATCAGCTCTCCCTAATAGCTTCTGCTAGAGAAGAGATACCTTCAAAAAATGAAGATATCATTCTCCAAGAGAAAGTCTTAGTACCTCTCATCGAACTCGATCAAAAAAGGCCAGAGGAGATGTTGGAAATCTATAGAATTTCAATATTAAGGGAAGAGACGGACTGGAGAAACGAAATTATTCATTATCTCCAGGATCCAACTGGAACGAAAGTGCCAAATAGAGTAAAAATGGCAGCAACTAAGTTTTGCATGCAATTTGGTGAATTACATAGAAAGGATCCTGAAGGATTACTTTTGAAATGTGTGGATGTTGGAGAGGCTTTGACCCTCATGGCAGAAATTCACCAAGGGTTATGTGGTGCTCATCAAAACGGCCTAAAAATGAGATGGTTGTTGTACGAACATGGCTTCTATTGGCCTACAATGAGAAAGGATTGTATTGACTATGCTAAAGGTTGCAAAAGATGTCAAAAGTTTGGGCCTATCAGCAGGGCACCAGCTTCAGAACTTAAGTACATCATTAAACCTTGGCCTTTCAGAGGATGGGCAGTGGATGCCATAGGGGAGATCAACCCTGCATCCTCTAAGAAGCATTCTTACATCCTAGTGGTAACTGATTACTTCACCAAATGGGTGGAGACTCAGGCTTTCAACAAGCTCAATAGTCAGGTTGTCATAAATTTCTTGGAAGAAAAAATCTTTACAAGGTTTGGAATTCCAGAAACTATAACCTTTGATCAAGCCACAATCTTTAGGAATCCTGATCTACTGGAATATCTTAACCAATTTGGGATTACTAAATTGCATTCAACGCCTTACTATGCTCAAGCAAATGGTCAAGCTGAAGCTACCAATAAGATCATAGTCAAGGGGATCTCAAAACTCATAGATAATAACCCAAGAAAATGAGATGAGTTGTTGCTATACGCCCTATAGGCCTACATGACCTCTAAAAGGGAAGCAACAGGGGTCACGCCTTTTAACTTAGTTTATGGGCATACTCTAGTGATCCCAGCTGAAGTGAATATAAGATCATCAAGGGTAGCCCAACAAATGGGATTATCAGGAGATGATTACTCACAGGCGATGAATATCGAGATTATCGATGCTCTAGAAGCTAAGGAAGAAGCCTTAGCCAAAAATGAGAATCCAAAAGGAAAAAGTTACCCGGACCTACAATAAGAAAGTAGTGCCCAAAGAATTCCAGGAAAATGATAGTGTGTGGAAAATGTTCCTGCCAGAAGCAGCTTATAAAGATCCACAGTTAGGTAAATGGTCACCTAAGTGGCAGGGTCCTTTTATCGTTCATAAGAAAATGTCTGGAAATGCATATCTATTAAAAGATATAGATGGCAACATAAAAGATAGAGCCTTGAATTGCAAATTTCTAAAGAAATATCACCCATCTATATGGGAACAACATGATCCTGTGTTTCAACAAAGACATGCAGAATTGTTTCAAACAGCAAGGGATCATTAAAATAACAACATTAATAATAATGTTACTAGACATTCCAACATTGTCTAACAGCTAAACTAAGGTGTTTTATGGCAGACCAAGCATTACATAGTTTTTCTTTTTGGAGAATCAAACTTTGTTGTACTGCCATATCTTTGAACATTTCTTGCCTCAAATGAGCAAGGTTTGCTTGCCCTTGGTGTAATTTTTTCTCTTCAGCTACAATAGAGCCTAGGAGGGAAGACTTTTCATGAATAACGTTAGCTTCCTCTTTGTCTATCTCAGCTAGGCGATTTTGTAAAAATTGCCTTTCCTCAGAAAGAAGTTTTAGTTTCTGATCACAAGAACTCAGTGAATCTTGGATCTGCATACTGAAACTTTTGAAGGATTTAGCCTGGACTTCCAAAGAGGCTTCCTTCTCCTGAAGTTTCTGAACTGAGAATTTTGGAGGCTGGATTCTTGATTCAGCAATACATTGTTGAAGAATAGGAGTCTCTTTAACATAGTCAAGACACGGCATCCAGTATTCAAAGCCTTGAGAAATCAGGGATTCCAGAATTTTCTAAAGAACCTGCGCAGAAGCCTGATCATAAGGGTTGCTGGTTAAGATTAAGCAGAGATTCCAGATTTTATCTTCTTGTTTTATGTGTGCCGATGACTCATCACTAGAATGATCACTGTCGGCCAAAGTCGGTTGATCGCTTACAGGTCGATCCCTTACAATTATGGCTGTCTGCAGACTATTTTCCTCCATCCCATCAGACTTTTTCATCACACTTGCTCCTTGAATGCTTTCCTCTACATCATAAAGAAGAGAAGCCAAGTTAGCAAGAGAGTGAAGTCTGGTATCATGAGTACATGGACTCATATAGAGGAAATCTAAAATGAATTCATGAGGAAAGAAAGGCAGACCAGCCCCTGAAGTAGATGCTGAAGTTGATGAAGAGCCTTTGCAAATAGAAGTAGTTACAAGGTCAGTACTACTCCGCAAAGGTGTAACCTCTAAAGGGATAGTAGTCTTTGGAACTTCATCTTTAGCAGTAAATGGAATTGGTATGACAATATCTAAAGGATTTGGTTCCAAGGGATTTTCGTCAAAATGACAAAATAACTCCTCTTCAGGAGATTCCACATCAAAATGCTCGGTTTCTTCTACCTGGGGGGCAGTGCACCCTTTCAAAGAAGAGGTAGCCACATTCTCCAATTCGGGGGCAACACCACTTGAGATGGGATGATTGATGACAAATTCGTCAATAGAGCCACCTTTTGAAACCAACTCTGAATCAGTTACTTGGGGGGCATCTCCTAGAGCATTGCTGATAAAGCCAAGAGGTGATGATTTCTTAAAAGAAGAGTCACTAATAATCTTAGGCTCATTGTCCTCTGCACCAGAGGAACCTGGAACAAATTAATCAGTATACTAAGAAAAGTGAAACTTATCACAAAAGGAATAAAAGTGAGGTTCTTACTTGCTTTAACCCCTGGTTTCCTTTTGAAAATCTGAGATATGGTTTTGTCATCATCTTCATCAGAGGAGATGGTATACCGTGGTATTTCTGAACAAACCTCTAACTTAGGACGTTTCCTGTAGGAATGCCTTAAAGGCCTGGAGGAAGAAATACGGTCATGATCTTTCTTTTTAGAAGCTTTCTTAAAAAGCTCAGTTTGCTCCACCAACTCTTCGGGTTGGATGTTCTTGGAAGCAGAGAGACAATTATAATCTCTTTTCCTTGTAGCTCTTTTGAAAGGGTCAATCTGCTCCAATGGTCCCATGGATTGGATGTCGTCCACATACTGAACATCTCCATAGGAGATCCCTTGCTCATAAGCAGCATCATCTTCATCCTCCAAAGAGGTTTGAGGGGGAACCCTTTTGTCTATGGTATTCCAATAGAGCTTGTCATATCTAGACTCTATTGTCATACCATCAGGCACCCTTAACTTCTTCTTGCCAGCCTTTGCTAAAAGTCAGAAATAGAGCATGAAGAAGGTTTAGTAATATTCACTCCTATAAAAAGTCATGAAATAACTAAAGAAGGAAGAACACTTACAGCCTAAGAAGAGTTGACCCTCAAAGTTCGCCAAAGCATCAGAACATATTGAGTCATTTGGGAATACATGATCCCACCACAGATGGAAGCCTCTAACAGCTTTAGTGATCCATTTCCAAGGGGATATGGACATGGAAGTAAGGCCAAGAGTTCTGCTCTGAAGGGCTCTACCTTCTTCAAAACGACCCCTTGAAGTCCAAGGATCATTACGGGTCAAGAAGTAAGGAATAGCTAGTGTTTGGACCAATCCAAATTGCCTTGCTACCAGCTGTGGATTATAAGCCTCAAAGCCAAAATATTCAGGCTCGGCAGCTATTAAATCCTTAGACCTAAGAACACTACCCCAAAAATCTCCATTCCCTAGGGAACCTGAGTGGATATTCAGGGATTTTAGCCAAGAAGGCAGTGTTTGATGGCGCCAAGTTTCATTTGTAACAGAGACAACCATCTTATCCGGAAAAATATTCCAGACACCAGGATTGGACTTAGAAACCAAGAAGTATGAAAAGATGAAACTTGGATGCCAAACTTCGTCTGGAGATATAAGATTGAAGCAGACTTCACCATAACAACTACAATCATCAAGACTTGAGAGGAACAAAAGGGGATCAAAAGAAAGATTTTCTTCCTCTGAACCCCTAGACGCTGTAAAAGCGGAAAAGGGCTTGATAACCATTAGACAAGGTAGATACATATGACCCCAACAAGTTAAGAGCCAAAGGAGTCCGAATCCCTTGTCAGTAGAGAACATGGGAGACTCAGAGGTATGAGTTCCAAAACCTTTGAAAGATTCTCTACTCCTGAAAAGACATCTATAAAGTTGTCCTAATAGAACAGGAGCTAAGGCTACTTCTTCAGAAGTAGAAGAGATGTTAACAGCTAAAGATAGCCATAATGTTACTACTCCTCCAGCTCTAGACATCATCAATTTGGAGAAAGCAAAGGTGAGAAAAAGTACTTCCTCTTGAGAAGTAACTTCTTCATTAGTATCCTTATTGAGGAAGAAATCAATAAATTTCTGGAAGCCACACTTGCTAACACTAGCAGAAGGACTAGCAATCTGACGAAAAGTTAATAAGCACTGACTGTACAGTTGATTGTATTCTTTAACTTGGTGAAAGATAGGAAGTTCAATTCCATAATTACCTGTTGGAGAAGTCCCTGTAATAAAGGCAATATCAGCTAATGTCACAGTCATTGGTCCCCATCGGAACAAGAAGCAGTTGATAGCAGGGTCCCAACATGCTAGTAAGGCAGTAGATATAGCTCCATCAAAAGGGATGGCTTCATAAGAAGCTAGTCTTAAGAACGACAATATTTTATTTTTGAACCATTTGTCATGAAAAGGTTTCATTCGTAAAAACCATGCTCTTGCATCCACTCCTGAAATCCAACCCTTAAAAGGTTTGCTGGTCAAAGGCCAATGCAGATGTTGAAGGGATTTTGGGGCAAATGGAAGCATTCTGGGCTTATTATCTTCTAGAATAATATGGTCCAAGAATGGGTAGCACTGTTGCTCTAAGACAAGTTGGTGCTTTGGTTTTTGAATCTTGAAAGAAAAACAAGGACCAATAGTGGCAATTCTATCCTCCAAAGGAATATTAGAGTCAGAGCTTTTGTTCACATACCAGAACACTTGAGACTTATAAGTCCCAAGGTTCACTCTAATGGCGTTGCATAATTGACGGACTGCTTCAGAAAGCATGGCATCGCGTTTCTTGGCAAGTGCTTCACGAATTTCATCCTCACAAATTCTTTCACTAGACATGGTGAATTGAAATTTGAATTGAAATTTAGTGATGGTTGTGGATTTTTGGAAAATTAAATTTGTCTGAAACTCTCCGATCTTGCTGAAATCCTTGAAAAGGGTATTAATGGAGAAGACAACTAAAATAAAACAGCAAAAGAGAACACGTGCACAATACGTGATACGTTTTATTTTAGATCATGTGTAATTGAGTTAAGTTAAAGCCCAGTTTTAATAAATTAAAACATAATGTCTTGGAGTCATCTAAAAGCCCATTTTCAAAGGGCGCATGACTTAAAGGCCCATTTCTGGAAGACAGTTACTCTAAAGCCTGTTCCCAAAGGGCGTGACTTTCCATTTTTCAAGAGATAGTAAATCCCTTTATAAAAGGGGACAAGTGTAAGGAAATCTTCACACTACTCATCTCTTGAAAGCATCATCTCCAAAAAACCCTTTCATCTCCTAACCTTCCCAAAAAACTTCCATTTCCAAAAAATGGATGCGCCTCAATCATCTGCTGAATCCTGTATCACAGGGATTCAAGAGGTCAACCCACAAGAGGTTGACCAACCCTTCCTCCCTCCTCCAGGAATACTCGAAGAGAGAGAGGACGAAGAGGAGGAAGAAGAGGAAGAAGAAGAAGATGAGGAAGGCACCCCTCCATCATCAGACAAATCTGATGATGATGAAGAGGATGAGGATGAAGATGATGACGAACCTGCCGCCAAGCGGATGAGGGTTGACGAGGAAGATCTCCTCGAAGAACCTTTCGCCATAGAAGAATGTTTCTTCTATCCTATTGGCGATGACTCCAGTGACGCTGCTGCTGGAGATGATGAGGAAGATGAAGACACTGATGGCGACAAGCCACGGTCTCCAAAGGATTAGACATAGGCCTAGAGTTTAGAATCCTAAAATTCTAAACGAATTTTGTAAATTTTTATCCTAAGATAATTTTTTTTCTTTTATCTAGGTTGTAAATTTCCTTTTTAATTGATATAACTTCTCAATTCAGTCCAAGTTTCTTTTATCTTATATCTGTGTTGCATTGTTTATTTTGCCCAATCAAAATTGTGCGAATTAAATTATGATTGTTATTCAAAGATAACTGTCAAAATCAAATGGTGCAAAATTCACAGTTACAATGACTCTTGGGATTCTAGTATAGGAAATGACTTGTTGGTAAGAAGTTACTTCAAAAAGTAATAATTACCATCTAACTCCACACGTTACCAATGACCAACCCCTAGTGTTGACAAGAGATATTAAGGAGTTAATGGGTAAGCCCAATCCTAGCCACTAAGGCTATGATTTAAGGTTATTAAAATCAGTTATAAAAATAACTGAAAGAAACTAAGGTCAGTTATAAAGATATAACGTGGTGCAATCAAAATATCAATCGCTCCATTAACCCCTAATAAATAGGGACAATGGTTATAGTTATCATATTATAAATATGCTACCTTAGCCTCGAGCATTTGTAACTCATCACATTTTTACTCTACCATCAACAAATCCAAGAAACAACTGTGAGTATGGCTAACCAACAGGACGTTCCTCTACCATTTCCCGGTGAATGTTGGAGGCATCAGTTCAATAAGGATATTACACAGGAGGACTGGGAAGAGTTTAGAGAAGAAGAGATGAAAAAATGGGAATTCAAAATCATAAGATTCTTCGAAAAAGACCCAAAGGTCCAATCTGGAGAAACTGAGGAGCAAAAGCCTAGTGCAACCATAATGGGAAGGGATATTGACTTCCTAGCATTGAATCTATGGCCGAAAATGGAAAAGGGGGATTTATTAAAATTCCTAAGCATTTGCAAGGCATGGGGAAAGGGCATTGCAAAACAACATTTCCTACCTGAACTCACACTAAAATATCACAGATCTATAATCTGTGAAAGCAGTTTGGGCTTGCTCACCAGAAAGTATAGGGTAGTCCAAGTAGATGAAAATACGAGTTTTAAAAAACTCATACAATATTAATATACATGCCTCTTATGGCAAGAGTACTTATCAGAAAAGAGCATTCCTATGCTGTTGAATGAAGATTACTCTGATGATGATGATCCTGATGTTGATGAACATGAGGAGCCACAAATCACCATTAGTTTTGCTCATCTCCGCTCTTGATCGATCAAGCAACATGGTAGATAGTTAGTAGTCTTAGTCACCGTATGCAGTTTAAATTTTCCCTAATAAACTATGTACTTAATATTAATATCTTTGATGACTGTTTTCTAATGATTCACTTCATTTATGAAATAAATCTTATTTTATAATTTATGCTTCCATATCAAGCACCAATTGCAGACTTGATTGTTATTCATAAAATGAATAGTGAATCTAAGGAAGTAAGTATGGGCCCAAATGCCTAAAAAGTGACATATTAATTTTAAGACTTATCAACAAATTGGTAATCTTAAAATAAATAATAGTCAATTGAAAATCCATAAACTTCTCGAAAAAAGAGGTCAAAGTACTCAATTACTCACTGACCCTAGAAGTTATTATGAAAATAACCGTTAAATAAAATAACTTGGTTATTTAAAGGGATTTGGCCATAGCATCCCACCATCACATTTTAATTTCAAAAAATTAAAATGGATTACGAAGCATATGCAAATTTGGCAGCCGAGTTTGAGGATGACTGTTTCAATCATCGCTTCGCCCTCAACATCATAAAGGAAGATAAATAAGCCTTCATCACAACTGAGAGGGCTAGATGGGCAGAGCAAATGACGCGCATCTTTGGCCATGCACATGTAATGGGGCCAGAAGACCCTAGGCTGGTGGAGTCAAGCGCTACAAAAATCGGTACAGATATCGATATCTTGTCCACCCACATATGGCCCAAATTAGATGGGGAATCACAAGACAAGCTGCTAACAGTTTGTAAGAAGTGGGGTAGAGAAGTTTCCACTATCTTAAATTTCCCAAGGCCTCAAAGGCTGAATTGGGTCTACGCCAAGAGTTTAACTCTTTCATGCACTCAGACCTCCCTCAAAGTGGTGAGGGCAGAAGATGGCCAAGACGAAAATCAAGGGAGGATAGTACTTTTTAAGTGCGTCTGTCAACTATGGGAGCTGTTGGCCCAAGAATATTTCCTTCCTTGGATGTATATCGCACTGATCGACAGGAGATACGCCTGGGACAACAGCTACCATAGGATTATCTTCAAGGCAAGGTTCAATAACTCCCCTGGAGAAGATTACTACTTTACAGTTATTAGGAGTAATGCAGGGCACGAGTTGGAAACCAACGAATGTAATGCTATGATAAACATAGTATGTAAAAATCACTTCCAAATGTTGTCTCTAGACCCAGGCATGTTTAATTAAAATGTAACTAATGATTTTATCTTCATAAAGATAAATAATTTTATCAATGTTATGAATTACCCCAAATGGTAATCTTCTTAAATATATTTTCATATATTTGCAATGACTTAATTGTTTTGACATCAGTTTTAATTCACCAAAGTGAAATAGAAACAAACACGTGTCCAATTAAGACTCGCATCCCTTAAGAAACTGCTCTAATAAAGTTAAGTGGTAGGGAGAATTATTAAACGGTTAAGGCATCAATATGCTTTATATATATATATATATATATATATATATATATATATATATATATATATATATATATATATATATATATATGTATAACCTCTAAAAAACTCAAAATTTTAATTAAAATGGATTGCACCTATAACCACATCTTTCGCCAAACTGCTCCAGAATATATGCCATATCCCTCAAAATGCCCAAATCATCACAAGGCATTGAATGTCATATCTGGAGATAAAGATGAATTTATTAAGAATGAAGCCATCAAATTGGTTTCTTCTATCCAAAAATATTTCGGGAAAAATCCTATCATACAACAGGATCCGAAAGATAAAAAGGGATATAAGGCCTTCCAAATGGGATCCAATTTAGATCTCATGAAAGAATGGATATTTCCTAAACTTGAAAGGAGTGATCAGGTCACATCTCTTCTGGTTTGCAAATCATGGGGCAAAGTCATTACGGAAGAAATGTGGAAACCTAATATGCCTTGGAGATATCTAAAAAGGCTTTTTGTCAAAGGAACAACAAGAAAAGTAAAAGTATATAGATTGATGGATGGGTCATCATCAAGAGATTTGGTACAATACAAATGCGCATGTCAAATTTGGTATGATCTCATGACCTACGATGTAAGTCCTTGTTGGTCATTTCCAAATAATCCTACAAGTTCGCACCTTGAAGAAAATTTCTTAATGGATTTCACAATGGCTAGAAAGAAAGGGGAAGGAATGCACGAAAGGTTATTCTTCTCAACCAAATTCAGTCATCCTAAAAAGAAGTTCATCGATCCTCTTAGAACAATGGAAGAAGTCACATTCAGGATGCTGCTAGATGACATTGGTTATAACCATTGAAAGTCCTTTTCTGCTCATAATTTGTGGGTGCTGAGTACATCACTCCACAAATCAGGGGGGCAATTTGTTACTACCATTTTTAGATGATCAATAACATTTATTATGGTACATTGTATTAGAACTCAAAAGGTTTAATTTAGTCTTAATATGAAAGCCCAACAACAGCATGAAGCCCAGTGGATAAAGTCAACACAAGTCAAAGTCAATAAGAGGAAATTGCCAAGACCATTAGGAGATGAAAGTCAAGAATGATAAGCGTACGAGTAGTTGAAAAGCAATCATTAGACGAATCCACATAAGGAAGAACGTGTAAGGCTATAGTTGTTTCAACGCCAGAAGACGGTTGAAGGTTTGAATCAAAGATGATTCAAATGTTTTATAAACACGTTTATTAGCTGATACATATACACTAATAACATTTGATGTGACTAAGGTAGGTCCTATATTTCTTTTTATTGCACCCTATTATGCCTCTATAGTGAATAGCTAGTCTACTATACTATTCAACCGTGGAGCACTTTTAAGTTTTAACCATTTGAAGTAATTTGAAAACTAAATTCTGCAATCATTTTTTTATCCTCCATAGAACGAAACTGACAGAGTGACAATGCCAGTGTATTAGGAGTATTTGTTTGATCTAAGCAGTTAATTTTTTCCTCTTAAAACAAAAAAAAAGAAGCTTCATCTTGCCGTATTCTTTATGGACATTGGGTACTTTACATCGGTTATAATCTTAATTGATTTTGCTCTAATACGGATTATTTTGTTACAGGTGTTACTACCATTTTTAGATGATCAATAACATTTATTATGGTACATTGTATTAGACCTCAAAAGGCTTAATTTAGTCTTAATATGAAAGCCCAACAAGAGCATGAAGCCCAGTGGATAAAGCCAACACAAGTCAAAGTCAATAAGAGGAAATTGCCAAGACCATCAGGAGATGAAAGTCAAGAATGATAAGCGTACGAGGAGTTGAAAAGCAATCATTAGACGAATCCACATAAGGAAGAACGTGTAAGGCTACAATTGTTTCAGCGGCAGAAGACGGTTGAAGGTTTGAATCAAAGATGATTCAAATGTTTTCCCTCCAAGTAAGCACGGAAGTTACGCATCATGCTTTTCTATAAATAGAAGAGCGATCATCAAGCAAAAAACAACAACACACAATACAACTTACAAATTACTCTTTTCTTAGGGTAGCCTAACTCTAGCCTAGCCAACCCCCTTCTGGGGTTATAGTTTAGTCCTTAGACGTAGAATATATTCTGGCGACAAATCCTGTAATTCTCCGATTGAAGCAAGGAACCATGGAGGTAACCCCCTTTGTGTCTTCTCTTTAGTTGTCCAGCCTGGCTTATCCCCTATGTGTTGTAAAATCCTTTCTTAAAAGTTTGTGGCATGTATGGGAATGTTGTGCTTTAATTAATAGATTAATTATTATTTGCTCTATTTATTGCATTTCGCATTTTCGCCTGAATTTGTTAGGCGTTGTGGTTTAATCCTAAATTAAATCCCAACAAAGTACGTTAGCAAGGTTTTATCTAATTAAAACCGGTAACCCCCAGGGGCTAAGTCTCCCGTGACATTCAGTACCAAACTACTGGGTGTGCATTTACTTGTTTGCAGAGTCAACCAATTGATTCTGCACCAACAAGTTTTTTGGCGACCACAGTGGGAGAAGAAGTTTCATAAACATTATGAACTTTCTTCTTGATCATATTTTCGAAAAACCAACTGTAAAATAAAAACGGTTGCTTTTAAGAAAATGCCGGATACACGTTCTAAAAAGAATAAGGAAGTTGCTCAGGAGGGAACAAGTTTCCAAAATATGGAAATAAGTTATTCAACTCCTTTGGAAAATAGGGTGCAGAGTAATAATAGTGAATCAGATCACCATACTCACGAGGTGTCAAATGGAGAGACCCCACAAAGGGAAAGCTCATCTCCAAGTAATAATGGTCGTGGACTTGTTCAACAAATGTATGGAAAGTTTACGTATATAGTAAAGAATTTACTGTTAGAAGCCAGAGAGATTCAGAGACAACAATTTGACTCCAATTATAGGGCTCTAGCCCACGAATCTGCCAGGGTCTTCACAGATATCCTCCAAAGGATAAGTGAGGAGAATAGAGAGACCAACTCTAGGCAGATCGATAGAATACTTGTAGATATCCATGATACTATGAGTGCAACTTTCACGGCAATGTCGACATCTCTTGCCACTGAAGTAGTTACTCGTCTAGAACCACTAGTCGAAAAACACTATCAGTTAAATGAGAAACTAGTTAAGGCCTTAGAAGAGGTCCCCTTGAATAGAGCAAGAGGAAATCCTGGCATAGAGCCAGATGTTCCTCCACTAGGTTACCCTCCGAGGGTACATTTCTCCCACCATGAAAATAGAGATATACTTATTTCAGGCGATCCACAAACTTCCTCTCATGCACACCAAACAAGGGCCATACCCTTGAGTCATGGAGAGGGTAATCATGGGAATGTTAGGAGAAGTGGTGAAATGGCAGCGGATGTGGAGCCAGGCTGGCACCAGGCGTCAGGACATCACCAACCTTCGTTTTCCATGGGTGGTGGACAAATTGGTGACAACACACATCAATCTGGACCATGACGAGGAGGACAAAGGCATGATGCTTTTGTTACAAATAACAATAGTATACCGTATGCATATGCACCTTTCAACCAGTCAAATACGGCTGGAAGTCCTTCTTTACCCTATGGTTACACGCCTCATAATCAACTAAATATGGCTGGTACGCCGCATTATGGGAATACCTCGGGGTATAATCAACCCCAAGCTCCTATTGCCCAAGCAACTGACGCTGGTCAACAAAGGGTGCCTACAAATAGGCAAACATTCCCACCACAAATGGCGCAAGGTGCGACCAATCCTGCTTTTATGCAATACCAGGAGATTCCTATGGGAGGTTATCAAAATCAACCTTTCAATCATAACCCCAATCCTGTATATGATCATACGGGAAACATGGGGAATGGGAACATGGGGTACCCAGGAATACAAATGCATCAGGATCAACTGGCAGCACAAGTTGAGGCGCTAGTCCAAAGACTAGTAGGGGATCCTTCTAGGAAAAATCAGAGGCAAATTGGTCAAAAACCTTACCCTGAATGGATTGATAAAGCCAATCCGTTTCCTAGAATGTTTAAAATACCTGACTTCACCTTGTTCTCAGGCAATGATAGAGTTTCTGCCGAAGAGCATTTAGTTTGGTTCAATTGTCAGTGTAAAGAGACAGCTGACAATGATTTCTTAAAACTTAGAATGTTCTCCATGTCTCTTACTGAGACTGCTTTTTGGTGGTATACCAATTTACCGCCAAATTCCATTCACTCGTGGCAAGACATGCATGTGCAATTTACAAATTATTTTGCACGCACTGAGCCCGGGGTGACCTTGAGTGATTTGGCTAGAATCCAACAAAAGTGAAGAGAGTCTATAGAAGATTACCTATCTAGATTCAAAATGGCCTAAATCAGGTGTCATGTGAGCATCCCTGAAAGAGAATTTGTACAAATGGCTCAAGAGGGAATGTTAATTCAGTTTCGAAATAGGTTTGATGATCATGCTTTTGGCGATTTTGTTGAATTAGCAGAATTGGCCGTGAGGTATGAAAGAAACCTGCAGGCTGAAAGCGCAGCAAGACATCATAACTTCTTTGCTCAGAATGACGAGCCCTTCCACTTTGAAACTGCACAAGAAGTGGACGTGGCAGAAATCATTCAAGGACTACCTTATAAGTGTACTCCTCTAGAGAAGAAATATTTTCTGGCGCCAAAAGATATGAAGTATGAACAAAAGAGGAAATATACTTTTGATGCTAAGAAATCCGGTGCTATTTTTGACTGGTTATTATCTAACAAAAAGATAAAACTGATAGGAAGGCATTAAGTAAGAACTGCTGAGGAAGTTAAGGGTAAAAAATAATGTAAATGACATGATGCAGTAACTCATAACACTTCTGAGTGCATTGTTTTTAGAAACAAAATTCAGGATGAAATTGATAAGAAAAATATCATGTTTCCTGATGAAGAAGATGTTAATATAGTTGGGGTAGATGAACCATTTGAACTATTCTGTGGAATGGTAGAGACTAATCATGTTTTTACTGTTACTTTACAGGCATCTCAAGCTACCGAAATAGGTAACCAACTCTTCAACATATTGCTAGATGAAGGAATCTTGGTTATGCCAAAGATAGCCAATGAAGAAGGATTGGAGGATATGTGCAGATGGCATATGAATGGATCACATACTACATATCAATGCCAAGTTTTCAGAGGGTTCCTAACTAGGCAGTTAAGTCTCAAAAGACTGATTGTCTCAGAAATGGAACATCATGCCATGGGGGTAGAAGCCTACAAGGCCAATTTAGCCAAAGCTAAGATGCCTCGTGATGCCAACCTGGCTCCGTTAATACTTGAGGAAAGAGCTAAAACCTACAAAGTGGCTGCTCAGAAATTCCCATTGCAAACCAGGGAAGTAGAAGGATTGAAAGCCTTAAGAAATGATATGTGCTCATCATGTGCAGATAGGCTAACCTTTGAAATGGTTAGAACTCAAATTATCCCAAATGATCCTACCTATGTGCCTGCATACCAGCGTCCATTCCAGAAAAGGTCCAGAAGTCAAGGACCCAGGAAACAGGACAACCCGAATTCAGGTCCTCTCTTAAAAGGGAAGGAAAGGGTGTCAATTCAAACTCCTATGCCTAATTCTTAAAAGAAGGGTGAATTCCCATGGGGACCAAGTAAGGCCAAAGATCAAATCACCAGCTAAGCCATGGCCATTATCGGACGTCCAAAACTTTCCTAAAAGTAGGACAATAAAGATAAAAGAGTTGAGTATGAAAGCTGCTGCAGCAAGGGCGCAAATAAGCACTCAAAATGTGCAAGAATCCCTTATAGCAAACATCAGAATTGACGAGGAGGCATTACAAGCTGGAATCACTAAGTTATTACCTTTGGAAAAGGAACAACATGATCCACCACTTATAAGGAGTAGTGATCAGCAGCCTCAGGGAAATGGCTCTCTTATGAAAGAGAATCCGGGAAATGGCTTTATTGAGGACTATGATTCAGAGTTTGGATATGAGGATTTGGACTTATTGGTTTTTAATAGCGACTTAATTCTGGATGGAGATCCATTAATGGGTGAGCCTCAAACTGAAATAGGAGAGGAGCGAGACGCGCAGTGTAATGTGGTCATGCTTAGGGCTGTTCACCGGTCCAGGACCGGACCGGACCGGACCTGCCTGGACCGGTGGACCGGAATTGTGTGATTCTTCGGACCGGGGACCGGACCTGTTGGACCTGATTTTCATTTTTTTTTTTTGGCTTTTAAATATTCTATTTGGACCTATTTTCGCGAATATTGGACCTGTTGGACCTGTTTTGGATATATGTTATATGCAACATACATGTAAGTGATGCAACTAGTCTTATAAATTCATTAAAGTACAAGTTTCAAACATAAAACCAAATACAAGTCTTTAACATAAATATTAACTAAATATTTCATATCAACGAGTCCACAAATACGACATCGTCCAGTACGTCGACATCATCCAAATGCTCAATTTGAAACTCTGTTTATAAGAAGGAAAAATAATTAATAACAAAGTAATAGACTTACAAGTTAGATTTACAAGTTAAAAATAAAAAAAAAAATTGTAAATTGTAATCACCTTTCTCAACTTCCTCTAAGTCTCGTAAATTTTCTTCCACATCAACTCCATGCACCCCCTTAGCACGAAACCAATCTTGTGTGCAAATGAGAGCTTGAACCGTCTTGTATATACGTCAAATTAACAATAAAAATGTATTAATTAAAGTATAATGCATAACAAAATAAAATTACCAAGTTCTATTAGCAAAAGAAAAAACAAAGATGCATTACCTTAGGAGTCAATGAACTCCTAAATGGATCAAGACATCGTCCCCCGGCACTAAAAGCAGATTCTGATGCAACTGTAGACAATGGAACAGCTAGTATATCTCGTGCCATGCGGGAAACAATAGGATATCGATGTCCATCTCTACTACACCAAGACAATGCATCAATTTCTTCTTCCTCTGGCCCTAGTTGTTCATTTAAGTACCTCTCAAACTCACTCCTTACATGTCCACTTGACCCCTTCAACCTTTTAGCTCGATCTCTAAGGTTTTTCATGTAATCATGTCCATCTTGCATTTGATCATCATCATTCGGGTCAAGTGACATATTATCACTACTTTGTGCACTTTGAGGAGCAAAAGAGGCATACAATCTCCTATACTCATCAAATAAAGAGTAAGCAAACTCTTTCACATCATTAGCAAGTATGGAGCCTCTTTCTTTACCATAAATGTCGCTAAGTGTCAATTCAACTACCGCCATCTTAGCATGCGGATCAAGTATTGCAGCAACATAGATTAGCTTATTCATCTTCTCAACATCCCCCCAATACTTATCATACTTCTTTTTCATTGAAGAGGCCATAGCTCTAAAATTTTCATCAACACTTTTCTCCCATTTGTTAAGCATATCATATAAAAGAGCAATCTCAAACAAACCTTTATTACTAGTCACATAATGAGAACCAGAAATGCGACGTGTTAATAGGTAAAACCCTTTCAAAAACACTACCAACCTCTCCACTTTTTTCCAATCATCAAGTTCAGGGGGACCTTTCATTATCTTTCAAATTCACTCCATCAGGAAGGGATAATCCATTAAAGACACGTTGAAATTTCACAGCAGTGTCCAACATTGTAAAGGTTGAGTTCCAACGGGTGGGGACATCAAAAGACAAAGAAGATTTGCATTCTATGTTAGCTTTTGAAACAAGTTCCTTAAACCTTTGTATTCTTGCAGGAGAATTTTTCACATACTTAACGGCATTTCTAACTCTATCAATGCACACACCATGTTCTCTAATACCATCCCATACAATAAGATTGATTATATGAGCCATACATCTAATGTGCAAATATTTTCCATCACCAACACATCCAGTTCTTTGAACCATTCTCCTAAGGTGTGCACAAGCAACATCATTAGAACTAGCATTATCAACCGTTACAGTGAAAAGCTTATCTTCAATACCCCAAGTTTCCAAACAATGTTCAACCGCTTTTCCAATAGCCTCACCTTTGTGACTCGAAATTGGACAAAAGTTAATGATCTTTTTATGCAATTTCCAATCATTATCAATGAAATGAGCAGTGAGACACATGTAATTAATTCGTTGTATTGATGTCCAAGTATCGGTTGTCACACAAATTTTTTGGGAATTCTTAAGCATTTCTTTCAACTTTGTTTTTTCACCATGATAAAGTTGAAGACAATCACGAGCAATGGTGATACGTGATGGAATTTGAAATCCAGGACAAGCAACACTCATGAAACTCTTAAAGCCTAGTTTCTCAACAAATCTAAATGGAAGTTCATCAATAATAATCATACGAACTAAGGCTTCCCTAACTTCTTTGAAATTAACAGTTCCATACTTCAACTTTCTTTCACCATTTTCATTTTCCACATCTCCATCTACAGGTTGAAAGAACAACTCACTTTGTTTTCCTTTACCCTTCTCTTTGTTAGCCGGATTAGCAAGACACTTATCAGCATGATTCTTAACGTTTTTAGAACCATTTAAATTACCATCAGCAGCAAAAGTCTTATCACAAAACTTACATTCGGCTAGTAACTTTTCATCTTCTAAGTACTCAATGTAGAAATCCCAATATTGTGGTTTTCTCTTACTTTTCCTGACGAGATATTTGCGTCCCTCCACTAGCTTCTTCTCCGGAGGCAAGCACTTGCGCAACTCATCCAAATCTGTCCTACTAGCGGCATCCGAAAGTGTTTGAGTAGATTTGGATTGGGAGCTTTGCATCTACATAAAATTACATGATTAATATAAGTACTATATTAACTAATTCATAAGTATGCAATATGAAGATTAGAATGCATATATGATATACTAATCAATTACTATAAAATATATCTTACATTGCAAGAAAAGGAATCCGTTGTGCCAAATCTTGTCTCAATCAAAAAATTGTTCCACAACTTTACTCATTTGACGGGAATGATAATCTGAGTTCAAAAAAAGAGAAAGTTTCCAACAATAAAAAAGAATTGTTGAAACCATTCATACTACGTGACTCATGAACATCATTAGGCCATTATTCTATTCACTAATTCAACATGGAAAACTATCTAATACAGGAACAATATTCAACCTCCACCAAGGAATTACTATTAATGAATATAACATAAAGTAGATCATACTTCCCAATACAAGTGTCCAAACCCTCACATTCTCCACAATTGCAACTAACCTGCTTTCTTCCTCCTTGCCCCTGCCCCCAAACCATATAAAGGAGATGAATATATCGTCCCACTCATCTCAGCTGGAATAACACCTTCCTATCCCATATGATGACAGAACTTTCCTCCCCTCCTCCTTTCCAAACCCACAAATAACCTAATTCTCAGATCAGAAGTTAACCTAGCACAAAATCAGGGGTAGGGTGTGAGAGATCCTCACATTGTTGCAAAGAAACAAGCCAAAAAAATAAAAATGTTCCCCTGTTAGACCCCATACAAAAAGAAAGAGCAAAAGAGAATGACCACATGAGACAAGAGGAAAAACCATACATCATTCAATCAAAAATCCCACATTAAAAAAACAGATTCACAATCAACCTTATTAATCACCCAATAAACCCACGCATTCTTGTAAAATCGATATATAAAAAAAAAAAACAAAAAAGGAGAGAGAAACTGACTTTTGCCACCACCAAGGACCTTATGAATAGGCTTCTGGCGACCAAGAAGTCGAAGACGACAGAGAAGCAGGCGCCTCCGCTTTCTCCGTTGCAGGAATAACCTCCGGCGGCGGCACGTGAGCAGCTGCAAGAACAGACGGAGATGACGACTTAAGACAAACCAAAGCACTCATAAAGACCCCAATTTCAATGTGCAAATATGTTCAGTACTTCAGCAGTTCAGTGTATACAATTAACAGAAAAAAAAAAAACAAAACTGAAAATCGCAGATAGAAGAAGGGCGAAAAACTGAAAATCTTGGTGGATGAAATGAAAAACTGAAAAACTAAACTTACCGGGGAACAATAGCACACGGCGGGCGGTGGTTGCGGTCGCCTGATCGGCGTCGTGGCGTCGGCTCGCTGGCGTGTGACTCGTGAGGGAGAGAGAATTGTTTGAGAATGGGAGAGGGAGAGGGAGAGTGAAATGTTAGGGTTTGGCTGCCATTTAGTGAAATGGGCTTGGCTGCCAGTTTTTTTAAAAAAAAAAATACTAAAATTCCGGGTTTCCGGTCCGGACCAGATTTTTCTGGGTTTAGACCGGACCGGACCGGAAACCCGGAATCGACACTTTTCTCGGACCGGGGACCGGAATCTCCGGTCCGGTCCGGACCGGTCCAAAATCCGGTCCGGACCGGTCCAAATTCCGGTCCGACCCACCCATGTGAACAGCCCTAGTCATGCTACCAACAGAATTCAAGAAATCAGAAGACCAACCAGAATTTCAGACCAATGTTACATCATGGGCAGATGAAGTTGATAAGGAAGAAAGGGGAGGTAATTTTAAAATTACTTCTTCTCGAAGCTTGTCATCTTATTTGAATACACCTCATAAGAAAGTGCCTAACAAAACATCTCTAAAAGCTAACCTAAAGAAATTAATCATAGATAAAATCTTTAGGTCAGTTGATGTCAATAATAAGCACACTAAAGCCTTATTCCTAAATGTTGACTTTGAGGGAATCCGATTAGGCAAAGTATGGTAGATACAAGAGCCACTGTTAATATTATGCCACTCTCTGTATTTCGAAAACTGGGGAGAAAAGAGACAAGATTTGCATAACAGACAAATCAATATAACTGGTTTCTCTGGTTTATCTGAAAAAGTGGAAGGAATGGCTATCTTAAAGATGAGAGTAGGAACTAAAACTACCTATACCGGTTTCTTCATAGTCGAGAATGGTACTCATTATAATGCCATACTAGGAAGAGATTGGTTACATCATAATTATGCTATTCCATCATCACTCCATCAAATTTTAATTTTATGGAATGGTGATACTTATGAGATGGTTCAAGCAGATGATGAAGTTTGTCTAATTACATCTCCTGATTCTGTCTTTGTTAGGGACTCTCTAAAGTCAGTTCCTACCATCAAAATTGAGGTTGCCTTACAACTTGAGTCACAAACTCACCAAGAAGTAGAAAACTCAGGTGCAATTCTCATTGAAGAAGTTAATGACGCCCCAGAAGATGGAGACATTCAATCAAAATATGAATATGTTCAACAGGCGCCAGACTATGATCAACCCTTAGCTCTCATTAGCTTGTAGAGTTTAGGATGTATTTTCCTTATAAAGTTTATTATGATTATAAACCAGGAAGAATGCTGTAATGGGTTTACCCCTATTGTTGATCAAGTAATGAAAGACTTAGTTTTTAGAAAATACCAACAGGATTTTCTTATAAATTCGAATGCATGTCGCTCAACTTTACACGAAACTGAATCCTTAGAAGAGGAGGATGATAAAGTATGGGCTAAAAGTGAGGATATAAAACAAGAGGTTCATGATCCACTAGAGGAAATAAATTTAGGGGATAATGAAAATCCACGAATTACTTACATAAGTAAGCTACTCACTAACCAAGAGAAGCAGGAAATCATAAAAATTCTAGAAGAATTTAAGGACTGTTTTACTTGGGAACATCACGAAATGCCTGGAATTGATAGAAAAATAATAGAACATAAATTACCTATCAAAGAAGGATTCAAGCCTGTGGCCCAAAGTCCTAGAAGGCTAGCGCCTGAACTAACAGAGCCTATACAAGAGGAAATACACAAACTCCTCAAGGCAGAGTTCATAAGGCCTTGCCAATATGCAAACTGGATTTCTAATATAGTTCCAGTAGTTAAGAAAAATGGCAAAATACGAATATGCATTGATTTTAGGGACTTAAACAAAGCTACCCCCAAAGATCAATACCCTATGCCAGTGGCTGATCTCCTAATAGATGCATCGTCAAGATATGAATACATATCTTCCATGGATGGGTATGCAGGGTATCACCAATTAAGGATTGCTCATGAAGACTGTAATAAAACGGCCTTCAGATGTCCAAAATCATTAGGCTTGTTTGAATATGTAGCCATGCCATTTGGATTGAAAAATCCTGGAGCCACATACCAACGAGCAATGGATGTTATCTTTAAGGACATGATTGGCAAAATTATGGAAGTATATGTGGATGACATCTTGGTAAAATCAAATAATTTTTTGAAACATAAAGAACATTTGATTAAGTCATTCACTAGAATGAGAGAGTATCACCTAAAAATGAACCCACTCAAATGTGCGCTCGGAGTTAAAGCTAGTAACTTTTTGGGATTTCTCATTCATAAAAATGGAATGGAAATTGATCAAAACAAGGCAAAAGCAGTGTTGGCCGCCAAGCCACCCTCTAATAAGAAGGAGCTGCAAAGATTCCTTGGGCAGGTTAATTATGTTAGAAGATTCATGGCTAACTTAGCAGGAAAAACTAAAAAGTTTTCGCCTTTATTAAGAATAAAACATGAATCAGAGTTTAAATGGAACGAGGAGCATCAAATATGCTTTTGATCAGGTCAAACAAGATTTGGCAAGCCCTCCCGTATTGATACCTCCGAGACAGAATGGGAAACCATTAAGGTTATACCTATCTGCTTGTGAAGATTCTATTGGTAGTCTGCTTACTCAAGAAAATGAGAAGGGACATGAGCAGGCTATATTCTATTTAAGTAGGATACTGCATGACACCGAGAAAAGGTATACCATGGCAGAAAAATGGTGTTTGTTCTTGTATGATGCATCCATCAAGCTCATACATTATTTCATGGCCTTTACGGAAGAGGTGATATCTTCAACAGATGTCATAAAGTATATGATATCTCAGCCTTTTCTAAAAGGAAGACTAAGCAAATGGAGTTTACACTTACTTCAGTTCGACCTAATGTATGTGCCACAAAAGGCAGTAAAAGGTCAAGCTTTAGCTGACTTTTTGGCAACCGATCCATGTTGTGACTCAGGAATCATTGATGAAGATATCCTTCCATGGGTTTTGTTCTTTGATGGATCCAGTACCAGAGAAACAGCAGGAGCTGGAATATATATTTTATCTCCTGATGGGATTCCAACCAAACTAGCAGTATCCCTGAAGGGACCATGCACCAACAATAGAGCTGAATATGAAGCTTTATTAATTGGATTAGACATGTTGCTAGATTTGGGAGCTAAGAAAGCTAAGATATATGGAGACTCTCAATTAGTCATTTATCAAATAAATGAGGAGTTCAAAAGTATATCGTTAGTTTCTCAGGAATATGGTAGGAAAGTACAAAAATTGTCTAAAAAATTTAGGGTTTTTCTACGTTATACCCTTGTGTTTTTCTAGTTTCTACGTCATACCCCAACCTTTTTAGAATTCCACAAGGCACCCTCAAACTTACCTTTTTTAATGCACAATGCCCCTACCACTAATTATAGGTCATTAATTTCGTTTATATTTTATAATCCAGTGGAACTAATCTAATTTGTAAATATTCCCCGCAAGGGTTACACTATTTATAAGTTAAATTAGTTCCACTAGATTAAAAAAGTGAACGAAATTTACGACGTATAAATAGCGATAGGGGCATTGTGCATTAAAAAATGTAAGTTTAAGGGTACCGTATAGAATTTTGAAAAGGCTGGGGTACAACATAGATACTGAAAAAACACAAGGGTATAACGTAGAAAAACCCAAAAATTTAAGGATATCGCCTTCATACACATTCCCAGAGAAGAAAACAAGGTAGCAGATCTGCTCTCCCAAATAGCTTCTGCTAGAGAGGAGATACCTTCAAAAAATGAAGATATCATTCTCCAAGAGAAAGTCTTAGTACCTCTCATCGAACTCGATCAAAAAAGGCCAGAGGAGATGTTGGAAATCTATAGAATTTCAATATTAAGGGAAGAGATGGACTGAAGAAACGAAATTATTCATTATCTCCAGGACCCAACTGGAACGAAAGTGCCAAATAGAGTAAAAATGGCAGCAACTAAGTTTTGCATGCAATTTGGTGAATTACATAGAAAGGATTTGAAATGTGTGGATACTGAAGGATTACATAGAAACTAAAATGTTGTGCTTTAATTAATAGATTAATTATTGTTTGCTCTATTTATTGCATTTCGCCTGAATTTGTTAGGCGTTGTGGTTTAATCCTAAATTAAATCCCAACAAAGTACGTTAGCAAGGTTTTATCTAATTAAAACCGGTAACCCCCAGGGGCTAAGTCTCCCGTGACATTCAGTACCAAACTACTGGGTGTGCATTGACTTGTTTGCAGAGTCAACCAACTGATTTTGCACCAACAACATGATATATTTTGTTAGGCAAAAACATGTGATATTGTCATATGCGCTCGTACTCCTTTCTCTCCCATATAATCAGATGAGACATACTACCTTCGTTCCTAAAGAATCTACACAATTTTGCTTTTCATTAGAACAAGGCAAAAGTAAAAAAGTAGGAGAAATATGAGAGAAATTATGAAAAGTGGGAAGTAAGAAGTACAAAAAGTAAATAGAAAATAGAGGAGAGAAAAAATTGGGTAGGTGGGGAGTTTTAAGTGGGTTAATTTATTTGGTGAGGGACCACATGGGGCTTGGGGGACAAAAGTGGGGAAAAATAATTGGGCGTTTTACCTTATATAGATAAAGTAATAGTGTAACCATTAAAAAGAAACGACCCGAAAAGGAAAGTTTGTAGATTAGAAAGAAACAGAGGTAGTATCAAACAATAAAAATATGTGTTTTAAACCTCGAACCTATGACCTCTCATTTGAGTCTTGAGATACAAATTTACTAACCAACTAATCTAAAATATCATGTTAATCCTGTGAGAAAAAAATTATTTAAAGACAAGATAATATTTCTATTTTTAAAATAATTAAATACAAATGTATATATTAATACTCATTAAGCTAATGCTAATAATAGTGTGTACCTTTCAGCACTCTTATATTAAGAAAAAACTCTTTAAATTGTAATAACTTCCGTAATTAACACTACTACACCATTTAATTGCATCGGTTGTGTTGTTACACATTAACCTTAATTTCAAAAACAAGATTGTAATATATTCTTTGTAAGTAATTATATATTTATATATATGTACTCTTTTGAAGCCGAAGGTTATATTGATGAATAATTCATATTATAATTTACTATGTAGAAAATTTAAAATAAACTGGAAGATCATTTCCTGAGTATAGTCCAATGCCTATAACTTTTTTTTTCCACTTCTCTCAAGTGTTTGATTTAAGAATTCAAATACACATTGTTAAATGATCCAGGGCATTACCCGTGCTAACAACTTGTGATGGTAAACACACGAACTCAAAGAGTTTCATAAAATCTAACAATTAATTGTTTCTTTCATCTCATTTGAAGATTTAGTTTACAATCTTCTATGTTATATTTATAATTAATTAATCATATTTTAAATAGAAAAGATTGCCACTGTAATGTGAGAGGTCTTTATAAGAATTCATAAATTTGAATTGTCTAATTTGCATATTTATTGAAAATGTAATTTATTAAGCCTAAATTTAGTAATTAGAATAAGTTTTAATCAGTCAAAAAATTTGAATTAGTTTCAGTACCAATGATTTTATTTCACTAAAAATTAGATGGAGTGAATATCCTACATGTAATGTATCATCATATGTCTGATAATTTGGATGACTTTTATGTGGATGCTCCTGCCATACACCAAGATAGACTAGGAATAATAAATTTTAGGGAAATGTTAATTATAGGTAGTCCTAACGGCTACATATAAGCATTAAATACATCTTCTTAAATAGTATAATTTGAAAAATTAATGACACAATCACACGTCAATCAATATAACTAATGCTTTTTTAATTATTAATATTTCTATTTTTAACTTCCTATATATAGCCCTAAGGGCTACATATAACATTTCCCTAAATTTTATTCCGATGACCCACGTTTCACTACTCCAAAACGGGGCAAACATAATTATCAATTATTTTTGCCCTGTTTAACTACTCCCTCCATTTCTTTTTAATTTACCCACTTCACTTTTGGGGAGAACTAAGAGTAAGTCTAAAAGTATGACAGAGAAAATGAAAATGTAGAGAGAGAAACTGAAAAGTGAGATAAACTAAAAAGTGGGTTAAAATATTAAAAATATATATAGTTGACATGGGTGGAAAAAGAGGAGAAAGTAGATGAAATATGCTACCAAGGATAAAAAGGCAACAATGTGCTGATTAAAAACAACGCACCAAAAAAAATTTGTAGATTAAAGAAATCGACGGAGTATTTTATAGTAGTGTTTGTACCACTACTATGAGACCTGAGGCCTGAGGGTGTCTCGCTGTTAAAACTTGATTGTATTTTGACGTGTAGATTCTTGCATAATTTCACCATCCACCAAGATAGACAATGAATTCTGATGCAACTTTTTTAATTTTTTAAATTTTTTTATTTTTAGATTGCTGGTTGATAGGATCACACGTGTAGTTAATGACATAAGAAGAGTTGTATAGAAAATGACCTTAAGAAGAATAATGGGTTTTATGCGTGTGGGGACTGTGTCTGTGGCTATCATCACAATCTAATTGGTGTAAGAAATCATTCGTGATTCACAGTCTTTTGCAACTTCCTCTTGCTCCCAATAATGAAAATCAAACATAGACAACGCAACCTTGACGATCAGGAATGCAATTTGAATAATTAAATTCACATTTGAATCAATTATATTTTGTTTTCTAACAAGGGGTCCATCTAGATGAAATACTCAAAGTTTCTATTACTGAAAGATAGTAGTAGTTCATCATTTTAATAAACTTTTTTTTATTACTTTTTGGCATATTTTCGACAAATTTATTATAGGGAGAATTATGTCTTTTCATCGAAATACTATATTAGGGTTGACAAACGAGTTAAGTTGTGTCAAAGTTACGAGTAGACATGTTAAATTCCTTCAACCCTAACTGGTCCGATTCATTAAACAGATCAACAATACTCAATACTAATCTGACTATTAAATGAGTCGTCTAGCTCTTTTATCAAGCACCATGAAAATAAATAAATAAACCTATTAAGTCTTTTAAGCCACTTTCTAATTAAGATATCATGTCAAAACTTTGTGATGGGAAGTTAATAATACACCGATTAAATGGAATAGTCCACCAAATAAAACTAATTTTGTTAAGGGATTTAAATCAAGTGTCTCTTTGCAATGATATAAATTAGGAGAACTTTTCCGGAGCATACCCACATACATGTCATGTCATGTCATAATTTTAAAAAATAAGTTTAAAAATATAAAATTTTATAGAAATAAAGATACATATATAACATTTCAAGTTAGGAAATATTAGAGTTTATTTTGGATAAACAACCTAAAAATATAATGTATAGATTGAGTATTAAATTTGGCACATAATTCAAAATTACAGTATAAATGTAACAACATTGCATAAATACGCGATGGTAAATAATAAGATTCATCTATCATATACTCCTCCCATTTTTGTTATTGAGACATTTTACAATTTAGAAACTTTTTTTTTTCTTGATTAAAATATTTGACCCAATTTCCTTAGAACATAGGTTAACTAGTCGTATATGCACGCGATGCGTGCGTCAACAAGCTTATGTAACTATATGTACGAATGAACATTTTTTTTAAATTTAAAATTATTTTAGCAGTGATGTAAATTATTGAGGTTCTTTTGTAGATGTTATTATCTTTTTAAATTGAAGGTGACCGATCTTTAACTGTTCAATACCGTAACTGAAAAGTTTGGCCAATGATTTAATAATTCCTTATCAGCGGTTTTAGTATAGTTCTTTAACGATTGTAAATGTTAATAAACCATATTGTTTGAACTTTGTAAATACGAAGTATTATGCCGTCAGGATATATCGCTAGTTTTTTTTTGATTGAATATTCTAATTAATTTTGTGAATTGATTGTGTCAATCTATCTTGTCAAGTTATTAATGGTGATTGCATATTCTATTTTTGTCGTGATCCAAGCAAAAAAGTAAATGTCTCAAATTTATAATAAAATTGAGGGAGTAATAGAAATTACAATGAAAATATAGAATTTTTATTGAAAAATAAATATTTTTTGTTTCATATTCAACCAATCAACCTGTATGTTGGAGTATATAATAATAAAGAATTTATGAGATAGAGTAGGAATAGAATATATAAATTATAGTGGAATTGAGAAACTAGTGTAGATTACTTCTATTACATAATGTATTTATATTGGTAAATTCTTATTCCAGGTATGGCAGGGGTATGTATATAAAATTGGAGTAGTATTTACATAATGGAAATCGTTTCAACTGCGCTTACTATGGATATTTCTAGTTTCTACCATCTTACAGTTACTTCAGAGATGTTACCGATTTATCGATAGACATTAATTACTAAGTATAAGTTTCATTTCTCTTAAAATTATCACAAATTCTTGGGTATAACTGTTGCATCATGTAACAACCTTAGAAGCCACCGCTTCTTTTATAAAAAAATCAAATGACATGAAATAAATGATAAAATGACATCGGATTCATGTTATTATTTGTAGTCATGTCATTTTTGTTGGAGTACAATTTATGTCATTATGTATGTGTGAGGTTTTGTAACACAATAAGTTATAATGTAACATGATATACTCAAGGTGCACTCTAAAATTATTTCGCAATATCTCACGGCTCAACCGCTTAAATTTATTAGTAAAGTTGGTGTTTTGTAACTGCTGGCATGAGTAGAAGAAAAGAAGCACATCTAAAACGTGATTGAATTACAAATATGGACGAAATGGCAATATACTCCTATTTTGCATGCACCAACTTAATACATCAGAATAGCGCCGAAATATTGCCTAATTTCTAAAGTTTAATGTCTAGTTGCCTACTTGCCTCTCGCTGAGGTTACTATTGTCGCCACTGTAAAATGGTTGGAGTGGTACAATCGGTTCTTTTTGACATTCCACATCAGTTCGCTACTTCGCTGCCAATGTATCGTCATTTTCCTCAGTCCCTCTCACAAAAGTGGGAACGCAAAAACTGCGCAACATGATGAGAATTAGTCTATTTTCTCGAGGAAGGAATCTAAGTAATACTTACCCCCTTATTTGTACCCTTGTTGATCAATGTATAAATGTGAATATGTGATTATTAATAAATTTAGTTATTTATTAATCAAAATTCTAAAAAGTTGAATATAGAAAATTTGCATCAAGACTGATTCAATAATATTTTGATTAATTAGTTTTTTTTAAATATGTGAATATAAATATATGGTCATAAATATATATATATATATATATATATATATATATATAGGATCACGTGAAAACTACTCCCTATGCTGAAAACTGAAAACTGAAAAGTGCAACATTAAATGAGAATTAGTCTATTTTCTCGAGGGAGGAATCTAAGTAATACTTACCCCTAGGGGTGGGAATGAGTCAAGCCTGCTCGCGAACTATTCGAGTTAGGCTCGGTTAAAGCTCGGTCAAAGCTCGGCTCGAGTGGGCTTGACTCGAGTTCGGGTTCGGCTCGATATATTAACGAGCCAAGCCCAAGCCATCTATGGCTCGGCTCGAAAGCTCGTGAGCAGGCTCGAAAACTTCTTACTTAGGTAATATTTATGCAAATTATTAAGTGTCCCACATCGATTCAAAGACAGACAACACCCTTATTTTTCCTTACTTATTGTTTGCCATGTCTAACTTTTCTTGATGAAGGCTATTTATACTTTGACAACATTTGACAATTTATAGGTTGCACAAATCGTATAAGCTTCTAACAAATAACTCTTACCCAACTCAAGCTTAAACCGAAACCAAAGAAGAGTTTCTCTCTCACATAATTCTATTTTTTGCTATATCCCTCTCTCATTTAGTGATAAATATGCGGTAATGTAAACAGCTTTATATTTTTTTCATAACAGTACTTCTTTAACTAGTGGACATCCTCAAAATTAATTTCCTCAATCATTCATATTTTTCTCATTCACAACAACGATACTAAGAGAAGCAATCATATTCTCCAAAACACATCAAAAGGCGCAACGAAAAGGAATACACGATTGCCATTCTAGCATCAAACTTCTAAGTGTAATTTTTACATTGAATATTCTTCCGAATAAAAAGAACTTGTAACAAAAAATAAAATGAAGAAAAACTTTACCCCCATTCTTTAACCCACATGCTGTTAAAATGTGACTTAACTAATCATTGCTGAAATGCAACAATATATTTCTCATTCAACTATTCTTCTTCTCTATTCTCCTTATAGGCCATTTATGAATTCAACGTGTACTCTAAGTCCAGAAAATATGGAAACACATTGCAGGGCATGATACATTTATTCTCAACCGACTTTGACACTTGATATCGTACCATTTCGTAATCCTTATCATCCGAAATCACAAGCTGTCCGAAATCATTGAGCCCAGAGGCATAAACACACCCAGATTTTTCATGATTTTGATATGTCCCACATCGAAGGAATAACAAGTGTATTGAGGATTCAACATTATAAATATGGGTGTATATGCAAATGTTTAGATAGTTTTAGATGTTGGGCCTAGCTTAGTTGTTGGGACTGACTCTTCAGCATCTAAATCTTTAATGAATAAAAGATTTGAGTTGACAAGATTAAGTTGGGCCGTAAAATTTTAAAGCCTGATTTTCTAAGTTCAACCAAGTCAGTTTCAAGCCGAGCCTCGAGCCGAGCCTCAAACGAGCTTGAGTCGAGCCTCAAACGAGCTCGAGCCGAGCCTCACATTCAAAGACACGAGCCCGAGCCGAGCTCCGTTTTTGAGGCTCGAGGAGCCTCGAGCTCGAGCCGAGCCTCGTCTTCGAAACTCGAGCTCGAGCCGAGCCTAACACTATTCGGGCTCGGCTCGACTCATTCCCACCCCTACTTACCCCCCTTGATTTGTACCCTTGTCGATCAATGTATAAATGTGAATATGTGATTATTAATATATTTAATTATTTATTAATAAAAATTCTAAAAATTGCAACAAGAGTGATTCGATAATATTTTCCATAATTAATTTTTTTAATATGTGAATATAAATATAAGGTCAATATATATACATATATACATATATACATATATTCATATATATATGTATATGTATATGTATATATATACATACATCAAAAACTACTCCCTATGCTGAAAACTGAAAAGTGCAACATAAAATGAGCATAAAAATAGAATGATCAAAAAAATAAAATGAGCAAAAACATAAAATGAGCAAAAAACATAAAATGAGCAAAAATTTGTAAAAATGAGCAAAAGTTTCTTAAAATGGGCGTAAACATAAAGTGAGCAAGAAATTTAATATGAACAGAAGTTTGTAAAATGAGCGAAAGTTTGCTAAAATGAGCGAAAGTTTCTTAAAATGAGCAAAAACATAAAATGAGCTAGAATTCCACCCTTCTTTTGGATTTCATTTTTAGAAAATTTTAAACATGAATTCACACTTCTTTTACACTTAGGTTTATTAATGACCTAGATATCCATACTTTGGCCCTTTTATAATAATTCAAGCCCAAAACAAAATTTCCTTTGGCACTTTTATAAATAATTGCAAAACAAATTATACCTCAACAGTACCTTCCAACTTCATAATATAACAAAAACCTTTTTAAATAATTTTTGTTCATTATATAATTTTTCTTTTTCCCTAATATAATTTTTTTTTGAGGGGCCCTAATATAATTATATAATAAGGTACGAAAATATGTAGTATTTCAAAGAAGGTAGGACCCTAGGTTTCCTTGTACTTGTCCAAGAACAAATACTTAAGAACCTTACTAAAGCCAAATATCCAACAATATAAATTGTTGACGTATAATTATATGATAAATATTTTTTCAAAAATAATTTCTCGTAAAAGCAAATCTCCAAGACTTCCCAACTTCACATAAGCGTCATAAGAACTTTACCCAAAAAATCTCAAAGAATATGTTGACCATGATCACATAAGGTTACTATGAGTCGCCATAGAATCAAACATTAGATGACTAGCACGTGGTGAAGAGAAATCAAAACTTCAACACAAGAATTTCTCTCAGATAATTCTCAGAGGTAATGAAGATTTTGTTCTCACAATTTTTGTATATTATCTCCTATGTATTATGTCATGGGGTAAAATCTATCTACACGTGGCAATCAACCATTGGCAGCAATACCATTATTATGCACTGCCACGGCAGCAGTCGATTGGTTTGAAGAGAGAAACTTGGATTACCAACCTGACAATTTGTTGTGGCAATTCCTAAAATAATGGCAAGTGGAGAAAGAGGCAAACAACAAGTCATTTGCCACACTGTTGAGAAGATCAAGGAGAATCCCTGAAAAATCATAATTAATTAACAAGCTGAGGCAAGCTGCCAGATTCTGATGAAACCAACATTATTTCTACTATAAGTACTCCTATTGTAAACCATGTAAAATAATGAACTCTCTCCCACTCACTCATAATCTTAAAACTCTATTACGCCTCACTCTCTGCATCATTTTTCTTTCATATTCTTAATGTGTGATCTCTCTCTCTAAAACCTGAGTTGCTCATTCTTTCTGCCAATCAGGAAAAAATTATGTGCTTGTACTACAAATTGATATTACTATAGTGGATTGGCAAAACATCGATTTTCCCCATGGTTTCTCCCTATCTAGAGGGTTTTCACGTAAAATTGTCTTGTGCCATTTCTTTATTTATGCATTATATTTCGCCCATTTATATTGCCTGATATTACAAATTGGTTATCAACCCCCTCTCCAAAAAATTAGACCCCCTTCATAATTTGCTGTAAACAATTTGGCGCCCACCATACATGGGGCTGATAATTAAAAAAACAATCTTGCCAAAATCGCCATCCTACAAATACTATGGTCGAAATCAGCAACGAAACCAAATCTTTAACAATTCCCAACACTGAATCTGAACAACAAAATGAAGGAGCAATAATTGAAGTCTTGGGAGCCATCGAGGAACTGAAGAAAACTCTCAAAGAGGGAATTCTTGTTCAATACGTCCACTTTGAAAGGGAAACTGATGCCCTTCGCACCCAAATCGATCTTGTCCCTGACATCAATTGCATCCAACTCTCGGAGGCAACATTCTCATGAAATGGAAGGGCTCGTTCCGCTTAATGAAGATGCCAGATCTGACAATCTGACAAGTCAAGGAGCCCATCTTGAGCCCATGCCAGGATCAGAAGGATAGCACCAGCAAAGTCATGCAAATGTTCCAGACATTCTTCGAAAGCAAACTGCATCTGATTATGCCTTTTGCAAGTGCATCTGCTTATGCAAATCCGTTGTACAAGCGACTCAAATACATTGCGGAGATGATATTGAAGATCCTAGGAGTGTTGAGGTCAGTCATGAAAGCTGCCCTGACTAGCTATGTGGATCCGCCATTTGCAGATGTCATTGCTCTAGTCGAAATTCCGAAGCGTTTTGTTCTCCCTGCCATGAAGCTATATGATGGAATGACATATCCCAACGAGCATATTGTACAATATAAACAGAGGATAATATCATTCCAATACCCCACGAGATGCGCAAAACTTATATGTGCAAAGAAGTTGGCTCAACTTTATCAGGTCATGCCCTTCATTGGTTCATTAATTACCCTAATGGTGCTATTTCTACTTTTGCAGGTTTGGTGGACATGTTCATCCTCTAATTTGCCAGTTTCAAATGCCATGAGAAGCAAACCAACGACCTCTATCGGGTTATCCAAAGGTATGGCGAACCATTAAGATATTACCTCAAAATGTTCGATTGTGAGAAGGTTTTGCTCCTAAGATGCGACGTCTCAACAACCATAGAAGCCTTTAGAAGAGCATTGCACGAGGAATTTAAACTATACAAGTAGTTGACAAAATACCCCTGGCTAACGTTTGAAGATATCTAAGCCAAAGCTCTTGCGCAAATTCGATTTGAGAAAGATATTGACACCAGAAAGGGAGCAACAAAACACGACGGTAAAGTCGTGCAAACCCCAAGGAGTTGGAATTTGGAATGCAACATACTTGGAACAATATCACTTCTAAACTTTGTCTTACATTTGTTCCTTTTTACTTTACTCTTTCACTTGAACACTTACTGACTTAAGCATCGGAGGGTGGTTGGCCTAGCCAACGTCCTAAGTTTTGACAAGTTGTTTTGCAATCGGGCTCGGTGGTAAAAAAAATAGACGTTTCCCCATGGCAAATCCAACAGGCATCTTCCCATGGCAAATCAAACAGGCATCATGATAAATTAAACAAGCATCTTGCTATGGTAAATCAAACAAGCATCTTCCTATGGAAAATCAAATGGGCATTTTCTCATGGCAAATCAAACAGGCATCTTCCCATGGCAAATCAAATAGGCATCTTCGTGTGGCAAATTAAATAGGTGTTTCTCCGTGGAAAATTAAACATGTGTTTTTCACATGGCGGATTGATGTATCATATTTTCATATAGTTTTTAGGTGTATTTAGGGAGCATTTAGGTGCATTATAGTTCATAATTGCATATAATTACTTAAGTAGTAAAATAATACTCCTTTTATTTTCGGTGTTTTTTTTGATGAATTTCAGGTATTGAGAACATAATTGGAGTATTATTGGACAAACTTGAGTATTAAGAGCTATTGGAAGAAAGCTACATCGATAAGGATCGTTCTGAATATCTTTGAGCGCAAATAGGAACCAAAATAAAGTTGAAATTTAATGAAAGAATTATGGAAATTGAGTCATGTCTACTCTTTTGTCCATAACTTTTGACACGATAATGATAATTGATTAATTTTAACGGAATTGGAAAGTACACTTGAATGGCTTTCCAATTATAGGTTGCACAGTCTAAGGCGAGTTATATTCTGGGATATATATGGGCTTTTCAAGATCGCACTTTTTTCCAGAAGCCTGCTACGCGTACGCTGATTAGTTAATTTCGCCTATTTCATGATTTAATGGACTTTTATTATCTTGTAACTTACTTTACTAGTCATATTAGGTTACTTATTCTTATATATATATATTAGGAATCACTTCTTGTGAAGTCTCAGTCTCTAACTCTCTCCTTCTCATATTGTAGATGTGATATTTAGTTCTCTTCGGGGAGTATTATTGTTCTCCAAGACTCTACTTTTCTTCCACTAATTCAATTATTTATTTTCTTCTTCTTTTCTCTTTGTTTTCTATTATGAAGTTTAACTATTGTTCTTTAGTTTCTTAATTTATTTCAATTACGCTTGAGTAGTTCTTTTATCTATGGTTAGGTTGAACCTAATTCATTATTATTTCTTTAAATTCCCAAACTAGTTGTTTATTTGTTCTTGCTTAATTAATTATGCAGTTTCTAATACTAGATTACGGATAATTAGTATTGTTATCATTCCTTTGTCTTGATTACAACGGGAGTTGAGTTTTGACAGATTTGAGTATTTCAATTAAGGACATGAAATTCTCCACGGGAGTAGGTAGAATGGATTGTTAGGAAGTTAGATTGTTGTGTTTTAATGTCTTTAATATGCATGATTCTATGGGAGTAGACTTGATTGCATATTAGGGAAGCCACAGATACTCGGGGGAGGTTTATGGTATTTTATAGGTGTATTTTTCCTTGTGAACATTCAATTGATTAGTTTGGGGTAAGAATTGTTATTGTTTAAATTCATGCTAGTGGAGATACTTAACTCTAGAGTCTTTTATTTATATATTGATTAGTATGGTTTATTCGATCATTATCGATATTAATCTCCTTTAGTCTTTCCATTGCTTAAGAGCTAATTATTGAACAACTTTCTCCGTAGTCACAAAATGGTGTCTCCCTATTGAGTACGCAATGATGAAACATACCGTCGTCCTAATTGGTCCATTCCAATGGAAGAGCAATCAAACAAGCTAAGCCCATAAGCGTTACGAAAAACATAAAGTCTAATTATTAAATCCACGCCCAAATTTATAGGCCTAATTAATTATTCTTGATAATTAATTGTATTTTTAATATTTTAGTATTAATAATTATCGATAATTAATTTTTAAATGATATTTCGAAAATCAGATTTTTATTCCTGAAGATAGCTGATTACGGATTTTAGAGGATAAATTTCAAAAAAGGATAAAAAAGAATATTAAAACGAGCAAAAAACCGGCTAGATCAACGTTGCGTCTAGAGTAACATATTGCGCGCGCGCAAAGTCGATGCCCGACACAAAATCGATAAACGAAAATCCAGTACACGAGACGCATAGACTATGCGCCTAGTGCACGAGTTGTGCGTTAAACGCACAATTTTCGCTTACCCTCTTCGCGTCGTTTTCGGCTTTCTTTTCCTATAAATAGCTTATTTTCTTCGAACGTTTTGGCTATACTTTTTTCCTACACTTCAATACTTTATATACACATTCAACACATACTACACACAATCAAAGACCGCACATGTTTATTTTTTTCCATATATTATTCATGTTCATATGCATGATTATATGATTTAATGTATTCATGACCGCACATGTTTATTTTTGCTAATAAAATACCTAAATAAATGTTCCAACGCTAAATTCAGATAATTTGGACGATTGGATTAGGTTTCTAGTAATTTGATTGCATAATAACATGTCACCAAAAATTAGTCTTTTGTATGTTTAATAAATCGACATAGATTAATTTAAGATTGTATTAACATATTATGTGGTTAAATGTGTCCGTTCATGATATGTGATGATATTATGTTACGATGTTGTGGTGTATAATGAAACGTAGTAAGAAAGAAGAAAGTAGAAAAGTTGTTTGCAGGGCACTTGGTGCACCCGCACCAAAGTGGTGCGCCCGCACCTCACATAACGGTGCGCCCGCACCATCGAGTCTGGAACTCGATTTTTCTGTCTGGAAGCCTGGTGCGCCCGCACCATATTGATCTGCCGCGTTTCATTGCGAAATGGTACGTTCTCCTTCGTGTGAATGGATGCGTGGTATCGTGCTTTTCTTCTGTAAATCTTCCCTAGTATATATTGGAAGATATCACATATGGAATGGGGTTAGAAAACATTCATACTTGCTTAAAGAGATTCATTTCTAGATTTCTCTCCGTGTTCATTGTAAAACACAACCTTCAAACATATTGTAGTGTATGTAGTTTGCCATCAACCAAACTCCATAGTTTCTTCTTTGTATCTCACAAGTGTTTACCGTGAAACTCGATGATCATAGTGGGTCGGTAAAATTCTTGTAGGAAAGCTAACACTACGTGCTTGGAAGTTCCATTCAGTTTCCCACAAGATACATATCCATAAACACGTTTACAACAATCTACAAGAATTTTAGACTTTTCGTGATGGCTTCTTCCTTGAAAGAGATGACTACGAATTTCCAGAAGTTGGAAAAGTTTGAAGGGGATGGATATCGCCATTGGCAAAATAAGATGCATTTTTTGTTAACCACATCGAATGTGGTATATGTTCTAAGCACCCCGAGGCCACCATTACCGGAAGAGGGGAAAGCTGAAACTCCGGAGACCTCTCATGCAAGAATGAAGTGGGAAAATGATGACTACATTTGCTTGGGCCATATCTGGAATGCGATGTCGGACATCTTATTTGATCTTTATCAAAATGTGGAGAGCGCTAAAGAACTTTGGGATGCTCTTGAATCCAAGTATATCGCGGAGGACGCATCAAGTAAGAAATTTTTAGTTAGCAATTTTAATTCTAACAAAATGGTTGATGGTCGTTTCGTTATGGAATAATTTCCTGAAGTTCAACTTATGCTGGACCAAATTAGACAATAAAGTATGTTGATGGATGAATAGTTCTCGGTTGCATCCATCATTGACAAATTACCCCCATCTTAGAAGGACACTAGGAACTCTTTGAAACATAAGGAGTCCTTGTCCTTAGTAGATTTGGGTGCCCATCTCCGCATTGATGAGGGTATCTGGTCTCAAGATGTCTCCAAGGACCCGAAAGTGGTCCGGTTTCTTCTATCAACATGATGGAAGAAGGGCAATCAAGTGGGACTAATAAGTCAATGAAACGCCCATGGAAGTCCAATAAAAGTCACCCCAGAAATGATAAGAAAAAAGGCAAAGCTATGTCTTGTTGGGGGTGTGGTGGTTCTCACTTGAGGAGGAATTGTCCCTCTTTGGCAAAGAAGAAGAACAAGGATTAACCTTAGGTTGATCCCCATCAAGGCCAGTTTCCACATGGTGTTTCTTTGAAATGAAGAAATGAATTTTATTGCAATGATTTCTGAAATCAATGTGGTGCAGGATGATGATTCTTGGTGGGTGGACTCCGCGACATCAAGACATATATGTAAAGATCGTCATTTCTTTAAAACTAATCAAGCTTTGGATGATGAGCCAGTATTGTACATGGAAAATGACTCTATGGTAAAGGCAAAAGGAATAGAGCAAGTGGAGTTACTCCTCACTTCCGGGATGACATTGACATTAAGAGAAGTTGTATATGTACCCGAAGTTAGGAAGAAGTCGATGTCCGGAGGTTTACTAAATAAGTATGATTTCAAAATGGCGTTTGAAGCCGATAAGTTTATTTTAAGTAAAGGGGGTGTATTTGTAGGACAAGGATACTTTTGTAATAATATGTTTAAAGTTTCTATTGATAATAAAAGTGTAAATTCTATTTACATGGTAGATGTTTCTTCTCTATGGTACAATCGTTTATGTCATGTTAATTATCGTAGATTATATGATATGTCTAAAGATGGTTTAATTCCTAAAGTTGACCTGAATGTAGAGAAGCGTAAAACATGCATGTTAAACAAAATTACAAGAAATCCTTTTCCTAATGTTGAAAGACAATCAAACAAGCTTGAATTGGTGCATAGTGATTTGTGTGACTTTCATAGCACACCATATTTGGGAAATAAGAAGTATTTAATAACCTTCATTATTGATTTCTCTCGATATTGTTATGTGTACTTGTTGTTTTCTAAAGATGATGCACTTGCTAAGTTTAAGATTTATAAAACTGTAGACACATAATCGTGTCTCCCATTTAAGGATCTGATGATGAGACATACCGCGGTCTTAATTTGCCCGACCCAAGGGGAGACCAGTCCGAAAATCCAGCCAAAATCTATTTTTTAAAGTGTTAAAGTCCTATTTTAAAGCCCAATTAGTTATTCATGATACTTAATTGTATTTTGTGCCCAACTCTTTGAAAAAGCCCAATTAATTGTTTAATAATAATTAATTATTTTATTTGAATAAAATAAATATTTCAATGATATTTTTATAATTAAAATCGGATTTTATCCCGTGATTTCCGCAGTTAAAAGATAAAAGAAAATCGTTAAAATGCGTTTTATAAAAAAAAGCTGTCAAAACGTGTCAAAAGCAAGGCAGTGCGCCTAGCGCACCAGCCTACGCCGAGCGCACAGTTGTGAGCCAGGCACACAATCCTGACACGTAGACCTGTGTGTCACACAGAGTCGTGCGCCGAGCGTACTCCTCTGTGCGATGCACAGGCTGCCAACTCTATCTTTTTAAAAGTGTGTGGCACATGGGCACTGTTGAATGGTCATGCCGCGTCAGGCGGACCAATGTGCGCCTGACACGTGTGTTTATGCGTCACACAGGGTGCTGCACCTGGCGCAGCCCACGCGTGACGCACAGTTTCGGGTTTCCTATAAATATTCTTCGATTTTTCGAATTAAAAGACGGGTTTTTACATACACTTAATATTTTACTTTTATATACTTCAACATTACGAAAACACCTACAAACCTCTCTACAAAACTCATACTTTTCAAATCACACAAACACATTCAAATGTACATACTTTCAGACATACATACAAGTTCAGATCTTCAGGCTTTACGATTGCTCGTCCTGAAGGTTGTCAATCTCTCAGACCCAAACCACGGTATAATCCTCAGGGTCCTTGAATAAATTATTTTTATATTGAAGTTACTAACTGTTTCTTTCATGATGTAGATCTATAATATAAAAATCGTTCTTTTGTATATTCTAATCTCTTTCTCTATTTTTATTTATTTTATTATATGCTTGCCTGATTGTCTTACTTGCCTTTTTATGATTACATATGTTATTATTGTTAATCAAGATCTAAAGAATTGTTCTAATATTAATCAGATAATTTGGACAACCTACTAGGTTCCCTGTAATTTTGATTGCCTAATAACATATTACTAAAAATTAGTCTTTTATGTGTTTCCTGAACCAACCTAGACTAAATTATTTTTAGGGTGCATGAAAATATTATTTGGTTATTCTATTGCATAAAACTTAACATGAATCGATATTTAGTAGAGGTCAGCAATGGGCGACATGGTTCATTATGACCATGTTCGTACCCTCACCCCCGAACTCAATCTATGGTTCATGACCAAATATGGAGTCCGGACGGGGAAATGTACATTGGATAAGTCCCTAATTTTTCCCTAAGATTTCCCAATATCCAATTAGGTTTATGAGTCTTCCTTTAAAGACTTGTTAGCGACTTCTTTCAATTCAAAATATTTTTCAATAAAACCTTTACAATGGGGTAGTCAAATACGCGCTCACGCAGCGTAGGCGAAATAAAAACACGCCTACAATTTGGCGACTCCACTAGGGAAAATTAATTTTTTAAATGAGTGGGTGAAACTCGAAAAATACGATTCATACTCTTTTTATGCTTTAGAATGACATTACAGTTTTGCATATGCATGGCTATTGTTTAAGCCACCACAAGGACAATCTACCTTGCCTCATTCGTGCATGTTATGTGCGTAAGGCCACCCACGGGGGATTTGCGCTTTGTCCTTCCAAAAAGCTTCTTGAGCGATAGTGTTGGATCTTAGTCATAAACAAACCTACCCAACCATGAAATTGTTCTCTTGTTCATGACTTGAGAACTAGAGTTCGTCTTACACGTGGCCACCTCTTTAAGCAGAGGTACGAAGCGTGGGATCAATCTCTTAGTCATGGACCCTTTTTCAGCCTTAATCTAAACCTGACCATAGTTTCAAACATAGAACTGGACTTTAGGTTGAAACTTTTACATCCATGTTACATGACATTTGCTTTTGATTGCAATTTCGCCTGTTATTAACTTGACGAATTGTCAGTATTATGCGTCGTACCTAAAAATTGCGTCTAAATAACAAATAAAATATCATCAATTAGCCAAAACCTCGCCTAAATCCCCGAAAAATATGTCGGGGAGTAGTGCGCCTAGCGCATTAAGTTGCGCCTGGTGCACCACTCCCGTGCCAGACGCACGGCTGTGTGCCGCGCGCAGCAATGCTGCGTGGCACGCAGTCTGTGCATCGCATACTTTTCGTCGATTTAGTCGTCATGGTGGTCGATCCTATGTCCGGTCCGTCTGCATTCACGTAAAAGAATGGTCATTCTAGGGGGTCTCACCTAATTTTAAAAAAAAATCAGTCTTTTCATGTAAGGTCGAGTCTGTCCTAAAAAAAAGTGCATCTAGAAAGGTGGTCATAGTAGAGTTAGAGTCATCATACATGTCTACCTTCTCCCTGTTGTCCAACTAATCTTCCCTATCAATTCTAACCAATCATATTCAATCAATTTCAAAAACTTACATCTTTCAAAATCAATCGTACTCCCATGTGTATTCTACGATTTTCAAAAAGCATTTACGAATCATTATCATACAAGACATTTAAAAAACTATTTTCAAAATTAATCGATCATCTTTTCCTAGCAAAAGATAAAACAAAACAATGGGTTCCTTTCAAAAATGAATTTTGAAAAATCTAAGTCCAGTCCAAACACAAACCATCATTCAATACAATCCATTTGCATTCATTTTTAGACCCATATGTATTAGAGTCCATTTTGCATTCATCCTAGGCCCGTCTAAATTTGAGTCAATCTTAGGCCCATATAAGTCTAGTTCATGTCATAATCTAGGCCCATTTGTATCTTTATGTGATATGTGAAGTCTAGTCCAAGTCTATTCCTAATCCATTCCAATCTAAGTCTAATTCTAATCCAATTCAAAGCTTAGGTCCATTAAGGCCCAGTTCATTCCCTAAGTCTAGTTTGCGTCTCTATGTAAACCCTAGTTAAGTCTTCGGACTATAAAAATTCATTTCCTAAGTCTAGTTTGCATTTCTATGTAAACCCTAGTCAAGTCTTTAGACTATAAAAGTTAAGTCTTAGGACTATAAAAGTTCCCTAGGTCTAGTTTGCATTTCTATGTAAACTCTAGTTAAGTCTTCGGACTATAAAAGTTCGTTCCCTAGGTCTAGTTTGCATTTCTATGTAAACCCTAGTTAAGTCTCCGGACTATAAAAGTTTATTTCCTAGGTCTAATATGCATTTTTATGTAAACCCTAGTCATCCCCTCAAAAAAATGTAAACCTTAGTCAAGTCTTCGGACTATAAAAGTTAATTTTTAAGACCATAAAAATTCCCTAGGTCTAGTTTGCATTTCTATGTCAACCCTAGTTTAAGTCTTCGGACTATAAAAGTTCATTCCGTGGGTCTAGTTTGCATTTCTATGTAAAGCCTAGTTAAGTCTTCGGACTATAAAAGTTTATTCCCTAGATCTAGTTTGCATTTCTATGTAAACCCTAGTTAAGTCTTCAGATTATAAAAGTTCATTTCCTAGGTCAAGTTTGCATCTCTATGTAAACCCTAGTTAAGTCTTCGGACTATAAAAGTCCATTCCCTAGGTCTACTTTGCATCTCTATGTGAACCCTAGTCAAGTCTTCGGACTATAAAAGCCCAATCCTAGGTCTAGTTTGCATCTCCATATAATCCCTAGTCAAGTCCTCGGACTATAAAAGATCAGTTCATACCCTTAGGCCTAGCTTGCTTGCTCTCTTGTAAGTTCAAAGTCTAGTCCAGTCCAATTCAGTCCAGTCGATATCTGCATATATGCATATAGTTAGGCCCATGCATGTCAGCATCGTGGTCAAGCCCATACTAGTCCAAAAATCCATAACTATTTCTAATCCTCCATTTCAAATTCATTTCCCATTTCCGTTTCCTGTTTCAAATTTTCATTTTCATTTCTCATTTCCATTTCCATTTCTCATTTCCATTTCCATTTCTCATTTCTATTCCCTATTTCGAAATTCATTTCTAAAATCTTACAAGCAAGGTCCACTCGATTCTGTTCATGATGACAGGTCGAGAGACTACAACTTAAGAGTGCCTAATGGAGTAACAAAGTTGAGCCTATTCTATGGTTCACAAGTGCACTATCACCACCCCGACTTCATTTAGAGTCATGAGATTACTTTTGGACCGCCTTCACAATAGAGGCACGATCACTTCCATAGGGTATACCGCCTTCACATTAGAGGAGCGATCACTTCCATAAGGTCTACTCCGAACCCTGCACCTAAAAGAAAATTCAAAAGGAGCAACCTACATTTCTACCGCGAATTCCAACAGAATAATGAACATCTGACATCTAGTGTCAAGTACCATCAAATGCACTGCTAAACATGATCGATGGCAATAGACTTCTAATACTTGCTACAATGAGAATCAGCATCACCAACAACCCTTTTGCGCACTGCGTCAACAATTCAAAGGCTTAGTCTTTTATTATTGGTTTCCTAGGATGAGTCTGAGAGTCCTTACCCTAAGCTATTTCTGCCCTTTGCCATCGAGTCTATGTCACTTTAGGACTTCATTTATTATAGCCTTTCCATTTTCACTTCATTTTATTTTTCTTTTTTTCATTGGCCTTTCACCATCATTAATGCTTTGAATTTGATGATGAAACCCAAATCAGATTATCTCTAATGACTTTGATTATTAATAAAAAAAAATCTAAAAATAAGAAAAATGAAAAAAGGACATACTTTGGGTCAGGAGTTATTCCCGTCTTCTTTCCATCATTCTTAAGCCATCTTCATGTAACCCAAAACAAAGATCCCATAAGCCATCATTCTCCATGATCCTTAGCCATATAATCATTTCAAATCAAAGCTCCATAAAATAACCTTCAAACCTTCCAATACCCATAACAAAAAATAAAACCTTTTGTGCAAGCCTCACTACAAAAAAGTTAAAAAAATCAATGCCAGGCAAAACAAAAAAAAAAAGTGAATAAATTCAAAGTGCGAAAGAATAAAGCAAAAGCAAAAGAAAACGCACAGGACAAATAGAAAAAAATGCAAAAAAGAAAAAGCCAAAGGCAAGGAAATAAAAAGTCAAGCTAGGGGGATTACACACAAGTTCTACCCCTCGTTTCAAATCCATTCGATCAATCCAAAACTTTAACCATATAACCCAAACCCATGATCTTTATCATAAACCTCAAACCTTAAACCTTTCAACCTTTCAACCTTTCATCAACCCTAACTCCCTTTTCAAAGTATGTCCAAGCCCGCTAGGTTGAAAACCCAAAAGGGCGGCCTAAGCAAAAGTTAGGGCACAAAAAAAAATAAAGTTCAATCATATCCGGAACTACGAATGGTCTGATTTCGCATGGATACGTAGGAATCCTCATCTTGAGGTCCGACCGCTTCGATAAAATAAATTAATCAAGGTATCATGATTTGAATTTCTAGAATTCAGGAGCATACTCTTTCTAGATCCCGATATAGACTCGAGTCTGAACCTAGCTACGTCAAAGCCTTTTCCCACCTACATCTATATGAGTCATAAATTTATACTTTTTATTTTTCAGTCCAAGCTCTCCTATTCCCTGAAGGAGTCTCCGATAATTCCATGCGATATTTGACTTTGCCTAAATTAACTTCCCAAAGAAGAATCCCCAGTGAAAACTTTGAACGCTCAAGACATATCAATTATATTTCAATCAAGGCTCCAGATGCCTAATTCAAGACAAGCTTATCCAAATTGGGGGCTTCCTATATATGTGGTGGTTCCTCTAAATCAAATCACAATCCCGAAAAGTTGTATTTTGCGGACCTCGTTTACGGACCCTGATTATTTACAAAAAATAATTTTCGAAAATTAATCTATCTATTTCTAATCATTCCATCATTCTACATATCCAGATGTCCTAGCCTTGCAAAACCCTAACCTTGCGTTGCATTACAAACATCCTAGTCTTGCATAACCCCGACCTTGCATGACATGTCATCTTCCTTAGCTTTGCATAACCTTAATCCTTGCATAGCGTCTAATTCATCCTTAGAGAGTCTAACATTGCATTATTTGCATCATTATGTGCTTTATGTGAGTTGTTTGCAACTAGCTGCTAACATCTTTCCCTGCAGGTAATCAAGTTGCTTGTAGTTATTGTCCTGCATACTAACTTTGTTTTGCAGAGACCGGCATGTAGATCAGTTATAAACTACAGAGCATTTAGAATCATTCTCGATCCCGACACTTTATACTTTGACTATCGGTTTCCTGAACCTCAGTCAAAGTGGGGGCTTCTGTAGACACATAATCGTGTTTCCCCATTTAAGGATCTGATGATGAGACATACCGCGGTCTTAATTGGTCCGGCCTAAGGGGAGAGCAGTCCGAAAAGCCAGCCAAAAACTATTTTTTAAAGTGTTAAAGTCCTATTTTAAAGCCTAATTAGTTATTCATGATAATTAATTGTATTTTGAGCCCAACTCTTTGAAAAAGCCCAATTAATTTTTTAATAATAATTAATTGTTTTATTTAAATAAATTTAATATTTCAAAGATATTTTTATAATTAAAGTCGGAATTTATCCCTTAAAATCAGATTTCTGGAGTTAAAAGATAAAAGAAAATCGTTAAAAAGCGTTTTATAAATCTCATGAACTCCAAAATTCCCTTCCTCGACTGAAATTGCATCTGAACTGAGATACGTTATTTCTTCTCCTGGCAATCGAGACAACACATGCTCATTAATCATGTCAGCAATTTCATTAGTTGGAGCAAGAATACTTCTTTCCTGAAAATATTTTGCTTTCCATATGTGATCCTCTAGGTCAGGATATGTACTCTCGACTATTGCAGAAATAGGGTCATCTCCTCCACATATCAATATCTCATGAGGAATTTAGTGTTAATAAATTTAATTTAGTGTTAAGATATTAGAACCGCAAAAAATACCTACCTATTGTGAAAAGTTAATGGATGTTATGGCGAGAGTGCATGCTGTTTTAATAAAACTTATGTATGTATTCCAAGATGCCGAGGCTTTTCATGTCAATTTCCTCCATTGGATGTGGCATCCAAGATAATGACGATATTTTATGAATATATAATTGATTATAAAGACTAAGGAGGAAAATAGTTATCTTTCTTTTGATGTTTTAGGATACTACCTGTAATTAATGAAAACAAAATAATCAGTTGCCAAACATCTGTATCTAACTATCTTCATTCTCTCTCTATGATTCTATGTTCTCGAATCCTCTCCTTCCTATATTCTTTCAGTTATGTTTAAAAATATATGACGCGGTATTATTTCCCAGATTGCTAAAAAATACGACCCTGACCCTATTATATTAGGGAGTATATTGATATCAACTTTGTCGAGCGGTTATATATTGTCCACTAACTATATATACTCCCTATTATATCTATTATTGGGAATTATATTCCATAAAGTATTTGGATTGACACAATTATTATTGGGAGGTTAAATTAATAAAACATAACTAAAGGTTGGGGATGTATATTCATAGAAATAGTATAGAAAAATTTGTCGGAAAAAATCTTTTAAATACAAGTTTTTGCGAGAAACAACCTTTTAAAAAAATCTGGCAAAATAAGACCTTAAAAATTACTTCCTCCGTTCCAAAATAAGTGAAACACTTCTCTCATTTATGTGAGAGCTTTTTGAGACAAGTGTTTCACTTATTTTGGAACGGAGGAACTATTTTTTTTGCGAGAAACAACCTTGAACCATTTTCTAGGCGTTGACCAAGTATTTTGCGGCTTCAATTCACTAAAACCAAACATGGCAAGGCACGTAATCTACATTTCTTCAACATCAGAAAATATTTGGTCAATGTCAAAAAATGGAGAAAAAAAGAGTTGAAGCATAAGAGTTGCAGTTCACGTGCCATCCACATGTTTTGTTTTAACGAGTCAAAGCTAAAAAATGTTTGGTCAATGCCGGAAAATGGGTCGAGGTTATTTCTCGCAAAATATTTTCTTCTTAAGGTCTTATTTTGCCAGATTTTTTTAGAAGGTTGTTTCTCTCAAAAAGTTGAATTTAAAAGGTTGCTTTTGACAAATTTTGTATATCCGCTAACTCACATTTTAAAGATCTATGAATCATGGGTGATTTCTTATCCATTTTTCATGAGCAAAAAAAGCTATTGTTTAAATTATGACATTTTAAACTACATCTACATAAGTTATGTACCTAAACAATGTTTAACTACATAATTTTTTTTAGTGATGTGTCTAAGTTATTCGCCAATCTTAGGCGAATTTTAGGTTGTTTTGTGTGTCGGTTTGGGCATAGAGTCGGGTTTTTGGTTTGGTTTGACATTAGTGAGTTTATCGAGTCTTGTCGTGAGTTTTGGTGTTTTTACTACATCTTTATGTTATGGCATCGTCCGAGGCACTTTTGCGTTCCGAAGACTTTCGTAACTCCAAGGCATTCATGTATCCGATCTTCATAGCGGCAAGTCATTCGAAGCTTCCGAGCATCCTAGCGTCAAAGTCCCCCGAGTTCCGAGTTCGAAGCATCTGGGTTTCCTTGGTGTGCGTGGCATCCAAGCGTCTTAGAAGCGCCCCCAAGTCACTTCATGACTTTTTCTTCCCTTTCTCCTCCTTGGTTGGGCTGCTTTGTTGTTTCGTGGTTAGGAAGGTTGTCGCGGGTCGCGATCAGTATCGCGGGCCGCGATACGCTGCCGTCACTGGTTGCGACCGTTGTCGCGGGTCGCGACCCCCTGCTGTAACCGCCCACTTGCGTTTTGTTTTCCTTATAAGGAGGGTTTAGTTATTTTTTCTCTCATTATTCGATATATTGTACTTAGAACCTTTTTAGCTACATATTTTTTTCTAGGGTTTTCAAACACTCTCTTCCTTAGTGATTTGTAATGTTTAGCATGTGGATTCTAGCGTAAACATCTTCTTGGGATCGATTAATTGAAGCTTTCAACCATGTCTATGTGAGAACTTCTTTATCTTAATATCTCCATTGGTTATTGTTAAGTGTCTTATGTTTGATTTCATGATATTTGCATAATATTGCTAGGAGTGCTACTAGTTTTGTTGTGTGAATGATCTAATGCTAGAACTAGGAACTTAATCGGATTGTTATTGTTCCTTGTTCATTGGTAGCATGCTAAATTCTTCATTATATGCTGAACATTGATGCTGAATTTAGGGAGACCTTAACTTGTTGCTTGAATGTTGTTGCATAAATAGCATTGGCAACCCTATTGTTCTTCGGTTTTAATGCTACTATTGGTTTGAACTTAAGTGCTAATCGTTTAAGTTAAGTAATAGTAAGAGGTTTCAAACCACGCTGATCGTGTTTGTTTAACCACGATCTAAGAGGATAAAAGTCTAGGCTTTGCAATAGGTGATCAAAAGATTTGTTAGGATTGTGAGTTCAATGATCGGAAACTTAGTTGGAAGTGGATATTAATCGAGTCCAAGGCTTTTTACTATTGTGTTTATCTCTCATTTACTAATTCGCATATTGTAGTTCATGGTGCATTATTCCAAACCCCCCATATTTTAATCACTCTTCCCTTAGGGTACATTAGGACCTTGCTTGCGTTAATTATTGACTCGTATTATTGCTCCCTGTGGATACGATCCTTACTTCCGCTATACATTGATTTGTGAGGATAAGTAAGTTAATTTTATTTAGTTAGGGGTGTACAACAAACTCCTACCATTTTTGTCTAACTTTATATAACTTAGATTTTGGATTGAGTAATTTTTGGGATAGGAGTTATCCTTTCGGTTTTTCTAACCAATGCACCTAGTGCAAAGGTTAAGCCTTATCTATTTAGCAAATTAATTAAATAAATAAGAAAATCCTTCCTATAATTATGCTTATTTAGTTAGGTTCCTTATTTAATATATATTTTATCTCTTTTTTAATTAATCAAACCAAAATCACGTACAAATCAAATCTACTACTTCCTACTTTACAGCTTCCTTCTCAAAGGTATATTTACCCTCAGACCTATAGTTGGCGCCATAATTGTGCTTCCTTCTCAAAGTAAATTTAGAGTAATATATCCAGGGATACAATAGCTTACATGTTTATTTTAAAGACTATTGTTAGCATATCAAAATTTGGTCATCAATGGAGATAGATTTAAATCGAGAATTGACACCGTCATCGAGCGTAGATGGCAACAGGTATGCATCATACAATCTCAATTCCCTTTCGATTCTATTTTTGTTTTGGTTCAAGCACTGTTGGTTTGTTAAAATCCTTGTATTCATTTGCTTAACAAGAGTAGATTTCCATTTTCAATATCATGTCGTTATATAAACCAAATTAATATTTCATGAGTTCAATTACAGCAATGAAAATGTTTCTCTTGATTAATGATCCCAACAAAGCTCAGTTTTATATCAAAGTGTTTCTACATTGCATCTACAAGGATGCATGGTGGAAAGTTTTATTAATGTTACTCGCTTGGTCCAAGGATGGTGACATAAAAAGGATTACTTTTTTTTCACTTTGCTAATTTACACAAGATTACTTAGATGCTGACATATGTTGATATGTATAGAGTAGAAGAATCCTTATATATTTAGTTGGATGTTACTTGTTATGACTAACATCATATTTAGTTGAGATTCCGTTTAAATATTTGCCATTGCGTTGGCAACGAGACGAGTTTCATGAATCAAAAAGAATTGTTCAAGTGGTTGATGGAGCAACTCCTGCGGATGTGATGGTTGATGGAGTAACTTCTACAGATGAAGGATTTCCTAGTAACAATGAAAGGATCGAGCCGATTTTAGCTATTGAAAATCCTCCACTGTCAAAGACAAAAGGTCGCCCCAAGCATAAGCGAGAGGTAGGTGGGAGAGAACGGGCCAAACAATCTAGAAGTAGTTTTTGCAAGAGAACCGGCCATAATATCACAACATGTCCAGATAAGGAGAATTATGATGTAAATCACATTGTTCCGTCGTCGTCGACAACGAATAAGAAGAGGAGGACGGGTTCCCAAGAATCAGATGATCTGAATCCTATTTTGTCTTTAAAGTCTTAGATTAGTTCATCAAATAATATACATCTTTACGTTATATAAGCTATTATTCTTCAGTTTTCTGAAATGTTTTCTATTTTCAATATATTTCTAAGAACTTAATTTTGGTTGTGTTATAACGTTATTGTTGTTATTTTTTTATGGGCATATCATGATAGTATGATACATTATTATTATCTAATAATTATACATCAAAGTATAGATTCAATGGAAATTTTCAATTTTATAGGATCAAAGGTGGCGTTTTAATAAGTGGTAGAAAATGTCAATTCATGAATCCAAGCATGACAATGACCTAAGTCAATATTTTAGCTCAAAGGTAAACTGGGTTTTATTGGTGAGAGCATAAAAGACATTACAAAGCTTGATAAAAAAATTTGAAAATTTTCATTGAATATTGACATTTTAGTTTCAAGGGAAAATGTCAGCATTAGTCATAGTATCAATGCAAAAGTGGCGCCAACTATAGGTCTGAGGGTAAATATACCTTTGAGAAGGAAGCTGTAAAGTAGGAAGTAGTAGATTTGATTTGTACGTGATTTTTGTTTGATTAATTAAAGAAAAAAGATAAAATATATATTAAATAAGGAACCAAACTAAATAAGCATAATTATAGGAAGGATTTTCTTATTTTTTAATTAGTTTGCTAAATAGATAAGGCTTAACCTTTGCACTAGGTGCATAGGTTAGAAAAACCGATAATAAAAAAGTACAAAAGAATAAGCTTTCATAAAATAATTAAAAAGTACAAAAGAATAAAATGCCGAATTGTTAGGTGAAGAATGTTATATCTCTAAGGGAAGATTTGCCTCAAAAAATACTCCTCACTGCCACTTTTTATGTCTCTTGCATTTAGGAAGCTTTGTACATCGCTTGTTACTGCCACATTGTAAAGCTTTCTATCCATTTCCACAAAAATTTCTAAGGTTGTTGCCATGTTTTGTATTTGCTCAATAAATTATCAATTATTTTAGTTGACTTGCTTTTCACCGTCAAATTTTGATTTAGACTTCGGTTTTAGATTAGGGATTTTAGGGTTTGTGGAGATTAGTGTAGTAATGTAATGTAAGTATGATTAGATTATTTATAGTGCCAAGTTTAAGGTGAAAAGCCTAAGTAATAACAAATTAATTTCCGAAAATATTAGTAAGATAACTATGCATAAATGCAATTGATTATTTCTTCACTTCACGTGTTTAATTTAAGCAATGATTTAAAATCATTTGATCAATTTTCCCATGATTAACGCTGATCACGATTTCTTGCTAAATATTTAAGATTATAATTGATTTAGGAAAGCATAATCAAAGGTGGCCCATTTCAATCAAAATCCACGTGGAGATTGATTCTTAAACGGTTGCCACGTGTACAGAAATAGAGTACGGACGATTTTTGGTTTACCAAACGGCGAGAGCAAACATATGGATGCCACGTAGGCCAATTTTTCTAGCTTTATTAGTATATATGATTATGGATGGCTATTTCTCTGGGCCACTATAAGGAAAATCATTCTTGCCTCATTAGCGCATGTTCTGTTCGTGAGTCCAACCCCGGGGGGTTTACGCATTGTCCCTCCAAAAAGCTTCCTGAGCGATAGTGTTGGATCTGAGTCATAAGCAAACCTACCCAACGATGACATTATTCTCTTGTTCCTGACTTGATACTGGAATACGTCTTACACGTGGCCACATTTTTAAGTAAAGGTACGAAGCGTGGGTGTAGACACCAAGTTTTGAACCCCTTTTTCGGATAAATAAAGGTTTTGAAAAAAAAAAAAAAAAAAAAAATCTTCTTGCATCGTGCAGCGCGCGCCCCGGAGCGCGAGTTTCATTCCGTCGCACGATTTTCCATTTTTGCGTATTATTCATGCAATTTCGGCTTTGAAGTATAATTTTCGTGAGTCGTAGTCAATAGCTACAACCACCGTTTTAATAAAATGATTCACAGTATAATCACGCTCGTCTTTATTAATTTGACGAGTTTTCGTTAATTGTCTTAAGTTAGTTTCTCGGAAAAACAAAAAAAAATGAGTCGTGATAAGAATTAAATCCAAAGTGTAAGAGCCAAGGAATCGATTTTTTTTTCGGAGGATTCGAACTATGCGCCCAGCGCACAACAGGCTCCTGCGCTAGGCGCAGGCCTATGCGCCTAGCGCACGGTGCTGTGTCTAGTGCAGGACGTGGCGCTAGGCGCATCATCCTAATCAGTTTGTTTTGCACGTTTTCGATGCATTTTTTTTACATATTAGGATGTTTAGGGAAGAATAGTTTCTGAAAATCTGATCTTGCTTCATTTATGAGAAAATCCGAAAAGGAATAAGAATATTTGTGTTTCCAAAGAGATTTGATGATGTCATTAGGGTGAGGTCATTAGATAATGTCATTAGGGTGATTAAGGATGGAGAAAATCAGATTTTTTGGGTGAAAAATCTGATTTTCTACCTCTTTGAAACCCTAGTTCACCCCCTTCATTTCTCTATAAATACCTTCATTTTTTCCACTTCAAAATCAAGTTGAAAAAAACACAATTCAACTTCACTCTCATCTTCTCTACTACTCTTCTCCTCCTTAATCTTTCCATCTAAGCAAAAATCTTAATTAGTAAGTAAGCAAGTTGAAAAGAGTTCAACTTAATTTCACAACTTCTCTCATCCTCTCTACTCCATTCCTCTAAAGAAATCACACTAAAAAAAAGGAGAGTAAAAGTTAGTAAGATAATTAGTAAGTAAAGAAGTTCATCAAAAGAAGAAAAAACACAAAAAAGAGTTTAAGTTAGTAATTAAGTGGATTTAGAAACTCACTTAGAAATTAAGAAAATCACAAAAAAAAGGTAGAAAAATTTGCAAAAAGGAAGTGCATCATTGAGCTAGCAAGGTAAAGTGGAAACTCTTGTTTATTTTTAATTATCTTCTTAATCATCTACTTACTTCTTCCTTATTTTCTTATTATTTTTTTAATCTTTGGAGTGATTTGGGTATGTGGAAGTCCTAATAGGTTCCCAACCTTAAATCACCCCACCTAGAATAGTCACCTCTAATGGGTTGACTCTTAGGAAACAATGTGATTATGTGATTTTCCTTAATCAAGTTGTTATTCATCACAAAAAATGATTTCATAAAAAAATTCAAGAAAAATTGTGTAAAAGCATCTCCATAAAAAAAATGTGATGCTGTAATTATAGTCAGTTTTACTTTCCTATCTTATTTAATTTTTTCGTCTGAATCAACTAATTATTTCGTGGGATTTAATATTTTTCCTATGAAGTACAAAAAGTTTCCAGAAATTGGGCTTTGGAATTTCGAAAAAATAAATTTTCTGTAAATAATTAAAAATCATACAATTTTGTTGTGCAAAACTGATTTTGTCAGTACCACCTAGGATTGTTCAGTCAATAAAATTAAAAAATAAAGTCATTTAGACAAAACTAAAAACATCAAGTTTGAATAAAATATCAGTAGCTTTTCAAAAATATAAAAATCATGTTCATATGAATCTTATACAATTTTACATCATTTGTACAAAATCATTCATGTAAATCACAAAATTCCAGAAAATTGATTTTCCTTTCAGTTAAGGAAATAAATAAAAAAAGGTCTTAAAAATGTCCAATTCAAGTTAAAATTTGAAGTCTAGTTCTTCAAAGTGTCTAGAATATTCATACCAAAATTCACTTTAAAATAAGTTCAATAAGTTGGATATCAAAGAACAACTTCAATAAAGGTCCTGTTTTGACTAGGTTTGACATAAAATTCACCATAACTCAAGTATTCACTAAAAACTTGTGAAATTTTGATACAACATAAAGAACTCACTGATATATCTATAGATGTATCATATGCTCAGTTTAATACTTTGTACATAAAGTTATGAATTTTGAAAGTCAGTACAAGAATAAAAAGGCAATCTGGAAAATGAAATAAAGTGATTAACTCAACTTTTCTAAAAAATATTTTCTTTTCATACGAAAATGTGAATTAAAAGTCATTAAATCTTAAGTTTATCTTAAAATGACTCATTTTATCATGTAAATAAAAAAATCAATAAAAATTGTCATAAAAAAATCAAAATCAAAGAGGTTGGTTAATCTCTAATTTTTCACAAGTGTATAAATAAACATGAATTCCAAAGCCCATTCAAGGAAATGAAGATCAAGGAGCCTCATGGTGAAGATCAAGATTGAAGATTTTGTATAAATCATAGAGTTTGTACATAATGTTGTAATAATGATTCTTTGTATATAGTTATTGCATCACTCAATTAATGAAAAACACGGAGATGTTTATGCATAATTTTCATAAATAATTCCACAATCCTTTTGAATAAAATGAGCAACCAATGCTACAAATTTTACTTGTTAGGCCAATATATCATAGTATATGAATCAAATGACCCAATCTCAATTAAGAGGAAAAATTGCAAATCTAACTAAGTTAAATTGTAGGATGATCCATCTTACATTTTAAAATGTGTTCTCCATATTCAAATGGATTAATAATATAATTTGACATAATTAGATTGGTAATTATGATCTCCGAATTGATTTTAGGCCGTTTCACGTGTCTCACTTTAAATGGCCAAATTTCAATTAACCAAACACAAATCTCCAAATTCGATCTCAAATTGATCATTTCTCTCCAAATGACTTAATAATCTTCAATTAAGATTATTTATCAAAAGTCTTCAATTAGGAAGCAAACCTTCTAAGACCTCTCGAAAATCATAAACGTGATCACTATTAAGGTGGTTATTTCAATCCCCGATTAATCGCTAATTAGAGCGGTTGACACAAACTTCTTTTAATCACTAATTAGAGTGATTACCTTAAACTCTAATAATCGTTAATTAGGACGATTATTCTTTTCATTTTTAATCACTAATTAGTGTGATTATTTCAAACCCTAATAATCGTTAATTAGGACGATTATTTTCCTCATTTAATCACTAATTAGGGTGATTATCTTAAACTTTGGTTAACCACCAATTAGGGTGATTAGCTAAACATTTCATCATATTTAATCACTAATTAGAGTGATTATCTTAAACCTTGAATAATCATTAATTAGGGTAATTACTTCCTAACCTTCATTGTTAATCACTAATCAAGGTGATTATCTTTCCTCTTAAGTTTAGTCACTAACTAGGGTGATTATCTTAACCTCCATTTTCAATCACTAATTAAGGTGATTATCTTAATCCTTCATATTTAATCACTAATTAAAGTGATTATCATAACCCCATCTTAATTACTAATTGGAGTGATTACCTCATTTCAAATAGATTTGTTTAATTCTAAAAGTGAGTTATTCATAATCTATTCCCTCCTCTTCTTTCCCCAGTGCAATTGGCCATTTAGGGTGAGACACAAGCTCGAACTACGACGGTTTTGATCTATGAGTGGATTCCAATCCCGCAATGATTGGTACGTAGTGCAACTTCAGTGCTCAAACCTACCATGTACAAATGATATATTGGTCCTAAATAAAAATGGTTAATGTGTATATGTGCAAATTATGTGATTTTCTTTCTTTTGAAAAGCCATGATTACTTTAAAATGAAAAATAACGCATTTAGTAAGAGTCCAATGAGAGACTTTCGTGGGATTCAGACCGTTAATTAAGACAGTCAAAAATCGAATACCACAGGCTGGCGACTCCAATGGGGAAAGATACTTCCACTTGAAGTATAAGAGGTTTAAACCTGAGCAATGCGTTATTTTCCATATGTATATGTAATAATAAAAAAATGTTAATCATGGCTATTCACAATTTAATTTTTTATATAGCTTGCTTATGTGAAAATTACGTGTGTTTGGTAGATTATCGAACCATACACGTGCACTCTTTTTAACCATTTTTTTATTAGGTCTTATACCTCTGTCTATTGGCAAGGGTCAGAATTTTAGAATGACAAATTAATGAATTAAGGGCGTAAAACCTGCATCCGCGAGCTATTGCGACCGACTCTGTCAGGAGCGTCCACCCTCGATGGACACAATGGAAGTGACTTGAGGCCACTTTAACATAATATCTCCCTAAATAAATCACCTTTTAGTTGACTTCTAGGACACAAGGATCAATGCACAAATGTCCTTTATTTATTTCAGTTATTGAATAATGTGAAAAAATTTCAAAAATTCCTCAGTCCGTTTTCAGTCGGTTAATATTTCGGTAATCATTAACTGTAGCTGAATTGCTGCCGAAATGATTATTGAAATATTGAGAGTATTCTTGTTTATTTATCACAAGTCTCATGTAGAAAACAAATGTGTGTGCTCACCCATTTTCAAAAAAAAAAAAAAAAACTCACATTTACTTCAAAATTCTTTTCATTCAAATTGGTTTTTCCAAAAACAAAATTGATTTCTAAAAAAAAATCCAATTTGGAAGATATAATCCCAAAATAAAACAAAAAATTTGAAAAATGAAAAATAAAAAGGAGTCATAATCACGAGTTCAAAAGCGTGTAATGTTTAGGAATTAGAATGTAATTAAAACATATAGTCTAAAACACGAGAAGTCTAGTCTAAAAAAAAACGAGAAAATTTGTGTCAAAAAGATAAAATCAAAAGGGATAATCATTTTCGAAAAAAAAAAGAAAATTCTTCCATTTCCTGCTAAAAACATATATAAAGAAAAGTCATTGACTAACATTGTTAGTGTGTACATTCCAGGTATTTCAAAATTAGTCTAATCCTAAGAGGTGGAACAGACGTATTCAAACAGGAGAATACATAGCCTGGCGCCTAGCAAACTGAACTCGAAAAAAGGTTGAGAAGAACCCGAGTATTTCACATCAGTCTAGTCCTAAGAGGTGAAACAGACGTATTCAAACAGGAGAATACATGACATGGTTCCCGACAAACTGAAGTCTGAAAAGTTTAGGAAGTACCTGATTCATTTAATCGCTTTTATATTGTACTTGGTAGGCAGAGCTACGTGCGGCTTGATCCCCTAAAAAACAAAAACAGAAAAATAAAAAAATTCAATGTTGTAATGCATCTATCTTAGCTTTCTCCACTATGTAATGTACTAAAAGGGGTACGTAGGCAACTCATTTCCTGAGTGCAGCTGCAAAAAAAAAAAAAAAAAAAAAGAGAAAAATTATGTAAAATTTCATATATCAGAACTACGTTGGGCCTGATTCTCCATTCAAAAGAAAAAAACATCAGAAGAAAAATTTCTTCCCCAAATCCAAATCCACTTATGGAGATACGTAGGCAACCTTCGGGTGCGGCCCCTTTTGCATTTAATATTTTCTTTTGTGGTTTCAGCACTTAGAAGCAATTAATAGATGCAGATCACTACAAAGAAGAACGATATATAGGGCATTATAATTTGCCAAAATGAGGACACAGGCCTCGTTATACCTCTTTTCTCTTATTTCTGTAGTAGCAGGAAATGGAAGGATATTATCAAATTGATTTTGAAAAATGTTTGTGTATTATCCCAAATCAAATGAGTCCAAGAGTGAGTTTAAAATGTAAATAAAAAGTCCAAGTCTAAAATAAAAAGAATAAAAAGTCAAAGAAATCTAATGAAAAATCTCAAAACAAATGATAGAGTCAAGGTTTTACACGTTTTAATAAAGGAAAAATTGACAATAGGGGTCTGAACTTAGTGGGATTTGTGAATGCCTTGCATCCATGGGGCATACCAGAGGAAGATTACCCCATGCTGTTTGACAAGAGTTTAGAAGGACCAGCCCTGGACTGGTACTATTTTTCAGATTGTGTAGATAGGGCTAGTTGGGAAAATGCTAGCCAAGCCTTTGTTAATTGGGCTTTCGAGCATAAACAGACTGACGTCAAGAAGCTGAAGTTAGTCATTTGCGTCAGAGTGCCTTAGAAACCTTCTCGCATTTTTGTTCGAGATGCACTCATACCCGCACACAACTTCATTTCCCCATTACTGATCGGGAATTCATGCTCATATTGCTGCGGAACCTGAACGATTTCTATTATCGTCACATGGTTACTATCAAATACACCTCCTTCAGACACATGGAACAGCATGGTTTTGACATCGATACTCTGAAATTGCAAGAAAAACGACCTCGGGAAGATTTCGAAATTCCCAATACAAATCCAAGGGTTTATCCTAAGATGGATAAACCATTGAGTATAGTGTATGATCGTCTTCGGAGGCAAGGTATACTTTAAGTTCCAGCGCACGTGCACTGTTTACCCCTTCCTGGAACAGATATGAGCAAACTCTGCGCTTATTGTCGTCAATTTGGGCATGAAACTGATCGATGCCATGACCTTTACTACAAAGTGCAAAGCCTGATTGATCGAGGCATCATTAGTCCAACCCACAAAGAAGTACCTGCAAGAAAGGTGTCGTCACATCCACGACCGCAATCCCAAGTCGATATCTCTCGCAAATTGGTTGAACAAGGTAAGATTCATCCACTTCCCAGACGCCCAAGGGCAAGTCCAGTAGGGTCAGATCTTCACAAGTACTGCCAATATCATCAGTTGCATGGTCACGGCACAAATCAATGTCATGCTCTCAGCTATCGCATCAAGCAGATCACCAGCATAGCTCTTGTCTACCGCAAAGCTAATTGATCATCTCACAGAAAGAAAAAAATCTTCGGTAAAAGTCCTGTAGGGGGTTAGCCCATATATATATAATTTAAAAAAACATCTTTCAGCTTGTTAGTATCAGAGAACTATGTGCAGCTTGAATCCCCATTATCACTTACACTTGCACTACGAGATCACTCCACCTATGTAACACATGGGTACGTAATATGAGTGCAGCTGCTTTATTAAATAAAAACCTTTAGTTCTTTCTAAAATAACGAACTACGCTGAGTCTGATTCCCCATAAAATGCACTTGGAGCAATGGGGATATGTAGGCAACCTTCGGGTTCGACTCAAATATATTAACCATTGTATTTCAAGCAATGTGATCAGAATTCAAGATGCCAATCATCACAGGAGCAATTTCAGAATGCTGAATTTACGCATCAATGGGGATACAGGCCCTAATCTCTATATTTTATGTTTTTGTTCAAATATTAAGCAGGGAATGGAAGAATGAAAAAATCTGTTTTCAACCCCAATGACAGTAAAATCATTTAAAAAGTCAAAATAAAGTCAAAAAATAAAAAAAATAATAAATAATAAAAAAGCAAAATTGCGATGGTGGACTATTCCAGTCAAAATATGGCAAAGTTGTTTTCGAAAATTTTCTTTATTCTACAATGCATTCTGCAATATGTAGCCTTCTTTTCTTTTCTTTTAATTATTTTTCTCTACCTTTAGGTCCAAAAAGAAGAAATTTATCCCTTCTCTAAGGATGACCAATTACCGTCAGAAAACAAACACCTCGGCCCTACCCACGAATGTGGTCAAAGAGCCTATAGGGATTGCCATGCAACCTCTGTCCAAAGAATTTCAAATTATGATGAAGATAGGTTATACTCAAGGAGCCGGATTAGGGCGTGATGGTAGGGGAATGAAGCAACCAATCCCCGTAGTAGACAAGCAAAACCGACATGGATTATGATATGATCCGGGCAGCACTTCTCAAAACACCAAAAAACCTTCTTCTACCCTCAATGGCCAGTTCATCCTGCAAGGAGATACTGAGCCATACTATGAGTTTCCAGAACCTTGGCTTAGTAGGAAATAACAGAGGATTTTACCGGGATTGGAAATATTCTTCAATGAGGCTAGAATTATGGACTTAATCGAAAGTTGGTTTGTCCGACAACAATATATGAAAAAAGAAAATGACTGGGTGGATAATCTGGAACATGGAGTCCTTAAGAAGCTTTTCGCTTCAGAGTCCTCTAGGAAAGGGGATTTTCACCTGGTGTCTTTGATGATACCTTTTGGCAAAAGCGTTGAACATAAGTGGAGTATTGAGTGTCAGGCAAAAGACGGGTCTATAGAATTTAAAATGTTTTTAGGAAACCATCCTCCACATCCATCTCATGAAAATACCTTTTCACCCCCTACAGATGGATATCATACCGATAGCTCATCTTCCAGCCAATCTACCTTGCATACCCAGTCAGAAGACTCTGATAGTGAGCAAATTGAATGTGAACCTTTATCTAAATACATTTGCATGCAAGATGTTATTTCTGACAGTGAATTTAATAATGATGAATCACTTGATACAGCTAAAACATATATAAAACCCATGGAAGAATCCATTGTAATTAATATTGGTACTGAAAATGCTGTAAAAGAAGTCAAAATAGGATCATCCCTCTCCCAAACTGAACAATCTATGATTATTGCATTATTAAAAGAGTATGTAGATGTGTTCGCATGGTCTTATGCTGATACACCTGGTGTCAATAGAGAAATTGCGGAAAATCGCATTCCGTTACATCCTGAAAGCAAGCCTAAGCAGCAAAAGCTCCGCCGAATGAAGCCAGAGGTTAGTCTGAAAGTGAAAGAAGAAATCCAGAAACAGCTTGATGCCAAATTCATCCAAGTTGTAAAACATCCAAGTTAGCTCGCCAATATACTGGTTGTACCCAAAAAGGATGGGAGAGTTCGGGTATGCATTGATTTTCGAGATTTGAATGTTGCGTCACCAAAAGATTGATTTCCTCTACCCCACATCGATGTTCTTGTTGATAGTACGGCTGGTCATGCAATGTTTTCCTTCATGGATGGATTCTCAGGGTATAATCAAATACTCATGGCTCAAGAAGACATGACAAATACATCTTTCATCACTCCATGGGGCACTTTTTGCTACTGAGTTATGCCTTTTGGTCTCAAGAATGTCGGAGCCACATATCAAAGGGCTGCAACCACTATCCTTCATAACCTCATCGATGACATTGTGGAGGTTTATGTAGATGACATGATTGTGAAAAGTGAAGATCGTGAGGGGCATATTCCTGCACTAAAGTCCTTCTTTGAAAGAATCATGATGTACAATCTAAGGCTAAACCCTCAAAAGTGCGTGTTTGGTGTCACTTCAGGGAAGTTGTTGGGATTCATCGTCAGTCAAGATGGCATCAAAGTGAACTCTGAAAAGGTAAAAGCTATTCAAGAGCTACCACCGCCAAAAACAGAAAAAGAAGTGAGAGGATTTCTCGGCATAATTCAATATATCAGCAGGTTCATCTCACAACTCATTATGAGATGTGAACCTATCTGCAAGCTGCTCAGAAAAAGGGCATCCCATGAGTGGAACGAGGAATGTCAGGAAGTTTTTGATTCCATGAAAGAATACCTTTTAAATCCACCTGTTCTAATGCCACCCAGACCAGGGGAACCTCTGATTTTGTACCTCACTATTACAGAATCGGCTATGGGAGCTCTCTTAGGCCAATATCAAGAAGGAACAAAAAAGAAAGTGGCCATATACTATCTCAGTAAGAAATTCTTGGAGTATGAGACAAGATATACCCCGCTGGAAAAAGCATGTGTTTCCTTGGTCTATGCCACAAAGAAGTTGAGGCATCACCTTCAAGCTCATACCACCTATCTAATCTCAAGACTTGATCCAATCAAGTATCTAGTGAAAGGTTGACAAGATGGCATGCTATGCTTTCTGAGTTTGATATTCAATGTGTCAGCCAGAAATCTGTTAAAGGAAGAGCCATATCTGAAGTCCTAGTAGAAGGACCAGTGTCAGGAGATTAGTATGATGATGCATTCCCTGATGAGTACTTATGCTTCATTAACAATCCACAATGGTGCATGTACTTTAATGGAGCTCTAATAGGAGAAGTAATGGAGCAGGGGTTTTGTTAGTAGATCCCGATGGAGTCCATATTCCATTTGCTGTCAAGCTGGTTTCCCAACAACAAACAATACAGCCGAGTGTGAAGCCTGCATATATATAGTAAAGGCCGCCTTGGTAGCAGGGGCAAGACATCTCACTGTGTATGGAGATTCTAATCTCATCATATCTCAAACAATAGGAATTTGGAGGGTTAGAGATGAGAGACTTCAGCTCTACACAGAGTACCTTCAAGAATTAATCCCTTATTTTGATGATATCAGCTTCAAACTTCTTCCTCGAGAACAAAATAGTTTTATTGATGATTTAGCCAATCTCGCTGTTAATTTAACATGGGAAAATGGTACAAAGATTCAGTCAGTTTTAATTGAAGAAAGGAAGGGACCAACAGTGACGGTAGCACAAATTGTCTCCGCGCTGGTTCAACAAGATGATGATGATGTCTGGTATAAGGGTATCAAGAATTTTCTGGAAACTATGCAATATCCAGAGGGAAGTGGCAAGAAAAACCGCATAGGTATCAGAAGGCTAGCTGCTCATTTTCTCATACTAAAAGGCAGACTGTATCACAAAGGGTTTGATGGTACTCTGCAACTCTGCGTAAATGACAGCGAAAAGCAAGTCATCATGGAAGAAGTTCATGGAAGGGAATGTGGACCCCATATGAATGGAAGAATGCTGGCTTGTAAAATTTTGCGAGCAGGTTTCTATTGGAGCACTCTAGAAGGAGATTGCATCAGCTTTGTCCGCGCCTGCAAGCAATGTCAAATATTTGCTAACCTCAATCATATGCCACCTGTGTCATTACATAATATGACTTCTCCTTGGCCGTTTTCAAGTTGGGACATAGACATAGTCGGATAAATTCATCCGAAGGCTTCAAATGGGCATCGATATATTCTTGTAGCAATTGATTACTTTTCGAAGTGGGTTAAAGCTGCATCATTTTCAAAGCTAGGGGCAAAGCAAGTCTCGAAATTTGTGATTAACAACATCATCTGTCGGTATGGCATACCTTTTGAAATCATCTCTTATAATGGATCACAATTCGAGGGTCATCTGAAGACCACTCTCGCAAAATATGCAATCAAGCATCATCAATCCTTACCTTATCGTCCCCAAACAAATGGAGCGGTGGAAGCAGCCAATAAGACAATCAAGACTATTGTTGCCAAGATGACTGAAAAGACTAGGGAATGACATGACAAACTACCATATGGCCTTTGGGGATATAAGATATCAATTAGAACTCCAACAGGAACAACCCTGTATTCTTTGGTTTATGGGATGAAGCCAATCCTACCAGTTGAGGTGGAGATACAATCTCTCAGGGTCATAGCAGAAAGTGAAATCTCGGAAGACCAGTGGCACAAAACTCGCTATGATGAGCTTGCGTTCGCAGATGACCGCCGACTACAAGCATTGCATAACATACAACTCTATCAACGGAGAATTGCTCGTGCATTTAATAAAAGGGTTCGAGATAGAGACATTCAAGAAGGTGATCTAGTTTTAAAAGAAAATAGAGCTCCGTTGCATGATCCTCGAGGAAAATTCAAGCCTAACTGGTCTGGACCATTCTTGGTCAAGCATGTCACCACAGTTGGAGCAGTGAAGCTAATGGATTTTGATGGAAATGAGTTCACCCATTTCACTAATCTTGATCAGTTGAAGAAATATTACGCTTAGGCGTCAAAGTAATTGTAATTGTCATGATTAAGTAACCAAGCAGTTTGTGGGTTTTGTATCCTATCTGGTTATTCTTAATAAACATGCCATGAATTTCTAGATGTTCATATGATGTATGCAAAAAAAAAAAGAGAAAAAGAAAAAACGAAAAAAGAAAAAAGAAAAAAAATGAAAAAAAGGAAAAAGAAAAAGAGGAAAAACGGAAAAGAGGAAAAAAGGAAAAAGGAAAAAATGATGGAACATGTCTTTGATTGTTAAGGTTTATATGTTATGCTTTTATGTGTCAAATGACTAGTTAATTATAATTTGCATGTCATATTTAATGTTAAAGTACAGTGTGCACGTGATTATAATTGTGTTCACATTGAATTTCTCACAAACAGATTTTTTATTCATCCCAACTGGGGTACTTCATTTCATACATAAAAAGACATAAAACTTTCATTTCCTACAAACTTAGAAAAAAAAAACAACATAGGAAATAAACATGGTAATTCTCTCAAACCCTTCTCCTCTTCATGGTAGGCCCGTTTGAATCTTTATCTTGACCAATATCCGCTAGAAGCCATTGAAGGTAATCTGCATCAATCAGTGGAAAGGAAGGTTTCGGTAGCGTTGATATAAATTTAGCCCCCTCCCATATAGTAGGCATTCTCTGAATACCACTCATATCAGCCTCATAAGTGGTACAAGATGGAAGAACCTGGAGGGAAGGAATGTACTCTTGCTTCTAACCAATTTGCCTTAGACTTCTCCATGGAAGGTAGAAAGTGACTTGGCAAAGCCCGGGTAATTGTACACCTCTGCGATCAGAATTGCAATATACAATTGCGCTAATGTCAAGGTGGCTTGTGACCCACTTTATGTCTTGATGTAGAAAAAAATCCTCCCACCCACCATTTTTGCTAAGTTGATAGAAGAAAGGAAGAAGACCTCTCTCCCAGACATGACTAGATTTGTAAGTAAGACTCTTGTGGGGTTTCATGAGAGAAATTTTTTCTAATAGCCATAAATGAAGGGCTAATGGACATCCCTTCACAAACCTTTGAGGGTTTCTTTTGAGTTCATCTAAGCCAAGGAACATTTCCCCTAAAATAAGTGGTCCAAGACGGCCCCCGCTAACAATTTGAGGAATAAGTGAAAGACACCGAACATGGCATGCATTTAAAGACCATTTAGTGAGGGTACTTCCCAAAATCATAAGAATGCAAGCATTTTATCTAGCAATCCTATAGTTGGCATTGTTAGAAAATTGCCAAGTGCCAAATTGGAAAGTCAATAATAAGTTGACAAGAAATACCTCACCATATTGTAGGTAGTTTCCATGAAGATTTTCGGGAAGATGTAAAATCGTTGATAAATCTCCCGAGATCCTGGTAGGAGATCTAGGTGTGATAACTGGACCATTGGATGGTAAGCCTAGCAAACCTTCGACCTCTTCAACAAGAGACACAATCTCCCGGTCTCCAAAGCGGAAGACATGGCGAGTTTCATCCCAAAATTTGGAAGCAGCATGAATCATGTCGTAACAAATAGAAAGTGAAAGCAAAGGCATAAGCACCTTAGTGAAGCGGGAAGAAGAAAATGATTGCCTTGGTTGCTCCAAGTTTCTTGTTACCCCCGAGAGTTGTTTTTTCTCCCGACTCCGCATTTCATTAGCTTCTTCATAAGTAAGAACCATTTTTGTGAAAGGAAAATTTAGAGAAAAGATTGGAGTAGTGGAAGTGGTGCATTTGGAAATGAAGAACCATGCCCCTTTTATAGATGGAAAAGATGATCATCCATGATTTATGCCATGGATAATGAGTTTGAGTATTGTCCATAGGATAATAAGGAGCATCCTTCACCATGGCTAATGACCAAGCATTTGTGGTATGGCAATTTTTGCTAAAGCCGAACATAAAAAAAAATTATGTCAATGATGAATCAAGAACGTTGATACAATCCCTTTTCCTAATGATCATCCAAAATAATAACCTTGATCAATCTATTTTATATAGTGATCATCATTTTATGATAAAGCAAATAAGCATTATGCATGAAAAATTTTCTGAAAGATTTCGGAAAAAACAGATAAAGTTTTGCCATATGAGGTTTGGTCCACCATAGAGGCTAATAACCTCTGGTCAGTCCCTTTTAGGTGACAAGATTTAACAATGCATCACTCTAAGGTGACATGACCTGACAATGTCCTAATTTAAGGTGACATGATAACACATGGAGTCATAAAAAGTTAGTAATGGTGACTTGACAACTTGTTTGTCATCAAGGCCATGAAAAACTGTAAAAACTGGAGTCGACCAGTTAATTGTCGGAATTTCTCACATTAACAAAAGACAAATTCATAAGACTAAAAAAAAGACGACAATAAAGTCACGTTTTCAATGTTTAGAAAATCAATTGGGATTTTCTATTTTAAGACGACAATAAAGTCGCATTTTCAAAATTTAGAAAATAAATTGGGATTTTCTATCTAAAACGACAATAAAGTCGCGTTTTCAATGTTTAGAAAATTAATTGGGATTTTCTATTTAAAACGACGTTAAAGTCGCATTTTCAAAATTTAGAAAATTAATTGGTTTTTACTATCTAAGACGACAATAAAGTCGCATTTTCAATTTTAAAAAATTAATTGGGATTTTCTATTTAAGACGACGTCAAAGTCGCATCTCCTATTTTAGAAAATTAACTAGGATTTTCTACTTAAAGCGTCAACAGAAGTCGCAAGTCATGTTTTCAAAATAGCACTGATGATAACTATTTTCTATGGAGAATATGTTATATCAAAAGAAATTTTCTGTCAAAATTTTGCGTCTTTTCAAACATTGGCCATCATTTTCTCCAAAATTCGACCAATGTGTGGCATTCTTGAGGCACCAAATTTTGAACCCCTTTTTCGGATAAATACAAGTTTTGAAAAATAAAAAATAACAAAATCTTCATGCATCGTGGAGCGCGCGCCTCGGAGCGCGAGTTTCATTCCGTCGCACGATTTCCCATTTTTGCTTATTAGTCATGCAATTTCGGCTTAGAAGTGTAATTTTCGTGAGTCGTAGTCAATAACTACAACCACCGTTTTAATAAAATGATTCATAGTATAATCACGCTCGTCTTTATTAATTTCACGAGTTTTCGTTAGTTGTCTTAAGTTAGTCTCTCGGAAAAACAAAAAAAATGAGTCGCGATTAGGCGTCGGGATTTTAGTCGTATCCCAAAACCGATAATCAGTTTTCTTGATGGTCAGGTCTTTGTTCATTGGATAAAGAATCAGAATATATTCTTTATCCACTAAACCCATCCTTTATCCATTAGTTAGAGAATAAAATCATGAAAAAGAATAAGAATAAGAATCAAATCCAAAGTGTAAGAGCCAAGGATTCGATTTTTTTATCGGAGGATTCGAACTGTGCGCCAGGCACATGACAATGCGCCAGACGCACGGTCATGCGCCCAACGCACAACAGGCTCCTGCGCTAGACACAGGCCTGTGCGCATGCGCCTAGTGCACGGTGCTGTGTCTAGCGCAGGACGTTGCGCTAGGCGCAGCATCCTAATCAGTTTGTTTTGCACGTTTTTGATGCATTTTTTTTTACGTATTAGGTTGTTTAGGGAAGAATATTTTCTAAAAATCTGATCTTGCTTCATTTATGGGAAAATGATAAAAGGAATAAGAATATTTGTGTTTCCAAAGAGATTTGATGGTGTCATTAGGGTGATTAAGGATAAAGAAAATCAGATTTTTTGGGTGAAAAATCTGATTTTCTACCTCTATGAAACCCTAGTTCACCCCCTTCATTTCTCTATAAATACCTTCATTTTTTTCCACTTCAAAACCAAGTTAAAAAAGAGTTTAAGTTAGTAATTAAGTGGATTTAGAAACTCACTTAGAAATTAAGAAAATCACAAAAAAAAGGTAGAAAAATTAGCAAAATGGAAGTGCATCATTGAGCTAGCAAGGTAAAGTGAAAACTCTTGTTTATTTTTAATTATCTTCTTACTCATCTACTAACTTCTTCCTTGTTTTCTTCTTATTATTTTTTTAATCTTTGGAGTGATTTGGGTATGTGGAAGTCCTAATAGGTTCCCAACCTTAAATCACCCCACCTAGAATCGTCACTTCTAATGGGGTGACTCTTAGGAAACAATGTGATTATGTGATTTTCCTTAATCAAGTTGTTATTCATCACAAAAAATGATTTCATAAAAAAATTCAAGAAAAATTGTGTAAAAACATCTCCATAAAAAAAATATGATGCTGTAATTATAGTCAGTTTTACTTTCCTATCTTATTTCATTTTTTCGTCTGCATTAAGTAATTAGTTCGTGGGATTTATTATTTTTCCTATGAAGTGCAAGATGTTTCCAGAAATTGGGCTTTAGAATTTCTAAAAAATAAATTTTGTGAAAATAATTAAAAATCATACAATTTTGTTGTGCAAATTGATTTTGTCAGTACCACCTAGGATTGTTCTGTCAACAAAATTAAAAAAGAAAGTCATTTAGACAAAACTTAAAACATCAAGTTTGAAGAAAACATCAGTAGCTTTTCAAAAATATAAAAATCATGTTCATATGAATTTTATACAATTTTACATCATTTGTACAAAATCATTCATGTAAATCACTAAATTCCAGAAAATTAATTTTCTTTTCAGTTAAGGAAATAAAATAAAAAAAGTTCTTCAAAGTGTCTAGAATGTTCATACCAAAATTCACTTCAAAATAAGTTCAATAAGTTGGATATCAAAGAACAACTTCAATAAAGGTCCTGTTTTGACCAGTTTTGAAATAAAATTCACCATAATTCAAGTAGTCACTCAAAACTTGTGAAAATTTGTTACAACATAAAGAACTCACTGATCTATCCATATATGTATCATATACTCAGTTTAATACTTTGTACAGAAAGTTACGAATTTTGTAAGTCAGTAAAAGAACAAAAAGCCAATCTGGAAAATGAAATAAATTGATTAACTCAACTTTTATAAAAAATATTTTCTTTTCATACGAAAATGTGAATTAAAAGTCATTAAATCTTAAGTTTATCTTAAAATGACTCATTTTATCATGTAAATAAAAAAATTAATAAAAACTGTCATAAAAAATCAAAAATCAATGAGGTTGGTTAATCTCTAATTTTTCACAACTTTATAAATAAACATGAATTCCAAAACCCATTCAAGGAAATGAAGATCAAGGAGCCTCATGGTGAAGATCAAGATTTAAGATTTTGTATAAATCATAGAGTTTGTACATTTTGTTGTAATAATGATTCTTTGTAAATAGTTATTACATCACTCAATTAATGAAAAACATGGAGATGTTTATGCATAATTTTCATAAATAATTCCACAATCCTTTTGAATAAAATGAGCAGCCAATGCTATAAATTTTTCATGTTAGGCCAATATATCATAGTATATGAATCAAATGACCCAATCGCAATTAAGAGGAAAAATTGCAAATCTAACTAAGTTAAATTGTATGATGATTCATCTTACATTTTAAAATGTGTTCTCCATATTCAAATGGATTAATCATATAATTTGACATAATTAGATTGGTAATTATGATCTCCGAATTGATTTTAGGCCGTTTCACGTGTCTCACTTTAAATGGCCAAATTTCAATTAGCCAAACACAAATCTCCAAATTCGATCTCAAATTGATAATTTCTCTCCAAATGACTTAATAATCTTCTATTAAGATTATTTCTCAAAAGCCTTCAATTAGGAAGCAAACCTTCTAATACCTCTCGAAGATCATAAACGTGATCACTATTAAGGTGGTTATTTCAATCTCCGATTAGTCGCTAATTAGAGCGGTTGACACAAACTTCTTTTAATCACTAATTAGAGTGATTACCTTAAACCCTAATAATCGTTAATTAGGACGATTATTCTTTTTATTTTTAATCACTAATTAGAGTGATTATTTCAAACCCTAATAATCGTTAATTAGAACAATTATTTTCCTCATTTAATCACTAATTAGGGTGATTATCTTAAACCTTGGTTAACCACCAATTAGGGTGATTAGCTTAACCTTTCATCATATTTAATCACTAATTAGAGTGATTATCTTAAACATTGAATAATCATTAATTAGGGTGATAACTTCCTAACCTTCATTGTTAATCACTAATCAAGGTGATTATCTTTCCTCTTAAGTTTAGTCACTAATTAGGGTGATTATCTTAACCTCCATTTTCAATCACTAATTAAGGTGATTATCTTAATCCTTCATATTTAATCACTAATTAAAGTGATTATCATAACCCCATCTTAATCACTAATTGGAGTGATTACCTCGTTTCAAATAGATTATTTTAATTCTAAAAGTGAGTTATTCATAATCTATTCACTCCTCTTCTTTCCCCAGTGGAATTGGCCATTTAGGGTGAGACACAAGCTCAAACTATGACGGTTTTGATCCATGAGTGGATTCTAATCCCGCAATGATTGGTACGTAGTGCAACTTCAGTGCTCAAACCTACCATGTACAAATTATATATTGGTCCTAAATAAAAATAGTTAATGTGTATACGTGCAAATTATGTGATTTTCTTTCTTTTGAAAAGCCATGATTACTTTAAAATAATGGAAAATAACGCATTTAGTAAGAGCCTGTTCTTTAGAACGGAAGAGGAGACGAGTTCCAGACGTTCGCACCTCTTAACCTAAACCCCGAACTCTATCTCATGGTATGAAAGACCAATTTTCAAAAAAGCCTTATCCATATCATCGTTTTAAATGATTTTTCTTGAAATTGATTTTAAAACGATTTATTAAATAAATCTGTCCTTATTCAGATATTAATAGGGTGGCAACTTCCAAATTTTCTAAAAACTCAAAGTCCAATGAGAGACTTTCGTGGGATTTAGACGGTTAATTAAGACAGTAAAAAATCGGATACCACAGTGGGATCAATCTCTTAGTCATGGACCCTTTTAATCATTAACCAAAGCCTGACCATAGTATTAAACATAGATCGTGACTTTTTGGTTGGAACTGCATACTATTCTTGCCTATATGACATTATTGATTGTTTGTTTGCTATGTTCAACATGCTTTCCCCTTCCTTTTGTCCTCGAGTTAGGCTAAAACATCGAAAAACAAACAATACATCGACGAAACGAAAAACACCGCTCAGCGAAATCGATGGGCCAAACGCACCAAGCGCACGTTTCTTGCGTGACACGCAACAGTTGCATGTGGTGCAAGCTTCCCAGCAACTCCGTGGTTCGTTTTCGTCGGTTTATTTGCCGGATTTTGATCTAGCTTTGCATCATCATTAATGATCACTTTTAGGTAATCTTTTTCCAACAAAACTCACCTAATCCAAGATAAGAATCGATCTTTTCACGCATATCATCTAAGCTTGAGTCTATCCTAAGAAGTGCAACTAGATAAGTTATCATGATAGAATTAGAGTCGTCATGCATTTCTACCTCATCCCATCTTATCCTTTCTATCCAACAAATATCATATCCACCTATCATATTCCATCTCTTTCAAAAAACATATCTTTTTCAAAATCTCACACCATCTTCTATTCTATCTTTTTCAAAATATTAACTTATCATCATCATGCCACACATATAAAAAAATCTTTTCAAAAACTAATCTATCCTTAATTATTCATCATCTTTTCCAATAAAAGATAAAAACAAAGAGGCCATTTTCAAAAATGAATTTCAAAATCCTATGCCCAATCAAATCAACCCAGTCCAAATAATCCCAACCCATTAATCCAATTCCAATCCATTCGCATTCATTCTAGGCCCATGTGCATTAGAATTCACATACATTCATATTAGCTCCATTTGAGTCCATGCATTCATATTAGGCCCATTAGCAATAGAGTCCACCTTAGGCCCAATCTAAGTCTAATCTTAACCTATTCCAATCTAAGTCTAATCTCATCCCATTCCAATCTAAGTCTAATCTCAGCCCATTCCGATCTAAGTCTAATCTCAGTCATTCCAATATAAGTCTAATCCCAGTCCAATCCAAAGATTAGGTCCATTTAGGCCCAATTCATACCCTATGTCTAGTTTGCATCTCCGTGTAAGCCCTAGTCAAGTCTTAGAACTATAAAAGCCCAATTCATATCCTAGGTCTAGTTTGCATCTCCATGTAAGCCTTAGTCAGGTCTTAGGACTATAAGAGCCCATACCCTAGGTATAGTTTGCATCTCCATGTAAGCCCTAGTTAAGTCGAAGGACTATAAAAGCCCAATTCATACCCTATGTCTAGTTTACTTCTCTATGTGAGCCCTAGTCAAATCCAATTCCAAGCCCATATAGGACGAAGTCCAAACTCTAAAACCCATCAATCTTTTTTTTCTCTAGCCTACTTACTCTAAATGTTAGTTCAAAGTCTAGTCTTCTTAGTCCGCTTATTCCCCTAGTCTTACCTATCACCTAGCATGCTTACTCTCCCGTAAGTTTAAAGTCTAGTATTCCTTATGTCCACATAGGCAATCCTCTTTGAGTCTAGTCTGCTTACTCAACCTGTAAGTTTAAAGTCTACTATTCCTCAAAGCCCAGTCATTGAGTCTAGTCTGCTTGCATAGTCCAGTCTAGTCCATGTCTGCATATTCCTATAGTTAGGCCGATGTCTACATCATGGTCAAACCCATACTAGTCCAAAACCTATATCTATTTTAAGTCCTCCATTTCAAAATCATTTCCCATTTCTATTTCCCATTTTCATTTTCCATTTCCCATTTCCATTTTCCATTTCTATTTCCCATTTTCTATTTCCCATTTTCATTTTCATTTTCCATTTCCCATTTACATTTCCATGTTCATTTCTCCTTTCCATTCTCTATTTTGAAAATCATTTCTTAAAACTTACAAGTAATATTCGTTCGATTTCTGTCCAGGTCAGGTCGTGAGGTTATAACTTGGGAACGTCCAACATAGAGGGAAAGTCGTCAACCCACTCCCAGACTCTTCAAACGAATTCTCACTTTTTTAGACGAGTCATCTAAAACTTCTGAATCATCATCCGGGATGGGAGACACTTCTGGACAACTCAATGCCATCATTGCTCGGCTCTAACTGATAAACTCTTGTCTTGTGGAACAAGACAAATAGATCAAAATGCTGAGAGAAAAACTGACAACTGTGGAAGAAGAACGAGATGAGACTCCACCATTGCCACCTCCTCTCAAGTCCGAGATTGACTTGAGGTTCGAAAAACTCAATCAATTGATCCAGTTAATTCCTCCACTCTAGAATCACGCTCATGGCCATGACATCATTGATCCTAAACTGAGGGAAAAGCTCCCTACAAAGGTAGCATTGAGTGAGCTCCCAAAATTTAAGGGGGTCGAAGAGCCAGACGTGAGATTTCTCCATTTGAAGAGGATTAAGTCTGACTAGAGATCCATAACTTGCAACCCAAGTACGGAGATCACATTAAGTTCCAACCTATAGAGTCTTTCACGAAGCTCTATAAGGAGGGCCTACTGATTGAGGAATAGGTGCAAGCCTCTAAAAATAAGGGTTACAATAACAACAACTCTTTGAAGAAGGGTAAAAATAACCCTTCTAGCTCCAAGAGTAATAAAATCAATGCCCTGAACACTGAAAATAGGGGTTATCAGACGTAAAAGCCCCAAAAAACATTCATTCCCCTACGCATGACTTTAGAAGAAGCTTTTAATAGCCTTCATGCAAGAGGAGCACTCCAGCCCATTGGGTTCTACTCTAGACCCTGCATCTGAGAAGTGATCTCCAAAATGGAATCCCAACTCTTAATGCAAATATCACCAAGGGAACGGACATCTAACATCTGTGCGTTGGGCCTTAATGAATGCTCTGTAGGATATGGTTGACAATGGTAAACTCCCGATTCTACTTGCAGCAAAAATTAGCAACAACAACCCCTTTGGGCAGTGCTTAAACAGTGCACGGAGCTTAGTCATTTAGTGCTAGTTTTCTAGGTTGAGTCGGAGACTCCCTCCCCTACCTCCTTTATTTCCTTTCCTGTCTACGTCACTTAGGACTTTCATATTTATTAGCCTTATGTTCTATCTATTTATTTCAAAATAATAAAATATCATTGCATTTTCTTTTTTTCATTAGCTTCATCATTTTATTTATGCTTCTAATTCAATAATGAAATTTCAATCAATCTAATGACCATAATTAATAAGATAAGAATAGAAAAAAAATCAAAAAATTAAAAAATGGACATACTTTGGATTATGAGTTATTTTCCTCTTCCTCTGTCACGTTCCATAGGCCATCATCCATAAGCCATCCTCATGCAACCAAAAAATAAAAATCTCATAATATGTCATCTTCCTAATTCTTAACCCCAAAATAAACTTTTAATGCTCCACAAAATAGCCTTCAAACCTTCCAATATCCCAAACCATATAAACTTGTGTGTAAACCTTAGTACATATAAAATACCAATGCCAGACAAAATTAAGAAAAGAAAATTCAAAATGCGGAAAAAGAGCAAAAGCAAAAGGAAACGCACAAAGCAAATGCAAAAACAAAAACAAAAAGCGAAAGGCAAAAATCAAAGTCAAGTTAGGGGGATTGCACACAAGTTCTACCCCTCATTCTAAAATCCTTTAATCCATTAGAGCATTCTTAACGATGAACCTAAAAAAATGGTTCATCCTTCTCTCTCCGCATCATTTTCACAATTCATTTCCAATTTCACTCTTAACCATGCACCAATAAATAATGGTTCATCACTCTCTGTCATCTTTTTCTCCTATCCCACCATATTTTCTCTCTCTTTAATTAATTTTATGGACTTGTATTGATTAATGTAAAACCAATTTACGCTAATTTAACTCTTATAATTATTAATTTGTAATTACTAAGTTAGATTATATAATAGTTATTGGTGACTAATTAATTATCGTAAACTAATAAATTAATTAATACTAGTTGTCAAATGGTAAAAAAGATGCATCAATTTATAATATATTACACATATAAAATGAAAACAAGACATGGAAATTTAATACAACACTAACACAAAACACTCATGGACAATCTTTCAGTATTTTAGTTCCTATTCCTCCCGAACTTTGCCCATATATGTTCGATCAAATCGTCTTTCAAGGATAAATGAGTTTGTTGACCTTTGATTTGTAATTTGTGCTACAAATACGTGTTGATGTCTACAATCCGCTCGTTTTGATATTCAAAGCGGCCTTCTTGCTCTTCATTGTTTCTCTGAGCATAACGATGTCGAGTTCTACCTGCATCGAACTCTAATGTATCCATATAATTTTTGTAGGTTTCTCGTTCATCTTCAACTATCATGTTGTACATAATTATGCACGCCAACATAATCTTATGAAGTATGTTGACATCCCAAGCAAGGGATGGCATCCGAATAATAGTAAATCGAGATTGTAGCACTCCAAATGCCCGTTCCACGTCTTTCCTTGCTGCTTCTTGATGTCTTGCAAAGAGTATGTCTTTATGAGATTGTGGACTTGTTATTGACTTCACAAAAGTAGCCCATTTGGGATAGATACCATCAGTAAGGTAATATCCCTTGTCATATTGATGGCCATTTACAACGAAATTAACAGTTAGAGCTCGACCTTCTAAAACATCTTTATTCACAGGAGATCTATGAAGCACGTTCAAATCGTTGCAACATCCCGGCATTTCAAAAAAAGAATGCCAAATCCACAAGTCCCTATCGCCTACAGCTTCAAGCACAAGTGTAGCTACCCCGACCCTTCTTTGATATTGTCCTCTCCATGTTGTAGGATAATTCTTCCACTCCCAATACATACAATCGATGCTACCAATCATGCTAGGAAATCCACATTCTTCTCCAATTCGTAACAGCCTCTCCAGATCGGCCTCATTAGGTCGTCTTAAGTACACAATACTGAATTGATGGCGTCGTCAATGAATCTCTGAAGTGCCAATCTTGCAGTACTATCTCTAATACGTATGTACTCATCACAAACGTTAGAATCACACCCATAAGCTAATTGTCGAATTGTTGCATTACACTTTTGCAGTGGCGACAAGCCAAAATGACCGGTGGCATCCCTCTTTTGTTGGAACCAATTGTCATTTCTCACAACTTCATTCATGATACGCTCAAAAACATACTTTTGTATACGAAATCTACGTCGAAAAAACCTACTTGAGTAAACTGGATTTTCTGCAAAATAGTCATTGTATAATCTTAAATGACCTGTTTCTCGACCTCTATCAGCCCGAGGTCGAGTACGTTCGCTCGGTCTCATTTTAGGAGTGACCGCCGATACAAGGAATGGGAGGTAAGTATGACTGACATTGTAAATCATGTCATCTACTTCTTTGTTCTCGATATCCCTCATTTCCTCTTTTAAATCATCGGAAGAAGAAGAGTAAGTTGAACTGATATTGAATTTTTAGGAATTCATTTTAGAAGTGTTTGGATATCTGATTTTGGTAAGATGTGAATCACTATGGGGAGATTGTTTGAGATAGTGGTAGAACTCTGATCCTCTTTACTTATACTAATGGAGGAGTATAGATATTGCTTTTCAAGTAAGAAGTGTATCACATGTCTTGTCTGTAAAAGAGTACGGGGCATTGAGATGTCTGTTCAGAGACAGTATCACATGGGTTCTCTAGAAAGGAGTACTAAAAAGGAGTAGAGGAGCATTGAGATGTCTCTTCAGAGACAATATCACATGGGTTCTCTAAAATGGAGTACTGAAAAGGAGTAGGGAGCATAAACATGTCTCTTCAGAGACAATATCACATGGGTTCTCTGAAAAGGAGTAGGGGAGCGTATAGATGTCTCTTCAAAGACATTATCACATGCATTCTCTGAAAAAGGAGTAGGTGTAGGCACGAAATCATGTCTCCCAATTGAGTACCTAATGATGAAACATACTATCGTCCTAATTGGTCCGGTCCAAAGGAAGAGCAATCTGAAAAGCTAAGCCCCAAAGCATTTCGAAAATATAAAGTCTATTTATTAAATCCAAACCCAATTTAAAGCCCAATTAATTATTGCTAATAATTAATTGTAGTTTTAATATATTAATATCAATTATTCCCGATTATTAATTTTTAAAAGGATATTTCGAAAGCCATATTTTTATTCCTAAAGATAGCTGATTTCGGATCTCAAAGGATAAAAAAGAATCTTAAAACAATCAATAAACCGGCCAGAAAGCAAGTGCGTGTGGCGCAAAGCTGTGCTTCTGGCGCACGAACTGTGCGTCAAGCGCAAAGCTATGTGCTAGGCGCACATTTTTATTTTTTCTTTCACTTCGTTTTTGGTTTCCTTTGTCTATAGATACCTTGTTTCTTTGAACGACTTTTCACAATGATTTCCTACGCTTCAACACTTCGAAATCTCTAATAGCATACACTCAAACTCATATTAAAACACATTTAAATACATTCAAACACATTAAAACCTTCAAATTTCCTATTTCAAGCTTGAATATTGCTCCTCCTGTAAACTGTAATATAAGACCCACGCGGACAATGGTATAATTCTGGAGGGTCAATTCAAATTAATTCCTTTTTTTACTAACAATTTATTCGTCACAATGTAGATATTGAAGTAATTGACGCTATTCTGTACATTCTAATCTCAAATCTTCTCTTTTTATTTGTTTTTTATATCAATTATTATTATTCATATGCATGCTGTATGATTTAATGATTTCATCACCTTACATGATTATTATTGCTAATCAAAGACCTAAAAAACTGTTCTAACATTAAATTCGAATAATTTGGACAACCTGTTAGGTTCCCTCTAATTTGATTGCATAATAACATGTCAATAAAAAATAGTCTTTTGTTTATTTAATGAACCAACATAGATTAATTATTTGATTGCATTAAAATTTATGTGGTTGTTTATTTGCATAAATATATATATGAATCGGTATTAAGTAGAGGCCATCAATGGGCAAAATTGATTCCAGATCTTATTCGTACTCTCACCCCCGAACTCAATCTATGATTCATTGACCATTAATTGAGTCATGACGGGGAAATCTACATTGGATAAGTCCCTATATTGTCCCTACGGATTTCCCAATATCCAATTAGGTTTATGAGTCTTCCTTTAAAGATTTTTTGGCGACTTCTCTCTATGTTAAAAACATTTTCAATAAAACCTATACAATGAGGTAGTCAAATACGTGCGCATCTCGCGTAGGCAATAAAAATACGCCTACAATTTGGCGACTCCATTGGGGAGGATTTTAAAAAATCAATTTTTTGAATGAGTGGGTGAAACTCGAAAAATACGATTCATACATGTTGTATTTTGCATACGCATGCATGGCTACTAATTCAAGCCACTATAAGGACAATCCTCCCTGCCTCATTAGCGCATGTTCTATGCTTGAGGCCACCCCCAGGGGGTTTGTGCTTTATCCTTCCGAAAGCTTCCTGAGCGATAGTGTTGAATCTTAGTCATAAGCAAACCCACCCAACCATGGCATTGTTCTCTTGTTCCTGATTTGAGAACTAGAGTGCGTCTTACACATGGCCACCTTTTTAAGTAAAGTTACGAAGCGTGGGATCAATCTCTTTGTCATGGACCCTTTTCACCCTTAACCAAAGCCTGACCATAGTATTAAACATAGATCCTGATTTTAGATTGGAACTGCATACTATTTCTTGCCTATATAACATCATTGATTGTCTGTTTGCTATGTTCAACTTGCTTTCCCCTCGAATTAGGCTAGAAATCATTGAAAAACGACCAATACATCGTCGAAACAGAAAACCGCATCGCCATACCAATGCGCCAAGCGCAAGCAACTTGCATCTCACGTAAGTAACTTGCTTCTGACCACTTAATTGTGTGGCACGTAAGTAACTTACGCTTGACGCAAGCTGCTTGCGTGGCACCCAACTTCTATCTAAGCAATAACACCGCGCGGTTTAATTGCTCCCCAACTTCGTCGCGGTTTGGTTTCGTCGGTTTATTTGCCGGATTTTGATCTATATGCGCATTGTCGTTCATGATCAGTTTTAGGACATCTTTTTCAAACAAAACTCACCTAATTCAAACATAAAAATTAATTTTTTCAGACATATAATCTAAGGTTGAGTCTATCCTAAAATGTGCATCTAGAAAGTGATCAGGATAGAGTTAGAGTCGTCATGCATGTCTACCTCATCCCATCTTATCCCTGCTATCCAACAAATCTTCCTTATCATATCTATCCTATCATATTCCATCCTATCATATTCCATCCCTCTAACAAAAACATATCTATTACAAAATCTATCATTCTACACCCCCTTCTATTCTACTTTTTCGAAAACATTTACTAATTATCATCCAACCACACGTTCAAAAAAAACTTTTCAAAATGAATCCATCATCTTTTCCAATAAAAGATAAAAACAAAGGAGCCCCTATCAAAAATGAATCTCGAAATTCTAAGCCGGGTCCAAACAATCCAATCCAATCAACCCAATCACAATCCATTTGCATTCACTCTAGGCCCAACTAAGCTTGAGTCCATACATTCATATTAGGCCCACTAGCATTAGAGTCCATCTTAGACCCAGATAAGTCTAGCCCATGTTAAAATCTAGGCCCATTTGCATCTTTATGTGAACCCTAGTCAATGTCACGCCCATTCTAAGTCTAATCCCAGTCCATTCCAATCTAAGTCCAATCCTAGTCCATTTCCAATGTCATACCCATGTGCATCTCCAAGTCTAACTTCAAACCAATATAGGACTAAGTCCAAAGTTAGATCCATATAAGGCCCAACTCATAACCTAAGTCTAGTCAAGTCCAATTCCATATCCATATAGGACGAAGTCCAAATTCTAAAAATCTAAACCTCTAAGTCTAGCGAAGCTAGCACTTCTTAAAGACCACATAGGCAAATCTTGAGTTTAGCGAAGCTACTCACCTTTTAAGACCATAATGGTACGGTTTGAAATTATCGAAGGTAATTATCCTTAAGACCATAAGGGCACCCTTTGAGTTTAGCGAAGCTACTCACCCTTTAGTGGTACCCTTTAGACCTAGCGAAGCTAGTCATCCCTATGAACATAATGGCCCCTTTGAGTTTGGCGAGGCTACTCACCTTTTATGACCATAATGGCACCATTTGAACCTAGCGAAGCTAGTTACCCCTAAGACCATAAAAGCACCCTCCGAGTTTAGCGACGCTACTCCTATCCTACATCTATCGCAGCCCAAATCCTCGAGTATAGCGAAGCTAGTCTACCCTAAGTCCATAATGGCCCAAAACCTTTGAGTCTAGCGAAGCTAGTCCATCTTAGACCCATAAAACCCAAAATCATTGAGTGTGGCGAAGCCAATCACCCCTAAGTCCATAAGGGTAACCCATTAAGTCTAGTGAAGCTAGCATTCCTTATTGCCATAGAAAGCCCAGCCATCGAGTACAATCTGCTTACGTAGTCCAGTCTAGTCCATGTCTGCATGTGCATACAATTAGGCCCATACTACTCCAAAGCCCATACCTTTTCCCAATCCTGCCTCTCATTTCCATTTCCCATTTCTATTTCCCATCTTCATTTCCCATTTCCCATTTCCATTCCCCATTTTTATTTTCCATTTCCATTCCTCGTCTCCATTTCTCATTTCGAAATTCAGTTCAAGAAACTTACAAGTGAGATCCACTTGATTCTGTTTATGATCGGTCGAGAGATTACAACTTAGGAGCACCTAATGGAGGAACAAAAAAGCCCACTCTAAAGCTCATCAAGCGTACTATCACCACCCCGACTTCATTTAGAGTCATGAAGATTGTTTCTGACCGCCTTCACAATCGAGGCGTGATGTAACAACTCGATAATTCTCTATTTTCCAAAATAAATTTTTAATATAAAACTTATAGAATTATCAAAGCATTATCACCTGTGTGATAACGTATCGGCTTATTCAGAATTTTACAGAGAAATAAATAAATAACTATGAAAACTTACTAACTTAGTCAACCATAAGTCAACTCCAAAAACCAATCCAAAAGTAAACCAAACCAAAGTCAACTAGTCAACCATAACTAAAACAAAACTATAAAGTATTAAAGCTAAACACAAGCTCTCCACGAAACCCGAACCCACGATGCATCATCTTCAAACCTGAAATGTAGACTGCTCACCAAATAAGTCATCACAGGATCAATAAGGCACAACCATGATCGACATACAGATTAGCACGTAATCAGCAAAGCTGAGTACTAAATACTAAATAAATATAAAACCTAACATGATACTAATAAAAATAAACTTAATGATAAACGATGATATAATAAATAACAGATTGACTATACTGAACTAAACTCCCTAAATCAATAGATTAATTATAATTAGATTGAATAGGCAATGGAAAGAGTTGTCCAAACCAAACCAGTCTTCAATTTAGAAGACGAAGTACGGGCGCGACTTCGTACTCCCATGACCAACGATATCGAGGTACTAATTTAAATAAAATAGGACACGGTGATCCGGTCCCAAGAAAAGCCATGGGCTACCACCATGTACTCCAACGCATACTAGTCCAACACTTTAGACGTGCACAAGTTTAAAGCTTATTGCTATTCACTTTCCACTTTAAGTGATTAATAAATTATTTATTTGTTGAGACTCACAAAGTAAGGCAACCAACATGAATAAAAAACATGGATACACAAAGCTTCCATTTTTATCTTAGGATTAAGTAGTGTGATCAGACAACTCAAATAATCAAAGAACAATTCCATTACTTAATTTAATAACCAACCAATATTTATTTATTGATCTAAGTCAACAATCAACCAACATTTCCATAGGTGAATATCCAACTTACCAAATAAGGCCCACGGTCCTCATAAAGTAAATATAATAAATAATCCAAAGGGAACAACATGATTCAATTCATGATCCAATCAACAATATAAATATTAATTCCCTCATGTGAATTAATAAAATAAAGTTCTCAATCCCACATGCTTGCATCAATCATCCATACAAACATATTATAACCAACATAGGCAACATGCTTCACACAATGGCATAAAACATGCAATTCCATTTGAATATAAACCACATTTGAACTATACGAGTTCCCTATACATGATACTACATCAATCCTACTCTTAGGACATGATACTAGTCTACTAACATATAGGTATATACGTACCTTGTGTAGACAAAACGAGAGGCCACTTTCACAACCTTAGAAGTCGCGTAAAGAATATTCTCCGCCTACCAAATACCAACATAACCAAGAATCAATACTCCAATAAATTTCCAGCAACTTTAACATATTCTAAAGCCTCTTTAAAAGTGTTTAAAATCATTTTTAATCATTAAAACTCCAACTAATAATGTCTCCTAGTATAGTTCTACCATACTAGTCATTAGAAACCCTCAAAAATCTATACTTTGACATTTAAAAATCCAACATTTAAAATCCTTTAAAACATACTTAGACATAATCATCAACATTAGAGTACTCCATTTTTATAAACTAGAATATAGTACTATAATTTCCAACTCATAAAACCCTAAAAATCCATGCTTTGATACTTAAAACCCTAACTTAAACATAATTAATAAATCTGAAATTTATATTTAAATCATCAAAACTACAAACTTTAATCATGAAAACATTAAATAAATCCTTAAAACATAAACTTAACATTAAATAATATAGAGGAGGAAGAAATAAACCAAGAAGAAGAGAGGGAGAAGACACGCGGCACGGGGAAGACGCCGGCTGCCGGCGGTGGCTGCAGCTGCCGTCAGTTGTCGTGCGGTGGTGGTCGGCCGAGAGAACACCCGAAGAGGAGAGAGAGAAAACGAGAGAGAGAGAGAAAAGGAAGAAGCCGTGGGGGAAGAGAGAGAAAAGAGAAGAGGGAGAAAATTTAGGGTGAGTGATTTTTAGTGTGGGGAATTTTGGGTTTAGTTTGGGTTTATATAGGTAACCCCTTGTGGGCTAAAGGGAAATGTGTTTGGGCATTTAATAATCAATTAATGATTAGGTGCTTGAGTTGAGTTGGGCTCCTCTAACCCATTTTAAAAATTTTTACGCTACAACTCAAAATAATTATACTATTAAATAATTTTCAAAGTATGACTAAATAAAATATTTAATTATTTAAATACTTAAATATATATAAATATACGTTAAAATATATTTATAAAATTCATAAAATTATGGGGGATTACACGTGATCACTTATATAGGGTTTACTCTGAACCCTACACCTGAAAGAAAAAATCCAAACGATGAAACCTAAACTTCTACTGGAAACTCCACCTGACATCTAGTGTCAAATACCATCAATGCACTGCGAAACATGGTCGATGATAATAGACTTCAAATACAACGAGAATCAGCATCACCAACAACCCCGCATGCATTGTATCAACATTAAAAAGGGCTTAGTCTCTTATTTCTGGTTTCCTAGGTTGAGTTAGAGGGCCCTTACCATGATCTATTTATGTCCTTTTCTATCGAGTCTATGTCACTTTATGACTTTATTTATTATACCCTTTCCATTTTCATTTTATTTTTCATTGGCCTTTCACCATCATTTATGCTTGAAATTCGATGATGAAACTCGAATCTGATTGTCTCTAATGACCTTGGCTAATAAAAAAATTTAAAAAATTCAAAAAGAAAATGAAAATGGACGTGCTTTGGAATAAGAGTTATTTCCATCTTCCCTCCATCATTTCCGAAAAGCCATCCCTTCTATAAGCCATCATCCATAAGCCATCCTCATGTAACCCAAAAAAAAAATTAATAACCCTTAAACCATCATCTTCATGACCCTTAGCCAAATAATCCCTTCAACTTAAAGCTCTACAAATTTACCTTCAAACCTTCCAATACCCTAAATCACAAAAAAAACTTATGTGCAAGCCTCACTAAAAAAAAATCAATGCCTAGCAAAATAAAAGTGAAAAATAAATCAAAGTACGAAAATGAAAAAGCAAAAGCAAAAGAAAACGCACAGGACAAAAAGAAAAAGCCAAAGGCAAAAAAAAGAAAAGTCAATCTGGGGGGGTTGCACACAAGTTCTACCCCTCATTCCAAATCCTTCAATCCATCAAATAATCCAAAACCATAATCCTTACTTGACCCATCCAATTAAACCTTCTTCAAAACTTCGAACCTCTAACCTTTCATATCAATCCTAACTCCTTCTCCAAAGTATGTCCATGCCCCCTAGGTTGAAAACCCGAAAGGGCGACCTAGGCAAAAGATAGGGTACAAAAAAAAGGAAAAAAAATAAGATCTGGAACTACGAATGGTCTAATTCCGCAAGGATACGTAGGAATCCTTATCTCGAGGTTGCACCGCTTCAATGAAAAAAATTAATCAAGGTCTAATGATTTGACTTTCTAGAATTCAAAAGCATACTCTTTCTAGATCCAGACATAGACTCGAGTCTGAACCTAGCCTCGTCAAAACTTTTTCCCACCTACGTCCATTTGAGTCACAAATTTAAACTTTTTTCCTTTTTTCAATCCAAACTCTCATTTTCCATGAAGACTCGCCGATAATTCCAAGATCTCTGGCGATATTTGACTTTGCATGTATCAGCTCCCCAAAGAAGAATCCCCATTGAAGAACTCTGAATACTTAATACAGATCAAGCACATTCCAATCTAGGCTCAAAATTCCTAATTCAAGACAAGCTTACCCAACGTGGGGGATTCCTATATTTGTGGTGGTTCCTCCAAATCAAACTCCCGAACAGTTGTAATTTGCGGATCTCACTTGCAGACCCCGGTTCTTTGCCAAAATAGTTTTCGAAAATCATTACATCTCTCTACCTATCCAGACCTCCTAATCTTGCATGACCCTAACCTTGCATTACATTTATCTTCGTTAGCCTTGCATAACCCTTACCTTGCATGACGTGTCATCTTCCTTAGCTTTGCATAACCCTGATCCTTGCATAGCGTCTCATGCATCCTTACAGAGTCTAACTTTGCATCATTATGTGCATTATTCTCTCAGTTATTATGACCTATCTGCGAACATCTTCTCCTACAGGTAATCAGATTGTAGTTATCATCTTGCAGACTAACTTTGTTTTGCAGAAATCGACGATAGATAGATCAGTTCTAAACTGCAGAGCGTTCAGAATCGTTCTCCGTCCCGACACCGTATACTTTGACTATCAGTTTCCTAAACCTCAGTCAAAGTGGAGGCTTCTGTAGACACAAAATCATGTCTCCCCATTGAGTACCCAATGATGAAACATATCGTTGTCATAATTGGTCCGGTCCTAAGAAGAGCAATCTGAAAAGCTAAGCCCAAAAGCGTTTCAAAAATATAAAGTCTATTTATTAAATCCAAACCCAATTTTAAAGCCCAATTAATTATTCCTGATAATTAATTGTAGTTTTAATATTTTAATATTAGTTATTCCCGATTATTAATTTTTAAGGGATATTTCGAAAACCATATTTTTATTCCTAAAGATAGCTGATTTCGGATCTCAAAGGATACATTCTATCAGAGGATAAAAAAGAATCTTAAAACAATCAAAAAAACGGGCCAGAAAGCAAGTGCGTGTGGCGCAAAGCCGTGTGCCAGGCGCACATTTTTATTTTCTCTTTTGCTCCGTTTTCGGTTTCCTTTGTCTATAAATACCTTGTTTCTTCAAACGACTTTTCACAATGCTTTCCTACGCTTCAACGCTTCACATCTCTAATAGCAAACACTCAAACTCATATTCAAACACATTTAAATACATTCAAACACATTCTAACCTTCGAATTTCCTATTTCAAGCATCATGATTGCTCCTATAGACTTTAATATAAGGCCCAGGCGACAAAGACATAATTCCTGGGGGTTAATTCCAATTTAATTCCTTTTTTATTAACAATTTACTTGCCACAATGTAGATAATGATGGAATTAACGCTATTATGTACATTCTAATCTCAAATTTTCTCTTTTTATTTGTTTTTTACATCGATTATTATTATTCATATGCATGATGTATGATTTAATACTTTCATCACCTTACATGATTAGTATTGCTAAACGAAGACCAAAAGAATTGTTCTAACATTAAATTCTGATAATTGGTGCAACCTGTTAGGTTCTTTGTAATTTGATTGCATAATAAACTATCACCGAAAATTAGTCTTTTGTTTGTTTAATAAACCGACATAGATTAATTATTAGATTGCATTAAAATATTATGTGGTTGTTTATTTGCATAAATATAGATATGAATCGATATTAAGTAGAGACCATCAATGGACGAATTTGATTCATGATCTTACTCGTACCCTCACCCCCGAACTCGATATATGGTTCATTGACCATTAATGGAGTCATGACGGGGAAATCTACATTGGATAAGTCCCTGAGTTGTCCCTACGATTTCCCAATATTCAATTAGGTTTATGAGTCTTCTTTTAATGAATTGTTGGCGACTTCTCTCAATGTCAAAAACGTTTTCAATAAAACCTATACAATGAGGTAGTCTGATACGCGCTCATCTCGCGTAGGCAATAAAACATGCCTACAGTAGGGGACCATAAAGACGTCTTTTCAGAGACAATATCACATGGGTCTCTTCAGAGCATAATTAAGATGGTGGGATAAAGGAAAAAAATACTTCAACTATTATTACATAAACTGGCATTACAACAAAAACTTAATACATTAATACCCAAACACTCAAACTTAAATATAATACGTTAACAGTCAAACATACAACATAATATATTTGATAACACTCAAACTCAAAACATATTACATCGACACTAAATGCCTAAACATATTATGCCAAACGTAAAAACAACACGCCCCCGAAATTCTGAAAGTATATTTGCAGATTGTTGATCATTTCATCTTCCCATGGTGCCCGATTTTCCTTAGATGTTAATGAGTGGAGCATTTGCCAATTCATCTGATATTGTTGCATCTTTAAGTTTTTCTCCTCTAATTTCATCTGTCTCTGCCGTTTTATTTCTTCCAACTCCAGTTGCCTTTGCTTCCTTGCTTCCTTTTGCTTAAGAAACTCTTGTTTCTCATGTTTCATATCGATATCTTTACCGTTGCGCTCACCATAGAGTTGAAGTCTGTCACCAAATGCTGAAAAAGTTTCAATAAGTTTTTCTCCTCTAACTTCATCTGCCCCTAGACGAGGCACTAAATCATCTCGAACATCTCCACTTGTGGGTGTGGTTGGTGTGGAGCCTCCATCTTCAGACCTTGATCTCTTCCCACTACTTCCAGAACCAACAAAATCAGACATTTGAGGTGTAGTCGATGGACATCTACGTTGTACCTTGTAAATAGGGTTACTAAAGATGGAATGGTACTTATTGAACTTCCTAATCAAAATCTATTCATCCTAAAAGTGAAATTTGCCTCCTGAGTTTTCAAATATCCTATGAGCTTCGGAGATCACATCATCATCATTTTGGCCACTCCTCTTTCTTTCCTCCACCTTATCATAGAATCCACACCACATTTGCATCGCTTCAAACATTGTCAACCATTAGCCCGTCATATATACTGCTAAGAGTACGGAGGTGAATTTCACGAGGGTTGGCTTCTCTAGCTGCAATGTATTTTGCTCTCACTTTCCCCCAAAACGCACCCTTTTTCTGCTGCGTTCTAACAATGTTGTCTACACTCGTATTCATGAATGCTAAAACTAGAGCTTCTTTTTCTGCTTTCGACCAAGTCTTTTTCTCAGTCACAATGGGTTCTTGAGTTTGTTATGGAGTTGGTTGAAATTGTGCTGGTTCAGACAAGAGTTGAGTGAAGGTTTGTTGAGTGCATGGAACTTCAAATTCACTATCATCATCGTCATCATCATCATCATCATCGTCGTAATCTTGATTTGTGTTGTCCATCCCTTCGGGGTTATGGGTTACAGAAAGGGTGGAATTATATTGGTTATTTTGTTGATGCTGGGGATAATATGCTGGGTAATTTTGGGGATAGTTTTGAGTATAATTTGAGGAATTTTGCAAATAACCATGAGGATTTTGTGGGTAATTTGGGGGATTTTGTGGATAATTATTCAGATTTTGTTGGTAATTTATGGGTTTTGGTTTGTATTTTGTTGTGGATTTGTTGGGCGATTTATGCGTCTTGTATTGGGATTAGGATTAGATACATAATTAGGATAATTAGAATCCATAACTATGAAGCTTTTTTTTCAGAAAAATTACAAGCTAAACTAAAATGATGTAAAGAAGAAATGATAATAGGAGGAGAAGAGAAAACTGAAATTGTGAATAAAGTATAGCAAAATGGGTGTCTATTTATAAAATAAATAATTTGGTATTTTATTATTTTTTGAATTTTTTTAAAATATTGACGTTATAAAAATTGTGACGTTAAAAATAAAAGAGCCAGTGGAAAGCTGCCAAGTGGCGTGTTAGGAGTGGACCAAACTAAATTTATGGCGCTCGTCGAAAGCAGCAAAGTGGTCCTTTCTTTTATTTCTCCTTCTCACAGATGGCCAATCCTTTGGCGCCGTGTGTCATGTTTCAATTTTTTTGCTTTTTTTCCCTCCCCAGCAACAGCATGGAACGTGAACCATTTTTTGGTGAATGGTTCAGATTTCCGAACTTTTCCTCCTCGATTCATGCATATATCAATACAAAGTTAATGATTAAAAAAAATTATATGGTTCAAGGCCATGAACCATTTTTTGATTCATGGTTAAGAATGCTCTCAAGACCTTAACCATATAATCTAAATCCAAGATCCTTACATTGGCCTATATCAAATTAAACCTTCATCGTAATCATAAACCTTTGTGTGTCCAAGCCCGCTAGGTTGGAAACCTGAAAGGGTGGCCTAGGCAAAAGTTAGGGCACAAAAATAAATTAGATCAAGAACTACGAATGGTCTGATTCCGCAAGGATACGTAGAGATCCTCATCTCGAGGTCTGACCGCTTCAATAAAATAAAATTAATCAAGGTCTAATGATTTGACTTTCTAGAATTCAGAAGCATTTTCTATCTAGATCCCGACATTGACTCGAGTATGAACCTAGCTATGACAAAGCCTTTGCCACCGATATCTATTTGAGTCACAAATTTAAACATTTTATTTTTCTATCCAAACTCTCCTTGTCCCTTAAGGACTCTCCGATAATTCCATGATCCGGCAATATCTGATTTGCCTACATCAACTCCCCAGTACTTCGAATGCCCTTGCGAATGCTCAATTTAAGTCAAGTACCTTCTAATCTAGGCTTAGAGTGCCTAATTGAAGACAAGCTTTCATAAAGTGGGGGCTTCCTATATATGTGGTGGTTCCTCGAAATCAAACTCTCGAAGAGTTGTAATATGCGGATCTCACTTGCGGACCCCGATTCATTATCAAAACCAATTGTCGGAGATCATCTTATCTACTTCTATCAATCCAGATCTATAGCTTTGCAAAACCTTAACCTTGCATTTATCTACCTATCTATCTCTATCTATCCAGATCTTTCTTAGCTTTCCATAACCCTGATCCTTGCATAACATCTCATGCATCCTTAGAGAGTCTAAGTTTGCATCATAGAATCATTATGTGCATTATCTTAGTTGTTTGCACCTATCTGCTAACATATTCTCCTGCAGGTAATCAGATTACTTGTAATAATCGTCTTGCATACTAGCTTTGTTTTGCATAAATTAACGATATATAGATCAGTTCTAGACTACAGAGCGTCTAGAATCGTTCTCCGTCCCGATATTGTATACTTTGACTTTCGGTTTCCCGAACCTCAGTCAAAGTATATGTGGGATCGATCCTGACTTTCCGTACTACATAGTTAAAAGAATTAGTTAGGTTATTTACTTTTGTTAGGTGAGCGACACGTCTATCACGAATCAAACAGGCGTTTCCCCACGGCAGATTAGACAGGTGTTTCCTCGCGGCGGATCAGACAAACATTTCCTTATAGCAAATCAAGCAGGCATTTTACATGGACAAAAAAGAGTAACATGTTATTTCTGTATTTTACTTTCGTTTCTACTTTTAGGCATCGAAGGGCCATCAATTTTTAACCAAATTCGTTTCGTGAGACTCTTAAAAACTACCGTTCCATGGTAAAGGCTAAACAAAGATGACAAAACCATCACAATTTGACTTCACATGTCAAAATTAACTTCCACCCCAACGCAACAGTATCCAATGGCAATATCGCCCGATTACAAAACAATATCCGATGGCAATTTCACCCAATCACAAAACATGTGCAAGTAACGATTGGTATGACCTTTCAAAAGAAAGGAAAAATGCCTACACAAATTACAAAACAAAGATATACGAAATGTAAACTTCAAGATAGAAAGACGTTTTAGTTAGCAACACATGCATACATGACAAAAATGAACACGTCATTTCGAACGAAATGACAAACAAAACAAAAGTAAATTCCAATCAAACATAATAAGGGAAGCATATGCAAATGCTCCCAGCAAATGCACAAATACGTTCAAACTGTTTGGCCATATTACACAATGGTTAAAAAACATACGCGAAGCATATACAAAGTGCTTCCATCAAACAAGAAGCATATACAAAATGCTTCCAACAGATACATACAAATGGTAAAACATTGACTCCATCACACATTCAATTTTGATTTGTCACATAAGACGATTACAAAACGCTATCGTATACCCCATTTTGACAAACGTATTACAACAATTTCATACGCAACTAAGCAATGTTTCGAAGCAGAATTTCCTACTTCGTCATCATTGCTTCATTCAAATCAGAAAATTAGGGGATAATGTTATGGGGTAAAAATCCATCTACACGTGGCATTCAACCATTGACAGAAATACCATTATTATTGTAACACCACGGATTTTCGCTCATAATTATTCGAGTTGTTTTCCCTTAGTTATTATTTTCCGTTAAAATTAGAATATTTTACTTCTTAAAAATATTATATCTTATATTATCTATCTTCAACTCTTAAAATGTCATATTTATATTATTTATTTGATTAGAAATTATATATTTTCTAGTATTTAGAAATACGTGTTTGAGTTAGTATTTTTATTTATTCAATTTGAGCGTGTTTGGACCGTCGCACGACCTTTTAATGTGAAGTTTGAAGCTCCTAAAAGCTGTCCACAAAATCAGAATATTAGAAGCATTGGAGGGGCTTTTGAGCACCTTATAACCCCCCTTTTGTAACCCCCCCATTTATTAAGCCATTGAACTCATTATTGTAGCTGTTGTAACCTTCCTATTTACACCCTTTTATCATCTTCTGAAACTAGTTTATGGACAGCAAAAATCAGTCCAAATTCTTCCTTCTATTCGACCATTTGAAGAGTCAAAGTTGAGAGGGGAATTATTCATCTCGGTTTTTCCTGCCGCACCTTCACGAAAATGACTATCGCCGGAGATCTAACCGTTGGATTGCCTTGAAATTTGGAAAGCATGTTGAGGACATCTGGACCTTCCTTGTGAGTGGAGCGATTTTGAATCAAAGCTTTCAATTGTCGGAAATCGTGATCAAAGCAGAGCAGCACATTGAGGAATTTATGGTGTTCAAGAAGGAGAATGCAAGCAATTGGAGGTCTTCAAAGGTAACTAACGGTGACCCTAGGTTGATTAGTATTTATATAGGAATTATATTAGTTCTAATAGTTGAGTTTGGGTTAGTAATATGTTAGGAATTAGGTGGGAAAATTATATGTTTTTACGATTGTTCTTGTCAAGTTCATGAGATTATTGTTTGGTTAGCATATTTGTGATTACTTTGTTTATTTGTATAGTATGTGTTTAGATTTTGTATAATCTTAGTTCAAAGCATGTTATACGTCAGGTTTAAGGCTCGTTAGAGGTAGAATGTGGATGAGTAATGATGAGTGATATTTGGTGAAGTTTGGGTGCATGGGTTCTCTTGTTGGCGTTGGGCTCTTGTTGTTCTTAGGGTTGCTATATCTTATGTTGTTCATGGGTTGTTGAACACTTCCATCTCTTGGTTGCATTGCTTAGCTGTTGTTTTGGTTGCCACCCATTATTTGCAGGATGTTTCACATTTGTGCTGGTGTTCCAATGTTAGTTTAGTTGAATGTCTTATATGTGTTATAGCTAGTTATACTTAGGATTAAGTTTATAATATCAATATATATATATTCCTTGCTTGCATTGGCAGTGAGTTTACTTCAGTTCTTTACATCTTTTTAAGTTTAGTTATATATGATTTAGTTATAATTCTTTTTGTTTTTATAAATATGTTTGTTGTTTATTGTATATTATGGTTGCTGCCATTTCGTGGACTTTGTGTAGTTTGATTTGTTCATTTTGTTTATCTTGTTGTGAGAGTATACATATAAATGATAAAAGTTGTGGTTTTTATTTTAAAAAGATGGTTATATTATATTGGGCAAATCTCTTTTGTTATTGTTGTGACTATGTATATATGAGTGTTTTAATTATTTTATGATGGTTTGCTTGTATTAATTGAGAGTATAATAATGTTGTACTTGTATAAATCAATATCTAAGTTGTCGACGTTACACTACTCGAGGGAGAATAATACTGTCTTTAGTACCGTTTCGCCAAAAGTTATGTACCGGGGGTATTATAACTAACGTTGTAATTAACCTTGTACCCAAACTCAGACAACGAGAGTGTAGTAGTTGGAGTATCTGATTATACTGTGTATTTGGTGTGTAATTATGTTTTAAGAAAGGTTTATTCTTTTCAGTTGGGTGAAATGATTTTTTTTTATTAGTATTATTTATTATTATTATTTTGAGAAGAGTGTTATTTTGAATTGAAATTATTGGGTTGCGATCCTTGATTTCTGCTGATTTGGTGTAAGGCCTTAAGGGCATCCACTTGAGTTGATAATAATTTGTTGATGATTGCGAGTATTATTTTAGTTATTATTATTGTTTGAGAGCAAGATTATCCTGAGGGACGTAATCCCGAGGTGAAGAACATGCAAACCATAGGACGTAATCCTAGGTATACCTTGGTTTTGTTGTCGTCCGAGAGGTCGGTGGGGACGTAATCCTACATCGCATCGGGAGTATGGCCATTCTTAGACACAGGCAGCAGGAAACGTAACCCATAGGCTATCTGGAGGTTGTCTCACATTACCATAGGAAGTGGGTTGTCCATTAGCGTTCAGCTCTCTCTCTCAAACTAATTATATTATTTTTATTACTTTAAACTTTGATGGTTTATGGTATTGATACTTGAGTTTATATATATAAGTTGTTTATCCGTTTTGTCTATTTTGTTATCTTTACTCAATTTATATTTAAGCATGTTGTATTATCTTTGTTTAAGTGATTTATTTGATTATCTGAAGTTTACTATTGAGATGTTTTTGTGTGACTTAATTATTAAGGCTTTTATAACTCTTATATGGATCCTAATTGGGCTGGGAGAGCTGTTAGTTACTCCCCACTGATTGTGGATGTTTGTTGATATATTTTGCAAGTGATTATTTCGTGTTATGGGAAATGAGTGAAAAGCTATTTAGGATTTTTGTTTGAGACGTTTTATTTTATTTATAGTTATTGCATTGGGTTTATGAGGTTGTTTTGCCTCCTTATGGATATTTTGGATTGTCTTAATTGGGTTTTACTTTTATTTAGTTTAATTTAACCTTTCTTAGAGTGACATTTCCGTCAGGCGATATTTCTGCTATCGCCATTTGTTTATCGCCATTTGTTTAATAAAATGTTCTATTTTGTTTATATTATGTTTATAACATGACGGAGTGTTACAATTATCCATTGCCACTTGGCAGCATGTGATTGGTTTGAAAGTGGAAGTTTGGATTGCTAACGTGACAGTTTTAATGGCAAGTGGAGAAACAAGCAAACAACAAGTAACTGGTCAAATCAATTGCCAGACTATTGAGAAAATCAAGGAGAGTCCCTAAAAAGTTGGGACTAACAAGCTGAGGCAAGCTGCCAGATTCTGCTCGAACTGTCATTCTTTTTACTATAAATACTATTGTAAACCATGTAAAATAATGAATTCTCTCCCACTCAATCATAACCCTAAAAACTCTAATACGCCTTACTCTCTCCATCATTTTTCTTTCACATTCTAAATTTGTCATCTCTCTCTCTAAAACCTGAGTGTCTCGTTCTTTCTTCTTATCAAGTGTGCTTGTACTACAAATTGATATTAGTATAGTTGATTGGTGGAACATAGATTTTCCCCGTGATTGTCTCCCTATCTAGAGGGTTTCCACGTAAAATTGTCTTGTATTATTTTTTTTATTTTTGCATTATATTTAGCCCATTTATTTTGCCTAATATTGCAGATTGATTATCAACCCCCTCTCAAGCAAATTAAGCCCCGTGCATAATTTACCCTAAACACATTACACTTCTATTCTGCCTCTAACTCTATATATATACAAAAGCTTTACAAAACCTAAATACCTAGAGTTTACAAGGGACAAAATATCAGTTGTACAGCAAGACAAAATAGTCATACAAGATCATCCTAGGATCAGATCAATTAATTAGAAAGTGTGATTAGCTTGTGTAAAAGATTGTAGCATTATTTGTACCATCGGTCCAATAATGAGTTTTAGGTACACATAATTAATTACTAACCACAATTAAATCAACTAATCACCATTCTTTACACCCTTCACCCCTTCAAGTTGGAATTGATTAAAGAAGTCCCGACTTGAGAAGAGTTGATTGTGTTGCTGCTCACTTAAGGACTTGGTCATAATGTTTGCTATTTGTAGGAAAAAATTGACATGGCTAGAGAGCATTAATAAGACTATCCATGATCTGATCTCTCATATAGTAGCAGTCAAGTTTGATATGCTTGGTTCTTTCATGGAAAACTAGGTTATGTGAGATACAAATTGCGACCTTGTTATCAAAGAACACGTTAATAGGTTTAGTAATTCCAAATCTTCTAAAATTCCATCAATCCACACACTTACTCCGTCCCTAAATAGGCTTCCCATTTCTTTTGGGAACAAGTATTAAGGAGAACTTATAGGTGGGCCCTAAGTTGCATTAAATTAGAATAAGAAACTAGAGTTGGAACATTATTCATAAATTCTTTATTGATGGGACATAATGTAAGTGGGTATGGTAAGTGGGTGGACCCATGATTGATTTATAGAAAAGTGAGTAATATAATAAAAAAATAAAACCTAAACAATATTTTATAGACTCATAACTTTTTTTTGTTTCTTAGTTCTCCAAGAAATGAGATATTTTTTCCATAAAACACACAGTATCCAGTTAAGGATCTTCCATTAAAGGCACATGTTCCCCAATCTGCATCATAAAATGTAGACACTTGCATCTCAGAGTCAGTATGATAATATAATCCCCAAGTTGATAGTCCCTTGAAGATATATGATCACATTATGTATTGCAACCATCAGATGAGGTTTTCTAGGTAAGCCATGAATTTGCTACGTTGTCGCACAGAGTAGGATATGTCTGGTCTGGTGAGGTTCAGACACAGAAGTTTGCTAATGATAATTCTGTAAATTTCAGGATTCTCAAGTGTATCTTCTTCATCTAGTAACAATTTTGTTCCTTTTAGGAATGGAAACATGCATGGTTTGCATTCCTTCATCCCAGCCTGTTTAATGATGTTTAAGATGAACATTCTTTTATTGAACATAATACCTTGATGAGTTCTGAACACTTCATTCCCTAAAAAGTATATAATCTCCCCTACGTCGTTAGAAGTGGATACTGCATCTAGCTTGTGCTTCAAGGCTGTTATCTCATAATCATCATCACTAGTGATTAAAAGATCATCAACATACACCTAAACTATCACTTGTCTCCCATTTATTATCTTCTTACAGAAAAGAGAGTAACCTTTTTTACTATGTTTGAATATTCTCTATCAGCAAGAATTTCGTGAGCTCAATGTTCCACTATCTTGAGACTTGTTTTAGGCCATATAGGCTTTTTCTTAGCTTGCATATCATTTCACTTCTTTCTTCAATGTTCCCTAGTGGTGGCTTCATGTACTTTTCTTCATCTATGTACCCATGTAAGAAAGCATTGTTAATGTCTAGGTAGTGAAGCCGTCAACTTTGACAAGTTGTCAATGCCATTACAGTTCCCACACTAGTGAACTTGGCAACTGGGGAGAAGATTCATTTATATTATTTTTCTTCGATCTGCCTATACCCCTTGCTACCAGCCTAGTTTCTCTTCACATCTCCCTTTGGTCTCAGCTTCACTTTGTATACCTACTTTCAATCAATTGCTCGTTTTCCTTCTGGCAAAGTTGTAATATCACAAGTATCATTCTATTCTAAGGCTTCTGACTCTTTGTTCATTGGAACCATCCATCTCTCATGTTTTGTTGCTTCTTTATAGCTTAGAGGTTTTGTCACCTTTAAGGCATTGTTAAATGTAGCAATATAATCTTCAGAATAATATTCTGAGTTTCTCAGCTTCTTAACCATTAGGCTTGTTTCAGGTACATCCTTTATTATCTCCGTGAGCTAGGAAGACTTACAATGCAATCTTTCAACCTCTCTAGCAAGTTTCTACCTTCTAACAGGTGCTTAGGGATTAAGTTTGGGGCCTCAATCTAATTTGTTTCTCTTTGCTTCACTCTTTCTTCTTGGGCATTAGCTTGGTTTTGATTGACATCTAGGGCAATTTATCTAAATAGTCCTTGATGTTCTCCTACTGATTCTTCATCACTTGCATCATTTATAAGAGACATTCCATCTTTTATGATGTTAATAAGGTTCCCTATTTCATTATTTGTTAGAAAATATAATATTTTTTATTAGAATACGACAATCCTATTGACAAATATTTTCTTCTTTTCATGGTCAAATAATTTACATCCTTTTTGAAAGCAAGGATATCCAATTATCACACATCTAGTTCCTCTTTTACCAAACTTGTCACTACGGTTGATAGCTCCACTAGCATAGCAAAGACTTCCTATGACCCTCAAATGGTCATAAGTAGGTTTCTTTTTCATCAGCCTTTCATATGGCGTCATCCATTCAATTATTGCACTAGGAAGAAGGTTATTAAATGTGTTGCAGTTAAAATGCATTCACCCCATAAATTATCATGTAAATTTACATGACTTTTTAATGCCCTTGCAGTTTCAAGGAGAAACCTATGTTTCCTCTCCACTCTCCCATTCAGCTGGGATCTCCTTGCAACACTTCTTTCATGGAATATTCCTCTTTTAGCTATAACTTTTCCACATTCCTGGTATAATATTTATATTCTAGTGTCTTATATATTGTCTTCACCCTGCTTTTGAAATAATTCTCAACATGAGCAAGGAAATCAACAATATTTTCCTTTACTTGGTCTCTGTTGGCAAGGAGATGAGTCCAGGCTACCATAAAATGATCATCCATTATGCTCAAAAAAATAGATTGATCTTGTTATAGCTTTAACATTGTATAGACCCCATAAGTTTATATGTTCAAATCAAACTCAGTAATTGAGCAACTTGGCATAAATGGTGATATGTGGTGTTTAGCTACATAATAGGTATCACAAAAGTAGCTTTATGTGTCTTTACAATTGCAAAAATCCAAGTGTTTCATTTTTTTATAATGAAACATGTCCTAATCTAGCATGACTTAAGCCTAACTTAGAACAATCCTTCTTAAAATTCTTTCTGGTTCCTACTACCAACAGTACCTTCTTATTTCCTTCACATTCATCTGCACTTTCAAGCTCTCTTTCATCAACCATCAGCTTATACATGTCTTATTCATTCCTTCCATGAGCTATAATATGCTAAATGGAAAGGTCATGTAGATAGCATTTATTTTTATCAAAAATACATTAATCGTCAACGTTGATTAGTGTCAAAGTGTAGATTAAAAAAATGAAAAACTAGTCATAAATAAAATATCATTCTAATAAATATCTTTTTTGTTCTCGAGGGGATAAATTTTATATCTAAATAGGAAGTCTAAGAGTGGTTAGCTACACTTCAAGTGAATACTTCATAATTCATGCAACACTTGCAATTTTATGGTCTTCGATGCACATTACTTTGCCAATTAATATCTTCAATGTTGTCTTAGTAAAGCTTATGAAAATCTTCTATTGCAAAAGTACACATGACTATTTTTTCTGTATAATTGTAAAAATTTGTGGTTAAATTTGATAAAGTTTGACTATGAAATAATAAGTGGTGCATGTATTATGAAACGAATGAAGTGAATATTATCACAAACTCATGTTTGTAGACACATAATCGTGTCTCCCCATTTAAGGACCCAATGATGAAACATACCGAGGTCTTAATTAGTCCAACCCAAGGGGAGAGAAGTTTGAATAGCCAGGCCTAAAATCATTTTAAAAAGTAAAGCTTATTTATTTACAATAATGATCCAAAGTCCTATTTTAAAGCCGAATTAATTATTCCTGATAATTAATTGTATTTCGAACCCATAAAAATATTTTGAGCCCAATCCTTTTAAAAAGCCCAATTAATTATTCGTGATAATTAATTATTTTTATTTATTATTTTAATAAATATTTTCAGAAATAGAAAAATACTTTCAAAGATATTTTTAAAATTGAAATCTGACTTTATCTCGTAAAATTGATTTCCGGATTTGAAGGATAAAAGAAAATCATTTAAAAACGCATTTAAGAAAAAGGTTGTCAAAGCGTGTCTGGCGCAGACGTTGCGCATGGCGCTCCACGTGCATGCGGCGGCTGTTCCTCGTCAGGCGCACCAATCTGCGCCTGACACGTAGCTCTGCGCGTCACGCAGAGTCGTGCACTCAACGCACTCTTTGCGAGACGCGCGGTTTGCTTTTCTATCTTTTTCTAATAATTTTGCTATAAATAAGCTGGGATTTTCCGAATCTAATAAAACAACTTTCATATACGGTCTATACTCGAATACTCACGAATTCTCTCATACTCTCAAACTCTTAAATTTTCATATTTACAAACACACAAACATATATTTACAAACCTACAAAAACACATACTTTCAAACACATATACCGGTATTTCGATTGATCTTCAGGCTTCACGATTGCTCTTCGTGAAGGTCGTTATTCCCTTAGACCCAAGCCACACAGGTATAATCCTGAGGGTCCTTGAATAAATTTCTTATTTTTGTATTGAAGTTACTAACTATTTCTTTCCATGATGTAGATCCTTAATATAAAAAATTGTCTAGTTCACGTTTTCATCATCCACATGTTATTATTGCTAATCAAGAACTGTTCTAATATTAATCAGATAATTGGACAACCTGTTAGGAACCCTGTAATTTTGATTGCTTAATAATGTGTCACTAAAATAGTCTCTTTGATGTGTTTAATCAACCAACTTAGACTAATATTTTTAGGGTGTTTGGAAATATTCTCTGGTTTTTCTTTTGCATAAACATTGATATGATTCTATATTTAGTAGAGGCCAGCAATGGGAGAATGTGGTTCATGACCGTGTTCGTACCCTCAGCCCCGAACTCAATCTATGGTTCATTGACCATTAATGGAGTAATGACGGGAAATCTACATTGGATAAGTCCCTAATTTGTCCCTACGATTTCCCAATATCCAATTAGGTTTATGAGTTTTCCTTTAAATACTTGTTGGCGACTTCAAAACGTTTTTACTAAAACCTTTACAATGAGGTAGTGAAATCTTCCTTGCCTCATTAGTGCATGTTCTATGCGTGAGCCCACCCCCGGGTGGTTTGTGCTTTGTCCTTTCGAAAGCTTTATGAGCGATAGTGTTGGATCTTAGTCATAAGCAAACCTACCCAACCATGGCATTGTTCTCTTGTTCCTCACTTGAGCATTGGAGTGCATCTTACACGTGGCCACCTTTTTAAGCAAAGGTGCAAAGCGTGGGATCAGTCTCTTAGTCATGGACCCTTTCAACCTTACACTAGTGGAAAAAAGCCCATCGGATCCGGTCAAAATCGGGCTTATTGATCCGATTTTGGTCCGGATCGGATGGGCTTGCAGCGGTTATGAAGAATGAACTGATCCAGTCCAAAATCAGATCAGTTTGTCACTAACTGATCCGGTTTTGCAAGAAAATCGGATCAGTTAACTTGATTAACTGATCCGGTTTTCTTGCAAAACCGCATTAGTTTTGGGAGTAATGAAATTAAAAAAAAAGCTCGCAGCGCCACAAGCAGGGGATGAACCAAAACCAACACTCAAGGCTCAAGCATACGAATTGATTATACAAACTAAATTACAAAAAATTCAGATGTGCAAACTAAATTAAAGAATAGCAAATATTATACGAACTTATTAAAGATGAAAAATTTGGAAACGAAATATTATACGAACTGATTATACAGACTAATTAAACCAAAACCAACACTCGAGCAAAAAGACGAAACCAACACTAGATCTATACATAATAACGAAATTAATTGGAAACGAAATTAAAATGGAAAATAAATAACGAAACTATGCATAAAATTAAAATGTTGAACAATAGAACCCTAATCTATGTTTCCATTAAAATTGAAACTGAAAAATCGGAAAAAAAAAAAAATCGAATAAAATAACAAATCTAAACCCTAAATTACATACGAAATTAAATCATCTTGGCTTTGTCATTCGTCTTCATCTCTTCGTCTCGCCGTGCGAAGGTAGTGAAGGCGGTGGTGGTTCGTTGAATGTTGAAGCGACGGTGGTGGTTCGTTGAATGTTGAAGCGACGGTGGTGGTTCGTTGAATGTTGAAGCGACCTATGTGGTGTATCGTTGGCTTATTGTTGGCGTATTATTGGCTTATTGTTGGCGTATTGTTGGCAAAAAATCGATCGAGAAGCAGACGAACGCGAGATGGAGGCGTTGTTGATCGTTGTTGTTGGTGAGAGAAGATGAGAGAGGAGTTGTTGTTGGTGAGAGATGGAGCCATGGAGGCGCTGAAAATGAGAGAGGATGAGTGAATTAGGGTTCGTTCATGGGGGTGAAAGAGAGGGAAGGGAGGACTGATCCGGTTTAGAGTAAATGATGAGAGGGAAGGTTAGTTCAGTGCGCTGGGCCTTCGTGGGATCTAAAATGAGGAATCACGAGGGGGCTAATGCGCTGGGCCTTTTATAGAGGTCTAATTTACTAATCCAGTATTAAGTTGGACCTGATCAGTTAATTTGACTCACATTTTGCGCCCAAAACTACTAATTAATTGATCCGATTACATTGAAAAACCGGATCAGTTAATCTTAACTGATCCGGTTTAGTAAAAACTGGATCGGTTCTTTTGTGACATTTAAGGTTTTTTCCACTAGTGCTAACCTAAACCTGATCATAGTTGAAACGTAGAACTGGACTCTAGGTTGAGAACTTTGGCATTCATGTTATGTGACATTTGCTTGTGATGGCGATTTTTGCCTGTTATTAATCTATCAAAATGTTATTGTGTATTACACCTAAAATCGCGTCTAAAAAAAGGGGGGGATCGTTAAAATAGTCCGAACCTTCATTGAATTGTCAAATTGCATGCCGGAGGGCAATGCGCCAAACGCACCATGGTGCGCCTGGCGCACAACTCCTGCACCGGACGCAAAGGTTTCGCGCCGAGCGCACGTTGTTGTGTGGCGCGCAACTTTTACGTCTCATGCTATTGCCAATTCGACTATCGTTCAAGTCCAAAAAAAGCAAAAACTGTCAACAAATCCGTCATTATGTCATGTTTTTTGTCGCGTCCCAAAATTATGTGGAATTAGTCAAAACCTCGCCTAAATCGCCAAAAAGCATGACGGGGAGCAGTGCGCCCAAACACATTGAGTTGCGCCTGGCACATCGCTCTCGCGCTGGACGCACAGGCTACGCTCCACGCACAGCATTGTAGCGTGTCGCCCATCCTGTGCTTCTCATGTTTTTGTCAATTTAGTCGTCGTAGTGGTCGATTTTGTGTTCTTTTGGTCTGCATTCGCGTAGAGTAATGATCATCCTAGGAGTCCTTTTTGTCCAAAATTGAAACTCCACCTAATGGAAGCAAAAAAAATCAATCTTTTCATTCATATCATCTAAGGTTGAGTTTATCCTAAAAAGTGCATCTAGAAATGTGATCATGGTAGAGTTAGAGTCGTCATGCATGTCTACCTCGTTCCATCTCATCCCATCTCTAACAAATCTCCCATATCACATCTATCCTATCATATTCCATCCTTTTCAAAAAAAATATCTCTTTTTTCAAAATCAATCCTACAGACTCTTCTATTTTATCTTTTTTCGAAAATATTTATTACCATTATCCAGTGGCGGACCCAGGAATTTCAATTTGGGGGTACGAAAGTATAACAAACGCAAAAGTGGGGGAAAAAAGTTTGCATAAATTGTTTAATACTAAGTGTTACAATAAACAAAATATGCATAGGTATACAACCCAAAATAAGAAAAAGAAAATTCATATAGTTCAGATTACATTTGCATCCTATGAGTCCTCATATTTTGAAGTTGAGCAATGATATCTTCATCCGAAGAAGTCATTTGATTATTTTTTTTTTGCATTTTCATTAGTGACATTTTAACATCCTCACATTTTTATCCCTAGCCATTTCAAAAGTTCAAGAAAGTTTTCCCTATTATACAATTTAACAAAGCCTAAAATGCTCAATCGCTAAAAACTACTTGATTTCAATCTTTAGTTTCAATTAGTAACTAACATACAATCAAATAGAAAAAATGTGGCAATTAAATAAATATAGTCATACATATTTAACACATACCAATTACAAAAAGTAAACAATATAATCTAGCACTCTAAAACTAATCCCTAAAAAGTATACTTGATTTCGATCTTCAACTTCAAACTAATGAATAAAATAACCAAATTTACACGTACATATTCAAATAATTAAAGAATCTAACTAACATGCTTCTATATAAAAGTATAAAACAATCAATTAATTAAGCAAAGTAATCATTAAAAATGGAAAACAAAATTTAAAACAATAAAACAAGAAACTAACAATACTGAATGGACACATAGATTAAAAGTGAATGAGAGATAGCACCTAGTAGAGAGAGAAAGTACTTTGACTCTGGACATTACCTAGAAAAACTTTGTTCAGTATATATTACTTTCATGTTCATCTAATACCTTTATTATACTCTACTAGAGCATCAAATCTCCATCAGTACCACCATGGTTTCACACTTTTACTCGTTTGCTTTCTCCTTCCTTTCCGGGATTATGGCTTTCGCTCCTGATTTCTTTTTTTAATTCAAGTTTTTTTTTTAAATGGGGGTACAAACTGTACCCCATGTCCCATTCTCGGACCGCCAATGCCATTATCACACCATATATTTTAAAAAAAAATTCAAAATGAATCCATCATCTTTCCCAATAAAAGATAAAAACAAGGGGTCCCTTTGAAAATGAATTTCGAAAACTCTAAGCCCAGTCTAAATACCTCTAATCTAATCCAATCAATCCAATCCCAATTCATTTGCATTCATCCTAGGCCCATCTAACTTTGAGTCCATGCATTCATTTCTGGCCCATGTGCATTAGAGTCTATTTGCATTTGAGTCCTTGCATTGATATTAGGCCCACTAGCATTAGTGTCCATCTTAGGCCCATATAAGTCTAGCCCATGCCAAAATCTGGACCCATTTGCATCTTTATGTGAACCCTAGTCTATGTCAAGTCCAATATACGTCTAATCCCAGTTCATTCCATTCTGAATCCAATTCCAGACCATTTCCAATGTCAAGCCCATGTGCATCTTCAAGTCTGACTTAAAACAATATAGGATTAAGTCCAAAATCCGGTCCATATAAGGCCCAACTCATATCCTAAGTCTAGTCAAGTCCAATTCCAAACTCATATAGGACGAAGTCCAAACCATTATGTCTAGCGAAGCTAGCACTTATTAAAGACCACATAGGCAAATCCTGAGTTTAACAAAGCAACTCACCTGTAAGACCATAACAACACCCTTTGACCTAGCGAAGCTAGTCATCTTTAAGGTCATAACGGCACCCTTTGACCTAGCGAAGGTAGTCATCCCTAAGACCATAATAAGCTAGTCGTCCTTAAGACCATAACGGCACCCTTTGACCTAGCGAAGCTAGTCATCCTTAAAACCATAATGGCACCTTTTGACCTAGCGAAGCTCGTCATTTCTAAGACCATAAAGGCAACCTCTAAGTCTAGCGAAGCTAGCATTCCTTAAGCCCACATAGGCATTTTTTTAGTCTAGCCTGCTTAGTCTAATGTAAGTTCCAAAATCTAGTTGTCTAGTCTGCTTGCTCACCCGTAAGTTCAAAGTCTAGTTGCCTAGCCTGTTTGCCTTAAGTTAATAATCTAGTCTCCCTTATTGTCCAACCTTCCTTGAAGTCTATTCGCTTACTCACCCGTAAGTTCAAAGTATAGTCTTTCTTATCAGCACCAAAGCCCAGTGATGGAGTCCAGTCTGCTTGCATAGTCCAGTCCAGTCCATATTTGTATTTGCATACAATTAGGCCCATACTACTCCAAAGCCCATACATTTTCCAATTTCTATCTATCATTTCCATTTCCATTCTCATTTTCTATTTATATTTCCCATTTCCATTTCTCCCTTCCTCATTTCCATTTCTCATTTCGAAATTCATTTCTTAAAATTTACGAGGTCCATTCGATTTCTATTCAGGACAGGTCGTGAAATGATAAATTGGGAACGTCCGACAGAGAGAACAAGGTCAACCTACTCCAGACTTGTCAAACGAATTCTCACTTTTTCAGAAGAATATTCTGAATCATCATCTGAGATGGAAAACACTTCTGAACAACTCAATGCAATCATGGCTCAGCTCCAACTGATGAATTCTCGTCTTGAGGAACAAGACAAAGAGATCAAGGCGCTAAGAGAAAAAGTGACAAATGAGGAATGTGAAAAGGAAGACACTCGACCACCGCCGCGTCCTATCAAGTCTAAGACAGATTTGAGGTTCGAAAAACTCAAGCAATTGAGCCAGTCAATTCCAGCACTCGAGGGTCAGGCTCATGGCCATGATATCATTGATCCTGAACAAAGGAAAAAGCTTCCTAAAAAGGTAGCATTGGGTGACCTCCCAAAATTCAAGGGAGTCGAAGACCAGATGATCATTTGAGAGCTTTCTCCATTTCTATGGCTCTCAAAGGCATGAGCTTGGACCTGTTTGCTTATGTCTTTCCCCTGACCTTGGATGCACATCCATCCAAGTGGTTCAGATCACCAAACAAAACAAAGCTGAATGACTGGGACTACATCAAAGAAGAGTTCTGCAAGTAGTACATATACAACACTCAGCTTCCTATTGGTCTTCGTGAGTTGGAATTAACTAAACAAAACTCCAACGAAGATTTTATCACCTTCTTTAACCGATGGAGGGAAAAGGACTCACAAATGACTAACAGGCCATCTGAAGAGGACCACATCGAAATGGTGATCCATAACCTGTTGTCTAAGTACGGAGAACATATTAAATTCCAACTTATAGAGTCTTTCACAAAGCTCTACAAAGTTGCTATGTTGATTGAGGAAGAGTTGCAAGCCTCCAAGAATAGAATTGGTAATAATAACAACTCTTTCAAGAAGAGTAATAACAACCCTTCTGGCTCCAAGAGCAATGATAACAATACCTTAACTACTGAAAAGAGAGGTTATCAAAAGCCTCAAAGAATCTTTACTCCTTTAGGCATGCCTCTAGAAGAAGCCTTCACTAGACTTCATGCAAAGGGAACACTTCAGCCTCTCGGCCCTACTCCAGACCCTGCTCCTAAGAATAGGTCCAAGAAATGAAATCCTAATGCCTACTGCAAATACCATCAAGGAAACGGGCATATGACATCACACTGCTAGACTTTGAAGCATGTCCTATAGGACATGGTTGAAGATGGTAGACTGCCAGTTTCGCCTGCGGCAAAAGTCAACAACAACAACAACCCCTTGGGCAGTGCATAAATAATGCAGGGGGCTTAGTCATTTAGCGCTAGTCTTCTAGGTTGAGTCAGAGAGTCCCTCCTCTAGCCTCTTTATTTCCTTTCCTGTCGAGTCTATTTGATTCTAATAAGCCTTATTATTTATTTCTAATTAATAAAATAATTGCATTTTCTTTTTATTTTCATTAGTCTTCCATCATTTTATATATGCTTCTAATTCAATGATGAAACTTAAATCACTTAATGACTTTGATTAATAAAGAGAAAAAAAATTAAAAAAATAATAATAAAATTAAAAAAAGGACATACTTTGGATTATGAGTTATCTCCCTCTTCCCTCCATTATTCCAAAAAAGGCATCATATGTAATCCATCTCCATGCAACCAATAAAATAAAAATATCTTAAATCATTATCCTTAGCCAAATAGCCTTTCAAATCAATGCTCCACAAATAACCTTCAAAGCCTTCCAATACCCAAAACTAAAAAAAAAAAAAAAAACTTGTGTGCAAGCCTCAGAAAAAAAAAATCAAATCAATCAATGCCAGGCAAAAACAAAAAGTGAAAGAAATTTGAAGTGCGAAAAAAAAGGGCAAAAGCAAAAGAAAATCCCAAAGGAAAAGAAATAAAAAGTCAAGCTAGGGGGCTTGCACACAAGTTTTATCCCTCATTCAAATCCTTTGATCCATCAAAACCTTAACCCATATAATACAAATCCATGATCCTTATCTTAGCCCAACCAATTAAACCTTCATTAAAACCTCAAACCTTAAAAATTTCAACCTTTCATCAACCCTAACTCATTCTCCAAGCTATGTCCAAGCCCGCTAGATTGAAAACCCGAAAGGGCGGCCTAGGCAAAAGTTAGGGCAGAAAAAAGAGAGTTCAATCAGATCTAGAACTACGAATGGTCTGATTCCGCAAGGATACGTAGGAATCCTCATCTCGAGGTCCGACAGCTTCAATAAAATAAATTAATCAAGGTCTAATGATTTGATTTTCTAGAATTCAGGAGCATACTCTTTTCTAGATCCCGACATAGACTCGAGTCTGAACCTAGCCATGTCAAAGCCTTTTCCCACCTACATATATATATGAGACACAAAATTTTAACATTTTTTTTTCAATCCAAACTCTCCTTGTCCCTGAATGACTCGTCGACAATTCCATGGTTTCTGGCGATATCTGACTTTGCCTGTATCAACTCCCCAAAGAAGAATCCCCAGTGAAGAACTCTGAATACTCAATACAGATCAAGTACGTTTCAATCTAGGCTCATAATGCCTAATTCAAGACAAGCTTACCCAAAGTGGGGGCTTCCTATATATGTGGTGGTTCCTCCAAATCAAACTCCTGGGTAGTTATAAACTGCAGATCTCACTTGCAGACACCGATTATTTACTAAAATAGTTTTTGAAAATCAATCTATCTATTTCTAATCATTTTATCTCAGTACTTATCCAGATCTTCTAATCTTGCATAACCCTAACCTTGCATTACAATTCATCTTTCTAAGCCTTGCATAACCCTGACTTTGCATGACATCTCCTTCATTCTATCTATCCATCCTTATCTTTGCATAACCCTGTACTTACAAGTAGGGGTGTTCATGGGTGGTTAACCGTCCCGGAACAATATTTCGGTTCGCTCTTTTTTGCGAACCGTAACCGTTTAGACCGGTTACCGCCTAGCGGTTAACCGTCTTTTTCGGTACGGTTTTTCGGTTAACCATTAACCGTTATTCAAGTTATAATATTATATTTTATTTAATGTAAGCATATATTTTCTAATTTTTTGTGCATATACTTTAATATTATATATACTCTAATATAAAATGTATTATAAAGTGTATAATAAATCCATTGGAAGACATAATAACAGTTATAATTTACTCCATTTCCTAATTATATTAGTACTAAAGTTTCCAAATAATCACATACTTCCTCTAATTGTTCTTACTTAGTAACAAATATTATAATTAAGGTAATTGTTGGAAAAAAGTTTCAAAATAATTAAATAGAGGAAAAAAATATTTCGGTTTTTCGGTTAACCGTTTACTCAAAAATCATAATCGTAACCGTACCGTTTAACCGTTACTTTTACCGGTTCGGTAACCGTACCGTTAAAACTTTTTTTTACCTGTAAGGTTACCACCCATTTAGACCGGTTTTTCGGTTTTTTGGTACGGTTTTTCGGTTTTGGTTTTTCATGAACAACCCTACTTACAAGCGTCTCATGCATCCTTAGAGAGTCTAAGTTTGCATTTTTGTATCATCATGTGCATTATTATCTGAGTTGTATGTACCTATCTACTAACATCTTGTCCTACAGGTAATCAAATTACTTTTATTTATCGTCCTACATACTAACTTTGTTTTGCTGAAACTGGCGATATATAGATCAGTTCTAAACTGCAGAGCGTTTAGAATCATTTTCCGTCCCGACACCGTATACTTTGACTATCGGTTTCCTGAACCTCAGTCAAAGTAGGGGCTTCTGTAGACACATAATCGTGTCTCCCCATTTAAGGACCCAATGATGAAACATACTGCGTCCTTAATTGGTCCGACCCAAGGGGAGAGCAGTCCGAATAGTAAGGCCCAAAATCGTTTTAAAGATTAAAACTTATTAATTTGCAATAATGATCCAAAGTCCTATTTTAAAGCCTAATTAATTTTTCCTAATAATGAATTGAATTTTGAGCCCATAAAAATATTTTTATTCCAATCCTTTGAAAAATCCCAATTAATTATTCATGATAATTAATTATTTTTATTTATTATTTTAATAAATATTTGCTTAAATAAATAAATATTTTAAAAAAAATTAGAATTGAAATCAGATTTTATCTCGTAAAGTTGATTTTCGGATTTAAATGATAAAAGAAAATCATTTTAAAACGCGTTTAAGAAAAAGGTTGTCAAAGCGTGTCTGACGCAGGTGCTGCGCCTCGCGCGCCACGCGCCCGCGGCGCATTGGTTGTTCCATGTTAGGCGCACCATTTTGCGCCTGACACGTGGCTCTGCGCGTCACGCAGAGTCGTGCGCTCAGTGCACTCTCTGCGCGGTGCGCAGTTTGCTTTTCTATCTTTTTCTAATATTTTTGCTATAAATAAGCTGGAATTTTCCGGATCTAAGAAAACGCCTTTCATATACGCTCTATACTCGAATACTCGCTGAATTCTCTCATATTCTCAAACTCTTATACTTTCATATTTACAAACACACAAATATATATTTACAAACCTACAAAAATACATACTTTCAAACTCATATACCCGTATTTCAATCGATCTTCCGTTTTCACGATTGCTCTTTTCGAAGGTCGTTATTCCCTCAGACCCAAGCCACACCGGTATATTCCTCAGGGTCCTTGAATAAATTTCTTATTTTTATATTGAAGTTACTAACTATTTCATTCCATGATGTAGATCTTTAATATAAAAAAATCGTTCATCTGTATATTCTAACCTCCACTCTGCTTATTTACTTTTCATCTATATATATATATATATATATATATATATATATATATATATATATATATATATATATATATATATATATATATATATATATATATATATGTATGTATATGTATGATTGTCCTGTTCATGTTCTCATCATCTATATGTTATTATTGTTAATCAAGACCTAAAGAACTGTTCTAACATTAATCAGATAATTGGACAGCCTGTTAGGAACCCTGTAATTTTGATTGCTTAATAATGTGTCACAAAAAATAGTATTTTTGATGTGTTTAATCAACCAACTTAAACTATTATTTTTAGGGTGTTTGAATATATTCTCTGGTTATTCTTTTGCATAAACATAGATATGAATCTATATTTAGTAAAGGCCAGCAATGGGAGAACGTGGCTCATGACGTGTTCGTACCCTCACCCCCGAACTCAATTTATGGTTTATTGACCATTAATGGAGTCATGACAGGGAAATCTACATTGGAAAAGTCCCTATGTTGTCCCTACGATTTCCCAGTATCCAATTAGGTTTATGAGTCATTCTTTATAGACTTGTTGGCGATTTCAAAACGTTTTCAATAACAAAGAGGTAGTTAAATACGTGCTAAAACCGCGTAGGCGAAATAAAATCACGCCTACATTGTTGCAAGGATTTAAGTATATAATTATTCTCCAATAATACTGTTCCAAATCAGTTCGAACAGTTTCCTTTCATATATGTCTCAAATTTGTATTTTGAAATGATCCCCCTTAATTTTTATATAAATTAGTTTTTTCTAATGAGAAATTTTATTAATTGAAGGCCAAATGGCATCTACAATAATTATTAAACAAAAACAAGATACAATCCGATAAGATCAAATCAAATTTGTATTCGAAGAAACTACAATGAACCAGATCGAGCAATACAGCGCAACCCCCTTGTATTTGCTACATCAAGCAGTTATTGATGAGGAGGTCTATCATTCTGTCATAGTCTGGGGAAGAACATTATTGATCTAACCATGTATACCGCATCCGAGTTTCCAACACCTTTATGTTGTTTGTCTTGCACTTCAACCAACAAGAACAATTTTCCATACCTTTTTTTAAACTTCCACGTGCAAAGAGAATAAAATAAAACTCAAAACTCCTATGAAAGGAGAGAAAGAACCCAAAAATTGGGTAAAGAACTCTCAAAAAGAGGGAAAATGAGGGATAATTAATGACAAAAGCAATAAAAATTTAAAAAAAATTGGAGGCTTACCACCATCAAAGGATGATGGTAGCCCCAATCTAGAAGAAAATGATTAGAGTTTTATAGGAAGAAGAGGAGGTGTCGTTTTATTATATAAATGACTTTTGTCTAGCCTCTTTTACCTCACATCACACTCTCAATTTCAATAATAATAATATTATCAACTTTTCTCTTTTCATTATTAAATAGGAAAAATTAATAACATCCCTAAGTATGATCGTCTTCTTTTACAATCTTAGGATTAACTCAAAATGGTCCCATATTTCGGAGGTGTCTTACAATAACAGTTCTAAGTATTTATAACTAGTTAAAATGGCAAAAAAAGTATATATTTCTGATCAAAAGTTTCCTTTTTTTTTTGAAATTAAAAATTAATTCATTGATTCAAAGTCAAACGACATCTACAATAGAAGTCAAAACTAAACAAATACATATCAAAATGAAATAAATACAATTCTAATATGACAAAACCACGATCGTTGAGTAGATCTAACACTTCTGAAAACCCTCGTCTTTCACATCGCTGTCTGATGCAGCCTTCTGCAAGGGGGTCTATCGATCTTTTGTAGTTTTGAAGTAGAACTGGATTCAATTCAAGTGATTGTAAACAAAGTACTGACATCTGTTGCAACCCCGCACAAATTTCAATCAGCAAATCAACCTCTTGAATTACACAAAAACCCAAAAATAAAGTCTCCAAACTCTCACATGGAGAGAGATAAAACCCAATATATGGGTAGATATAACCCAATAAATGGGTAGAAAAACTCTTAATTAGAGAGAGATTGAAGTTTATTAGAAACATTAACATAAAAAACTAGTAAAAAGGAAAAAAAAAAGGGCTTACCACCGCCCAAAAGGGTGACGGTAGCCCCTAGGTTGAAAATTAGGGTTTTGTGGGAGGGGAGAGAAAAGATGATCAAAAGTTTCCTTTTCTCTCATTTCCTTCTCTTTTTTACCAATATAAATTACTAGCTTCATTTTTTTTGTACTTGTTCAATAAATCAAAAGTCGATTGGACCATTTTTAGAAGACACTTGAAAAGCTAGGACCAATATGAGTTAAATAGTTGAGACTATTATCATCAATTTTTTTTCTATTAAATAATACTTTATTACTGCTCCAATTACATCTAACTTTTTGAAAGAGATTTATGAACTAATAACTATTCAACCTAACGTGGCAGTTAAGGAGTAATACTTATGTATCACATGCAAATGACAAACTCTGAATCATCTAAAACATATTAAACCAAGAAAGATTTGATCAACTTTATCGTTTTGTATTTTATATTGAAGCATGCCAAAACATGCTTCAACTTTCCATCGACATTGGACAATTTCTGACTTGGACAATATAATTCTTCAACTTTTTTTTTTTTTTTGAGCTGACATAACTTTTTTTTTTTTAAGATGATATAATTCATTAAAGTCGTTACAAGTACTTGGTAGTTGTCGAATTGCTTTTTTGACCGTGATTTATGTCAAGGATTCTCCGTTCCAAAGGGTCAAATTCTAACGTCTAACTATGCCTTCTTCACCTAGCTGAATTACTAATTATACTGTAGTTAATTTTTCATGCGCTCTCAATCACATTGTACGCAGTCGTCATAGTTGAAGAAAGTCACCATTTAACTGCAGGGTAAGACTAAGTCATAGTCATACATACTGTTTGGGCTTAATTACTAGCAGCCCAATAAAGGCATGAAATCCCCTAAAGCCTGGGACAAGTGGCAGCAGTGGGTCCCACCCGGGAGTTGATCTAATCTCAGAAGCTTGGGAACCCTCTAAAAGGCTGAAATAATCATTGCCTGAAAAGGCAACATAGCCCTTGATCCCAAGGAGGCCCATCCAACCAATATTTCCTGTCTAGAAATCCCCAACACTATAATTACCCACAGTCTCATCAATGAACATGTATTCAATTCTCACCTAACAAACTAGAACCTCTCTCTCTAGACTTTCTCTCTCTACCTCAATCACATCTGACTTGAGCGTCGGAGGGGCGATCCCGGAACCACCCCCGGGGTAGTCTAACCTTGTTTTGCAGGATTCAGACGTACGAACGTCGGAGCTCAGGCGAACGCTTTTGGGGCCCACATCACACCTCACCACTTATTACAACTCTCAATTTCTTAGCAGAAACAGTTTGGCGCCGTCTGTGGGGAAGTTACAATTAAAGTTACTTCACCGTCACTCAGCAAAGTTCACCTCATTGCTACTCAGCGATGGCCCCAGCCAAAAGCACTCGTACTATGCAGCCTTCAGCACAGTCTCAGAGGTCTGAACGAGATCCCTCGCCCTCCCATCATCGGAGGTCCAAGCGACCACCCTCCCCTATACCTCGTAAAACGCCAACCGTTCAGACCATCGACCCTGAAGAGGAGCAGTCTATTGAAAATGGACCTACCCCCTCACAACAGTTACAACATGCTGACCCCCAATCTACAGCAGATATATACTTGATAGCCGCTCAACTTCAGCAAACCCTACAGCGTAGCATCATGGACAAGTTGGCCAACCTACAGCAGGGGCGCCCACTCGCACAACGCAAAGACCAAGCCTTGGTCCCTTCTCTTCGGGCAGAAAACCCTCATAGTTCTGCCCACGGTCAGCCTAGCCGGCAACGATCGGGAGTAAGAGAGCATAGCCAGCACGATCGGCAACGATCCACGCAGGTGGAAGAGGAACATCATCTGTCTAAAAGAAGGTCCGCTCGGCAGGGAGAGGAGACCCACGTGTCCAAATCACCAAGAGGCAATGTCGCTCAAAAACCCAACGATGTTCGGCACTTCCTGAACGAGAAATGCCTCAGCACGGGGTTGGACGCCAGATATATCCTAAACAAGAAGGCTGCTCTGAGAGAGGGTCATGGGGACTCGGCTCAGTCTAAGCCTCCTCGGATTAATAGTGGAGCACTAAAATTCATGGTGCCATTCAGCCAAGAGATCCTGGAGGCACCTAGCCTAGGAAAAATCAAAACACCAACCATTGAACAATTTGCGGGCTTAACCGACCCAGATGATCACATGGCCACTTATAAAGCTCAAATGAGCGTTCAAACCACCTGCGAAGCTACCTGGTGTCGTTTCTTCCCAACAACACTCAAAGGATTGGCCCTGAACTGGTTCCAGGAACTCCCTGCTGGCGTCATAACTAATTTCTCGGTGCTAGAAGACCTATTCGTCCATGAGTTTGTTGCCGGGAAAAGGCAGAAGAAAACAAGTCTTCATTTGATGGGAGTCAGGCAGGAGAAGAATGAGAGCCTGGCTGACTACATCAAAAGATTCAACGAAGAGTCTTTGAAAATCTCGGATCTACAAGACGTGGTGGTATTCTTAGCCCTAATGTCCGGACTCCAACCCGTTCGGCTGAGATGGTCCTTGGCATAACACGAAGTAAAAACCTTCTCTGAGGCAATGACCCGAGCTCATAGATTCATCAAAGCGACAGACATATGCCGCCACTCAGACGATGGGAATAAGAAGAGGAAGGATGAAGGAAATCACAAGGACCAGTCAAAACGGCAAAAAATGGGAGGTCGGTCAGACAGGTCCAACGACCACGGCAACGACCCCCGATTCAGCAAAAACAGAAGGGAGATCTACTTGGACATCAAGGACAAGTCCATACTTCCCCGCCCTCCTCCCATCCGAACGTCCTCCGCTCAGAGAGATAAGAGCCAGTGGTGTGAGTACCACAAAGAGTGTGGACACACCACCAAAGACTGCAGAGAACTCAAAAGTCCCTTGATAATCTGGCAGACCAAGGCAAACTGAACCGCTACCTCAAACATACCAGCGAGGAGAAAGTCAAGCAAAAGGTGTGTCTGTCGAACAGCGGCGACACCGAAGAATACATTGGAGTCATTGCAGGTGGCTTCGCATCAGGAGGCCTAACCGGCCGATCCCGCAAAGCCCACTTACAGAGCCTCAAGCACCAGGTGCTTGACGTCCACCACCCCCGACCAGATTGTCCTGTCATGACCTTCGGTGAATCCAGTCGGACTCTCCACAGGCCCCATGACGACCCCTTAGTCGTTGAACTGAAAGTGGCTAACACGAGAGTCAAAAGAGTGTTGGTGGATAGTGGCTCATCTGCGGACATCATTACACTGGAATGTCTCAAGAAATTGAAGTACAACGAAAGGGATGTCACTCCCCTCAATCAGCCACTCATAGGCTTCGGGGGAAACTCAGTACACCCCGTCGGGTCCATAAAGTTGCCCACTCGGATGGGAGAAAAGGGCAGAGGAAGAAGCCTACTGATTGACTTCCTAGTGGTGGACATCCCTCTACCATACAATATCATAATGGGAAGACCAACTCTGAACAAGGTCAAGGCTGCAATTTCAATTTACCAACTCCTCGTGCAATTCGAAACCGATGAAGGTAAAGTCGGAAAAATCCAAGGAGATCAGCAAGCAGCAAGAGAGTGTTACGTTAACAGCTTGAAGAACAGTGTCGACGTCCAAGAGGACTCGAGGAAGAGAAAGCGAGAAGAGAATCAACCCTCAAACGGCCTCGGGGTTTACATTACAGAAAACCCCAAGCAGTACGAGCGCCCTCAGCCAGCTGAGGACGATGAAGAAGTTATAATTGATGAGAAGCTCGGTCGGACCTTGAGAGTAGGCAAGGTCGTGGACCCTCAAACAAGAAAAGAAATCATCCAAGTGCTCATAGAGTACAAGGATGTTTTTGCCTATGAAGCTGCAGAAATGTCGGGACTTGACCCCAAAATCATGTGCCACGAGCTCAACATCAAAGAGGGGTTTAAACCAGTCAAGTAAAAACTGAAACACCAAGGCCCATAAAGGAACGCCGCGACAGCGGCTGAAGTCAAAAAACTGCTCGAAGCGGGTTTCATAGAAGAATGTCAGTAGTCGAAATGGTTGGCCAACGTTGTGCTTGTCAAAAAGTCGACCGGGGCATGGAGAATGTGTGTGGACTTCACATACCTGAACAGGGCCTGTCCAAAAGATAACCACCCTCTGCCCAAAATTGAGAGGCTAGTCGACTCAACGGCTGGCCATGCTCTCTTAAGCTTCATGCACGATCGAGTTCATACCGCCTTTGTTACAAATCAAGGGGTATATGTACAAAATGATGCCATTCGGACTTAAAAATGCAGGGGCTACATACCAGCGGACAGTTAATAAAATCTTCAACGACCAACTGGGTCGGAACATTGAAGTATACGTTGACGACATAATCTTCAAAAGCAAAGTCCAAGGGGACCACCCCTCCGATTTGAGGGAAACCCTTAGCACGCTAAGGCAATTTCGCATGATGTTAAACCCGAAGAAGTGCGTCTTCGGAGTAAAGGGAGGGAAGTGCCTCGGATTCCTGGTAGATGAAAGGGGAATTGAGGCAAACCCTGACAAGATCAAAGCTGTGATGGAGATGAAGTCTCCTCGGAACGTAAGAGAGGTACAACGCCTGACCGGCTGCCAGGCTGCCCTCGGACGCTTCCTCTCCAGATCAGCAGATAAAAGCCTACATTTCTTCATGGAGTTGAAGAGAAAGGAGTTCACCTGGGACGACGAAGCCGAACAGGCTTTCGCATCCCTCAAAATGCACCTATCAACCTTACCTAAGTTGATATCCCCCTTGCCGGGGCAAACATTGTTTATTTACTTGGCTGTTTCGGAATACGCGCTCAGCGCTGTTCTAATAGCCGAAAGAGAAGAAAAGCAACACCCAGTCTACTTCATCAGCCACGCTTTCCGTGGAGCGGAAGCTAAGTATACCGAGGTAGAGAAGATGGTTTTCGCCCTAGTAATGGCAAGTCGGAAGCTGAAACCCTACTTCCAGGCTCACGCCATTAAGGTCCTCACCGGACAGCCACTCAGAAAACTGATCGAGAGCCGGAACCACTCCACTCGAATGACTGATTGGGCAGATCAACTAGCGGACTTCGGATTGGAATACGAACCAGGGAGGGCCATAAAAGCCCAGGCCTTGGCAGATTTCATAACTGAATGTACAACCAGGCCTCAGGTCAGCGAGCAAGACAGCTGGGAATTACAGGTAGACGGCTCTTCCACCAAAACAGGGTGTGGAGCCGGTCTGGTCATCGAGCCCCGGGTCGGATAAAAAATGGAATATGCTATCAATTCGAGTTCTTAGGGTCGAACAACGAAGCAGAATATGAGGCCCTGATACTCGGACTCCAAATATGCATCTTAGCCGGGGCCACGGCGGTCAAAGTCAAATCCGACTCACAACTCATAGTTGGTCAGGTATCCGGCGAATATGAGGCTAAGGAGGATAACATGAGAATGTACTTGGCCAAAACCCAAGAATTCATCAAAAAGCTAGCCGAGTTCAGCATCGCTCATATTCCACGGTCAGAAAATCAGCAGGCAGATGCTTTGGCTCGGATGGCCAGTTCAGCTGAAGGACCAACATCTCGGACCATCATGTGGGAAGTACTGCGTCAGCCAAGCATCAACGCCAAAGAACAATTAATGCTCAATCGGACATCCATCTAGATGGAAGAGGTGGTAAAATACCTCCAAGACGGAGTACTGCCCAAGGACCACAAAGAAGCCGAACAAGTCAAGGATAAGTCAGGATGGTTCTTGTGGCACGAGGACCAGCTCTACAAGAAATCCTTCACCCATCCTCTGCTCAAATGTGTGACCCCCGAGGAAGGAGACTACATCCTGAGGGAGATCCACCAAGGAGCTTGTGGAAGTCACCAAGGGGGAAGGACCATTGTTGGAAAAGCCCTCAGAAGCAGGTTATTACTGGCCTACTTTGAAATCAGATGCCCAGGAGTTGGTCAAAAGGTGCCCCTCATGCCAGATCCACTCGGACATTCCTAGAGCACCAACCACTCCGCTGACTACCATCCAGGCAGTCCTTCCATTCGACAAATGGGGGATGGACCTCCTCGGACCCTTCCCCCCAGCGCCTGGACAGAGGAAGTTCTTGATAGTCGCCATTTACTACTTTACCAAGTGGACTGAAGCTGAACCACTCGCTTCCATAACGGACAGACAAGTCCAGGCCTTCATTTGGAAGAACATCATCACAAGATTTGGGGTGCCAAGGGCTTTGGTGTCCGACAATGGACGACAATTTAATAGCAGCCCCACTCGAGACTACTGCACCCGGTTCGGGATACAAACCAAGTTCTCGGCGGTATCGAGGCCACAAACAAATGGGCAAGCCGAATCGGCTAATAAAGTGATACTCAAAGGAATCAAAAAGACGACCTACCTGGAGTACTATGGTCGGCTCGGACTACCACCAAAGAGGCAACAGGGTACTCCCCATTCAGTCTGGTACACGGAAGTGAGGTGGTTCTCCCTATAGAGGTTGGCATCCCCTCACCCCGAATGACCTTCTATGAATTTGAGAAGAACGAAGAAGAAAAGCCCATCAACTTGGACCTGTTGCCCGAAACCAGGGGCAACGCCCTGCTGAAATCCATTCGGTACAAGCAAAGGGTCACTTGGAAATTCAACCGCCGAGTAAAAGCCAGACCAATCCGACTTGGTGACTGGGTAGTTCGGAATGTCGAAGCTACAGGGCTCTCGCACCTCAAAGGGAAGTTGGGACCTAACTGGGACGGCCCTTACAAAGTGACAGAAGTTTTCAAGCCCGGCATATTCCGACTAGAGTCCCCCGAAGGTATTCCCTTAGCCCGGCCCTAGAATTCAGACAACCTCAAAAAATTCTATGTATAGTGTTTGTCACTTGCACTTGGGGGCATATGTAATAGATTAGCAGCAAAATGTAGCGAATCGACTTATCATCGGCTTATCATGTAACGAGTCGAACTACCAGACCTAACCGATCGAAGTAGTCGCAAGATTTTTGTAATACGAGACTTTACCGGTCGAAACACTCGAACTCCGCTAATTGTTTTGACTTAACCGGTCAGCCAGTTATGACTTAGTCAATCATAATTCAAAAGCTTAACAAAAACATGGCCAGTTAATCGAACACAGAAGATAGTCAGACACTCGAAAAGAAAGAACATTGCAAATAACAAACACAAGTACGAAAAATTTCATCCATTGGAACCAAAAGTTTTCATTTCATCAATTAGAGGATTACAGAGCAAGCCACAAGAACCTTAGTTGACAAAAGAGAAAACGATACTGCTAAGTACAAACTAAGAGGAAGGGGGAGGTGGTACAATCTCAACACCCTAACAGCACCCTCAGGCCCCCCCAGAACCTTGGTCGACCTCACTCGCCCCTTTCGTCTTCTCAGCACTTTGCTTGAGGTCAACATAATCATCACCGACCACTTCAGCATCATCATCTTCAGCATCATCACCTTCGTCCTCTTCCTCTTCATCCAGACCCATTTAGGCTCGGATCTCAGCGGCCTCGGCGTCATAAGCATCCTGGTACTTGGACCATACCTCATTCCATTCCACGGAAGGATATGACTTGGCCAACACACCCTTCAGACGCTCAAGGGCTTCATCTTCGCCCATCTTATGAGAACTCTGCCCCACGTCGGCACAATAGTCCTCACAAGCCTGGGTAGTCTGCCATTCTGCAAACCACTGCTCCTCGGATTGGGTGGCCTTTTTCTCAGCATCGGCTGCCCTCTGTTCAGCCAACTTCAACCTGCCCCGAGCCTCAGCTAGGTACGACTCAGCCTTGGCCAGCATAGCCTCGCCATCTCCCTTAGCAGTTAGGGCCGAGTCACGGGTCAGGATAAGGTCAGCTTTCTCCTTCTTCTAGCCCTCCCGCTCGGCCTCGAAGTCCTTCTGGTCTTTCTTTATGGCCCTCTCGGCGTCCTCAAGCTTGGATTCAGCAATTCGCTTGGCCTCCTTGGCATTATAAACCTCGTTCTTCGCATTTTCTTTCAGCTGATCCACCTCCTCTTGGAGATCTAGTCGGTTTGCAGTGACACTGGTCATCCGGATAGAGAACTGGGAAATGGGAAAGTGTTAAGCATCAAAAAGTAAAAAAGCTAAGGGTTAAGCACACAAGACAAAAAAATTAACACATATCGAGCCAAGAGCGATATAATTCGTTGTTCTCGTTCTTTCAGAGGGAAGAAAGGTACTCTCGGTCGGCCGGCGTACATATCACCTCCAGTGCCTTCTCGACTCGCTTGTTCTTCTCCGAACGACGGAGTTCGACGAAGGGGACCGAGGGGATCTCCTCGTCCACAAGGGTAGCATGCTCGGTGCCAGGGAAAAGAGTGTGCATTCTGGGCTACGCATCGGCTCAAAGTCAGTTGAGTGCAGAGGCAATTCGGAACCCCCACCCCGCTCGGACGAACCTGCCGCGGCGTTTTGGGAGTTCCCCACCTCAGTGGCGCCAGACGACTCGGCCAACTTGGCCCTTTTGGCCTTTTCCCGCTCGGCCCTGGCCTTGGCCACAGCCTTCTCCGTTTGAGCCACTTTGTCCGAGGAGCGCTCCTTTCTCTTTGCAATCTTCGGCTTGGCAGGGTCCTACAACAAGTTAGCAAAATTATGAACTTGTGACACGAAAATAGGGAACGAAAATAGTAAGTCGGAACTACAAGCCTTGGGAGGGGTCGGTTTCTTCATTGTCTTGTTCGCTAGCTCGGCTCTAATCCGAGCCGCTTTGAGACCCGCAGAAGAAAGACGGTCAACCATTTCAGGATCCGATTCAGTGATGTAGGCACGGGAAGGCTCTGCAAAATAAGAAGGAAAAGTTAGAACATGAAAGATGTAGGATGCCACTTCTTAAAACCAAACCCCTTCGGCCAATTACCCTTGGGGAAGGCCGGACTCAATCCCATCGCGGCCAAGAAATGTTCATTCTTGAACAGGCGGCAATTTGGCAGCCAGTTGCCAGCCACAAAAACCTCTCCCCCATTGACAATCTTGGACTCCAACTGCATGTAGCAAGCGGCCACAGCTTCTTCATCGTCCAATTCAGGCACTCGGAAATTGAGCCACTGATTCGGCTCCGGTGTCGGTCGGACAGTTGGTATTCCCCAATCTCCCCCATAATACATGAAGGCAAATTCCCTTTGGAACCCTTTCTGCGAAGTGGGTAGATTCAACACTGTCCGATAACCCCTCCGGACCTGGAAGCACCACCAACCCGGACCATTCTCCCCAGCCATCATCTCTACCAGTTTATACATATAACGCCATAACTTCACAGTCGGTCGGACTCCAACTATCTCACAAATAGCCTGCACCGCAAGGATGCCGCCCCAAGAGTTGGGCGAAATTTGGCTCAATGACAGACTATAAGTGTTTAGAAGATCCTTGACGAAGGGCGTCAAGAGAAAGCTGAGCCCCATTTCCATCGCCTTATAAAACACAGCTGTGCAACCGGGAGGCGGAGTCGGAAGTGTATGATGCGCCTCCGGTCAGACCAAATGAAAAGGGTCCTTTATTTGAAATCTGGTGCTCACACCCCGGAGATCCTCTTTCTGGACTTTCATCCAGGCAGGCAAGGTGAAGCAAGTGTGAGGCCCCCCTTTCAGATCTAAATCCGGAAATTCCAATTGGCCTGATGTCGACGCCTCACCCTCTTCCCTCGGCATGGCGACCCTGACCACACCATCATATAAATATCGGTCTAACTAACTCCTCGAAGCAGGATAGGCAAGGGACACCTCCCAAGGATAGGGAACGATGCCCTCGGCCTCTTCTTCCACTTATGATGGGGAACTCGGGAGAGAGACCGCGTCGAGTATAGCCGAGGGGTCGAAGCAACTTATTAAAGTCGACACCAACGTTATTCCCATCCCCCTCACCTCCTCGGATAAATTATAAGGAGGTGAGGCTGGGGGGTGACCGACTCGGACGGACTCCCCATTATTTATAAACAAGGGGGTCGACCGAGATTTATTGAAAGGAAAAAGAAAGAAACTTAAAGAAAATCAAAAGCGTACCAGGTCGGATGAAGAAGACTTGGAAAAACCGGACTTGAAGTTGAGAGAATTCAGAGATTTAGAGAGAGGAGAGTTTGAGAAATGAAACAAATGACCCCAAATCCTCTCTTCTCTCCCATATTTATAGGCGCTCCTCGAAAAAAGTGCGACGTAAACCTCCTCGCGTCTCTCTAATGGGCTCTTTTGGCGGCACAAAAACACCAATTCAGCCCAGGGGCCATGGTCTAAAGAAGGCGAAGCATCAGTACCCCTCAAAAATGCCCAGTCAGCTCAACCCCAAGGAGGGGTCCCAAAGTCCCAGGTATCCAAGATTGCCATGTGGCATCCGCGGTCGGGCGTACCCACTCGGGCCAAACGATCGCGCCCCATCGGCACCCACTCGGCCAACAGGAAGCCAGCCAGGTAAAATTTGCGACCCACTCGGTCAGCATGAGGTCCTTCCTCTGACGAGTCGCTCTTACACTTGGCCAAATATGGCCAAGTGGCAAACTGGGACCCACTCGGACTGCTTAGGGCTCATTGGCCCCTCATCCGAGTGGCGCCCAACCCACTCGGTCAGCAGGAGGTCCCTCCTCCTCAGCCGAGTCGCTCTTACCCTTGGCCAAATATGGCCAAGTGACAAGCTGGGACCCACTCGGATTGCTTGGGGCTCATTAGCCCCTCATCCGAGTGGCGTCCAACCCACTCGGTCAGCAACTCAGTCAGCAGGAGGTCCAAATATGGTCAAGTGACAAGCTGGGACCCACTCGGATTGCTTGGGGCTCATTAACCCCTCATCCGAGTAGCGTCTAACCCACTCGGTCAGCAGGAGGTCCCTCCTCCTCAGCCGAGTCGCTCTTACACTTGGCCAAATATGACCAAGTGACAAGCTGGGATCCACTCGGATTGCTTGGGGCTCATTAGCCCCTCATTCGAGTGGCGTCCAACCCACTCGGTCAGCAGGAGGTCCCTCCTCCTCAGCCGAGTCGCTTTTACTCTGGCCAAATATGGCCAAGTGACAAGCTGGGACCCACTCAGATTGCTTGGGGCTCATTAGCCCCTCATTCGAGTGGCGTCCAACCCACTCGGTCAGCAAGAGGTCCCTCCTCCTCAGCCGAGTCATTCTTACACTTGGCCAAATATGGCCAAGTGACAAGCTGGGATCCACTCGGATTGCTTGGGGCTCATTAACCCCTCATCCGAGTGGCGTCCAACCCACTCGGTCAGCAGGAGGTCCCTCCTCCTCAGCCGAGTCGCTCTTACTCTTGGCCAAATATAGCCAAGTGACAAGCTGGGACCCATTTGGATTGCTTGCGGCTCATTAGCCCCTCATCCGAGTGGCGTCCAACCCACTCGGTCAGCAGGAGGTCCCTCCTCCTCAGCCGAGTCACTCTTACACTTGGCCAAATATGGCCAAGTGACAAGCTGGGACCCACTCGGATTGCTTGGGGCTCATTAGCCCCTCATCCGAATGGCGTCCAACCCACTCGGTCAGCAGGAGCTCCCTCCTCCTCAGTCGAGTCGCTCTTACTCTTGGCCAAATATGGCCAAGTGACAAGCTGGGACCCGCTCGGATTGCTTAGGGCTCATTAGCCCCTCATCCGAGTGGCGTCCAACCCACTCGGACAGCAGGAGGTTCCTCCTCTTCAAGCCAAGTCGCTCTTACACTTGGCCAAATATGGCCAAACGTCAAGCTGGGACCCACTCGGATTGCTTGGGGCTCATTGGCCCCTCATCCGAGTGACGTCCAACCCACTCAGTCAGATATGGTCATGTCAAAATCCAAGCATTCCAGGTCGACCAGGATCCCTCTTGTGAGGAGAGGAGAGGTCGGCGCTAGCTCTCTCCCATGAGAGGCGACTCGGCCAGCACTTTGGATTACTCGGCCCATCTACCTTGGACAAGCAAGGGAGAAAGCCGGAATCATACCATTCATCGTTCCGCCACGGACGGGCGCCACTCACTCGGACCCTCATGGTCCCCCATCCCTGGCGTGGGGCTAATTGTTTGGGCTTAATTACTAGCAGCCCAATAAAGGCATGAAAGCCCCTAAAGCCTGGGACAAGTGGCAGCAGTGGGTCCCATCCGGGAGTTGACCTAATCTCAGAAGCTTGGGAACCCTCTAAAAGGCAGAAATAATCATTGCCTGAAAAGGCAACATAGCCCTTGATCCCAAGGAGGCCCATCCAACCAATGTTTCCTGTCTGGGAATCCCCAACACTATAAATACCCATAATCTCATCAATGAACAGGTATTCAATTCTCACCTAACAAACTAGAGCCTCTCTCTCTAGCCTTTCTCTCTCTACCTCAATCACATCTGACTTGAGCGTCGGAGGGGCGATCCCGGAACCACCCCCGGGGTAGTTTAACCTTGTTTTGCAGGATTCAGACATACGGACGTCGGAGCTCAGGCGAACGCTTTTGGGGCCCACATCACACCTCACCACTTATTACAACTCTCAATTTCTTAGCAGAAACACATACAAACCTTCGGGGCTTCGATTTGCTTGTTTAGTTCATACTAGCGTTTTTTACACGCTATACGTGCGTGTCATATTAACGTTTTTTTCATAATTAGTTATTAATCAGTGTTACAAATAATTTGATTTGAACATACATTTATAATTATTTTTAATTTTTGAAATTTGTTTTTCTAAAATCAATGTTTCGTTCGTTTTTTTAGTTATTTGTTCATCATTATTCAAATATAATATTGAGAGAAGGAAATATAAAAGCAGAAGAAAGCTTGTGCTCAAATAAAGTGGAAGAATTTGTTATTCCTGAGGTTTGGCTCTCACTATGCATCAAAAAAAAGTGGTCAATCGTTGAATATTAATAAAGTGGAAGAGTTTGATTAATATAATAGAGATTAACGAACAATAATCAACATTTAGGTTTTAAAATATTATCAATATAATTATTATTATGAAATTCAAGTTTTTATTTTTTCTTCTGATTGTGTCAATCAAGTTATATTGTCAATATAATTTTTTATTAGAGTTTTTCACACATATGTAAGTAGAGGAAATCATTCTCCTTAACTTAATGTTTAATTAAAATTTCAAATCCAATTCCATTATTAATTTATTCAATATATTTGGCAAGTAGGAAGAAGAAAAGATAATTTAATATATATATATATATATATATATATATATAGCAATTTAGATTCATTAAGTGTATATCAGACTTTTTGTAAGGGGGACACAATCTTCCTGCCCCCCCTTCACTTATATAATAGAGATGATTTAAATTATTTGTGAAGTATTTTTTTAAGGGAAATAAAATCTTCTATAAAAAATTTCTTCTTCTCTCAAATAATCTTCGTAAATTAATTTCATAAACTATTTTTGTGAAAGAGTTTAAATTATTTATAAATAATATGAATTTTAAGTTGTATGCAAATGCGACCAAGAAAATACAAATTCTTATAAATATATGATACATATTTTTTTACCAAATATACCCATTTTTGGGTTTATTTACCAAATATTCTTGATATTTTGAAAATTTATCATATACCTATATTTTTTTTATGTACAATATGCCCTTAATAGTTAGTATTAATGAAAGTATAACTTCGTTAGTTTATTCATTCTAATTATCCATTTATCTCTCTTGGACCCACTAATCTTCATTTGACCCTCTTTCTTCTAATCTCCACGTTTCATCACTGGAGTTCAAAACCTCAATTCTCTACCTCAGTCCCCCAATCCCTAGTGTCGCCTTGTCGCTCATCAACCACCTGACTCACCATCCCAACTGCCATCACTCCTCCAACAGCCGGCGTACACCACTCCAGTAACTGGTTCTGACTCACAAAATCCCTCCAAAACCATATATACAACTTACCCAAAACATCATTAAGCAACATGCAATCTTTATGAAATGTAGGAGAAACATTAATAGTAATAGAACAACAAATTAATAGGAACATGACAATGAAAGTGTTAGAATATTTTCAGATGAAAGTGTTGTCCCATATTGGTGGGCGAATGAGAAAATTTCATGTTTATAAGTTTAGTCTTACAACAGACTTGTAGAGATAGCTGGACTATGTGATTTGGCTCTATTAGTTTACCAATTGTCTATAACCAATAAAATGATTGTTAATGCCACATTCTCAAGTGTAACAAAAAACACAGGGTTATCATTGATAATCAAAATTAGGTTTTTGGTTACTAAAGTGAAAAATTCAGAACTTAGGGCAACCATTGAGAATTTCCCAAAACAATTTAACACCTTAGTCACACGACTCAACCATGGACGACGGATTATGCGGGTGATGGGTGAAGCAGATGGAAGCATGCAGGTGATGGGTGAGGGGAAAGCTCCACTAATCTGAATCCGATGTATTGACATTCTTACTTGCAGTAGGCATTGAGGTTCCAATTATTTAAACATATTTCAGGAGCCGAGTCTAGAATGGCCCAATTGGAGAGATTGCTCCTCTTGTACTCAAACTGTTGAAGCCTTTTAAAGTTCCATACCTAAGAAAGTGAAGAGATTATGATGCCTTTGAGCCTTAGGTCCAGTATTATAAGCAGACACCGCTTTACCTTTGGTGCTCTTCTAAGTAAAAGGTGAAATGTTGCTCTTCTTTGAAAAATTGTTGTTGTACATATTAATTTTCTTCTTTTTAGAGGCTTGCACCTCTTCCTTAATCAGAAGCCCAACCTTATGAAGCTTAGAGAAGGACTCGATAGGTTGAAATTTCAGGTAATCATCGTACATGAGTTGCAAGTTATGGATCACAATTCATACATGATCCTCTTCAAAATTCTTATTTGTCATTTGAACGACTTTTTTGTAATATCCTAAAAATTTAACCATGCTTAATTATCTAATTAATTATGATAAGAGGTTAAATTCCTTTTATTATTTAATTAATTAGACAACAACATAAAATTTAATTAAGCAAACTAATTACGTAAGTTATTAATTTACAAAGTATAGGAAGTTGAGGTAAAATTGAGCAAGTTGATAGTCTAACATAAAAGGAAAAAGATGAATATAAAACGTTGACTTTTGTCCTTCTCTCACCTTTCTTCTACCTTCACCTAGCAACCAAACACAACAACAAAAATTTTGTTCCCCTCAACGAACCGAACCACTCCCACCAAGCCAACAATTCAGAAGATGTTTTTTTCCCAACTCCAGTGTTTTGCTAATTCCATCAAACAATCCATGGATTCTATCCATGATTTCACCATACCATCAACCAAGCTCGTGGTTTTTGAGCTTCTAGAAACCCCATCAATGGCTATAAATAGCCACGTCCATTGCTCAAGCACACCACACAAGCAACTACAATCAGAAGACCACCTCAAAAGAAAATCAACCAAGAAACAAAGAGAAGAAGAATTTAGAGTAGCCAAAAGTTTCTGAAATTATGCCTTTGTATCTCGCACCACTCAAACACAACTGCGGCTCTACCGTTGCTACAGACCAACAGACCACCGTGCTCGCCCCACTTGCGTCCGCCTTTCCCCGACCACCGAAATCCTCCTGTGCGCCACCCTTTCGCATCCCTAAACGAAACCCCCTACTCCCGCTTTCCCTCGCTACTCTCCTTCCCCCTCGCATTTTCTCCTTCTTGGTGTTGATGCCCCCGCCGCAGCCACTGCTTCTCACGCCGAGTTGACACCACGAACACCGGAGCCTGTCGTCTTGTCGCCTTCCACGGTGCTCCCGCACCTGCTCTCCCTGTTTCTTGCACGTCAGATTAAAAAGGAAAAAGGGGTATTACATGACTCCCCCGGCTATCAAAGTTGTTAAGCAGGATTCCAGGTAACGTCTACTGCTAACACCCGCAATTCCCTTTCAACTATGTTTTATATAATGCTTTTATGTAATGTTTATGCTATAATTATGGTGTACGGGATATGAAATATTTGGCTATGTAAATGATGTTTAAGAATGATGCTATGAGAAGTATGACGATTTGATGACGATTATGGAATGACTAATGACTTTGTTATATGATTTTCGAAAAGTACATAAAAGGCTCAAATATGATAAATGAAAAGAGGTTCTGGCAACATAGTAATGAAACGCATTGTTCGCCGTATTGCCCAAAGGGATACCGCATTGTCCGCCGTACTATTAAAAGGAGTACCACATTGTCCGCCGTATACCCCAAAAGGGATATTGCGTTGTTCTTCGTACTTCCGAAAAGAGTACCGCATTGTTCGACGTATGCCCGAAAGGGGTACCGCATTGTTCGTCGTACTTCCGAAAGGAGTACCGCATTGTTCGTCGTACACCCGAAAGGGGTACCGCATTGGTAGGAGGCATTCTGAAAAACTATATATGCCAGTTGCCACGTTACAGAATGATGATAATGCTAATAACTGATATTACAAGATACACATGATAATGCTATTTAAATAATGTTATGTTTACGCAATGGTTTTTATAAATACTTTACGATGTTCTCTCCTCCTTGATTGCAAATAAAATGAATTGAAATGAATTTATGATGTTAGGGTAGTATGTTATTGAGCCTCGGCTCATGACGTTTTGTTTTTCTGTTTTAGCAACTGATGGGGATAATGGAATAACATAGCAGTGAGGAATGATTAACTTTTAAATTATGCAACAATGACGGTTTATAAGTCCATTTACTCTACATATGAAACTTTAGCTTTGTTTAAGTTAATTATATATATTCCCAGATTAATCATCACAATATGTTTAGTTTATGAAAGTATGTTGCCTTGTGCCTTCTCGACGGGAGGTACGGCAGTAATGCGCCGACTAAGCTAGTCTTCCGCTGCTAATCACTTAATTAACTACCTAATAATGATGCTTAGGAGTCGGTGCGTTACATTTTTCCCTCCAACGAGTCAAAATAGGGACAAAATCTTTGTTGTGACCTTGCCTGGTAATCTCAAGCTTGCTGAAAGCAACCGAGATTTACGCGTTATACAGGTATTGTTTCATAAATTATTCCTTGATGTAATCCCAATCATTAAGCTTTGTCTTTTTGAAAGATCTAAACCATTTGGATGGATATGCATCCAAACTCAAGTGAAAGACATAAGAAAACAAGTTCTTGCTCATGCTTTGGATAGCCATAAAGATGGAGAAGGCCCTCAAGTGATCTTCTGAAGTTTCTACCCCCTTACACTTTGGGAGGACACCCAGTGTTACCCTTATAGGCAATTTTCTCTTTAGATCGGGATTAATGATATTATGGCCATAAGCCATTTTCTCTAATGCAACAATTGAATTGATCAACTGCTAGAGTTTCTCAAACCTCAGTTTCGTTTTTGTCTTCCCAAGAGGAGGAGGATGTGGTAGTGGAGGCGTTTTGCTATTGTAAATCTCTTTTTCTTCTTCCTCTCTTCATGAGCCTTGACTTTTTCTCTTAGTGCCTTAAACTCTTTGTCCTAGTTATCAAGACGAGATTTTAATTTTCTTAAGTTGTTCCATGATGGCGTTTAATTGTTCTAACATGTCACTCCATTGATAAGTTAGAAGTTTGACTTTTAGAAACTTGAGTTTAAACTTTAGGCATAAGGTGTCGAGTCCTTGTAAGGAGAACTAGTCGGAGACTATGATGGTATGCTTTACTAATCTCATAGTGGGGAATCCTTTTGCCTTCTCCTTGGACGTTTTCATATAGTAATCTCACAGCCTATCTTGAATAGAAATCGAATGAACTTTACTTAAAAGCTTTTTGAAATGGGATTTTAAATTAGAAATAGATGGTCAAGAAATTAAATAGAGTTTTGGTTTGGATTTGATCAAAATTTAGTGAATGAATGAGTTGATGTATGAATAAAGGACTAGACTGGACTTGACTTGACACTGGGTTCGAAGTCTGAGTATGGGCCTAATGGATGCATGTTAGACCTATGAACTGGATTGGATGATTAAATAGTCCACGTGGGTGCATGACAGACTTAGATTTGAATTAAAGGGTCTACATGGATGAATGATGTCCTCGGATTTCATTTAAAATGGTTACACGGTTGCATGATGGGTCCAGTCTAACATGGATGCATGAAAAATATATTGGATTGCATTGAATACCCCCACATAGTTGCATAATGGGCTCATATTTGAATTACCTACATGGTTGCATGATGGGCTTGGATTTGAATGACCCAATAACATGGTTTCATGGTAGGACTATGGTTTAATGAATGAATCAAAGTATATTGGATTGGGTTGAATTTGAATGGACCTATGCGGATACACATTACAGGGTTGGTAATTGGGCCTAAAATAAGTTTCGTTTTGATATACTAGACTTATACAGATGCATATGGACCCATTGACTTAGATATTTACATTGAATTTTAGAAATTGGGCTTATATATAGACCTACGGACTAGACTTAGAAGATGGATTGGAAGAATTCGGCCTATATGGATGCACATGGGCCTGTGGATTAGATCCATATGATTTGAACTTGAATTTGATTGGACAAACTTATATTATGGATGCATAATGGGTCTATTCCGACTTTGGTAGACTAAATGTATTGGACTGGACTAGCTCATGATGGTTTTGGGCGGACTGGGTTAGAATGTTTTTAAAAAAAATCATTTCGTATTTGAAATCAGACCCCTTTGAAATCAAAGAATTGTAAGAACTTGGAAATTGATAGAACTCTTATATGTATGCAGCTCTAGATGATACAAGATCCTATTGACTTTAGACTCCTAAACTTGATGTATTTCTATTGACTTTAGACTTCTAAGATGGGTGAACTTTTAAGGACATTAGACTCCTAGATTCAAAGGAACTTTATTGGTTCTATACTTCTAAGGTGTATGGATTTGTATGGAAATGAGAAATCTAACATGGGTGGAGTTAGAGAGACTTAAGAGTTCTAAGATGAATGGAATTAGATGGGCCAAAAAAAATTAGGAGGAATAGAATTTGATGGGTCTAAGATTTCTAGTTAGAATGAAATTGAGTGGGTCTACATTTTTAAGATAGACAATAAAAAAAATCTATCTTGACTTGCACATTTGCTAATGCACAGTTTTGATCAATAATCTCTAATTTTCCATTACTAAAAAAATCACAAGAAATTGATATTTTGAAAATATACATTGAGACAATTTCAACAATATCATGTATGCTAACATTGAGATCTATACATATGTCGCAAAATGTGGTCAAAATAAAGTTTGTGAATATTACGAAAGTCAAAATGGAGCATATTTAAAAACAAAGAGGGTATATCCTAGATGATAAAATAGCATAAAGTCTTATGAGAAGATAAAATCGTAAATATTTTGATAGGCTTTTAAATTGATAAGTTACTACCTAAATGATGAGATAATATCTAAAATGATAGAATAATAATATCTTAGAAAATATATCCAAAGATGCAATATCACAAAAGATAGAATAATATCTTAAGAAATGTATCCTAAAATGAAGATATGAATCCTAAAGATGATAGAGTTAATCTTGTGTAGACTTGGTCCGCACTAAATTATTGTGGACCAAATAAAGCCACCCATATGACATAATGATCTTTTTTTTCCATGTAGTAACCTATTGAAATCTTAGGTTACACTAATCTATTATTGTCTAACATAGTGACAATTCTTTTTGATATAGTTTTACCACTTTTTACATTAGTTTATTATAATGAAAATTTTATTTTATAATGTAGTAACCTTTTTTCTCACATAGTCACCTTTTGCAATTTACACCTATTCATCTTTTATATATGTATTTTATAACACAGTAACCCTTTTTTCATAAAGTACATGTATTAGCATTAGGTCCACACTAATTTAGTGTGGACCAGGTCCATGTGTCAAGTTTTGTAGGAATATGTTTTTCTTTATTTGTATTTCTCAATAAACGTATATATATACACACCTAAAAGATAAAGCCCACCACAACACAATGGGCTTAATAACTAATCTAGTGCACAAAGCTAATTACACTAAGTATAACCCGTAACACCCCCCCTCAAGTTGGAGCATGGAGATCACGAATGTCCAACTTGCGAAGAAGATATAGAAATTGCCGCTTGCCTAAGGCCTTGGTGAAAATATCAGCAAGTTGTTCAGTCGTCGAAACATGTCTAGTAGAAATAGTATCATCTTGTATCGCATCTCGGATATAATGACAATCAGCCTCTATATGTTTAGTGCGTTCATGAAACACCGGGTTTTGAGCAATGTGTAAAGCCGATTTGTTGTCGCAAAATAACTCCATAGCCCGAGAATGATCTACACTGAGACTCGTTAACAACGCTTTAAGCCACTTTAACTCTGATGTAGTTGCTACCATAGATCGATACTCTGCCTCCGTAGAGGAGCGAGACACAGTATGCTGCTTTTTGGTTTTCCATGACACATGAGAACCACCCAGAAACACAATCCAACCTGTAAGAGATCGCCTAGTCAAAGGACAACTAGCCCAATCAGAGTCACACCAATCTGTCAAATGAAGATCACAATCAGCCCGAAGAAGAACTGTCCCGGGCTTCCCTTGAGGTAGCGTACAGCACGAGTGGCCGCATCCCAATGCTCTCGGCGAGGTGTCTGCATAAACTGTGCTAGAATGTGGACTGTGTAAGCTAAGTCTGGTCTTGTGTAAGACAAATAAATAAGACGACCAACAAGACGTATGTATTGCTCCGGGTCATCAAGTAGCGCACCAGTGGCGAGAACAAGGGTGTGGTTCTGCTCAATCGAAAATCCAGCAGGCTTCGAACCCAATAGCCCTGCTTCCGTGATTATATCAAGAGAGTATTTCCGTTGGCATAAATAAATGCCTTCAGGACTCCGGGCTACCTCAATGCCAAGAAAATATTTCAAAATACCCAAATCTTTCATATGAAAACAATCACCCAAATACTTCTTAAAAGATACTATAGCGGAAGAATCATTACTAGATAGAATTAAATCGTCGACATATACGAGCACATTGAGTTGAATCTTGCCGTGAGTGAGAGTAAAGAGAGAGTAATCAGAGTATGACTGCAGAAAGCCGTAGTTTTTCAAAGAAGTAGCCAACTTAGCAAACCAACACCTCGGGGCCTGTTTAAGGGCATACAAAGACTTTTTCAGGCGGCACACCGTACCTGGTTTATTCACCATAAAGCCAGGGGGTAATTTCATATACACCTCTTCATCTAAATCACCATGAAGAAATGCATTGTGGACATCCATTTGATGCAATTCCCAGTTCTTAGCCGCTGCAACCGCAAGAAAAGCACGAACAGTAACCATTTTTGCCACCGGTGCAAAAGTCTCGTTGTAATCTATGCCTTCCACCTGATGGTTACCAAGAATTACCAAGCGAGCCTTTAAACGCTCAATCTCACCATTGGCATGAAATTTTATTTTATATACCCATTTACAACCGAGCGCTTTCTTCGCGGGAGGTAACTCCTCCATCACCCATGTCTTATTGGCCTCGAGAGCACTAATTTCATTTTGCATTGCCTCCCTCCATCCTGCATCTTTCATAGCTTCACGAATGCTACGAGGTTCTGAGCCTGCAATTACAGCTGCAAGAAATACACGGTGTCGCATAGAAAAATTGTTACAATTCACAAAATGTGCAATAGGGTAAGGAGTACCTGAGGAGCTAGGAGAGGATGATGAACTAGGGGAAGGACTCGTGTGTACGGTGTTTGTGACGACAAAATTTTTGAGCAGAACAGAAGGTCTTTTGATACGTAAACCACGACCCAACTCTGTAGAATCAGTGGCTGCAGGAGTATCTGATGATAAGGCCACATCGGGTGTGGCGGACTGCGTGGCAGCAGCTACCGTGGGGTCAGCATCCTGCTCCATTGCCACGTGGTGGCCAGCAGGAACCTCCACAGCCACGTTGTGGTCAGCACTTGCGTCCCCTAGAGGGCCCTCAATATTCTCCTCAACATTGTGTTCTTCTAGGACATGTTCCAAGTCATCCAAAAAACTAACGTCAACCCCTACAGTGTCCTCATATCTGATGACCTTTTCACCCAAACTATCGATCTCCACATTTGCAAAGGGGAACTCATTTTCATGAAATTTAACGTCACGAGACACAAAAATTTCTCTAGTGTCCAAATCATACAATTTCCAACCTTTCTTAGCGTTGGGATAACCAACAAAGACACATTTCCGACTCCGTGGAGCAAATTTATCTCTCTTCGATTTTTTATCATGAGCAAAACATAGACAACCAAAAACGCGCAAATTATCCATACTAGGTGGTTGACCAAACAATATTTCATAAGGAGTTTTATTATCCAATAAAACCGATGGAGTACGATTAATCAAATACACGGCACCCAAAATACATTCCCCCCAAAGAGAAATAGGAAGATTACCCTGAAACATTAAAGCCCGCCCCACATTAAGTATGTGTCGATGTTTACGTTCGACACGACCATTTTGTTGCGGAGTACCAACACAAGATGTTTGAAATATTATGCCGTTTTCATCAAAATTATCTAACATACATTTGAATTTCGTACCATTATCACTCCGTACAAATTTGACATTTGTCTCAAATTGACATTCAATCATTGCAAAAAATGAACTAAAAGCTTTATTGACCTCAGTTTTTGAATGTAACAATACACCCAAACTCCCCTTGAAAAATCGTCAACTAATGTCAAAAAATAATGAGCACCACCAGAAGAAGGAATTTTATACGATCCCCACAAATCACAATGAATGAGTTCAAACACTCTACTTGCTTTATTATCACTAACAGGAAAAATATCACGAGTTTGCTTAGCTTGTGGACAAACAGTACAAGCTTTATTCAATGATTTTCTACTAGAAGTAGTACTATTTTTAATAGCAGGTACTAACTTGAGAACTCTATCAGACGGATGCCCCATACGACGATGCCATAACTCGAACGCAGAAACTTCCGGAACCGTCACCGCACACACTATAGGAAGCCTTCTGAAATAATAGAGTCCTTCCTTTCGTTCACCGGCTCCAATCAGGCTCCCCGAACGATGGTCATGTATTGCACAGAAAGAATGAGTGAATTGCACAAAACAATTAGAATCATCAATTAACTGCGACACCGATATTAAACTACAATGTAATTTTGGAACAAATAAAACACGGTCAAGTATAAGGCCCTCGGACAAGATCACTTGACCCTCATGTGAAGCTACGACATGTTGTCCATCCGGCAACCCAACAGGACAAGGAGTAATAGACCGAATATTTGTCAAACAAGAAGCGTCTCCCGTCACATGGTGTGACGCGCCAGTGTCTAAAATCCAAGAGAAAACCGAGGGCTCGCCCGTCATCTGATCAAGCTGCTGATGTTTGATAAAATTCAGAAGAATGGACACTTGGTCAGGTTTTAACACAGTAAGAGAGGCCTCTGCCCCACTTGACACGCTGCTAGAGACTCCGTCTTCAAGGGGGCTGCTTGAAACAGCGTTAGCACGGGCTGGTGGTGCACGACCCGTAGCCTTAGTGGATGGCTGCAAGTTGAGGGCAGACCGAGCTGGACTAGAAGCAACCCCTTTTGCACGCTTAGCCTTCATTTCCTCGTACCAATCAGGAATACCGTGAAGATCAAAACAGGTACTAACCTCATGGCCCCCCTTCTTGCAGTGAGTGCATATCAATTTTGACTTATCAATTTTGTCAAATTTAGGCCGACTCCGATCAGCTTGTAAGGCGAAGATTGCCTGAGATTGAAGGTTCTGTTTCTCGGCCTTCCCACGAGCAATCCCTTGTGAACGCTCCTCTTGAGACAAAGCAAGAAACGCCTCATCCAACGAAGGAATAGGAACCCGAGATAATAAATTAGTACGAACCGTAGCATAGAGATCGTCATCAATACCAATAAGAAATTGATGAAAAACCTCTTCGTCGCGATCGGCAGCAACCTTCCTTGTTATATCACACGCACAATGACACATTCACAAGCACGCAGGGGCTTTAGCTGCG